>CP097979.1:2618035-3927052 GCA_023650705.1 Epichloe brachyelytri
CATTCATGCCATCTGCAGCCGGCGCCAAGTTGACGACAACATCATCGAACCCGAGCCGCCAGGCGCTGAGATAGCTATTGTACATGGGCACAACCCGTGTGCCCAGTTGGCCATCTTCCGAATATCGGACGTGGGGGCTTTCTTGTGAGCACTCTTGAGCTTCTCTAGTGCCACGCCCATATTCACAACTGATTTAGACACAGAGTCTGGGATCTTCCCCAACGATGACGGGCCGAAAAGCTCAGTGGCATTGGTGCCGTTGACGACATGCGATAGTAGAACAGGGACAACGCCATCCACCAGCGTCTTGAGTTCTCGACCGTATATATTCTCGTCATCAATAAACTCTCTCAAGAGTTCTTGCGCCGTGGCGTCATCGAGAGGGCTTCTGTGCTTGCGCAGACTGGGTCTTGAGCGATTGCTCTTCATAGTATTCGGGATGGTGGAGTCATCCGGAAGAGACAACACGGACACTAGGTCAGAGTGTTTGGTGAGCCTTCTCTTCAGACCCGGGGCGTGATTCTTCTGGGTCTTGGAAATTTCGCTATCCTTTGTGAGTACAGTCGATTGTGTAAGTGTCGATTGAGTAACGTCTGAGCTCAGGTCCGAGCCGACTGCACTGCAGCTTTCTTCAGACAAAATTGTGGACAATTCATGATCTCCTCTGGTAGGAGGTCGGAATCGAGGAGCAGCCAGCTTGAAGTTCAAAGATTCTTCATCTCCGCTGCGCTGGGTCGAATTTGTCGCTTCAGTCGCTGATGAGGGTGGCATCGATTTCCTTATCTGTAGTGGCGGGGAACATCCTCCACGTGCGAGAATTTGCGTTTTCGCTTCCTTGGTAACTCTTGGGCCGGACTGGATGGGGGCTCGACTCGCCCTGGAAAGCTTCCTTGAGAACGCCGAGTAACTGTCGCTTGCCGCTGCCAACCTTTAGAGGTGACGGATTACTTCTAGTAGCTCTGCTCCTCTTCAGCCCGGCCGAGGTTGGTGTGGTGGCGGTCCCCTTTGCAGAGTCAGGGGTCGATGTGTTCTCGGCACCATCTACAGCCGACTCGTCTGGGGCCATTTCTCTCTCTTGTCTAATTCGTTAGATGATGACTGCTGTAATATTTTTGTACCGTGTGAGCTGCGACGACGTGGCTTGGCCATCTCCTGTGGGCTCTGTTCCGATTTCTCATCTGTTGGCTCTGCGGATCGCGAGCCTTTTTCTGTCGCAGGCTTTGAATCTACGAATGGGTCCACGGTATTATTCAGCCATTTTCAATGCTCGGTGGATTGTTTGCGACCTGGCGTCGCGGCGGCTCGTTCATCTCATGGATGATTTTCTTGCTCTCTTCGACCACTTTCTTGAAAACTTTTGGCATTGACTTGAGACTCGTGCTACGGTCAACCTTTGTGCGTTTCGGTCTGCTTCTTGGTTGCCCCTCGATGGTCAAGTCAAGTTCACTGAACGCAGAATGACCAAATGGTATGTCTCCAGATATGTCTGCGATGGACTTGTTGGCAAGGCTTGGCGCAAGGTCAGACGCAATATTTCCTAGGCTACTCAGGTTGGGCCGCTCTTCACTTAGGCATGAAGACTCATCAATCAGTTTAGACAGATCGGAGTGTAATTTCTTAGGCATTTGCCGCTGAAATCTCTTGCCTTTGTGGGAGTGTCGAGTATCGAACCCGGCCGCTCACTAGCCCTCGGCTTGCTTCCGCTTTCATTCGTTTGACTGTCTGTTTGCTGAGAGAGGTTCGTCGCGTCTTGTGAGACGCGACTTCCAATGGATGGCGAACTTGGGCGCCCAGAGCCCGATATAGTTTTGCTTCGCGAGCGTGAACCTCGTATATGGTTGTCCCAAGTGACGTTGGTCTGGGCAATTCCACTCACAGGACGCACTCTCATGCCATCATCATCTGTGTCCGTGGTAGAATCGATAGGGGTGACTCTAATGCCGTCGTCGTCCAACTTCTTGGGTCTCACAGTTTTGACACGGATCCCATCGTCTTGTCGCATCTTCTTTTTGTAACCCATCGCGCTGTAATGTCACTGGCTGAATCGCCGGCCTCGCTCTTGGCACCTTCAGACCGCGCATTTTCACCGCGCGATTTGGATGACCGATGGCTTTGAGCAGGAGGTGGCGTGTCGGGCACGTCGACTTTGGCTGCCCATTCCTTGACCTTATTGGCTACTAGAGGATTTCTGCCAGAATTCTGGACGAAGTTGCCAGGCAAACCTTTGGGGCTTGCAGATGGGGACACTCGCCTCGACGGACTTCTGCGAGCACGGTGTTTTTCCAGTGCTCATCACTGACCACTCTCTTCTTAGGAGGCGAGGGCGGTGGCGTAGCACATTCCCCATCAGTTTCCTTGTCCGTAGAAGGGCCACCGTGAAGGGATTCAGGGGCGGCTTTGGCTTCGATGTGATCCTCTTTTTGTCGGAACTTGATGCGCACACGATCCGACTCGGTCACACTCTTTTCATCCTCTCCTTGAAAGCAATGTCTGTCGGTTCAGTGGCCGCATCGTCTGGGTCTCCTTCCATCATGGCAACTCTATGTGCCTTCTGCCATTTTGAACCCTGTCCTTGACCCCTCCAGGCTGCTGAAGCTTCATGACTGAACTTGACTTCATCTCCTGGCGTAACTCGGCTTTGACCAACTCGATACTTTGCCGATGCTTCCGCTCTGCTGCCAAGCGGGCTGGGGACTGTTTACCGCGAAAGAAATCGGTCAACAATGTCGGTGGCTCTTTCCTGGAATTTGCTCTGGGTCGAACTTTCACCACGCCAACAGGTCTAGAATCGGAGCCTGAAGCCCCGAATTAGAGCCATTCTTTATTGGTGTTTCGGCCGTTGAACTGGCGTCAGATCTGCTGGTCTTGGAGGGGGTGGTCGGGGTTGCGACACATCCGCGTCCAGTGATATCGATAGTGGCATGGTGTTTTATTCTGGTTGACAGCAGTCAGCGCAACAGTTTTAATGATCATGTCGGGCAGCGATATGATGCGAATGTGCAAGATGATTTGCAAATTTGTGCGTCTCAAGATCTTGGGTTGTGATCAGGGTCGTCGTTGAGACCCAAGATGGAGCTTCCCACAATAACAACAGGAGAATTCTACCTAAGAGCTCACCCTGAATGAACACCATGCCTCGCGAAACGGGCGCAGGTTTTTTTTTGGCACTACCGACCTGGCATATCAGTCTTTCGATTGATATTATGGAAGACGGCTATGCTACTTTCGTCCTCTCCCCGCCAACAAGGTGGTGTATTCTGTGTTGTCGCGATCTGTTTATCCGCAAAGCACGGGATTGGCGGGCCAAGGAGCGATGTCACAAAATGGGGCGGCAGCGGCCTGCGGATCAGACCAAACAAACTGAAGATGGAAGTATGTTTAAGCGGCACTATGAAAGAATTTTGTTCCATAAGCTCTGTTTCTTCTGCATACGCAGACGATCAACGGTGCGAAAACGGATGGTCGTGAGTTGCTTGTCTGTCTGTCGTCTGTTTGTGCGAAGAGGCGGTTGCGGGCAAGCGGCATAGAAGCTTGAGCTTCGAGCTTGTTGCTGCGCCCCGCCGTCTGCCTTGGGTTTTGGAAGTGACGAATGATCTGGGTGCCGCAGTAACCGATGGGTCCGCTAGTGCAGTGGCGCCCTGTCACCCCCGTCTCTCGTCTTGTTGCAGGTGCAGGAAAAACAAGAAAAACAAAGGGAAGGAGAAAGGGGTGATTATTAACCAGATTCTTGACTACTACGCTAAGGCTGCCATTCGCACATGTCAGAAATCTCCCGATTGCGGCTCTGCTTCTCGTCAGCCAGCAAGTCCATCCGAGACTCCAGTTGCCCAGTGACTGACTCCCCGAGAGTTTGGTCGCGGCATCGTGGCCGCTGAACTTGACCAGATCAGCAACATGACAAGGGTGTGGTGACAAAGCCAAATGCCCAATCGTGTTGGACCATATTACCGATTATGTACGAAGTACGGAGTATGTCCTGCATAAACCTTGAGTCGAAGTGATCCCCCTTGTCCATGGGACAAAGGAATTCATTATTACTAAGGCGAAGAAGGATGCGCGTCATCTTTTGGCCCAGCCTTCATTCAGGAGCATGCATAAGCGGCTCGCAGAGGAACTGAACTACTATCCGCTGCCGCATGCAGTACTCCGTCTGGAGAGCATCATTATCAAGAAACCAGAGATCCGATGTCTACCGCGACTGGCCGCCAATCGCCGTTACTCTCAACCGGCATGGCAATCACACTTGCTGTCTTCTTTCACGATTCTTTAATATGTAAGCCCAACATTCATTTCATGCACTCGTTCAGCCCAGCCCGTGATGGTATGTCTCACTCACTGACACTACGCAGCATGCTCAATCGTAGATGCAAATAGCAAGTTCGGTCTGTCAAGACTCAAGAGCAAAGTCGCCGCAATACCGATATTAGTTTTGCAACCATCACGGGAGAGAAAGCAGCAGCTCGGCCAATCAGATGGCGGACATGTCTGTCCGCCTCCTCTATCAACACCACCACTACAGCGCGGGTGGTGTAGAAAATCATGGTCACAAGGTGACATAAGCTAACCACTAGCGACCGGCTACATTATTCGCAATTCAAAGCTCCTAATGTTCCACGGCTGTGGTTCGGGGACAGGCGATGGCGTACCCACATCGTTTGATGCCGATACGGATGACGTGAGTGAAGGTGTCCTCCGCAGAGGAAGCACCGTCTCCGTGCGAGGCGCTCTCCATCTGATATGTACATGCCATCACGACTCCGCGCACCCGTTCATGTGGTCGCCGTTCTCCAGTCACACCGTCTCCACATGCTGGGCCATCAAGCCTGTCACCCTCACACGCCACTCTGCTAGACCCGAGTCGATATTCAACGACGCCTACGACGCCACTACAGGCTTCAGACGATGCGGACAATTTCCCCTGGAATATGAGATATGAGAGATGACAAGAAGCACCGTGGCGTTCAGTGTCTGGTGATTCGCAACTTCACAATGGATGATTTACACGGAGTACCATGTACGAGGAAAATGGGACAGATTTTCGTGTTTCAGAAAACGTGTTTCAGAAAGGAGCGTGTTATTTTCAAGCTAATCTCGCAGTAACAAGATCCAAAGTAGGTACCAGACCATGCAAAACAGACTCAACCCGGGTCAGAAGGAGACCCAGAAGAGTAAAAAAACGTCCCTTGCCCTTGAAACGCCGTGAGCTCCGCCTGAGCAGTTGATGGGAAAGCAAGACAGACATACCGCCCAATTACCATCCCATTCCATCCGTTCCCAATAAAATGAGATATATTAGGGGAATAGAAAACACAGTCAGCCCTACCAGCGCCACACCTATGCAATGATAAAAGAGCTGAACCCCGGGATGACAAAACAAACGGCCACCAACGCCACTATATGCAACGGACCGAGAAGAAGGACATGCCGACGACAGAAGGAAAAATGAAATGTTACTCCCTGGGTGGGAGCAAGAACCGAACCTTCTTCTTGGGCTTTGCAGCCGCCACCTGTAGACCCTGAGAGTTCTTGGCAAACGCTGCCGCCTCGGCCAAGACAGACGCCTCCTTTGTCAAATCCTCCTCTGTCTCTTCCGAGATGGACCATACGTCGGGGCTGGGCTCCCGCCACAGCCGTCGGGCACGGGCGGTAGTTTGCTACCCGCAGAGTAGCTCCTGGTGAGAGCCTGACGAGGCCTGCCGCGTGGTGGTGAAGAGGGAGCTGGGAAAGAGGCTGCCGGGGTGAGGAAGCCGTTTGTGGCTCGACCGAAAGGAGGGCTCTTGGAGCGGAGCTTGAAGGTCTCGGCGGATAGTCCTCTAAATGGGGTAAGAAAGGATGCCGTCGGTGGGGAGAAACGGATGTAATCCTCGTCGTCCTCTTCGTCTGTGGTGATGGCATCAGAATCGAAGTCGGGCGAGACAGCTTTTGCGCGGAGCTTGCTCAGACCGTCGAGAGTGGATGGGCTGACGGAGCGAACGATTTCGCGAGGCTGATTGACATCCTCAATGCCCGCGTCGAAAAGCATGTCGTCGGCGCCAGAGTCGTCCACGTCGTTGTCCATGTCAGAGGAGTGAGGAAATACGTAAGAGGATTCTCGTCAATGTCTTCAAGAAGAGGACGTGGTTCGTTCTTATTGCACCGAGTAAGACGAATTTGAGTTGGGGGAACGAGTCCCGTCGAGACCAGATCTCGGAAGGCATGACGACTTTGGGAGAGGTGTTTTGCGTAGTAGATAGACGCAGTACCGCGGACAAGCTCCAATAGAGGTTTTGGTTCCCCTAATATGATGAGACCTGGTAAAGCGGGAGGTTTGTGTTGATCCGATCAGACTGTCGAACTGACAGACATAAGAAGAAGACCAGGAGCGACAGGGAAGAATGAGAACAACCCGAAGGAACTCTTAACAGCCGGCGAGGCCGGCAACAATGAAATTCTCAGCTGGAATGAGAGGAAATGGTCCAGAACTGAGGAAGCCTGTCTTTAAATAGAGCGGAGCTTGAAGAAACAAATCAAGGTCTCTTTTCGTTAGGAGTGGTGGAGGGCATCCCGAGACATATATACGCGTACGGGTCTCAGGCAGACTTGACAACTTGCCCAAAATAAAATCCGAGAAACGGCGTGAAGAAACAGGGCAAAAGATGAGCAAAAGATGAGCAATACTGCATTCTCCACCTCACAGCCGCGTACCCTACCCTCCCTTATCGGACTTGCGTACTTGGGACTCGCAGTCACACACACACACACACTCGCCTCACACACTCGCCTCACACACACACTCACACACACACTCACTCACTCACTCACACATGCACACACACCCAGACGGCCAGTCGAGGATAATTTGCCAGGCTTACACACTTGCCCGTCGGTAAGCAGATAGCCGGAGATGCTAGCAGTCACATATCGAGGGCACTAGCTACGGGGTGTGGCCTTGTGAGGCGGTAGCTGGTGTGGTCAGGAGCAAGAACCAACGAGCGCTGCGCCCACGTGAAGCGGCCTATGGGAGGAGCAGGATCTCTGGTATCAATCAAGCGCCCTTGTGGGGATGGGCTCGTGTAGGATCGTGGGGTGGGAATACGGCCGGAACGATATGGTGTCAATGGGTTTTGGGCTGGACAAGATGGGGAATGATGACAGGCTGGCCCCAGACCAGACACAGCTAGCTGCAACACCAGAAACGCAGGTCCCTTGGCAGACGGACGACCCGGCACAATGCAGGATTGATGCGAGGCTGAAGCGGCAAACCACACAGTGACAGTTGACTGAGCGAGTGCATGCCGCTGCCGCTACCACGTCCATGTATCGACTATTTACTCATCTTCCCTTCTTATCTTCCCTGATTTCCCACTGTCCCGCCCATCTGACTTTCCCACCCATCCGTCTCATCAATCCCGTGAGGCACCATGGAATTCCACAAATTCCCAACATGACCATTTTCCCCATCCACGCCACGGCAGGGCCTTGCATCCCAAACTCCATCCTACTCCGTCCTACTCCCCTCCCAGAATAGCCAACATGGACTTTGTGCAAAAACACATGCCCTTGTGGTTCAAAAGACGACTCTGGGACCCGCTCCATGGTGGTCACTGGTCATGCTCTTCCCAAAACATGGTCTTTGGGGGTCCTCTCCCCATCCTCCCATCCTGCATGATCTGCGCTTGACTCTCGGAGAGCCGTACTGGATTTCTTCTAGGGTTCCAAAGAATGAAGAGGTTGGAAAAGCTGTTTTCCACGGACAAAGGCTGCATGTGCATGGTATCCCACCCGGCGTGTGCGTCCCGGGCCACAAGCCAAGGTCACACTGATCTGGTGGTCTGCGATGCGCTCCCGTACTTGCGATGCAAGCTATGAGACCCTTTGTACTACGGTACTGCTCAGGGCCGATGCTTCTATCATTTCCATGTACGCACCGGATCATGCCTTCCGAATGTCTCGGCGCGCACAGGCTTTGCCACGGGAAGCCGACCAAAACATATTGTCTCTCGTCTATTTCCATGATGGTCCAGCCGTATGCGAGCGATGACGAATCCTCATCTTCTCGCCGCGTCATGTAAGGAAGTTGGGGAGGGTCAACCCTCAGGCTGCTTCGTGACTCCGTCCTGAATGTGCAAACCTCGTTATTATCCTCCTGGCCCCGATCCACACCCGCCAAGTCCAAGTCCAGCCTAGCCTAGCCTCAGATGGTCGGCCATGGATGGAATCACCGGGAACCCTTGTTGCGGAAACGGAAACGGCACATCGGAACGAAACGGACGAAAGCGAACGAACGGCCGGCCATAGGGTCAAGAACTCTCCCTGTTGGACCACGAACTCATTCCTGCTTCCACGTCATGGTCCCGCGTTTTTGTTTGAAGCCGTTCTCGTCTCGCCCGACTTACCCTGCACTCTGGCGGTCGTCATGGTTTCTTCTGGTGGCCCCTTCCTCGGTTTCCCGGTCCATGAGGACCACAACTGCTCATGGCCTGACTGCACGAAGGCGCGAAATCAGGTCGTCGAGCCATTTCCAAGTCGGCCTCGCCTCGTGTCTCCTCTTTGGTGTGCTGCTATCCTGGTGTAGTAACCACTTCTTCTCCAGCAATCGGCAAACGCCGCAGCCGCAGCAGTTCCTGAATCCACACCGTCGTCCACCTGCGAGCCCTCGTTGCCTGATGATGACAGCCCTGCGTCGCAGATGGGCAAATCCTCCAACCGACAACTTCAACTGGGCGGCCAGCAGGAGCAGCAGATCATATCGCCCGAGACCTCTGTGACCATGGACATTGAGACACACCATTCGACCATGCCCCTGCGGCTAGTGAGCTTCAATATCCGGTTCGCGACCAACAAGAGCGAGCGGGTTCTGGGCGAGCAGCCATGGGAGGAGGTGCGGTGTCCCAAGGTCTGCGCACAGCTCCGATTCATCTCGGCTGGCCACGAGAGCCCCTTTCTCTGTCTCCAAGAGAGCCTGTATTCGCAGCTGAACGACATCCAGGCGCAGCTGGGCAAGCCATGGGCGCACATTGGTCGCGGTCGCGGCAAAGGCGAAACAGATGAGGAATTCTCGCCCATCTTCTATCGCTCTGACACCTGGGCCTGCGAGCACAGCGAGACAAGATGGCTGAGCAGCACGCCCGAGAGGCCGTCTCGCGGATGGGACGCCGCGCTCAACAGGATCGTCACCATCGGACTCTTCTCGCACCGAGCCACGGATGCAAAAGTCGTCGTCATGAGCACCCACTTCGACCATGTCGGCGTGGAGGCGCGCAAGAACAGCGCAAAGCTCCTCATCAAATTTGCCGACGAATGGAGCCGCGGCAGAGGTAGGGCGCAACCGCCGCCCTCGGCCGTTCTCGTCGGCGGCGATTTCAACAGCCAGCCTGACGATGAGGCATACAAGATGATGACGGCGCCCGGGTCCGGCATGTCCGATGTGTCTGACCTGGTCCCCGAGAGCAAACACTATGGTAATCATTTGACCTACACCAGCTTCGGGAGCCCAGCGAGCACCCACAGAGGATCGATTTCTTGTTCGTCCAGGAGCCGACGACGGCAAAGGTCGAGACGTTTGGCGTGCTAGCCAACAGCTTTGATGACCAGATTCGCTTCTCGGACCATCGGCCTGTGGTGAGCGATTTGCACATTCGCATCCAAACGTAGGATTTCTTCCGTCGTTGTCTACGGGGATACGACTAAATTATAGGCGTTGGTCTTCCCTTTCTTCTATGGATACAAAATGTGCCTCTGCTAGGGCACGGTCCCCTCGCCACAGGACTCATCATTTACGAATACAAAGCTTCGTGATATTGCTCGGTCTCCGTCATCCTTCGCTCGAATTGCCTAGACTTATCATGTTCCTCAATGATGATTTCCTCATATTGCCAGTCACCGCCCTAGGTCAAAATAGAACAAAACGATAAACCCCAACCAGATAAATCAGAATCAGCCTCGAAGACCAAGGCTTTTGCCATGATGAAGTCTCTGAACCCATCACGGCGGTGCATGAACATCCCACATCCATCCCCCAAACCAATCCACCCGCTTCTGCATGCGGTCTTGTCCGTCGATCCTACGATCATGCACATGTCGCCACCAGACGCCACCGAACCGAACGCACGCACAGCTCAACAGAGGAGGTTGCAGCCCATCGGCAATGAAGCAACCTGCGCTGCTCTGCGCTGTTGGACGAAGAAGCGGTGTACGGGAGTTCAGTCGCAACGGCCCGAGCTGGCTGGGAAACTTATTTGCACGGCTAAGTGATTCTCGTGTGTTCACTTGCGCTTTGAACATGAGCCCTTTGTGATTCTTTTTCAAATATCCCCCAACAGCCTGCTTCTGACACCATAGTACCAGGATATACTCACGAGGCAGGCTGTGTCATCTCGGAAGAGTTGGGTTCTTCACGGCATACCATGACACACTGCATTTCGGGCATCAATGGCACGGTGCTATGAAAAGCCGCAACCCATAGGACAAATCATCTGAGAGGGAACACACTTGAACAGCTTGGCTGGGTGTTTTTACTGCTCGCAATTCGCTGTCGGATGACGACCTGACGGGCATGTAAGTCGGCAGATCCGGGCCTACCTTGAATCATACTAGAAAGATGGCGTTTCGGCACTGCTCAAGCAGTCAGCATGGTGGTCCCTTTTCGTCCTCGATTCACCATCTACTAGATGTACCCTTCCACAACACGCAAAACTGCACCTCTCAATCTTAATTTTTCCGAGCCGCTAGGAGCGTTTGAAAGGAAGAAAAACAAGAGAATCACAATACAGAAGCTTTTCAAAGGACCGGCGAGTCATAGTCTTGGTCGACCCGTTATACGAAGCCAGACCATGATGACCTCCCAGCGGGAAATGGCAGGTGTATCGAAAGGTGAAGGGGTGTCGCTCGGGCCAATCACTGCACATGCCTTTACCGAATTTGACCTCGACACATGAGGAGGGCAGTGAATAAGTCGGCATGAGACGTTGTGGACGAGTGCGCGCGTGCGTGTGCAACGTGCCCACATGCCTTGTTGCTGCGAGATATCAAGAGGATATCGAGAACTACTTCGCGAGGTGGTTTGACGCCCGCAGATTGCTCATGGCTTATTTGTGATCGTTGTAATTCCTCACTACTACGGAGACGAGAGCGAGATTCATGAGGTCGAGTGGGGATGTGCAGCCGGTTTGTGTTTACACTATTATCAGTCCAAGATAGTGACAGGTGCTGCGAAAGTGGGAGACCCTGGTCTCGGTGAATGATTATTGAAAAAAACCAATAGACCTCTTGTTACATGATGATCGCTTACCCTTCAAAATGCTGGCTTAGCTGGCTGTCTGAAGTGCTCATTGAATAAAGTAATGCAGAAATTGATACTGGAATTTCTCAAGACCTGTCGGTGCGTTTTATAGCCATGGGAAGTAAGAAGATCGATTTCGGAAAATGCACAGTACAGCCTGCTTCGTGTCATTTCCATGTTGAATTAGCCAGGATGTTGAGTTGTCGTCGGAGTCGAAAAGGGACCCTCATCGGCTAAGGTGTACCGAGTTGGGTTACAGAAGCGGCAATAGCCGATCCATGGACCAGGTGTGAAGGGGAAAATTTGGGCACGTCTGTAATAGTCATCCAGTAGGGAGAAAACAGGCAATCACGCTCGGAGCAGCTGACTAGGCAGTTCAGTTCATGGCGTCGACAGGACGTGGCGTGACGTGACGGAAAAGGCTTGTATCGCATTGCCATGACTCCTTCAAGACGAATGAGCAAACAAAGGTATGACTCGGATCAAAACGGGGATCAAACTCGGTCCTACATACAGGAAAAGATGATGTGTGATATGGAGGCTTGCATGATGAGGCTTGTCGATGATTGGCTCCGAGGTGATCATGAATCATGACGATAGCGGACGTGGTGCCGGCGCGCTGTCTTGCAGCATGACTGTTCCCGTATCAATGCTCAGATGGCAATGATGGTGAGGCCGTAGCTGGATTGCGAAGGACCAACGCCTGTTGCTGATTACGCATGTTCTCTGTTCTCCTTGGAGGAGAGCCGTTGTTGTGCTCCGTAGTTGATACCCGATCCGCCACCCGGGCAGCGCCAGTTGGTCAGGCAGACGCGAGCAGTAAAGGTGGCCTTGCACGTCCTGACTCCGGGGGATGAGCATAGGATGGCCCAAGAGCGCCGGTGGGATGAAGCCTTCTTCACCTCTGGCTCTCGTTCCAGACAGGATTCGCCTGCCAGAAGCAACACGAAAAGTCGAAGTGCATTGCAGCGCGACAGCGATGGGGTCGTCAGGCTGCGTGCTCAGTGCCTACGGAGGAAAGAGCCTCTGTGTCACAACACGTGACCAGGGTTAGGCGCATATATAGTGGACCAGCAGAGACTAGCTTAGCGAGGAAGAATAACCTTTACACGATTCCCTTAATAGTTAGTAGTAATTGCTACGTTATAATAACTAGAACCATTTTGTTTATGCTTTTATTTCTATTTCTACGTATACACTTAATTTAATAGGTAATAAATATCTTACTAATCTCTATTAAAGATAATAATCTAGAAAGCATAATCCTTATTCTAGTTTATAAGGATAATAGGACTAGAAATTCCTAAAGACTAGTAGTAACTCCTATAGTATTTAGCGCTAAATTTCTTACTATTTAACTATTTAGAAGCATATGCTTATAACTATCTAGTAAAATAGGTAGAGAATAAAAAGAAATTTAGATAATTACTAGATAAGTAAATTATAACCACTTAACTATTCTAGGCACTAGGTAATAGGTAACTAATATTACCTAGTAAGCCCTTAATATATAATAATAAGTAGTAATCTTAGTTATAGCTCTAGAAGCTATAGTTTAGGCCTATATAATTTAAGCAGCTAGAAACACTAAATAACATAGGGGTAAACACTATAACCTAATAGTTAGAATAGCTAAGCCTTAAGCCTAAGAATTATAGGCTTAATTTTAAGTCTAACTAAGCACTATATATTAAATTACCTAATTTAGACACTATATAGTAGTTAGAGGTATCTTCCCTAAAATAGGAAGGAATAGCCCTATAATATATAAGTTACTACCTATTACCTCTCTTTATAATTCCTATTTATATAATTTCCTAGCTTATAATTTACTACCCTAAGAGATTAGAACTTACTAGCACTTTACTTAACTAAGATTATTAGAGAGCCTAACTAGCTAGGTATTATAATAACGCTACGTAATGCCTAATAATAAGGATTATAGGGACTAATGTCTATTACTACTAGATTAGCTTACTCTAATAGATTAGGGGTAGCTATTAGGTTAATAACCTAATATAACTTAGATAATGTATTACTTACTATAAGAGAACGCTTAGATAAACAGAACCTTATTATAATATATCTAGTAGGGGCAGACTACATAGACTATATGCTAATCCCCTATCTAATAGCTAGATATAATACTAGTAATATAACTACTATTATAGGTAGTAAATATTAGATTCTTTAATCTAGATATTAAAGATAATAAAGGTTAAGGTATTATAGTAAATACAAAATCTACTATAATAATCTATAAATATATATTAGTATTTATATAGTAACTAGAAGATATAGTAATTAGCTACTTAGAAAAGCTAGTTAAAGATATATAGATTTTATGCTTATAGGGCTAAGCACTTAACTAGTATAGCTAGCTACTTATAACCTTAGAGTAAGAATTATTAAGGGAAGTATTACTAAAGATAATATATAGCTAATTAATTAAAAGATTCTAGGAGCTATAGTCTATAGTATTAAATAGGATTAAGAATATATAATACTTACTATAGAAGTATTATAATAGGGAAGATATTACTATCTTTATATATAATTTACTTTAAGATATAAGGGCCTATTATTAGGATAATATAATATAGTTATAAATAGTCTATTAAGCCTTTAACTCTAAAATTTAGATAATTATTATATTACTATTAGCTAATATAATAATTAACTAGTTTCTAATATAAATTAGAGAAAGGAATTAATAATTATAAGCTAGGTATAAGATAGGTATAGACAAATTACTAACTAATACTTTAGAGATATTTAATAAGGACTAAGTCCACGCGGAGGCTATAATATCTAAGGCTAGCGTAGAGGATTCTAACTATATAATAGGATTAATAGACTGTAATTTAGAGGATATTAGAATAACTACTAGAATAGTATTAGAAATAATCGCTATAATAGCTAGCTATTCCGCAATCCTAACCTATAATAATAATATAGATAATAGAGACTATATTATAATAATTAAGAATAATAGTTTAGTAATTAGTTATATTACCCTAATTAATAAAGGTAATACAGAAATGCTAACGCTAGATATAATAGACTAGCCGCAGATAGGATAACACCATTTAGCAATGTAATAAAACCGCCGAACAAACCGGCGATTTTGCCACAGCGCCCACAGGCGGTATATTAGGTAGATAAAACTAGATTAGATAGTGGACAGAGATCAAACCGATCGACAGCAGGATGAGCGAGAAAATGACGCCGGACAAGAAAGATTCAGACGGTTGTATTCCATACCCAGATATAGAATAGCAGGAACCTTACCCTCAGGATGATTAGGAAGGAGCCCCGTGGAATAATAACCAGGTGGAACAAGTTTAATTTGTAGGAATTAATAATATAGTCCGCATATATTAAATATGCTTTGCCTAATTCGTGTCTAATAATACACTCTTTAGCTATTTAAATGCCGCATATAATCTGCTACGTAATAGTATGATTAGTGGTAAGTTAGCTTATAATAAAACTATAGAAGCTTATTCCTTATCCTAGATATATAGTGATTAAGATTGCTTAAATATTATAATAGATAATATATAAATATAAATAAAATTAGTAGTAAATAAACTATAATTATTAGATATAATAAAAGTTAAGTTAAAAATAGGTATCTAAATCCTAATCTTTTAATTAATAATTAGCATATAGCGTAATATAGGAGTAGGCTATGCGTTTTAGTTATAGACTTACCTATAATTCTAGATTTACCTAAATTTAGAAGATTTAGATAGTTAGGTAGACATTTATTATAATACTAGCTGCTTAATTACATTAGCAAATGCTAGTTAGGTAGCTAAATAGTACCTAGATATTAAGATTTAAATAAGGGTAGCACCTATTATAGTAAAGGGGATTAGCGTGGATAGCTACTTTACTAATAAATATATATTATTACTAATAAACTTTCTAGGTAGGACACTAGATAAATAACCTATAATTATATTATTTATTAGAGAGGTCTTAATTATTAAGTTATTAAGAGTAAATATACTATTAGGTATAGACTATATTATACTATAGTAAATTAATATTATAGTAAGTAAAGGGAAAGTAGTTATTAGGATATATAGTAATATTACTATCCCTATAGTAGCGTGGTATAATTAACTAAAAATAGATATACTAGTTAAATTAGCTAATATAGTAGTCCTTTAGCTAGGTATAATAATACTAGTCCTAATTAAATAGTGGCTTAGTAAAGATAATAAGGCGCTATTTAAACCTAAGTAACTTAAGAAATTAGGTATTTATATAGTAATAGCGGATAGGGCAACATAACACATTATAGTGTGTAATATAAGTAATAAGCCTATAATAGTTAGAAGAAAATAGGAATTAGGGAGATTTAAATCTATTAACCTAGTAGCTAGAGCATATATAGTTAACCCTAAAGAGCAACCCTTAGTAGCGGATCTTATAATAGTAACGGAATTATATGTAAAGAAATGTCTATTAACCCTAGAGTAGATTATAATAGAATCATAAATAGTAGTCTATAATATTATATAAGTTAATTATTTTAACCCTTATAAGGGTAAGAATAATAATAGATATAGAAGCTATTAGAGGATTATATAGATTTATTCTATAATAAGGGATTTGCTATAGTTCCCTAAAAGGAATAGATAAGAGTATAAATAAAGCTAGGATAGTAGGATTTAGTCCTAAAGAAGTATAGGATCTATCTAGTTAGCCTAGATAATTAAATAATTATTAAGAAAATAATAAAAGAATTATTAGTAGTAGGAAAAGTTTTTATATAATAGTATAAGTGCTATTTATATTTCTAGTTTTTATAGTTTAGATAGGAATAGGAGATAATTAGAAGGGATATATAGTAGTAGATATATAAGGATTAAATATTATAATAATAATAGATATATATCTAATAAGGCAGTAGGAGGAAGTTATTACAGGAATCGCAAATGCTATATATATTATAGTTATTAATACTATGTTATTTTATTATTAGTGGTTAGTCTACCTAGATTTATAATAGGTATTATTAGTTATTATGTATAATGGATAATTTACATTTAACGTCCTAATTATAGGATATAAAGGATCTAATGCCTATATCTAGAGGCATATAGATAATATTTTACGTAATATAGGGGCAATAGCGTACTATAATAATATTATTATTGCGTTAATTAGCTTTAATTAATATATTATAGATCTTAGATAAACCTTTTAATACTTATTAGAAAATAATATTTTAATTAGGCTAAAGAAAATATTTATAGTATACCTAATAGCTAAAGTATTAGGAAAGTTAGTTAATTCCTTAGGAATATTAACACTAGCTAAAAATTAGTGGTAATATAATAACTTAAGTTCCTAAAGACATTATAAGCACTAGAACACTTACTAGGATTTATAGGAGCCTTAAGATAATATATCCTAAGATATACTATAATTATTAAACTATTATAGGATTACAAAACAAACTTACTCTAAGTATATTAGGTAGTAAAAATAGATAAAGATAATAAAGGAAAGGGTAAGAGGTCTAAGCTAGCTAGATATAATTAGGTAAGAAGTATAAATATACTTCTACCTTCTAGGCAGGAAGTTAAGGCATTTAATATACTAAAGGCTATGCTAATAAAATATACTACTTTAACACTATTCTCTCTAAATTAATAATTATTTATTAATTTTAATACATTAGGAGTAGGCATTAGTATTATAATATATTATATAAAGGAGGAAACTATCCTAAAATTAAGGGTAGAGGGATTATTATTAAATACCCCCTATATAGCGATCTAGCTAATTACATTCCTCTCTAGAATATTATTAAATATAGAAAAAAATATTAGTTAATAGAGCTTAAAGTCTATAGGTATATGTAAATACTTTGTAAATTAAGATAATAGATTAAGGTAACTTAGCTACCGCTAGTAGTATGTTTTATAGATTATTACTTAATTATAGATATAGGTTAATAACTAGATATTATAAATATAATAAGTAGGTATATAGTAAATAAGTAACTAATATAAGTAATAGAATATATTAGCTAATTTAACGTAAAGGTAATCTATAAGCTAGGTAAGGACTACCTAGTACTAGATACCCTAAGTAAATTAAAAACAATAGAGAAAACACATAATAGTAATGCTCTAGGATAACTAGATAATATACTAGATAATAGGCCTAAGTAGTAGAAGTCACTCTATAATAATTCCTATATAGTATAATATATAGAACGCAATCTAGTTATTACACTAATACTATAGTTTACCACACCTATAGCAGAAAGGCTAATAGTGTCTTTAGTAGGAATATCTCTAATTTTAAGGATTTAATATAACTAGGATATAACTAGGACCTAATATAGTAATATATTAAGATAGTACTAGAAACTAATGCCTAATTACCTATAGAAAACTAGGCTAAGCTACTATTTAGCTAGGAGGATAGCTTACTCTAGAAGATAACCCTAGGGATATAGCTATAATTATATATACCTAAGTCTATAATTAGAGATTTGTATAATTCTATATATAATAGTAATTATATAGGTTACCTAAAATTAAGTAAGATTATATAATAATTCTATATACTATATAGCTTACGTAGGTTATAATAATACTTAAGAAAATACCCTTATATTAAGTTTACTAAGTAAGGAGATATCTATAATATAGTAATCTATAACTATTATTAGTACTACTAGCACTATATTATATAATCTTAATTAATTTCCTATTATTATTACTAGTATTAGTTAAAGGTAATAATTCTATGCTAGTAATTATAGATAAATTTAGTAAGTAAACTATATTAGAGCCTTATTAAAATAATATTATAGTAATAATATATACAAGGAAGTTATATAATTAGTTACTAATAGCAAACTAAGGAATACCTAAGGTAATTATAAGTAATTATAATTAGAGATTTTTAGTAGCGTTATAGAAGGCATTCTAGGAACTAGTTAGAATAAAATTATTACACTTAATAGCATATTATCTATAAATAAATAGATAGATAGAATAAACTATATAGATAATTAAGTTAGCTATCTAGATATACTTTATATAACTAGATAATAATTAGTTATAGTAATAGACACTACTATAATTATAATTTAAATTTAATAATATAATAATTAAAATAATAGGATAATCCTAAACTAGATTATCATGGGATTTTCCCCTAATAATGTGGTTTCCTTATTATACCTAAGGGAGCTAGAAATGTTAAATAAGCTATTAGAAAGACTATAAGTGTATAATATAATTATAATAGTAGTAATCTAAATAAAGATATATTATAATTAGAAGTATACTAGTAAGTTTTTATAGTAGGAGACTAAGTATTAGTTAGGTTAGATAATTAGGCGTATATAATTCTAAGGACTATAAGTCTAAAATATAGACTAAAGTTTGCTAGACCTTTCTAAGTTATATAATAGGTTAGGAGGTTAGCCTATAGACTAGATATACTAGATAACTAGTAAATTTATCTAGTAATCTTAATTAACTATTTAGAGTAATTTTATAAAGATATATTTAGTAAATAGTTTAGAGTAATAGCACTAATTTAATTAGTAGATTATAAAGTTAAGATAATTCTAGCCTAGAATAAGGAGAAGGAAACATAAAATATCTAGTTAAGTTTAAAAGTTTAGCCCTAATATATAATTAATAGTTACTACTAGTAGTAGTTACTAAATTAATAAATAGCTTAATTACTATTAAAAGTTAGGCTATAAGGAATAAGCTAGATTTATTATAGTAATAATAGGTATTATAGCTATAAGAGAAAATTTTCACTTTTACGCTTAGAATTACTACTTTATTCTTTGCTTTTACTTTATACACTTCCTTTTACCTTATACACTAAATATAACACTTTTATCTAATATCTAATATAATTATAATATATTAATTACACACTTATTATAGTAAATAAACACTATAAACGCTATAGAAGCCTTAGAGTAAAGTTAAAAAGTCTAAGTAATTATTAGTAATATAGTTATCTATTATATTATAGATAACTTTATAATAAACTATTAGAGATTTATAACTCTAGAGGCTAAGAAATACCTATAAGATAATAGATTTATTAAAGAATTTTTAATATTTTTAAAATTAATAGTATAGCTATCTAACTATAGGCTAGTTAAGAAATTAGGTAATTCCTATAATATACTAGGAAGACTTTAGCTATACTAGCACTAGCTAGATCTATTTAGGAAGATTAGCCTATAAGGGGAACTATATATATAATATTAATTTAGTAACTAAGATTTATACTATTAGTTAGTTACTAGTAGGCGCTTACTAGGAATTAATTAGAATAGATTTAAGAAATAGTTAATCCTAATAAAAACAGGAATAATAATATAAAAAGCAAGGGAGCCTTATAATAGTAGTAGGTAACTATACTATAAGTATAAGTAATAGATTTACTAACTTTTAATTACCTAATAATAGGATTTACTCTAATTAACCTACTAGTATTAGTATTACTATAATAATAATTAGTAGTAGCTTAGTGCCTATAACTTACTAAAACATTTACATTACTACCTAGAGTAAGGGATATAAGTATAAACCTAGGACTAGGGTAGTACCTATAGAAAAAGTCTTATAGATAAGGAAAAGACTATAATTAAGCTAGGATAGAGATAGGTAAGATATAGTTATTAACTAGGTAACTAATATAATTAAGGAAAATAATATAGTGTTTAATAGGTTAACTAAGGTAATATAGGATAATATAGTAATAGTTACCTAGCTAGGTAATTATATAATTATAGACACTAACTAGAATATAATTAATATGTAAATAAGATATTAGATATTCTAGGCATAGAGGCTAGAAATAATTAATAGAAATATAGCGCTACTTACATAATATATAATAGGAATATACTTTCCCTAGTAAAGGTATAGGATATATCTAATATAGAGGAAGATATACGCTAGGAAGCGTATTTTAAGATAGAATAAGGGGATAATAGCTAGATAATAGTGTGGAATTAGTGGGAATAATTGCTTAGAGAGAAGAGAGGAATTTGCTTAAGGAGAACGTGAATATAATAATATTTGACGATAAGGGCATCGCATGAAAATTGGCGGCACCTGTCACAACACGTGACTAGGGTTAGGCGCATATATAGTGGACTAGTAGAGACTAGCTTAGCGAGGAAGAACAACCTTCACACGATTCCCTTGACACTCTGCTCGATTAGACAGAAAGACAGAACGACTTGATCCACAGTTGGGCTGTGGTGCTTGTACATACATGTACAGTGGGGGGGCAGATTGTACCTACCTTAAGCAGGCAGGCAGGCAGGCAGGCGGAGGCAATTCGATGAAGCATGCTCAGGCTGAAGCATCTAAGGTCATAGCTCGCAGGGGTGGCCCTGTCTGGTTGGCTCCAGCAAAGTTCGCCTCGTATCAGCCAGGGTGGAGCCTCTGGATCCTAATCAGGTAGGCGGTGAAAAAGCGCTGCATATAGTAAGCATATGCCAAAGACTACAGTGTATTAGTGCGAAATCACGCTTAAAGTTAGGAAGTTGGTTAGTTAGTTGGGAAGTTAAATAAGTAAAGGAGCTATGGGGCTATAGGTGGTATATGCCCTATAATGGTGGTATAAGTGAAGTTGGGTTCGTAGGGGTCCAGCCATTGTGACCTTGGCCTGGGTCGATGAATGCGGGAGGCCAGTGAAACATCGGCAGGTCGCACTTGCCATTTACAACAAGACGAGCTTACCAGCTTAGAAGAACGAAGAAGCAGCCAGGCGTGTCTTTCTGGTCAGGTCTCATCGATAATGTCCAGCTTGAATAACATAAGGGACTTGGACTTCGCTGCGCAATCCAGCAGCGCTTCGTCTTGACGTTGATATTTGATACTTTGCTGTGTTGGCAGCCACTGCAGCCACCCCAGCAAATCTCGCATTCTGGGCTTCTAATAGCTCACCCTCACTCCGATGACCCAATAATGAATGCATCATCACCAGACAATGCCGTCTGTGTCTTCTCTCTCTTTCGCTGTCCGTCTGTCCGTCAATCTTGAAGGAAGACACTTTTCATTCCCTACCCTCCACTCCGGGTCTTGATTGTGGATCTGGATCCAACACTGAGAGCGAACAATAAATGGGACAAATTTCAAGGCACCCAACACGTTTTCGAACAGTCTTCGTCTGCCAATGTTGCCATGGACACGCAGAGCCCGAATCAGAGTCAGAGACAGAAGAACTTTTATATTACATGGAGCAGCATGTCTCCATATTACTGAGCTGGCATGCACCCCTCTATCACAGTTCTGAAGGGGAGATGAGAAGGGAAACAAGAAGAGGAGTTTCGTTGCTGGCCCATGTTATTAGGCACACACCTATTCCCTCACGCCGCCGGTGCGTCTTCTTCCACCCTCCCCTTTCGTGGGCCTCCTCTCGGAATTTCTCGTTGACCTGCTCGAAATGGGATTGCTCTGTCGGGGACCGTCTTGCTTCAGACTTGAATGCGCCCCGAAGCATTTGCGTGTCTGTGTCCAGCTCGTCTCGTCCACCTGTTACTGGCCGGACCCTACACCCTTATGCCTCTCGGTGCTTCAGGCTGGTCGAGTGTTGCGCCGTGCTGTGCTAGGATGGAGACATAGAGACTGGACTACGTGGGATTGGATGGTGGAAGAAGCAGACAGACAGCATGTGCCAAAGCCCAATAATTCAGTCTGCCTGCTGGCCCAGCTGTGTCATAGAAATACGTCTCCTCCATGCTCTGCGTGCTGACAGATGGATTCTCGTCGGTCATCAGTCTTTTAGTCATCACCCATCAAAACCATCAGTCTGCCGCTCTCGGTCTTTTTGTTCTCTCTGGGCTCGTCTTCCTCCGAAGGGCCGGCCATTGACACACAGCCAGCTCGAGATAAAAAAAAATACTGCCTTTGCCTGTCTGCAGACTGATATTCTCCCTTTGGCATTGGGTGCCGGTGGCACTCAGCATTGTTAGCTCAGATCAGGTCTCTGTCACCTGTTGAGGCGCTGCCCAAATTCGTCTGTTGTCTCTGCCTTCTCCTCTCTCTTCGCTTCTTCTTTCCCCTTGCTCCAACACCGTCGTCACCTTCTGGGTCCTTGCGGGTCACCCTCCAACGCCCGGCATTTCCAGAGCCCACGGTTTGTTTTAAGCCTCATCGAGCAGCTAATTAACGGCGCCTGTCAAATTTGACTTTTTTGCCCCCAAATTGCGCACTCAACCCTCCCCACAAGCGGGATCTCCTCGCTCCCGACTCGAGGGCAGTCGCATCACCTTTAAGAGCCTAGAGCCCGCAAAGGACAAAACCTTCCCAAGTCCCACCAATACCGGCGCCCACCGCCAAAAAGTCGACTGGTATTTGGGCAGAAAACCATTCACCATCCATTCCCCCTGCGCGCGACTGGAGGGCTGAACGAGTTGACCCTGTTCAACTTCGCCGAGGCAAAACCTCGCGATACTCAGTTCACCTGCAGACCTCAACATGTCATCGAGCTCCAAAAGCTATTCCCGTGTGGCACATGTCGAGGACGCGGACGAAGACTCTGGTAGCTCCATCAATGGCAAGCCCGGCACCCGCAAGTATGCCACATCTGAGGCACCTGTGAGCCCGTCCAAGGCCAACACGAGCAGATCGCGCTCCGACAAACGGCCGGTCAATACAAGGTCTTCGTCTGCCAGCGTCAGTTTCAATGAGTCCGATTCTCGCGGTGTTGCGGAGAAGAGAAAAGCCAACGTCAAGGCGTCCATCTCAGAAGGACCGTGGCGACCCCGAACAGAGAGCTCGCGATCGTGAGCGACAGAGAAAAGATCGGAGGCTGAGGGAGGACGAAGAAGACCGACGGGCTACGGCCCAGGATGAACCTCGACCACTTCGAAAACAACGGCCGACGTCGCTGAAGCAATCGGCCACACAGCCCGTCGTGAGCCAATCCTCGTACAAAAGAGGTCATGTAGACAACCCCGCGAGCTACGGTGTGCAGCAACCGGCCATCTCTGGAACTCGCCCAAGAGCCCAAACACGACCTGTCAGCTACTACGCCGGGCAACCTCCTAGGCCTCTTGAGAATATGGCGTGGCATCCGCCCCGTCATGCCGCTGCTCCTTTCCCGTTGGCACGTTTCCTCCTATTCCGATATGGCAAGGACCCGGTGCATCTCCAGGCGGGTTTGCAGCCCCTCCACCGCCTTCACCCGTCGGCCCTGCCCTGGATTCTTTGATGGCGTGGTCCCTGCAAATCCGCACAATCACTTGAGACAGCGGTTCGAAACCAGACCTGCTTCGGCAATGGGATATCAGAAGCCACCACCGCCTCCGCCGCCTAAAGATTACTACGATCGCGAGGACTATCTGGATGACCCGCCTAGCATGCGTCCCGTATCACGTCGGCCCTCACGCTCAAGACGGGCAGAAGACGACCGAAGGAGAATGCCACCTCCAGACCTTGTTCCAATTCGGCCGCAGTCTGCACTCCCACCAAACACGCCGTATCGCCCGCCCGCGCCACAGCAACGTCCGCCATCCCGCCAAACCCAATCAAGACCCCCAGTGGTTCATCGGAGATCCGTGGGATTTGCAATTGACCAGCCTGGATACGAAGACGACGACTTTTTGGGCGACGAGGACCTGTTCCATGACATTTCTCCCAACGCATCGTTTGATGACCGGTGTGCTGTTGTACCTCGGTCAAGGCGTAGCTCTACAGCATATGATCACCACGACTACGATGTTGTGCCAGCGTCGACCCGACGACGGCGGTCTTCCATGTACGGCTCAAATGCCCTGCCTTCTGGTGGGGTTGGTCTTGATGATAACAAGTATAATGACGCTTTGAGATACCAGGAAGCCGTGAGTGGTAACCCGCAGATGCCTTTGACTGCAGAGTCCCTGCGGAAAGCCGGCAAGCGAGGCGGAGTGGCTAGCAGCCGTTCCACACGAAGCAGCGGTAGCCGGGACGACAGCGACTACAAGCGAAGCAACGCAACAGGTATTACACGCACTTCATACAACAGTGAAGACTTCACCATCAAGGTTTCTGGCGGCGCCCGTGTCCGTGTTCCTGGCGCTGAGATTGAATGCGACGACGGTGGCGAGATTGTCTTTACAACTCGAGGGGCGGAGGTTCCCGTCAGGGCAGCGACAAAGCGAGCATGATTCTCCCCAGCTTGAGGATTCTCGGAGCCGCGTAGAGCGCAAGACTTTGCCTTACCGACCCCAAGCCCTAGTCAATCCGATTCCCAGAGCAGAGGCTACGCTCCCAGTCATGCTCCCTATGACTATCCTGGTGGATTCTTTTGATGATAGATTTATTTTCTGGAAAACGATGTTCACGACTTTGATGACACCCTAATGAGCTAAACATAAATCGCCGATTCACTACACGATCAACTTATCTGACTTCTTAAGCTACTCTGATATCTTTCAATGGTTCTCGCAAGTTATATTCGGGTCCCCTCCGTCTGCGTCCTTTGGAACTTTTCTCCTCCTCCTCGTCTTCGAGTCCTTCCGCTCTTCTTTTTCTCTCCAAAGCAAGCGTTCCATGTCCTTCTCATTCTTCAATGTTTCTATCAATTACTGCTGGACATTCCACCTTGGGTATGTTTTGATGCCAGGCCTCGAGTTGTCTGGTGATTCGACGAGGCGACTTTGTCGCACGCTTCGCGCTCATTTCACTACTGCGGATTGTATTGGTCCGGCTTGTCATTGCTGGAAACCCAGAAAAGCTTGATACCCCGAGTGTTTTTTTTTTTTTTTGCGATGGATGAGAATCGATCTTGTTTCGCTCCCCGCCTCATGAGCTGTATTTTGCCGGACAAATGCTTCATGTGCATGTTGGCTCGGTTGTAGCAAATCATTGCCTCGTTGCCTTATGCAGTGAAACCTGATGCCTCATGGAACGAAAGAGTTATGATTGTCACGCGCATCAGCTTGTTATAGATGGCCGCTACTTGAATCTGACATTGAGTCAACGATGTGCTGTCGACAAGAGGCAGCACGTCGGATTTTGATGTCGGGGCTCGTGTTGGTTCGGACATGTTCTGATTTGTTTACTCCCCATTCATCATTCCACTTTTCTTGTCCTTCTACAAGTCACATAATCAACATGTTCACTCTGGAATCGCATATCCTGTCCGTTCATGTGCGGCAGCAGGCATTCCGCCAACAATGCATGGCAGGGAGACCCAAGGAAGTGCTGTCTGTCATGCACGCATTTCCGAAATCTCTCGATGCCATCAAAGTTATATAGACTGTATGGACAATGGGGTTCGCACCCTCTCACGCTTTACGGGCCCGTTGCGCGTTTTGTCACTGTTACGACTGGGATGCCATCTACTTTAGTTCGCGTTTCTTGTTGAAATTATAGTTGCTTTAGCTGGCCTTTTACTTTGTTGGATCATGATGCAGATGCAGGTGGTGGTGGGTTGCTTGGTCGAAGCTGCTGCAGAGCTGGCGAATTTAGAATTGCAGGCATTTTGTACATGGCATTGGGTATTGTTCCGATACAGATTGAATATGTATGGTTGCGGAGAGACAATGTAGGAAGGAGGTCGCTTGGATGATGATGGGCTTGATGAAAACCAAATGAAAGGACGGGAAAGGAATGTAGCAGACGATAATTGTGGTAAATGGCAAACCATTTGTGAGAGAACGTGTTTGGAATGATGGTGGAGAGTACGGATGACGGCCGGCTTGGTTAAGGAAATACCTTGTGCGCGGGAACAGATTGCCCAACCCGTCAATTTGCGTCTATCATGCCGTTGTGTTAGTCGGTGAACTTGCTAACATGTCGAAACGGTGTTTTGCCAAGATGGCGGAGAGGGGGCAGGGAGCCTCGATGTTGGAGGAAGAGGAGAGGGGTTGCCCGGCCAGCCACAAGGGCTTGTTTACTCAGTGCGTCATCACCCGCCCACCCAGCAGGGTTGATGCAGCCTGTCGTAACACCAAAACCAGTCTACTCCGTATGTGCAGACCAGATTCCACCATTAAAAGGCCCTTTCAGCTATTACCAGTGCGTGACACTGTTGGGAAAAGACGCTGCTGTCGATGCAGCCCCAGCCCAACCTCTTTTGCGTGCACTTTGCGTGCACTTTGCGTGCACCCCAGCCACCCAGCCACGGCAATTTACGCCACGCGCGTTTCTGTAGGAACTGCAGGCAGCCCATGCAAAGAAAGGCTCGACAAGAACGCTGCACCATCACCAACTCGCACTTGCCCATAGATTGGAATTTACGCAGCGTCGTGCTTTTCCCTGATGAACCCACACTCCCGACTTTCAAAATAAAAACTTCTCCCCAAAGACTCATTGCATTCCTGTACCCTGAGGACGGCAACCCATCATGGCTCCAGCTCTTGTGCTGGCGCGCTCTCTCGGAGCATCATTACGACAACGGCCGATACCAACTCGGCTCCTAACAGTGGTCTTCTTGCTGGAGCAGACCGCCTGTACGCTCGAGGCGAGAAAAGCACACCAGACCCGTCTCACGGCGCTCTGGATCCCCACGATATCAGCAACGTTGGGTTCTTCGTCTTGTTCGCCCTTATAGGCGTGGCGTTTGTCGTAACTGGGATCTGGTTCTTCTTCTGGGCCAAGAACGGCGGCTTCCACTTCAAAGAGAACGACTGGGATGAATACAAGTCCACGGTGTTGAGGCGAAAGGGTCCCAACGGAACCATTCTATCTGGCGCCACACCCTCCACCAACCTTGGCGGCGGCAGCGTGTACAAGGACATCCGTGACGACGATGGCACCACTGTGGTCACAGAGAGCACAGGTTTGAGCGGTGTCACGGCCGGGGCAAGCGACATTGCTGCGCGGGAGAAACGCCGCGCCAAGCAGGAGCGACGAGATCGCGAGCGCCGCAAGAGACGGGGAGAAAAGAAGAATGCCGAACGGCACGTCGGCGAAGACGGCGTACTGGACGAATCAGCTGAAAAGGAAGCACTCAAGGAGCTGAGAAGCTATCGACACGAGAAGGCTGCTCGCGTGGGCGGACTCAACAAAGAGTCGGACGGATCCCAATGGGATGGATCGACGAACCCGTCTGACTCGACCGTCTCGTCGGAGCTGTTGTCAAATCGCCAGGCGACGCCGAATACGACTCCCACGAAGAAGGCTGGCGCCATTCGCAAGGTCTACTCTACTGCGGATCGGAACGAACAGCGCGAGTCGGAGAGAGTTCGCGCCGAGGCGAGACGGTTAAGAGAGGAGAGCCGGTCAACCAGGAGGGTCTTTAGTTACAACCGACCAGAGGCGAGCGAAAGCGCCGCGACGGAGAGTTTACTGGAGGGTAGCGATCTGGGAGTCAAAAGCTACTACCATCCCATACCGGAGTTGAGGGCCCAGAACAGGGAGAGGGAACGGGAGAGAGAGGAAAGAAGGGCACGGAGAGGGGGTACAGGCGCGGCAAGGGGACGAGACCGAGTTGTAAACGACTGGACGAGAGGCTTTTCGCGACCAACGAAGCATCAGACAGCAGCAGATTGGCAATGCATGGACGGATGTTGGGTGCTCGTGGGGATTTGTGGATCTGCGGAGGTCATACATAGAATAGGTCAATTGCGGCAACATGGCCATGGTAAGAATGACGCAGCATTTAGCATTCATTCCCGTTGGTATTTCCTTGCAAGTACTTCGAGATGTTTCGAGTTTCGTGAGGGCCACTCACAAGAGTCACAAGCCACTGGATTGGACGTTGCTGTGGTGGGCTGGGCCGCTTGACCCAGAATATTCTTAATAAGAAGAACACAGCGCTAGTCTCTCTAGTCCGTAATCCGTAATGCTCTCAGCCATATGAAACAGCCGTGGCATTTGCAGTGAGGCCACTTCCCCTGCGGCGTGTCTGACTCTCTCGTCTCTCCATCAACCTTTGTTTGTATTTCTGTCCCTGTCCCTGCCTGTTCCCATTCGCGAGTATTGCGAGTACGATCCATACGATCCATACGATCCAAACTCAAAGACACGGGACACGCCAAAGTGGGCTGCCCTTTACCAAACCACTTGCTCCTTGACTTTACTTCTTTTCTTCCTCCATATTTTCCCTCTTGTGCCGACGACAAATCTGGTTCTTCCTGTCCTCCACTCACCTCCGGTGGACCCTCTCCGCTCTCCGCTCACCTCTCACGCTCGCTGTGGCGAAATCGAACCAATCCAGCGCCCGCCAAGGCGTCATCCACTTGCGATCTGCCTCAGACCCTCAGACCGCACTCCCCGCCGGCCCTTCGACTTGCAGCATCATCCTCGACACCCTCAGTTTCATCGACTTCCCGTCCCCGATCCGCTGGTCCGCTGGCCGTCACTTCAATTTCTGCAGCTTGCCTTTACGAAACCCTTTAGCGCATCTGCTCACGATTCACCCACGTAGCCTGGGACACCCTCGCTTGCCAACCTCGAGCCCCCTGACGATTGGGTTCTGCTACGCGGCTCCGTTGGGTGATGACGACGATCGGCTAAGGCCCTCGTGCATCCTCGCCATCCAACCTACCAACATCGCATCCATCCTGTGCAACAAACCATACAACTCCAAGGAGCGTCCAAACACTGGAACCCGCGGCGGCTATCGCCACTGTCGTCTCTGCACGGCTACAGAAACTCCCATCGTCCGTCTGTTGAGCGCCTGCTCGTGCATGGACAGGAGGTCGCACTCAATTTGTCCATCATGACGCTTACCGAGCCCCCTTCTTCTGCCTTCACCGGCGTCATCATTGGCCTTGTCTCCTCCTTTGGGTCCATCGTTCTAATTGCTTTGGTCGTCTTCATCTTTTGGGCTTCGGGATGTGCTGGATCTGGCCGGATCATACTGGATCGATTGGGACGGCCTGGCGAATATGACGATGAGCAAGCATTTATGAGGGAAGAGGCGGAGGCTCTGGAGACAATGGATGACATGACACGGACGGAATACTTGAGAGCAAAGGGTAGGTTTTTCTTTTTTTTCAGACTGCAGGCTCATGCTTGATTTGTCTCAAACAGAGTCACATATGGGCTTGTCTTGGACGTTTTTGCTGCGAGGACTGACATAAATCAATAGCTTTCGTTACTGCGAATCCGCCCGAGTCGTTGCCTACTGATATATCGCTCTCGCAATACCTCGCGATTCAGGAAAAGGGCGTTTCCGCGTGGGAGTTCGAGCCCGAGTTGGAGGTCGCCAACTGTTTTGTCGAAGGGCGCACTGAGATTGAATTCTTCGACTCCGAGTGCACTGTCATGAGCAACCTGCCTGTTCCCAAACAAAACGATGTATATTACTGGGAAGCCAAGATTTACGAGAAGCCCGAGAACACCTTGCTGAGTATCGGCATGGGCACCAAGCCCTATCCGTTGTTCCGCTTACCAGGTATGTTCAGACGCCGCCAACACTAGAGGGTTCTCCATCTGTTTCTCCGCGTATTCGTCCAGCCGTTTTCCCATCTCTCTCCGTGCTGTTGTCATCAGAAGCTAATGGAATGACTCGCAGGCTACCACAAGTACTCGGTTGCGTACTTCTCAGACGGCTCTCGTCACTATAATCAACCGTTTAGCTCTACACCATACGGGCCACGACTTGTCCAAGGCGATGTCATTGGAGTTGGATATCGACCCAGAACTGGTGCCATCTTCTTCACACGAAACGGCAAGAGATATGAAGAAGTGGTTCATGGCTTGAAATCGCAAAACTTCTTTCCTGCCATTGGTGCCACGGGCCCCGCCATTGTCCACGTCAATTTAGGCCAGTCCGGATTCGTCTTTATCGAGGCCAATGTTAAGAAATGGGGTTGGCTCCGTCACTGGCAGTTTGGCGCCGCCGCCGCCTTACGGTTCGGAGCAGGGAGCATCCTTCTGGAGACTGGGACCAAGGATGGCATGACGTCTGGTCAGGGACGGCCTCATCGCCAATCTGTCAGCGGCTCACCTTACACTATTGGACCACGCAGCAACCACTTTACCCCAGGCCACGGACGCACGTGGAGTGGGAACTTTAGATCCCTGCCACCTACCAGCCCAGGACCAGTGAGAAGTCCAACTGACATTTCTTTGGCTCAGCTGGTTCCAAATGATGACGGAGGCGAGGCTAGCGGCAGCATTGAAACTAGTAACACCCGTCACCAGGAAGAATATCACGACGAAAACCCACTGCATTTGCACCTGGAGGATGCTACCAATCCCCCTCCCGAATACGCGGGTCCAACTCACTCCGGGTCCGGGAGAATCGACGGTACAGTACTGATACCGAGGAAACGCCCTTGATTGATGCCATGATTCGGAGTCGAGGCGACTCGTTGACCGCAACTCCGCGGGCGCAGTCTGCCAATGAACACCCACATCAGCAGCCACATTCTCCTGTTCCAAGCTACAGTGACGCCGTTCGAGAAGGCGCTGGAACCCAACGACGCGCCAGCTCAGAGTCGGAATCGTCCGATAGTACTTCCTAGCAGGGCTCGAGATCTAGTTCCGTCAAGACGGGAGATCTGTAGAAGAGAAAGTCATTTGGGAACGCCATTTTTGCTGGGACAAGCGCCCAAACAAAGGTGTGGGAGTCAGACTTGGACGGAAGAAGGTGCGGAAGTTGGATCAGCAGCACAGCGGCACACTCATAAACAGTCATGATATCGACTCAGGCGCTCGGCATTTTGTATAGCATTGGGATCAGCACGTTTGCGATTTTTTTATTTTTTTAAATTTTGGCGACGAGGACGAGGGCATATGCACAACATGACGACACAGGGCAAGCATTCGAGACTTTGTTCTAGGCGAAACGCATCAACGCACGACATGCGTCAACACGCACCCGCGCATACTACTTTTCTTTCTTCTTCTCTTTGTTTTAGGAACCGCCTGCCACAGTGCTTCGACTGCCCACGAAGCATGTGTTATGGAACTCGTGTTGTAGAACTGATTCAATTCGGTCGGGACATGACTGAGGGAAACGGTAGGAGGGATGGTGACCAGTTTAGATACCCTTTCATGGCCGCTGACGAGGCAGCAATCGTTGATATGGTTTTTTTCTTTTGGTTGTGCATGGTTTGTTACTGAACCGGTGGGTTTCCGGACTAGACACCCATTTTAGTTGGCCGTGGCGTTTTGAGCAGGCATGCAAAAGCAGCAGGTAGTTTTCAACACGCCTTTGTTCTTGTCCTTGTCTGGTTTTTGTTTTGGATTTGGATTCGGTCGTCCGGGAATTCGTTCCCTCTCATGCTTGGGCCAAAAAAAAAAAAGATGGGGTCGGACGGGGTGGGGGTTGGACGGGTTGGAAATCCTACGTAGCCTTGGTGCTCTCGGTATGAAATAATTTTGCTCATGACGCTGCCTGCATAACATACAACTCGCAAAGACATGTCCAGGTCCTATCTACATGTACTGTTGTTCCGTTGCACGCCCCGCCCACACTCCATCCATGCTGAACCGGCAGAACTACCGTGTCATACCCCTGACGCACGTGGCTCGTCCTCGACCCGGAGCATCATACGGAGTAATAAGGACTTGTATACAATCCTCGTGCCAGACGGCTTATCGTCCCCGAGCAAGCTCGTTTCCTGCTGCACCATTTGTCGGAACCTTTACTCCGTACCTGCTGTTATCCGCAGACATGCCTTCTCCAATTGGGGTCGTGCTCACCCGCTTTCCCCAGGCACTGACTGCCTGCCTGCCATACGGTTCTTTGCAACGTTTGTCACAGCCATCAATAGCGCCGCTGTTCGAATGCGGACTCGGTGGCACAATCAAGTATTATTCATCCTCGGTGGTTATCCATCACCTCCCCTGTCTCGACCCGAATCGCACGCCTTCTCCCATGTTATGTTTTCCACCGAACCCAAACGAGGCCCCTCCCCTCCCTCTTTTCCCTCCAAACAAGATCAGCATAATCGCGCGGGACAAAGTCAAAAATTAAAAAGCTGTTCAACTCCAGTCCATATGCTTGCTTGCATCTTTTCGCCAAAAGAGGCTTTCAAAAATAAATAGTAAAATTAAGAAAAAAATTAAAAATTTCTTGTATCAAAACTCCCGTAAAACGCCTTGCTTTATTTCATCCCAAGGTTGCGTCTCAGCACGCAGACGCAACTATCATTAAGTAATTTTGCAATCGCCAATGCAAAGTAATCCGTCGCCATGTTTCCTCGCTTAATGTACTGGTTCTTGGTCCGTAAGGAGTGAATGTCTATATGTGTAGTGTCTTTGTGTCGTTGAAAAAGGAATGTCTTTATGCTTTTGACGCTAGGGTATCAATTGTATATGCAAAAAGGAGTGTCGTTCATGGGGTATCATCATCGTAAAAAGAATGTTGCGTATTAGTGAAATAATACATTAGGTATCGATGGCATGTCGTCGGGTATATATATTTTGGTCGTAAGGATCGCCGTCGAGTTCAACTCGAGTAATCAAGGAGTGTAATTGTGTCGGGCCTAAAGGAAGCCATTCCACCAGACAAGCTGGCAGTGATGAAATCTCCCTACCGGCAGGATTATGCGAGTGTGGAAGGAATGTAGTGTACATGGCGCGTCTGAGTTAAAAAAACCGAAGATCCAGGTTGCATTGATAAAGTTGAAAATTGGCCGTGTTTAAAATCAAACAAATCTTGGTGGTGGTGGTGGGTGGGGGGTTTCAAAGAAAATCTGCAGATCCAAGGAAGCATTCAAAGCTTGTTCATTCTCGTTGCAACAGCTGACGGTGTTTCATTTCTGGGCAGGCCAGTGCGGCTGAGTCGGTCCTTCGCCCTTGAAGTCCATGGGGAAAAGGGACGTGGGTTCAGAGGAGCCAGGGCCAGCGGCGAGGGTGGATGAGGCCCGCCAGAAGTCATCGATGGTGTGTGGCGATGTCGGGACAGCGTTGTGCTGTGTGAAGGGACGGGAGACTCGGGCATCGGGAGCATTCCCAGTTGCTCAGCGTTGAGAGGTTGAGACAGGATACCTCCTGAGAAACCAGCTGCGTACATTGCGAATTCCTCTGGTGGCGGATGCGTCGGAGTGGTTGTCACTGAGTGCCTGAAGGAGAAAACGCATAAGCAAGGAGGATTATGCCCATGTGCAGGATTATGTCATGCAAAGGAGGCTGAGCCTACTAGATCCACACAGGCTGGTGGGGAGTCACGAACCCGAGGCCGTAGCTGCTTTGAGCTTCGTTATACATGGAGGGCTGGCCAGCAGTGCTGTGGTAGGCAGGGCTTCCTCGCAGGTCGTATGATCCATACTCTTCCGTGTCGCTGTAGGCAACCGACCCTTCGAATGTCGACGAGGCAGGGCTGTAGGCAGCGCCGCCCGCGTACGAAGGCGATGGCACGCTGAGGTACTGCTGGCTCGAGAAAGGAGACGAGAGCATCAAAGGGCTTCCCGAGTGGGAATGGCTTCCAGGTATTGCGGCGCTGTTGAGCATGGGCATCTCCTCGGCGCTGTAGCTGAAGGCGACGTTGCCGTAAGGCAGGAAGTGCGGAGAGGCAGCGGCAGCAGCAACGGCAGGCATCGAGTACTCGTCGTTTACCGGAAAGTTGGGCGGGTGGAACCGAGGGAAGGAGTGAGTCCTTTCAGGATGAACCCAGCCCATGCGGGAACGGAATTCACCGACAGTGTTGATGGGATACTCCATCAAGGTGAGAGGAGTCTCGCGCTGAACGCCGCCCTCGGAACCGCCAGCGACGCTGATGGACATCATGCGTCGGGCAATCTCCTCGATGGGTGAGATGCACAAGCTGCCAAAGTAAGCGGCGCCAATCTCGGGAACAAACGCTCCATGAGAAGGGCTACCGTGTACAAGTGGGCAATGACAACGAGCGAGTTGGCCGACCCATGGTAGTTCTGGAGGTACCCGACAGGCATCCAGAAGAGCCAGGTTCTCAGAGGCTGGAGACGCTCATACTGCTGGGCGATAGAAAGCGTGGGACTGATCTTGCGAGAGCCCTTGAGAAAACCAATGAGGTGCTGAACTTGAGTAGTCTCCTCCTTGTGGTGCTTGAGATGCGTCTCAACCTTTTGAACTTGCTCGAGTGTGCGCTGGAAAGCTTGGAGATCCTCATCCTGTGGCTGGGTCGGCTTGTGGTCGGGTCCAGGAGATGGAGGAGCCGTGGGAAACGTGCTGCTTTCGGCAATGAAGTCGCCAAACTGAGACTCGTGCTTCCATGCGTCCATGGCGTCAATGACCTGTTGTGCGACCAGCAAATGTCAGTACGACGCTCCAATGAAAAAGCAGGAACAAGGATAACAAGGTTGGACCACGGTGGTCAGCATGAGCGAATGACTTGGACACTGGGAGAAGGTGATCCATCCTCTCACGCGTTGATCCTGTCCTGTTCAAGCATCCACGTACCGTCGAAGTTCCCTGCATCAGCTGAGTCCAGCTGCGCCTATCCATGCTGTTAGCCGGTTTGTACTCGTATACACAAGGCGGCAGGTTGCAGTGTCTCTCGTTGTGCTTACCAATCCGTAGCTTGCCAGGAGAGCACGAGAGAGGCTGCGAGAACGGCATCCGATGTCTCGCGGGAAAACGTGCCAATGGCCTCGTGAAGTCCGCTCAGGGCGATTCCCCGATGTTCAAAGGCCATGCTTCCGACCAAGGGGCAGTCGGTGAGGAAAGCAATGTGCATGGCAGAAAAGGCAAGCAAAGCGTGCATCACGTAAGGGCTGTGGCACCAATTCGGAGCAGTCTAGACAAAACAAAACAAGGTCAGCCAATGCTCTCTCGCTCTCTCGCTCTCTCGCTCTCTCTCTTTCGTTTTCCTCTCTGAATCAACCTACGTGGGAATATGGCGAGTCCATAGGGTAAAGTTGTTGGCGTCGATGGCAGAGAGCTGATGGTAGAGGTTCGCAACGTGGTAAATCAAGCGCAAGTCCTCAACAGAATACATGAGTGGCATCGGCGCCGGGTAGACCTGCAGAGACGGAAAGGGGAACACGCCTGTGGCCTGCCACTCAGCAATGGATGCTTCGATCTGAGGCGTCCACATGAGATCAGGTTTGTCCGGCGTGGTAGAGCGGTCAGCGTCGGGCACCTGTACGTCGTTGTACGGACAGCGGATCTTGTGCTTGGTGCAGTTGCGGCTGGAGAGATGGGTTGTGTTAGCCAGCTGAGGAGGTATTGGTGCTACTTTGTCCGCCTCCTTTTTTTTATCTGTTTATCCGGGCTGCACTTTCTGTGTGCCGAGATGGCGTCACGGATACATGCTCAGGGTACGGGGAACGCAGTACAGACACGAAAGAACAGTCTACTAACCATTGAGGAAGTTCTCATCACAGCGGATGTGTCGTCGCTTACAGGTCTCACAGCCCTTACGAGATTTGGTGTGGCTAAAATTCGTGACAACGTCAGCATCGCAAAAACAAGCCATCGGACCCCATTGCTTTGGGGGAAACAAACACTAACCTGCGACGTGGAGGGCCACCACCAGGACCAGCCATTTTGATTGATTGGAGCTGGGTCAAATTAAGAAGAGAAGGAAGCAAATATCCTGCAATTGACAAACAGCGTTAATGAGTGGCCGAAAACACACAATGCCGCTGGGCGAGTACTCAACCGGCTGTTGGTTGCAACATACGTAAAAACGTTTAAAAATTAACACACGAGGCAAATGCAAGTCTTGTGGTCAGTCGTGGAAATTGTGAAGAGGTTGTCGAGCCAGATATACAAGAGTCGAAGAAATGATGAGAGTCTTCTTGTCCAACGGCGTAGCGATCGTGATGTAGTTTTGTGTCGAGCTAAATCCGGCTCGTTACTACTTCTGAATTTCCCAGTCAAGGTGGAAAATAAAGCGAGTGTGTGTTTCCTTGAATAGCGAGTGTGGGTTGTAGAAATTAAAAGAAAGAAAAACGACGAGTTTATAGCAACATGGGTGCTTGCAATTTGTTTAAATGGTTTTTATCGTTGTTTCTCGAGAAGACGCCGCGAAGAGGGGGAAGCGGACGTTTGGCGGTAGGCGATGAACGAGGACGGGCCCGACAAAATCGACAAAATCGAGTCTGTTGGTTCCTTTCGATTTTCAGAAGCCTCACTCTGTTCTTGGACCCCTTGACGTTTGGTGTGAGCGGCGGAGGAGGATTGGAGAGCAGTGGCAAGCAACTAGCAACTAGCACAGCAACACCCGATAAAGCGAATGACAGGAGTCAACGAGGACTTCCCAAAGATAGCGAGAGTAGAGTAGCGTGAGGAGAGCGAACGTGTGTTTGGAACAACACAAATCGAGCCGAGATATGTTTTGAGACGAGATATCAGACCGGGGAAGCGGGTTATGACGGGAGGGGGACGGTGTTTGTTAAATAATAGTCCGTCCAGCGTCGAAAGAATAGAAGGAATAGAAGGAACAGGTGGGCTGGGGTCAAGACCGTCAAGACCCGTCAAGACCCGTCAAGACCGCGCTGGCTTCGTGCCTTCCTTCGTCTTGGGTTTCCAATTCTGGTGGACCAACTAGCCGTAGCCGACCTTGGTGGCCCTGCATGACAGACACTGGACACTGGCCACTACTGGCCACTGGCACACCTGGCCCTGTCTGCTGCGCTGCGCCGCCCATGGCACATTTTTAGTGACATTACCCGTTGACGGTCTTTGCGTCTGCAACTCCGGTCCCTGCCCTATAATAATTACCTATAGTACCTATACCTATCCCTATGCAGGCGGCATGGAGCGGAGACGAGAGAACAAGCCGTTGTTCTTCTGGCTCTGCCCTTCCGTCGTCCATGACTCCATCCAGCATCCAACAGTGAACACCCATCTAAACCCCCGTCCCTCCAAATATTGGCTGTGCGAGATGTGTTGCTTCGCTGGCTGGCTGATCTGACCCATGACGCTCACGCTTGTTTTATTAGCAGGCCCCGCGTCCATGCCCATGCTCAGGCTCGGTCGGGCTTGGTTATACTGCAAAAGCTCCTTTGTTCATGCTGTGCTGGCTGCGAACCGACCAAGAAGCGCGAACAGTGATGAATGCTGGACTCGGACTAGGGACTTGGCTGCGACTGGTGGACGTGGACATGCACAAGTATATTTTGGTGTCGTGGGTCTGGTGCGTTGTCCAGTCGAACAGGCGGTGGAGGATACTCAGCCGGTGCCAGAAATTTGCGTCGCCCGGGGCCAGTGATTGATTGACGGATGTATGGATGGATGATGGGTGATGGGTTGTGATGGGGGTTGTGATGGGGGTTGTGATGGGGGTTGTGATGGGGGTTGTGATGGGTTGGGTTGTGATGGGTTGGGTTGGTCGAACAATGAATGAAGAGCAGCAAGAAGTGTGGAGGGGTGTGTTTCGAGTAGAATCAAACGCCCCTTCGAAACCCTTCGATTTGCCTCATTGCTTCCGAGCAAGGACCACAAGAGGGGAGAAGGAATAATGTAATGCAAATAATGCAAAAGTGGTAGATGTGACCTGTTCGTGCGAAACCATTCTGTCTAGATTCCAGCGTCTTTGGCCTCATCGGCAGCGCTTTCGTCACCAACCATTTGAGGATACTTTCCGTGAAGCTGGCAGCCCCATCATCTGACTTATGTAATCTACTCTACATGTAGTCCACTACTGTTGACAGGTAGCGACTTCGCGAGAACTGAATATGATTCCCTCTAGCGACCACTGTCAGTACCGTACCGTTACCGCTACCGCACACCGTAGTCGTAGGGCCGGTATGCTGCAAGCGAGCCGCCCTACATACAGCCCAGGGACGCGACGCGACTCGTTCAAGCGAGTTGGCCAGCCATGATCGAGGTCCCTTTGACGAAATCACAGAGGCTGGAGACAAGGGACAGTGAGCCATGACGCACATCCTTCAACGGAAGGATGCAGACACTGGGAGCAGAGTGAGTAGGCCAGGGTCAACCTTGACCCAGCCGGCCAGACGTCGAGCTAAAAATAACAACGGACACGAGCCGGTGGCTTGGGATTGGGACAGTTGGTGTTGGGGCTGGCCCTGAGAAGGCGGCATCGAGGTGGGGACGCTCTCGGCAACTGCGATGCCCGACGCGATGAGGCGCGAGGGCTCCAGGGTTTCTTTGTTCATCATTCGCGTCGCTCCATATCGAGTAATTGCAAGACACGGTAACATGCTGTCATGGCATCCAAAGGAAGGAAAAGTCTCGAGCTAAAACGAAGCCATGAGACGACATCGGTCCGGCCGAACCGTTTCAATCATTTCGGTTGACCAATAGCTCTGAATTGACTTTTCCAGGGCCGGCATCGAGCAAGGAGTCACACCTTTTAGGTGGTCGTGGTGGCAGGAAACGATGTCCAAGGCTAAGATCTGACTGACATCAACAGACCGACCTAGCCGGCCTGGTTGCTGACCGCCGTCATTGATGCAACAGGAATGCTCTCTACCTCATGTTGAAGGACGTGCTGCTAAGCCTCAAGTTGGATGACATGATCTGCGAGTGCAATGTTTCTTCGGGCTCTTGCGGTTTTGGGGAGTGCATCTGAATAAGAATCTTAGGGTTTTTTTTTTTTTTTTTTTTGTATAATAAATGTCGATCAAGTTCTGTCTGGAACTGTGCTTCGCCGGCCCCACTTCGTCTTCGATTGCCCGCTCCGCCACGAGGCTGATGACAACTTAGGCCACTTTCGGCCACCAATCCGTAGTTCTCGGTACAGTGAATGCTAGTCCGTAGATGGTGTAGATACATACCAGTAGGCATGTATGTAGTGCTCCTCGAAGATCAACGTCTTCAGGGTTCTACCGCCGGGATAGACGAATGAGCCGGTGCTCAAGTCAGCAATAGGGCAAGCTCACTGTCTGAGGTGGGTGGCATGAGTTACTACATAATTAGTTTGGGATGAACTTGATAGGGAACCTTCTCACCGCAAAGCCGAGTTCAACCCTATTAAAGATGTAGCGAAATTTCGTTCCCACGAAAAACGTCCAGTCCGCAGGATGCTGTCATTCTCTCTGCCCTAGGGGTCCTTCTGGTCAAACGTGCTAGCTCAATGCCCAGGACCCTCAGGGTTTCATGCCTCTTCCTCCTCCTCCTCCTCCGTCATCTGTGGCTAGTGTTCTGGCTCTTACGGACTACTAGCCAGAAGTTCTCACAGCCAGCTCCCGGGACGACAAGAGACCGATCACTCGTCTAGGGAGCACATTCCCTTTCGGCGCAGCTCTTTGCTTTTGGCGCGACGACAACGATCCCCATGCTCCTTCCTGCACGCGTGCGATTCAGCCGCGCCAATTAGCCATGGTTGCCAAGGTGGTCGTCTGTGGCCAATTGACGAGTAACTAACAGACTGACTGGCATAACCCTGGCCTGGTTTACCCAAGACTTGGCGGCGTGGTATTATTACCAAGGATCGACTTCAGTCGCCCGCACCTCTTCTCGTTGGCTGAAATTTGAAAGCTCGTGTCCAAAATTGGCTGCCAAATCCTGGGTTCGCCTCCGCACTGCTCTAGAACGCCCCATTCGATGCACGTATCCTGCGTTGCCGGGGCGGTCACCGACCACCCGCGGGCCACTCAGTTGCATACAACACCAATTCTAGTGTCAATATCTTGTGTAGTTCGCCAAACGACCCAGGAATGGTTTAGATCCCACCGAAACCCTCAAGGGAAAGAAAATAGTGAATCAAATTAGCACCAGAACGACAACCGAGATGCTCCGCGTCAGACAGCTGCAGCATGTGGACTTGGAAGAAAAGCTCTGTTTTTTTGGGGTTTTTTCAAAGAAGTGACAAAGAATATTCAGACTGCGAATACGTCAAGAAATCTTTTTGTGTTCGGAGTGCAAATCCAGTCGGCAGAGACGTCCTTACCAGTCAATGATCACCATCGGGAGACGCAAAGAAGGGCCGATGACTCCTATTCTGCTATCGATAGATAGTATGGCAGTTTCTTGTGTCTTGGTGCTCATTAGTGATGCACGTTACTGAGTAAGTTGTTGCCAATTGTGGGATAGTACCTCCGATCCAAGGAAGACAGATCAAGAGTGGCGGGCCACAAAGACCAAAAAGGCTGATCTGATCTTCAGCGCAAGACATTTAGCTTTCGCCCTTGACGATGGCTGTGCGCTGTCTGTCTGTCTTGTTGTCTGTGTGCGTGTTTGGACGTGCATCTGGTCCGGTCCGGCGCAGACGGGGAATTCATGCATATGACGTCGAGCCACGTCTCCATTGGTGTTGTGGTGTTTGGAGAGGTGATGCAAGAGGCGGAAATACAACGTTTCATGGCCACTAGCGCGAAAGTCGGCAGCTGGCACATCTCTCTCAGCCCGGCGACAAATAGGGTTAGTGCCTGAGGTTAGGGCAGATCTTATCTTCAGGACAAATCTGATCGCCCAATGAGCGACGGTGGGCAAAACACCTTGCCCCTCACGACGATGATCCAAAAAGAAGCACGGGGCATGGCACAAGCATTGACTATTATTAGTGTACAGTGCTGGTGCAGTAGACTCCAGTCTATTGACGCTCAGCACCAAATTGGGGCTAGATTTGAGGCTTCGGAATGGAGATGACGAGAAAGTGCTCGCTCAACAGTCATGCCTGTTGACAAAAAGCGCTGCCATCCCTCGGTGTGCCACGCGTGGACGTGAGCGACCGTACATACATAGCTTCGGCAGACGGGTCTGTAGTACTACTAGTCCGTAGTACGGAGTAGTACAGGTCCGTTCTACGGAGTATGCGTTATTGAGAGTTGTCTTCCCAACGAGTCATATGCTACTACCCCCTGCTCCGACGACTGGAAATAGTAACCACGTTGTCAACGGGCAGATTCCAGCGGGAAAAGAAAAGAAAAAAAAAAAAAAAGGGCAGCTAGTCATTGGGTCATTGGCTGCAGGGACTGCTTCCCGCGACCCTTCCCACGACATGAACATGACGCCTTCGCCAACGAGCTTATCAGCAGTCGCCATGCCGCAGCTTTCTTTTCCACCTATCCCATTGGATCCAGCGTCAGGTAGGGGCGGGGTAGCCCTACTACTTTCAGGGTCTGCGGATAACGGCACTCTTTCTTCTCTTCTTCGTACGAGAGAGACCGCAGGCAGGGCTTTCTTTGGCCGCCAGGCTGCTTGTCGCCTTCGAAGGTTGCTAGATCGAGACTTGGCATGGCCAACAAGTGGAAAGTACATTTGCCCAATGAGCCGCGATGCCGAAGAGCAGCGCTAATTTTGAACCTTCGTGGCTTGGCAGACCACACGGACGGATGGATGCAATGCAATCTTGCGACGGGGAGGAGGTGTCTGCCCGACAACCCGCCGCTCCGGTTTTCCACATCCACCGGTTTTAATTAGAAGCGTGGCTGAGTTGCAGCATCAAAGTCCAAAGTCCAATTTGATCTTCTCACGAGAGCGCTCCGATAAAGACGTTTGTTTCATGCTTGCAAAACTGCCGAGTTATTCTGCACATCCATTGTCGGCATGATGGTGGGCTGATTCTCTCTGCTTTATGTAAAGCGATGCGTCACGAAAGAAGTGTCACAGCAGCGCCCAATTTTCTTTGACCAATAAGACACGGCCTCGTTGATGATGGCTTTGTCCCGCAGAGGAGAGGCCGAGCAGGGGTCTTTCCTTGGCAGCGAATGACGGCCCACGGAGATGACGTTCAAATCAACATGGCTTTCATCCTTACAAAACGACTTCAGCATGCAAGTGTCCGATTATTATTATATTATTAAACCCATACTACACGTAGCGCATCCGCGCTTCAAGGAAGATATTTCTGAGGGTCATGCGAGTTGCATCTGATCCACCACGGAATTATTGAAAAGATAAGCGTGGTGGCCTCATGCTCGTCCCCGTTTGCAATCTTTGAATTGGTTTTTATCTCGGTTGGGTTGGCGCGTGCAGGCAGGTAGATATGGCCTAATATTCTTTGAACCAAACGGGTTTTGCATTCGCCTATTTTGGCATGCTTGACGAGGTCGCCTCTATCTATGAAATTGCTATCTAATAAATGAACCATCGAATGCCTAGATGATGTGTAGTCCCGTAGGACATAAAGATGCCGATTATGTGCGTGCGTGAAACCCATCCATCCATCCGTAGCCTTAATGTAGCTGAAGCTCTTGGTATACCCGCACACCTTAGCCTCCTAATATGTTTCTGATTCATCGCTCTTGCATGTGCCCTTTATTTCCTTCCTCCCATATCCGTCCCAAACCCTAACATGCTGTTGTCGTTCCCATCTGCAGATGGTTGGACTATGTCCAGGGTAGCCACAGCCTTGCAGTCTCTCGATTTGTCTCGTCTAATAAAAAAAAGCCTCGCGACTTTCAACATTTCTTTTTCAGACGGAGTATTTGGCGGTGAGCGTCTGGCGATCTTGAGGACGCATCTGTCCGAGAAATTCGTTGAATTGTGGCATCATTTGCTTATACACGTTGAGGACCTTGTTTGCCAATTTGTGTCAGTATAAACGGATAGAGACAGGATCATCGAGGTCTCAAACACAACTTACATGCTGAAAGACGTCGTGAAGTTCCTGCTTCATTGTATCCGGTAATTCAGACTCATCGTATTGAGCCAGGGCTACAAAGTAGTCTAGTAGAACCTTTTCAATCGCCTGGGGATTCTGAGCAACAACCATGGAGAAGCCTTTGAAAGCCGAAGCCTTCTCATCGGTGGAGTCGACCTTCCTCATCACAGTGATAAAGTCCTCGGCAAAGGTCGGCAAAGCAGGGGCCAAGAGTTCTGAATTTTCTAATCCAAGCCGGCCAAGTGCAATAGCGGAGTTCTCAGCGAGACTCTTGGGCACCCGGGGTTGCACATGATTTCAACAAGGTGTTTTAGTAGCCCTGGAACCCATTGCGCCATGCCTTTGCCATACTGCATCGTAATCTCGCCGATGGACCAACAGGTGTTGTTGTAAGCCCCAAATCCATCACCAACTTCATCGTCGAGCATAGAATCCAGGTCGAGCTGCTTGAGGGCAATAGGTATTATGGTATCGAGATGAGGCTGCATCAAGTGATAAACAAAGTTTGCGCAATCTCCCAGCAAAGCGTAGGCAGACTGTCTGACCTCATCGGTTGGGTCTTCCATGCAGAATGTGAGCAATTCAAAGAAGGGTTGGGGAGAGTTCTTGACGAGCTCCGTTGATGGTTCCTCTCCCAGTGCCTGAATGATTGCACTCAGGAGGTCGAGACTGGTGACCAAGAAATCCTTGTCGGGGCTATCGAAACCGATATTGCTTACGGCAGCCAAGCTCTGTTCCAGGTTCATGTGAACAATGTTGATGCAGCGAGCAAAGATGGGTGGCGCATATGGGGCAAACGACGGTCCCAAAGCCAAGGCGACATAGGATAGACACTCGAGCAGAGGAAAACTTCTCTAGACTGGTCTGATACGATGTTATATCTCTCATTGAGAGCCGGCATCAGCTGGTCTTTGAGCTCGGGGTGGCCAGGAGCGATCCAGTGCGTTCTGCCAGCGTTTGCACACAGTCGTATAGGACGTACATGTTCTTGTCCTTGTACTTGCCAAAGCAACGAACAAATTGTTGGATGATAGGGCCGCAATATGGTTCCAAGTGGGAGCCTGCCTTGTATTCAATATTGGCAAAAGCAGACGCGCCAGCTGCCTGGACCTTCTTGTTTCTGTCAAGCATCTTTCTAAGAATGCCATCCATCAGAGGCACGAAGTACTGCTCTTTCTGTCCCCAGAAAGCTCTGTGGCCCATTCAGAATAGCGGCCCAGAGTCCAGCACGTAATTTGACGAACGACTGGCTCAGGGTCTTCAAGTAGTGAAATCAGATATGGCATGAGTTGGGGAGATGAGGCGCAACGACATCCATACATCCCTCGGCTACTGCACCCAAGGCCAAAACAGCTGCCTCACGATGAGGCCATTCGTCATGTTTGAGATTCTGAGACAAGTAAGGGAAGATGGCTTCGAATACAGGGTTGCGAAAGTCCTTTGCGAAGACGTCCAAGGCAGCTGCGGAACATTTGCGAAGAGTCCATCTTTCATCGGGGTTTTCGTCTCCATCGTCGAGTTCGTCATCGATCTCTCCCTCTTCAGGATCATCATCCATCCCTGTGTTCTTGACTTGGGCATCACCGCTCTCGTTCTGATTAGCTGAATTGCCATTTGCGGTGGTATTTCGGTTTAGATTCTTCTTTGCAAATGCAGGCTTGATGTCTTGTTCTTTGTCATCTTCGTCCTCGTCGTCCGAGGCACCACCAAGAAGAGCAATATCTTCCCCGCTGTAGATCATGCACTCCAACAGAACGGGAATAATTTTGTTCAAGTATGGCTGGAGGCCCTGCCACAAATCATCATGCTCCCCAACTGCCAACCAAAATTCGGCTGCCTCACGTGCGAGGTCCTCATCGTCACCTTTCTGCTGAGAGATGAGGTAGTCCACCAAACCGCCAATGTGAGGTTGTAACTTGTCAGGTCGTGTTTCAACAAGATGAACAAAGGCGCGACATACTTGGCGCCGTACATCGTGACTGCTGTCGCTGGAGAGAACAAACAGCTGCTGCAAGAGGTCGTCAATGGAATCCAGCATTGCTTGCGAAGCTCGGGGAGTAAAATTGTTTATCGCAGTCAAAGCTCCAGCCCGGACTTTTGCAAGCGGGCTCTTGGTAGCAGCTATGAGCTGGGGAGTACGTGATTGAGCGGACGCTGTCCGTTCACCTCCCTTATGAACACCCGGGGACTGTCCTCGCAGATTTTTGTCATGGCGGACATGGCACCCTCCTGGGCCTCGTTGGACACATTGCCGCTAGTGTTTCCAAACATGTCTATCAACTGAGGGAGCAGATCCGGCCAAGTAAGCAAGCCGCCTCTTCGAATCACTTCGGTCGCAATATTTCCAGCATAGTTGCGAATTTGGATGTTCTTGTCTTGCAGGCCCATTGGAACGGCCATTCGGACAAACTTCAAGCTTTCTTCGGATATGGTTTTCCACTCGTTCTTGACATTGTTCTTGAGCATAATACCAGCGGCCGATCGTACAAGGTGGTAGTCAGTTTCGCTACAGTCTAGCCCCTCTGGAGGCTGTGTGCTCGAAAAGAGGTAGGCCAAGTAGTTGTTTATGTCTGGCGAGTTCTTCGCTTGTTGCAACATCTAGTCGAGTATTAGAACACCGTCTTTGTCAGCCGAGCTAGTTGGGAGAGGACGCACCACTTCAGCGTTTTTGAGCATTCTTGTCGAGGCCGCTCAGGGAATCTTTAAGGCAAGCGGCGAGCTGCCTCACCGAGTCTGGGGACGGTTGCCAGGACATGTTGGTGGCGGGTGATGGCGTCGATTCAACTCGAGTTATGGCTATTGCATGTCCTCACGGCGACAAAAGACCTGAACGCATATTAGCTACCGGTTGAGAATCGCCATTACACAGTAGAAATTCAACAGCGTGAGAGTGCCCGCGAGCTAGATAGCCCAACAAGCAATGATGACATACAAGTGATTTTTAATGTTGCCCCTCTGCAAGAACAAGGGTCGTGGGGCAAGTGGTGGTAGTCGAGGCTCGAGGGCTCGCGAGCGGTGCGGGCAGCAGGTATTGGAGATTTAGAACTCGATTGAAAGGGTCTTGCGGCAGTCGCATCGAGCAGCCTGTGTGCCACCTGTGCCTTGACTGTGAAAAAAAAAGTCGTTCAAGGCCACTCGGGAACGATTGAACGTGTGCGCTTGCTGGACGATGTCTGGCGGGGAGCAACGCCCGTTCCAAAATAGGTTGGCGGGTGCGATAACGATAACCCGGTGGCTCCGGTTCCAGGCCAGGGCAAGCAGCAATTTTTTTCCCGGAAAGCCAGGAATCATCTATCCGTTTCGCACCCAGTCCAGCTACCCTGGACAGTCAGTTGCAAATTGAGAAGAAAAGATATGTTCATGCTGTGATTGCGTATCACAATGCTGGTGCTAAAGATTTCATGATGTTCGGTACTGAATTGCCGTGAGAGATGGCTATTGTTATCCAGCCGAAGGCTTATCAAACACCTAGTTCCCAGTTTGTCATCACGAAAGATTTCCATTCACCGCCAGGGCTCCACACCGGCCTCCTTGAGCTTATCTAGTATCACCTCAGCAATATTCTTGAAAGCCCCATTTCTTCCTCCACTGTCCCTCCCATGCCTGCATTGGCGAAGCTCGCCGAGTTGGTGACATAGACGGGTAGTTGGACTCGTCTCACAAGAAGCTTCGCCAGCCGCGTGGTGAACTCTAAGCTGGATTCTGAAAGGAATAACGTGGTTGCGAGAGGTTGCTTGTCATCAAAACGCTGCACCCATTTCACCGTCAATCGATGATGAGATCAAGGCAGTTCAAACCGAACAGAAAAAAAAAAAGGCTACTGACATTTGGTAACGCATAGACAAACGAGCCCATGGGCTTCGGACTGCCTACTTCATCCTGCGCTGCAGTCGTGAGAGACAGCACCAAGGCCTTGGCCTGCGTGCTGAGACGCAGGTAGATGCGGGTATCGAGCGAGCGAGGAGGGGTAACGAAAAGCTGACGACTCGGGTCTCGGGACGGCCATGCTTAAAGCAATCTGTGACAATCTGTGAAAAATCCTGCTTGCCAAAGTAGGAATATTTTCCTTCCAAGCTTTGCTCAATATGCAGAGCGTCGAGGGTCAGGATTTGCTGCCAGTGATGAAGCCTGATCGCCTTGTTTCCAGAGACGAGACGGGGAAATCACATGATTGGTTGGAGAAGCCTTGTCTATGGGTTGGCTGATTGGGTCCGTTGCGGTGTTGACACACTTTCTCTGGGACCTCTCTTATCAAAGCTTCGATTATCTACTTCGCGTTGGAGCTGAGGAAGGAAGACCAGTGCGCTCATTTGGTTAGGATGGAAGGGTGAGCCAATAACACAAACAAGAGGGAAAAAAGTCAAAGCCGTGTGATATTAGTCGGCGCCTGGCCATTGCCCCATCAATTCGTATCATCCTCAAAACCTCGACGGAACATCATGAACAGCGTCTAGCCAAGTCTTCGTCGAGGAACAATCATGGCTGATGAGGTCCGCACGAAGATTGCCCAAGAGGCAGGTGCCTGGGAAGAGGTGGAGGAAAATCTGGACGATCCCGAGGAGGTCAGAGTTATCTTCTGTGCTTTAGACTCATTTTCGTACGTTCAATCCGAATCCTCTGTTACACGACCCGACGACACTCACTTCACTCCTTCTTGAAAAAGACCACAAAAAAAAAACCCACAGAAACCGCCGTTGACTCCGTCCTGCTTGATTTCGCGTGCTAATGGTGCGATCCAGACAATACGCCAAAGTCGCTCACTTCAACGTCACTCACTTGCGACGTCGGTCGTTCTACGCCCTTCCCCAGGAACACTGGAAAATGCTCGCAGCTCCTCCGTTCAATTTCTTGGAAACCCTGGACAAGACCGACGATGCCATTGACGCCAATGCGGAACTGGCCCGGGCCATCGTGTCCACGGCCTGAGGAACTTCGCCTCACTTGCCAGCGTGTCACCCCAGGGCGAGCCCATGATCCCGCTCCAGTGGACGGGCGTCGCCAAGCACGCGGACATTGACAAGGCCAGGAGCACGATACGCCAGTTCTACAGGGACTGGACGGCGGACGGCGCTGCGGAGAGGGACGTATGCTACGCGCCGATCATGAGGGCGCTGGAAGAGCAGCAGGCCAGGCTGGGCAACGACCGGAAGCAAAGGTTCTGGTCCCGGGAGCCGGACTGGGAAGGCTAGTGTTCGAGATCTGTCGAAAGGGCTACGAAGCCGAAGGCAACGAGATCTCCTACCACCAGCTCCTGGCATCGTCGCACATCTTGAACGACTGCCAAGTCGCCGGCAAATACACCATCTATCCCTGGGTACACGCCTTCTCAAACCACCTCACGCGGGAGAACCACCTTCGAGGCTACAAAGTCCCCGACATCCATCCCGCGACCGAGCTCGCCAACTCTGTCAACGGCGGCGGCATGTCCATGTGTGCAGCCGACTTCCTCTGCCTCTACTCGGATGACGACCACAGAGACCTATGATTCCGTGGCAAGCCTCTTCTTCTTGGACACTGCCCTAACCTGATTCGATATCTCCAAGTCATCCATCACTGCTTGCGCCCGGGCGGCATCCTCATCAATGTCGGACCTCTGCTGTGGCATTTTGAGAACCAAGCCCCTGGCAACCATGGGCATGATGACGACGGCGACGGCGAGCACGACTTCAACAATTCGTCCGGGATAGCTGATCCAGGTAGTTTCGAGCTGTCCAACGATGAGGTCATGGCGTTGTTGAAGAGATTGGGGTTCGACATCGAATGGACGCAGCTTGGCATTGAGGCGCCTTACATCCAGGACGAGAGAGCATGTTGCGGACCGTGTACAAGGCTACTGCCTGGGTCGCGCGCAAGCCGGAGAGCAACATGATGGGCAGAAAGTGAAGATGTCAGACGTCATACCTTGAAGAAGAAGAGAGAAAGATTTTCCGTGAGCGCGGCGCATAATGATGAGAGGGGTTTGAAGAGGCTGCATGCCGGCATTGTTAGACAACACAGCGCAACTGGAGCATCACAATAGAACATGGCATATTGCATTGCATTTGCACGTCAGAGATGGAACCTTTCTTTTCCTACCTATTCTCAACGGTAAACAAGAGTTGATCATCTAAGAAGAACAGAACAGAACAGCATAATCATATGCATTCCATGGTTTTTTTTTTTTTTTCTTTTCACATGGCGCAATCTACAGCTTTGAGCTCCCTTGGCCATGGAAAGCCAGCTCACCTCTAGCCCACATGGCACCACCATCAATGGCAATAGCCTCTCCATTCACATGGGAGCCCGCCCGACTAGCCAGATACACGACCGCACCGGCGATATCCTCAGGCATTCCCAGTCTGCCCATGGGGTTGGCGTTTCCAATCTTGTCCGCCCTGCCAGCAATCTCCAACAGCCCATTTGACATCTTGCTGGGGAAGAAGCCGGGACAGATGGAATTGACGGTGATGTGCCGGGGACCCAGCTCAATGGCCAGGTTGCGGCCCAGATGAATCACGGCCGCCTTGCTAGCAGAGTAGCCGTACGTGCCTTGCTTGCCGACCGTCCCGATGCCCAGACCCGCGACACTGGCCGTGATGATGACGCGGCTGGGGCTGTTGCGCGACGCAGCCTTCTCCAGCAAGGGTGTGAAGACGCGGATGGTGTTGAAGACGGCCTTGACGTTGAGGTCCATGACCTTGGCGAATGCCTCGTCGGGGTGCGTGTCAAAGGCTTCGCCCCACGTGGCGCCGGCGTTGGCGAACAAGATGTCCACGCGGTCCGTGTGTTTCTTGACTTCCTCCAGGAGGTGCTTCACACCCTTCATGTTGGCCGAGTCGGCGGGGACGGGAATGGCGACGGCGCCGGGCGCACGGTTGGGAAGCGCATTGAGGGCTTTGCAGGCCTCATCGCACGCAGCGGCTTTGCGGGAGGAGATGAAGACTTTGGAGGCGCCGGCCTGGAGGAAGCTGTCGGGAGATGCGAGTTAGCAGGCGATTGCGAGGGGACTGGATGAGAGAAAAAAAGAAAAAAAGAAAGCAGGGCTGAGTTTGCCGAAGCCTTCCTGTGCAGCGACACGTACGCAGAGGCGGCGTGCAGGCCGAGACCACGAGAACCGCCGGTGATGACGGCGACCTTTCCCTTGAGCGAGAAGAGAGGAAATCGTCCAATTGCGTTTCAGCCATGGTGTTCATTCGAGTTGACGATTTTGTGGTGAGGATACGGGAGACGAGACTTGTTGCGCGAGAGGGTGAATGACGGGAAGCTGGGACTCGGCAGATTTAAACCTGACTTTTAGTCCACAAGTCCACAAGTAACCTAGGCTAAGTTTTATGTCATCTCGGTTTGGCCGGCGGAGATGATCAAAGCCTCGTCCGCAGGAACGAGCTTGAAGCACTTGTTGGGGAGTTGCCGAGGTCTGGCATGGATGGGGGCGGCATTTGGGGCGGCATTGGGGCGGCATTGGGGCCGCTCTACGGAGTACGTCTCTCGGCTCGGTCAATTCCATGTGGGGTGCGGTGCAGCAGGCTTCGAGTTGCATCCAGTCACATTCATCAATCATCCAATATTGACATCTTGATCACTATCAACTGCAATGTGGCGGGGCCATCGTACGGAGCCGTGCGCAAAGAAGAAACAGACTGGAATCCTCAAGAGGGACAGTGACGAGATGAGCGTATAGTGGAAGAAGAGTCGTGAAGAAGGGAAAAAGATTAAAGTGAAAGTCGTAGTCGTGCACTTCCAAGACAAGAAAGATGTTAAAAAAACAAAAAAACAAGACAAGACAAAAGAAAAGACGAATGGAATGCGGCGGCGGGAGAAGCATTGTCCGGCTGTTCACGCGGCATCAGCCTTTATTTTGAGAAAAGACTCGAACCGTTTATCAAACAACCTAGGCCACGACTCGACGGTAATCATGCTTGAATAGCGAAATCGCAAAGCTTCAGGCCTGTGCCCCAAGCGACTGCCTGTGCGGGCAAGTGCTCTTTCGAGCGTTTGGGGTTGCTTATAATCGTACTGCAAACCCGCGTCGAGACGAGTTTGCGATATGGAACGTATCAAATGATGTGCGATACCCTCGGTACAGACACCGAGATCGCGATAAGACAAGAGCGGCGTGGAGCATTTTGTTCACAACGTGACTGGTAACCGAAGAAAAGAAAAGTGAACCACGGTCATGACAAGAGAAGAGAGCCGCGGGATATGTCTTAATTTCTTCTTCGCTGGTGTGTCTTCTGGCACCAACAGTCGTTCACCGCATCTTGGAAATTGACCCAGCTCTCAGGCATAATCGAGCCGATGAAGAAGACGTTGACATTGTGTTCGACTGTGATGAGTTTGGAATAGTTGACGCGCGATTCTTTGGACAGTCTCTCACCATCTTCGGTGATGCGAGCTTGCACCGCAGAAACCCAATTTTGGCTCGCCGTCGAGCGTACGAGCTCTGTGCCCGTATTCGTAGATGATGCCATGTTTGGAAGGCTTTACGCCGTTCTTGTTGCATCCTTTTCCACCGTAGGTCAAGATCGGCCTGTAGACGCATGAGTATATTGACCCACCCATGACCATGTTCACATGGCGGGCGGATAGATGAACGGATTGACTTACACACAGGTGCAATGACCTTGATCATTGGCAATCACGATGAAGCGCCGAAACCCGACGAAGAACTTCATGCCAAACCTGTTTTGAATCTCTTGTCTTCCCGACACACTGGGATGCTTATTCTCCCAGAGCCTTGGGGCTCAGACCAGTACACTTTGAAAATCTACCTTCATGCATCAGCGCCGAACTAGCGTTCGTTATGGAATACGAAGAAGAAGGCTTACCTCCTGGCTGAAACCTCGAGGACGGCTCGATTCGATATCCTGGAAACAATCCTTGTCAGTGGCACAGTTTTCCTGCCGGGAGGTAAATGCAGGTTCTTACTCGGATCCATTTCCTCGAATTGATCTTCGTCCGCCGAGATAGCACCTCCTTTAGGTGTAGTAGATTCATCTTCATCTGGCTCATATGCTGGTTGCAACAAGTCAACTATTACAGCTCCTTACAGTCGGGCAGCTGGTGGAAAAAGACAATTACCATAAGCAGCAGTAGTGTAAGCACCGCTTGAAGACCCGGCGCCGCTTTGAGTGATGCCATATTGCATTTGCTGTGACAGGAGCACAGCTTGCTGCAACTGCGTGGCTTCATTGGAGTCGTAGGATGTCGGGGTAGCTAGAGTACCGATGATTTTTAAGTAAAGGCAGATTGTATGAAGTTTTCTGATGCCTCATAGTTTCGGGCCAGAACCAGGCTATGGTGGCTTTGCGGTAGAAATTCACTTACTGGCATATGCAGCTGCTGGCTCCGAGTACCCTGAGCCAGTGTAGTATTGAGCATCGTAAGCATCTGTCGCAGTCAGACAAAGAAGAATTTGTTGAACATCAGTGTTGACTTGATGAGACTTACAATGCGTTTGACTGGGAGGTGCTGTGCTGCCGGTGGCTGCCGGGGCTCCGCGTCTCTGCTGCGTCGAGCCGAAATGACTGTGGCCTTTGCGCTGAGAGCCTTTGTCATATTGATGATGTTTTCCCTTGTCTTTGCTCTTTTCCTTGCTCTTATCCTTACTCTTTGCTTTGCTATTTTCCTTGCTCTTATCCTTACTCTTTTCTTTGCTCCTTTCCTTTTCCCTTTCCCTGTCCCTTTCTCTGTCCTTGCCCTTGGACTTGGAGGATCTCGATTTTTCTTGTGGTCCACTATTGAGTTCGTAATCTACATTTTGTGTTGTCAAAATCAGTTTCTCAGGCGATGATGGGCTTGAATGCGACGCGAAAATATGAAAATATACGTCAAAGGAGGTGGTTCGTAACAGATTGGGCTGGCGGTGAAGCTACAAGTCTTTTCCCAATGCGGCAACACTGACCTTGAGAATCGAAGTTGGAGCCAGGTGAGAGGCTGTCGAGTTGCGCGGTCAGAGCCTCTATTGTCTGCGAGTCCCCTCGGGGTTTCCGCTCGGGTACCGTAGTCATAGTTGTATTCGTAGTCCAGGTTTCCTGGGAGTCGAGAGTCAGCAACGAAAGTTGAAATCGAACCCGAGGTAATCAATCAATCGGCGGGCAGCGCACCTTGGTGATCCTGCCTCACCCGATACAAGAGATTCTGAGACGGATCAACAGCCCAGTCCGACCATTCACTCCATGTCGACATTTTGAGCCTGGGGCAGCCAGCATAGGAGAACGTGATCGCTCTGTATAAGCCCCAATCGGTCTTACAAAGGGCGAAGTACGACCACAAGAGCGTCCGAGGGCGGCGAGGGCGGCGAGGGCGGCGAGGGCGGATACAAGCAACACTACCTCTTGTAAGAAAGACAAAGGTTCCGATGACTCGCGGCTCAGCCGAGAAAGGACGACAAACAAACGAAATCCCGCTCTTGAACTATTCGTCGCGACAAGTACAAGTGGATGATGGGAGCTGGACAGAAGGCAGAGTCCAGAATCAGATGACGGGTCCCAAACCTCGCAAGTGAAGACTTGCTCCGTACATGGCCGTGATACGTGGGTTACGTGGGTTGACCCCGTGGGCCTGCTTCCCTCCCTCCTCTCTGGCCTTCTCAGCGCGCGCGCGTTGGTGCGCCTGCAGCGGTGGCTTTGGGTTGGCTGGCATTTGAAGGTGCTGCAGGACCATCAAGGCCATGCCAAGAAACCACAAAAAAATCGCCGGGAGCGCAGCTTCGTGAATTCTGAATGGAGGCTTGGACGACAAACCACTGGGGAGGTGTCCCACTAATGCACAGCTTTGGCTATAAGCGGCATATCATGTCGCACAGCAGTGCACATACATGAATTGAGGTCCATTGGAACACTGCAGATCGGTAGGCAGTCAAGATGGACATCATGTGTTCGATGATTGCGCCTCGGTCCTGAACTTGAGAAGTGATGCGAGAGCAGAGACCTGAGATGGGTACGTACTCCCCGTTGGCTCCTTTGTTGCTCATGGCATGGCGGAAGAATGGCGGGAGATCCACAACCCGCCGCCCTTAGCCCACGAGACCCCACGAGACTAGACTAGGCTCGCCCCGCTTGTGGCAGCAAGTTGATTGGTGTTCTTTGCCAGAGCTTTCTTGCCAATTGGTCCTGGTCGGCACGCTGGACAGTCATAACAGTGACGTGTCTGTCTTGGACTCTTGTTGGGACAGGGATGGTGCCGCGTGTAGGTGGTGTGTGTGTGTGCCGCTGCTAATCCGTAATCCCTACTCCGTACTCCGTACTAATGTAGGACATGCATCCTTCGACATGTCCTTTGACATGTCCTTCGACATGCACCGGCCTGCCAGCCTTCTCAGTCTGATGCATCTGCTGGCTGACGGCCAACGATTCCAAGTCCATGTTGCACAGGCGTACCATTCGGTGGCCACCGCCGTTCGTAAAGGCGAGAACAGGACTGCCCGACAACAACGACCACGACGATAGCGACGAAGCCTTAGAAGCCAGATACCCGTGCGGCGATTTTTATCTGAACCACAAGCTGCATGCTTCCAGGTTCACAGGTCGAGGAGCGAGGAGCGAAAAGACATCAGACGAAAGGGGTGCACAAGCCCTATCGCAGATTGACCGATCCACCATTCCGACGTCGTCTGACCGACCAGTCGGACTTGTTCTTTGTCTTTCAGTCTCTCAGCCTTGCTTCTCACTTCGCTGTCTTCGCCAGGCTCGGATGACTTCATCCCAGACACGATATGGCCGCTGCCCGCCGCTGATGCAGCCTCCTGCTCAGTACGAGGTGTAGCGACATCGGGAGGCATCACCTTGGGGAAATTCGCCCGACGCTGCTCACTATGCAGTCCGTTGCTGTTCGAGCGCGAGGTGCTTCTGCCTCGACAGCCTCGATAGCTGCCCAGCACTTGGACGTAGCTGCTTCTGAACTTGCTGCTCAAGCGAATCCATCCACGAGCTCGGATCCGCTAATGGACAAGCTAGCCACCACGGCTTCTTCGCGTGAAGACGACGACACCAAGGGCAGTGATAGCTGGAGATTGCAAAGCGACGCGTCGACCGTCTCCAGTAGAGTCACAACACCGGAACCTCATTCGCCTCCGAGATCAAGATCAAGACCACTGCTTCCCTCTAGCACCACAGAATCTCGAACGCCTCGGGACGGCAGATCATCTGCGATACCGATACCAATCCCCGGCGCCGTACCACCACCACCGCCACCACCAGGACTGCCAACGTATAGAGAGCTTCATGGTGTTGGTGTTATAACGTCAAGTGATGTTAGACAGTCCCATGTCACAGCCGAGGACAAGGCCGAACCTCAGGCTTCGTCTTGGATAGACCACGGCGCTGCTACTTCATTGAGTTCTGATGATGAGTCCGAGGAGGACCTCATTGCGTATAAAAATGCCCGACAGTTTCCTCCGCAGCTTCCTGCACACCTGAGCACCCACATGTCGAACCCACGGAGCCGATCATCTGCCACGAACCGAATCACGAATTGGGTCACCCAGTATGAAAAGTCGCACAGCCCGGCAAGAATACGGCGGCGGCGAAACAGAACAACGTCCGCGTCATCTAAAGGCTCAGAGTCTCAAGCGACCAAATCATGCCCTGGTTCTGATTCGTCCCATGCTGAGGTCGAGCAACTTTGGCAACAATTGAAAGAGAGAAGGGAAGGCTTCGCGACATAAGAAACAAAATGACACAAATACGTCAGGAGCTCCAAAAGTTGCGCTGGCAGAAAGAGGAAGCCGATAACTCATTCATGACAATTGTTCGCCCGCTACTCGTAGGTCAGCGGAGTGACACGTTCTTGTCGTCACTGAAGCTCCTTGATAGTCGGATGGCCTCCATGTTGGAGCTGAGAGAAGACTACCATTTCAGAGAGGCAAGCTATGAACGACTCGAGCTCGAACTAGACGAGGAAGAGAAAGAAGTCAGCGGGCTCGAAACCAAATTCTTCAGTCTGCTCTCGGCAGGGCAACACCACGGTGGCGGATCCGATTCCGCGCCTGCACGAAGAAGCACCACCGACACAAGACCTAGCGTCGACGTGAATACGCCATATGAGCTCATTGGGATACAGGCTGACAAACCACTGGAAGACATCCATCCACTCTATGTTGAATTCTCGGCTGCCGTCGGGGATTTGGAGAACGCCAAGGAGGATTACCGTGAGTTGCTATTTGTGCATTCACAGTACGAAGACGAGCGTAATCTTTGCGACAGCACGGGGCATAGCGTATCCGCCAACGCTGAAACATTCTTGAACGAGTTCCCATCCGATGAGGCAAGGCTGAAGGCGTCGATTGCCAAGCTCGAAGAAGTGGTACAGAGGCTGAAGCAGCTTTGTCTGGAAAAGAGAGTTATGAAGAAGCATCTGTCTGTGCAAATGGCTTATGTTCTGGAACCTGAAATGGCGTACGAGGATCTGGACCTGGACGACACTGCTCAAATTCTTGAGCACCACCATGACCTGGCCCACCCACGCTACACAGAGCTTCTATCTCAGCCGGATCATGTCCTAGCGAGCCCTGGGCCCATGACAGCGGAGCAAGCCCTGCGCGCTGCAACTTGGCTGCCAGCAGACGACCCTTTGAAGACGGAGAAACAACGACTCGCAGCCAAGGAATACAGCATTGAAACATTAGTGCGGGGTCACGGGTCGGACACTAAAGCAGACAGGGTGAACAAGTGGTTGCTTCACCAACTGCGTATTTCCCCATGAGCGTATTGCTGCTTCGGTCAGTATTTGGCTCCAGCCGACTGAAGATCCGGGATTACTGGCGCTGGCAATGTGATGTGATGTATTACTGGTGGCGCGACGGCACTATAATGCAAAGGGACGACGGGAGCATGATTTCCACCACCGACATGTCTGAATTCTCTAGACATGGAGGTACATCAAGCCTTCCGAGAGCCACCTCCGGAGGCGATCTCCGCCTGAGGCGCAGATCAATCCGGCAGATCAAGAGCAGTGTTGCTTTACCCTGAAGGTTTATTAAGTTGCGTTCTTTTTCTACACTGCGTCTGTTCTACACTGCGACATTTTGCAAGCAAATGGTAACCTTGCATTTTGCTTCTTCTTCTTCTTCTTCTTCTTTTATATCCCCGTGGATTCGATGTGATATTGATACAATCTGTTCACGATTGGATTCCAGGTTGTCGACTGGTTGGTTGGCTTTCGAACATGCACGCACCACGACCGTCGATATCAAGCGTTCCATGTCATTATCTGGCCGCCACACGCGTCACCACTGCATGTCGATTTTGCACATTCTTTCAGTACTGCACAGTACCCAAGTCTGGAATCAACAGAACAACAAAAGACTGATGAGCTGGAAAAGAAAGGGAAGGAAAAAGACTCACTTTGCCATGTTCAAATATGCTTTGATACCCCCTCCTTCCCCTTCTATTAATTATGTGGCACGGCTTGTTGGCCCTGGATGCGGGTGTTCAGCGATTGTTCGGAGCGTCTTTCCCGCCACTTGAACGTCTTGTGTACCATTTTTCCCCGGGTTCCTTTTTCTTGTTGGGACAGGGCCCGTCGTCGGCGACGATGGGGCGTATAGATTGCCTGGTTCCCATACCTACCTGCCGCTTGTTTTTCTTTTTCTCAAGTCTCCAAATCCTTGTCTGTGCTTCACTGGTGAAAAACAATGTGCTCGCTGGCCACCTAATGAATGGGGCGCTTCGAATTTTCCCAAGCTACACTCCACGCTCGGCGATTCCAAAGATTGGTACAGCGGCTCCCGCCCTGTCTCGGTCCTCTAACTACAGGGTTGCGCTATTCCATGCCATGGCTCTCGTTGGGCAGAAGGTAACATGATTACAAGTCTACTTTCAACCGGGGCCAGGTAAAAAGTACCGTGGGGTAAATCATCTGATTTTGAGCCCCATGGATGCTCAGGGCCATCCATCAGTGCAGTGACCGCATGCAGGTGTAGCTTGGGGGAACAGGGCTTGCCGTGTCAGTAGGATTCTTGCGGGAAAAGGTCCAAAGAAATTGGCCTAGGCGAGTTGACGAGGGAAATAATGGGTGTTGGTAAAGCCATGATGGAATTTTGGGAGACCAAGAGATAACATCCGCGTCGTGACAGTGGATAAATCGTGCAATGTACGGATTACTTTCTTGAAAAAGTATCTATAGGGGATGAAAACTTGGGTATCGTGTGAGAAGTGCACTTTTAAGGACTAGGAATAAAGTATATTGTGTCAAGTAAGCCAGCAAGTATTAGGATCCAATCTTGTCGCCCAGACGACCTCAACGCATAGCATAAGAACGAGGTGATCAAGTACGGAGGTAATCAAGTCGCCCCAAAATAAAACCCGACCGTCCAGCTCCGTCACCCACCCACAACCAATCAAATGCATCCACTCCGTAGCGCGCTTGTTTCATCTAACTCCATCCGAAACAATCCCAAAAACCACTGCTCTTTGTCTTTTTAGGCTTTTTCGGTGCGGGTCGTCTGTACGACCTTGACACCGGCTTCGCTGTGCTGGAGGAGCTCTTCGGTCCATCTTCCCGTCTGCCCTTGTTCGACTTCGGCAGTGGCTTGTAGAGGAGCCTAGGATCCCTGTCCAATGAGCTGATGACCGTCGATTTGTTGACCGTCAGCCCTGATGGGAGGGCGATGAAGACTTTTGACGCCGGGCCGGGCTTGAGCGCCTTTCGCAGAGGCGGATCGGTGTTGTTGTTTGGGTTGGATCCCGTGCACGCCGGCCAGGTGTCTTCCTTTTCTGGCTGTTGCTCTCGCTCAGCTGCTGCCACCGGGGCGGGGGCGCGTGCAGTCTGTTGTTGTTGTTGTTGTTGTTGCGTCGTCGTGCGGTTTTGCGAGGAGGCGAGAAGTTTGTCTCTGGGATAAATGGGCCGCCTGCGATGAAGCCGCCGTACATTGCTCCGAATGAAACAAGGAAGAGAAGAAAAAAAAAAAAAAAAAGTCGTCTCGTGCTGAGCGACCGCGATGCAGACAAAAGTTTGGCGGTAATGTTTTACCAATATTGTAATGAATAAAAGGTTGCTGATATGAAATATGCAGGCTCTGTGGAACGAACGATGGCTAAGAATGGAAAGGGTAAATTGTGTCAGGAGATGAGAAGCATTGAGACTAGAAGTCGTGGCTTTGGCTTTGGAGGATGCTTTTAAGTTGGCAGTGAAGATGGGGAGTTGCTCCTTCCTTCCACGCCTTTCCCGGCTGCCACTGACTGGTCAGGCACCTCCTCGACAATTTTTCAGAGACGGACTTGCCGAGCTTGGACGCGGTTCTTTGTCATCTAGTTCGGAAACATGTGGGTTTCTGTCCCAAGCTGGATAAACGGAGGGGCGAAAGTACCGAGTTAGTATATTACATATCATCAGACCTTGAACTCGGATTCAGCAAAAGGGGACCTCGTTTCCTAGGAGTCATGCTTGAAAGATGGTCAAAGTATGGATTATCCTGTTATTTTCATCCATCTATACGACGTAAACTTGAATCTTACCAAATATTCCGCCCACTCCATTTGACCTCGGTCGAACAAGCATACATCCTTCCCAATACTTACGGCGTAGAACACCAGTAGGCTTCTATAGCCTCTGAGCCACATCACATCACAAGTCATAAACGGTCGTTTCCCCATGATTACCCATTTCTCCCATCGAAAGGAGCCCGTGAATATCCGCAACAACAGTGCGCCAAAGGGAGAAAACACACACATAAAAAAGGGGAATGCAGAAAAAAGAACATGCCGCTAATCAACCCGACAAAGCAGCAGAACCCGTCTATCCCCGCCAATCGGCCATCCAACTCGCGCATCTGCGTCAAACTGACGGATTTCGAATACTCCAAGGCCTTCAGGCCTTCTCTCAGACAATCAACGTCGTCCGTCAGCCGCGCGACCTCCTCGTCCAGCTGAGCCGTCCTGGGCCTCGCAAACTGCGCAGCCGCTCTTTCCTGCTCCTGCTGCATGAGGTAGCGCGTTGTTTCATGAATCTCCTTATCGAGCAGGCCGATGGTGATCATGACCTCTTCCTTTGCTTGCTAGTCTCGGCAATGCGGCGCTCAGCGCTGCGACATAGTTCTCGGAACTCTTCCGTCATGAAGGGCTAGATTGGGAGAGGCGGCACAAGCTTATTGAGATGGGGAGGGTTGTCAGAGTCGAAGTGTTTCGACAAAAACAGGAAAAAAAAAAAAATTGATACAAGAAGACGCGAAAGTCGTGGATTTCTCCGACGGGTTTTCTCCCAAACGGAAATGGAGAAGGTGTATATGCCCAATATGATGTGTTCTCGTGGCAAGCGGCCTGCGATTGGGACGGTTGGTTCCTGTCACACCCCAGCATAGGCTTCGAGTGGACGTCCGGGCGGGATATATATGGACATGTTGCACAGATGATCACCGACGACTCTTGCGTCAATTGAATCACGGGCTCGGGGAGAATGGTTTACGCACAACACCGGACGGGACCATGATTGCCGAAATGGTAAATGTAAGTGTTGACGAGATGATCACATATGTTTGGATCGACGCTCAATGTGTTGCTGGCAGCAATGAGTGGCTCCGTCTTGGGCGAACATGGACATGTTTGTTCGTTCCGCTTTTGTGACCGTGATCAGTCCTTGGTCTGAAATGAATGAGTTTAGGCGCGAGGCGAGAATAGTTGAGGGAACCGGACCCTGCTTTTCATGTGTTACTCCAGCCAGTGATACTTCATACTTGATGTTTTCAAAGCATCATTCGCAGAATGACTGGACGGAGGATTTGGGTGAGGGCAGAATCATGATAATAATGCTAGTACCCTACTTGTAATGCGGAAGGTGCCTTTTCTGCAGGAGGGGCCATTTTCTTCTCCTTGTGTGGACTCTGGAGATGCCGCCTCTTGTACCGAGTACCGAGTAACTCATGTCATGTCGTTGGGGCGTGATACTGCTGGGTTGAGAGTATGTACCGCTGGCTTCGACAAGGGGCTGTGGTGATTTCCTCCTGTTCATCGTCGGACGCTATGATGCAGTATAAATTCACGTAATCTATTCCAGAGTCTCAGTCCAATTTTTTTCCCAACATGCTCAACTGGTACGTTAAGCAGACAAGCCTCACCAGACCAAAAGCGCCACGTATTCCCGTCCTGTATTGTACAGTCCCAAAGCCATGCCCATGCCCATGCCTATGCCCATGCCTATGCCCATTCAGTAGTTTCTCGTCGATGCGACCCCTTCGCTACGTGTTGGCAAACTGATCCCACTCACCCCAGTTAAGCGGCATCCCGATATCCAAATTAGCCTCCAGCGCGTCCTCCACAGCATCCAAGTTGAAGCTCGGATCGATGTGTCCGAAAACGTCCTGCCCAGAGATGGCGTCAATTAATGAAAAATCAATCGCGTTGTCCATGCTTATAGAAGACGTGATGCCTGTAGGGTGGCCGGCGAGCATCTCATTGCGTCGCATCGTTGCCGTCTGGAGCCCGGCAGACGTGCATCTCGATCTCGCGTCTGGCGGCAAGGGGCTGCTGGCTTCTCTTGTTGTCAGCGCCGTGGCTGCTCTTTCCATTTCCTTCAGTACTCGCTCGCCCAGGTTGGCCACCACGTTGGCGCTCCAGAAGTGGTCGCCGTACTTCCGGAGCATCTCGCAGTTGCGCTTGAAGGAGCTCATGGCTCTGGCGCGGAACATGGGAAGTCTGCTGTGTCGCATCTTTCGGTATTCCACGCTCAGGGCCAGAGACACGGCGTATGGGACGAAAGGCATGGGACTCAGGTGGTCTCTGGGCACGGCGCAGGCGATGCGCTCGGCGGCAAGTGATCTCCTGGCGTTGGCGGATGGTGGCGGGAGCGTGGACGCGGCTGGCGCGGTTCCTGGACGAGGAAGCCTGCAGGAGAGAATGATGACGGCGTGGTAAAGGTTTCAATCGTTGCTGTTTCTGTATTAGCATAGTGAAGCTTGTTGGTTGTTGGTAGTTGGTAGTTGGTAGTTGGTAGTTGGTAGATGGGGCCGGACAAGTCGGGACCAACTCACCGATGAGGCAAGATGGGACCTTGAGCGCATCGGCGTTGACAATCATCGCCTCCAACACAGGCAAGTCGATGTACGCAATCTTCTCCAGGCCAGAAGCCTCTGCGCTGGGTCCCGGCCGGTACAGCTCGACGACTTGATCCAGCCACTGCACCACAAACAGGAAAAGCCGAAAGCAGGGCGGCCGCTTCCTGATACACGCCTCTAGATTGGCACCAATGTCTCGCTCGTGAATCAAGCATGGCCGACCATTTTCGGCGGCAATGATGCGATCCAGCGCCCACACGCAGCAGAACAAGTTTTCCAAGTCATGGCAGTTGGGCGGCCCGTCGTATCGCAGCAGGTGCAAGCCAAGAGTCTGAGAGTGGTGAATGGCACGGCCACCTAGCTGGGCGGGCAAGTCGGCTTCCTCGGCACACGTCGGCTGCGTGTACAGAGAGAGCATGACCAAGGCTTGGATATGCAAGACACGATCGGTGATGAGACTGGTTTCCAGAATCGCTCTCACAGAGGATGACAGGGACTGAGAAAAGTCCCGTGCAGCGAGCAGGCCGGGCCCGCGGTTCAGCAGACGAAAATGCTCGGTGAGCTCTGGATCGGCTGCGGCTGCGAGACAAACGAGCTGGCGAAGAACTATATTGCACGGGTGGTCGAGATTGTTGTCCAAGTCGGTGATTGGGATGACGGGGAATATGGGGTGAATTTTCTGTATGTAGACGTTCTTGAGGCGGGAAAAGTCCTCGGGAGGCGGAAGACATGACAGGCAATGCTCGCGAACAAAGGGAACAAGGAATCGATCCATCATCGGGGGCGGCCGTGAGGTGATGAACTGCGATGACTGGGCAGAGCCGCCAAAGGCACCCGAGGATGACCAGATACCGACGTCTCCTTTCTGAGACGATGCTCCTGCCGACACTGACGCGGTTGCTTCGAGGAACATGCCCTCGGGGTTCAGATCGCCTACAAACCGCGACGGCTGCTGCTCGAGGCCATCACTTTGCGCCGAGTTATTACGCGCTACGTCATCATGGTTTGCATATGGAGAGTGCGCGGCATGTGCAGCATGTGTGGTATGCGTAGCATGCGTCACTCCATTCTCGTGCATCATGGCAGTAGGTCTCATCCGAGGCGTGGCAGCAAAGGGCGAGGGGATCGAGGGCCTAAAAGTAGATGTCAGAGTCGATTTGATCGATTTGAAGCATCGCGATCAAGAGGGATGGATGACTTACGAAGCCTGCGAGGGCGACGAATCGTGCCCACGATGATCTTCCGAGGCGGGCTCCTCGTGAGCATCTTCTGCGTGGATGCATCGTCGCTGCGAGGCGCACGCAACCAAGAGTGGTTGGTGGTTAGCAAGAGGCAAGAAGGAGGAGGGAGGCTCGAGGGATGGATGGAACCTGGATGGAACCTGGATGGAACCTTTTTGCGGCGACAGGCTGCACAGGCTTGCTGGACCTGCTTGCGCTTGACGGGCAAGCCTCCTCTGGCGGGATCCGAAGCCACGAACTTGACTTTTCGGAGTCTTCGCGCCGCAGCGGGCGCAGAGTTGGTGGCAGTCGGCGCGGCGGACATGACGGCATGCTGCATGCCCTTGTCATGCATTGAGGAGGGGGACATTGACATTGACATTGACATTGTGGCTCCGGTGGTGAAAAATTGAGCCGACGGTTTGAGAAGTCGTCAAGCCGAAAAGATCGAAACTGGCTTCTCACTCCGGGGCGCTCTGAGTCACTCACAACAACAGACCAACAACAACAGACTCACACAAGTAATATTGAACAGAAAAAAAGACAAGACACAGCCACGCCTCGAGTGGCTTGGTGAATCAGGAACCCCACACATACTTTTCACGGCAAAAAAAAAAAAAAAAAAAAAGAATCCCGATTTATTGTAACCCATTCAGTAGCCCGTCGACTTGCACCCAAACGCTGCACAGTGCGCAAGCGACAAACAGAATGAGAAGCGCAACCGCAACCGCAAAAACGGCCAAAGTCACCATCACGACATGACATTCTTTGTCGCTCGACCTGTGCGACGCAAACCCATACTTCCACCTTCACTCATCTCTTTGTTTGCTCGCCGACAAATCATGCTATATAAGATTCCCGTAGCACCCTTCCTGCCTCTCCCGCTGTGCATGTTTCTCTCAAAAGATGGTGTAAATATGCCCCCTTAACATCATGTCACTACGAGACATTCCGTGGCTCTCCCACCAGCAGGCCACTCGAGTTCATGATGATAACATGGCCGAGCGCAACATCAACATCCCACTCGAGTCTTTTGCCCCTCCCCAACGTACCGCAAGACGCAGCAGGCTGACGGGCCGGAATCCGTCCACAACCACTACCACATAGGGGACGACCAACAACGTGCTACCCCGTGGTATCGTCGAAAATGGGCGTTTTGGACCATGGTAGGGCTGTTGATCTTCTTCGTAGTGGCAGGCCTGGTCATCATGGGCGTGGTGCTCAAGGTGGAGCTTGGCAAGAAAGCTGCAGAAGAAGCAGCTCATGCTGGCACGGCTCAATCATCCGGTATCAATACAGCATCGTCTCTGACCCTGACCACCCCGACAGAAACCTCGGAGAGCAAGTCCAGCTCTGCTGCCTCGGCCTCGGCCTCGGCCCCGAGCGAAGCTCAAGCCACGGCCACTCCCTTCACCATGTCAGACCGGTCCCAGCTCGCCTCGGCGTACGTCAAGGCAGGCGATGCAGCTTTGAGCCGACGCCTGCTCATAAGACAGGAGGACACCAACCATCTTCTGGTCACCGAGTGGGCCAATGGCCAAGTAGCCCATTACCGTATCAAGGACAGGCTTGGTTCGTTCCCCACGGAACCCAAGCCCGGTACGCCACTTGCCCTGCAGGCCGACGCCTCGGGGACGCTTCATCTGTTCTACCTGAGCAGGAGCAACATTCTCTCGTACGTCTACGAGCCGACTGCCGGAAAGTGGAAGTCTGGCGAGGTGAGCAACGAACACGGCTCCATTCGCACATCGGCGTATTCCGGCCTGTCTACCGCTTGGCATAACGGCAGGAGAGCATCGGCTCTGCTCGTTGTCGCATTCGATGATCCGTCGCAGCAGCTTCAGCTGGCCATGACGGACAGCCCAGCGGAGCGAGGCTCATGGTATCTTGCCCGCGTCACATCTGTGTCAAAGGGTTCTGTGCCGGGCCAGTCGAACGTGCCGTGCTATTCCCTTGCCGGTGACTGGTTCCGTGCGGCGCAGCAGAAGCAGGATGAAGACAACCAGCATCTCTTGATTGCCGTCGTGGAGGGCAGCGAGGTTCATGCATGGGAATGCGCCGTGGACTTTGGCCGCCGCCAGACGTGCAGGTTCAGTGCAACGAGGTTCGTGAACGCTTTCATGGTAAGTTGCCTAGTTGCTTCCTCTTGTTGATTCCCCTGCGCCGCAAAGACGAAGGTGATTGCGGAAACTAACCCATGCACGCCATTGCGTACGTTAGATGGGGCAGGCAAAGGCTTGGTTCTGGTGCCACCACCCACGCAGCTCGCCTGGATCAGCCTCAATGACGGCCAAGATAGGTCTGTTTCCAACTACGATTTCGATCTCTTTTCTCAGGATGGAAGTGGGACTGTTCGCGAGAACACAGTCGGCGCAGGCATCACGAGAGGTACAGGCGCAGGCTTCACGGCTCAGATGCCCATTAGAGCGATATCGACCACATCCGAAGGCATCGTGTTTGCGTCGTCGGGCAAAGACGTGTTTACTTACAGAAAGCAGGGATCGCGATGGCGACCCGACGTAGGCACAAATGTCACGTTTCAAGCTTAGAGAATGGGGATGATGATGATGATGATGATGATGAATGTAGACTGGTAATTTGTGGGAGCAATGAATGAGTTCAGAACAGCCTTCTACGGATGATAGTTGGAAATTTGGGAATGATTCACGGTAAAGAGCGCAGTCCGTAGTATAGGCAACCACACACGCGCGCGCACACACACACATACTTCCGCTTTAAGAAAAGAATGAAACAAGACACGACCCAGGGATTCTCTGCCAGTCTTTCACGGCGGGGTACCGCTGCTGCCTGACATGTTCAATCACAAAATCAGACAAACAAAAACAACCATGTCGCGAACCGTGACCTGCCTTGTCGCGACCAGCTAGGCAGATGGCAGATCCCACGCGAAAGCCGTGCATTCAATGTATGTACTCCGTACTCCACACAAATCAGGATCCAGGGTCTGTCTGACTGGGCCCCTGTCGTCCACCAAACAATTGGCTACCGCGAGCCGGAGCGGTGACCCCGGGCCACCGACACGACCGGGAGCTAAACCGTAAATAGAAATAAGTAAACAAGAACGTTGGGGCCAAGCAGCTTCGAAGAGGCATGGCGAGCAGAACACCAGGTCGTTGAAAGATGGCCCCTCTGACACGGTGCGTATTTTGTTTTTGATCCAAGGCTTCTCTTCTCGATATCTCGCCACTTGCGTGCGGCCATTCTTCTTCTTCTCCTCTTCCGTCATCGTGGGCTGCCACCCCCTCTTTTTGCAGCACATTTCCTGCCATGACGGACCTCGACGTCCCCATTGCTCTTAGGCGAACGCGCCGCAGCAATGTCGGAATGGTGAAGAAGGAGGAAACGACGAGCTCGCTGACCCCTCCCAAGACACCTCGGCGGGCAAGAAAAGCCGTCCGGTTCTCTGAGCCGGGGTTGTCGAGCGGTTTGACACCCATGATACGACGCACATGCATCAATACGCCCCGTCAGCAGCGACGCGCGTCCACGCCCGCCGTGTTCAGCAGAAGCGGCGCGCCGGGTTCCCAACCAGCGTCTCGGTTTTGCGAGAACCTCTCGGCGCCCAGTTATCAGCTACATCATACTATCGACGGGCGTGTCGAGAGACGGGTCCGTCGAAACAGTCTGCGCGACCTGCTGAACAAGTTGGAACAGGAGAAGAAGCACAGGGCTCAGCGGGCTCAGTTGGAAATCACGCAGCTCAAGTCGGACATCAGGTCTCAGGATAGACAAATTTACGAACTGCAAAATGCCACCGTGGTCATTGACACGGAGCGCATCTGGGATCTGGAGCAACAGGTCGAGCATCTGAGAGAAGAGCTGGCCAAGAGGCCGGAAACGCCAAAAGATCAGAGTCGGAACTTCAACTGGACCCTGGCGGCCCGGGATCCATTTGCAGACGACTACACGGACATGATGGCCGAAGATGACCAGTTTGGTGACGCGACCATAGCTCATTTCGTGACGAGCACTCCCTCGCGGGCTCCATCTTCTTTTCCGACACCCCGGCGACCAGTCCTTTGCTCCCTGCTACGCCGTGCTCGAGAGTGTGTCTGCCGACCCCACGAGCCCACATGGGCGTGCAAGCCTGCTTTCCCAATCCTGCCAGACAGCAATTGGAGGAGGAGCTTTCGTCCCTGCAGCTCGAAGTGTGCAAACTGACGACGACTCTTGACTCGTATAAGAATCTGGGGTTCAAGTTGAGGGAGCAGCTTGCCTCGGTGGAACCGCTCTCTGCTCTCGGTCGCGATGCGTCCACGGCTGATGTTCTGCAGGCCAAGGTGGCGGCCTTGCTGCAAAGCATGTCGGATCGCACCGCAGCACTATCCCTCCTCGGCACTTCAATTGCCAACCTGGGCTTTCAGGGGTCAGATGCTAGTGAGATGATTACAGCCTTGGCGTCTGGCTTCCGTGCTGCTCGTCTGGAACTAGAATACCTCACCCCGGGAGAGATCACACTCCCTCTTACCTCTCACGGCGCAGAAGTGCTCGATCTTCTGCTCGTGCGGCTTCGCGAGCTAGCAAAGAAAATCAAGGAAGACGAGGGCTGCATCGACGAGTATCACGAGATCGAGCAGTCGCTGCGAAAACAGCTCGACGCACGCGTCTCAGTCATGGACGAACTCAAGGCTGAGATGAGCAAGGCCGAAAGACTCCTCCATGAGAAGAACCTCAAGATACAGGAGCTGGAGCTTGGAAATGAGCGCCTCAAAGGCGCAGTAGACGGGTACATTCGCGACATTTCGGAGCTCGAGAGATTAGTAGAGCGCATGGAGCAAGAACACCGCGAATCCAACGCCACACAGGCCGCTCAGACAGAGTTCAGCCATCAGGAGTTGTCGAAAAGGAGAAGAGTATCAGTGAGCTGGAGGAAAGCTTGCCGACGCAATGCGACAGACGGCCAATTTGCAAAGGGAGATAAGCGACGTGCAAGACAGCAGCACCAGACACGTCGTATCTCTCAACAGGCGACACGGACATGCCCTCGCCCTCGGCGACGCCCGCGTGTTGGAACTGCGCGGGAAATCGAACGCGTCAATGACTCATTGCGTAGTGCGCACGAGACAATCCGGGTGCTGCGTGTTGAAAAGGGCGGGCTGCGGACGCAAATGGACGAGGAGAGAGAAAAGGCACAGCGGGCGATGGATTCGATGAAGGCCGAGCTGCAGCGTGTCTTGCAGATGAGCCACGAATTCCTGAGCAGTCCCAAGAGGGCGAAGAGGGCGGAGAGGGCGGAGAGGGCGGAGAAGCGCGCTGATGAGGACGAGCTTGCATCGTCGCCTGCTCGTCGAGGGCCGATGGAGAAGAGCGCCTTCGGGGACGGGAGGAAAGAGACTGAAGAGGCGATATGACAGCGGGCTGGGGCTCTTGGAGGAGGACGAAGTGGAAATGTTCTGAGGCAGGCAACTCGCTCACTCGGATGATCCAATTGGAGGAACTTGAATTACGTCGTTACGTAATCCGTACTCCGTCACCCGTGCAGGCGCTGTTTGGGGAGGAAAGGGAAGTGGGGAGGGACATGCATTTGTGGAGTCGCTCACATTTCATTTGTAGACAAGTTTGGACCTCTAAACACGCATCTGTGAAAAATTGAACACGCATCTGCCGTTAGGCCTATTATACTCCGTAATGCAGCCCGCATCGTTAATGCAGGCAGGCAAACCAAGGCATAATCTCTTAACATTACACATTATAACACCCCAATAATCGCTTCTTTTTATTCCTCCGCTAAAAACACACTTATTATAGGCATCATAATTAACTCTTAATAATGCTACGAAGATTAATGGACGCAAGCCACACTAAAAACAGGTGGGTGGGCCGTCTATCCTGAATAGGACTAACGGCAGATGCATGTTCAATTTTTGACAGATGCGTGTTTAGGCGTCCGACAAGGTTGCTTCCCATTACTATTTTATTAGTTCAAGGTCAGCCACTCACATCATTTGCTGTCGGACAATTAAAACGCGCATCCGTTAAAAATCAAATGTGCATCCACCGTTATACTTTAGTTGACTAGCTAATAGCAGCTAGGCCACTGCGTTCAGTCATCCTAGGACCCAACATATGGTCGCGCCTGCTCGCGCCTACATGCCTCTGCCCTCTATGCCTCTATGCTCCTAACAAAAGGCGTGTTTATTATATGATATTATAATAAAAATGCTTACATTATATTAAAATAGTCTATATAGCTATGCTCTTTATTATAAACTTAGAATACATGTTATTTATAAGGCTTAGTAAAAAGATATACAAGTGGGTTCTAAAGACAAACTGGGGAAAGTGGCGGATGCACATTGAATTTTTGACGGATGCGTGTTTAGTTGTCCTTCGCTGTCACGCATTCTTTCTTTCTTGGCTTGCATCTACATCTGCATCTGCAACGCAATGCAACGCAACGCAACGAAGATCATATCTCATTGTCCTACCAAAAATGGAGGGTCACCAATTCCACGGCGCTACGTGGCGAAAGATGTCTAAGATTGGGCACCCACAGAAGCGACTCAGTATATCAAGATGGGGAATCCCATTCTGATTCAGAAAATGGGGGTTTTTTCCTCTTTTTTTCTTCCCTTACCCATGTAGAATCTGAGAGGGGAAAACAGAAAATAAACTTCGACCAAGGCTCGACTCACACGTTAAGCATGCCAAGTAGCCCTGTTCCGATACCGCTACCGAAACCATCCAGGGAGGGTGAGTAATTTTCCCACTGACAGAAGAAACTGACAGAGATGCTCGTCTTCATGTTCGGGTGCTGATGTGGTGCAATGGGGAGGAGTAAAGAAATAGTCAGAGGCCCTGGGAGTCAGTACTGCGGAAGCGTCTATTGCGGCTCACCTCAGCTCGTCACTCGGGTTACGTCGACAGGACAGGTCATTGAGACTTGGGGCGCGCCGCCGAAACCAGGGCACGAGACTTGTATTATACCGAGGCGCTATTCGGAGAAGAAGAAGAAGAAGAAGAAGAGATGATTAACAGCATATTGTGACGACTGAGAAGTTGAAATTGACTGTGTATTTTCCAGGTTGTGTACGGAGTACTAGCGATGTACTGCAAGCTTAAACACTCGAGGCGACTACTCCTGTTCATGTCCCCTTGTAAAACCTCTATTCTGCCTCGTAATCCGCCGTCAAGTCATGGAATGGAACCAGCTCATGTTTCATTTTCCATCATTTAGTAGTGGTCAGGGTTGAACGTGACTGGCGTAGCTTTCCAGTCTGAGTCATGAAACTCTGAACGTGGAACTTGCCTAGCTCTCCTGACTAGACTTGTTATGCTGGGACCCCGCAGTACCTGCACCTAGTACCCCGCTCTCAGCTCCTCCTTGTCACGCAGCTAGGCCAAATGGCCAAAAATGGTAGCTGCGATCAAATGAGCATATGTTCAACAGCAGTTAGCACTGCCTCATCCACTGGTCCACCTGCCACATCGGCAATTTTCCTTGGCCAAGGGCTTCCAGGTTCCTGCTTCTTCTCGCTTTGGGGGTGGATACAAAATATCGTCTCTTGCCTCTGAAACACGTGCTGCATGACTAGTTCATCTTCATGAACTAAGGGAGCTTCGCCCCATGATTTGTCCTTGGTTACAGCCATCAGCTTCTTTGAACCCCTCGATTTTTGTCTTGTAAAGCAGTGATATTCGTCTCGGGTTCATGCTTCATTTTACCCAACCTCCCGCCGATCCGATCCTGTTTCCAGCACCTTGGACTTATTCTATCATCTCCTTCACTGCCAGTTCTGCCTTTTTGCTGTTGTTCTTTGGTATTCAGCAAAGAAGCACCCTCCACGTCACCTCTCAGACCAGGCAAAATGACAAACGACGGCTATCGCACCGTAGCTTATTTTGTAAACTGGTTGGTCCTGGCTGTTGTGCTTGATGTGAGGGTCCCAGCTAATAGCCACTACGTAGGGCCATTTATGCTCGGAAGCACCGACCTCAGGATCTTCCTGTTGAAAAGCTCACCCACATTCTCTACGCATTCGCCAACGTCCGGAGCGACAGTGGAGAGGTGTATGTTTCTCCGAACTGCAGACATGGGAATCATGAGAAAACTGATCTTGAGCAGGCACTTGACAGACACCTGGGCCGATACTGATATCCACTGGGAAGGCGACTCTTGGAACGACACCGGAAACAACCTCTACGGATGCCTTAAACAGTTGAATCTTCTGAAAAAGCGCAACCGCAACTTGAAGGTGTTGCTTTCCATTGGCGGCTGGACTTACAGCGCCAACTTCAAGGGTCCAGCAAGCACCCCGCAAGGCCGGCAAACATTTGCCAAGTCTGCTGTCGAGTTGCTCAAGAACCTTGGATTCGACGGCATCGATATCGACTGGGAGTATCCTCAGAACCAGGAGGAGGCGCAGAATTATGTCGAGCTCCTTGCCGCCGTGCGCAAGGAACTAGACGACTATGCTGCAAAGTCAGCACACAACTACCACTTTGAGCTAACTGTGGCCTGTCCAGCGGGCGCTAAGAACTACGAAAAGCTGAACATGGCAGGCATGGACAAATACTTGGACTTTTGGAACCTGATGGCATACGACTACGCTGGGTCTTGGGATCAAATCAGCGCCCATCAGGCGAATTTGTACCCAAGTGGCGAGCCTTCCACGCCATTCTCGACCACTGCAGCTGTGGACTACTATACCAGCCATGGGGTCGCCGCCAACAAGATAGTTCTCGGTATGCCTCTATACGGGCGTGCGTTTGAGAACACTGACGGCTTGGGAAAGCCATTCCAAGGTGTCGGCGAGGGCACTTGGGAAAATGGCGTTTTTGACTATAAGAAACTGCCTCTCGAGGGCTCAGAGGAGTGTTATGATGAGAAGGCCCAGGCCAGCTATTGTTATAACGCGGCCCAAAGGAAGCTTGTAAGCTACGATACCGCTCCCATGGCCAAGACCAAGGCAGGATATGTCAAAGAGAAGGGACTCGGTGGCGCTATGTGGTGGGAGAGCAGCGGTGACAAGTCTGGGCCTGACAGTCTGATCTCCACTGTTGTTGATGCATTAGGAGGACGTCTCCGGAAGCTGGACAACTGCATCGAGTATCCGGAGACCAAATACGACAACCTTCGATGTGGATTCTCGGATAGTTGAGGATGGAATTTTGCACTTCTGGTCAACGACCTTGTGTGCAGCCAACGTGAGGCAGACTAGAGACGAGACAGTGCTCAAAGAGAATGCTTATACCTACATGTCAATCCTGTACCTCTTCAAACGAAATCTCCAAAGAAGCTAAAGATTATGTGTATGCGCTGCCCTAAACGTGCCGACCCTGCGTTTTCCGGAGATTTATCTTCAGATGACCAGTTCGACTGAGTTGGCCGCGGGTCTTCGTTTCCGGGACGAAAGGCCTGTTGCTTTGACGTCAGTGTTGGTGAAAAGCGTCTACTCGCTCCATATGTTCTAAGCTTCGCGAAACAGTGACACGTTGTTATCCTTTACTAGTAAAATCTCATTGAGACTCACGAAAAATGTTAGGATGTGAGTGGACAAAGCCACCCGCTGCCCCGCCTCTATCTTATCTATCACCACGTGACAGCGGCCGCACAAAGAGAAAGTTCGGCGCAGCCATGTAGATGGTCCGTGCACGAAGCTCAGAGCTGCCGCCAGAAAAATTTCGCCAGGAAAAAGTGCAGGACTGATGATTGTGTCTAAAAGAGCTTGCCATTGACAACATCTTCCGTCTCAACGGCCCATATTCGCCAGTCAAAGCATTGGAATACTTTGGGACGAGACACGATGTCGCACATTGATTACGCCCTTTACGAGTCCCCTGTGGGCTATGCCCTTTTCCAGGTGGTGCATCAGTCTGATGCGGTCGGCTTGAAACTACAGGAAACTCAAGCTGCCGTCAACGACCTCGCCAAGTTTGGCAAGATGGTCAAACTGATCAATTTCAGCCCCTTCCGGTTGGTTCAGACAGTGGCACTACGAATGGATCCCTCCATGCTGACATTTTGCTCCTAGCGGCCATGTTGAAGCGCTCGAGAACATGAACCTTGTTTCCGAAGGCATCGTTTCCGAATACCTCAAATCCGTCCTCGAGCTCAACCTCCCGAAGAGCGGCAAGAAGTCCAAGGTTGTCCTCGGTGTTTCTGAGAAGAACCTTGCTGGTGCTATCAAGGGCGAATTTCCCGGGTTGTCATGCGAAACCGCCGATACCTCTGACATTGTTGGCGATGTTATCCGTGGTCTCCGCCTCCACGCTGGCAAACTGTTGAAAGACTTGAAGCCTGGCGACATTGAAAAGGCCGGTCTGGGTATGGGTCACGCCTACTCCCGTGCCAAGGTCAAGTTCAGTGTCACCAAGAACGACAACCATATCATCCAGGCCAGCGCCACCATCGACTTCCAGGACAAGGGTGTCAACCAGTTCTTCATGCGTGTCCGAGAATGGTACGGCTGGCACTTCCCGAATTGATCAAGATTGTCTCTGACAACTTGACTTACGCCAAGCTGGTGCTCGCAATTGGTGACAAAAAGACCTTGTCCGATGACAAGTTGCACGATCTCGCCGCCGTTCTAGGTGAAGACGGCGAGAAGGCCCAGGCTATCATCGATGCTGCCAAGGTCTCCATGGGTCTGGACATTACTCCCGCCGATCTTGACATGATTGCTGCGTTCGCTCAGGCCGTAGTCAAGCAGGCCGAGAACCGCAAGACCACCTCTGCTTACCTGGAGAAGAAGATGGGTCACGTTGCTCCTAACCTGCAAGCCTTGATTGGTACACCTGTCGCGGCCCGTCTGATTTCTCACGCTGGCTCACTCACCACCTTGTCGAAATACCCTGCCTCAACACTTCAGATTCTCGGTGCCGAGAAGGCTCTTTTCCGAGCCCTCAAAACCAAGAGCAACACACCCAAGTACGGTCTCATCTACCACAGCAGTTTCATCGGCAGGGCCGCCACGCGTAACAAGGGTCGCATTTCAAGGTACCTCGCCAATAAGTGCAGTATGGCCAGCAGGATCGACAACTTCTCTGAGGAGCCCTCAACGCGATTTGGCGAGGCTCTGCGGCAACAGGTTGAAGACCGTCTGGAATTCTACGCCTCTGGCAAAACCTGCGAAGAACGCAGACGTCATGGTATGTGTCCACTACGAAATAGTTTTTGCATGTTTCTTTCTTATCGGCCAAGTGCTAACTTCTATGATGTAGAAATCTATTATGGCTGTTCTCGGCGACAGCGCCAACAAGGACAGCGATGATGACATGGTCGATGCCACTGAGCCCTCTTCCGCCAAGAAGGAAAAGAAGGACAAGAAAGAGAAGAAAGAGAAGAAGCGCAAGCGCGACAAGGAGGAAGCAGCCCCGTAATTGATGGCGAGAAGAAGAAGAAGAAGAAGAAGAAAGTCAAAGGCTGCTGATGACGAATAGAATTCTCGTTTTGCCAAAAAGCTTTGTCGGAACACTTCCGAACATCCTTCGATCACGCATGGTACGGACAGGAAAACGAGTCCACGACCAGATAGTCGGTGGAAGCCGATCATGAACGAGGATCTGATACCCTTTCCTTCAGATCAGGCTGATGAGAAAACCTAGCGCCCTTGTTCCAACATTCGAACAGTGAGCAGGCAATCATCTCGCAGGCGGCTTGTTGCGAATTTGCTTGAAAGGGAGTTATTAAACGATTTTTGGCAGGATTTGGCTGCTGGCGTTTGAGGGCATATGGCTTTGTATTTAAATAGTTTGGCTTTTCGCTACGTCATATTTTGGTCTATACATCTTGGTAGCCTCTGTAGTTGTCGTTGGATGCAGGGCTGTAGATTTACGCGAGTAGAATTCCACCATTTCATGACATGGTAGTGGCCGCAATGGGTCCACAAGCGTGCTAATAAGTGTTGTATGTAACCCGTATGTGATGTCAATGTGTTTAATCCTGGCCTTTGTCCATGTGCTTTGTCGCCCAGCGTGAACATGTGCTCTTTTGTGCGACCTGTTCTTTCTCGGTGAAGTATTGTTTTTATGTTAGTAGAGATCTCTCTTATCCGGCCAGTAGACTTCGCCGAGAACACCGGCCCTTTGTTCCTCTTATTTGTTGTTCGATGTCTTGAGGGTTCGGGGCCGAGCAAACGCCTCGTAGTTGCCGGTGGTGTAGCACACTTTTGTGGAGCCGACAGGACATTTTGGGTTCATCGTTGGTGTGAAACGATTTGTTTGGCAGGTATTGGGGCATTGGACTTGAATCTTTGGAGTAAATCACCTGCGTGCCGGAAGCGAAGAGGGGGATCTTTTTCCACGGGTGAGCGAGCTGCTGTTGCGCACCCTCACATTGAATTCGCGATCAAGCTTGAGTTGCTTCCAATCAAAGTCAGAATATCTTTCTGGGTCATATCCGTCCAATTTCGACATGTTGAAGGACTGGACACACGATAATGACAGGGCAGTGCCACAGTGTTGTACGGGTCTCATTTCGGACATCATCACATGAGCTGCTGAGGTCTAGGACCACTGGGTATTACGGAGTACTGCACATAAAGTTGTGATGTGGTTCTCGGTGGCGCTGGCACAGAATCGCAGAGCACTATCAATTTCAGGACGGCATTTCACGTCACGAGCAGTTGGACTCATTAATCAGTGATTTAACCGTTTTGTCAAGCATTCATCATCAAAGCCCGGATGTGCTCTATGCTACATCAACGCCCAGTTTTTCTTTATCCACAATACATTCCATAGCAGAAGTCCATGTCGTGTGTTTATTGCTTGTCAAAACGTAGGTCAGGTGGCATCGACCACAGTACTGACGGTCAGGCATGGAGGCCATGAAGACACCAGCACCGCACTGGGAGGTTTATCATTAGCAGCCTGTCCAGATACGTAGTAGAGTGTAGCTCGGATCCCAAAAAAACTCACGGTGTCAGCAGGGCACTCGCGGCGGAGGCGCTCAATGTTGCCGTCTTTGTCGACCTTGTAGTACTTGAGGACGGCCAGCTTGGTCTTCTTGCGCTTGTGCTTGATCTTCTTGGGGTGGTGTAGACCTTCTTCTTGCGCTTCTTACCACCACCACGCAGGCGCAGCACCAAGTGCAGGGTGCTCTCCTTCTGGATGTTGTAGTCGCTCAGGGTGCGGCCATCCTCGAGCTGCTTACCAGCAAAGATAAGTCGTTGCTGGTCCGGGGAATGCCCTCCTTATCCTGGATCTTGGACTTGACGTTGTCGATGGTGTCGGAAGACTCCACCTCAAGGGTGATCGTCTTCCCCGTGAGGGTTTTGACGAAAATCTGCATCTTGCCTAACTGGCTGGGTTAGATTTGAGGACATAAAAATGGCTCCAAGACCGATTTCCGTGGTGTAGGAGGGTTCTCGTCCCATTCATCCAGTCTCCCCACCAATATCAAAAAGTATTTTTCTTTAGACATCGCCAGAGGAGATTGAAACGAAGGCATGAGAATAAGGAACAGGAATTGCAGATGGGTTGAGTCTTCAAGATGGATGCATCGCAGATACATCCACGACAAAGACTGGCGAAAAATGCAGCATCTTAAGACGTACCTCGACAATAGAGCTATTGCCGTCCTAAGCAATCTTGAGATGTTGCGGATGTGAGAAACAGACACCCTGTAGTTGAAGTGGCGGCGCACAAGAGAAATTTCGGCTTGGCCCAGTGGGAGGCGAAGTGGAGTCACATGACCTAGGGTTTCCCACAAGGTCACTGCCCTTGTCCGGCGAGCCAGAAATTTGCGGAATTAGTTGTGTGGGGCACTCGCACCTTTGACTAGGAAGCGAGCGGCCGCGACTTTTGGACACATCCTCTTTAATTCTTTGACAGTAAGCCGATTCCAGTACGTCCACCGCACTTCCTTTCGACAACTTGTCGCCAGCTTGGTATTAACAGGTTCGCAACAGACACCGTCAAAATGGTCAAGAAGAGAAAGAACAAGTACGATTTTCCTCCAGATTTGCCCCTCAAAGCATTGATTCCGCTTCACGTTTTCCCATCCCGTCGTCGACGACCTCAGCAAACTCTCTTCGCGAAGTGAAGCTGCTCACGCGCGAAGCCCAAAACGATGAAGCGACTCTTTGGCCCCAGACATTCCACTAACAACCTTCTCACAGCGGTCGCAACAAGAAGGGCCGCGGCCACACCAAGCCCATCCGATGCAGCAACTGCTCTCGCTGCACGCCCAAGGACAAGGCAATCAAGAGATTCACCATCCGCAACATGGTCGAGTCTGCTGCCATCCGTACGTCCACTTCTACAGTCAATGAAGCATAGTTCAATCTGGGCCGCGATGCTATGAACCCATGCGGACCCTCTTGAATCAAGTCATTGAAAAATCATGTCCACATCATGGTGATTCCCGACAAGACAAGCTAACTCGTTTCCTCAGGTGATATCTCTGATGCCTCCGTCTTCGCCGAGTACACCGTACCCAAGATGTACCTGAAGCTGCAGTACTGCGTCTCTTGTGCTATTCACGGCAAGATTGTCCGGTACGTTGTCTTTCCCGGGAGTGTGACAACTGCGCCTCGGCGTATGTGCTTTAGATGAACCTTGGCCGTACACCGCGTATAAGATACACTACCCTTGTTTTAATGAAACATCTGCAAAGATACCCCGGTACGTTGAAATGATTGGATGACTGACCTGACGCGATGATGACAGCGTGCGATCTCGTGAGGCCGCCGCAACCGTGCTCCTCCCCACGTGTTCGCTACAACAAGGACGGCAAGAAGATCGTCCCTACCGTCCCTAAGGCTTAAAATGGGGTTTCATGATTGGGATGGAGTCTGGTTTTGTTTAACGTCTGCATTCGAAAACAAAAAGGGTTTAGATGAACCAAATGGGGGTGGAGAATCTATAGGAAGATTCTGAAATCAAATCGGACTACGTTTCCTGTCGCTGTGATTTCGCGCCGGTGGGCTCTTTTCAAAGTGAACTCTTCCATCTATCTCGTGCTACTCGTGAAATGATCCCATTTGTGTTCAATCTTGCTTGAACGTCTCTAATATTCACGCACGTGCCCGTCTGAAACGCGGCAAACAAATATCGTGTACGATTGGCGGTGTGTGCGTGAATCTTGTCACTCACATGCACTTGGGGAAAATATCTCGAACGAATCCCAGTAATCAGAGGAAGTTGGTACCAGCCAATTAAAAACAACTGAAACTTCACAACTTACGGGTAGCATAAAGATCCGATGCTGCCTTACAGACATTCCCGACTTGTAGAAAAGAACCAAGTAATTCTATGAAAAAAGTCCTCGCATCGTTGTAGGATCGTCCCCGCGTCATGCCACAAGTTTCATCCAGTGGTGCTGAAAGCGATTGTTATCCAAAACTTCGTATACCAAGTAGGTGTATACTTTAATCTCCGCGTGTCCAAGAACGTGTATATCTATAATCTAGAACAGAACACCATGTTCCGCACCCGACAGACAAGCATACAGTGGGAGTGTTCCCATGAAAATTGACCAGTGAGAACTCCAATTCCCGAATGTACAATACTGGGAACGAATTAAGCCCAACGCTGTAGATGAATCCAAAGTCTGCACAGATGCAAATGAACATATTCCCGGCAGGTAGACCACCCAGCTCGTAGACGAAGCACATTCCATGGAGCACAAGGAATAACGTAATTCATTCCATTCATCCAAAATCTTACATACACAAAACAACCATAAGTCGCCTTGCAACATGAATGACACCCATCATCAAATAGAGTCTACGCGTATGTCCCATATGCCCCGATTATGTACAAAGAAGCCAGAAAAAGCATCTCCCTCCCAGCATCTATCTTAGCGCCAGCGTAGTAGTGAGCCCAGTCCCCGTCTGTGGCCGCTGCGGCTGTTGCGGTTGCGGCCGGTCGATGTAGTCCTTGTTGTCGATGGAAACACTCTTGGTCATGTGATTTACTTTGTACACACCGACCAAACGCGCCGCAAGCTCAAACATGTTGTTTCGTAACGAGATGACGATGAACTGGGCGTTCTTGGTTCGCTCCTTGATGTAGTTGGCGACAATGGAGACCTGGTACACTTGCATTAGTGCTATACGCAGACTGCACGGTCCACATTAAAAAAAAAAAAAAAAAAAAGCCGTACTTACGTTTCTGAAGTCCAAGGCTGCATCAATTTCGTCCATGACATATAGAGGCGTAGGCTTATAGTGATGTAGAGCAAAGACGAGTGCCAAACTGCTGAGCGTCTTTTCACCACCAGACAAGTTGCCAATGTTCTTCCAGCTCTTCTTGGGTGGCATAACGCTGAACAGGATGCCTTCGCTGAAAGGGTCCAAGCTGTCCACGAGCTCCAGCTCTGCGTTGCCGCCCATTGTGATCATTTGGTACATTTCCTTGAGACGAAGCGAGATGGCGCTGAATCCCTCCATGAAGCCTTCCAATCGTAATCGGCGAAGGTCATCGCAGCGTTTCTTGGCGGCATCTCGTTGAGTAATAGCTGATTGCAAATCTGATGATCGAGCTGCATGCTCCTCCACTCTGCGGCGGTACTCAGCCAAAACACCAAGATCAACATTGACGTTTTGAGTCTTCTCCTCCAGGACTGCAATTTCGCCCTTGAGGGTTTCCTTGCTCATGTCAGCAAGCTCGTCGGGTGTGTATTGCGGTAGCTCGTAGAGAGGATTGTGAGACTGGGTCTCGGACAATTGATCCTCTGTGTCAGTTTCTTCGGCCATGCTGGCATCTTCCGCTTTGGCCCCAGACTCGGACATGTCAACGTCCTCTTTGTCTTCGCCGTCTGATGAGTCTTGCTCTTGCTTCTCCAATTTCTGAGCCTTACCAGCCGCCGCCGCCGCCGCCGCCGCCTTCTTCTCGGCAGGGCTGGATTCACCAACGAGATCTTCAATGTTCTGCAGGGCAAGCTTGGAGTGTTTGTCATCCCAATAACGAAGTCGCTTCTCATTTTCAAGCAGAGTTTTTGATTCTCTTCCAATTTGTTTCGCATCTCGATCTCGACAGCGCGACTTTTATTGAGCTCAGCCGTCTTGGCGTCAAGCTCTTTCTTGAAGGCTCGAAGCTCGTCCCTTCTGGACATCAACTCCGTCTCGGCTTCCTTCACCTGTGCCTTGAGCTCTTCTGCCCTTTCGCCCTGGTTGCTCACATCGTCTTCGAGCCTCTCCAGGTCTTGCGCAGCTGTTTCATGCTCCTTGTTTGCTTTGACAATGTCTTTGGCGAGCTTGACCTTTGCTTCTCAGCCTTGACACGACGAACTTCGGCATTGGACATTTCCTCGTTGTTGGTATTGATCTGTTGCTTGAGGCTGTCGACCTTTGCACGCTGACTTCGCAGCTTCTCTCCACCTGCTTCCATGATCTTGTCCTGCAAAGCTTTGATCTCCGCCTCAGCGCTGGCGGTTTCGCCGTGCAGTTGCTCAATCTCCGCATTCATTTTAGAGATGTCCTTCTCCAGAGCCGCAACTCGAGTTGAGTCTGATGCAGACGGCTGATGTTCCTGGCTGACCTCCTTGATACGCTTTTTGACGTCTGAGAGATTTCGAGTACAGCTCTCAATGTCCAGACGGATCTTCTGCATCCTGGTTTCAAGCTCTGGAATTTTGGCGTTCAAGTCCTTCAGATTGCCCTCGCATTCGCGCTGGTAGTCGTGGAGTTCCTGGAAAGTCCCTTCCCACTTGTCTCGTTCCTCTTCCAGCTTGGCGACGTGTTCCTTTGTGATATCGGCAACGATCTTGGAAGACATGAGACCCTTTTTGACAGTGGAACCACCGCCCGACATGGTCCCTGACTTGTCAATCAGCTCGCCCGCGAGGGTGACCACGCGCCATCGTTTAGCACCGTACGCAATACGGTTCGCCTGGGCAAGATCATTGGCAACCAGGGTGTCTTGCATTGCGTGGTAAAGGCTGGTCGAAATATGTCTTTGGCCTTGACAAGGTCAAATAGTCGAGGTGCATTCTCCGGCGTCTGGATGGGAGACATGTCCCGGGCTCTCAGTTTATCCAAGCAGATGAAATTGCCGCGACCCAAGTTGTTCTTTCTTAGATATTCTATGCATTGCTGGCCAGACTCGACAGTCTCGGTAACAAAGTTGTCAAGTGCGGAGCAAGCAGTCGAAACGGCAACGTCATACTTTTGATCGATGGTGCCGAGATTGCCCAGACGCCCGTGAAAGCCATCGATACGGCCAGACTCCTTCATGCGCATCAAGGCCGCCAGAACGTTGCCACGGGCTTGCGTGCTCGCCAGGCTTGAGCGAGCTTCATCTGCCTTTGCCGATAATTGGACAGTTTGGCTCTCATCTTGGGCTCCTGTTCGGCAAGAATCGCGAGTTCCGAGGACATCTTGTCGGCTTCCTGTTGGAGTTTGCTCTTCTCAATTTCGCACGCTTCGAGCTCCTGTGTCTTGACAACCTTCTCCTTCTCGATAGTGACGACCTTCCCTTCAAGCTCTTCTATAGCCACGGCGCCTGCGTTTGCCTTCTCCTTGAGAATGTTCATTTCACTCTCGGCGACGGCAATCTGCGATTGCTTCTGGTTGATTTTCTCCAACCAAGGTTCAAGAGACTTCTGCTTCGCTGCGATTTTGTCAGAGAAGGCTTGCGTCTTGCCCTTGAGGCCATCTCGAATCCTGGCCAGCTCAGCCTCTTCGGTCTTGGCTTGCTCCCTAGCTCGGTGACCTCCCGAGTCCGGGTTTCAATATCCCTGTTGCTCTCTTCAATGGTTTCATCCGCATCATTTGTTGCATGCTGGGCATTGTCGATGGTCCTCTGCAGCTTCTTCTTCTTGTCCACGAGAAACTTGCGCTTCTCGTCAAATTTGACGCGTTCTTGTTCGAACGTGGCCAGGTCCTTGACAAGCCCCTGGGTCTGTTTCTCATGTACTTCGACGTCCTTGCTTCCTTTGGAGTATTGCTTCTCGAGATCTTTGATGAATTTCTCACTGCCGCGGTGCTTTTCCAGTTCTTCATCAAGCCGTGCCTGCATCTGGCTGATGGCTTCCTGGGTGACATTGATATTGCCGTTGCACTCCTGCATGAAAAGTTGATACAGAGCCGACTGCTTCAAAGTCAACTCGTTTTCGTTACGGATATAAGCAAGGGCCTTGTCTTTTTGTCTTCAAGACTGTGTTTCTCTTTTTCAACATGCTGAACGCGTCCGCTCTTCTCCATGCAAACGTCGTTCAAGGTTTCCACCTCGGCGGCAGACTCCTCGATTGGTGCCTTGTATTTTGAGGTCCCAATAATGTCTTCCAGATACTCTAGCAGGCCATCTTCATGCTCATTAGCAGCCTTTGATTTCATTTGAGCAATCGACTCTACTTCTCCTTGCAAAATCAAGAACCGTTTGTGATCCAAATCAACTCCGTGATTTTTCAACAAAGTTGTAACGGTCGTGAAGTCGGATCCTTTGCCATTAATGTAATATTTGCTCGTGTTGTTGCGGAACGCCTTTCTTGAAATTATGAGTGTCGATTCAGGGATGACCTCGTGTCCATTCGGCTTGTCAATGACCTCTTGGAAGTGGACCTCGACTTCACAGTATTCGAGATTGGGATGCTGTGCCGAGTTGTGAATGAGGGCGGAAATTTTGCCCTGGCGCATCTTGCTGGCTCTGAAACCAAAGACGAAGAGCAGCGAGTCAATGACGTTGGATTTACCAGAGCCATTGGGGCCAACGACGGATGAAAAAGAGGCATGAAAAGGACCGACTTCCTGACGGCCCGCGTAACTCTTGAAGTTGTTCAATACCAAGTGAGTCAGAACAATCCGTGACCTCGGTGAAGACTCTCCAGCAAAAGGAATCGTGGTGGTGCGTGATTTGAGAACAATATCCAAGGGTTTGTCCATTATTGTGTCGAACGGCTTGATTGGCTTAACGATGGCATGTGTCTCGTCCGCATTCTGAGTCGTGTTCACACTGGCTGCCGTGATGTCTGCAAGCGGTGAGCCATGAAGCTGAGATACTTCGGGAGAAGCCGATTGTTTGGGCATAGGGGTGCAAGTTCCTCTGTCGGGGCTCTGGAAGCTCGCGGAGCCACGCTCTTGCGCTTCTTTGGTGATGATTTCTTCGGAGGTGTCTGGGGCTCCTGCGGTATCGGGGTGTCAGAATCGAGAGCCTGACTCGGTTCTGGACTTCCGTCAAGCTCATCAGGCTCGGTTGCCGCTATGGATGGCTTCTTGACGCGCGAGCGTCGGGAGCTGGCGCTGGCGTGGCATCAGGCGCGATTGACAACCGCCCGCTGCGAGTCTGGCGTCGAGAAGTTCTCGATGCTTCCGGTGTGTATTCCACTTCTTCATCAGCGCGTACTCTGGTAGTGTTGGCGATCTCGTCCTCGTCGTCCGAGTCTATGATGGCCGCCCGCCTCGTCGCGGCGCGTCTGGACGGCCGCGTTGGTGCCGTGGCCGACATTTCGCGCGAACCGCTCGGGAGTGTGTAGCGGCGGTGTGTGAAAGTATTAATCCTCGAAGTACGAGTGTACGTTGGCCTCGTTCACGGATATGAAGCGATCAGGGTTGATTGAGTGAGTAAAGTGGCATCCTGTCGCCCCGCGTCACAGCTGATTTGTTTGGAAATGTGACAATGTCCTGAAGGGGTCGTTTGTAAACAATCCGGCAGCTGCCCCACCGTCCACACAAATTCACGGGTTGATTAACCAGCCACATCGCCGCCACAGCTCATCAGCCACACGTGACGACGACGCGAAGCAAGTTTGGCTTCGCTATTCATCACATTAGCTTCTTGTTTCTCGTGAGAATTTCGAGCTTGGCACGAGCACCCAAGTAACGAGGAATCTCTGCCCCAGCCAAGCAATATCCTCTGTTCTAGACCAACTAGAAGCTACAGAAATGTTCGACTACACCAACTTCCACGATGTGTTCCCACAAGGCTTCAACTTCCCTACGATCGCAAGCTGCAACAAGAGATTGAAGCACGTCGCAAACATGCCGATGGAGTCTTGTTCATTGACCGTGTGCTGAAAGCACTGGGCGTTCAGAAGTGTAAGCAGAAAATCTCGGGACGTCTCCTCAGAATGCTGTCCTCTAATGGAAATGAGCATTGCTAGCCAAGATTTACCCCCAAGACGGAAAATGCGCTCCGGCAAATGCACCAACAAATTTGCGAGGCAGGAATGTCAACGCACCATAAATTCTCCCTATTTTACTACCTACTTCTCGATTATGATGACTTGAGCAACGACATCTACGCCTCTGAGAATTTTGCAGACCTCTCCGGCACACCTGCCAATTACCAGCTATTCATGAAAGGATTATGGTACATGGATCGACAAGAGTATTCGGTGCGACTGCGGCCCCCTTTGGACTTTGGTCTGTAATGCTTGGACTAACGCAGCACTTTTTATTTCTTCTTTTTTTCGCAGAGAGCCCTCGAATACGTTGCGCACCCTTCATTGGATCCCGATTTCGCCGACGACATCATCATTACGCTCGTCAAACAAGCATCTGACAATGACTTTGGGCTGGCCTTGTCATATTTCTACTCTGCCCGACCGATTCTGAAATCATCAATCGCCCTGGAACTACTATTTGATGCCATGTCTCGAACAAACGTCACAGAAGCGCTCTTGTACTCGCGCACGTATCCACAACATACCCGGGAGCAATTATTCCGCCGGTGGGTGTCGTCAGTCCTGGGCAGTGGCCGTGGTGAGGAGGACCTTTCCCATCGCACGAGCGAACTGGCATATATGCCATTTGATTCTTTGGAGGAAACTTGGTTCGAGGAATTTCTCACTACCGGACAAGGAAGGAATTTGAAAAAGGCCAAAGATACACTGCTTATCCGAAAGATTGCATGCGACCGATTTGATGAGATTGGCCAGTATCGCGCCAGCGGTCAATGGGCTTCAATTCTGGAAGGAATCAGGGCTGGGACTCAAGGTCAGACAGAGTGACTTGGCGCAGACACGGCATTTGATATTACACGCATAGCGTCGGCGTTGGGCCTCGACGGCATCCCATTTGTGTTCTCTGAAGTTGCCCCGGGATGATGTAAATTTATATACAAAAAACCGGAGCGGGCACTTCAAGCAGCTGGCAGTTGCGTCAGAAAGATTGGGCTCATGCCTGACATTTGTTCCAGAAACTTGCACAATGTCTAACGTCCAAAACACTGCCGCTGTCGCAAGGCAATATACAGTGGGTTCAGGTAATTTCGAAAACGCCGCCCCGCGACCATGTACCAGTTAATTTTCGGAATTACCTAAAACCCACTGTAGCAGTCAATGGATCCCAGCTCCGTAGACCCGACAATATTTCTTACCAGCGTATCGGAACCTGGGTGGAAAGTACATGTATGTATCTTGAATATTTCCGCCTTATTCCGTGGAACGGGTTGGAGACGAGAGAGTAGGGGGTGAAGCCGGTCCCGCAGCAGCAATTCGTAGGATTGCCAAAATAGGAAAGGAGGATAGATGATCCAGCAAATCGGGTCTTTGAACTGCGCAGTTGTTTCGGCGGAATGAAGCCAATTCGAACTAATTGACACAACGTGGCACTCGGGCCTGTACTCCGTAGATACACCCCGACTGTCGCAGGACCTGTCTTCTCCATCCTCGGCCGGGATGGATCACAGTCTTCGTCATGGGAATAGTTAACTATCTGGATTCGTCTCGACCGGCCCCATCTTCTTGCACAACTTCTAACGGAGCCTACGACTCCTTGGGGCAAGGGTACGCCTACTGGCTTATTAGAAGGCTCGCGCTGCCGTTCTCGTTGGCGCTTACAAATAAATTCCTCCGGGCCGCTGAAGTTGTATCGGTTCCTTGATTATTGTGCTGCCCAGTGAAATAAAACTTCTTTCTTTGTTGGCCTCTAACAAAGTGTAGCTATTGTTTTAGCAAATCTAATTAATATGGAGCATAAAAGCGAGCATAAAAGCCTTACATCACGCCCAGTCCATGCAAAGCCCACCACCCACTGTCAGTACGCTAATAGTATATACATGGTGTATCTTCTCCATCAGATGCCCGCTTGGCCAAGCATATCATCACCGAGCTCCTGTACTATGCCACCCTTGGAAAGAAAATGCAAAATACAAAAGACGCCATGCAAACAAGGACATGTCCAAATGACAACAAGCTCACTTGATACCGACGCCGACCAGTCAGGGTCGCGCATCAGTGCCGCTGCCACTGCCACTGGTGGTGGCCTGGCCTTCTCGTACATACCTCGTATGCACGGTAAAGCTCCATGGCATGTCAAGCCACCATTCGCCTTCTAGATGCTTGAGATAGGTGCGCCACCATGGCGCGTTCTGACTTCCCAGGAATATGAGGTAGCTGTCATCATCCTCGTGCAGTTTCTTAACGAATTTCTGCAAGCCTTCCTGAGCTGAAAATCGTCGCCCCTCGCGTCGCTGGTTCTCCAATTCATCAGCCTGAAAGCCCGGGTCAACCACCGAGTCAACTTCGCGCACAATGTGCAATGTTTGCCGAAGGGTCCTGTGTTGCGTGGGAACCAGCGCTGCAAAGGTCCCCGTTGCTGGCGCGAGTTCGTTTTCTCGCGGCGAGACGCAATTATTGCTGGAGAGCATCTTGCGCCTCCCAAAGTCTTTGGCTTTGTAATAGTGTACCTCGTCAATAAGATTGGTGTTGAGCCACATATTGACCATTCTATCCATCGTGGCGTCGAGATCTGCGTCTGTCTGATGAAGGTCACTTGCGTATACTATTTTAAACGCCATGAGCTTGAATTCAAGTTCCAAGAGATGCAGCTTAAGGCGCATGATGGGTTCGTCTCCTAAAATGAGACTGTCCACAATCATAGGGGACGGCTTCGTCAGCAGACCGCTGCGGAAGCTCTTTGTTGAGTTATTTGATGCAGAAGTCGCCGAGTCATGCGATCTAGCCGACGGCGGGGACTGATCTCGCGAAGCGTGCTGTCACTTCTATGCATGTTTCGGGTATAGTTGACGCAAAGAAAGTAGTCTTGATAGACTCTTCCAGTGAGAATGGTTGGCTGCTGCCGGAGCGTCTCCCTGGCGCGTTGAGCTGCAATGTGAAAATCGAGACCCTTGACGAGCAACTCGTCATAAAACGCCTGCACGTAGGTCGCCACCGTCTTCCAGTGCACGTAGAACCACATGGCCGAGACGTTGGAAATACCATGTCGTAGAAAGATGTGCGCCAGATTGGTGGCAGGACTGGATCGATTGTAAGCCGACAAACAAGCATTGAGCACGACGTTTTCGATCTGAAATCGGCACAGGACTTCTGCCACATCTTCAGCTTTTGCTAATCGTGTCTGCGGGATAGAGAAATATAAATCGGCAGAAACATGTTTTCTCGCGAACAAGAGCCACGGTACCAGCTCGCCGGCCCTATTCCATCGCAATCAGCTCATGAATGCCCAATAGGATTGTCATAACTGGGGAGAAACCCGGCACACTTACTCGTCGCGCATGACACGCCCGTGAAGATCAAAATGAACTAAATTGAAAGTGACCTTCTGCTCAGATCGTAGTTCCAAATGCCGCTCCAATTCTTCGAGACTACCAGGTCTTACAATTTCGAGGGTCAAACGGCTACGAAGTCTCTTCTGCAGATTCATCAGCGGCCATTGGGCCAAGTCAGGCTCTGGGTCACGTTCTGCGCCTGTTCGACTGAAGTCGCGCGCAATTACAAGTAGAATTTTGAAAGTGGCGTTTGGATTTGCTTGAATTGTTGCCAATCGTTGTGCTGTCGGTGGTGGCCGAAGATATCGACGAGCAGGAAAGTCGCTGACTCGGGTGACGCGCAGGCGCAATTTGGGCAAATGAGGAATCTGAACAGACTCCAAGAGCTCCCATGCCAGGCAGTGAATGCCTCCGACAACTCTGTTAGTCTGGTCGCTGTCGTGGTGCTCAGCCACGTAAATTTGGGCCTCTGTAGTGTCATTGTTGACGCCAGTGGAAACAAGTCCGCCTGTTGCTCCAACTGATCGAATAGTCTTCTCGCGTAGGCCCGGATGCGATCCTCAGCCAGAGATATTTCATCTAGGTCTTCTGCATCGGGGACCAAGCTCACATCCGGAACCAGGCTCTGAGCGCTCCAGCGCGGCCGATCTGAGCTCTGTAAGTACTCCTCGAGGACTGTTGTGTAGTCTGCCTCAATGAACGGATCCTCAATGTACGCCGTGGTCGGTTCACGGTCATTGACACGAATCGAAACCCGCCATTCTCGCCTTCTGGTCCCTTCTTCCTCTTCCTCATCGGATAAAAGCGTGGCTAAGCCGAGATCCAGGGGTTGCAAAGGGTAAGAGCAAATGGTGATAACGTTCATCTCTCCGGCCCGGCCAGCGCCGTCGCCGCTGTCGAGCCGGTTGGTGAGAGTGTGTGGTCTCTTGCTATTGGGTGTAATGGTTGCATATCCTGGCGAATTCGGCAGCTGTCGCAGCTTGCGCTTTCGAAGAAGGGGAGAATTTGGCGGGGATCCAGGATTGCGGTGAGAGGAATGCTGCGTCGCAAAACTGAATAAACGAAACGACTGAACCCTCCCGTCACCCAATGTGTCCGTCCTCCTGGGTTCCCCTTTGTAATTCCAACAAGAAGGTACTGCCTTCCGCTCTTTCCACTTGCAGATTTTTGGGAGATCTTGAGAAGCTGCTGGTGCGTAATAGTGCGTAGAAAAAAAGAAGGAGAAAAAGGAAGACAAAGGCAAAGCCAAGTGGCCGCAATAGCTGATATCCGAGACTAGTAGCCGGGGTGTCTGGTCCAAGGGTCAACTGCCCGAGAGGTCAAATGGTCACGTCGTGGGTGTCGTGGGTGTCGTGGGGAAGGAGCGACACAACGCTGAGTGTGGCCTGCAGATCGCGGAGCTCAAGAGAAGCTCGCCAGCCCCTGTGACAGGCTGCACGATTCGGCCAGTTTGCAAAAAGACGAACCTCTTATTACTCCGTACCCCTTACTCCGTAGATGTCCGTCAACGTTGACAAGCTCACAGACCAATGCGGGCCGGCACTTGCCAGGCGGGTGGCGCAAGGCGGCAGAGGCTGAGCGTCGCGGGAAATGAGACGTCTCAAACCATGCATGCAGATGAAGATGAGATGCATGCAGAAAAAGTCGGGGGCTTGAAAAAGAGACAAGAGTAAAGATTTATTATCATGTAGGGGTTCCAGAGACGATGGGTCGTGTCCGCGGTAGTTCAACAGAAAGGCAACCAGAGGGCCACGGCAAACGGCACACACACCGTTATTATTAGTTACATCTAAACATCCACAAATACGGACGGAATACGGACAAGAGCATCATCTGATCTCGCCCTCGGCAACTATAGCAACAGGCATCTCTCTGGTAGCCTCAGGGCGGGCAGCTTCAAGTCTCACAATGGCGGACTGTCGCGGGTGCCCACATTCTTTTTTTTTTTTTTGTGAGTGGTTTTTTTGTGAGTGAATCCGGCATGTGCACTCGCGCCTGCTTTTTTATACCAAATGCCCACCTCTAGCGTTGCACGTTGCACGTTGCACGCTGCACTGCTGATACCAGGTGTCATCATCGCCCAGGCTTGCCATCACGAGGCCCGATTGCGGTCCATGGTGTCGTCACATCGAGGCACCCAGTTTGCCTCACCAACAAGGAGTGAAATTGCGAGACAAGTTTCACAGCCTTGCCTTTTCCTGGTTACGAGACCGTATTGCCCCATATTTTCGGGACATATAATCAATAAAGTGATGTAACATAGCCAAGGTTGTGTGACTCGTGGGGACAGACAGGCACGACATTCGGGTTTATTGATGTTCCTTTTAATCCTGTAAATACAGGGTGGACAACCACTTCATGCCCGAACGAACTCGCAATCGCGCCGACGGGGCCGGCTAACATGCAGTATTTCAATATTTCAAGCGTTCACCATTCTGTTTCGAGATACTATGCTATTGTAATCCGTAACAACCCTTGAAAGGCATTTAACCCTCAAATTGGTCAGGGCTGACCCAAGAATGTGCTCATCCGGAATTGTTGCGAATTCGCCCGTGGCGCCAACGAGCCATGCAAAACTGCCGTGAACGGATTGCTGGATCATCTTCAGGCCAACTCTGACGTGTGGATGGGCGCTCTGTGGTGGGCTGGCGGTCCCTTGTGGAAGAACTGCATGTACGACTTTGAGCCCCCAACGGCATTGGCTACCGGTACTACGATGCTTTGCTGAAAAGTACGTGCCTTGCTTGAATTGGTAGTTGAGTAGTTGAGTAGTTGCGTGTGTTTTCTTCAGAAAGAACAAACAACCCCCTCCCGTGCCCAGACCAAGAACCATCACGTGAGCTGTCAATCAATCAATCCTCCACGCGCCGGCTTCGACGGCCACGCAACACGCACACCAGTGACGTAGCGTAGCGCAGTACGGACGTACGTACCATCATCCATTTCTTTCTTGTCCCGTCACTTGTTCTTCAATTACGACGGGACCGGGCCATCGCACCGTCTCCTTTGTTCTCTTTGTCAAATCTTCTTTTTTTCCGTGTCCCTGGCTTGACCAGGCGAGCATAAAATTGCCTCTTTGGCTTCTGGCCTGTGTGCTTTTTTTCCAGAGCAGGCCCATCTACAAATTCACATCTTCGCACGCCACATAGCTCTTGCCGAGTGAACTACTCCTAGTGAAAGCACGTGAAAGCACGTGAAAGCACCACCGTCATCGCCAATGAGCTCCAGCGCAGACATCACGGCCAACGGCCACCATCACCGCCTTCGACCGAGAACGCGGGCATCACAAGCTGCGCAGGCGACGCCCCTGGGTCCGAGCGAGAGCGACGCGCATCTGGGCGTGCCGGTCGAAAGCCCTCCAGCCAGTGGACTGACAAGGTAAATCACAAGGCAGATAGATGATGCATGATCCAAGCTCAGAATATCCTCCTCTACCTTCCAGACAGAAAACGACCAGAGCTAACGCCCGTGTTCCGTAGTCAAAGTGGCCCATCAACGCCCGTTCCCGAAAACGCTCCCCGTCGGCCAAATCACTCTCCTCGGCCCGCCAACACGTTCGCGCCGAGCAAAAGCGTCGCATCTTCCCGACCATCGAGTTCGCTTCACGCGTGTCCCACTTTGATCCAGCAAGCGACTACCGTGACTTCCATGGCTTCTTCAACCTCTTCTGGATTGGTCTGGCCATCATGGGAATCACCACGATGCTGAGGAACATGAAGGACACGGGCTATCCGCTCCGTATACAGATATGGACCTTGTTCACCATCAAACTGTGGCACCTGGCCGTTGCAGATTTCCTCATGGTGGCCACCTCCTGGTCGGACTCCCCTCCACAGGCTGTGTCGGAACGCACCATCAGGAGGTGTTTTCACATGGGCAAAGGGCGGCATGGCTATCCAAAGCATATACCAAATATTGTGGCTAGCCTTCTGGATCGCTGTGCCCTTTGTCCTGGAGTGGACGTGGACAGCCCAAGTGTTCCTGCTCTTGCACACCATGGTGATGCTCATGAAGATGCACTCGTACGCCTTCTACAACGGCCACCTGTCCGAGACAGAAAAACGTCTCCGCGCACTCGACCGGCCGACCGACTCCTTGGACCGTCGTCCAGCATATGTCTACCCGCCAGCCCACCTGCGCCGCGGCAGCATCTCCGGCATCCCAACGTCTAAGAACCCGGTCCCGGAGATGAAGCTCTCCCATAGCAACCACAGCGACCAGTACAAGACGGCCGACGAGATCGAGGTCCTCCGCGAAGCTCTCGCCCGCGAGCTCACCTCCCCATGGGCAATACCACCTACCCCTCAACCTCACCTGGTCCAACTACATCGACTACCTCTTCTGCCCGACGCTCTGCTACGAGCTCGAATACCCGCGCACCGCCCACATCAACTGGACATCGCTCAACGCCAAAATCATCGCCACCTTCGGCTGCATCTTCCTCCTAACCATTGTGTCCGAGGAATTCATCCTCCCCGTCCTCGTCGACGCACAACACCGCCTCGGCCCTCTCTGATACGTCCGTCTCCGAAGCGCTCCTCATCCTCGCCGAATCCATCTCCTGGCTCCTGTTCCCCTTCATGCTCACCTTCCTCCTCGTCTTCCTCGTCATCTTCGAATACGTCCTCGGCGCCTTCGCCGAAATCACCCGCTTCGGCGACCGCCACTTCTACGCAGACTGGTGGAACTCTACAGACTGGATGGAATTCTCCCGCGAGTGGAACGTCCCCGTGTACTCGTTCCTCCGCAGACACGTCTACTCTGCGTCGAGGCCGCACACCGGAAAAATGGTCGCCACAATCATCACCTTCCTCATCTCGGCCGTCATGCACGAAATCGTCATGGCCTGCATATCCAAAAAGATTCGAGGCTACGGCTTTATCTGCCAGATGTTGCAGCTTCCCATTGTCATGCTCCAGCGCACAAGGTTCATACGAGGCCGCCAAACGTTGAACAATGTCTGTTTTTGGATCTCCATGATCATAGGTCTCAGCTTGGTTCGTCAAAATCCCCCTGTCCCAACTTTTCTTCTTCTTCCCCCCAAAAAAAAAAAAAAGAGGTAAAAATGTGCTTGCACGAAATTCTGACCATGCGTAGATGTGTGCCCTCTACGTGCTTGTATGATTGCCAAATGCCCTCTCATATACCGCCACAGGACGACGATTTATTCGCAGAATGTTGTGCCGCCAAGTATGCATATACAATGGAGAAGGTGTGAAAAGATTTGCTGAAATGGCCTTGAACGCTCTATAGTCTAATAAAGATACCCTTTGCTTTGGATGCATTTGACTGGCCCATTACTTGATCGTGGCTATACGTACAACTCCATTTTGACATGTGGCGCCCATTCTCGAGGGGCCAATATTGATTCATGTCTTCTGGCACAGACTCAAGACTAGACTAGGCAAAACGTAGGAGTAAATCATCTGACATGACACGATGTCATGTTCAACATGTACTTGGCCCCATCATGTTCCTTGTTCCTGCTCATCATGGGTTTGCTAAGCATTCTAATCCGTACAATATTGACATAACCGCAGATCGACAAAACATCAAATCGACGTGGGAATACATCACATATATTCGGAGCACTTGTGGATGTCTTTATGCCATTTCATTCATGCATCTATCTACCTCATCTGCTTCATCATCATCGAGCTAGCTAGCTAGAGTACACCCCACTCCTTGCATACATACAGGAGTATCGTATCGCCAGGGAATTATGGCTAAAGCAAAAGAAAGCATCAACGCAAAAACAAACTGTTTAAAAACAATAAACACGTTCCAGAGCATTGCTCGAAAAATCCGTCAAACTCCGTGAGAAAACTTTTCATAAAGTCTGTGAGATTGTACAAACAAAGGCGCTTAGTCAACCTCCTCCATGGCGCTGTCACCAGTTTCGGCGGCAGGGGCACCTCGACGGCGGCCTCGGTTGGGGCAGAGTCATCCTCCTCAATATTGAGACCGAGCTGGACGAGCTTGTGGATGCGCTCGGCGAAGCCAGCGGGCTCCTCGATGGTGAAGCCAGAGACAAGCAGTGAGGTCTCGAACAGAAGCTGGACAATGGACTTGACAGTGCGGTCGTTCTCACCGTCCGCCTCGACCTTCTTCTTCAGCTCCTTGATGATAGGAGACTTGGGAGAAATTTCAAAGGTCTTCTTGGAAGACATGTAGCTGGACATGGAGGTGTCACGGAGGGCTTGGGCCTTCATGATACGCTCCATATTGGCAGACCAGCCGAACTGGCCAGTACGGATGGCGCAAGGTGAGAGGCCGAGCTTGTGGGAGACAACAACCTTCTCAACCTTCTCGCCGAGAACGTTCTTCAGGCTCTTGGCCAAAGACTCGTACTCCTTCTCCTCGTCCTCGCGGGCTTTCTTCTCCTCCTCGGTCTCCTCGAGCTCGAAGTCCTTGGTGATGTCGACGAGCTTCTTGTCCTCGAACTCCTTCAGTTGAGTCATGGCGTACTCGTCAATGGGGTCAACAAGGAAAAGAACCTCGAAACCCTTGTCCTTGAGAGCGTCAAGGAAAGGAGACTTGGAGACAGCCTTGATGGACTCGCCGGTGATGTAGTACATGTTCTTCTGGTGTTCGGGCATGCGAGTGACATAGTCAGACAGAGAGGTCTGTTCATCGCCAGACTTGGTGGAGTTGAAGCGCAGAAGCTTGGCGAGCTGCTGGCGGTTCTGCGAGTCTTCGTGGATGCCGAGCTTCAAGTTCTTGGAGAAGGCGCTGTAGAACTTGTCGAACTGCTCCTTGTCCTCAGCAATCTCGGCAAACAACTCAAGGGACTTCTTGACGATGTTCTTCTTGATGACCTTCATGATCTTGTTCTGTTGAAGGGTCTCACGAGACAGGTTGAGAGGAAGATCCTCAGAGTCCACAACACCCTTGACGAAGCTGAGCCACTCGGGAATGAGCTCAGTAGCGTCGTCAGTGATGAAGACACGGCGAACGTAGAGTTTGATGTTGTTCTTGGTCTTCTTGGTCTCGAAGAGATCGAACGGAGCGCGCTTGGGAACGAAGAGGATGGCACGGAACTCGAGCTGACCCTCAACGGAGAAGTGCTTGACAGCGAGGTGGTCCTCCCAGTCGTTGGACAGAGACTTGTAGAAAGAAGCATACTCTTCTTGGCTGATATCCTGGGGTTGCGAGTCCAAATAGGCTTCTGCTTGTTGAGCTCCTCCTCTTCAATGGTGGTCTCCTTGACCTTCTTGGTCTTCTTCTTCTTTTCCTTCTCCTCATCCTCATCATCGACTTCCTCAATGCGGGGCTTCTTGTCATCGTCACCCTCCTCCTTGACTTCCTCCTCAGCCTCCTCATCGGGGACCTCCTTCTCGGTCTCCTTCTGAACGTGGAGGTAGATGGGGTAGGAGATGAACTCGGAATGCTTCTTGACAACCTCCTTGATCTTGCTCTCGTTCAGGTACTCAGCCTGCTCGTCCTTGAGGTGGAGAATAATGGAGGTACCACGGCCGAGTTGCTCACCCTCGGTGTCAGCAGTGATGTTGAAGGTACCACCGGCACTGGACTCCCAGACGTATTGCTCGTCATCGTTGTTCTTGGAGATGACGGTGACCTTGTCAGCGACGAGGTAGGCTGAATAGAAGCCAACACCGAACTGGCCGATCATAGAAACATCGGCACCAGCGGTAAGAGCCTCCATGAACTGCTTGGTACCAGAGCGGGCAATGGTACCCAGGTTGTTGACGAGGTCAGCCTTGGTCATACCAATACCGGTATCCCGGATGGTCAAGGTCTTGGCCTCCTTGTTGGGAATGAGATCAATGCGCAAGTCCTTGCCAGAGTCGAGCTGGCTGGGGTCGGACAGGGCCTTGTAGCGAATCTTGTCCAAAGCATCGGAGGCATTGGAGACAAGTTCTCGCAAGAAAATCTCCTTGTTGGAGTAGACAGTGTTGATGATGAGGGAGAGAAGCTGAGAGATCTCAGCCTGGAACTCGAAAGTCTCCGACATTGTGATGGGTATCTATGGGGAATCGTCTGTAAAGATAATAAACCGTTAGAACTTGAATTCAACAAGGTGTGGTTGTGCTTCACGACTTCAGCTTTTGCAGGCAGTTTCATATGCAGAGGCTTCCGAAGGAAGAGAGAAGGATAATTTTAGTCCTTTAAAATTTCCTTCTCAAGCCTCCATCTGCTTGAAAAAGACCGGAATCGCGAGAAAGAAGCACTTGGGGTGGTGTGGCAAGTGATATGCAGGACAAATCTTACCTAGACGCTGTGTATAAAAAGAAAGAGGAAGTGTTTCTGAAGCTCCAAAGGAGTACAAGAGTCTCAATGGGCTATGATGGATGGCTATGAGAGAAATGTAGAAGGATGAGAGATGATGAGAGATAGAAGAGAAGATTAAAAACCGAGGGGAAGAAGAGAAGTGGTTGAACTAAAAGGGCTGCTGCTTGGTGGTGCTGGTCAGTGGTGCTGCTCCGGCTCCAGAAAGTCGAGATTCCATGCGATTCTATGGCTGGTGGCCTTTCCACGGCAACGAGAGAGCCCCACCCTGATTGGCTGCGGCGAGCGCTGGCTGTGCTGCTGGATTCTACTTGGATATGCTGGAGCCTTCTAGCACCAGGAACATTGTTTGTTCATCGAGGAACAATTACGGAGTACGATTATTACATGTACATCGGAAGCTTTGCACCTTTGCACCCCACATTTTCTGACCGCCGTGCAAACCGCTGCTTGCGATAATTCTAGGCAATTCGATAATGGTCCACGGGCATAGCAAAGATGTTGTTACGGAAAGGACCTGTTGATGAAAAAGACCTTGGAGATCTCGATTGCTGCTTTTTCTTGTGACTATCACTCCATACATAGCACTCATCGCTTTTTGTTGTGCTCACCTTGCTTCCGCCTCGTGAGCCTTTGTCTCCTCCATTCCCTGTTTTCTTCTTCTTTTTTTCTCCAAGAAGGCAGGTGCCAAGGGTCCATCATAGCTTATCTTATCAGAGCCTCACCAAGTGGCATGCAGGTGCAGCTGGGGCCAGGACCAACCCTCTGCAGACGTCAAGAGCCATTGTCGCCCAATTGTCACAACACCAGGCTGCATACATAGATTCTTTTCATCTTCCATTGCAGTTATTAGCTGATGCAATCACTCTTCGCTGCAGATTTGGAGAAGAGTTATTAACCTGGATTAACCACTGGCTGCTTGCGTGTTCCGCGACCAACAAACATGCTGTAGTTATCGTCTACTATAAGTTCAACGTACCCTGGGGCTTGAAGTTGTTACACCGGGGAACCGAAATGTTATCAACTTATTGAAATCTAACTCTGTTTCGAGCAAACGTATTTCGTGGCGAAGCAAGATAACGACGTACTATTAACCAATCTATTATTTTTATTATTTTATTTTGGCAGCACACGAGCTGGCTGCCGATCATCGCTGAAACAACATTGAAGACTTGCACATTTTCACCAAAACGCCACAGCTCCATGCCCAGTCCCAAGACGGAGAAGAAGTTATATGAAATATGCTATTGCTCACTCATTCTCGATTATACTCCCCACCTGCCTATACCTCCTATCCGCATACGCCAACCCAAATTCCTGCACCTTCGCCACGGGTATCATCTCAAGCACCTCACCGACAACAATCACATGGTCCCTCACCCTCACAAGCCCTTCTGTCTTCCCATCTCGCAGCAATTTACACCGGAGAACCCTCAAAACCCCTTGTCCACGTATCAACGGCGCGGAGCCCTGCTCTCCGATCGAGTATGTCGCCCGCTCAATCGTGTCAAACACACCATCCATGTTACCTCGTGTGAAATGGTCAGCGATCACTGCACCACTAGCATCCCCTGCCAATACATGTATATTAAACTCTTGACTCGACACGATGGCATCTAGAGTCCTGCTAGGCGTGGCAATATTGAATGAAACGAGAGGTGTGGGCGAGAGTGTCAACGATGTGAATGATGACATTGTCATTGCGCGTGGCACGCCATCGTGGGTCGCTGTACAAACGACAATGGGGTTGGTGAGCAGTCGGAGGACGGAGCGTAGTTGTTCGGGCAGAGCGGTTTCGGCGTCGGGATCGGACGTAGGTGGTTTTGGGAGGAGAGTTTCCAGGACTGCGAAGGTACTAATGTCTGGAAGTTTCTGGATATCGATGCTTGGAGATAACAAGTCAGCATCGGGCAGCCAAGTCAACGGTGGGAAAACAGAGACTTACAATGTGTAATTCGAGACTGCCTATTTACGATACGTTCCGACCTCCATCGGGCTGGCAATGGCTGCTTTCCTGTGATCCACCCCTTCGCCAAAGCCAGATTTCGAACGCAACAGCTCCGTCTTGGAACCAAGGAGCCGCTGGCCCGCCCTAATGGCGCATTTCGCAAGTATATGCATGTAGCCCTCATCGTAACGAACGCTTCATTATGCTGCTGTTGTTGGAATTTCCCAAAGCGTCCAGAAGCAGAGGGGCGGTATAGACGGTGTGGTTAAGCTGGACTTATTTACAATGTGCAGTCAACAATGGCATGGGCATGCATGGTAGTCGTCACAGGCGGCGCGAAAATCAGATAAAATACGTTATCGATAAGCACATTGGTACCCAGGGTGTTGCTCACGCCAACGAACTTCCTGCCAGCGGGCCGGAAATTTTGCGCCAGGAATGAGGGATCCATTACCATCAACTTCCGTCCATAGCTCATTGCCCATCACAACGCGATATCCTACCGACATAGATTCCACGACACCCAGGTTAAAAATTCTCAAAATCGCTCATTCACAATGGGGAAGCTGCCATCTCTCCCCGGCTATGTCGCCATCCCGAACCACACTCTCAGCATCATCACATAACAAACCCTCTCTGCCAAGCCGACTCAACACCCAAGTCCGCCGCGCGACATTCATTCCCAGACCTCGAAGACCGTATACATTTACGCAGCTGGTAATCTTATCCGACGGCTCAGCGTACACGATGCGCACCACATCTCCTGCCTCCATTTACCGGGCCTCAAAAGATACCCGCAACACGCTGCTCTGGCAACCGAGCGAAAAGTCTCTGCGAAACGTTGAACTGGACGAGGCCGGTAAGCTGGCTGCTTTTCGTGAGAGATTTGGTCGCGCATTCGACGCCACTTCTCAATCGGAAGAGGAAGGTGCCCCAGAAGAGGAAAATGCTGGGGTGGACGGTTTCGCCGATTTAATTACGGGTTATGCCCCTCAGGATGCGAATGCAATGAAGGACTCAGGGCCAAAGAAATCACCGACGAGAAGAAAGTAAGCAATTGTATTATGCAAACAACCGTGGCGTACGAGGCAGAGCTCCTGCGTGGCTGTATATTCGATGATTGAAAGCATCCCAGTTGGATTAGAAACGATTTGAAAAGCAAGTGGAGGAAGATATTGGGGTTTGATTCAAGGCAATACGCTCAATATGTACAATAGCCGAGCTCACTGAGCTTGTATGATACAAGAAGAATAGTAAGAACCATCATCTCTGGATCTTGCAATCAAAGCTAAGCTCCCACGCCGACTCCAAATACTCCACTGGGCTACTGCTACTTGGATACCGTCGTTTCTCTTAATCGGAATCTTCGTCCATCCGTGCTCTAGCTCGGTCAATTGCTGTGTCACCGGGCGGCTTCGATTGTTGCTGGAATACCGGAGGTCGGTAGAAGGCGGATTCGTCGTCCTCAGCATCTAACTGCATCAAGAAAGTCTCCCACTTTTCAATAAGCTACTCAGTGTTAGTAAGATGTATATATATCGTGACATCTGCATGCGAATTGGGTTTCCTTTTTTTTTTTTTTTTTTGGGAAAAGTCCTACCTCCTTTTGTGCTTCAACGGCACTCTCGAGGAATGTCTCCACCCCACTCTTGAAATCTTCTACCTTCTCCTTCTCGAATCGATCAATCTCCGTTCTCATGAGGCGGCCCATATCTTCGAACAGTAGTCGAGCCTGATGCACTTTCTTTTCCGCCTCGCCAACCTCGGCGTTCATCTGGTTGAGACGATCTTGCTGACTCTTGCCCTGTCGGAGCAGCTTGTCCTGAGTGTTCTTCTTCTTCTGGAGCTCAGACTCCGCTGCGTGCCAGGCATAGAAGCCCTTCTGACGCTGAGTAAAAGCCTGCTTGATAGAACCAATGAGCCGAATGTACTCCTCGATGATGATACCAAATGTCAAAACATCCTGCTGAGCTTGTCGGTCATAGACGTCTCTGATAGTAAGCTGCAGATCAGATAAAGCATCCAAGGGCCCGGACAGCGTTGGTGAAAGCTCGACCGTAGAAAGAGCGTGAAGCGACGCCGAGAAATCGCCAGCAGCCTCAGCCATCATCTTACGCTGGCTGACCATTGTCTCCATTGCTTTGAGAAGACCCTTCAGTTGATTCTCCAAAGCATCAAGATAAACCTTTCGGTCATGGAACCAGTCATCTTGCTCAACAAACTTGTCTCCTCGACCCACGCTGATACCCAATGATCCGAGAACACCTTTGCTTTCACTGGGCAATGGGTCCTTGTGCTCTCTGTGCTTGACATCGACGTTGAACGTCTCGCTTTCAAGGAACAGCTTCAAGTCACCGTCATGCTGCAAGGTGGGGTGAGCGGCGGTTTTGTTCAACATCTTCTCCAGAGCAGCTCGTCGACTCTCGACAAAATTGCTGTCAAAGCGTCCAACTGCCTGCTTCTCCGGAGGCGGTGGAACAATGCAGCCAGGATTATTCGCATGGAGGGTGTTATATAGCCAAAGAAAATCGCGGTATCGTCGTTTAACTTCGAATTCCGGTTGCTTATACGCTCGAGAGGTTGTCTGAATTACGTGAGTATACCAAGGTCAGCATGTTTGACACGTCTAGCAATCATATCTAAAGAGAAAAGTTCGCAACAAACTGACCCTTGTCCTGACAGAGTAAACAATATGCGAGCTTGTCAAATCTCCAATCTTGACTGGATCGCCAACTGTGATATGAAAGCTCGGCTTGGCAGCTTGCTCCACGGTAACGCTCGGCTGGGTAGTAGTTCGTACACTGCTCGGTCTAGCGGCATCAACTGGCGGCGGTGCCCGAGGCCACCAGGGCTCTTGAAGTCATCATCATCAACATGGTGAGGGTCAATCGGTCGCCGAGGCTGCTGCTGGTGCGGCATAGTGGTTCGTATGACCATTTGTTCCTTTTGCGGCGGCACCGGCGGGGCATCTGAAGCGCCGTCATTGTCGTCGGCAGAAGCACTCAAGGGCCCTAGAGGATCCTCGACTGCCTGAAGGCGAGTAGGGTGAGCAATAAGGCGACGGGGGCCGCGTGAGGAACGAGGCGTAGGAGAAGTAGCTTGAGATGTGGATGGCTGGGAGCTCGTGGGGTCAGCTTGGGAAGTCTGCTTTGAGCCGTGGCTCGAGTCGGCCCAGGGTGACTCCTCGACATCCATTGTGAATATTGTTTGGCCGTGAGTGGGAAGCACGGCGCTAGGATTGCGAGTTGAGTGGGCGGCGGTCGGTGTGGGATGACTGAGAATGAGGTCGAGGCAGCGGCGTGGAGCCAACGTCAGTCAATGCTCGTCAGTTGCGTAACGCTCCACGCTACACACACATCTTCAACAATTGAAGTGGTGTTGTCTGGTCTGGTTGGCCCCACTTCCGAGAAAGCTTTCTTGGGTAAACAACCCCACCCAGTCCCTTTTGGCAACTGTGTAGGTCCAACTCCACGACAATGTACAAATTCGCTGTTCGAGGATACACGGAACCCGAGACCTCGAGATTTGAGCCTTCTGCTGGTAATTATCAGTTGCGCGAAGCCGTGTTGCGAACAGCCGCCAGAGTATCTATCTTCTATCTGCACAATTACGAAAAGATGACCAAGCCCCGAACGCAGATCGGTCATGTCCTTACTTTCGGGGCTCCGTCTCCTGCTGATTCACCCAAAACGCCCGACGCGATTCGTCAAACAATTTTACGCCTTGCATGTAGCTTTCCCAATTGCTCTAGTTAGTTTTCTCCTCATGTTGCGCTTAGCTTGTCTCCTAGCAGCCAACGGCTGAATCCGCGACGGAAGCATGTGATCGCACAGCCATGCCTGCTGAACCGGAGTAGGTGAGTCTGGAACTAAGCAATCCTATCGCTCAGGGTCATAACATCCACCCACCATCACCAGATTCATCCTCGTGAACTTAACCCGCATAACCGGCGTTTTCTTCGTAGGGAATGCACTAATCTGATCATGGGTAACCATAACCTCTTTGCTCTTTTTCTTTTGTGTCCCACTTGGTGCGGTAGCTGCTGTTGACTGGTTGGGGGCGGAGGCATTGACGCGCGAGGCATCCGAGGTCGTTGTCGCGGACGGCGTACCGTCGGCTGTTGTAGAGGCGGCGGCGGCGGCGGTTTCTAACCCAGCCTGCGCGGCAGCCTTTTGAGGATCAAGTGCCTCCTCGACATCCCATAATCTGACGGTGCCATCCTGGCCACCAGATGCTAGAACAGTCGATTCCATGCTGAAGCTCAGAGACCAAATGCCGCCTCGACCATGACCGCGCGACCGCTTGATGCGAGTCCCTTTGGAGAGATCCCAGAAAATATGTTGCCCGCCAGGTCAGCGCTTGCCAGTATCTTGCCGTTGGGGAGCATTCAAGGGCGGTGATATAATCAGTGTGACCAGAAAAGACTCGCACGCACGCTCCGGTAACCACAGACCACATTCGGATCGATTTGTCTGTTTCATCTGAGGCCGAGAACACATACATGCCGTTAGGATGCCAAGCAATAGCGGAGATAGCAGTGTCATGGCCAACCATGAGCCGCTGTGGGGAAGCATGGTCTTGCATCCACACACGCAAGGCCTTATCGTAACCTCCGCTGATGAAGTAATGCCCGTGTGGACTCCAGAGAGATCGATAGATGGGCCCGTCGTGTGACTTGTACAGACAAAGACACGCCCAAGACTCCAATGACCATAGCCGAATATGTCCATCAGCGGAGCATGAGAGCAGTAGCTTGGGGTGGCCGTTCATAGCCGAATTTTGACGTCCATCATCACCAAACAGCTTTTTGGGGGACCAGAAGCCGAATCTGAAAAGGACACATCGTATACTGGCCCCGCGTGGCCAATGAGCTTTCGGCTATTGAACTTGGCATCTCTCTCATGAGCGTTCATAGTTGGCAGGCCCTGGCCGTCCAGTGACCAAACGCGAATATACGACTCGCATGTGCCAACAGCGACTAATTGACCATCGTCGGAGAAGTCCATACATGAGACACTGGGATAGACAGTTAGAAGAGAACTTCTAATGAGTCAGAAGATATTGACTCACCTGCCAAATGTATTGTGAAAGGTGAACATGCAAGCACTGACAGACGTCCCGACGCCACCAGTCCTCCCGTCGGTCTTGAATCTGTCTCGGTTTTCCCGCACCTTTGACATCTCCAGCATGATATCCCTTGGTCTTGAGGGTGGCAGGGGCAGGTCCGCTCTACTAGGCACATCTGCATCCTCTTCACGCTTGATCTTTTGCTCAAAGTCCTCCAACATGCTGCTAGCTCCTCCTGCCGGAGGATTTCTCTTTCCTCATCTTCGATCTCAGCACGAGCATCATCGCGCAGGTCAGGGTCCATTGGCAAAGGACCTAGCTTCAGTGGCTGTGCAGGGTCAAGGATATCCTTATTCGAGAGTCCGATATTCACACCAGGAATGCCTTCTTTGGCATCAATTTCTTCGATGTCAGCATTTTTAGACCGTCTGAAGACAGCCTCGAAGCTGAAAGGAGTGATTGGGCCGCGGGCGGTTGAGTCGATTTGGCAATAAGTTACTAGCAGTTGTCGAATGACGGAACCTCCCTGCTCCGACTCTCTTTCTAAAAATTAAATAAATCGCCAGTTGCATGCTGGTTTAGTGGTATACGGTATTTACTTTCCTTGTACAATTTCACTGTTGGATTCTCTGCAACATGTTGAGGCAGTGTTATTGTTGAGAATGTTTTGAGATCATCGGCGTGAACTCGTTGAAAGTAATGACTCAGTTCCTTGAGAAATAGCTTGAGTCTTCCGTGTATCCCTGGCTAGCGAGCTCAAGGAATGAGTAGACAAACACAGGCCAGAGTAGCTTTGAAAGCTCAAACTAGCTTCTTGTTAGTAGTGAGGCTGGGGATGAAGAAATGCAGAAACAAACCTTGTACAACTCCAAATTATTTTCGACCCATTCTTTAAGCAATTTGAAGGCCTTTTGATACTTTTTAGGCCCAATGTTGGCTAATTGTTGGATAGGCTTTCCATCGGCTCCTAAGTGCTTCGATTCCTGTCGAAAAATTTCTTCTGTGCGATTGAACCCCTCTTGAGAAGGTAGTCGGTAACCTGGTGGGCGAACAATTAGTATATGAGGTACTAAGTGAAGGCTAGCAAAGTCGTAAGACCATTCATAAATAATAAAAAGCCAGGGATGAGGTGATGAAGCCCATGAATAATGTAGTCTAGGGACAGGACCCAGGACTTTGCCAGCGTGGTTGTTGCAAAGACAGGTCGGCAGATTCTGGCTGCGTCGGGTTACAGAACAAGATGAGAGAAAAGAAGGAGAGAGAGAAAACAAACTAAAAATCCAAGAAACTTGCAATGCTTTTTTATGGCTATTGTTGATGAAGAAAGGCCACGAGAGTGAAGGGCACGCTGGGGGTGCCTAACACAAATAATGGGGGCAGTGAATAGAAGTGGATTCGTGAAGCATTCAGAGGAGGGGGCATCGTCACTTTACGTCCAGCAAGAACGTACAATTTGATTCAGGTTCTGGTTGGACATGGCACCACCAGTTGCTCCGGTAGAGCCACCTGCTGCCGGCGCAGGCCCAGCCGGTGAAGTTGCTGGTTGAGCCGCATAGTTGGCAGCTGGTGCGATAGGCGCAGGAGGCTGTCCTGACATGCTGGCCGTGCTTGATCCGGCTCGATATGTTGTTGAGCCCTAGGATATTTCGAAGACCCTCCTGTGACGATGATATGTTGTTAATAGGATTGGGGTTTGATGCAGGACGGAAGGTGGTATTCGTCAAGCGTAGGAACAGCTGCGACTTGGATGTGGCTATGAGTGGACTGATTGCCGAATAAGCCACGCGTGATTTCGAAAAAGGAAAGAAAAAGAAGATTGCAATGCGCCCAGAGGAGCGTCAAGCTGAGATGAAGAAGGGGCGCGGTTGATGATGTCTTTCTAAATGAAGCTTCGTCTACGGGAGTAAACTGGGGTGAGTTGACGGCTCAGTGAGGGAAGCACCAACAGCTATATTTAGCCGACGTTTACACGGCGCGTAACAACAAACCGAAGAGCTGTATCCCTAACTGCAGAGGACAAGTGTGAATTTGCTTTGCATAAAGTTCATTAAACTAATACTTCCTAGGTAGGTTAGGTATTTAGCCTCGAAAGAGACGTCGCTCAGCACGTGCACATCGTCCACCATATCGTCATCGGCCGAGTGCAGATGTGGGAAAAAGTTGGCTTGTCGCGTGAGGTGCCCCACATGCCCGTCCAAAGGTGAAGAAGCTTCGACTACTCAGTTGAAGTCAGTTAAACGCATTTCGATCTTTGACAACATCTAGATGGGCAAAGTGTCCTTGGTCATCTCCTAAACGTGCACAGAAGCCGTGGCCCCGGCAATTTAAACGACGTGTCCTGTCCAAGACTACCTGATTCCCCGGTCTGTGTGGGCGCGATCACTAATTCGCTGCCATCACTTGGTCATACGACGTGTACTCGACTCTCACCATGTCCTCACCAAACGACGTGACCATGGGCCAAGATGACCGCAAACCAAACGGCCAAAGTTATCTACCGTTCACTCTCAGAGAGAATATTCAACAACTTAACGAAATTGACAAATCCATAGCCCAACTCATGAGCCAAACCGCCACCTCGCTCAATGCCCTCACAATACCATCATCAAATTCCACAACTCCTGCTGCAGAAGCACCAGCTCTGGATCCTCCCGCCCAAATGGAGGCCTTCAAGTCAGCAACAAACTCCTTCCTCACTACTTTGCATAGCATAGATGTCAGAATGAAGCGTCAAATCATGGCGCTGGAAGAAGCAGGGATTGTCAATTTGGCAAACGAGCCGCGGCAGGGCCCCAATGGCGGCACAAAGCGTCATTAAAGCCAAACGGGCTGGGAACGGTAGGCGGTTTGGACGTCGGTTGGCTCAATAGTCGGAGTACGAGGGTAGAACGGGAGATGGAAGGAGAAATGTGGCAGGAGGCCAAAGACTTTTTAAAAAGGAGCAAAAGGCCAGCCTCGGACATGATAGCGAGCGAATGAAAAGAGAAGAGAAATGATTTCGGTGAATGTTTTTCGTGACATATTTCACATCCCGCGACTCGTAGTCATCAGCCATTAGATCTTGTCCATAGAGTCTTCCTCCAGCCAATTCCTCGTGGCATCAAATATCGTCCCGTTCCTCGCAAGTCGCAAATTTAGAGAGCTCCAGATGCTCTAGCTTCACCAGCTTCACCAGTTTCTTGCCCTTGAGGCACTTCGACCGCTGTATCCTGACGTGTCGCGTTTCTATCTGCTAGTGCAAACCCTCTTTCGTCAAGTTCTTTGCGAAGGTGCAGATATCTCATTCGCCAATCGCACAGTGCAATCATAAGTCCGATGCATGCCACGAAGAAAGCGCCGCTGAAATTGCCAAGGCTATCATGATGCCATACCGTGCGGGAGGATCTATGTCCTGTTCGCGGTTGAAGAGATGATTGCTTTCCGTTAGATAAGAGTTGATCAACTGGCTAGACAATCCATTGTTGCTGGAGATGTGCATTTTGCCGACGTGGTGAAGGTGGCTGATTGACGTGGCAGAATGGCTCTTTTAGTAGATGCGATGTCTCACTTGCTATCGAATTAATTTGTATCAACGATGCAGGTTCGTCGTAAGTGTGAAACTATAGGAAGAACTAGTATTTGAAGGTCTAGTAAGTGAAGGTCAAGTCGAATTTTGCACCGAGCGTGGACTCGGGATAGTTTTGCAAATGACTTGAAGATTGCATAGTTGGACGAAAAGCCTTGCCATACCAAACTTGGGGATGTTAAGTCAAGCAATCTAGGTGTACACAGTGGTAGCAAATATTCGAAGTAGACAAAAACCATCAAATCATACTATAGAGATTTGAGGAAAGCTGTTTGCTCAAAATTTGTTGGTACATTGCACGACTCGACCCAAGCGCCCACTGCAACACGATGTAAGTGAATAGTCCCATTCGAGTGAGGTTAGGGACAGGCCGTTAAAGGTCGAGATTGTAGCAGCATAGGCGAATATATACACAGACACCCAAATTCTTGGTTCTCTCGTCGTCGAGGTTTGCAGCATACTATGTTGGCCTTGGCGGAGTGCGAAGTCTGAGCCTCCGACATGGCAGCCAATTCACCTGTGAAATATCCGATTTCATCGAAAATTCTTCTGATCTGTCGTGAAAGAAGATTTATAGGCAGAGAAGTGCATCTTGCACATTCTGATTCTCTAGATGGAGGGTGACGGATCGTGTGTAACATGCATGGAATATTGGTGAGGGGCGCAAACCAATGAGAATGTGCGTAATATTGGCAGGTACTGTTGATCTCTCCTGTCCCCCTTTGGCTTGCTACTGCTAGCGTCTTCCTTCTTCCTTAGGCACGGCCAGGGTAGCTGCAATTTTATCCCTTTCTTCTCGTCCTCCATTTTCGCGTCTCTCTGTGCACCGAGAAGTCGCAGGCATTTATTTGTCTTGTACACTGTGTTGGGCACGCCGCTATCCGTCCTTCGCCGATTCATGATTCGTCCATTTATTCTTTGCGCCCCGTTGCGACCGATACCGTACACCACGCGACGAGACCCGCGACCCATCCAGGAGGTCCGAGACCCAGCAGAGCATCTTGAAACGTAGCAAGTCGCCAAAGCCATGACTACTCCTCTGTCAAGAGGGATCTTCGCATCCCTCTTCCTTTTCGTAGCGACACTAGCGAAAATGGCAAACGGACACGATCATCATGGAGAAAGCAAAATTCCAGAGGGACAGACTGTCTCCGTGGAGCCTCTCGTGAGTATTGGAAACATGGCTGTCATGGGATGACAACGGCATCAATAATTCGGGCAAGAACTAACGCTCGTGCCACAGGATACGACGCTATGGATACACATATTCATCAACATGTTTGCTTACGGCGTCATATTCCCCATCGGAATGGTTCTCGGGGTAGGTATCCGGTACAGACAAATCGATTCATCACCGTACTGGCAACTAACAAAGTGGTTTAGATGACCAAGTCGCGATGGCACGTCCCTACGCAGGTACTCGGCTCCGCACTCGCTCTGCTCGGATTCTTCCTGGGCCACGCTCATGGCGGTCGAGAGTTCACCGGCCACAACATTCACTGATCTTTGCCAACATCCTGCAGCTTCTACTTATCGGGCAGGTTGTTTTGGGGCTTTACTTGAAGGGTCACTGGGAGAAGGGGCTGAATGGTATGATCAGAAAACTGATCCACCTTCTACTTATCCATCATTGGGAAGCCACTCATGTCCTGGGCGCAGATGATCTTTGGTGGCATCACAGCCCTCGGCTTCTGTCAGGAGAGCATGTTGGACAGTGTGCGGCCCACTTCATCATGGGCAACACACAACCATGGGAATCATTTGGTGGTGTGCCGGTCTGGCTGGCATGTGGCTCAGCAAGGACCGCGACGGCAACCCCAAGCGCAATTTCATTCCTGGGTTCGTGATTCTCATCACTGGTTGGGCCATGTCTGCTCATCCCCAAGAGCTGATGGTCAGTGCCATGACGCACTCTACATTCGGCAAGACCCTGATGGCTGTCGGCCTCACCAGAATTATTGAAGTTTCCTTTATCCTGAAGGACAAGCAGTCTTTGTCAGAGGATGGACGCTCCTGGAATAGCTTCCAGTTTATCCCAGTTTTTGTAGGTCAAAATTCTTCAACGCCGCCCCCTCATACCCCCTTGGCCTTTTGCGAGAACTGACACCTTGACTTGAAGCTTCTATACGCGGCTGGTTTCCTTTTCATGGGCGCCACTGAAGAGCAGATGAACCTCGTCGCTCAGTCCGACATGGATGGCATTTCTTATATTCTCATCCTGTTCTCGCTTGCGTCCCTTCTGTTCCTTTTCGTGAACATGGTTATTCACCTTTATGACCGCCTCGCCAACCCAGCCCTCAACACGAAATTCTTTGCAGATGGACATGCCCATGCAAACGGTCGAGCCGTAGAGGAGGGCCAGCTTAGAGATGCTGAGGAATTTGAGCTGGATGGCCTGATGAGTGACGATGAAGGTGATGAGCGCCGGGTCATGTTGAGAAGGAGTCTGGAAAGACCCAGCATCGACACTCCGAGCACTCTCGGCAAGAACAACCACACACGAGTGGACTGAATTTGGACATGTTCAGGAAGAAGGTTGTCATAAGCTTCTCACACTGCAGGTTGGGATGGTCATGATTACAGGCGCATTGGGCTTGGGTGTAAATCAACATTTGCAGCCGTATCCATATTATTTCGTCTTCCGAGCGCATAGCACTCAAGGCACCATTTGAGCAAATCGTTACAAGTGTCTTTTATCTTATAGCATAAACAGGTTGTATGTTTGCACTCAGCAGAAGATAAATATTGCATTGCTGGCTCAGCTTCCCAAGGGACCATGTGGGGCTGCTTGCTTGCGTGTGTTGGTGAGCCACCGAACAGCGGGGAAGAAAAATAAAAATTTTTGGCAAAAATTGCTAGCGACTGAAGGTACTCCATGCTCAAAGCAAGCTACCAAAGAATCCTTCTCGTCTCGCAGATTCTTACAAATCGGAGCCATTTCAGGTTTCCAAAATGCCTTCCGTCAAGAACCCCAACGGCCCCTCAAAGAATCGGCTTGCCGCCCGAGCCGCCGCGTCCAAAAAGGTTCGCAGAAAGCGCAGTGAGTTCGTCAAGAACAAGATCTCCAAGAAGGATATCGCGCGGGGCGCCAGACCAGGTATCCTGCCTACGAGCGGCCCCGGTGCAAAAGTCAGTGCAAAGAAGGCGAGGAAGTTGGAGAAGAAGATGGGCTATGCGCTGAAGAGAAGAATGGAGGCTGAAGGGGAAGAGGAAATGCAAGGTTGGTTTGAATCCAGGGCCGCGTGAACAGGCGTTCGGTATTTTTCCGAGCATGACGTGGATTGGGATGGGAAGCTAATGCTTGTTCGCTGGTAGATGCTCCTGATCTGGAAGCCGAGGTCGAAGAGCAGTTCCATGCAGAGAATGATGTGGAGATTCAGTGACGTTGGGAAGATGCGGCGTGGATCTACGATGCTCATCTCATGCAACAATGGGTTCAGCATTCTGGACGACCGATGTGAGCGATTATACTTCGAAATGATGACGCCGTGATACAATCATGATGCGGCTAGGGACCGGCGAAAAGGCGTTGAGGATTTTTTCCATTGGGCTTCGTTCGGGAGAATACTGGTTTGTCAGACAACTTGACGTGTTTGTTGACCCAACCTGGAGGTTATCGCCTGAAGAGCTATGGCTGGAGTCATATTCCTGAAGGTCATATTCTTCTTGGTGTTCTTGGTGGTCGGGAAAACATGTGTGGAAGTGAGCATGTGGTGAAGCTGATGAGGATGTGGGGAGTTTTCTTTGCGTTTGCATATCATTGACCCGTTTTGAAATCAATCGGTCAGAACTTCTTTGACGAGAGCTGCTCAACTACGATGCCATTCTTCCTCCACATTGTTGGTTATTGTCGTTGCTCTGTAGTGTGTTTATGAATGGCGAGAACGGTTCCTCCATTATGATGGACTCACATCTGCTTCCCCTCCTCTTTCTTGCATGCTGTTTTTTTTTTTTTCCTTGCCCAAATCTTTTTCCTCCTTGATTGATATTGATTCGGCTTTGGGCGTCGAGCTCGCAATTTCGGGCAACTACCTCATTGATATATTATTTTGCTACATATATATCTTAAAATGGGAAGTTCGAGACATGGTGCACACTCAGCCTCTCGCCAAGGCAAAGACCCCGATGACGATGGAAACGGTCGACTGTCAAGAGTTGAAGAGTTCTCCAAGTGGCTGGCGGGCGTCGTCCCCGTAGGTCTCATACCCAACGACCTGGCGGAAGTACTGCAGCACAGAGCAAACAGTCGGCTTGACATGGCGAGAGACCAAGGCATATCCATCCAACACATCTATTTCGGCGAAGACTGCCTGCCCACGTGGCCTACTCTGTGTTGGGATCCAGAGCAGGAGTCCTTGCACAGTATTCTACAGGAACGACTCGGCGACCTACAGCTTGCGCTTGATCTTGGCGCGTTGCTGCAGCAAGACATTCGAAACAAGAGTAATGCGCGAATGGAGAAAGCTCGAGAACTTGGCGTCGAGCTTGACGCAGTTGCCATAGGCTCCTCACTCTTACCAGAATGGAACACAACAGCCTCGAGTGTAGCTGAATCATCAAGTAATACAGAGACGCAAACAACTTCAGCCTCTAGTCCGCTTGGGATTGGCGCTCGCGAACGCGAAAAGGCCGGATCCCTGCTGACGCCCTCATCTATCGCTGAGAAAGAATCTCCAGAGACCCGCTCCGTCGACGATGCGTCATCCGGTGCCTTTGAGATGCTCGGCGCGGACCTGACCGCGCAGCTGCTCTATTACGACCAACGTCTGAAGAGCCCAATTCTGAGTCGGGGCGCGTGTCTGAAAGTTCCGGTTCCGGTGACGACGACGAAGACGAAGACGAAGAAAGCCCAGATGATGAAGATGAAGATGGTGCACAAGACATTTACTTGAACAACCACGTGTCATCGCAGCCGATATACGACGAACACGGAAGATCAAACATCGTTTACGACGTCGACCTAGTTGGCGGTGTCCCCGGTGGATTCTCCAACGTCGACTTGGAAGTATACTTGGCAGTCGATGACGACGAAGAGTACGCCAGCCTGCCCGAGGCAGAGCTGGCCATTGAGGAGAGGCCTACGAGCGATGCTTTGGCGATGAGGGCGCCATCGACGTGCACATACCCGGTGGCGAGATCTTCTTCTTCAACGGGATTGAGGAATCCGACGAGGCGGAGCAGCATCACCATGAGGAGAGTTGCCATGGGGAGAGTTGCCATGAGGAACATTTACGAGACGCAGACGGGGACAACGATGAGCTGGAGGAATTGATGTCTTCCGGCTCGGAGACGTACAGCGAAGAGGAGTAAGAAATTATGCCTGGGGAATTGAGCCTGGGATCGCAATTTACATCCTTACAAGCTTACAACTACTCACGGGCTCATACTGGGAAAAAAAAAAAAAGAACGTTCGCACGGCGGCCGGCATTTTACACTAGAAAATGGTACCTCGGATATTTTTGGGGAGACACTGGACATCTGGGTGATGGGAAAAAGAAGCCTTTCGGGAACTAGATTAGACGGGTGAAAGGAAATAAAAAGTTATTCTTATGTATGTGGACGAGGCGGCCTCTGACTTGATATTTGGACGCTACTTTTCCTAATGTGATTTTCAGTCTCGGTGGGTAGATGACGGTTCTGTAACCTCTGACTGAAAGTATCTGTATTTGCTCATCTGGGCCGAATCTGCCCCTGCTTGACCTGCACCGCTCTTGAGCCAAAGCCGATGAAATTCTCCAAGGATTATATATCCATCTCAGTGACAACTTTTTGATTGTAAACCGATGGAATGTCTCAAATTCGCTAGCTTCCAAATGTCTAATTGAGGAGGATGTCATACCCATCCTTGGTGATTCTAATTTCTTCCGCACTATGCCCATATTTCCGCCGTATCAGCTCAAATATAATCAATCCTGCACTCGTGCTGGGGACCTGCCGGATCGTGCTCCGCCAAAATCCTCTATACAGCCATATTGTCAGGCTTTGCTTCTCAGCAGCCGCCTCGGCTCCGCACCCAGCCCATGTCTCCTGGTACGCATGATAGTACGCGCGAAGCATTCTCCACCGTCGATGCGGTTTCTCGGGATTCGCTGCCCTGGCTGCTCTACACCTGGCAGCCTTGTTGTCTAATTCTTCCAAATGATCCCAGTGCTTTACTTGAAAATGCGTCAGGGGTGCAAGAGGAGTTGCTGGGAAAAGGAAGCGCTGAATCCGGCAGCAAACAAGAACATGGGTTCTATGGCGTAATGCGGTCGTATTACGGTGACTTGGCTGTCCTGGTCTTGGTCCTGGTCTTGGTCTTGGTCCTGCTCCTGCTCCGATGGCCGCTTCATGGCTAGGAAGTCGACCATGTCTCGGCCCAGGCCGCCGTAGTACCAGGTGACGAAGCGATAGTACCCTTGGGCTTTGACGTACTCGAACATGCTGAAGAAGACGGCACTGCCTAAACTGTCTTTTGCAAAGGACAAGCCCCAGCCGGCAAAGATGCCGCGGGCGCCAATCTCCCGGAGCTTCTCTGCGCCGAAGCTCCACATGCTTCGGGGACGACTGCCCCATCGCGAGGCATCAAGTCATGGTGACGATCATGGCGGGCCTGGAGTGCGTCTAGCGGTGCGGCCAGAACACTCTGTATGCCGCCGGCCAGGAATCCCGCCGCAAAGGTGTGCTGCGGCGAAGGCGGCGGGTAGACTCTCTTGGTCGCTTTGGCACTGTCCTCGTGGAGATGGCCCAGGATGTGTAGATAACTGGTGTACAAGACGGCCCCGACGCCAACGTTGGCGATCAGAGGTGGGAGAATCTGATGAGGCACCACGCCCCATCCCTGTTGTTTGATGGCGGACGTGAGGACTCCCGGTGTTGTGCTCCTCATCCAAATCCACGTGTGCTGCAGGAATAATCGACCTTTCGACGCGGATTTCTCCTGCTGGGCCACGACATGCAACATGCGCTTGATCTGTTCGCTGTGCACTGTCCGCGCGTACGCCAGGTAATCGACGCGGGTTCTGAAGAACGCCTTGGCCGGCGCGCGAAAGTAAAGGAAACCATCTGGGCACTCAGAGCTCTCACGCCCGCAGCAGACGCCGCCGTCGCTGCATTGCTGCGAGGCGGTCGTTCGGGATGGTCCTCTGGGAAACCCGAGGCGGAGCAGCATCGTTCGGCATGGCCTCGTCAGCTCATGTTGTGGTTGGTGTGGTTGGTGTGGTTGGTGTGAGATGAGAAAATGCCCAACGACGAAGACGATTGGTGGCACAGGCCCTGGGTCCCGGATCCCCGGGTCCTGAGTCCTGACTGACGAAGGCTTGCAATATTAGATGATAGTATTGTAAATATAAAATATGAAGGAAGCACGGATGGGTGGCACGGGGAAAGTGATGCCTGAGATACAAGGCTGCGATGAAGCAATATCAGTACTACTGCAGTTCACAAGTTTACCTACCCTGCGTGCGTCCGTGGTAATCCGTACAAACATCAATAATATATCGAGTCAGCGCTGATCAAGTCCGCTGCGGAACATGCATGATACAGTATATATGACCCGTCGTCTATCGATAGTAGTGATACAACTCCCTGATTTTTGTCATGTTTTCTTGCCACGCCAGCGCTGCTGAGCCCCGAGGCTCTTCTCAAGAATGAATGCCTTTCCCAAGCGCGCGCAGGCTCATCTATCTATTTATGAGAATATCTTCCTCCCTTGACCAAGGCGCGTCAGTCGCCGCCCGTTTTATTTCCGAGTTTTGAGATACATCACTCCTGCAGGAAAAAAAGAACGAACGAAAAGAAAATTGCGCGTTATTATAAATAATCCATGCGCCCTACACTCCGTGTTATCCGGTCTTTGCCCCTTGAACCTGTTAGTACAGCCACGGATATACCTCGTTTTTTTTTATAAGGAAAAAAAAAAAAAAAGGTCCACCAAGACAAATGAATGAAATTGTAAAGGACAAGTATCCAGAGTGGATTAACGAGCGTTCGCTCTTGTGCGAGACAGTCTCAATCATCCATCAACCATGCCATCAGCAACAGCGAGCCGCTGTTTCGCCGTCTTGGCCCGTTTACCAACAGCTTTGGTCCTTCCACCTCTCTTGCCCTTGACGTCGCTCTCGGCAGGAGTGGCTGTGCCCGAGGCTCCAGCTTTACTGCCGTCATCAAAATGTCCTTCACCTAGTAATATCTTGTTAGCACGGCCATGACTCGAGCCAATCATGTAATCGTCTTCGCTTACCTTCGTGATACATCTCGTCCAAGCTGGCAGAAGCTTCCGTCTTCTTGCGCTTTCCGCCCTTCTTCTTCTGCTTGTCATATTCTCCAGACTCCAACAGCTCCTTCTCACGTCGTTCAATCATCTCGGCCTGCTCATCATCCGCCAGCCACATGGCAATATCGCGATTGCGGTTTTCGGGAGCGCGGCGGCCCGAGAAGTCCACACTGGCGCCACCACCTTGTATGACCACGCGCTGCACCTCTTCCTTTTGCAGAGCGCGCTTTCGAATTCGTTCTTCAATCGTGCCCCGGGTGATGAGACGATAGACAGTGACCTGCTTCGTCTGCCCCAACCTGTGAGCTCGGTCCATGGCCTGCGAGTCAATGGTCGGGTTCCAATCGGAATCGTAAAGATGACTGTGTCGGCAGACGTCAGATTGATTCCCAGCCCACCAGCGCGTGTGGACAGCAGGAAGATGAAGATTTCGGGTCGCGTCTGGAAATCGTGCACGGTGTCACGTCGATCCTCCAATTTGGTCGAGCCATCCAGACGGCAATATTTGTAGTTGCGATAGGTCAAGTATTCTTCCATCATGTCAATCATTCGAGTCATCTGGAAGTAGAGCAACACACGGTGACCTTCGTTCTTGAGCTTGAAGAGAAGCTCATCCAGCTTGGCAAGCTTACCGCTGTCGGTGACAAATGTCCGCATGGATGGCACCACGACGTTGGTGAATCGTTTCTCTCGCTGTCGGGCTTCGGCAGAGCGCTGTCCTGCGGGTAAAGCTCCAGGGCACCTTGTTTTCAATGAGGGCAGTCTGCTCCACTGATGTCGGTCCATACAGCACTTTGCGGATGCCATTGTTGAACAAGGTTTCTTGTCGCTCTCTGACCGAGCAGGTACTGTTGCACGAGACTTCAATGGGGGCGCCGAGGCACGAGGTCGTCCAGCAATCTCAAGCCTGCACAAGCCTGAATCATCGTACGCCTCATGAGCAACATTCATGAGCCTGTTGAGAATACCCTCTGATGTAACCTCGGCCAGCGGGCGTCGATCTGCTCGAGCTTGCACATTGAACAGTGCATGCGCAGGTGTGAAGTTCTTGTCCTGCTCCTCATCGTAGATGACGGGCATACGTCCAAGTCTGTTCTTCTTCCGCAGCTCATTGGCTGCGCGGGTGAAAAGGCTCTCGTGTGTGGCCTTGTAGACATCGTTCGGTGACATGTCTGCAAAGCGAAGCCAGGAGAATGCGCTTGACCCTCAACGTTCTCCCGCACGTTCCCAGGTGTCCAAATGTTCATCATATGGTTGAGGGCTTTATTTCGCCACCCGGCAGTTGCATTGGTGCTTGAAGCCTTGTCGAGGCGACCATCCTGCGTCCATACCAGCGAGGGCAACTCGAATTTGAGTAAGCTTCGTGTCGAGTATCCCACCGAAACCACGTTGCCTTCTCGAACAAAAGAGGCTGTCTCGGCAAAGTAGCCAAACGAAAGCGGAGACGTGACTTCGGCACGCTCGAACAAATCGGGATGGTTGCACACTTTTCGGAACTGCATAACAAGATTCATCAGATGACCAGAATCTTGATCGTCGCCCGTGGTGGCCTTCTCTACGAGATCCATAATGTTGATCTGGTTGCGAAGATTCGTGTAGTATGCTCGTTGTCGGTATGTGAGGTTGCAAAAGACATCCAGTTCGATCTTGTCACCGAGCTCCTTCTGCACATGTTTCTTGACACGACGAAGCATGAAGGGCTTGAGGATCATGTGCAGGCGCTTCAGCTGGTCTTCGTTTAGCTTCGTGTTGCTCTGTGCGTGAGATTCAATGTCCTTGGAAAACCATTCGCTGAATTCGTCGTGGGAGTCGAAGAGAGACGGCATGATGAAATGTAGCAATGCCCAGAGTTCTTGCATGTTGTTCTGAATGGGTGTGCCAGTGAGTAGAAGTCTGTTGCGGCAATGAAAGCCCAGCAGAGACTTCCATCGAGAGCTTTGGGAGCTTTTGATGGCTTGGGCTTCATCAAGAATCATGTACTGCCATCGCATCTTTTGGAAGTAGGCGACATCAGACACGACCAGCTGATAAGACGTTACGCAGACGTGGAAAGCAGCCTCCTTGCGATATGTCATGTGTTTGCGGTCCCAGAACTTGCGCAAGACCTTTCGGTCAGGGGCACTGCCCCAGTAGGGGAGAATCTTGAATTCGGGAACAAATTTGGCAATTTCCTGTTGCCAATTGTGCAAAGTGGATGCAGGCGCGACGACCAAGAAGGGGCCCCAAATGTCGTGCTTCTCTGCCAGATAGGCCATGACGGAGATGGATTGAACTGTCTTTCCTAGACCCATTTCGTCTGCCAGGATGCCGTTGATTCCCTGCTCGTACAGGTTGACGAGCCAGTTAAGGCCCTTGAGTTGGTACTCCTTGAGCTGGGCATTGAGGAGCTTGGGTTGCTCGACTTCCATTTCGCCTAAGCCGGTAGGATTCTGAAAGTTCATCTCGCCTTCTTCGTCCATGTCCAGGTCAGCTTCGTTGTTGAACTGACGAGCCTTCTTCTGGGCTTCAGCAATGGCGTTTTGTGCATTAGCCATGGCGGCAGCTCGGAGCTGCGTCTCATCTTCATTGTCAAAGTCAAGATTCTCAAAGTCGGTAATCGCATCTCCAACAGGTCCGGAGGGCTCGGCGATGTCGAGCTTGTTCTGGGCCATCTCGTTCGTGGGCCGCTTGATTTCTGGATTGTCGGTACTTCGCTCGACTTCATCCGTCTTCATTTTCTTGCCAATAAAGTGAGAGTACAGTTCGGTCTGGGAGATGAGGAAGTTGAGTTTCCTCTTCTGTCGAGCAGCTTCGCGGTCGGCTTCTTCTCGTCGAGCATTCTCAATCTCTTGCTTCTCGGCAGCCTTACGCAAGTCACGCTCTTCACGTTCGTTGCGCTTCCAGAAGCCCATCATGTCGCGCATGACTCGCTTCGCACGAGCCTGAAGGTCCTTGGTGCCCTTGTTTGTACGCAGCTGCCATCGCTTGGCCTCTTTTGAGGCCAAAATAGCCGTCTTCTTGAGGTTTGATCCCTTTGTTCCGTATGATTCCACTGCCAGCTTGAAGGTTTTGTTGATATCCTTACGGGCCATGTCTCTCCAGATTTGCTCGTAAATTTGGTTATAGCCCTTGGAGCTGAATTTCTTCTCCAAGTCATTGACTTCTTCCTTCTTCTCCTTGACCGGTTCCTTGTTCTCTTTGCCCTTTCGCTGTCCTTGTCAACCTTGTCCTTGTCCCTGTCCTTGTCCTTGTCCTTGTCCTTGGGACGGCCCTTGATCTTGATGCGAACTTTGCCTTCTTCCTTGGGTGGGAGCTCTTTACCAGCATCAAGAGCAGCCTGCGCAGCTTCTGCGGATTCCTTCTCGGCCTTCTTTTGCTCCCTCGTCTTCTTGAGGCGAGTTCCTTTGCCCTACCCTTCTTTGGCGTTTCGGCATCAGAGGCCAAGAAGCTAGACGTTGCACCGGCGTCCAAGTTTAGTTCAAGATTGCGAGCGGGGCCCTTGATGCCCTTCTGAAGAATGAGCTTAGTCTGCTGAGCCTTCTTGTTCGCACGTTCAGCGTCGCGCAGATGTTTCTGACGCTCGGCTTCGTCCTCGGCAGCCAAGGCTCGGGCAAGTGCAGCTTCCTTTGCTCAATAGTGACAGCCATGGACTTTTCGCGACGTCTTTGCGTTGCATGTCCTTCTTTCGCTCCTTTTCGGCAAACAACTCTTGCTCCCGAACTTCATGAAGCGCCTGGTCATAGAAAACGTCGTCGTAGCGTCGCTTGCCGAGTTCCGAATGTAGAACAAGCTTCTTGCTGGCAGCCTTGGTGTAGTCTTCACGGCGAAGACGGCCCTGCTCAGCTTCAAAGTCGGTCATGACACGTCTACGTTTCTGGGCACGGTTTTTATACTCTTGCTCATCGAACTCGTCAGGGTCAAGGGTCGAAGCATCATGCTCGATCTGAGCTTCGGAATTTTGGATCTTCTTCTCCATCTCGCTGGACCATGTTTTGCCAACCTTGGGTTGTCCGTTGACTTGACGTTTGGAGGCCGATCGAGGCTGGGGAGACTCCTCTTGATTGACGAACGGCGTTTGCCCCTAGGAGCTTCGGCCTCCTTATGTCCGAGGCTCGACCTTTGTTGGACGTCGGCCAGGCTTTTTCTGGCAATCGCCTCTGCTTTTCTGGCGGAGATGGGTTCAGGTTCAGTCTCAATATCCTTCTCGGCTTCAACTTCAGTTTCAACATCCTGCTCCGGTTCCGGGTCCAGGTCCACCTCAGGGGTTGGAGTGGGAGCACTGCGTTCTGCAACTGGTTTGGGAGCCGGCTCGGCACTGGAGAGAATATTGGAAAATGACATGGGATCGGCAGGTCGGCTGGGTGTCTATTTTGAAGGGCAGTTAGTAGGTGTTGATCACAAAGACGATAAGACTAGTTGTCCTGATGAAAGTTTATGGAGTGAAAAGGTATTCAAAATGGGGACATCGAGGCGAGCTATTGGAAGAAGCGGAGAGGTGGGCATACATTCAGAGATGACGGAGCAGCGGATTTTGATGGCGTAGCCGCTCGAGGCTCAGTCTTGATGACGGCTGGCATGGTTGATGAACCGTTCTGGGTTGAGTCTACAGCAGATGCATGTACTTGTCTTTGAGAGGGCGAAGTCATGTGAGCTGAGCGACTCGGGGGCTGTGAGAACCGACAGGCAAATTAGGATGTGAAAGCGAGAGCGGGCTCCTAGACCTGTTGTACGATGGCCTGGGTGACGTGTAGTTGCCGTTCTTATTACCGTAGTATGATGATGGCTGATGTTGGTCGACGGGTGTCCGATCGTAGGGGTAAGGATCGCGCGTCTGCAAAGTGGTCCCAGCTATTAATTAATGGTGTTCAAAACGCGCAAAGCTCGAGACGAGTTGCACCCATGATGTTTTCATTTCATGCAATGCGTGAGCTTCAAATCAACACATCGAACAGGTCAGGATATGGATGATGTGAGAATCGCCGTGATGAGAACAAGAGAGAATGGTAGTGCGTTGATTTTCTTGCGTCAATGACGAGGTTGACGGAAAGAGGGAGCAAAGAAAGGGTCGCCCTGAAAATGATGCAGCCAAGATCAACGGGCCACAGCAAAGGGGAATGAATGAGAGGCTGTGAATTGGCTTGGCCAGGCGATGCAAATGGGAAAAGAAAGCAAGTGCCGTGCACGAGTCAAATGAATTGAAAAAAAGAAGTGGATTGATTGGGTCTGGGCGGGCTGCTCACCTTTGGCGTGGAGTTCTGGAGCGCGTTATGCCAGGAGTCGGATACCCTGCGCTCCTTGGTGGTGTCGGTCGTGGGTCGTAGACTCGTCCAGAGGCAGCTTTCGCGCGCGTGATGATGAGCTTCGGACGTCACGGGTGGTGGATAGAAGTTGAGCGATGGAGATGTCGATGATGATGCGCCGCGTCGAGGAGACAAAGGCGGAGCCCCTGATGATGTTTATGGTTGTTGGCCGTCGACGAGGACGATGGCGGCGGCAACGACGGAGAGGAGCACCAGCACCGGCTGGGATTGAAGTGGAAGGCGCCATGTAGGAGGCCGCTGGACCACCACCAGCAATGGAGGTGGAAGGGCCGCGACTGTGACTGTGACTGTGACTGTGAGGCTCTTGGTGATGGATCTTTGCGTGGTGGTGAGGTTGAGAGGTGTGATGCAGCGGCGAGGACAGCGTCGGCCGGGGGCGAGTGAAGAAGGCACGAGGAGACGGCGGAGACGGCGGAGGCGCGGTGGTGATGGTTGTTGGGGTTGTGGTCGTGGTTGAGACGGCCACCGACGGAATTGTTGGCGTTGGAATTGCTGCCAGGAGATGAAAAGGAGGAGCATGGAAATCGGCGGAGCGGGTTGTTGGTGAGCGCAGGCCAAAGATGGCATTGGCAGTTGTGGAGGAACCCGCCGTCGATTCCAGCGCGAGGTGTCGGTGCGCCGGACTCCCTGCCTTTGAAGGCGCCGTCATCACGTCGCGCAGCATTGGCGGCACCTCATGTTGCGACTGAGACTGAGACTGCCGCACATCACCATGCCGCCGGAAATTATTGTTGTTGTCCATGAAGCCTTACAGAGTCGATCCGGCGTCTAGACAGAGCACCAGAGACCGGCCGTGATGTTCACTACAAGGCGCCCACAGAGTTTCAACAAGATGCAACGGAAGAAATGTTGTCCTAAAATGGCGAACCCATGCGTACAATATTGGTAGCCTTGTCAAGGCTCAGAGCGGTCGCGGCAGAATGCGCACGTCGAGCCGAATGCCGAGCAAGAGGCAATACTACGGCCTCGGCGTGTGAAGTTTTTTAGTCGCAGAGTTGACGATGACGGACAGATGGAGTTGAGGAGAGTAGGAGTTCTCGAGCTCGTCTGATGATTGCAAGGGAAAAAAAAAGGCCTCGTTGTGGGTGGAGAGCAACAAACTGACTTTTCCTGGCCAAGGTGGCAAGGGGCGGTGGTGGTGCAGCTCCCTCGTCTCTATGGCACGCGTGTCTGGCGCAGAAGCAGAGCACCACCAGTATCTGGGGCAAAAGTGGTGATGGCGATGTTGGGTATGAATGAGCGAGAGTGGGTGAGTGATGGTGGAGGACGACGGACGACGGGACCAAGCCTGAAAGGCGAAACGGGGGACAAGGCCAGCAAGATCACAAGTCAGCCATGATGCCCTGCCGGTCCAGACAGAAAAGCCGAGTCTGTCCGTGATGGCAATTGATGTTGCAGCAGGCCACCCGGGCGTTTTGGTGTGTTGGCCTCGAGTGCGCAAGTCGAGGAGCCTATTTTGGATGCATTACGGAGTACGGAGTACGGAGTACAAACGAACGAGTCTGGTCCACTTGCACCAACCAAACCACCAACCGTTTGCCTCGCCATCTTCTGGCCCCCGACCACCGCAACCTCGACCACACGTCGCCGAGCACTAAAAGCACCTCGACAAGACACCAACAAAGCCACGCAGCAACGCAGCAACGCAGCAACGCAGCAACGCAGTCCCCGTTTGTTTTATCACAGTCAACAAGCCTACCTTCCCATTGTGACCTGCCTACACAGCTAAGCCTCGCCTGAGCATGCTTTGACGTGTCATCCACATCCGACAACTCAATCAGGGACCAGTCAGAAAAAATAGCCATCAGCCAATGAACGCTCGCTCTTAGCTGTGACATGCACGTATGAGGGAATCTGTCAAAGGGAGCCCCAACAAGTGACACTTCCCACACTCCTCCCAGTCAGTCATCCCGCAGCCACGCCCACGAAACATCCACCCTTCCATTGTCGCCCCTAATAAGTTCACTCATCAGAGGATTTGGTATCGAAACTTGCCACAGATAAAGCAGATAAATTGCTTGCATTCTGGGCCCGTCTGCCTGTCAGCCGCTTCGATTTCACAGTCGAGGCTGCCCGCCCATTAATTTCTGATACTTCCATAATACTTTTCCCTGTCAACCGACCCACCAATCTCGGAAACCGGACTGTCAAACGCGTGGACGCGCACAAAAGGAGAAGGAGCGAGGTCTTTTGGCGTCCAGCGGGGCGAGCATCTACAGTATATGGGCGATTCCTGCCTTCGTGAATCCGCAATCCGTAGAGTTTCTGTAACCTTTCCCATGCGTTGCGTTTTCAACGCAGGGGGCGGGGACAGCGATAAGGGAGCGATGGGTAATTAGAGCCGCCATCGATATTGATACCGTGTCGGCCCATTCCATTACAGCACAGCACGCGCCAAGTGGCTTCGATGCTCTGACACAGCACCAGATGGCTTCTATCAAGATGCTCATTCCGGACGGACAGAGTCGAGGCTATCTCAATGAAGCATCGTGTACTCCGTAGCAGCAGCAGTTAGCAAGCCTCGGAAAATCAAATAAAGCCTTGTTCGGACAAGAGGAGATGCGCCAGTCATTGGTCAGCTCGCAGGCTGCGTCCACAATTTCCTATCCCGGCGGCGCTGGAATGCGGAGCTTCTTTCCTCCACACTTGATTGGATGTAAGGCGAAACACCACACCAGAGTTTTGACTGTGCTCCTTGCATGATGAAACGACGACTGACGATCTTGGTACACGCGGGTGGCCATGTCTGGTACATTACGGGGTTCGTGATAGATAGATAGGGAGACATGAACAGCCTTCAACTAGGCCTTTGGTTATCTAGGAGACACGTCCTTTGAATTGAGGGCATGGCTAGACACTCAACGTTCATGATCACGCAAATGAAGTCCTAGGAATGCGTACGAATGGGCTTTTATGGGTCGTGCTGTGTGCCTCATATGCAAAACGTTGAAGCTATTCCCAGAACATAAACAAATGAAAAGAATTGTGCCAAGTCTATCCCGCCGTAAATAGCGTCTTGTCATGAATGCATGCGACTCACATGAGGGTATCACGGCCATGCCTCAGCGTCGGTGCGGCTTTCTTCTTTCTCGGTCTTGTCATTCCTGATGACTCGACAATGCCGCTCGTCGCTGTATCCCGTGCCGTTAACCCCTCCTTCACGTCGCTTTTACCATAATATCCTGTCTATACCCAAGTTTCCTACTTTCTTCTTTGCTTTCTTTACACATCGTTCAACCGTTTACACGGCACCAGCGTTGATCATCTTCTTACGCAGGTAGTTCTTGTATTCACCGATAGTACCATCCCAAGGACGGATGCTTTGGTTCTCACATACCAGAATCTGCTTGGCGATCTTGTCCAGAAGTCTACATGATGTCAATAATTGAATTTATCTCCGTCGTGACAGCCTAGCAACGCTTGCAATGCTTGTACATACCTGAAATCGTGGAGACAGCGACAACACCGCCACTGAAGGCGTTGATGGCATCCGCCAAACTGTCAATAGTGGGAATGTCGAGACCGTTGGTAGGCTCGTCAAGCAGAAGCATGTTGGGGCCGTCGATGGCGAGCAAGGCGAAGACGATTCTGCTCTTCTGACCCTCAGACAAAGTGCCCATCAAGGCAGTCTGGGACTCGCCGCTCAAGCCATACCGCCCAAGCTGTTGACGCCAGTACTGGTAGTCTTGAGACTTGTCCTTGTACTTGTCACGGACGAAATCAAGGGCTGACTTGGTCAGATCCAGCTGCTCAGCACTGTGCTGAGAGTAGATGCCAAGCTTCAAGTGAGTGTGACGAGTGACAGATCCGCCAGTGGGCGACAGCTTGCCAGTCATGAGGCGGAGGAGGGTAGACTTGCCAACACCGTTGGGGCCGACCAGGGCAGTACGGGAGTCCATGTCGAAGCCGAGCTCAAGGTTTCGGTACAAGTCATCAGCTGGGTTACCGGAGTAAGAGAAAGTGACATTGTCAAAAGACAAGACAGGTGGGGGCAGCTTGTCGACATCGGCGAATCTGAACGTGAAGACCTTGTCGGGAGAGACGGGCTGGATGAATCCATCGGCCTCCATCTTATCCAAAATCTTTTGTCGAGACTTGGCCTGTCTGACCAAGTTGGCGTAGGTACCAGCGCTGGCGATGAACTTTTAATGTGAGCAATTTCTTCCTGCTGCTTTGTGTATGCTTTCATCTGATTCGTCTCGTTCTCGGCACGCGTCTTGTGGTAAGAGTCGTAGTTACCTCCATAGTACAGGAGCTTGGTGCCACGCATATCAATCATGTTGGTACAAACACCGTTGAGGAAGTCCATGGAGTGGGAGACGAGGACAAGGGTACGGTCCCACTTCTTCATATATTCCTCGAGCCACACGCAGGCTTCGAGATCCAAATGGGCAGTAGGATCGTCAAGCAACAGAAGAGACGGCTTGACAAACAGGGCCTTGGCGAGAGCAACTCGCATTCTCCAACCACCAGACATGTCCTTGGTCTTCTTGTGGATCGTCTTCTTGTTGAAACCCAGACCGGTCAAGATAAGGGAAGCGCGGGTAGCAAAGGTGGAGGGGTCCATCTTGTCCATGTGCTGTAGGATCAAGGCGTCAGCAAAATATGCAACATGTCACCAGCGATTGCATTAACTTACGTCGTAAAGGTCAACCAAGACAGGGCTCTCAGGGCCTTCGTCTTCCAGGAGCTTTTCGGCAAGCTTATCGAGGCGTTCCATTTCATTCTCGGCCTCAGTCACAACCCATTCCAGGGCGCCGAGCTCACTTGGGGAGCACCCTCGTTCAGGAGGTAGATGTCGATATGCTCCGGGATGGGAAATTCACGGGCGGCGATAGCCTTGAGAAGGGTAGACTTGCCACAACCGTTCTCACCAAGGAGACCGTAACGACGGCCGAACGATAACTCCATGGTTGAATCAGTGATAAGAACGCGGCCGTGGAAAACCAAGCTGGTGCTGGTAATCTTGACGTCTTTGCTTGCTTGTGTTGAGGCCAGGACACCGGTTGTGACACGGTCAGAAATACCGTGCTTGTCCATCTGCTCAGCAAGACGCTTCACCTCGTCCAGCTTCTTACCAGAGGTAGCGGGGTGTCATCCTGGATAGGATTGCCATGAGCGTCAAGCTCAGGCTCCTTGTTCTTGTCCTTTCCACCCTTTAGCTTGCCTTCGGCAGCCTTCTTGGCGAGTCTCTTCTCCTTGGAAGCAGAGGGCATATTGGTTGTCTAGGATCTCGAAAACAACGAACGGGACAAGGGAAAGCAGAAGATGTGTCAGGCAGGGTACGAAGATGATTGTTGTATCTGCGACGGTAAAAGACCGAAACCAGAACCGTGATTCGTCAAAGTGTAGTGGTGTTCGATGATGTGCACACACAGCGGACCAGAAGAAATCAGACAGATCCTGAGCCGAAGGTGCGGTGCAATGATGAATCAGGCGGCAACTCAGAAAACGGCACACCTAGATGTAAATTTGGCTGGCAGAAAAGATGATGGAGGCGGGGGTGATATTTTGCATGGTGGGGCGTAGCTAGAAATTTTGGTTCGATAAGACTCATCGGCCTAGGCGTGTCAGGCATCAAACTAAGGCACTAATTGCTCAGGACACCAACCACCACAAAAACTTTCGATATCGCCACTCAGTCAAGCGAAATATTTGTTAGGACTCCGGGTTCTGCATATTCTATGAAATAAAGACGAGTCAACTCAGCCATCGCTCTTTAGCACACGTTTTCAAGTCTGAATCGTCGGTCCTCCCGCAAAATGTTCAAATATTTTGGACAAGCAATCAAAGTACTCACTTTATTCTGTGCGCACATTAGTCTAGCAGGGGTTGGGCGGTCAGACTGACTTGACGTCATTTGATGATCTACGTACTTGGATGTACCCTGGAGCGAAATCCTTAACCATTCTTGAACAACATATTTCCAATGCTAATACAATGGAAAAGGACTTCTTCGGATTGAATGCGACCAGGCTCAAAAGTAAATTTAAGCAATCACTAAAAATAAAGGAATATAGGGTCGTAAATCTCAGTTAGCCGAACCTAACTCCTGTCTAACTGCTAAATTATCCTTATGATTTATCTAAATGCCATCGAGGTTAAGTGTAGGGCGCGCGGCCGTGGGTGGGTTTCACCGGCGCGGCCTCTTAAGCAATTGCAAGGTGTAATGTTAGCCGCTACTAACATTGACCGATCTTTTGGTCTTTCTAGCACACCTTTAGGGTATTACAAAACGCCCCTCTCCAAAAAAAAAAAATCGAAAATGAGTAAGAAAGGGTAAAGGCACCTCATCTGTTTGAGGCTTAGTTGCTGCTGCATGATCAAAAATCAGTGCTCTGTGTTTACGTACTTAGCGATTTCTATGCCTCTATTAGACGTAAACCCTCACAAAAGACAGATCAAAGAAAAGTCAATGTGAACCATGGTTCAAAAGACATGAGAACTCGCTTTCCAATGCAATAATGTGTTACCAGTTGTCGTGAGTGCTGTAAGCCTGTAACCCAAATCCATAGTTTTCATACCTAAAGCAATAATCCGGTTCTCTCATTCATGACCATATCTAATCCTCGCCAAGCAATCGCGCAGTAACGTCGCTGATGTACGCTTCCTCAAGTTGATAGTCTTGGCTATTATTGGGATCGATGCCTATGGCTTCAAATGCCTGTACGACGGCCTCTACGTCGAAGCCCATGTTTACGAAACGTTCAACCAAATTACGATGGTAGCCCTTGTATCTATAGTGGCATCGTTAGTGGCTGGTAGGGACGATTTGTGTAGTGGTTATCAACACAATAAAATCGTTGGCTTTCTCTTTCTTACCGGTTTACGCCATTCTCCGCTGGTGCATCCTGCTTCTTGTACTTGCTCAAGTCGAGCTCTTGTTTCTTTGCGCCAGCGTACTTGATGGCCCACTCCTGGGCAACTCGAGCGAATTTCTCAGGATCACACAGAAGCATCATGGCAACTTCGGCGTCTTGCGGGTCTTTGGGGTTCGGAACTTCGAGTAGCATGCGGATAGATAAAAGGGCTGTCTTGATGGTCTGCACCGGCGACCAGGCAGAGCCGAGGGTGTCGAGGCAGATGGCGCCCTACATTCATGTCGTTAGTCATGCAAAGCCCAGGCAGTCTTTTTTAAACAACAAAGAAGGACTTACAGTTTTGCTGCTGACATTGGGATGCCAGATCTTGGTCTCAAACTTCATGGTCGGCGATTTAAACGGGTAGTTATCGGGAATTTCAATGTCGACCATGAAAGTGCCACCGGCATACGGGGTGTCTGGAGGGCCGGGAATCGTGCCCTTGAGGTGCTTCAGGCTGACGCCGTCAACGGGCGCAGCATAAACGCCCGAGTTGTCCCTGTCTGACTGAATATCTTGCAGCTCTTTGGCGATGCGCCGATCTCGGCTGCTGGCCATGATGACGATGGGTCTGGAAGCTGGTACAATGGTCGCCAAGAAATTTTTCGATGTAGAACGAACGGAGCAGGGCAGGGTGACACCCTCGATAAACAAATTAATTGATTCCCTCCACTGTGATAATCTGTAAGAAGACAGAACCCTCAACTAGCCTGCGAAGCGTAAAACTCTTTCTATGAGTGTGGTGGGGTCGGACCTTCTTCCTTAACAAGTGAGTGAGTGACATGTAAAGCGGGCTCATGGTCAGGTGGGAGACGGCAACACGTGTACAAACCAAGTCCGCGACAACGTTGGGTACGAGGAAGTAAACGCGCAGTACCAAAAAGATAAAATGCGCAGTAGAGGCTGAGCCTAAAACAGGACATGTTCATTTATGTATCTATTTAATAAGGAAAGATACACATTGGAGTTCATGCTTACTTACCTAGGTACCAGAAGCTAGGTAATCACAACACCAGCTTGCTTCACCTTGCAAGGCCTTCGTCAAGATCCTCCTCATCCTCGAAATATCCAGCGCGTGGCAAAGACATTGAGATACTTGTCTGCGGATTGTGCCGAGCACCATCTGTTTGAAAAGCTGTCGAGTTTTGTGCAGTTTGCATGTGAAACAGGCTCACTGTCGATTGCTTCGAAACCTTTCCGATCATTTTGCCGAGCGTTTGGTTATTGTCGTGAGTTGTGAACAACTTTGGGCACAGGCTGTACTATCCCACCACATCACATCACTTTTTGGCATGTGTTCAGTTGACGCAGGCCGGCAAGTTCAATTAAATCAGACTATGCTCATGGTACAGGATCATGAAAATTCTTCCTTCTTTCCTAGGCACTGGCGTTACGCTCAAGACCGTCGTAAGTAGTGTTTGTCGATAACTTGTTAGAATCCTTATTGAAGGCAACTCGCGGCGTGGCCGCCTCTTTCTGTTCGAACTTGGCTTCCGCCAATCTGCTAGGATCGTTGATCGAGCCAACCTCCGCTTCGAAAGCCCTTCGCTGCCCGTCCAGTACATGTTGATGATCAAATCCACCCTCCTTGAGGTTCTTGCCATGGGGACCATGAGTGTCCGAGGCATATTGACTGTTGATATATGTAGGAGCCGCGTCACCTTGCGTGCCTTGGACACTTCTGCCCGCGCCACGCGAAGACACGTCGCCGATTAAAGAATATGAGGAATTTTCGGGCTCCGCATCACGGTTTTCAGCAAATTTACCATCGGCCCTGTATGATTCAGCGGCGAGGGAGTCGTTCACAACTGGACCGGCCCCTCCTGTGTGACGGGCGCGTTTTTTCCGGCATCGACCTAAACCGATCATTTAATTCAACGTGCGTATCGAATATCTATCAGTAGCACATACCTTGGTGCCAGCACTAGTCGCACTTCGAGTTTGAACAGACGCCATGTTGGAGGTATTGGAATAATGCTATGATATGTGGAAAGGGAAGAGTCAGAGTTGTTTGTGTTTATTTGCACGATATGGGGTTTGGATTGTGCATGATGTTCACTAGAAATCCACTAGAAGAACCTTTATATCTATCCTATCTCATCGCAAACCATGACATCATGACCGATGACATACCGTCAGTGGACAACATCGTCTTTTGCGGATGCAACGCCGGCCCGCTGTTTGACCGAATAGCTCAAAGCCAGACATTGCATCATTCTCAAAGAGGTAAGAAGGCGTGCATCCACATTGCATCGAAACAGGCTGGTGAAGAGTGAACACGGCAAGCTGCCGATCTGTTGATGTAATGCACCGATCGCGATGAGGATCCCAAAGCGCGGGGGTTGGACGGACAGCCACCCAGGTTCCAACATTGATTCTTTGTCTTGTTTTTGCCAAGCGGAGTGAGCACCCAGGTACCTAGGTAGTAAGGACTGTGCTCTGCCTGGCTCGTACACTGTGCTTTTTGAGCAACTTTGCGATTGCGCTTCTATATTTGATGTTGTTCCTGTTGTAGCTGTAAATACATGGACTAGGTTTTTGAGATTGCTGATTTCCAGCCCGTGCGTAACTTCGACGCAAGTGGTTGGTACACTTATTAGATTCTGAAGCATAGTAGTACAAGATGCAATGGTCGCTGGGCAAAATGTCCGAAATTGTGCTTCTGACAAACGTCATCCATGGAACCATGAGCTTTGGATCACGATATCAAGTCGAAGACGAAGGGGAAAAACCCCACTATTTGATGACACAAATTTGGTGAACAGCCATGCAAACAATGGGGAAGATATCGCCATTCTCGAGTGGAGGCCAAGTTGAATCCCTTGATCGTGAGTTGTGCATAACTTTAAAAGGGACCGAAAATTCGGCGGATAACACGACAACCATTAAGACCGCCCGCCAGTAGTGGTGCAAGGGGCTCCTTGAGTGAGCAGCGCCGATCAGGCACAGTCTGACGATCATCATCAGTCACCGTCCCCTGACCCCGGCAGCGACTGTGCTGAGTGCTGCAGGAAGCAGTTGGGAGCGTCGACATCTGGTGGCCATCTGTGCGTGCAAGGCTGTTCAATGTTTTGCTTCTCTGGAAACGGGGCCCGGACCAGATGACCAAACAGCACGGGTGACTCAGTCTGCGAGACGGCATCGAGCATCACCAGACCAGATTTGGTGGCGAGGATGTACATGGTCAGTGTCAGGGTCGGGCCCAGCGAGGCTGTCGCCTTCGTCACGCGCAGTGATTGGCGGCGTGCCAGTACACAGCCGACCGACGACCAGTGACTTGCCAGGCAGAATCAAGGTCGAGTTGTCGATGATGCAGAATCCACGTATATATATAAAAGCTGATGAAGTATGCTATAACACCTTCATTCCCCAAGATTCTCACATGTCGACTTTGGTGAACCACTGAACGCAGGTTTACGAAACTCCGTCAGCTACATTTTGCCATGGACCATAGACTCGCCAGACAGCCAACATGGGACGCCTGGTATATCGCGACGGGCAATACTACGAAACTCCTTATGAGTCAAGACCAAGAGAGCAAAACGTCATCCTGCGCAAAACGCACGATATGTGGGATCGTGTCTTGTACGGTGTTGGCAGTGTCTATTACAAAGTACGAACGAGACCGCCAAAACAAACGTTTCATTGACCACGGCATTTCGAACCCTCGACAATCAACGTCCCGAATCAGCAGCAAACAAGCAATAGGCTGACCAAGTACGGAGTGATTGCCCATGTGCAGCTACCAAATCGTCGCATGGTGAGATGGCTTCAGGTATAATACCAGGAAATCACAGTGACAACACCTAATACAGCGCAGCGCTCAAGATGCAGATGCTCGCGGAGTATGATGACGAAGGGGTCTTGAGTATTAGTTAAGCTGACGCGTAATCTGCGCTGTGGCAAACTTCTGGTGATAGATGGTGCACCTGCACCTGCCCTAGCGCACGTGTGCCATGCCAACATTTGTGGAGTGATGGCAGTCCATTCGACGGCGGGTTCCAGTTCCAGGAATGCTTTCAGCAGATTTCAGAAGAATGCGATTTTGCTTGCTCTGATATAATATTATAATATCGCCTTTCGTGTTACATGTTTGAAAGAACGTTCCACGACAGTTTGTGTGCATCGCCGTCATTTGTGGATCGGGTTGTATAAAGACGTGCAAATCTGTGACAACTACGGAGTACCAGACATCACAGCAAAATTAAAGGGAAGGAACGGTGGGCTCGTCCATTGTTGCTGCCCTACTAAAGCCCTAGGAATAACAACAAGTTTAGCTTCCTTGTTGTATGTACTCCGTACGGAGTAATTACCACAACGGGGCACGTGGTTGGGCCAAGAAACAACCAGACATCAGACTATTACATACATAGAGACGATGCAAATCTGCTCCGTGCTGCCTGCCCTTTTTGCCTTTTCACATCGAGGGCTATCGTGTGAGCGAGGGTTGAAGGATACGCACGCGCGCATGCTACATGTAACTTTGACAATGACCGGCATGGAAACACGCCTCCAAGAATGACAATGCGAGGGAGCGCCCCACTTGGTTCGATTTGTTTTTGATGGCACGCCAAACATCCCGAGGGAGGGAAGACAGCGGCTGCATCGATGAGACGGTCAAAAACTCAACAGGTTGTTTCAGGGTGCACGACGAGTCGCTCCATGGGTTCCTGAAGCTGCGAGTTGCGGCGCAGTATACTCCGTAATCGAAGGCGGTCTTTCTGTGAGCTTGCAAAGTGATCCTCTGGATCCTCTGTACTCCGTAGAGCGTGAGCGAATATTGGCCAGTGTGCCAGTGCCAGTGCCCGCGGCCCCTTGAATCGGTCCCAAACCTCTACTCCGTAATCCGTAGTCCGTATGTACGTACAGTGGGTGTACACATACATACACATCCCCTAATGCTGCGCCTCAGGAGAAGTGGGTCTCGCGAGTTAACGGCACCCGACAAGGGGCACAGGGAAGTGCTTTCCTGATACGTGGCCAGCCATCTACGGACGGACGTACTGGAGACTGGATGGCTCTTTGGAGAATGAGAATGCCCCAGGGGAATTGGATTGGCAACGATTGGCAACAACCGCCGTCCGCATGAACACCCCTGGAGCCAATTGCCTCTCTGCTACAACCTTGCTAACCCGGATCGGCGCCTGCCAATTTCGCTGCTCGACAAATGGCCACACCCCTGGGCCGCCTCCCTGTGCCACAGCGGACCCTGCTTGCCCACGCTCCCCGTACTTCCTTCTCGAACCTGCCTACAGACAAAACCACACTCATTCCCTGAACTCAGACCCGTACTTGAGACCCTAATCTCTCTCTTGTCATCTTCTTTATTTTCTTTTCCATACCCGTCGTATCTTTTTTATTAAACCAAAAGAGGTTGGCTGCCTCGTTTGTCAAGCCTTTCCTGACACTCCTTTAGTCTACAACGATCCAGATCAACTTTCAACCAAATTTCCTGACACTCTCTAACATACAGAACCTTTTTCCCCTTTACATACAACATTTCTCCTCTCGACAAGATAGAAGGAAGAACCGATACAATCATCTTTGTGTGCTAGCTGTATTTGATTCTAGTCAACATGGGAATCGCTAAGCTCTCCATGTCGCTCCTTGCCCTGGCAGGGAGCGTCATTGCCGCCGATCTCCAGCTGATTGAGGCCAAGGTACGCCCGTTGCCAGTCCAGAACGATGGTCCTCTTCTGCGCAAACTTATCTCTGACAAAATTTGGTTCAATACAGGGATCCAAGTTGTTCTACAAAAACGGAACCCAGTTCTACATGAAGGGTGTTGCTTACCAGCAGGAAGTTGGTGCTAGCGGTGGCACCATCGGCCGACGAGCCGACGCCAAGAAGAACTACGTCGACCCTCTCTCAGATGAGAAGGTCTGCAAGCGCGATGTCCCTCTGCTAAAGGAACTCGGCACAAACGTCATTCGAACTTACGCCATTGACCCTAAAGCCGACCATACTGCTTGCATGAAGCTGCTCCAGGACGCTGGCATCTACGTTATTTCCGATCTCAGCGAGCCCGACTCCTCCATCAATCGTGACAGCCCTCAGTGGAACACGGAGTTGTTTGCCCGTTACACCGCTGTCGTTGATGAACTCTCCAAGTACTCTAACGTTATCGGCTATTTTGCTGGCAACGAGGTCTCCAACGCTAAGAACAACACCCAAGCATCTGCCTTCGTTAAGGCTGCCGTTCGTGACACCAAGGCCTATATCAAGGGCAACAAGAAGATAAGCCGCTGGATCGGTGTCGGTTACGCCGCCAACGATGATAAAGATATTCGTGCCGAGATTGCCGATTATTTCAACTGCAACAACGCTGAGGAGTCTATCGACTTCTGGGGTTACAACATTTACTCGTGGTGCGGACAGAGCAGCATGCAGAAGTCCGGCTACGATCAGCAGGTCAAGTTCTTCGAGAATTACTCGGTCCCTGTTTTCTTCGCCGAATACGGCTGCAATAACGACGGTGCCGCCAACCGTGTCTTCCAAGAGACTGGGGCTCTCTACTCTGATGAAATGACTGGTGTCTTCAGCGGTGGTATTGTTTACATGTACTTTCAGGAGGCCAACGACTATGGTAAGTTGAATGATCATGTTCAGAAGTCGTCAAAGCGGAAACGTGCAGATTCTAATGCTTTGGCTGGCTAGGTCTCGTTAAGGTTAACGGCGACAAGGCTACCAAGCTCAAGGACTTCGATGCCCTGAAGAAGGAGGTCACGAAGGCGGCTCCCAAGGCTGTCAACATGGCTGACTACAAGCCCACTGGCAAGATGAATGAATGCCCCAAGTTGACCGACAACTGGCGAGCCAACAAGGCTCTCCCACCCACCCCTGACCAGAAGCTCTGCGACTGCATGTCCAAGTCTCGAGCCTGCGTTCCCAAGTCTGACCTCGCGCCGAAGAAGTTGAGCGAGATTTTCGGGTTCATCTGCACCAAGTCTCCCGAGTCTTGCGTTGGTATCAATGCAAACGCTACCACTGGTGTCTATGGTGCTTACAGCATGTGTGACAGCCAGGCCAAGCTCGCCTTCGTCCTTGATGCCTACTACAACAACCAAAAGAAGGCCAGCACTGCTTGTGACTTTGATGGCTCCGCCCAGACCGCTCCCGGAAGCTCCGACTCTTCCTGCTCGGCTGCTCTGGCTTCTGCCAGCGATGTCAACAAGAAGGCCGCTACTGCCACTGCCCCCGTTGGCGGTGGTGCTGCCAAGACTACTAGCACCGGTGACAGTTTTGCTGTCCATGGCGCCCCGTTACTCGCCTCTTCTCCATTGGCGATTTCGCTGTCGGTCTGTACATGCTCGTTGCTGTCGGCGTTGGTGCCGGTATGGTGGCTTTGTAAATTGGCGTGACATATATCCTGGAGGAGTGTAGTAGTATCGAAGTGTGCGCTGCACGCATGTACACCACGGTGTCGGGTTAGGACTATTTGCTGTCATTAAGACCATTTCTGTATTAAGCATTGTTGGTGTTATCCAATTCTTGGCAAAAAGAAAATGCCAGAGTCCACGTTTCCATAATAGTACCCTTGATTTCCCACATTCTGCCAATTTAGCTTGCGGAAATTTTATTACCAACTTTTTAGTTGCCCTCGCCTTGGAAGATGTCGGAGACAATTGAAGACTCGCGTCTCTCCGGTTTCTTCAGATGACCATCATTTTTGGCAAGAACTCCTTTCCGTACTTCCTGTTTTGGAAAGTGGCAAGAGTTCACGAAGTGAATATTTTGATGTTTGTTGTTGTTGCTGTGTAACTCGTCTCATGGGAACCGAACTGCGCTGAATTTCTGAAACGTGCCAGTACCTTGAGAAGCGCAGCCAGCTGTGTCCAGTCAACTTTCTGCAGGCACGATGTGCAGGTGCGACTCTCGCAAGCAGCACATGACGTCAACGTATTAACCTTTTGCGCCACCCATTTTTCATCCAAAGTGCACACTTGCCCCCCCAAGAAAATGAAGATTGCAGGATCGGATCTCTTTCCTCTCTTCCAAACAGCCTTTTCTTTTATTGCCCTGCCTGTTTGATCACCAGAGACCATGACGGCCGAAAAAGCTCGCTCGTAGGACGAAACCCCGACAGACATGCCGTCTTTACCGCAAGCTGACTCGCGGGGGTTGTCGAGACCGACCCCATCTTCCCTTCTTCGTGAATTGAGATTATTTGCGGCGGAGTGGGTGCGACTGAATGCGCTTGATGTGCTTGTGATGTTACTCATAGGTGGTATCAGCTACGGCGTACGTCGCACTCTCACTCCATGACACATGTGATGTGATAACAGCATTTTGGTCGTAGAGAGCATCGCTAATTACCACCATTTGCTATCAGATCTACTGTGCTCCGATGGTTGCGGTTCGACATTTCCCATTACTTTCAACGGCTCAGGAGACATCATTTATCCAGAGTGGGCGTATCCTTACCGTGGTTGGATTTTGCCATCGTGGCTCGCAGGGTTGCTGTCCATCGCTGGACCAATCCTCGTCTATATCTTGGCGCAATTCAGAGTCAAGTCCGCCTGGGATGCCAGCAACGCGATTATGGGCACCGTGTGGGCGGTGGCACTGGGATCTCTATTTCAAGTCACCATCAAGCAGCTTATCGGCGGCTTCCGACCCTACTTTCTGGACGTGTGTATGCCAGACGTCTCGCTCGCAAAGACACACAACAAGACGGGTCTCAATGGTGTTGGGTTCCAGCAAGTCATGTATACTACGGATATCTGTACGCAGCCGAGACGGTCCATGCTCAAAAACGCCGTGACGTCTTTCCCCAGCGGCCATTCCACGGCTGCGTTTTCCGGGTTCATATTCTTGTTTCTCTGGCTGAATGCCAAGTTGAAGGTATGGGCGGATCACAAGCCGGCCTTTGGAAACTGGCACTGACCATGGCACCGATGCTTTCCGCCGTCATGATTGCTTGTTCGCTGACCATTGACGCGGCGCACAACTGGTACGATATCGTGGGGGTCGACTATCGGCACAGTCATGGCTGTCGCGTCCTATAGATCGACCTATGCCGCTGTTCTTGATTGGCGGTTCAACCATTTGCCCCTGCAGGAGAAGGAATCATTCATGTACGATGCCGAAGAAGGATCTGATATCCCAGCACAGACATTCACTCGGAGCGCAAGGTGGGGAGAGTCCAGGCGCAGGCTGGATGAGCAGTATGAGAGTGCTAGTACCAGTGCTTTCTTCGCACATCATCCGGGCAGATTGCCACGAAGTGATGCGGAAGACGACACCTCTGCCGAGGGCAGTCGACCGAAACAACGACCCATTGTCGGATATCAAGCTGTTTAGCTCTGTTCACCAAGGGGCGCAAGGGGGCGCAGGGCAGTTTTCCCTCACACTCGAGTCGTTGCGAAATATCCTTCCTTTGAGTACGGAGCATAAGTAGTATTATTATTATCATGGTATTGAGTATACTAGTAATTCCTATCTCGAAACCAAGGACCACTTATTGATTGAATTAACCAAGGCTTTTGTGTGATAATCTTTGTGCCATATTACTGGCCCGCAGCCATGGCCTCCTCCTCTGCTTGATGATGTTGGCCACGACGGGTCTATCCGTCAAGCGCTTAAGCCAAGCACTGTAGGTCTCGAACTCGGACAGATCGACGCTGTCAAGCCCAGCGATGGTCACTGCCCACGGAACAAACATGAGATCGGCATACGTGAGCTTGTCGCCAACCAAGTAGTCCGTCTTCTGCTTCTTCAAGTGCGCGTCAATCACGCCCGTCACACGCTTCACTTCATTAGCGTATCTGTCGACGGCGCTCTGGACCTTTCCGGGTGATATCTCGAGAACCAGATGAGCTGGCCGAAGTAGGGGCCCTGTCCGGACATCTGAAAGTGCTCCCACACGCGGGTCTGGTATTTCTCCGGGACGCTAGTGTACTGCAGCTTGTGGGCCGTGTCGTACTGCTCAATGATGTAGTCGATGATGGCGCCGGACTGGATACAAATTCGACAAGTTTCAGTAAGGGTGGCCCTGTCCGTCGAGAAGAATACGGACGTTTCTCGCTGATTCAACTCACCTCCCACAGAGAGATACCGGTGTTGGGGTCCTCGAGGCCGGGAACCCTGCCGTTGGGGTTCAACGAGATGAAGGGCTCGGCCTTGACGGTCTGGAAGTCGAGGAACTTGTGGTGGTAGGGGAGGCGGAGCTCGTCGAGAATGATGGCGACTTTCCAGGGGTTGGGGCCCCGGGGTGGGAGTACAGCGTCATGGGCTTGAGAGAGGACATTTTTTGGGAGATTGAACGGCGTGCGACGTGGGAGATGGATGGCGTTGCTGTTTGTGGTTTGTATTTGTCAAGTTGGCGCTTTGGTATGGGAAGGAGGAAGATGGACAGGACGGACAATGGGAGAAGATGGATGCCTTTTATCCTCTATATGATGGAGAAGTCGATCCGTGGATGCGCTTCACATCAGGCTTTGCCGTCTTTAACCTGGTTTGTAAGCTGACGCAGCACAAGTGGGCCTGCTTACGGGCTGCGATGCGCTTATTCAGTTAGTCATGGTTGAAGGATTAGAAATCTAGGGAGACTTTGATAAGTAAGGCTTGTTGAGACTGGGCATTTGCACATGCCGTGTTCAAAGGCTACGAGCAAGGTTCGGTCGGTGATGCGATCAATTATTAATAGACTGATTGATGGGGCGCCCCACATGGTCTGGCCCGTCACGACGAACACGAACACGATCTCCATCTCGATCTCGTTGACGATGACACCGAGTTAGTCCCCTGACTGTCTTTGTGCGCTGTGCCGTGCGGCCAAAGAACAACTGCAGGGCGTCAAACAATGAGCACTTGTCTCACCCTAGAATCCTTCCAATGACAGCATTAATAATAACTCGTCCTCGGCGTTCGCGCTTACACGCCCGAAGTCCAGTTGCCATGAAATCACGGTGGATGCAATCTGGTGGATCCCGAATCCAATCGTTCCGGCCCGATGGTGGACACTGGACTGGTCGCGAAGTAATCGTCATTGACTATGAAAAAGAAAGAAAACTCTTGGAGTCGTCCGAGCTGTGCCTGTTGCGGCAGATCAAGGAGGCATATGGGCATATATGATGCTTGGATTGACGAAAACATGTCGGGTTCCAGAATGCGCGGGTTGGGTTTATTAATGTAATGACTGGGCTTGTGAGCATGTGCTTTCATTCCATGCTAGTGTGCGCAAACAATTGTGCTCACCAATGTCCTGCTAGTGGTAATCAATTGATTTACAAAAATGGCCGCTGCTGAGGAGAAGAAGATTTCCCGAAAGGCACCAGGCCTCGACTGACACGGCGCATTCCTCGATAGCTCCAAGCAACAACGTCGCGCACACGCCAATAATGGATGGTGATGCACGAATCCTCGACGGCCACCATGACCTGGACAAACTGGCGCCGAATGGCAGCTTATCCGACTCATCACCCTCCACCAGTCACTTGTCCTCTGGTAGTCAAGTCGAACAACCAAGACGAGAACCGCTGAAGCGCCGACGAACTATGCAGACCGAACATGATCTCTTTCGCGCCTTGTCCCGCAGAAAGACGTCTGGGGCAGACAGGAGCCATGCCGAGGACGATGAAGAGTCGCAAGAGGTGGAACGACTCATGTCAAAGATGTTCGGCCAAAAGCGCCAGGAGCAAAGCGAAGAGGAACAGACCAGGCACAGTGGCGTCATATTCCGAAATCTCACCGTCAAGGGCGTGGGTTTGGGAGCGGATCTGCAGCCAACTGTCGGCGATGTCTTTCTCTCGCTGCCCTGAACCCTCGCCAACCTGTCCAGGAGTTTCTCCCGGGCCAAGAGCGGCCACGGCAAACCAGCTGTCAGGGCGGCCGTCGCCAAGCCTCCCATCCGGGAGCTCATCAGCGACTTCAACGGGTGCGTGCGGCCGGGGAGTTGCTCCTGGTTCTGGGACGCCCTGGCTCAGGATGCTCAACGTTTCTCAAGGCCTTCTGCAACCAGAGATCGGGATTCGTAGCCGTCGACGGAGATGTGACCTATGGGGAGCCAGCGCCGACGAGATGGCCAAGAGCTTTCGCGGAGAGATCATCTACAACCCCGAAGACGACTTGCACTATGCCGCATTGTCTGTGAAAAGAACCCTCTCCTTTGCGCTCCAGATGAGAACGCCCGGGAAAGAATCGCGCCTCGATGGCGAATCTCGCCAAGACTATGTGAGAGAGTTCCTGCGCGTCGTCACAAAGTTGTTCTGGATAGAGCACACGCTCGGCACCAAGGTCGGCAACGAGTTCATCCGCGGCGTGTCGGGTGGCGAGCGTAAGCGAGTGAGTATCGCCGAAGCCATGATTGCTCGTGCGTCCGTCCAGGGATGGGATAATTCCAGCAAGGGCCTGGACGCGAGCACCGCCCTCGAGTACGTTCGGTCCATCCGGACAATGACCAACATGGCCGACGTGTCGACAGCCGTGTCTCTCTACCAGGCGGGGGAGTCGTTGTACCATCTCGTCGACAAGGTTCTGCTCATTGACCAAGGCAAATGCCTCTACTTTGGCCCGTCGGAGAAGGCAAAACGGTACTTCCAAGATCTTGGCTTCGACTGCCGCGAGCGCTGGACCACCCCTGATTTCCTCACATCCGTCACCGACGAGCATGAGAGAAACGTTCGCAGCGGCTGGGAAGAGCGCATCCCAAGAGCTGCGCAAGACTTTGCGGACTTGTACAAGAAGAGCGATATTTACCAGGAGACTCTTGCCGACATGGATGACTTCGAGTCCTCTCTGAAGAAGCGCGTGGAGGAGAGGCGGGAGCGCGAGTCGGAGAAGACGGCAACCAAGAACTACACTCTCCCATTCCACAAGCAAGTCATTGCCTGCACGCAGAGGCAATTCCTCGTCATGACCGGCGACAAGGCATCGCTGTTTGGCAAATGGGAGGGCTCCTCTTCCAGGGGTTGATCGTCGGCAGTCTCTTCTTCAACCTGCAAGAGACGGCTGCCGGGGCATTTCCTCGAGGAGGTACACTGTTCTTTCTTCTCTTGTTCAACGCCCTCCTGGCTCTGGCTGAGCAGACGGCCGCGTTCGAGTCCAAGCCCATCCTGCTCAAGCACAAGTCGTTTTCCTTCTATCGCCCGGCGGCGTTCGCTATTGCCCAGACGGTTTGTGACGTGCCCATGGTGTTTGTCCAAGTGGTTCTCTTCAACGTCGTCATCTACTTCATGGCCAATCTGTCGAGAACCGCGTCGCAGTTCTTCATCTGCACCCTCATTCTGTGGCTAGTCACCATGGTCACATATGCCTTCTTCCGTACCATATCGGCTTGGTGTAAAACTCTCGACTCAGCCACCCGGTTCACCGGAATATCTGTCCAAATCCTGGTCGTCTACACTGGGTATCTCATTCCGCCCGAGTCCATGCACCCCTGGTTCAGCTGGCTCCGATGGATCAACTGGATCCAGTATGGCTTCGAGTGCCTCGTCGCAAACGAGTTTGACGGCCTGGATCTCGAATGTGTGCCCCATATCTTGTGCCCCAGGCTCCGCAGGCATCGCCTCGGTATCAGTCATGCGCATTAAAGGGCAGCGTCCCTGGCCGCACATCAGTTGATGGAGGTCAATATATCCAGCAGTCTTTCACGTACACTCGGTCTCACCTATGGCGAAATTTTGGGTTCCTGTGGGCCTTCTTCCTGTTCTTCGTCTTCCTCACTGCTCTGGGAATGGAGCAGATGAAGCCAAACGCGGGAGGCGGGGCCGTCACCGTTTTCAAAAGAGGACAAGTCCCCAAGGGATTAGAGAAGACGATAGAAGCGGGCGGACAGAAGAACGCTGCTGATGAGGAATCGGGTCCGACCTCTCATGTGACGCCGGGCATGGCGGAGGAGCAAAGCGACGAAAAGCAGACCACCGGCAACAACAGTAGACAGGATAACTTGAAGCAGGTCGCAGAGAACGAGACCGTCTTCACCTTTCGCAACATCGACTATACTATTCCCTATGAGTCAGGCGAGAGAAAGCTCCTGCAAGATGTGCAAGGGTATGTGCGGCCTGGAAAGTTGACGGCTCTCATGGGTGCATCTGGTAAGTATTTCTACAGCAACCTCGCATAACAAACAAATTCTTTCTCATCCGTGTCAATACTAACCGGTGTATGTACTTGTCAATCTCAAGGTGCTGGAAAGACGACGCTTCTCAACGCCCTGGCCCAGCGCCTCAACTTTGGCACGGTAACAGGAGATTTCCTGGTTGACGGCCGGCCTTTGCCCAAGTCGTTCCAGCGAGCAACTGGGTTCGCAGAACAAATGGACATTCACGAGCCCACGGCAACAGTCCGAGAGGCTCTCCAATTCTCAGCCCTCCTGCGGCAGCCACGAGAGACGCGGCGCGAGGAGAAACTCGACTACTGCGAAACCATCATCGACCTCCTCGAGATGCGCGACATTGCCGGCGCTGTCATCGGCAAAGTCGGCGAGGGACTCAACCCCGAACAACGCAAGCGACTGACCATTGGCGTGGAACTAGCCTCCAAGCCCGAGCTACTCATGTTCCTCGACGAGCCTACATCCGGCCTCGACTCGGGAGCAGCCTTCAACATTGTCCGCTTTCTGCGAAAGCTCGCGGACGCAGGACAAGCAGTATTGTGCACCATCCACCAACCATCCGCCGTTCTATTCGAGCACTTTGACGAACTACTACTGCTCAAGTCCGGAGGACGGGTAGTCTACCACGGCCCGCTGGGAGAAGACAGCAGAATCCTCATCGACTACCTCGAGTCCAATGGCGCGTTCAAGTGCCCCCAGAGGCCAACCCAGCCGAATACATGCTGAACGCCATCGGAGCCGGCGATCCAAACTACCACGGCAAAGACTGGGGGACGTCTGGGCGCAGTCGAAAGCCCGCGATGAGCGATGCCAGGAAATCGACGAGATGATCGAGAAGCGCAACAAGATTGACCCCAGCAAGAGTCTCAAAGACGACCGCGAGTACGCCACGTCGCTGGCATTCCAGACCATGACGGTGGTCAAGCGCTCCTTCATATCCTACTGGCGAACCCCAGACTACATCGTCGGCAAATTCATGCTCCACATCCTCACCGGACTCTTCAACTGCTTCACCTTCTGGCGGCTGGGCTACTCGCAGACCGACTATCAGAACCGGCTCTTCTCCATCTTCATGACGCTGACCATCTCGCCACCGCTCATCCAGCAGCTCCAGCCCGTGTTCCTCAACTCCCGCAACGTGTTCCAGTCGCGGGAGAACAAGGCCAAGATCTACTCGTGGTTCGCGTGGGTGACGGCCGCGGTGGCCGTGGAGATTCCCTACGCGATCGTCGCGGGCGGCGTCTACTTCTGCTGCTGGTGGTGGGGCATCTTTGGCACCAGAGTGTCGGGCTTCACCTCTGGCTTCGCCTTTTGCTCGTCCTCCTCTTCGAGCTATACTACGTCAGCTTCGGCCAGGCCATTGCCTCGTTTGCGCCCAACGACCTGCTCGCGTCGCTGCTCGTCCCCATCTTCTTCCTCTTCGTCGTCAGCTTCTGCGGCGTCGTCGTGCCGCCCATGCAGCTGCCCGCCTTTGGAGGGAATGGATGTACTGGCTCTCTCCGTTCCACTACCTCCTCGAGGGGTTCCTCGGCGCCGCCATCCACGACCAGCCTGTCGAGTGCGCGGACAAGGAGTTTGCGCGCTTCAGCCCCCGCCTGGTCTGTCCTGTCAAGAGTACACCGAGTCCTTCATCCAGCAGGCTGGTGGGTATGTGCAGCAGGGTGCCGACGGCCTGTGCGAGTTCTGTCAGTACGCCACGGGCGATGAGTTTGGACGCGGATTCTCGGTCTACTATGAGAACCTCTGGAGGGACTTTGGCATTTTCTGCGCCTTCATCGTGTTCAACTACGCCGTGATTTACTTGTCGACGTGGTTGAGGTTCGAGGAAAGAATCCTTTCAAGGGCATGCTTGCCAAGAAGAAGGCGGGAGGCGGTTGAAGAGAGGGAGGGAGGTGGTTTTGCTGTGCGCCTTGATAGACTGACGACGTGGTGGGATGATGGGATGATGGGGTGTCGGGAAGTCGGGAAGTCGGGAAGTCGGGAAGTCAGAACCAGGACGCCAACTTGACTGACCACTTGGCTCCCCATGTAACCAAACGGAGTTCCGACGGATTCTGAATCTGTGGGGACTTGCACGGCGCCCTAATAGTAAATAATTGCAAACGCGAATGCAGGATTGTTCAAAGGGCGAAAGAAAACCTGCTGGCACGCGGATATTATAATGCATGTAAGCCCGAGCTAACGATATTATAAGTTTTATGTCTTCATACTAGGCTCCACCCCAGATACAAGACGAACTTTGCTAGAGCCGAGATTTACTGTGTGTGTCCGACCAGGCACGCCTGCGGAGACGCCAAATGCAGATGCGCTCAACTTTTGACTCCGTCACCATCGCCATCACCCCGTCCGCACAAGGAACAGACAAGAACACATACATTCCTTGCCTGAACAGAAAAGGCCAAGCTCGACCCCAAAAAGCATGAATACAAACAGCCAACGCCAATATCGTGCCTAGCCCGAGGTGGGGAAAAAAAGATAAAAAAAAAAAACCAAGGCCGCGCAACCATGCATCCATCTCTCGTGCGTCATCCAAACGCATAAGCTCTCCCAGCCATACACCGTCCATCCCACCAATGTCCCAAACACAGACGGACGCACTTTCCTCTCCCATCAACGCCTCCTTCTCCGATACAAAACGAAGACCACCGAATCAGCGAGCTCAGTCCAGTCCAGAAACCCTCAAACACAACAACAGAGAAATCCATCCTCCACCATGCCGGCAGTGCTTCACAACCACCCTGACAGCAGCGTCACGGCCGCCGTCGAAGAAAAGGCCTCTGGCGCCTACTCCCGCGCCCAGCGCTCCTGGACTGGCTCATGCCCCTTCGTCCCGTCGACGGGCGTACCATGACGTTTCGGCATTTGCCTCGGCGCGACCTCTTCTCTTTGTACGTGCCCTCGAAACAAACACCGAACAGCACCCTACGCACCCACGCACTATTCTTCTCATTGCTTCACCCATTTCCGCATCTTGCCATGACTGATGATACCATGTAGTCCTTCCTGGTCGCCCAGGGCCTGTTCTCGTCCCTCCCACTCTTCCTGTTCGTCGCCTTCTCCGTAAGCTGTGCCGCATCTGCCTCGGCGCCGCCATCATCTTTTCGCTCTTCTGGATTGGCGTCGCTCTTCTCGCTCTTGTGCCGACCCTCTTGCTCACCTCGTCTCTCGCCGTGCTGCTGTGGGCCTGGTGTGTTGGCAGCTTCTCTGTCGCGAGGTGGTTGTATACCCGTGCCCCGTTTGCTGTCAATGCCGGCGGGAAGCAGGTCAACATCTTGAAGGATGAACATGGTTTCGATGCAAGTATCAAAGATGCAAAGAACCATCATTAAGAGAAGAGAAACACGTGGTGTTTAAATGTGCAGACTTATGAGGGAGGGAGGAGACAGCCGTGTCAGGGAGAATGGAGAATGAATGGATTATCAAACCATTACCATGTACACAATGACGCTGCGAAACGGGCGCAAACAATACCAAGTGGCAGCGCATATCACAGATTGAACAGCCGAGCACTTTGACTTGAATATACCATTAGTCGAAACACAATTGTCAATGGTAGTCAACGATGCATTCAACGTGGTTGGCCCACGGGTTGTATGCATGTAGTATTGGCTGGCTGGCAGCTCCAACGGCCGTACCGTGCACATGCATGCGTAGAGCGCCTTGACTATAGCAATGCCTCTCTATTATCTATCCTTCCGCTGCGCCCCGTGCAACATCGTTTACACAATAGTACAATTACAAATACAAACCCTCAGGTTCACCCTCCTGTTTGGTGCGCAGAACGCGCTCTCGGGCAGATCGGAAGTCGGCCATCTGTACCCGCATGCGCCGTTCTCGCAGAGCCATCATACCAGCTTCCGAACAAATTGCCTTGATGTCAGCGCCCGAGAGGTCGTCCTTTGCGAAATGAACTCCTCCAGGTCAACGTCGCTGTTCAAGTTCATCTTGGATGTGTGCAGGGTGAAAATCTTCTTCTTGGTGTTTTGGTCAGGGTTTTCAAACAGAATCTTTCGGTCGATACGACCAGGACGAATCAGGGCGGGGTCCAAGGTTTCGATCTTGTTGGTCGCCATGATAACCTTGACATCGCCACGGTCATCAAAACCATCCAGCTGGTTGAGAAGTTCAAGCATAGTTCGCTGCACTTCTCGTTCGCCTCCAGACGTAGAATCGTAACGTTTCGTACCAATGGCATCGATCTCGTCGATAAACACGATAGAAGGCGCATTTTCACCAGCAACCTGTTAAGGACTGTCAGTTGGGAGTTCAAGATATTCAGAAGTCTCATACGGGTGCACTTACTTGGAAGAGTTGTCGCACGAGGCGAGGGCCATCTCCGAGATACTTCTGGATCAGTTCACTACCAACGATACGCAGGAAAGTGGCAGAAGTCTGATTGGCAACCGCCTTGGCAAGCAAGGTCTTGCCAGTTCCTGGTGCACCGTAGAGAATGACTCCCTTGGGTGGTTTGATGCCCATTTCCTCGTACAATTCGGGGTGAAGCAAGGGCAACTCGACCGACTCCTGACTTCTTGGATTTGCGATTCGAGACCACCAATATCTGCGTATGATTCCGTCGGTGCCTTGTCTAGCTTCATCACGCTGACAAGGGGATCCGTATCGTCTGTAAGTACACCCACAATGCTAACGCTCTTGTGATGGAGCAAAACGCTAGCACCGGGCTCAAGAAGATCCTTGTCGACAAAACTCATGATACTGACATAGTACTCGGGGCCGGTTGTGCTGCTGACAATAGCGTGATCGTCATCAATCAGCTCCTCCAGAGTACCGACACCCATTGGGCTGCCCCGCATGTCGTCCACTCGTCCTCGTTCATCGGCTAATCTATCCACGTCGGCGTCGGGTCCCGTGGCAGCTCCTCTTTCGCCGCCTTGGCTTTTCGCAGACGCTCTTGGTTCTCAACGTATTCCTCTTCCAACAGCAAATGATCGTGGATTCTTTGCAATCGCAGAAGTCGAAGCTTGCACCTGCTCGTAGGATAGACTGTCGGGAGCTTGGCAGCCGCACTGGTGCCACCAGCCTTTCTCTTCTTTCGGCCAACTCGAGTGGTTGGCCTCGGCGGGGCTCGTACTTTGGCTTGTCCTTCTGCTCAGGTCGTTAGCAAAATGTGTTTATGACCAAAGCAATGGTAGGATTGCATACCTTCTTGTCCTTCTCGTCGCGGCCATCGCTACCTCCCATGCCAGATTGCCCTTGACCCTATTGTTACAAATCGTCAATATGTTTCGGAGTGGCGGCGCAGTGTTGCGCTTACCATCTTGGCAGATGAAGCTTAAAGAGCTGCTTTATCTAGTCCTCAGTTATTTGGTGATAGCAGAAGCTCGATGAAGTGTTATCTTGATTTAAGGGAGACAGATGTCGTTGATTGAGTGAGTGGTTGATGATGGCAAGACTCCGGGGCGCTATGGGAAAGTGGGCTGTGACCTGCGGCCATCAGGCGCCAGGGAAACACGACAGCTCCAGGCCTGGTCACGTGCTGTTCAAGCTTTGGTCACGTGCCTAGTACGAGTCGTCTTCAAACTCCGTAGAATGACGATGGTATCCAGCTTCAGAATCACCGACGAAGCTAATGACTAGATCTGCCGAAAGTCTTTGTCCATCTGCCGATCTGTTTTGTGATGATGAATTACTCCGGGGATGGTAAAGACGACCGAGTCATCTCCTACCATTGTTATCGTATGAGTTGACGCCGGTGTTGGACGAGAAGCCATGACAGCGACTTGCGCTTTTCGACCGGTCATGCCAGGCGCAATTCTCTGATTGATAAATGATCTTCATGATGTTGAAAGTAAAGTATACATAAGAAATTAAAGATTATATCAAAACTCCAAAGTGTTACTTCAATACCAGATCCGTCCATCATTCATTTTGCCTGGCTATTTTTGAGGTACCAGAACACTGACAAATTCACGTATATCAATCAGTTCCTCATTCAGCGGTGAACGGGGTAGTAATAAGCTCCCCACAATAACCACCGCGGTGATAGAAAGGCATCTATGCGATCGATGAAATCAGAAGCGTCTGTTTCATGACCAGGCTCGTAATAGCCAACCTCCAAATCGTAGAACTCACAAGCGGGCGGCTTCAGTAATGATGCCTCTGGCAATATGAATTGGCGGTCGATCAACCATACATAGCTTCTCATCTCACCTCGTATGCACGATTCTAACAATCGTAAAATGAATGCGCGAGGGCTCGACTCCTTTACAAGTTCTTCATAAGTTTCTGGCCAGTCGAGTGTCCAGTTCGAGTCAAATTCAATGGCCACATGCCTAAAGTCTTCGAAAGTACCCAAACAGGAGTGTTCCATATAATGTTCCAATGATTCTTGGCGGGAAGTACCACACAAATCCCAATCCTTAAAAGTGTAGCAAAGATATCCTTATTTGGCTGGTACATCAGACACCAGAGTTCGTCTTCGTGCCGTCTTGCTATTGTTGTAGTGCATTTTTCAGGGTCTCGTCGCGGCCAATCCCCGACCGGCGGTCATATTCTTCACAGCGCCTGACTATTATATCCCTTGATTCTTTGCAGGCCGTGAAAAGACCAGCATCCCACAGGCAGACCGATTGATTGACTGGGGTAGCTGAAAAGCCGCTTTGGAGGGGACCTGTGCTCATTACGGCGATTCTGCCGTCGTCTTTTCTTCACCCTGAGGTTCCAGATCTATTATCGTCATTGAGTCGGTAGAGTCTAATTTCTCTTTATGTTCGAAAAGGAAATAGTGCATGCCTCCGATATCTGTTGACGGTCGAAGTGCAAGCTTCCAGATCCAAACCCTTAGCTCACAAGGCAGTTTGGGGAAGAAGTGGAAGGTCGAAGCCATTTCGTCAGTACTCTCGGATGATTGGTGATACAAGTCGCATTAAACAAGGCTATCAAATTGAGTAGAAATCAGAAATCAAAGATAAAACTGCTTGAGGCTCGCTATTTATAAGAAGCACGAATTGAAGTAGAGTGGCGAACTAGGTTTAGTCCAGAATCCTTTTTAGAACCTTGCCATCGAAAAGTATGTTACAGTGGGTCTCTGCAGATTAAAGATTAAACCTTCCTTCTTTCATTCAGCAACGCTGCTAGTTATTCGGTCGCTAATAAAGAGTGCTAACAATGGACCGAGATGTTGCACGAAAAAGAGGCGCAGCCGACTGGCCACATTTGTGCGTGAATTATCCCTATATGCCTTGCGACACAAGACTCCGTGCCAGGCACCGCCGCCCCTTCCATCTCCTCATTGATCAATTGCTACAGAACACCACGCATTAGCTCCTATATCTGGAAAATCAGAATATGACACTTACGGAGACGGCCTTTTCATAGTCCTAAAAGCCACCAAATATATTAATAACTCAGAAACTTTGAGAGAAGTGATGGGCTTCTCACGGGCTCCTGAGGAATTTCCTGCTTGCAATTAATGTAAGTATCTCCCAATTTTTGTCAGGAGATAAACGCACCTTGGCGGCCTTGGTTCATGTCTATGTGAAATGTCATCAGTCAAAAGAAAACACAAGCTAAAAGTCTGTGCGAAACACGTTTCGTTGGTACTCACCGTCGCCTTCTTGATTGCATGCTATACATCTTTCTAGCACAAGCGTTACAGTCATTTGATAGAAATATACGTACGCGTCTCTCCTCCTCTAGCAGCTTCGTAGGTCCGTCAGAGAAAGAAGACAAACCAAATGTCTGGATATGAGTACATACATGGATCTCCCTGCTTAGCTTCTTCTCGGTCATGCTCTGTTAGACAATGGTTTGAAGTTCGAGAGATCATTACGGGATCTTACCACTGCCTTCTCGCGCCAATGCTATATGAAGTCAGATGAAGAATTAAGTCAAAAGAAATTGAGGACAAATACCGTTTCATTTTCCAGAGCAGCCTTGGATTTTGGATGTTGTCAACCGGAGGAATTTGCTGCATAGATTGTGATTCTCTTACTGCCTTTGTTCCGATCTATTTGTTGAAAACGTGTCAACTCCAAATTTTGCACTAAGCAATCATCTGTGGACATAACTTACAGGTGATCGCTTCTTCTAGAAGAACTGAGTCAGCGCAAAACATCTCTTGGGACTAAGAAGGATTGACCACCAACCTTGGTTGGAGCTGGGGCGGCTCCTCCTTCTCGACCTGGTTCCCAACAATCAGTACTTGTCAAGAGGCGCAAGATCCCACTCTCTCTCATCTTACAGCAGCGGCCGGCGCACGGCCGGGGGCGCTCGGTGCGTCCGAAATCTAGAAGTGTCAATGATGTTATTCAACGAGGTTGGACCCACGGGCGATGTACTCCCGAGATGTTGCGCTAATATCACGTAAGTGCCAAAATACATAAAAGTTGAAGACTGATCTTGCCTCCTTGAGGATTGACATTTTTGCAGCCTATATGGCATATCAGTCTCCTGGACCATGAATATCGTGACTGCATGTCCAAAGGCGAGGGCCTTGGGTGAAGGAGGCGGCGATAAAGCGCTGGATGAAGGTAAAGAAACAACTCACGTTCGAATCGAATCGAATCGACCAGGACTACTGACTTCTGGACATGTTGGCTTGAGGTGTTAAGCATATATGCTCATTTATCGCAGCTACCATTAGGGTGCGCACTCCGTTTTTGGTCGTTTGGCCTAGCTGCTTGTCAAGAGGAAAAGAACTGAAGCTGGGCGGCGCGACATGGAGTTTTGATAAGTGCCAACAGTGTCTGGGGCCTGGGTGCTCCTTCCTCGAGCGAGCATTGTCGTTTCGTGGCAAGCATGGAACAGCAGCTCGTGCACGCAAATTTTCACCGGGACCACAACTTTTTGCTCATGGGATATTATATAAGATCACAATGGCAAGATAATTGATGAATACTAGCCCCGAATCGCAACGCTCAAATTCGATGTTTGTTACGGAGAATGACCGTCACAAAATCGCCGTAACTCCTATTGCGCCATGTAGTCAAGTCCGGCCTTTACAAATCCGTTCGTGATATGTTCATCCCTCGCCCCGTACTACAGTACCACAAGTGATATATACTCATTGCTTGCCCTCCTCATCCCGTCCGTTGAGCCACTTGCTCATATAGGGACCATCCAACCAATATCCAAGCTTCTTGTAGTAGCTGCGAACGCCTACACCGGAGATGACACTGAGCTTCTCACTGCCATGCTCTTCACGAGCAATCCTTCTGCCTCTTCCATCAACAAGGTTCCAAAACCTTGGTGCTGGAATTTTCTGGGGTCACGAGCATGGACTGGCACAGCGGTTCCATAGACGTGAAGCTCTCGAACCATGCTGCTTGGCTGGCTGGTCAGTTCTTCGCGGTACGTGTATTTCTCCGTGCACTTTCGGAGACGCAGCAGAGCGACAAGAATATCTTGCTTGGGATCCTCGTAAGCAAGGAAGGTCTCCCAGCCACCATTGGCAGTGTAGTCTCTTCGCACAAGCTCGATTTGATTGGGTCTGATCTTGTGTTTCACTTCGTTGACGCCGACTTCTCGTGTTCGCACGTCTCGGCAAGTGGTACCAAAGTCCTTCATTCTCGCAAGAGCAAGCTCTCGAAGGTTACCATTCTCAACGCCAGAGGTTACCAGAGGCATGGGAATATCTCGCTGCACGCGGTAGATTCTTGTCCATGGTGGGATGAGGGCCATAATTCTCGCAACCAGGTCAATTAAGCCATTCGGGGTATAATTTTGATATCGTCCAGTCCGCCAGAGCTCGTACAAGCCTGTGCCACGGATGACAAGAGTGGGGTAAATCTTGAGGCCATCAGTTCTGAAGGCCGGATTCTCAAAATATTCGCGGAATTGGTCGATATCACGCTCCATACCCACGTTGGGTAAATCTGGCATCATGTGGCTGACAACCTTGAAGCCGGCATCCTTTGCTAGACAGAACGTTTCCGCTACAGATGCGACAGTATGACCACGATTGGTATCTCTCGCAACATCCTCGTACAGGGACTGCACTCCAATCTCCAATCTCGTGCATCCGTACCGCAGCATATCGGTAAGATGTGGTTGAAGACAGTAATCGGGTCGGGTCTCGATGGTAATTCCCACGCACTTCACATTGCTCATCTCCCCAGCTTCGACAGCCTCGTCGACTTTTGATGTCTGATATCCACTAAGAGCATTGTGTAGTTGTGAAATGAAGTCCTCTCGGTATGATTCAGCTAGTGACATGAAGGTGCCGCCCATGATTATGTATTCGACCTTGTCTACTGAGTGTCCTAGTGACTTCAATTGGTCCACTCGCCCTCTAGCTTGCTCGAATGGGTCGTATCGAGCGCGAATGGCTCTCATTGATGTGGGCTCGTAGCCGGTATAAGATTGTGTACTGTATTCAAAATCCGAGTCGGGACCTCCAGGGCAGTACACACAAATGTTGCCGGTGTACGCAATATGTGGGCATCGGTGAGGCTTGCACATTACGGCGACGACCGCGATCCCGGAGGATGTTCCTGGAAGCATGTTAGCAGTCTTACTCACATAGCCAGAAAGTATTGATTATCGTACGAATCGGCTTTGCGATCAGCTTGTGAAGGATGTATTTCTTGTAATGCTCCGGGATGGCAGCGATGATAGCGGTCAGTGGAGGGATATTGGCCAGCTTGTGCTTTTTGGCCAGCTTAGCCCGCAACGAGTTCAAATTGGTGTCTCTGCTGGGTTTGCCGTCCTTCTGTGACTCGTGATCTTCAATCAAGGCATTGGCCACATCGGCGCAACATCGAAGAAAGCGCTCGCTTTCGAGAGCCAGCTCTACGCCCTTCTTCTTCGGGGCCGCAACTGCCGTGGCCGTCATCGTAGCAGTCGCCATGCTTGTTGTGCTTTTGCTCCGCGTTTCGAGGACGTCTGGTCGCTGTGTAGATAGAAAAGAATTGTATTCCAAATATGTGCCCTCTTGAGATTGCTGGAAGCAAGCCTCTTTGGTAGTGACTATGTACTACTTTTTCGATGGTGGGGCAAATCTTAACGTCCAGTGAGACGGCTCGTAAAGATCAGACAAGGAATGGTGCTGGGACGCAGTACGGAAAGTCAACGGCGCGAAACAAACAGTGCCTATGTATCTCCGTCGACCCACCCTGACCACAGCCACGCAGGAGGCAGGGGCCCTTGAATTGTGCATTTCTGGGACGCTCGGAAAAAGACAGCCGCCGTTTGTCCGGGAGCACCTGAAAGTTCCCAAGCTCTGTGTTCCAGTTCTGGCGATGCTTTTCGACCCTCAAGCTGCAGTTCAACCAATCTCGAGTCCTCCATCCATTGCCTCTGGTCAAGCGTTGCAGTTGCAACGTCTTCGAGTGCATTCTCTTCTTTCCTTCCCCTCCAAGTTCCATCATGCAGGCCCTTCCCAGAAATGCGGTGCGCGCTACTGCGCTTCGCAACGTCGCCAACCGCGCCTACAGCTCATCATCGTCTCCCTACGCCAACACCATCAACAATCTGCGCATCAATGGCGATACCAAGGTCATCTTCCAAGGTTTCACCGGGAAGCAGGGGACGTAAGTTGCAGCTGCTACCCTGCTGTTCAGTTTTTGTATGCGTTTGACTGAATGATGAACTGCAGTTTCCACGCCCAGCAGGCTATCGAATACGGTACGATGAAATTGCCTCGAACTACAAATCCGCTCGCCATTCTTCTTTCTCTGTTCAAAGCAACAGCCCACTGACTTGCTCGTTCCTCCAGGTACCAAAGTAGTCGGTGGCACGAACCCCAAGAAGGCCGGTCAAACTCACCTTGACCTCCCTGTCTTCAAGAATGTCAGCGAGGCCGTAAAGGAGACTGGCGCAACTGCCACTGCCCTCTTCGTCCCGTACGTCCTGGATCTATGTTTTCAAGCCTCGTGCACGCTTCGCTAACATGCATAATAAAGACCCTCTGGCCGCCGCTGGTATTGAGGAGGCTCTTCAAGCTGAAATTCCCTCGTCGTTTGCATCACTGAGGGTATTCCCAACACGGTATGTTTTGAAGACCCACAACCTCAACTCTGATACACTATCCCCCTCTGTATACTGATGATGCCTTTGGTTGCAATAGACATGGTTCGCATCACCTCCATGCTCAAGTCCCAGTCCAAGACCCGTCTCGTCGGACCCAACTGCCCTGGCATCATCGCCCCGGCCAGTGCAAGATTGGCATCATGCCCGGCTTCATTCACAAGCGCGGCCGCATCGGAATCGTCTCTCGATCCGGCACCCTTACCTACGAGGCCGTGAACCAGACCACCCAGGCTGGTCTCGGTCAATCCCTTGTCGTCGGAATTGGCGGTGACCCTTTCAGCGGAACCAACTTCATCGACTGCCTGAAGGTGTTCACTGAGGATGAGGACACTGATGGTATCATCATGATTGGTGAGATTGGTGGATCTGCCGAGGAGGAGGCTGCCGAGTTCTTGAAGCAGGCCAACACTGTCGGAGGCGGCAAGCCCGTTGTCAGCTTCATCGCGGGTATCTCTGCTCCTCCCGGCCGCCGCATGGGTCACGCAGGTGCCATTGTTGCTGGTGGTAAGGGTGGTGCTGATTCCAAGATCAAGGCTCTTGAGGCAGCTGGTGTCATTGTCGAGCGCTCCCCCGCCAGCCTTGGAAAGGCCCTGTATGACGAGTTTGTCCGACGAGACTTGATGTAAGCTGTAACATTTTGTGCAATGATTTTTTCCTGGGGTAAATTGGGATGACTGTTGAAACTGGATCTACATGGCGTGGAACGCTCAATAGTGTTCAAAGGAGGTCTGTTTGCAAGTTTTCCTACAATCAAACGTATAAGATAGAATGTGGTAAGGATGGCCAGCGATTAATTTGAACTATCACCCTTGTACAACAGCAGCTACATGTGTATATGTGGAGCACTTGCATGAAGGATGACGGGTGGTGAATCTGGTGACGATGGTGACGATGGTGACAGTGGCAGGGCAAGGGCAAGTGGGCGATCAAAGCGACTAGACACGACATCGCCAATGCTACGTCAATGCTACGCCATATGGTCCTTTTAGAAACTGTCCTTTAAAAGCGAATTCCCTTCCCTTTCCTCCCTACATTTCATATACACCAACACGACCAGCCCATGACGAACTTTGCAAGACAAAGTCCCTGTCATAGGCGGCCTGCCTCTCCTCAATACCACCTGGTACAGAACAGCGTCGAGAGCTCCTCCCGAATCACAATTCCTTGCTGGACAAGGACGTGCACTGGGTGGACGACGGGGCGTGGCTCCGGCAGGTTTAGGCGGGTGCATGGGCAGCAAACCAAGTTTCATTCGATCAGGATGGCGAGGCAATGGCTCAGAGGAGCTTTTGTAAAAAGCGTGGTGTGAGGTACAGAGGGAAAAAGAAGAGAAGAGAAGAGAAGAGAAAGAAAAGTAAACCTATTTAATCAGCGGCAAGTAAACAATCACTTCCATCTTCACGAGACTGCGGCCCGTCAAGCATTCATTTACAAAATCGCTCTTCTTGCGACATTCACGCTCGCTGGCATAGACATACCGAAATAATAAGTAATGAACAGGAGAAAGAATCAAGGTCGTCAATCAACTCCTACAAGTCCTACAGAACCACCTCGTCCTCCCATTGTACCCCATCTCTCAGTGCCTTCCCTTCCTTCTGTTTACATGCCACAGGTACACTTATCACCCCGGTCCAACCCTCGACCGTGCAAAAGATCCTTGAACTCCATTTGCAAAAAGAACCCAAAATAAAAACTACATCCAGATTTGAGATGCGCTCGCGTAATGGCTACTCGCGGCGTCTTAAGAAACAACACCACGACCGGCCAGGAAATGCTTCGAATAAAGAAGAACAAATCCAGGTGTCGCAGCTCGCCCAGCTATCAGCGCCCTGAGCCTGACGCACCGCCCGAATCCGCTTGCTGATCCCTGTCTTGATTTTGCTTTTTCTCTTTCCTAGCTTTGATCACGAACTCGGTCATGATTTGGATGTGATCTGCTGGGAAATGCCAATGGGGAAAGCAGGCAATCTCTTCAGATATCCTGCATCGGGTGGTCCCAACAAGTCTACTACTTCCAGTGTATTGGTCGTGTACCAGATGTAGTCGATGACATCTGCGAAACCTGGAGTGTAGTTTGTGAACGGCATCTCATCGGCCGTCTTCTTGATGTGCGCATAGGCATCTCTCAGGCTGAATGGGTGCTCGATGCCGTCTCTTGTGAAACTACCATATTGATAGTCGCCTAATTCAGAGTGATCAGGAGGAACTCGGCCCATAGACATGAGCTCGTACACTGACGACCCTTCTGTTGAGTTGAAATCACCAGCCACAATGAGCGGGATGTCGGTGTTTGAGCGGTATTCCTGGCTAGGGACAAGTTCAGCCTGTGACTTCGGTGCTTCGGCGCCGTCCGCCAGTGGTACCGTGATTAGCTTCTTGTCTTTGACCGCCGGCCATCTGGCGTACTTCTCGGCCAATTTTGTAACGTGCTCCATGAGAATACCCGTTTGAATGACCTTGACATCGGCGAGGACTGAATCCCAAGTCAAGTGAACGTTGACTAGTATTAGGCGGGCACCTGTGAGCCGGGACTCGAAGAAGCATATGACTGCGATGTTGTCCTTCGGCATAACTCGGTTGAAGACATCGTGCTGGTTCTTCATGTCGGGTCGGTTGATGGCGATCGTGGCAAACTCAATAAGCTGCTTATCCAATAGAACGAACTTGCTCTGTTTATAGAATACGGCACATCCGTCCACCGTCTGTGCGTCCTTCTCCGACATAGTCCTGGCGCGCGACTTGGGCCAGTGAACACCTTTGTAGTCCATCTGCGCCAGGTCCGGGCTTAGATCTTCTTTGAAAGCATCTGTTGCGACTTCCTGTAAGCTCAAGAAATCAGCATCGCGAAGTCGCAACTCCTCCAAAATACAACCCTTGCGGTATTGCCAATCCAAGGCGTTGGTGGGGTATATCCATATGTTTGTGGGGTGGCGTATTTGTCGCACAAGATATTCCAAGAGAATACTTTGATTCGCTCCAGGCTCGGCGATACATCCTCTTGAATGATTATTTCTTTTCGTGGCGTGGGTGGATCAGGAACTAGATGAATCAGATTTCGTCAGCAAAATGATATCTGGCTTAGTATTTGCCTCGGCGGGGAAGGTCAATTTCCTTACTGGGAGCTCCTTCTTTCAAAGCGGTGACAACGCTTTTGGTCCCCTTCTCCATGAGTTCTTGCTTCCAGGAAGGGTCCAGAGGGTTCCCTTCAATTCCCAGCATTTCCAATAGGTGCAGAGATCCCAGCTCAAAAGGCAAATCGCGGATGTCGTTGTTGAAGAGTAAAAGATGTTTGAGGTATGTACACATGCCAAGCTCGGCTGGTAGCTCCGAGATCTGGTTGTAGGAAGCGTCAAGGTGGCGGAGCTGCCGCAACTCGCCAATTTCCTTTGGCAATCTCGTGAGCTTGTTCGAGGCGATATACAGCTCGTTCAGGAACCTGTACTGGAAAAGCTCGAGAGCCAGATTCCTCAGCCCCTGTCCTGACATATCCATGTTGTGCCAGTCTTGTCGAGTTGTCTCCTTCTCTAGCAGATAAGGCCGTCTTCTATCCTCCAGGTCGTTTTCGCCGTCTGCCTGAGTTCTACCGCTACTGGGAGGAGGACCGCCAATGCCTCTATTTTCGGACGCTTTAAGTCTTGCGTAGTAATGGGGTTGCTGTTGATCAGTCATGGCGGAGTGAGCTCGTTCTGCTTCCTTATGCATACGCAGCTGCTCCTGCCACATCTCATTCTGAGGGACTTGGCCAGCTCGAGAATTGGCCGCGTGGCCGTTGGATAAGACACCAGAGTTAAATGCGACCGAGTTGGAGAGCGCGTTGGATCCAAAAGACGTATGATGGCCAAGACCATTCGCTGAGGGCATGCCATGGTCGTGCTGCAGGCTTTGATGGTGCTGGGACTGGGACGGGTGTTGATGTTGAGCATGCTGCTGAAAGTTGTACAGCATGTTGGGCATCCCACGACCCGCCCCATTCAGCCGAGCATTGTGCCCTTGCTGGTGGTTTTGGGAGTACATGCCGTTGATGATATTCACGAACTAACGGCTAACGGCGAAGTGAGGGAGCTCGCCGGCGCAGGGCTCGGCAGCAAGAATCGATTTTCTTTGCAATTCCAGCAGTCGTTAGAAGGAAAATAGATATTCAGATTCACCAAAGCTCGCTCGGGCTAGCATTTGTCCTCGTCTGGGGAGCTTTGGTCGTGTGGCGATAGAGCTGTCGAAACGTTGCCAAAAATTGACGACTTCGGTGGTCATTCAAGTATTGATTCGAAAGAGGCGGTGGGATATGAAGCTCGCGGCGTTGGCGCATGGGCTCGAATGATCAAAGTCTCTAGCATATGCCTTGATAAGAGCCCGAGACTGTGGTGTTGGAGATCGCGCACCAATTCTCAATGCCACATCGGAGGGTGGAATATGAGGAGGTTGGTGGAGTCGCGATGCGGTCGGTAAGATCCAAGAGATCAAGAATCGACGATGGTGAGCTGTTGAATGATGCTGAGGACAATAGATCGAGAAAAATGGTTGAGATGAGGTTGGGGACTATGCTGTTCCGAAGGGAGAAGAGGAGTTAGCTTGATTTGCCCTTTGGGTGATGACACGAAACCAGGGTTTGCTGATGTGGGATCTTCCCGTCTAGTCAATTCCTGAAGCGCGACACGAGAGAGCACATACAATAACGATGGCGGCGCGGGGCCGGGCCGGGCTTTAATCACTGAAAGAAAACCAACAAATACTCTGGCAGAATAATAGAGACCGATATCGAAGTGCAGACCCAGAGTCTTCTATCTGCTCGATGATGGATAGCACTTCGATAATCTGCGTCAAGCAATAGCTTGGTCACGTGCAGAAAAGATCCACAACGACCGTGCGTTTCGAGCTACTCACGTCACGTGCTTTATCTTTCTCGGTGCTAACATCTATTCTCCGACTTTAATGGCTTTCCTAAGCACTTTATTGAACGTTGTTGAATACCGTTCATGTGAGAAGACTGTTACTGTGATGTTGGAACTGCACAATTTGTCGGCTGCTCTGCTTGCAAACTAAGAGCAGGCTCCGACCATGTGCGCGTGCGGATAATCCCTGCTTGCTGAAGTCCAGATACGGAAAGCCACATGAACAAACCTCCGACCACGGAAGAAATATAAAATGGCTAAATCGAAAGAAGGAAGAAATGTTCAAACATCACGTCATATACTGTCACTGCTATGTATATTACGCCAACACTATGTAGGCTCAAGATCGAGTATGATAGCAACTCTTAGAGCCCTCGAACCAAGTTTCTGCATCAGCTAATACAGAACTCAACATACTGTTGTCAGAACTTGGCTTGGGATGACGCATCTCAGGGTTGTTCAGTTGTCGCGCAGGTCATCGACGCGCGTAACCGATTAGACCGAGGCTAAGGCAATGGTCTATCTTGAATTCATGAAGCAAAATTTCCTCTCCAAAAGAAAAGGCAATGAAAGCGTGAGATTTGTTAAGCAACAGCGCAGATCTCTGAAACTCCGACACGTTAAGTGATGCTTGCAGGACGCGATGCACGTTGTAAGAACCCAGAAGGTGTGCTGAATTCCCCAATAGACCAAAAGATCCGTCAATGCTAGCCGCTGCTAACATTGCGCCTTACAATTAATTATGAGGACTGTGGTCCCTGTGGCTCACTTCGTCGGCCCCGTACACGTCGCTGTCTTCTTCTTTTTTTTTCTTTTTTTTTAGGCCGATTGCGTTTGCTGCTACTCGACCGTTGCGGAGGTTGACTTGCATCCTAGCATCTCTTTGGCACACGGGCCGGTCACTTCAGGGGATAATGAGCAAGCAACATTCAGTAATCAAGGCTACATTGAGACGCGCCCACAATATATGGAGCTATTAGTACCTTCTTGTCAGGGTGAGGGCTCTGACAACGCTGTAACGTCGCAGCATTGACCGCATTGACGATGATGAGACCCTCCTTGAGACAACGGTGGATACGATGTATTAGATATACCGGATTTAGTTAGATAAGACCGTAGCGCACTATGTACCTTTTAGGTACAAAAGTTAGGTGCTATCTATACCTCTAATTAATTAAATAGAACGCTTTTTATTAACTAATTACACCCCTACCTTCTAATAGTTATAAGCCTAGGAGACTTCTAATGCCCTTATTATTACTATCTTTAAATTATACGCTCTATTTAATATTTTTAACGCTTATAAGCTTTATAAGATAAGCTTAATCCTATTACTATACATTAAAACACATTACCTTTTAATATACCTTTAAACCCTAGTGCATTCCCTTTATAATATCTAAAGAAACCCCTAATATAGTGTTATTATTAGAGAAGGACTAGATTAAATAGTATATGTAAATTAAGAACTATATAGAATCCTATAGCGTCTAGGAGTATATTAACCCTAATAAGGTTAAATTACTCTAAGAGCCTATAATACTAGCATACCTATATTCTTAAAGAATACTAAAGCTTCTTTAGGATTAGTATTAACTAAACGCTAAGAAAATACTAATTCTTATAGAAACTTATCTTAATAACTATCTATAAGCTAAAGGAACTTATAACTAGTATAAGTAAGCTATAATAAGTAAGGTACTATAGAGAAATTACCTAGACCTTAAGACCTAATAAATAGAAGAAATAATACTTTATAAGTTTATTATACCTCTTTAAAGTAAATTTAAATTATTCTAGAAGAAATAGAATAATCTTTTAAATAAAGGAGAAAAATAGGAGTTCCTAAGAGCTATAGCTAAATTTAAATGTAACTATAAAGCACTATAGAGCTTAGTAAAGTTAGTAAATACCCTTATATCTAAAAGATTAAATAGTTAGAATAAATTAGAGTAATCTAAGTACCCTAGCTATTCTAGCTATAATATTAATAATACTTTAAAGTAGTAGGAATACTATAATTCCTTTAAGACCCTTTATAAGCTAAAGATTACTCTAAAGGACTAGTTAGTTAGGAAGACCTTAAAGGAAAATATTAAGAAGTATCTTAAGGAAAACCCTAAGGAGAAGTTAAAGGCTATAGATTAGAAGCTAGAGAAGTAAGAGAAGAATAAAGATATTATTATTCCTTTATAAAACCCTATAAATAACTCTATTATAACTACACTAGGCAAGAAATCTACTAATATATTAATATCTATTTAATCTAAGTATCCTAAACTAATAAAGGAGGTTATAATTACTTCTTTAAATATAGTAAACACTTTAGAAACAAAGAATAATATAGTTATCTATAATTCTAGAGCAAATGCTTATATCTTTAATAATATCCGCTAGTTTAAGCTATCTAAATTTAATAAGGGTATTAAAATAGAGGTTAGAGCTAGAGGTATAGTATATATAGCTTTAGGCTAAGGTATAGTATAAATTATAGTTATAGATCCTATTATATAAGCTATAAGGACTATAGTGCTAGTAGATACTCTATATATCCTAGAATTTAATGTTAATATTATATTAGCAAAGATTCTAATAAATATAAGTATCTTTTAGAATTAGAAGAAGAATATATTAATATAAGAAGGTTATTCTATAGCTAAACTATATAAGGTTAATAATCTCTTTATATTATTAAAGCTATCTAAGGTTTTAAAAGAGGCCTACATAGCTTCTAGAATACTAAAACCTCCTATAAAAGGAAACATAGACCTATAGTATTAATAATGTGGTTATCTAGGTATAGAAGCCTTTATATAGCTTATAAATATAACTCTAGGCGTTAAAATAATTAGACCTTACCTTATATAGTATAAGATATATACTATAGGTAAAGTAAGGCATTAGAGATTAAAAGCTATACCTAAGGGACTTCCTTAAGGACTAGGTTATAGATTATCTATAGACCTAGACTATTATAACTTAGAATATTAGAATAGTAAAGGTATTAGTATATATTTATATACCTTATAACCTTAATGTATTTCTTTTACTTATTTAAATTAAAGAATAGGATTTATAATTACTTCTATATAATAGTAAGCTTCCTAAGTATATAATTTAGGATTTAGCTTTACTTTCTATATAGTAATATTAAGAAAGCCCTCTTTATAGGAGAAATAAGAGATAAGATAGCCCTTTTAGGTATCTTAGTATATAATTTAGCTCTATTAATACCTAGTTAGAATAGTAAGGCAAAGAGATCTAGGGGGTAGTAAAGTAAAAGGCTAGAACCCTAAGTCTAGAAGTAAACCTCCTATATAAACTTAATAATAAGGTATTTAGTATAGCTATATACCTTCTAAATTAAATACCTTTTAAATATTATAGTAAATAGATTATACTATATAAGCTTTAGTAAAATTAGGCTAGGAAGACTATACTTACTTATTTATAGTTATTAGAATTATAAAAGCCTTTAATATTATACCTTTAAGCCTATAGTTATAAAGCCTTTCCTATAACTATAAAGGCGCTAGAATATATAAAATTAAATAATTTAATACCTTAACTTAAGTAAAAGGCTTATATTAGTTATCTAGTTAAATATAAAGGAAAGTTATAGTATATTATCTAGGTCCTAATGTTAAGGAATTAGAAGGTAATTATATTAGCTTATATTTAGTTTAATAAGAATGCCTTCTTTAAACTAGAAGGAGAGTTTAAATTAGCTTAGAAAGAGAAAATATTAATAATTAATTTACTTAAAGAACTTAAGGCTAAAGATATTAAAAAGGAAATTAGTTAAGACCTTATTAAAATAAAGCTTAAAGATAATAATAACCTCCCTTTAATACTAGTAAATATAACGCAGGAAAATAACTAGATTAAAGTAAAAACACCTCTTTAAGCCTTATAGTAAGAAGAGAGCTATTCTAGTGTATTTCTAACCCTCCTAACTCCTCTTATAAGCACTCTATTTCTATAGAGAATATAGAGCTTCTATTATAAGGAAAAAATACGCTTTTCTAAGAGTTTAATAGCTTTATATATAAGGTAATAATAGAATATATAGAGCTTACTACTAATACTAGTAAAATTACTACTAAAGGTAGTAAGGGCTTAGAGAATCTATATTCTAATGCTTTACTCTCCTATAGTAAAGGTATTAATCTAAATAATATTATTACTAGAAAATACTAATAGAAGGAATCTAGAAAAGCTTAGTAGGCTTAATCCTATTTTGCCTTTACTACTGTATTATAAGGTGCCTAATATAGCCTTAGAATTAAGGATATACCCTAGAACCTACCTATTACTATTAAGTAATAGCTTTAATATATTATAACCACTAAAAGGAAGTAATTATAAAAGAAGTTAATAAGCTTCTATCCTTAAATTACTAGGAAGATATCCTAGAGGAAGCATTTTATCTTAACTCCTATAAGGAAATTATTAACCTTAGATAGGTTTTTAAGTATAAAACTAATAAGAAAGGTATAGTTATAGAGTTTAAAGTATAAATAGTTATATAAGGGAATTAATAACTAAAGGATAACCTTAATAATTACACTACTACGCTTACTTTATAATCTCTATAAATACTACTTACTATTTACTATATAAATAACTTTAATACTTAATAATATAATATTTAGAATGCCTTCCCTTATATAAAACTTAAAGAACCTATTTTCTATAAGCTACTAAAAGGCTTAAAGGTAAAGGATTATCTTTAGAAGATAATATAAGTATTATATAGTCTTAGAGAAGCTCTAAGATAATAGTTCCTATATCTAATGTAATTCCTACTAAAGATAGGCTTTATTTAGAGAAAGGAAGACCTATATATCTTTATAAAGAATAGAATTATCCTATTTTTCTATGTAGATAATATTATAGTAATATTCCTAGGTAAATTTAAAGATAAATTTAATACTTTATATAATTAACTAATAAATAACCTAGATATTAAGGATTAAGGAGAATTAAAGTGGTTTCTAGGGATTAAGATTATTTAAAATTAAGCTATAAAGAAGATATAGTTATCTTAAGAATCCTATATCTATAAGATTATATAGAAATTTATTCCTAATATTATAGATAATAATTTAAAGGGCTTTATTACTTCTCTTTATATAGTAACTATCTATCTAAATAATAGTTAAGCTACTAAAGAGGAAATTAATCTATTTTAAGTAATTATTAGATTATTAGTATATCTCTATATTATTAGAAAACCTAATATAGCCTTTATAGCTTTAAAGCTTACTATGTTCTTAACTAACCCTTCTTCTAAATATATTAAACTTACTAAAGGCATTATTAGATATACTTAGAATATAAAGAAGCTATATATCTAATACTCTAGGGATAATAGCTTTAATATACTCTTCTTAAGCACTAATACCTCTCTTAGAGATAACCCTAATACTAGGAAATTAATATAAGGCTATGTATTTATTATATATAGTGCTATAATAGATTAGAAATTAGGTAAGTAATATTATATAATAACTTTAAGTATAGAAGTAAAGCTCTTTACCTTAAATTATAGTGTAAAAGAGCGTATATTACTAGGATAACTACTTTATAATATTAATATACGCGTGCTACCCTCTTAATTATCTAGTGTAATAATAAGTAAATAATTTATATTATAGAATATAAGAAAGGGAGGCTTTAGACTAGCCTTAAGTATCTTAATATAAATTAAATATAGATTTAAGAGTAATATGCCCTAGGTAATATTAAGGTTAATTAGATAAAGACCTCTAAGATACCTGCTAATAGCTTTATAAAGCCTCTATTAGGGCTAAAGCATAAGGAATTCTACTGTAGAATTAGGCTATAACTAATACCTAAACATTTAAAAACACTAGAAATCTATTAAGATCCTATATAACCTATATAACCTATAGCTTTATTTTAGTTATTAGCTAGGGGGTGTGTTAGGGTAAGGGCTCTAATAACGCTATAACGTTATAGTATTAACTGCATTAACGATAATAAGACCCTCCTTAAGATAACAGTGGATACAATGTATTAGATATACCGGATTTAGTTAGATAAGACTGTAGCGCACTGTGTACCTTTCAGGTACAAAAGTCGGGTGCCGTCTGCACCTCTGATTGATTGAATGGAACGCTTTTTATCAACCGATTACACCCCTACCTTCTAACACTTCTACTTACTACATTAGTTCCCAGGCACTCAGGCTCTAAATGTCACTTACGGTAGTATTCAAGGGTAATTGTGGGTCGATTGACTTTGCGAGGCCTCGTGCCCTCGTCGCTTCCAAAGAGATAACATAAGCCTGCGGCCAAGTGCAATCAATGTCTCCTGGTTGTCGGGAGTTGTTAGTTATTTCTCCATTGATTGTGCGCGCGAGAGATAGTTGACCGTTCACCTCTTCCAAACAGCGGGTTGTGCGTACGCTCGTCGGTCAAGAGTATGTTCATCAGTTTCGCCTATGAAATGAGGTAAGACAGCCAAGAAGGAAGGATAAAGCCTGGAAGGATGGATGGTCCACAAGTCAAGGCTCGGAAGAAACGGAACGGTCTCTGCTTCGCACCATCTGGCTTTGTTACGTTTTGCTTGATGATTGCATTGTCCCCTTGCATGCGCAGTCTGGCAACATCAGCTATCGCCAATCGCCGTCACTGGTTCATAATCACGCTCACTGATATCATTCATGGCAGACAGCAGACAGCAGACAGCAGACAGCAGACAGCTGGCCAGTTGATTCACTCCAGTGCACACACCAGACGCTTTCCTCCCACCATTCCCCGTTTGCCTGAAAGTGGTCGGATCAGACGTTACCCTTGCCGTATGTACCCTTGTTGTGTTTTTCTTCTCTTCTTTCTTGGGGCTTGCGCCGCCGGCGTCAGTTTCCACCTCAGCTGTTTCTGTTGTTCCTTCGTTACTGTTGTTGCGAGCGGCTTGTGTCAGGTCGGCCTTGTTTGCGTTGACAGACCAAACGTCAAACATTGGAACCTAAATGTCTAGTGCTAACTGCACCCGGCCCCAGTGCTTCTGAACAAACGGTCTCGCTGTAATCCGTAACACCACGGCGATTGACCATTATAACATTCATCTCTTCTCGGAAACCGACCGCAAGGCGGACTGTATTACAGAATCACGGGGATAACGTGAGAGCACGGAGAAGTAGCCCCTCTCTTGGTGCATGCGCATTAACGCCTCGCTAGTCGTCATCACGATTTTACACATCACATTTTCACGACTACGTCAGCGTGGTCCTTCCAGACATCTGACTGAAGCCTCTGGGCTGCCTCAGCAGGAGGGCTCTCGGGCTCTCGGGCTCTCAATCCGGTCACACAGCCGCCGTGCCAATACTCCAGACACATAACATGCGCCAATATCGTTACACAGAGAGGACAGCATCTTGACGTGGCAACCAAATATCTGCCTCAGGTGGAATTGATGATCGAGGCAGTCGTTGCGCATATAAGATAAACTTAACGGCCAACTCGATATAGACATCGCGGCGTCGCTCGAAGTAGCCTACCAAGATGCGCGTGGCATCTACATTCCGACCAGCCTTCCGCTGATAAACATAGCAACTTCGGGTCACAGCCGTCATCAATATCAGTTTCTTGAAAGGACTTCTGCCATAGGGCTGCAGACCAAACAACTACCAAACAACTATCACCGACAATCGATTGGCCGCGCCGCAGCCCTGGGCGACACCATCGGCCAAGGACGCGCAGGGTGGCATCAAATCTGTTCAACCTGCCATTCAAGCCCTCGTTTCCGAATTTCAGAGCACCTATCAAGCTGCTGGAAGTCCAGGTGCTGTGTTGTGGTCCGTTGGAAAGGGACTTGATTCTCGTCGAAAGGTGACAAGGCGCGTCTGGTCTATGCCTCTAATCCGTACACTGCCAATAGTATCCATTGCCTCTCAACTTCTACTACTTGCCGAGCTAAGGTTCAGTGCTGGCAGGGGTGACGGGAAGCAGTGGACCGACCCCGTAGCGAAACGCTCGGCCGTCCAGCTGGTCTGCGCAAACCTCGGTCTGCTCAGCCAGCCTGGATCGAAGGGCAGCATGATGGGTTTCATCAATACAATTGCATTGCCCAATGCAGGCATAGCGCCCGTGCCCTTGCCCAAGCAACACCGCCCTCTCCGACCAGCCCAACGACAACGACGACGACGACAACAACAGCAACCAGCCCTGCTTCAAACCTCTCGCCGGTCCAGCTCGGTTTCGACATCACCGCCAACGAACGGCCCTGATTCTAGCTCGCGCCGTCCCCTCGGCCACTCGCGCACCTCCAGCGGGAGCCACGCCAGTCGCTCAGTTCACGAGTCGTTCCTGCAGACGGACCGCCCCGCCGCGGGGCACCACAAGTCAGCAGCCGTTGCTTCTCCTGTCCACGCGCAGTTTCACCCCCGCCTGCCTGGATCTCTTCTCCAGCCTCTCCGTCTGTTGCGACCAACAGGCCCAACTCCCTCCACCACCCTCTTCGCCAGTCTAGGCACGTAGCCATTGGGCTTCATGGAGTCAATGTAAGCAATGATGCTTCTAATCAACCAGCTCTTCTCGCCCGTTACCTCGGCTCGGCCCCCAATGCGTACTCTCCTAACAATCACCCATAGATGAATGCCCCACACTCAGTGCTGAGTCGGTTTCCTCCGCGAGTGGCACGACAATCCACTCCGCTCGAACCAACATGAACTCGGACGCGCAGGGACTAGGAGACAACTCGTTACTGTCGCGGCCCTTCATTCAGCGAAATGGGCGTACCTACCTTAACGATCCGGCACTGCCCTACCCTCTGCCATCGGACCTGACCGAACTACACCGCCAGTCGTTGCGAACGTTGCTGTTAATTCAAATGTTTGGGGCTCCGGTGTGCTCTCCGTCCTTGTCAAAGAAGCCTCCGCGGCGTGTGCTCGAAATTGGCTGCGGGTCGGGGTTTTGGAGCATGATGTGTCACCGGTATTTCAAAGGGCTTTTCAAAGACGACAAAATATCGTTTACCGGAATCGACATTGCCCCTGTTTCTCCAGGCAGTGCCAATTTGGCGGCAGATGCGACGCAACCCGACCGCGAGATGAAATGGGAATTCGTGAATCATGACATCCGTCAGATGCCTTGGCCGTTTTCCAGTGAAGAGTTTGACCTGATCATGGTCAAGGACATGAGTCTTGCGGTAACCCACGGGCAAAATCAGGACTTCATCGACGAATATTTACGACTGCTTCGACCCGGCGGTACAGTTGAAATATGGGAATCTGACCACCTCATTCGTATGCTGAGACCACATGTGCCCGGGTCTGCGTCGACTGCCGATGAAGCAGACGAGCAAGAGGCCGCCTCAAGCCTCGGCGCATATGTCATGTCGCCCAACACTCCAATGTCGGCTCCTCTCAACCCATTCTTGGTCGAGTATAACACCTGGTTGACGCGGGCGTTCGAAATTCGGGATCTGAGTGCAGTGCCCTGTGCCTATATTGGACCCGTGCTCTTGCAAGAATCGGAAACTCTGACAGAAGTCAGATCAAGAAGGTTAGCCATTCCGCTCAGCGAAGTGCGTTGGGAGCGTGAAGGTGTTGGCGGTATTCTCACCCGCGATGGGACGCAGACGGGAGAAGCACAGGGCAAGGAACAGAAGAGCGAGAGAACGCTGGCCGCGGGACAAATCGCTCTTCGAAAAACGGCTCTATTGACGGTTGTACAACAAGTGCAGGCACTTGAGCCGATCTTGAGAGAAGCGGGTGGGAAAAGCCAGGATGAGTGGGACGTATGGCTGGGCAAAATGATGGGCGATTTGATGAGCGACAATGGCGCAAGCTGGGGAGAGTGTCTCGAGGTCGGCGCCTTCTGGGCAAGGAAGCGGACGAACAACAGAGTGTAAGATGAAGAATGTTGTATGCGCGCAATTTGAGTCAGCTCGTATCTTGATCCGCCGGCGACTGATGATCAACGACATGTTGCTGGAGATTCCTCGAATCTGCGAGCACCAGCAGGACGAACGAGAAGACGAAAAACTAATCACGGTAGGATCCTCCCGAGGCGGTGGCCCTGTGCATGTGAGGTTGCGAAGCACTTGGAGTTCTTGTTCATTATCCTTTGATACAAACGATTACAGAGTGCCGGAGGAGCCCCATATAGATGCATTGATATGATTGGATTTATAGGTAACATGGTTTATTATTATTCATGCGTCTGGGTCATAACGCTTTCTAAGGGTACGATACCGCTTGAGATAATACCTACATCAGTATCAGTCAGCTACCATTGAATCATTGAACGATTTAAGAGGAAATGGAAACTATCATGTTGCCAAGTGACTTTTGATGCGAAAACATGGGAAGGGTCGGAGTATAAATCGAAAGGAGTATTCTATGCTTCAGGGATCCAGATGCATATCTTACAGTGCTTCAACCTCTGGCGTAAAGTTAGATTGTCAGTTAACCTGTGGCGAGAATTCAGATCACAAACCACTGCACGAACCTTTCTTCACAAATTCTGCCTGAGAAATGCCCGCACGTATCTTGGCCTCGTCTCGTTCCGCAGCACGAGACATGAATGCTCAGTGAAGGCGCGGCTGGAAGTATTTGTATCCCAGAGGATATTCTCGTCCCAGGTAAAGTAGCTCTAGGAATTGGGCGTTAGAGATTCCATGCTGCGGCCGTTGGATTGAGTCGGGGGAGCCTGGTATTATCATGTCATGTCGTCACCAGACTGCGGCCATGCAGGCCATGAAGCAGGACTGTAACCAAGGCTTTGCTTGAAGCATGGTGAATGGGACCAGATTCTGCTCAGCTTACCCTTGTAAACTGCGACAACTTGCCTCCTCAACTCGGGATTAGGACCAGACATTGCGCAGATGCACGGCGCATATCGCAAATATAACGGCGGGGATTGTCAAAGAGGGAACTTTTACGGAGTAAAGTGTCTGTCTGGTCTATGATGCACTTTGGGTGGGTGCGTTGTGGAGGTGAGAGCTACACTGCGTGGCTTACGAAATCCACGCTCCATAATGAGAGAACCGGCAGGCTAAAAACAGGATACGAAACCTTGGAAGGACTGCGGCTATGGTCTCTTTTATTCAAAGGAGAGAGAAAGCCCTACCCTCCAGGCCGGCCTACATCGTAATCCTTTGCGGGCAAGAACTGGAAAAGATGCCCTATAACTGAGGATATCCGTGTCCCTTACTCGGGATTCGAACCTGGGACTGCAAGCTGTTAGTTAAGTGGGGTAAAATGTCTTTTTGTAGCTAGCGTGCAGCCCAGGCTCATGACCCATGGTAAGAACTATTAGGCCAAAAATGGGATCAATTTGCGCACCCCTATCGCATACACAACGTCAGGTCTACGTCAGCTTTATTCTGCGGCCCTTGGCGCACCGACCGATGCAAACGTTGAAAACGTGTTTGTTTGGCTCCAGCAGGTTTATTTCCCAAGCACCATTAGACCCCAGCAAGGCATGCAAGTAACAAGCGGTCTGGGAAGCTGAGGAGACGGGCTGGCTGGCATTTCAGGGCGGAGTGCCACATTCGGAGGATCAGGTATTACGGATTACCACATGCTCTGTGACTTGTCTTGCCACGATGCATTTTTAAATTTGGTGCTTCCCGCTCATCACGAAGAGGAAGAACAGCCGGTCCTACCGATGAAGGAGGGCGACGACTCTTATCATTGCTGTCCAACTCATGTCCACTTTGTTCAGAGTTGAGGCCGATCGTTTCCACCAAAACGGCCAATAACGACATGCCACAGTCTTGACTATATCTGAAACACAAAACTACAACTCACAGAATGCCACACGTTCCCCGCAAAGTGCTGAAGCGTGCGCTAGGAAGACCCTTGCCGCATAAAGTCTCACGTCTGGCATCTCAACTCGTCGTTGTTTAGGAATTAAGCCGGGAGGAGCCCCTAGCACGAGACTTCTCAGCGTATGCACTGGCACTGCAGCTTGCGATTAGCAGTTTCTGAGTTGAGGATGTAGGCTCAAGCGACGGAATTTAGGCAGGACGAGTCATCGGAGATGTCATGACGTCTTGTCTCGACGCCGTACGAGCCAGACAATACCTGCGTGCATGAGAGCCGAGATGAAGTCAATGCCGTTGCCAGTTGCCAGCCATGATGACTACATGTGGGTCCTGGCACTCTGGTCGCTTCGCTTTTTTGAAGAAGACCGGTCGGTACTCCGTGCAGGCAGGCATTGACGCAGGGTGGACCAACCCAACCCGGGCTGCAGCCAACGCGCCGCGGCTAATTGGGTGCTAATAATGTCCATGTGCCGTCCGCCAATGCCTTGCCTTGACTGCAAAATTGCCATCGTAGATTAACTTAGAAAGTGTCGGCGCGGGGGCAATGAGGAGCGAGAAGTCCGATGGGCGGTCAGCGTGTTTGTCTCCCGGAAGCCAGCAGCCAGCCATCTCCGAAGAATCCCCTGGAGCCCGGCATCAATCAGTCTTCGTTTGATCCAATGGCTACTCCAGTTACTCCAGTTGACGCTCTTTTCCTGTTCCGTCGTGTCGGACATGGAGCATTGCAAGTTGGCATAGACTCACAGAGGCTCCAGCTTTTTCAGCCCACATGCCCTGCGCCGACGCACCAGGCCGACCACTAATAAAGCCCGCCTTATGTTGTGTCTGCTGTTTCTTTCCGCACCACTGCCGACCCAAAATTCTTGCTCTCTCTCTCACCACCACTCATCCCTCCGAGACCAGATATCGTCACCCTCACCGGCGGTCTCCTGGCTTGATCACGACTTCTTACGACGTTCCCGACCGGCCGCCTGTTGCCATTCTGGGTACTAGGGTACTATTTGTTCAGGCGGCTCCTCCCGGCAGCCAGCACGAAAACAAAACTGTCTGACCCTGGTCTGGTCCAACCAGTACACGTACGACATCAGAAACCACCCTCCGCACCACGAATCTCCCGAGTACCATCGCGACCGACAATTCCGAGCTGAGGCACCTCTGTCCGTCGTCGACTGTTGCATCCGTCCTCTTTCGTTTTCGTCCGCCCGCCCTGCCGTTCAGCTTAGCTTCTGAATAGCAGGTCCAGTGCCGAAACAACCAGACTAAGCTTTCGCATGCCTCGTGCGTCTGGCTCAGGCAAGCGACAGCAAGGCGCAACAACCACACATCGTGACTCGAGGCACGAGAATGGGCTTGTAAGCCCTGCGAAACGAACTTCAGGCAGAAAGAGTAATGGTCAGCTCGACGGCTCTGCGAGGTCCATTCACCATGTTGCAGGCCACGCAGGGCCGTCTCCGTCGCCATGTCCCGTTCCATCACACGGCCAGAGCAATGGAACACTCTCCAAGAATGCATCCGACGCTGCCACTGATGCCCGCTTCGGCGATCCTCTGAGGAGAGCATCGCTTGGCACATATTCCGAGGCCTCGTCAGAGTCAGATCAATCGCACATGGATGACAATGGCACCGCAGTTGATTCCGGGCACCGGCAAATAGATGTCAACGCTATGAAGAATGTCGATGTGCATAGAGACTCGAACCCTTTCGAATTCGCCGCTACTGTTGTCAAGTCGCTCCCTATGCAAGACACTCTTGCCATTCTCATCATCCTGATGCATGTTCCTTACATGTCTCTTTCCTCATCTACGCCAGCTTTGCCTTAATCACCTTCGTTCCTCCAGTGACCACCAAGACAGGCATGAACATCAATCTGGCCGAGATTCTGGATGGCAACTCCCATACACCATCGCTTGTAACTATTTTGTGCATGGACTTCTTCTTCTTCCTGGTATGGGTATTCCTATGGCAGCCAATACAGGACGGTATCCTCGAATTCGCAAAGCCCGTCATCGCGATCACCTTGGGAGGCGGCACCAACGCCAAGGACGGTACTTCAAGAGGTGTTACAAGCTGCTTCACTTGGATCCTACTTCATCAAGCTATTCGCGCCACAAAATCACACTGGACCATATTCACCAGACACCTTCCGGAATCTTGGTCGTTGCCTGCCTTGCTAAGTGAATCTTTCGAATCGAAATCCATCACGTACGATAAGAGAAGTACCCACGGGTGGATTCAGAGTACACTGGCTATGCACATATTGACGCAAGGTATTGTCCGATTTGTACGCGAATGGTATCTTAAACGTGAGAAGTTTAACGCGGCTTCTGGTGGCGGTGACCCTGAAGCCGGCAAGCTGTCCTCTCTCGGTACTTCGTCTGGAACCAACGGCGCCGCCATGGGCAGCTCTCACTCTTTAGATGCGGCTCACGATGGTGGCTCGAACACAGCAGACACGGATACCAGCACATCTCACGCGCCCTCAACGACCACCGCCAGTTCGAATAAAAACGAAGAAAGCAAAGTGCACAGGTACGACTTCAGCAGCCGCTGTGGTCCGCGCTCGCAAGCAGTAAGATTGTCGCAGTTAAGGAATACGAATTGTCACAGTGGGCCCCGGATTCGAATGCGTCGAATGCTTCAGATATTCACAATCTAGGAGCGCGCCATTTGATAGCCAGCCGAGGCAGATTTGGATATCCTACATTGGCAGTGATGAAGTATGCTTCAATACCAGCTATTTCCCGACTCACCTGAGATGGACCCCTCGCAGGCGTCGGCAAAGGTGGGTAGACATGCAGATTCGATGAGGCCCACCGGGGTCGACGCATCAAAGCCCTTCTACGTCAGGATCAACAATGCATTTTGGCAACCGACACGAATATTTCCCATTCACGAGACTGATGAAGTCCAAAACGATGGCACGCGATGGACAGGAGACATATACGGATTGCGGCCAGCATCTACGTATGCCTGTGAGTTTGTTGACATTCAAAATGGCGAAGTCATCCTCTCCACAACGATTCGAACGGGCAAGGAAACTTTCCGAGAAAATGACCCACTGTCGCCCGTCTCTCCTCCCGGCCAACAACCGCTCCGACCAGATTCACCCGCCACGATTATTCGCAACTCTATCGCAGCAGAGGAAGCTCGGCTTGCTGATGAGCGATCTCGACTCAAGACGTGGCGCAAAGAATCCAAGTCAAAGCTGAACGCCATCAGGCGTGAAAACGAGCTCGTCGACAATCAACTATCTACTGCTGGTAGCAGCGATGAGAAGCACAAGCAAAAGATTCGGCAACATGAGACTCAAAAGGTCCAGGCCGAACGTGACACTGAATCGCTCGGGAGCAGATCGACAGTTTCAACAGCTCAGCGGAGCTCGCTGAGCGCAAAAAGAAACTTGACAAAATCTACGCAAGCGAAAAGAAGATGGTTGATGCCGCCCAGAAGTATTTTGAGGAATACAAGACGAACCTGGATCGCGAAATCAACGCCAAGGAGCTCGAAAAGGTCAACCTGAACTTTCGGCGTAATAAAGTTAGCCTTAGAATCGACAAAGTGGAAAAGGAATTGCGTAACATCGCAGATGCCAACAGTCGTGGTCTTGACGAAGCTGAACGTCGTCGTCAAGAACGCACCGCTTGGGCAGAAAACAAGGTCCTGATAGAGAGCAACTTCAAAGATCGCATTTCGCATGCGTACAGCGCTAATATTGGTCGGTCGGAACGAATTAAGAATTTGCAGGCTCAACTGTCAGGCTTCCACCCATTCTTGGCTACCGCGGCTAATGGCATGCCCATGGAAATTCCCGCCGGTGTTGCAACAGGCGAACCGAGACATGAGGCTTTTCGACAGCACCCGTCCGCCTGGAACCCCAACCCAGCAGTTCTCCTCACTACCCTACGGGCATGTGGGCAGGCTCGTCCGGCGAGGTGATATCTTCTGCAGTAGCACCGACGACTCTACCCGGCGCGATCTGGCAACCGCCCCCAACCGCCCCTTCTTTCGAGCCTCGCGGAATCAGGTCTAGAGGTCGTAGTTCCAGCATGCTTAGCGATGTGAGCGGATTTACGGAGCCGAGCGACGAGGATTCCTTCAAATCGCCCAGCGGTGGCCCAAGTCGACCTGGTATGGACTACTCTGACAGGAATGGCACGAACGGAAGTAGCGGTAGTACCGGAAGTGGCAGTATCGGCGAATCAGCAAGTCCGAAGTGATTTGTTGGTTGTAGATTCCTTAGATCAGCGACAGTCTCGTGCAGAAACAAGATGTTTTATGATTGCATCGATTTGCGTGTATGTGCTCTCCCGTGAATCTCCTTCACCGCCTCCTGGCGAGGATCCATATGCTTCCAGCATTTGGCCCATCTTCGATGGTAAGGGGAAAATTGGTTGCCCGCAAGTTTTTAGCTCTCCACGGACTAGGCAAGTACTTCAGCATTAATTTGCCTCAAAATACAGAAAACTCTCGTTGAAACAGTATACCAATTGATTCAGACATCGAGTCAAAATGTTTGAGTCCTGCTACCCTAGACTTTCTCTGGTCTGTCACGGCATAAAAACAGGGACGCAGGTATGACACTCTGCTTACTGTATTGTCTAGACTAAAAGAATAATAAAGATAGAGAGAAAAGAGAAATAAAATAACTATAGTTAATCCCCCTATAGTTTATATTCTCCTTACTATACTATAATATATCTAACCTCTATAATATATCTTCTTAGTTCCTCTAGTCCCTTTGTGTTATACTATAAAAACTCTATAGCTTAGGTAGTAGGTATAAATAGGATATCTTTATAGTAAGTAAGGACCTAGGCTATTATATAAATTAGAATAGCAGTAGCGTGTTAGTGTAATTAGGAATATAAACTAAGACATACCTAGCTATAATATTACCCCCTTTATAAATTAGCTATGCCCTTATAGTAAGCTATATTATTTAAACTAGATATACTTTACTATACTCTTTTATAGCTCCTAAAGTATATTACCCTTAGTTTTCCTAACCTATCTATTAGTGTAGTCTAGTTTTATAGGAGAATTATTACTTAATTTATTAGGTAGAAATAGCTCTTTATTTTTATAGCTATATAGCTAATATTCTAAGTTATATAAGGGTCCCTTTACTATTAGGTTATTACTATAAAACTTCTTAATCTTATATAGCTAATACTTAAGCTTTCCTATATTATATTACTTAATATCTTTATTAGCGCCCTTCTAGTTTACTTAGTATTATAGTTTTCTATACTAAATCCTTAATATAAGTACCTTACCTACCTAGTGTCTTATTTTACTATTTACTAGGTTCTTATCTAGGGGTATAATATATTATCCTAGCAGTAGGTTCTAGGCTGCCTTATATAGCTTAGAGGCATAAAATTATTAGTGTATTTTAATTACTATAGGAGATTTAATTTAAATATAGTTCCCTTACTTATAATTATCTTATATAGGCCTACCTATAGGTTATTTAATTTTTACTTAGTTAGTTTAATATCTAGCCTCTTTAGTTTATATATATAAAGTCCCTAACCCTAAAATTAATTATATATTACTTCTTATTAGCGCTTTTTACTTACTACTATTATACCTTTTCTATATTTCCCTATACTACCTTCTAGGCTATATAAATATATTTTATATAGTCCTAGGCTCCCTAGTAGGTTATCTAGCTTAATAAGGAGCTAAATTCTATTATATAGTTTTACTAGTTATAACTTATTTAAGGCTTATATCCTATCTTAACTATAAATAGTAATAAGCCTATAAAATCTTATAGTAAGTATACCTATACTATATCTATAAAGAGGAGTATTTTAGACTAGTTATCCTATATATAATTAACTATTAGTCTTAGCCTTTATATTAGGTACTAATTTATACTCTTAGTCTAACTATTAGTCTATAGATATCTTACTATAGAGAGCTATACCTTAATCCCTATAATTATATAAAGCTTATTCTAAAACTTAGAAATAAACTATAGTTCTTAATCTAATATAATTAATTTAGGGGTCCTAGTGTATTACTAGATATTATTAAAGAAGAGTCTTATAGCCTATAGGGCATTTATCTTCTTACTATAGGCTATTATATAGGAGCGCTTTAAAAGTTAGTTTATTACTATAAATACTATATTATACCTATAGTAGTCCTTTAGTAGTATTATAAAATCTATAGTAAAATACTAGTAAGGCTAGTTAGGTATAGGTAGTAGCTATAATAGCCCTAGTGCCTTATCCCTAGGTACCTAATTCCTATAGTATAGGTAGTAGTTATTAATATACTAGGTAATCTTTATTTATATCTTTAGCTACTAGTACTATTTCTAGAGGAGTTTTATTATCTTATTTCTTCCTAGGTAAGCTATAAGCCTCTAGAGGTATACCTTTATAATTAACCTTATCTAAAGAAAGTCCTTACTAGGTATTACTAGTTAACCCTAGTATAGTAGCTAGCTATTCTTATCTTCCTAGTTCTTAGTACTTATTTTCTCCTAGAACTCCTTTATACTTCCTATCTTATATATATTTTTCTATAGTATCTCCTAGGTTAGGAATATACCCTAAGCTTACCTATCCTAAGCCTCTCCTTACTATAGGTCTAGTACCTAGGTAATTCTATAAACTTTATTAGTAGTAATAGCACTTACTTTTACTAAGCTAGCTACTTCTCCTCTAGGTCTTAAGGTCTTTAGATTTCCTTAATAATATATCTATAGCTATATTTTCCTTCCTAGGTTAGAACTTAATAATAAAATTATACTATAAGAGCTCTTTACTTTACCTTACCTATTATATATTTAGCTACTTCTTTATAGTAAAAACTCTAACCTATAGTAATCTATATATACCTAGATTAGTACCTTTATTTATAAGCCTACTAGCTTTAGTCTTTATTTCTTAAAATACCTTATAATTACTAATAGTTCCTTATTTAGTATACTATAGTTACCCTTTACTATATTTATTATCTTTAAGTAGTATACTATAGGGTACTATTCTTTACTAGACTTTTATAATAGCACTCCTAACACTACTTTATCTAATAAGTCTATCTCTAGCTTTATCTTATAGTTTAGTTTATAGTACTAGAGTATAAGTAATAAGATTATAGCTTCCTTTAGCTTCTAGAAAGCTTCCTTATATACTAGGGTCTAGTCCTATAGGGTATCTTAGTAGGTTAGATAGTATAGTAGTTATATAAGTTTACTATACCCTTTTATAAACTTCTAATAAAATCTATAGAAGCCTAGAAATAACTAGATATCTTTAACCTTTATAGGGCGCTTCTAGTTAAACACTACCTTTAGCTTATCTAGGTCTATAGTAATCCCCTTAGTAAATATAATAAACCCTAGGAACTTTATCTAGGTAACCCTAAATTTACACTTCTTAATATTAACCTATAAACCTACCTCTTATAGCCTTTATAGCACTTTATAAATATACTAGTAGTATTTCTTAGGGTTTGCTAAGAAGATTAGGATATTATCTATATATACTATATAGGTAATATCTAAGAGGTCTCCTAGTATATAGTTTATATATCTCTAGAATATTACTAAGCTACCTAATAGTCTAAAAGGTAGGACTTTATACTTAAATTACCTATACTATATCCTAAAGGTTATAAAATCCTTACTTTTCTCTTTTACTCTAAGGTAATTAAATACCTATTAGATATCTAGCTTAGTAAATATCTTAGCTTACTCTAGTATCCCTAGGGTCTTATTAATTAGTAGTAATAAATACCTATCCCTTTTAGAGATTAGGTTAAGCTTCTAGTAATCCACATAGAATCTTAGGCTCCTATCTAACTTCTTTATAAATAGTACTAGTGTAGTAAATACTACCTTACTTAGCTTAATAAACCCTTCTATAGGTTCTTAATTAAATAGTCCCTTATAGCCTTAAGCTCTTCTAGTAATTATTTATATAAGGGAGTATACTTTAAATCCTACCTCCTATATCCTTTTTCTAGCTTAATCTTATAGTTAAAGTTAGGTTATTATAAAGGAGTATATCTACCTTTTTCTTTAAGAATATATTTACTAAATTATAGTATTCCTTTAGTAGCTTTATATATACCTATTAATAGATTTCCTTAGGGTTATCTTCTATTCTATAGAGGTCTTTTACCTCTTCTAGATTCTCTAGTATATTAATATAGGCTACTAGTTCTTATAGTGTAATTACACTAATCTTATTTTCCTTTTCTAGGTATTTATTATATATAGGGCTACACTAATAATTACTATTAGAATTATAGGCTTCTTTATTACTATAGTCTCTAGTAAGCGCTCTATCTCTAGGCTCCTCTCTATTATATCTTTTTAGCGTTAATTATTAGCTATTCTATTATTACTTTTTATTTTACTTAATAATTTAGTTTTATTACTTTATATTTACCTAGTACTTAGGATTAATATTATAAGGCTTTAAAAGCTTATCTAGGGTCTATAAAATTAATTAAGATAGCTTAGAGTTCCTTAATACTAGCTAGTCCTTTAGCTAAATAATCTTCCTTTCCTATAGATCTAGTATAATACTATAGGCCTATATCTATTTTAGGCTAAGAATAATATCTTACTTCCTAGATCTAGTTAGAGTATTAGATATTATCTCTCTCTTTAGTGGTTAATAATTAAATTAGGCTCCTAAATCTAGGATACTATATATCCTAGTTTCCTATTAAACCCTATAATTAGGATCTTCTATAGAAGTTTCTCTAATAGTACTTATAGCTAGTGCTTAAGTAATTTTACTATTCTTTTATTTATAAAGGCATAGCTACTTACTCCTATATTAATTAGTATGCTAAGTTTTAGTCTATATTTATTATATTTTACTATATAATTTATCTAAAACTATAATCTACCTAGTAGCTTACTAAGGTCTATTAATACTAATATTACTAGTACCTTCTAATCTTATTAGCCTAGAGAGAAGTTATATTTCCCTAGGCCTCTTTATTTTCTAATTTATCTAGTTTTACTACCTAGGTTTCCTTTATAATTTCTAAGATTAGTGCTTTCTAATTTAGGTAGTTCCTTATAATATACCCTTTCTTATTATATTTATAGTATAGGCCCTTATTATATACCTTCTTTAGACTAGGGGTAATAAACTAAAGTTTTACTATCCTTTACCTATAGTATTCTTTCCCTTATTTTTATCTATAGTATTAGGATTAGTAAAGGGTTCCCTTTTTAGGGTAGCCTTCTTTATATTACTCTTAAAAGGGTACTATATATAAGGCTAGTGTATTTCTAGATTATACTATAGGCTATAGCCTTTTTAATAAGCTTATTAAAGGTATAGTCTTCTTTTATATAGTAACTTACTAGGGTAGTATACTAGGAAACTAGTAGCTTATTAAAGAATTTATCCTTAAGTAAGTCCTTAGAGATACTACTAATATATATAGCTTTAAAAATACTATCTTAAAATTAGTAAATCTATTACCTATTATTCTAAGGTTAGTAAACTTTTATTAAGCTTTACGCTTCTTATTAGGGTTAAGGAAAATTAAGTTTAAATACTTTAGGGTAGCTTTTATAGTAATAAGAACTTACTATTTATCTATAGTATAGGTTATATCTAAGTATTAGTAAGCTATACCCTTAGTGTAGGAGTTTATATAAGCTATATATACTTCCTTAGTTATATAGTAATTAGTATTATACTAGAGCTTATTATAGATAGTACCTTTCTAGGATTTATAAGTTAGGTTAATTCTATTATTAAGTGTATCTAGGTTTAGAGCTTAGCTAATTAGGATATATATTTAGTAGCTAGTGTTATGCTAGTCCTAGTGTCTCTAATCTAGATTAATTAGTATGTAAGTTTAAGATAGTTATTAATAAGGCTTTAGTAGTTACTAATAACCTTATTTTTCTTTTCTTTTAAATAGGTATAATTAATATACTTAGGGTTTATAGTCCTTTCCTAGAGTACTACTAGTTTAGCTTATATTACTTTTAGTTAGTCTAGTCCTCTTAGTTACTCTATATCTAGGCTATATAGTTAGTATTTACTAGTAGTTCTATATTATTATTAAGAAATCTAACTATAGAGAATAGGTTACCTACTATACCTACTAGTACTTCTCTCTAGAGGTAAGATTCTCTAATAATCTCTATAATACCCTTATTTTAGATTAACTCTTAGATTATATTATTATTATTTAGGAGACTTAGGCACTCTAGGCTATTACTTATAGGCATAGGTCTAGCTAACTAGCCTTATTAATTTACTTCTAGATTTCTTACTTTATACCTTCTATAAAAGCTTCCTATTCTTAGAACTATAGCTCTAGTAAGTCTTCTTAGGTTACTACCTAGCCTATCTAAATATTTATAATTAGGTCTTTATTACTATTAATACCTAGTATATTTATATATTTATATTTATAGTAGCTAGAATAGTTAGTACTCCTACCCTATATATAATATAAGTCCTAGCCTTACTCTATAACTAATTATAGGGTATATTATTTAGTATTACTAGGTATTATTATAGGTATAAATACTACTATAGGTTTTAAAATAGTTTATTAAAAAGAGATAAGATAGTTATTATTATCCCTAATAAAGAAAAGGTAAAAATAATCTTTATTATTATATTATAGTATAAAAATAGGGATATAGGTATAACACTTTACTTACTATATTATCTAGACTAAAAGAATAATAAAGATAGAGAGAAAAGAGAAATAAAATAACTATAGTTAATCCCCCTATAGTTTATATCCTCCTTACTATACTATAATATATCTAACCTCTATAATATATTTTCTTAGTTCCTCTAGTCCCTCTATGTTATACTATGAAAACTCTATAGCTTAGGTAGTGGGTGTAAATAGGATATCTCTATAATAAGTAGGGACCTAGGCCATTGCATAAATCGGAACAGCAGTGGCGCGTCAGTGCAATCGGGAACACAGACCAGGACGCGCCTGGCCGTGACATGGTCAATCTTGAGTCGAGAAGTCAAAAACACCAAGACGGACGCACTTTTTGGGGATTAATAAGTGTCAGGGCAGGTGACGCTATAATGCGGCGGCAAGGGTGGCGTCAAGGTGACATCTACATCAGCCTGGTGGGTACACCCCACTGTACGTGCCGGCTTGTGTGCTGTTGTGGCCTGGCTCCAAGCTCCAAGCTCCATCACGTCTGTATGTGTATCCGAGGTACTCCGTAGTCTGATCGATAGCAAGTAGTCCGCACCAGACAACCATCTCTACCTCGAACTTGCAACGCGCAAGGAACGCGGCACCGCTACTACAGAGAGCACTTTTGCTCTGCCTTCGCCGCCTGCTCTCCTGGGGATGATGCCGGCATCACCATGGATTTCGTAAGTGCGGCCTCCTCTTACGTCTTGCCGCTGAACCCGGCATCCTGGGGCTTGGGAGGGACACCTCGAGCGGGCTCGGTATTACTTGAAGCTGACCAGAAGCCGTGATTTTGACAAACTGCAGTGGTCGCGATTGTTGAGCCCTCTGGCGGCGGGCAGCCCCGAAAAGACCAAGCCAAAGACCCGGCGAAACGACTACATCGATTTGAGAAGGAATACGCCAACCTGCTGGTGAGGAATACCGTGTTTGCGCGACTAAGCTCCTCCTACAAGTGCTTGTACCCCCTCGCCAGCTCTTGACTAATGCCGTCAACAACAGTCGACATGGCGCACATCATCCAATCTATCTCGGGATAGCGAAGCCGCCGAGACGCTCGAGATCCGCCTGCAAGAGCTCACGAATATTCTCAGCGACGAGAGCCGGCGCCCGCTTCCTCATCCCTGCATTCAGTATGCTTCCATCAAACAAATCTACGTCCCTATTGGCAAGATTGCGACGACCTCCTACAACGAATGGATCATCAAAGAAGCCGTGCTGCTCTTCGCAACTCTGATTGAGAGCGAAGAAGAAGCCTTTGTCGAGAACCCAACGTTTTCAGCCAGCTTGACCAATTTGCTGGTACGTATTACTGGTGTCAACAGCGTACGGCTTGGTTTGGACACGGAGTCCCGGGTTGTCGAGCTGGCATTCAACATTACCACCAAGATACGTCTCGACCCTACCATCTTACCTGCGTGGTTCAAATCGCCATTGCCCAATGCACACGGCGAAAGAGACCGCGACGAACGAGACCGATTTACCGGTCGTACACAACGAGTTGACTTCCCTTGTTCTACATCTTGATGGATTACATCCATCACGAGGGCAAGGTGGGCGACTTTGCCAGAACGGGACTGCTGTACATTATCGAGGCTGCATCGAGCTCTGCAGCATTAGAGCAGTGGATCGTTGAGAGCGACTTGTCAACCCTGATGGCGACCGGCTTGGGTGCCTTGTATAGCCAGTTGAGTCGGAAATTGGTCATTGATCACTTGCCGCATGATCTGCCCCCATTCTGGCATTGTCAGACTACGAACACCCCGCGTCGAATTACGAGATTATCAGCTCTTGCTCGTCAGAGTTCCAGTCGCATCTAGAGACATTTTTGTCTCATTTGCTGTTCTGGCAAGACGTGTTGAATCATTGTCGGTCAGTGGAGGTCAAGTCGACATTGCTGGAACATTTCCAAGTCATCTTCCTCCAGCAGTTGCTGTATGTATTGTATACCTTGTCTATTCGCCCGCGGCGAATCTCCTTTGAGCCTCTACTGACGAATTCGCCGAATGCAGATATCCCTCGCTCCTGGAGTCCTCTGATATTGACGGAGGCTCTTCCGTTGCCGTGCTCACGTATCTACGACGGATTCTTGAATCCCTGGACCACCCTGACATGATCAACCTCATTCTTCATTACCTCCTAGCTTTGCCGGATGCCCTCCCCGAACAAGAAACCTTCACGATCGTCCATCAGTGACGCACGCAGGAGAAAATCAATGGATCTGACCAAAATGATGGCGGAAAAAGCTGAAGAGCCAGCCACGCCTTTGTTGTTCAACCTCGTCGACCTTATTTTGTCGTGCTTGAGATCACGAAACCAACAAACCATCCACGTTACTCTTCAACTGGTGTCTGCCATCTTAAAACGACATCATCGCTATGCTGTTTTCACTCTATTGAGAACAAACCTGCTGCCAAACGACGCCATTCACCGCACCGTGGGTGCTCACGAGCAAGAGGTTGACTACCTCGTTTCGCTAGCCGGTGCCATCGGCGGCAAGACCAACTTCGATGATGTCTACGCAAACATCCTCAAAGATACCATGGCCCGGCTTGAGAGCCATCCCTGTTCGCTGAGGCTGGTAGCCCCACGGGTGTCGACAAGCAACCACAAATTACCGGAGTTGCCTGACAGTATGCCCGGATCGCCGCGAGATATTCGCGAGCACACTCTTCGTCCGGACGATCCATTACTCAACGTCATCTTGGATCTCCTGGAGACCTTTTTCATGAATCCAGTCGAGACGAATCTGTCAGTGACCGAGACCATCGTGGACCTTGCCATTTGTGGATACATGAATCTCGAAGGCTGGCTTGCTCGCGATCCCGTAACGTACTCGTACGTGGAAGATGAGGAAGACTCGGAGCGTGGCTATGAAACATCGGTGGCCAGCGAGACGGCCGAGGCGCCACCACAAACCGAAGAGGGCTCATTGAGCGAGACATTTGACGAAGCAAAACGCCTAAAAGGCATCGAACGCTGCAGAAGCAGACCCAAGTGGACAGAATCACAGTTGCCTCGTGTCTTGCAGGTATTGAAACGCCTTGCCGATCAAGTTGCCAGTTACAAGCAGTCAATTCCAAGGTTTGAGGAGCTACTCGAGCAGAGACGAGATGCTTTCCATACTGCCGAATCCATGCTGGATGCGCCGCCCCCGCCACCATTGCGCAACGCATCGCCTTCAGGACCTGGCACGCCAGAACGACCAAACATGGATGAAGCGCTCCGAGCCGGGTCACCGCCACGACCCTCGGCCCTAGAAGGGTTTGCGCAGCGCCTTCTTTCCGAACTAGGAACGCCTAGCAGGTCGGCGAGCCCAAAGGGACGGCAACCGGAACAGAACCGCAGCTCAGGCACCTCAACGCCAGGAGGGTACCCTGGGGCCCTGAAGTGATGACGCCAAACGCCATTCGAGTACCCCTAAAGAGTTTCCCGTCAACAACTACAACGACCCTTCAAGGAGTAGCATTACCCGCAGCATCTCTCCCTCAAGCGCAAGGGCAGCAGACATTGGTCCGTCTCCCGAAGAGCAAGACATGGTGGCGGACAGTCAAGCTTCTGCATTCGCGGCATTTGATCAGAGCATTTTGTCGAAGCGCGTGGGGCTTCCTGATGACAAGCTAAAGCCCATTCCCTCGACTTGACCAAGAAAATGAAGGCCATGCAAATTGAGGACCAGAATCAACCTCGAGATCAGGAGCAAGACGAACATGGTACAAATGTCAGTGAGGATGCGACTCGGACGCATCTGTGCCAGATGAAGCGAGTGGAGCACACGACGAGACAGTCTCGGTCTCGCATGTCCTTACGAATACCATTGTTTTCCAGTTATTTTTGCTAGAAGTAGCCAGTTTGATGCAGGTACGAGCAGGTCTGTCTGACGAGGTTCGGTACGTGTGAGGCACGTTTAATTCTCTAATGGGTAGAAAAAGAAAAGCCCTATTGTAAAAGGGGGAAGGGGGAAGCGGGAAGCGGAACAGAAAGGGACTCATTCATAGCATTGAAGGTTAAGCATGGCTTTGCGGACAGAAAGTTGCAAGTGACGTATGTATACCCGTTTGTTTCTACTCGTGGAAAATCCATGTCTGAACAATGCCTGTTGCAGTCCAATGCCGCGACTTGGCAGCACAAACGCGCGATGCAACAAGTGCAACGGCTCATTCTGAGGTCTTGACCGCTTAGCAACGAGTTGTCTTGCCGCGACGTTTGATGGGATTAGGAAAACACACGACGAATCACATCTTGTACGGATCGTCCGGGGTATATGGATCCCTTGTCGGCGGATCACGAGGCTTCTCCAACCCGTTCTTTTGCCGGGAGGTGAAGATGGGGAAGATGGGGAGGGGGCTGGTCACGTTGCTAGATTGGGTGGAAACCCTAATAAGACATCCTCTGTTCATTTCGAGGCAACCTAACTCCGTACATCGTGGTGGCTTTTTGAGGATTAGCCCCATGACGAATCGGCGGGGGCTGGTGGATGTGCCGGTGGGTCGCGCTAGTAGGCATCCTCGTGCCTTTGTGTGCTTCTGTACGGATTATGCTTTTGTATGCATTGATAAAGTTTAAAATGACGCAGACATCCGTCCGTCCGTCCGGTCCGTTGCTGGTCGTGTGTTTGGGTCTCTTGGGTTCTGGCTTCTGGAAGTCGTCGCGCGAGAAACTTGATGCTCGTATATATCCTCAGATAGTTGTGATAGGTTGTCGAGAGGAGCCTTTTCCCGCCCGAACCACGATCCCGAACCACGATCCCGAACCACGACCCCGACCACGACCCCGACCACGACCCCGCAGCAGCATGAGGGCCTGGAAGCTGCTCGCTTTGGCGAGGGCCGTCCTGGCGACGCATCATGTCGAGCATCGAGGCATGGCGCACGCTGATATTCTTGCCCTGCGAGACGTCCCCACGCGTCGGAATTCGACGCCCAGGCCAGGGCCGAGAAGCGTCAGCTGTGCGTCGTCGAGCCGGATGCCCATGGCGGCGACGACGCTCCCCAGATCATGGACACGCTCAATACCAAGTGTCGCGCCAACAGCCTCGTCTTCATGCCCGGGCCGACGTACAACATCAAGACCAACATGACGACGCTGCACATGGACAACGTGCGGATTGCTCTCTACGGCCGCATGCTCTGGAGCACCGACATCGACTACTGGCTGTCCGTGTCCATGCCCATCGGGTTCCAGAACCAGAGCACGGTGTGGTACTTTGGCGGCGAAAACGTCACCTGGGACGGGCACAACACGGGGACGCTCGACGGCAACGGCCAGGTCTGGTACGACTGGGCCAAGTCGCAGGGCAACCTGGCCCGTCGGCCGATGAACATCAACCTGAGGAGGCTGAACAACTCGGTCATCAGGGGCCTGCGGTTCGTGCAGAGCCAGATGTGGACCATGGCCATCACGTACTCGCACGACGTCGAGCTCGACGACATTTACGTCAACAGCACGTCCAACAGCCAGTGGAACACGCTCAACACGGACGGCTGCGACACGGTCAACTCGGACAACATCACCTTCCGCAGGTGGTTCGTCACCAACGGCGACGACGCCATCGCCCTCAAGGGCAACTCCAGCCGCATCTCCATCTACGACAGTGAGTTCCGCGACGGCCAGGGCGTGGCCATCGGGTCGGTGGGCCAGTACGTCGGCAGACACGAGTACATCACCGACTTTTACGCGCGCAACATCACTCTCGTCAACACGGCCCACGTGTCGTATCTGAAGACGTGGGCGGGCACTTCGAGGGCTACCCGCCCAACGGGGCGGCGGCGGCACCGGCCACGCGACCAACATGGTCATGGAGGACATCAAGATTGAGAGGTTGAGGCAGCAGCCGTTCTTCGCGTGGCAGTGCGAGAACTACTCTGGCTGGGCCGGCAAGGACTGCAACTCGTCCAAGTTCAAGCTGAACCAGATTGCGTGGCGCAGGGTGAGCGGCACCGTCGTCAACGACGTCAAGGATGTCGGCTCGTTTCAGTGCAGTGCCGCCGCGGGCGGGTGCGACGATATCGAGGTCGAGGACATCCACGTCGAGTACGATGGAACCGGCGCGGCCTTGGATAGCTGGCATTGCGAGAATGTGCATGGCAACAAGGGCTTTCGATGTGCCAGTCCACCGCAGGAATCAGGGTGAGCGCAGGGATTACTTACTTTGTTAGTCATAATAATAATAATAATAATACCGAGTACCGAGTACATGTTGAAGAATCCGCGGCTCGTTCGTGTCGCCCCAGAGTGTACCAGACCACGATGCTACGTTGTACAGCGTCAAGCGGCCGGCCAGCAAATCGCAAATGCTGGACTTGGGACTGCATGTTGAACGAACAACTCGACGAGGAGAGCAGGGTGCCCAACGGCCCATGTATACTTGAAAAAGCCAGTTCACATCGGACCTTCTGTGGACAAGGATCGCGAGACAAGTTGGAGATGCCGACAATCTGCTGGTCAACAACTCTCTATCGAGCGGGCGCCATCGTCAAGATCGGTCGGTCGTGGCCACCGTTCCGCGGGGACAAAGTCAAAAGGGGGCTGGGATCGACAGAAAAGCAGTCGATTTCTGATGTCAGCCATGAGATGACTGTGCTACCCAAATTGCTGCCATTCAGCCCCGGCTGATGAGCTTGGCTGGCTGATATTTCCATCCGAGTCAAACATTAAGAGATCCGAAGGTCGTCTGGCGCCAGTGAGTAATGGAACAAAGCTTCCCGGGACTGGGATTCCTTCTCTCCCCAAAACAGCTGGCCAAATCAAAGAAGGAAGCGGACCGGGATATTCTGGGTTGCTGATCATCTCCATGTATATATAAACTGCTGCCTAGTACCTACCGCCCGCGCTGGCAGGATGGACGCCCCCGAACTTGGGAGACCTCGCCGTGATTTGTGACTTGACACTGGCTCGAGTTCTCACCAGCCTTTTTTGTTACAGTACAGTACACCGGATTTGATCAGGATCGTGTGAGCGCTCCGACGCTTCGCTTCGCGGCCAACATGGTGGTCGTGGGCAACATATACGTCATTGCCTCTGTGGCTGTCGTCGGTGGTGGTCTTTTCGGATTCGACATTTCGTCTCTATCTGCCCAGCTTGGGATGCAATCCTACCTCTGCTACTTCAACCAGGGCCCTTACGGCCCGCCCTTTACCGAGGGGAAATGTTCCGGCCCTCGCGAACTGGTTCAGGGAGGCATCACAGCCTCGATGGCTGCTGGATCCTGGCTCAGGGCGCTCGTCTCGGGCCCATTGTCCGATCGTCTGGGGCGCAAGTATTCCATCATGGTCGGTTGTGTCATTTGGTATGTTTTGACAACAAACAAGCTTCCCACCTGGCCACACTCACTTCACGCCTTGAGACAAGGCCTTTTTTTTTTTTTTCCCCACCAACTGTTACTAATACTTATCCCGTTATTGTTCAACTGATGTAGGATGATTGGATCAACGATTTGCTGTGCTTCCCAGAATATCGGAATGCTCATCGTCGGTCGCATCATCAACGGTTTCTGTGTGGGAATTGAGAGCGCCCAGGTTCCCGTATACATCGCCGAGATTTCACCACCCTCGAAACGCGGCCGGTTCATTGGCATGCAGCAGTGGGCTATCACATGGGGCATCTTGATCATGTACTACATCTCGTATGGCTGCTCCTACATTGGCGGGAGGGACTGGGATAACTGGTCCGCAGCCTCTTTCCGTGTCCCATGGGGACTCCAGATGATCCCCGCCGTCTACCTTTTCTGATGATGATGATGCTGCCCGAATCTCCTCGGTGGCTGGCACGGAAGGATCGGTGGGAGGAGTGCCGTTCTGTTCTGGGTCTGGTGCATGGCAAAGGCGACGTTGACCATCCTTTGTCGCCGTGGAACTGCAAGACATCAAGGATATGTGCGAGTTCGAGCGTCGCCATGCCAATGTCACCTACCTTCATCTTTTGAAGCCAGAGATGCTGAACCGAACTCTAATCGCATGCTTCACTCAGATCTGGTCGCAGCTGACTGGCATGAATGTCATGAGTACGTAGATATCTCTGCTACTAGCTACTATTGAGAACTTGAGAACCTGAAGCCGAGACCGAGCAGCTCGCTTACTACTTTACTCGCAGTGTACTATATCAACACGGTGTTCAAAATGGCCGGATACAGGGACCAAGAGAATCTTCTGGCCTCCTCCATCACGTACATCATCAACGTCTTCATGACCATTCCCGCCCTTCTTCTTGTTGATCGATGGGGTCGCCGCCGCACCTTGTTGGCCGGCTCAGTCCTCATGGCCACTTTCATGTACGCCAACACGGGGATCCTGGCCACACACGCCATCATCCGTCCCAAGGGGTACCAAGGCAGCAACGCTCCAACCATGGAGCTCACCGGCGCCAGTGCCAAAGGCCTCATCGCCTGCACCTACCTCTTTGTTGCCTCGTTTGCCCCGACCTGGGGCCCCGTCTCATGGACCTACCCGCCCGAGCTGTTTCCTCCGACTTCGCGGCAAGGGCGTCGCGCTGGCCACTTCTGCAAACTGGGCGTTCAACACTGCTCTTGGTTTCTTCGTGCCCCGGCTTTTGCGAACATCCAGTGGAAGACGTACCTTATTTTTGCCATTTTCAACACCGCCGCCTTCATCCATGTCTTGTTCGGTTTCCCGAAACCGCCGGGAGGACTCTGGAAGAGACTGAAGCCATGTTTGAGGACCCCAACGGAATCAAGTATTTCGGCACACCCGCTTGAAAACTGGAGTTGTCACCAGGTCGACCAAGAATGCGGAACATGGGGACATTGATGCCAAGCGCCAGGGGCAGGCAGGCTGAGCACAAAGCTGTCTATGTAATGCCCACGAGCATCATCTGGAGAAAGCCTCGACTCTTCCTTTTAATAACGAAACTAACTGTTCAAGGGCGCCATTTCCAAGTAGCACATGGTTCGGTGGTGCGTCGTTCCAGTTCGGAGATTGCGATGGGATTCTTGTATGAATACTAAGGGTTATCCGAGGGAATTTTGATGATGCTGATTTTTCATGATTCTGAGCCAACACAGATATCATTCAGCCCCGCCTCGGGGCCGAATCAGCCCGTGATTGGTCGCCACCATGAAGCAAACCAACAGACTTGATTTCATTCACTAATCCGTATTATGTGCATATATAGCGATAGCTTGTGTCGTCATCTTTTCCCTGCCTGCCCCTTCACATCTCGCCACCCGACGTTGCTCCCCGCGCACACTCACCGACGAAGAAGCCGAGAAGTAAAATCAATACGTCATCCTCGGAATAAACAGCCTTTGAAGTACAGCGCGATTGTGTGCAGTTAATTTTGATTTTCATGAGTTTTTGTGTGTTTTACCAAGCACCAGCCCCCGTTAATGGTGCCTGGCCCCACCAAAGACTTCTCCAGCCACCCGCCAACGACGGATCAAATGCTTTACCATGCGCACGAGTCAACGACTCAAGCTTCCATCCACGCGCCATTCATAGCCATGTGAGCGAAACGTCGCTGCGGTGGCCTCCTAGCCGCTGTTTTCTTTTCTCGCTTTGAAAGGCCTCCCACATTCGCTTCTCGAGGATACAATCCAGAAACAGTTGTCAACTCGAGATAGAACCCCTCAAAATCGAAGCCCATTTACGACAAATCGCCGCATGACCCCGTCACCGCCAGTTAGATTAGCATGCCCTTCGTCGCCAACACGCCCGAGTCCCTCCTCGACCGCGCCGACTCCAAGAACCCAAACTCAACATGCAGAGGCATAACCTCGAGCGGTCGACCATGCAGAAGGCCGATCAACACCCCTGCCCGAGCTACAGCTACACTATCCCCGAGAGGTCGAGGGCGCAAGATGGACCTTGGCGATGAGACCCTGTACTGCTGGCAGCACAAAGAGCAAGCGAGCCACTCAGCACAGTCGAGTCCAGGACCTCGCCGAGACACGAAGCCCATCCTCGAGGAGCGCTCGAGTCTGGACACTCTTGCGGATAGACTAGGAATCATGGACTTGCAGGACAAGAGGCCCGGCAAAGGCAATGGCAGACCGACTACCAATGCACCGCCACCAAACGTCCCCAGACCAAAGGCAAGCCCGAAGCTCACTTTTTGCTTCTGCTTTTCCATACCTCTGGAGGAGGTCGACGAACCTGCTCGGCCGAGGCCACGGCCAAAGCCATATCCCGTACAGAAGAAACCTGCGTCAGCATCCATGCCCAACCTCCAGAGGCCACCTCGGAACGGAACTACACCGAGTCATCAGCGAATCACGACGCCCAACGCCTCCCCAGGTAAAGCGTCTTATAGGTCGGGCAAGTCGACTCTCTCGCAAACGGTTCAGTTCAAACATCTCATTCCCGACACCCTGGACACGAACACTGCCTCGGCGCTGATGGCCGAGCTCGCGAAACCTTATGCTAATTCAGAGGAAGGTGGATACATTTACATGTTCTGGCTCACGCCTACAAGCCAGAAATCCCCACCGCCAGTCGACGCGGCTCGGTCTTTACTCGCGCCCCAACATCATCATCATCATCATCTGCCCACTCCCGCCGTCCGAGTGATGTCGTGTCCGCCTTTGCCGATCCCAGCAGCAAGCCCGGCCAGAAGACGATGCTGCTCAAAATCGGCAGGGCGGCAAACGTACAGAGAAGAATGAACCAGTGGCAGCGGCAATGTGGGCACGACATTGAAATGCTGCGCTACTATCCGTACATCGCTGGGGCCAACGATAGGCCCGGGACGAGTCGTGCGCCGCGGATGACGCCTCATTGCCGCAAGATCGAACGTTTGATCCATATTGAACTGGCGGGAATGGGATTGCGCGCAGACATGTCGACGTGTGATGCGTGTGGGAGAGACCACAGAGAGTGGTTCGAGGTGAGGGCTACGACGGATGGCATTCGCAAGGTGGATGACGTGATTCGACGATGGGTCGACTGGGATGAACAGAGTGTGGATTGAGTTGGGGTCTACGAAGGAATGAATGACCCTTGTGGTACGAGCGACGAGCACATGTGGGCGTCGAGTCTTTATATTGAGGCAGCATCTGCGAACAGGGAACGAGAAGAGGACACTTGGCTTGGAATGACATGATGAGAAGATATTTTACCATAGCGGTGGAATTTTACAAATCGTCCATTAATAGTTAGACAACGATAAGTTTGCGATTGTCGCGCAACATCCAAGTTCTCCGTGGCAAAAGCGGCAACAAGTCTGGCGCACGATGGATCGCCATGGCGGACCAGGGGCATGGAGATGAAAGAAGTTGAGCCTGAAAAGAGGGAGTAATTACCTTGGTTCGGAATTGCTGGTTTTGCTTTTGACAGTTCCGAATCCTGGTCGAGATGCTGCCCATTCCACCGCAAACAACGACGTGTGTCATGTCCCCTGAACGCTCTCGATGGCACCGATGGCACCGATGGCTTCCTCAACCACCACCATGGATGCATACATGACGTCTTGGGACTATTTCGCCGCCAAAGTCGTCCCGCGAGGTACTGCTGACAAACTTTCCAATCTCGTTCATACGCGCGTCTTCCTTTGCGCCATGTGTCCCGAACCTTGGGGCTCTCATCTTTGTAAAGCAGCCTGGCGATACCCAGCTCCTCGGCAGAGATGGGGCAATGATGGTAAAGGCTGTGTGTGTGTGTGGCTCATGCTCGGGCCATGTATGATGAATTCCTGACGGCACCGGCCCAATGCGAGAGAGAAAGGTTCTGGACACGCGGCGCAGCTTCTGCTTCAGTGCCCTTTTGCAGTCGTTTGAGGTTGGGGTGGTGGGAGATGATTCTCGAGTCCTTTGACAGAAATTGGGGTGGACTTTTACGTCTTCAGTTAGTACAAGGTTTTTGGTCCTCATATTGCACAAATTTTACGCACGGCGGACCGTGCAGAAGCGCTATTTGACCAGTCTCAACCACTACTTCTTCGACCCGACCGAGTTATCCGTGAGATTATTCGGCCTCGGCAATAGCTGCATTAAGCTCGAGCACTCCGTGATTCCCATCATTGATTACCTCGTCGGCAATGTTGGTTGGGAGTCGATCATTGCCCACGAGGAGGTTGTCACGGCGCATCTTCTGAACTATCTGACCGCCAACTCGGACCTTTACACTGTTTATGGGTGTCAGACATCGGATCCAAAGGATCGAGTCTCCTGGTCAGCTTCTCGGTCCATGGAATCGCCTCGGGCAGGGTGGCCCATGAGATCCACGAAACCTCCAACGTTCGGCTTATCAGCGGTGATTGCTGGTCGCCCTGCACCGTGTATCATGTTCTTGGACTGGCAGAGGACGGTATTCTTAGAACGAGCTTGGTTCACTACAACACCGTGGAGGAAGTCAAGGAATTCATACAGGTACTGGACCGGGTAGTCCGAAAATTGAAACAATGAAATCGTCGCTGAAACGCTGCTATCGCATTGTCAACATGGTACATGGAGGAATTGAAAGAACACATTTACAAAGCCGCTCACATTTACAGCTTGAGCGTGAAGTGGCAGAGGGTAGCGAACTTCAAGCTAATTGGTAGTGAAAGATATCTAATCTCGGTCAACTAAGCTGAGCCGAGCGTTGCCTTTGCTCTTGCCGTTCGCATAGCATCGGTATCGCGAAATCAAGGCAACCCCATCCGTGCCAGTGAAGCCTTCATTACCGCTCATCTATGAATAGGCGCCACTCTGCAGAACGTCCATAGGGGCGTGGGGTAAGTAGTTCCATTAGAGTCTCGGTCAGACTTTCTGCGCCACATCCGGTTTGAGGGCATGCTGAATTTCTTTCTGTCAATATTCCGCATTTGCAGACTGAGCGTGTATCCAGAACCCAGCTGCGGCTATCGACGTGACCGCGTCGTTAAAGTCTATGATGAAGTTGTACCAGTTGCAGTATCCATGGAGAATGCGAAGCTGGTGTGAGCATCCCAGCGCCGCGTGGCATATCGGCGTGTCATCGATTCGTGGGTATGCCCCAGGAACCGAGGTGTGAGTTCAGTGTTGTCTTTCATTAGCTGGCCAATACGACTGCTTTGTGGAGTTGATTGAGTAATTAACCACCCTGCGGCGGGTAAAGCTTGAGAATCTCTAATCGGAGATTTCCAGGTCCTCAACCATGGGTCCTCGAGCAGTTCTTTTGCTGTCTTGCGGTCCTCCGGTCGCCATGTCAACATCCCCTCACGAAATTGAGGAACATTTCCTTGTTCTTCCCGGCGAGGACCAGCTCCGCCTTCTCCAGACTGTTGCCTTGAGGTATTGGGCAATCCGCAATCCATTGACCTGTTTCAAACTATCACATCAGCCTCCCATGTCGTTGGTTACTTATAAAGTTAAGCACTAATTAGTGTAGGTAGTTCACAGATAACATAAACTCACCATCTTCTGAAAAGAACTCTTTGCTTCGGGTCCCTCGCTGGAGCAGATCTAGTGGCGGTGGACCCAGGAGCCCAATGATTTCTGCAAGATGCGCCCTAGTTGTATAGTATCCCTTTTCGGGACTGGGATCGAGACCGTGGAATAAGTGGCCGCCCTCAAATACATCCCATATCTGTGGGACCACTCAATTAACACACTGACTCAATCGGCGAGTATCTTTCTCCAGGGATTGAGCGACAGACCATGGCTCCTACGTTCCATATATCGATCGGGTAGCTCCAATCAGCCTTGAGCATAACTTCAGGCGACCTGTACACGTCCGGCTGCGCGTTGTGGTTTCGTTTCATGTCTCCTTTCACCACCTCTCCGAAATCGCCGAGCACAATTCTGCCAAATTCTTCCGGCAAGCCGAAACGCCTAGACATGTACACAGGAGCGCCATTGACGTATTTGCGGGGAGAGGGCATCGTCATCTCGTCTTTGACGAAGGATTCGAGGATGCCTTTATCAGCAATCGCATGTAATATGTTATCTGCTTTAATATCTATCGCTCCGCGTCAGAAAGAGAAACCGTATGTACGCGAAATATGTAGAGCATACCGGTGTGGACAAGCTTGCACTTCGTGTGCAGGTAGTCGAGGGCCAGGAAGAGATGCCGCAGACCACCCTTCAGAAGCGCTGTGGAGAACCGGCCACTTGGATTTCGGTATAGAAGGTCTTTCCAGCTGTCCCACATCGGCGGTTGGACGAGGCACTGGTGATATCCCCTTGCCGCTCTATGGCAAACATGCCCACGGCAGTCCTGATATGCTGGTGGCCAGGGTGGTAACGATTCGCATTCTCTATAGTTTCGTAGGTGTGAAGCTCGTTTTTGCACGCGTCGCCATGATTTCGCGTAAACACTTTCAGGGCAAAATACTCACGATTGCTAAGATTGGTGAAGTTCAGCACAGCATGAGATGCCAAATTGTAGTGAGGGGAGCATACTGGAGGTTACGGGCAAGCCAAACTGTTGAAGTTGAACCAAATCCCAGCTTGCCGAGGATTTGATACGTGTTGGAAGCATAGACATCGCCAATATTGACTGGACAGTAGTTGCCCGTCTTGAACTCGTCGTAGTGTTCCTCCTCGAGCACCTCGGACGCGGGAACGACGTTGAAGCCCGTTGTTGGGAATTGCAAAGGAATCAGTGGACCTCGGCGGAAAAGTCCTCTTGCCCATTTCAACAAAGGCGCCATCAACATTTCTCGAGAGCCACGACCTGGTTTCCCAATGTGGGTTTTTGCGAGGAGAATAAACAGAGGTACATAGAGAGTAAGAACGTAGACATCGTTTGAGCCTGAGCTGTGCGGGGCCTTCTCCCTGCGGCAAGGCTAGCCGCCCCGGTACTGGTTGTAGGCCAATCAGGACGACACGCTAGCGCTAACCGCCGCACTGGAGACAATATCAACAACAACCCAGGGCGTTAAGTCGTGAGCACTTTTGTTAGACCGCGTAGCAAGGGTCGGATCAATGAGCATGGATTAAGTTATCTAACCCTATAAGAGGGTGCGGACGCTTACTTAAATAACTAAGTACCTATACTATATAATAGGTAATCTAATATATAAAAACATACTATACCTTTACTAAGGTTCTAGAAAGTAACTAGGGTAAGAGGTCCTAGTATCTAGTGTGGTTAAGTATAAAGACTATCCTACTATAAGTAGTATTTATAGCTATAAGTAGTGTCTAATATACCCCCTAGGAGACCTTAAAAGAGGTTTCCTATAATCTATTTATTAATTTAATTAATCTATAGTGTAAAAACATATAAAATTTAATCTAAAGAGAGGTCTTTAATAGTAGGCTTATTTAATAATTCTTACTTCTTTAGTTTCTCTCTAAGTATATAAGGTAAAAGGTATACTAGCCTTAATACCTCTTAGAAGTTTATAAAAGCTTTTCCTATAAGTAGCTTTATAAAGCTATTAATAATTATTTTATTAGTAGCTTTCTAGGTTATATTAAAGGTTCCCTTTATAATCTTATACTAAAGCTAGTAATAGTAGATATTAATATAATAAAGCCTAGTAGTAAGCTTAATAAATTCCTCCTTAAGAAAATAGATTATCTATATATTATTATATTTAATCTTAAGAGTATTATTCCTAAGGTATAATCTAACTTTCTAATATAGTTATCTAAAGGTAATAAGTTTCTTATTATAGTAAGAAAGAGCTAGGAGCTTTACTTCTATTAATAATATAGTAATAGTTTCCTATCTTCTTACTTTAAAGAGTATAGGACCTCTAAAGAGCTTAACTATATAACCTTACAAGCTTTTCTAGGTAGTAGTATTATTAGTAAAAGAGGTATTACTATAAGCTTTAAGTTTAGGGTTATTACTATTAAATTTAATTATAAGGTTTACTTATATATAGCTATACTCTAGAGCTTATTTAGCTACTTTTATATACTATAGTCCTAGCTACTAAAGATATTATAATAGTTATAAGATAGTAAAAGTAATATTAGGCCTTATAATAATTATTAAATATAGTAAGGTACTAACTAGAGATTAATATCTCTTTAAATCCTTTTATTAACCTTACCTTTAAAGGGTTTTATTTAATTAACTATTATAGAAGCTATTAGCTTCCTTATTAGGACCTTTATTCTAAATTTAATTACTACTTTATTCTAGTAAGACTTCTAATTAAGCTATAATTATTTATTTATATAGTTTTTAATTACTTTAACCCTAAGAAACTAGTGTAATTCTCTAAAGTCTTTAATATTATACTTCCTAAAAGCTTTACTTAAAAGTCCTTATAAAGGTTAGACTTTCCTTTTAGGTAAAGGGTTATAAGGTTATTTATATAAAAGAAAATAATTAAGCTATCTTTAATAAATATATAGGGTCCTTAAATACCTAGGTAAAGCCTTTACTAAGGAGCTATTTAATTAATTCCTTTATTTAAAGAAGGGCGCTCTCTATAGGCTATATACTATATATAGAAGCTTAAGATAGGCTTACTTATCTTTATAGCCTAAAGGTATCTTATAGTAAATCTCTTTATTTAAGTCTAAATTTAAAAATACTATAATAAAGTTAAATTAATAAGCTTTAAGGTTAAAGTAATATAAAATTACTATTAGGAGTCTAAATATATTTATAGCTAAGGTTATAGCTTATATTAAGAGATAACCCTTAGGTTAATAATTCCTAAGTATATAAAGCTATACTTTATACCTTAAAAGGTAACCTAATTAATCTAGCTTATAGGTAAATACCTAAGTAAGACCTAAAGGCTTAATATTATCTAGAATCTTTACTTAGCTAACCTTTATAGCTATATTACTACTAATAACCCTATTATACTCTTTATCTCTTACTTTCTTAAATACTTTCTCTTTAAGATACCTAGCTAGATAATTATAATAAGCTAGAGGTAGTAGAAGTTATAATATATATAGCTTTAATTTACTATTAGAGCCTAGGGTAAAGGTAGCTATAAATACTTTAAGGTTATTACCCTTAAGGTAATCTTCTAAGACCTCTTCCTATTACTTTATCTCTAGTGTATTAAGTAAGTTATTAATACTTAATAGTTTATAATCTAAATAACTTACTAATTAATTTAGTAATATTAGAGGAGTAAGGAGAATTAAATCTTACTTTTCCTTTTCCTTTTCTCTAATTCTAATTAATTACAATATTATAGTATCTCTTATTATTAAATAGGTGTTAAAATAATGCTATTTATAGCACTATTTTATAGGCCCACTAGTTGCCTAGTTGCGTTGCTATAACCTAGGCTGTAGCGTTAGTTATAGCGTTAGTTGTAGCGTTAGTTGCCACATAACTTGCGTTGCCACCAAAGCAAGCTATGGCATGTATAACTAAGCTAACTCGGTTACCCTAAAGGGAAGCTAAAATTAACTATAACTAGGGAACTAGTAGTTATATAAAGGCTAATATATACTATTTAAATCCTTAAATTTTGCTGGATTTAATAGTGGTTTTTATTTATAGGGGTATACTTTAAAAGTAATAAGTTAGTTTATATAGGCATCTAGTTTATATAGCTATAAGTTGATTTTTACTTTTCCTATATAAATAAATTTTATAGAAAATAAAAAGTAGCTTATAAGACCCTCCTAGTAACCCCCTTCTATTAATATAGTTAGTAAGTCTATAAGAGGACTTAAAATATTCTCTTATTACTTATTAGATAATCTATATGCTAGAAATTAACTATATTTAACTATCTAAGCTCTTAAAGTGAATAATCTATTGTAATCTAGTTATCTATAGGTTACTACGCCCTTTATTATGCTAGCTATCTAGGAATCTATTAGGAGGTCTTCCTATCCCTCTAATATCTTCCCTTCTAATTCTTAATAGGTTATAAGCCTAGAAGGCCTATAGATTTACTTTATTACACTACGTTATTCCACTATAATTACTAGATTTTTAGCTATTAGTTATAGTTTTACTACACTATAGGCTCTTAGATTATAAAGGAAATCCACTAGAATTTAAAGCTTTTATTTACTAGCTCCACGTATTATAATATTAGACCCTTAGTATTAAAATTCATTATAAGCCACACCTGTAACTACTAGTTATAACTATAACCTCTTTTAGTGATTCTATTTACTATTGCAACTATTATTAATATTATCTACATTATAGATATACTACACTTCCTTTAAAATTATTACTAGACTTCTAGTATATTTATACTAGGCTTTTTAACCTATTATATTACGTTATATTACACTGCAATTACATTGCGTTATGCTATATGTTCTATATTACCTATTATCCCTATCTATGGCTCTTTTAGCATTAAGAAAATTTTCCTAAGAATTTTCACCAGCCTGTTTTTGTTTACGCATACGCTAGACCCACTTTTTAACCTTAAAGGCTACCCTATTAAATAGCCTTACTATACATTTTATATGCATAAGTAAATTTATAACGTAAGCATTTTCTAGTATATATTATTTATAATAGGAAGAAATTTAGAAATTATATATAGAAAATCTTTTAAGATTTTAGAAGATAGCACTACCTAATTTTAAGGGTAAGGGCCCTGCTATAGGACCTTCTAGACCTATAGCAGGCCCTTCTAGCCCCCTAGGGACTCTAATTAGATAGATATAGAAGGTTAACCTTTAGCTGCCTAAGCTAGTGCTTTATAATAATAGATACAGAGCTAAATTAAGTAATAAGGCAAGACCTTAACTGATTTTATTAGGTATAATAAAGATAATTATATTAAAAATAAGGCTAGTATTAATAATCTTCTAAGTAAATTAACGTAAACTATATTAGCTATATAAGGTCTTTAGGCCTTTTCTAGACCTAAGGAAGAAAATACTAAGGTTCCTAGAGAAGACCTAGCTACTAAATCTTTATTTATACTAGTATTATCCTCTACTAGTAACCTTTAAGCTACTTTTAATAAAAGCGCTATAAAGGAGCTAAATTAGAAAGTATATTTTATTCTAGAGGGAGCTAAGCTAAAAGGCCCTAAAAATTATAATTAGTAAAAGTAAGCCCTAAATATTTAATTTTAAGCCCTAGGATTACCTAAATTTCTAGATAATCTAAGTATAGTAAGCTAGCTAGCTAACTCTAATTAAGCTATTCTTTTATAATATTAAGAGATAGCTACTAATTAGGACCTTAAGTAGCTATATATTAGTAAATATCCCCTAAAGAAGCCTATAAAGTCCTTATTAGGTAGTATTTATAAAGTGCTAAAATCTAGCGTAGTACGCTATATACTAGCTACTATTCCCTAAATTTTTTAAATTATAAGGGATCTTTAGAGGCTTTTAATACTAATTTTAATAATTTACTAGCTAGATTATAACTTTATAATATAAAGATTATACTTATTAATTAAGTAAATTATTATATTTATGTATTAAAGTAAATCTTTCCTAGTTAGGCTAAGAGATAAAGATTTACTATTAGAGCTTTTAGGGCATAAGGACTACCTATAAATACCCTAAATTTATAGTTCCTTATAGTAGACTTATTAGAAGAATAAAGAGATAAAACCTCCCTATAGCTAAGGCTCTTAGTTATAAGGCTTCTAATAATAAGGGAAATTCTAAGGACTAGGAAAAGAATTTATCTAATCCTACCCCTAAGAAGGACTCTAATACTAAGAAAGAGTAAGATAAGAAGGATTTAAACCCTTCTAAAGCCTCTAAGAAAAAGTAAAAGAAGAAGAGTAGTAATAATAGGGCTAAAGAAAAAGGAAAAGAAGCTATTTTTACTTTAGGCTATAGCCTAGCTATAGGTTATGTTAAAGAATTAGATTCTAGCAAATCTAGTGATAATAGTAGTAATTCTAAATCTAATTTAAATACTTCTAGTACCACTAGTAATACCACTAGTAAGCTTACTTTTAGCTACTCTAATAATATAGTTAAAAACTCCCTTTTATATAATATAGGTTTTTCTTATTATATTTATAATAATAGGGCTTTCTTTAGGGACTTTAAGCCCCTTAAGAAAGGTAATACTACCCTATAATTATAGCTAGAGAACCTATCTATCCTAAAGGAAGAGGCACTACTATCTTTAATATTTTAATTAAGAAAAATCCACTAGAATATAGGCCTTTAGCTCTGCTAGATGCCCTATATTTCCCTAGTATAGATACAAACCTAGTTAGTGGTTTAACTTACTATCTTTCTAGGGTTATCTTATAAAAGACTAGCTATTTCTAGCTAATAAAAGTCCCTATAGGTTATTAGAACCTACTAAATATAACTTTTTTTGTAGATTAAAGGGTAAGTAACCCCTAAGATTTGTAAGTATTTAACCTACCTCTCCTTTATAGGCTCTTAAAGTTACACTAAATATTAAGCCTATAAGACTTATATAGGGTTTTCCTACCCTATAGAGGTTTAAATTCCATAGCCTACCCTAGATCCTAAGGAATATTAATAAATTAAAGAAATTAACTCTAAAGAAGAAGAAGATTTAGCCCTATATCCCACTAAAGCTCCTAGTTAGGCATCTTCTATAAGGGATTTAGAAGGTCTATATCCTAATACATTAGATAATAATAGTAGCTATCTAGAATCCCCTAAAGACTATAATTCTTAAGAAGCCTAGTAAGATAAGGAGCTAGGGATAATAGCCCTAAAAAGCTAGATTCTAGTTATAAGAAATTACTAGATTTAGCTATTCTTTAGCATATTTAACTTAGATATATAGGGCTTCCCTTACTAAAGAAATTATTAAAATTAGCTAAAGGGATCCCTGATTTTTCCGCTATTAAAGAAAAGGATTTTAACTACTTAGCCTATACGTAAACTAAGGCTATTAGAAAACCTAGTAAAAGACCTATTTAGGACCCCCTAGAGTTTTAGATATTCTAGAGGAGATATAGTTAAAATTAAACCTATACTATATAATAAGAAGGCCCTAGTCCTTATTCTTATTAACCAAAAATCCTAGTATAAATAGTGCTTTTTATTAGCTAATAAAGAAGGTTAGACCCTTTATAATGCTATTAAGGGCTTCTTTAAGGCCCTAAAAACTAATATAATACGTATCCTAGGCACCTTTACTTTAATAAAGGTACTAAAATTAATAATAACCTTTAGTTATAGTTATCTTCTAAAGGAATTTGTTTTAGCACCTCTTACCCCTATATTTATAAATAGAATAGGCTAGTTAAGAGGGCTATTAGGGTTATCCTTAACTAACTTAGGGCTACTCTTTAGTGGTCTAAGTTACCCCTTTATCTATAGTCTTATATCCTACTAGCTATAGTGGATTAAGTTAACATTACTGCTAATATAACTAAGCCCTTAACCCCTAAGCAGCTATATCTAGCTAACTTAGAACCTAAGACTACTTATAAACCTGATTTTTCTAAGATTAGGGCTAGAGGGTCTTATTATAAGGTTCTAATACCTCCAGAGCAGAGATCTAAGCTACAAAAGCTAGCCCCTAGGACTATCCCTAGTTAGTTACTAGCTACTCTAGGTTTAAACGTCTATCTTATTTATATTCCCTGTTATGGACTTAAGCTAGGAGCTCGGGTTAAGTCCGGGTTAAGGTCAGGTCTAGAAAGGGTACGAATTGTGCGTAGGTTATGTAAGAGTAAACATAGGTTAGTGCGTAAACCGCGTACTAACTAAGTATAACCCTTATAAATTAGGATATAGTATAACCTCTAGTTTAGTTCTCTTTTCTTTTATAAGAATAATAATTATACTTTAAATACTTATATATAGTAACTATAAGGCTAGTTTATAATATTTATTATTCTTTACTATTTATTTATTATAAGTACTTAATAATTAGTAAAGGTACTATTATCCTTAGAGAGAATAAATATAGATAAGATAGTAATATAATAGGAAGTACTTAATAAGTAAGCTAAATAAATTGAATACCTAGTTAAGTAATAAAATATAAACCCTATTTTAAATTAGCTAAAATAAAACCCTTACTTATAAGGCCTTTATTTAATAGTAATAAAGTGCTATTTATAGTATAAAAGGGTTTTATAACTTATAAGCTATTAATAAATAAGGACTTTATTAGAGATAAATATAACTAGTAATTCTTTATTTACTAGAACCTTTACCTAAGATCTAGGCCTAAGTTACTCCTTACTTTAAAAGGGCTATTTTCTAGACTTTTAACTAAGGGTATTTCTTAGTTATATAGGGAAATATTTAATAACCCTTATTAATAGGAAATAGCTATTACTAAACTTAACTAGTTAATATAGTATTAGAATAAGTATTTTAGTAATTTCTATATTTAATTTAAGTAAAAATTAGTGCTTACTAAGGGGCTAGGCTAGGATAACTTTATAAAGTTAGCTAAATTATATATAATACTTAATAAGTAAATAAAAGACTATAGTATTAGTTAAAATATACCTTAGGTAAATTACTTAGTAGCTATAGCTTATTATTATAGTATTTTATTAGATATTAAATCCTATTTCTTAGAGAAAAAGTATTAGTTATATAAGCTTACCTTACTAGTAATTAATATAAATAAGCACTACGGATGCCTGTCACGGGATGTCTGGTTGTGCGGGACGGCGGGCGAATTCGATGATACGATGGTACAATACGCTTCACAACTGTTTGAAACAGAAGTAAAGATATACTAATAATAGATATTTAATTAATAAATATAGTAAGTACTTAAAAAGGTTTTAGAAAGTCTTAGGATTAGTATATATAGCTAAAGTTAGGTAATAAAAGTAATATAAAATAAGCTAAGTAAGTTTCCTAAGAAGTATTAAATATATAATATAAAAGGGTAAATATATATAATATAGCTTTACTAAGTACTTTATTATAGTATATACCTTATATAGTATTATTTATTTATAAGAGAAATTATTAATTAATACTTATAGTATAGTTAAGGCTAATTCTAAGAACTTAGGTAATAAGTCTAAGGAGTAACTAGGAAAAGAGTAATCTCTTTATTAAGTTATTTAAAAGAATTAAAAGAAAGAAGTATAAAAGGCTTTATAGTATATAGTTATTACTAATAAGGACTTTAAGTAAATCTAGAATAATATAGATTTATTACCTTTCTTAGTTCCTATATTAATTAAAAACTACCTTTATAAATACTTAAGTTAATATAGGTTATAATTACTATACTACTATAAGTAAATACCTAGTCTAAAAGCTCTAACTAGAATATATCTCTTTTCTAACTAAGAGGTTAGTTTATATAGTAATTAGTATAAAATAAAGGGGAACTAAGAGCTATAAAAATATTTATATATAATATATATTATTTATTTTTAGGTAAATTTAGATAAATAAAAGGCACTAATTATAGTATATATAATCCTAGGATTAACTAAATAGTTAATCTTAGGATACTATAAATAAAGCACTATAGTATAAACTTAGATATAAAGTATTACTAGTTATATATAGGGATAGTAAATAACCTATAAGTATAGGCTATAGTTAATAGGAAGGTTAACTAACCTATAGTAGTAATCTTAGGTTTAATATTTATAGGGATAGTATATTAGGTAAAGAGATAAAAGGAGTATATTTAGCTTTATACTATAAGCTTATAAAAATTATATTTATTTTATAAATTAATACTATACTAAAGGCTTTAGAATAGGAACTTTTAGCTTCCTTACTAAAGGTATTATAGGACTTTAATAACCTCTTTTATAAAAGTAAAGTAAATACTTTACCCTATATTAAGGGAATTTAGATTACTATATTTACCTTAAATAAGACTTAGAGGGAAATAAACTAGACTTACTATAGGTACTTTTATACAATATACTATACTAATACTTACTTAAAATTAAGAAGTAAGTTATAAACCTAATAAATAAGGGTTAGATTTAGGTAAGTTTATTATTAGTAATAGTACTAATACTATTAGTAAAGAAACTAGGGAAGGGTAAAGGTTTTATATAAATTATTATATATTAAATAAGATTATAAAATAGGACTATTATTCTTTACTATTAGTTAAGGAAATACTATATTTATTAGTAAAGGTAAAGTAGTTTATAAAGCTAGATATATAAGTAGCATTCTATTATATATATATTACTAAAGGTAAGGAATATTAGACTATATTCTAAATATAATTTAAATTATTTAAATAGTTAGTTTATCCCTTTAGCTTTATAGGTATACCTATAACCTTTAGAGGTATATTAATAAGGCCTTAAATAATATTCTTAGGGACTATATTACTGTTAAAATAATGCTATTTATAGCACTATTTTATAGGCCCACTAGTTGCCTAGTTGCGTTGTTGCAACGTTAGTTACAGGCGTTGCTTGCAGCGTTGTGACCTGCGTTCCCTACAACTAACCCATAGGCTTGTATAACTAAGCTAACTAGGTTACCCTATAGGGAAGCTAAAATTAACTATAACTAGGGAACTAGTAGTCGTATAAAGGCTGACGTATACTATCTGAATCCTTGAATTTTCTGGATTTAATAGTATATTTTATTTATAGGGTTATATATTAAAGTGCTTAGTTAGGCTACGTGGGCATCTAGATTATATAGTTATAAGTTAATTTTTTTACTTTTCCTATATAAATAAATTTTATAGAAAATAAAAAGTAGCTCCTTAGACCCTCTAGCAACCCCTTTCCTCTAATATAGTTAGTAGGCCTATAAGGGGACTTATAAAATCCTCTTATTACTTCTTAGACTATCTATTCGTTAGAATTAACTATATTTAACTATCTATACTCTCTATCTTAAAGAATCTACCGTAATCTAGTTATCTAGAAGCCGCTGCGAAGGAATCTACTAGGAGGTCTTCCTATCCCTCTAGCTAGATTCCCTTCTATTCCCAATAATTACTATATACCTTAATAATATCCTAGTCTATTTAGGGGCTTATAAAGGATTATATATAGAAGGTTTATAAAGTACTAGCTAGACTATAATAGGCTAGTTCAAACTTAGATATTAAAAAGTGTATTTTTACTATAAAAGAAGTTAAATATCTTAGATTTATTATTTATATAAGAAAAGAGATTTATTTAGATAATAAGAAGATTATAGCTATTAGGGATTAAAAGGCTCTAATAAGGGTTTAGGAGTCTATAGATTCCTTAGGTTTACTAACTTTTACTATAATTTTATACTATAATTCTCTAAGATTATAAGCTCTCTTATTAACTTAATAAAGAAAGGTGCTTTATTTTATTAGATAAATACTTATAAGCAAGCTTTTAAGTTATTAAAGCTAGCTTTTATATTATATTCTATCTTAATTTAATAGGATTCTAATAAGGATATAGTAATAAAGGTAAACTATTTAGGAATAGCACTAGGGGCTATCTCTCTTAGGTTAATAATAAAGGAATTTTATATCTAGTAGTATACTACTTAGCTTACTTATAACTAGCTTAATAGAATTATACTATATATAATAAGGAATTACTAGTAGTTATTTTATACCTTAAGGTATAGTTAGTAAAGTTATAGAGTATTAGTAAACTATTTATAATACTAATAGACTATAAGAATCTAGAGTATTTTATAGTACTAAGGGAGATATTAGAATAGTAAGTATAATAGGTAAAGACTTTAGTGCTTTTTAATTTTTATTTATATTATAAACTAAGTACTTAGGTAAGATAACTAGATATATTATTAAGATATTATTAGAAAGAGTTATAGATAAGAAGGCTAAAAGTATTTATTATATATTTAGTAATAGCCTCTATATATTATAGGTTTAGGTAAGGATAGCTATATATAGATATTAAGCCTATTATAGTATTAGAAAATATAACCCTAGGAAATAATTTAGTCCCTATAATAAGTCCTCTAGCTAGTATATTAATATTTATAGATAAACACCTCTAATCCTTATAGGATTAATCTCTAACCTATAATAAGACTTATAGGTTATAATTATATATAGTTAAGGTAAAAGCTTAGAAGTTTCTAAAGATAGCTAATATAAAAGAATAAATAGTAAACTACTAGATTAGTATAAAAGGGTGCTTTAATTCTAGGGCTAGATATAGGTCCCTAAGTAGGAGCCCTTAACTATAACCTTAATTTAGTAAGCTTATAACTTACCCTTACTAGGTTACTTAGGCTAGAATACTACCTTTAAGGCGCTTTAAAGAGACTACTATTAAGATAGTCTATTATAGGATATAGCTTAAGTTATATATAACTACTACTACTATAGAGGTTAAAAGAGTTAATAACTATAATAAGGCTTACTAAAGCTAATTCCTTTACCTAATAAATACTAGTTATAAATTTCTATTAATTTTATAACTAACCTTCTAGCTAAGGACTAGGGTAATCTATAGTTCCTAATAGTTATTATAGATAGGCTCTCTAAATATATATAACTTAAGGCTATAATATTAATAAGGGCTAAGGTATATATAAAGTAATTTAAATACTATTAGTAATAGTTCTATAGTTTCCTTACCTAGATTATTATAGATTATAGATTAGACTAGCTAAGTAATTTTTAGATAGTATTATATAATAAGATTAGCACCTAATAGCTCCTATTAATATTATATTACCTATAGATAGATAGTAGTATAGAAAGGGCTAACTAGGAGATGCTAGCTATTCTATAGGTATTACTATTCTTTTCTTAATTTAACTAGGTAAACCACTTGCTAGCTTACTAGCTTACTAGCTTACTAATTAGTATTAAATAATAGGGATTTATTAGTAATAGGTATAAGTATAAATATAGCCTTATATAGCTTTAATATACCTATAATTTAGGAGGTATGTTTTATATAAATATTAATAACCTTAGTAAAGGGATAAGCTTAAGTATTTTTATAATATTTAAAGAATAGTATAAATCTAATATAAGCTACTATAGCTTTTATCTAATAATAATAATAGGAGAATATAAATAGTAGTTAAAGACTAGTAAAATAGTTTTAGGTTAAGAACTATATATAGCTAAGTTTTTAAAATATTAAAAAAACTATTCTTATAAGAAACTAAACTAGGTAATAGCTAAATATAAGGTACTAGAGGTCCCTATACTATTAATACTTAAATTAGATATTATAAGAGGACTATACCTTATTTTCTATATTAATTTAGTATAGAGAGTAGTAAAAGATCTATTATTAAGTTAGAAGCTAGCTAATAAATAACTACTACTAAAGTTAGTTATAACTAATACTAATAAGGATCTCTCTAAGTATTAGGTTAAGAAGATTCTTATTACTAAAAATACCTAAGGTTAGGAATTAAACTATAATATCTTAGTAAAATAAAAAGGATATATATAGCTAATATAGGAACTATTAAAAAGTATATAAAATATAAAGGCACTAAATAAATTTAAGTTATAATAAAGGGATATATAAATAAATAATAGTCCTAAAAGGTATAGTTTAATTTAGCTATAGAAAATTAATATCCTAGTTTACCTCTAGTATATATATATTATAGTACTATTTATTTACTATAGTAAAGTGTAATTAAAAAAAGAGAGGCTTTTAGGCTAGTAATAATATTTATAGTAATTCTTTATAATAAAGTAAGTAAGTTTAGCTATAGCTTTAGTTAGGCTATAGGTATTAGCTATAACTTATTATACTATAGTAATACTTACCTCCTAAGCTTAGATAAACTATATAAGGTTATTACTTATATTAGTTATACTATAGAAAAATTTAGTAGTAAGAGTATTTTATACCTAATAAGTAAGTATAGTTTATATAAGTATAAAAGCTTATACCTTAGTAGCCCCTTAGGTATAGGCTATACTTATAAGGGAGGAGGCTAAAGGCTAGGCCTTAGTAAGATTAATATAAGTAGCTATAAATATACTATTAAAATATTTATAGTAATAAATAAAATCTTTTATAAAAATAATATAATATTCTTTCTTACTAATAAACTACTTTATAGCTATAGTCTTAATAGCTTTATTAATACTTATAAAAGTCTTAAGATACTAAAAGGTATAATATAATTTAGGGTTACTATAGTATAAATATATTTTCTAAATATATAAGTAATAGGCTACCTAGTAAGGACTATAAGCCTAGTTTATACTTAGAATATAAGTATACTAGCCCTTAGTATATAGATTATTAATATAAGGGATATATAAAAATTATATTTCTTACTATTAAAGAGAGCTTTATTATTAGAGTTACCTTTAAGAATATATTTACCTAGGTAATTTCTTTTACCTAGGGTATAAGGGAAAAGAGAAAGAGAAAAGGATATAGTAGTAATAGCTTTAGAAATAACTTTAGATATAGTAAAAGTAAAATAAGAAATAAAGAAAGCTTAATAAAAGTTAAGAGAAAATAAAAAGAATACTTTAAGGGAATATTATAATAATAAAAGAAAAAGAAAGTAAGAATTAAGGGAAAAAAGAAAGAGTATTTATATTCCTAGAAATGTAGGATTTATCCTAACTAAAATCTAGGCTAGCTATAATATTAAAAGTAAGCTAGGAATAGGTAAGGGTAATATATTATATAATTATTTAATAAGTAATTAAAGATAAGGAAAATATTAGAGTAAAGTTAGAATTTAGTAAGTAATAAATAAAAGATAAAAAAAAGTAATAATATAAAGTATAAAAATAGCTAGTAATAAGTATAAGAAAAGAGTAAGCTAGTATTTTTAGGTAGTAAAGTTAGAGTAAGTAAGGCTATTAGTATAATAAGGAGAGTTAAGGGTAAGGTAAGTTTATAATAAAAATTTTTATAATTTATATAGTAAAGTTTAGCCTTACTAGCTACTCTCTCTCTTACTAGAGGCTAACTTTATATATATAAGAAAGGTAGCCTAATACTAAAGACTTATACTTATTATTTACTTACTTATATATAAGAGAGATAAAGGAAGGGTAAGTAAGGGGTATATTATAAATTTAAGCTAGGAGCTTAGGTTTAGTTTAGGTTAAGGTTAGGTCTAGAAAGGGTATAAATTATATATAAGTTATATAAGGGTAAATATAAATTAGTATATAAACTACGCACTAACTAAGTGTAACCCTATAAATTAGGATATAGTGTAACCTCTAGTTTAGTTTTTTTCTTCTTTTATAAGAATAATAATTACACATTAAATGCTTATATATAGTAGCTATAAGGCTAGTTTATAACATTCCCTCTAAAAGGTTAGTTATTAAGACTAGCTTTATTAAAATTATAGAGGATATAGGCTCTATAAGAACCCCTAAGTCTTTAGGAGTTATCCTTTAGAGGGAGGAATTAATAATCTTTATAATCCCTTATAAGATAATCTAGAGGTTTAGGATAATCTAAAGCCTACAAATCTAGTACCCTAGAGAGCCCTAGCCCTATAGCCCCTAATAAGGCACCTATAGGAAATCTATTAGCTAATTCTAATGCTATAGATATTAATAATTTTAATATAACTTCTTTTATTAAGGAGTTATACTTTCAGGCTTAGGAAAAGGCTAAATTATCCACTAAGAATAATAATAACTTAGATACCCCTAAGACCTAGAAATAAGCTTTAAAAAGTAAGGAAAGTTAAAAATAGATAGATATTACTTTTAGTAAATTTAAGTAGCTTTTAACTACTAGAACCTTTAAATTTATAGGGATAGACTAAGTCCCTAAGGGCTAGAAGATTCTAAAGAATAGGCTTATTTATAAGCTTAAAAGGATAAAGAAAATAATCCTTTAAAATACAAGGCCTACCTTATTACTAAAGGCTTTATATAAATAGAAGGTTAAGATTATCTTAAGACCTATACTACTATAAGTATCCCTCCTAGTTAGTAAATATTATTAGCTCTAGTAGCTTCTAATAACTAGGAAGTTAAGCAAATTAATTTTATAGGGGCCTTTTAAATAGCATACTAAAGGAAGCTATTTATATATAAATCCTAGATAGATTTACTAAATTTGCTAAAGCTATGCCTAAATTAGCTAAATTACTTAAAAGTATAGCTATAAACCCTCTTAAAAGCAGGTTATTTTCCTTTAAAAAGCTTTATATAGATTAAAATAAAGCTCTAGAGAGTAGCAGTAGGCTTTAAAGGATCTTCTTTATAAGCATAGCTTCTACCCTTAATATCTAACCTAGCTGTCTTTTATAACCTAACTATATTTACATATATAGCAACTTATATAGATAACTACCTCCTAATAAGACTAGACCTTAACTATATTAATAGATTAAAGAAGCTTTTATATAAAGCTTATCCTATAGAAGACCATAGACTAGCTAAATTTTTCCTAGGCGTTTAAATCACTAGAAAAAAAAAAAAGGGACTATTACTATTCACTAGTCCTAGTATATTTCTAAAGCCCTAGAAAGGTTTAATTTAAAGGATACTAAGCCTATTTAAATTCCTTTCTAACCTAGAATTATAAAACAAGCAATAACTAAACCTCTTTCACCCCTAGATTATAAGCTATATTAGAGTATAGTAAGGACTATTATATACGTAATGCTTCTTACTAGGCCTAATATTTCTTTCCTAGTTTAGTGGCTTTTTACAGCGCTATCTAAGCCGTTTATAAAGCACTTAAATGCTTCTAAACACTTGCTTAGATTTCTATCTAGCACTATAGGTTATTCTATAACCTATAGAAGGTCTAGAACTGTATTAAACTCTAAAGCCTCTATAACTACAATACCTATTGGATTCTGTGATAGCGACTTTACTAGAGATAATCCTCTTTAAAATTAACCTATGCTTATCTTTTAAGCTAGCTAAAGGCCCTATTAGCTAGAAATTAAAGAAATTAACTACAATAGCTTTATTAACCTTAGAGGCTAAATCTAATACCCTATGTAAAGCTATTAGGTAGCTTAAGTGGCTTTATAACCTTTTAAGGAAATTAAGCTACCTATAACCCCTCTAGTCCTAATTTTTAGTAATAACTAAGGAGCTATTACTACTACTAATAACCCTACTCTTTATAGCAGAATAAAGCATACCTTACTAAAATTTAACTATACTAGAGAAAAGGTACAGAAGGGTATAGCTAAGGTTATCTATATTAACACTAAAGATATGCTTACAGATAGCTTAACTAAGCCTCTGCCTAATAATAAATTTCAATAATTTATTAAATTACTAGGCCTTATAAACATAAGGACCTAGATATAACTATAAAATTAACAAAACAGTCGAAAAATAATAAACTAATAAAAACACTGGAATTCTAGTTAAAAGTTATTAGATTTATAGGTTATTAGATTTATAGTTTAAAAAGTTATTAGATTTACAGTTAAAAAGTTATTGGAATTTATGGATAACTTAGATATCTATTAAAGAGCTAAGTCATTAGGCATTGAATTAGTTACCTTATACTTTTCTAGAGGGAGTGTTAAAATAATGCTATTTATAGCACTATTTTATAGGCCCACTAGTTGCCTAGTTGCGTTGCTATAACCTAGGCTGCAGCGTTAGTTGCAGTATTAGTTGCAAGCGTTAGTTGTAGCATTAGTTATTCACACAACTTACGTTGCCACCTACTAAAGCAAGCTACGGCATATATAACTAAGCTAACTAGGTTACCCTATAGGGAAGCTAAAATTAACTATAACTAGGGAACTAGTAGTTATATAAAAGGCTAACGTATACTATTTAAATCCTTGAATTTTACTGGATTTAATAGTGGTTTTTATTTATAGAAGTACACTTTAAAAGTAATAAGTTAGTCCACGTGGGCGTCTAGTTTATATAGCCATAAGTTAATTTTTACTTTTCCTATATAAATGAATTTTACGGAAAATAAAAAGTAGCTTATAAGACCCTCCTAGTAACCCCCTTCCGTTAATATAGTTAGTAGGTCTATAAGGGGACTCGAAATATCCTCTTATTGCTTATTAGACTGTCCGTACGCTAGAAATACAACTATATCTAACTATCTAAGCCTTCTATCTTAAATAATCTATCGTGATCTAGTTATCTATAGGTCGCTGCGCTCTTCATTGCGCTAGCTATCTAGGAATCTATTAGGAGGTCTTCCTATCCCTCTAATACCTTCCCCTTCCAATTCTCAATACTTAGATATTATAAGTTACTCCTACTTGCTTAATAGTAGCTTTACTACTACTATTATATAGTAGTTACTAATATTCTTTAGCGTTATATTATTATCCTTACCCTCTATTATTTATTCTTACTAAAATTATTAGTTTTTTCCTTTCTCTTATAGTTCCTACTTAGTCTTTTATAGCTAAGTTACTACTAGCTAACTATATTTACTATTTAAGTAATAACTCCTAGTCCTTTTACTTTACTACCTAAGAAGTCTTCTAAGAAGTCTTCTTAAAAAGAATAGCTTTAAAAATCTCTATATAAGTTTACTATATCCTTATAAGGTATTAGCTACTAACTTATAGATAGTAATACTAAAATTCTATATATACGCTATACCTAGTAGGTAGTAATATAGAATATTCTTTCTAAAGATAATATATATAAAATTCCTTAATATCTTATAGAGAGAATCTTATTCTTACTAAATATAATAACTCTCTTTATATAAACTTATTACTTACTTATCTCTTACTATTACTAACCTCTAGTAACTAACTTTATAAAATACGCTTACTACGCGTGAAATAATAAAGCATGTATTAGCGTACGTTTATTTCTTTTTAGACATAGCTTATAAGCCACTAATACCTTACTAGTGTCTAGCTAGAATTATAAAGCTTTACTAAAAGCTTTTTAAAATCATTAAGGCTATCCCTAACCCTAAGGATAGTCCATACTATCTTAACGAGGTAAGTACGTCCCTGTTTCTCATATACTTGGTAGCTACTGACAAGTATTTATATCCCTATTTTAACGTAACTAACTAGTAATAGGCTAGCGACTATGTTCTTAGAATATGTTTTTAGAGATTATAAAGCCCTAGAAGGTATTATAATAGACTAAGGTTCTATATTTACTAGTAGCTTTTAGATAACTTTTTACTACCTTATTATAACTAAGTAGCTATTAAGCACTGCTTTTTACCTATAAATAAATAGATAGATAGAGCGTTTAAACTAGGTTTTAGAGTATTATTTAAGAGCTTTTACTTACACTAAATAGACTAATTAGGCTAATAACCTATTAATAGTATAGTTTACATATAATATAAGTTCCTATATAACTTATAGCTATACACTAGTAGAGGTCCTATAAGGTTATAACCCTAGAGGTCTATAGTAAGTAATTATAGATATCCCTTTAGTAAATAACTAAGTAAAAGGTAAAGTCCTAGTACTAAGAGAAAATATACTATAATTAAATAGCTCTTAAGTAGTTTATAAGCTTAGTATAGGGAATACTATAATAAGAAAAGAACTCTAATAAGGTTTAATATTAGTAATTATATTTTACTATTAATAAAGAATATTAATTTAAGGTAATATAGTTAAAAGCTAGCTATAAAGTACTTAGGCCCTTATAAGATTATAAAGGTAATTAGAAACTATAGCTTAGCTTATTAATTAGAATTACCTACTAGAATACGCTTATATAATGTTTTTAATATTAGAAGCCTTAAACCTTTTAAAGGGAACCTAACTAATATAGTAAATACTTCCTTATTATAAGATAATATTAAAGATAATAAGTAAGAGTATAAAGTTAAGAGAATTATTTTATATTAGTATAATAATAGGCACTATAAGTATCTAGTAAAATAGAAAGGCTATAATAGATTAGAGAATTTATAAGTATTAAAAGGGATTTTATTATAAGAGATATTATTAATAACTATAAGTAGTAATTAAGTAGCTAAGTTATAGGGATAGAATTACTCTTTATAGATAGGGTGTAGTAAGATTTTAAAATAAGGTTATATTATTCCTATAATCTATAGCATAGCTACCTAGCACCTATTATTCTATAGCTATATTAGCCCTAGTTAGAGTATTGCACTACAATGTGTAGTGTAGTGTAGTTTTTGTAGTGTAATGTAGTTACTACACTACAAATTACACTATACTATAAACTACACTAACTATAAGCTAAAAAGTATTTATCTTAGCTTATCTTAGCTTCTAATAGCTTCTAATAGCTTCTAATAGCTACTCATAGCTTCTAATAGCTTCTCATAGCTTCTAATAGCTACTCATAGCTTCTAATAGCTTCTCATAGCTTCTAATAGCTTCTAATAGCTTCTAATAGCTTCTAATAGCTTCTAATAGCTTCTAATAACTTCTAATAACTTATAATAGGTTATAATAACTTATAATAACTTATAATAGGTTATAATAACTTATAATAACTTATATTAGCTTATATTACTTATAATATTCTTAGTGTTAAAGTTTAATTAAAAATAAATAAGTAATAAAGAAATAAAATATAAATATAAGTAAGTATAAGTAAATTACAATAGAAAAAGCTAGACTTTTTAGTTATTTAGTATTTTAAGGTTTTTTAAAATATTAATAAAATAAAATGCTTTTCTCTTTTCTCTTTTATATTTTTAATAATATAATAATACTAATTATAGTAATTATAGTATTTATAATATATAAATTAAAAGTAAGTCTAAGTATTATTCCTAAAAATAGGTTTAACTAATTATAATAAAGGTTATTAGAGTTTCTATAGTTATTATAATTATTAAAGTATATTAAATAAAAGTGGGCCTTAGTTTAATTTCTAAAAATAGGTTAAACTAATTATAATTAAGGTTATAAGAGTTATTATAGTTATTATAATTATTATAGTATATTAAATAAAAGTAGGTCCTAATTTTATTTGTAAAAATAGGTTAAACTAATTGTAATTAAGGATATTAGAGTTATTATAGTAATTATAAATATAACAATATATTGAATAAAAGTGGGTCCTGGTTTTATTTATAAAAAAGATTAAACTAATTGTAATTAAGGTTATAAGAGTTATTTTAGTCATTATAATTATGATAATATATTAAATAAAAGTTAGTCCTAATTTCATTCGTAAAAATAGGTTAAACTAATTGTAATTAAGGTTAGAGACATTATAGTTATTATAATTATGATAATATATTAAATAAAAATGGGTCCTAGTTTTATATCTTATAATAGGTTAAACTAATTATAATTAAGGTTATTAGAGTTATTATAGTTATTGGAAATGGAAGGGGAATCTATCTAGAGGATAGGAAGACCTCCCTAGTAGATTCCTTCGCAGCGGCTTCTAGCAACTAGATTACGGTAGATTCCTCAAGAGAGAGAGCATAGATAGTTAAATATAGTTGATTTCTAACTAGATAGATAGTCTAATAAGTAATAAGATAATATTTTAAGTCTCCTTATAAACCTACTAACCATATCGGAGGAAATAGGTCGCTAGAGGGTCTTAGAAGCTACTTTTTATTTTCTGTAAAATTTATTTATATAGGAAAATAAAAATCAACTTATAACCATATAAACTAGCTACCGACGTGGCCTAACTAAGCACTTTAATATACAACCCTATAAATAAAATACACTATTAAATCTAGAAAATTCAAGGATTTGAATAGTATACGTCAGCCTTTATATGACTACTAGTTCCCTAGTTATAGTTAATTTCAGCTTCTCTATGGGGTAACCTAGTTAGCTTAGTCATATAAGCCTGTGGGTTGGTTGTGGGCAACGCAGGTCACAACTAACGCTGCAAGCAATGCCTGTAACTAACGTTGTAACAACGCAACTAGGCAACTAGTGGGCCTATAAAATAGTGCTATAAATAGCATTATTTTAACAATAGTAATTATAATTATAATAATATATTGAATAAAAGTGGGTCCTGGTTTTCTTTATAAAAATAGATTAAACTAATTGTAATTAAGGTTATTAGAGTTATTTTAGTCATTATAATTATGATAATATATTAAATAAAAGTGGGTCCTAGTACTATTTCTAAAAATAGGTTAAACTTATTGTAATTAAGGATAAAAGAGTTATTGTAGGTATTATAATTATGATAATATATTAAATAAAAGTGGGTCCTAGTACTATTTCTAAAAATAGGTTAAACTAATTGTAATTAAGGTTATTAAAGTCATTGTAGTTATTATAATTATTATAATATATTAAATAAAAGTGGGCCCTAGTTTTATTTCTAAAAATAGGTTAAACTAATTGTAATTAAGGTTATTAGAGTCATTATAGGTATTATAATTATTGAGAATTAGAAGGGAAGGTATTAGAGGGATAGGAAGATCTCCCTAATAGATTCCTAGATAGGTAGCGCAATAAAGGGCGCAACGACCTATAGATAACTAGATTACGGTAGATTGTTCACTTTGAGAGCTTATATAGTTAAATATAGTTGTATTCTAACGTACGGACAGTCTAACAAGCAATAAGAGGATATTTTAAGTCCCCTTATAGACTTACTAACTATATTAATAGAAGGGGTTACTAGGAGAGTCTTATAAGCTACTTTTTATTTTCTATAAAATTTATTTATATAGGAAAAGTAAAAATCAACTTATAGCTATATAAACTAGACGCCTACGTAGACTAACTTATCACTTTTAAAGTGTACCTCTATAAATAAAAACTACTATTAAATCCAGTAAAATTCAAGGATTTAAATAGTATACATTAGCCTTTTATATAACTACTAGTTCCCTAGTTATAGTTAATTTTAGCTTCCCTATAGGGTAACCTAGTTAGCTTAGTTATACATGCCATAGCTTTGCTTTAGTGGCAACGTAGGTTATGTGGTAACTAACGCTATAACTAACACTATAACTAACGCTATAGCCTAGGTTATAGCAACGCAACTAGGTAAGTAGTGGGCCTATAAAATAGTGCTATAAATAGCATTATTTTAACACTCCTCTAGAAAAGTATAAGGTAACTAATTTAATGCCTAATAACTTAGCTCTTTAATAGATATCTAAGTTATTTATAAATTCTAATAACTTTTTAACTATAAATCTAATAACCTATAAATCTAATAACTTTGTAACTAGAATTCTAGTGTTTTTATTAGTTTATTATTTTTCGTCTATTTTGTTAATTTTATAATTATACCTAGGTCCTTGTGTTCGTAAGGCCTAGTAATTTAATAAATTATGAAAATTTATTATTAGGTAGGGGCTTAGTTAAGCTATCTACAGGCATATCTTTAGTGTTAATATAGATAACCTTAGCTATACCCTTCTGTACCTTTTCTCTAGTATAGTTAAATTTTAGCAAGGTATGCTTTATTCTGCTATAAAGAGCAAGGTTATTAGCGGTAGTAATAGCTCCTTAGTTATTACTAAAAATTAGGACTAGAGGGGCTATAGGTAGCTTTATTTCCTTAAAAGGTTATAAAGCCACTTAAGCTCCCTAATAGCTTTATATAGGGCATTAGATTTAGCCTCTAAGGTTAATAAAGCTATTATAGTTAATTTCTTTAATTTCTAGCTAATAGGGCCTTTTACTAGCTTAAAAAGATAAGCATAGGTTAATTTTAAAGAGGTCCTATTGCTAGTAAAGTCACTATTATAGAATCTAATAAGGGTTATAGAGGCTTTGGAATTTAATATAGTTCTAGACCTTCTATAGGTTATAGAATAGCCTATAGTGCTAGATAAGAATCTAAGTAAGTATTTAGAAGCATTAAAGTGCTCTATAAATAGCTTAGATAGACCTATAGAAAGCCACTAGACTAGAAAAGAGATATTAGGTCTAGTTCGAAGCATTAGGTATATAATAGTCCTTACTATACTCTAATATAGCTTATAATTAGGGGTAAAAGAGGTTTAGTTATTGCTTATTTTATAATTCTAGGTTATAAGGGAATTTAAATAGGCTTAGTATCCTTTAAACTAAACCTTTCTAGGATTTAGAAATATACTAGGACTAGTGGATAGTAATAGTCCCTTTCTTTTAATTTCTAGTAATTTAAATCCCTAGGAAGAATTTAGCTAGTCCATAGTCTTCTATAGGATAAGCTTTATATAAGAGCTTCTTTAATCTATTAATATAGTTAAGGTCCGGTCCTATTAGAAGGCAGTTATCTATATAAGTCACTATATTTATAGATATAGTTAGGTTAAAGAAAATAGCTAGGTTAGATATAAAGGGTAGAATCTATGCTTATAAAGAAGATCCTTTAAAGCCTACTGCCACTCTCTAGAGCTCTATTTTAATCTATATAAAGCTTTTTAAAGGAAAATAACTTACTTTTAAGAGGGTTTATAGCTATACTTCTTAAGTAATTTAGCTAGTTTAGGTATAGCTTTAGCAAATTTAGTAAATCTATCTAGGATTTACATATAAATAGCTTCCTTTAGTATGCTATTTAAAAAGGCCCCTATAAAATTAATTTGCTTAACTTCCTAGTTATTAGAAGCTATTAGAGCTAATAATATTTACTAACTAGAAGGGATACTTATAGTAGTATAAGTCTTAAGATAATCTTAACCTTCTATCTATATAAAGCCTTAAGTAATAAGGCAGGCCTTATATTTTAAAGGATTATTTTCTTTATTCTTTTTAAGCTTATAAATAAGCCTATTTTTTAGAATCTTCTAGCCCTTAGGGACTTAGTCTATCCCTATAAATTTAAAGTTTCTAGTAGTTAAAAGCTACTTAAATTTGCTAAAAGTAGTATCTATTTATTTTTAACTATCCTTGCTTTTTAAAGCTTATGTCTAGGTCTTAGGGGTATCTAAGTTATTCTTAGTGGATAATTTAGCCTTTTCCTAAGCCTAAAAGTATAACTCCTTAATAAAAGAAGTTATATTAAAATTATTAATATCTATAGCATTAGAATTAGCTAATAGATTTCCTATAGGTGCCTTATTAGGGGCTATAGGGCTAGGGCTCTCTAGGGTACTAGACTTTTAGGCTTTAGATTATCCTAAACCTGTAGATTATCTTATAAGGGATTATAAAGATTATTAATTCCTCCTCTAAAGGATAACTCCCTAAAGGCTTAGGGGTTCTTACAGAGCCTATATCCTCTATAATTTTAATAAAGCTAGTCTTTAGAACTAACCTTTTAGAGAGAATATAAATAAGATAAACATTAGAACCTAGAGTAACTAGTAACTAACTAGGGATAGTCCTAGGGGCTAGCTTTTATAGCTTAGATCTCTGCTCTAGAGGTATTAGGACCTTGCAATAAGACCCTATAGCCCTAATCTTAGAAAAATCAGGTTTATAGGTAGTCTTAGGCTTTAAGTTAGCTAGATATAGCTGCTTAGGGGTTAAAGGTTTAGTTATATTAGTAGTAATATTAACTAAATTAACTATAGCTAGTAAAATATAAGACTATAGATAAAGGGTAACTTAGACTACTAAAGAGTAGCCCTAAGTTAGTTAAGGATAACCCTAATAGCCCTCTTAACTAGCCTATTCTATTTATAAATATAGGGTAAAAGGTGCTAAAATAAATTCCTTTAGAAGATAACTATAACTAAAGGTTACTATTCATTTTAGTATCTCTGTTAAAGTGAAAGTAGCTAGGATACGTATTATATTAGTTTTTAGGGCCTTAAAGAAGCCCTTAATAGTATTGTAAAGGGTCTAACCTTCTTTATTAGCTAATAAAAAGCACTATTTATACTAGGATTTTTGGTTAATAAGAATAAGGACTAGGGCCTTCTTATTATATAGTATAGGCTTAATTTTAACTATATCTCCCTCTAAAATATCTAAAACTCTAGGGGGTCCTAAATAAGTCTTTTACTAGGTCTTCTAATAGCCTTAGTTTACGTATAGGCTAAGTAGTTAAAATCCTTTTCTTTAATAGCGGAAAAATTAGGGATCCCTTTAGCTAATTTTAATGATTTCTTTAGTAGGGGAAGCCCTATATATCTAAGTTAAATATGCTAAAGAAGGGCTAAATCTAGTAATTTCTTATAACTAGAATCTTGCTTTTAGGGCTATTATCCCTAGCTCCCTATCTTACTAAGCTTCTTAAGAATTATAGGCCTTAGGGGATTCTAGATAGCCACTGTTATTATCTAATATATTAGGATATAGACCTTCTAAATCCCTTATAGAAGATACCTAACTAGGAGCTTTAGTGGGATATAGGGCTAAATCTTCTTCTTCTTTAGAGTTAATTTCTTTAATTTATTAATATTCCTTAGGATCTAGGGTAGGCTATAGAGTTTAAACCTCTATAGGGTTGGAAAACCCTCTATAAGTCTTATAGGCTTAATATTTAGTATAACTTTAAGAGCCTATAAAGGAGAGGTAGGTTAAATACTTATAAATCTTAGGGTTACTTACCCTTTAATCTACAAAAAAAAAGTTATATTTAGTAGGTTCTAATAACCTATAGGGACTTTTATTAGCTAGAAATAGCTAGTCTTTTATAAGATAACCCCTAGAAAGATAGTAGGTTAAACCACTAACTAGGTTTATATTTATACTAGGGAAATATAGGGTATCTAGCAGAGCTAAAGGCCTATATTCTAGTGGATTTTTCTTAACTAAAATATTAAAGATAGTAGTGCCTCTTCCTTTAGGATAGATAGGTTCTCTAGCTATAATTATAGGGCTAGTATTACCTTTCTTAAGGGGTTTAAAGTCCCTAAAGAAAGCCTTATTATTATAAATATAATAAGAAAAACCTATATTATATAAAAGGAGTTTTTAACTATATTATTAGAGTAGCTAAAAGTAAGCTTACTAGTAGTATTACTAGTGGTACTAGAAGTATTTAAATTAGATTTAGAATTACTACTATTATTACTAGATTCGCTAGAATCTAATTCTTTAATATAACCTATAGCTAGGCTATAGCCTAAAATAAAAGTAGCTTCTTTTCCTTTTCTTTAGCCCTATTATTACTACTCTTCTTCTTTTACTTTTTCTTAGAGTCTTTAGAAGGGTTTAAATCCTTATTATCTTACTCTTTCTTAGTATTAAAGTCCTTCTTAGGGTAGGATTAGATAAATTCTTTTCCTAGTCCTTAGAATTCCCTTATTATTAGAAGCCTTATAACTAAGAGCCTTAGCTATAGGGGAGGTTTTATCTCTTTATTTTTCTAATAAGTTTACTATAAGGAACTATAAATTTAGGGTATTTATAGGCAGTCCTTATGCCTTAGAAGCTCTAATAGTAAATCTTTATCTCTTAGCCTAACTAGGAAAGGTTTGCTTTAATATATAAATATAATAATTTACTTAATTAATAGGTATAATCTTTATATTATAAAGTTATAATCTAGCTAGTAAATTATTAAAATTAGTATTAAAAGCCTCTAAAGATCCTTATAATTTAAAAAATTTAGGGAATAGTAACTAGTATATAGCGTACTACACTAGATTTTAGCACTTTATAAATACTACCTAATAAGGACTTTATAGGCTTCTTTAGGGGATATTTACTAATATATAGCTACTTAAGGTTCTAATTAGTAGCTATCTCTTAATATTATAAAAGAATAGCTTAATTAGAGTTAGCTAGCTAGCTTACTATACTTAGATTATCTAGAAATTTATGTAATCCTAGGGCTCTAAATTAAATATTTAGGGCTTACTTTTTACTAATTATAATTTTTAGGGCCTTTAAGCTTAGCTCCTCTAGAATAAAATATACTTTCTAATTTAGCTCCTTTATAGCACTTCTATTAAAAGTAGCTTAAAGGTTACTAGTAAAGGATAATACTAGTGTAAATAAAGATTTAGTAGCTAGGTCTTCTCTAGGAACCTTAGTATTTTCTTCCTTAGGTCTAGAAAAGGCCTAAAGACCTTATATAGCTAATATAGTTTATGTTAATTTACTTAGAAGATTATTAATGCTAGCCTTATTTTTAATATAATTATCTTTACTATGCCTAATAAAATTAGTTAAAGTCTTACCTTATTACTTAATTTAGCTCTATATCTATTATTATAAAGCACTAGCCTAGGCAGCTAAAGGTTAATCTTCTATATCTATCTAATTAGGGTCCCTAGGGGGCTAGAAGGGCCTATAGTAAGTCTAGAAGGTCCTATAGTAGGGCCCTTACCCTTAAAATTAGGTAGTGCTATCTTCTAAAATCTTAAAAGATTTTCTATATATAATCTCTAAATTTCTTCCTATTATAAACAACGTATACTAGAAAATTACTTATATTATAATCTAGTTACGCACGTAAAATGCGTGGTAGGGCTGTTTAATAGGGTAGCCTTTAAGGTTAAAAAGTGGGTCTAGCGTATGTATGGATAAAAATAGGCTAGTGAAAATTCTTAGGAAAATTTTCTTAACACTAAAAAGCTATAGATAGGAATATAAGTAAAATAGAACGTGTAATGTAACGCAACGTAATTATAGTGTAGTGTAACGTAATATAAAAGGTTAAAAAGCCTAGTATGTAATATACTAGAAGTCTAATAATAATAAGGGAAGTGTAGTGTATTTACTACGTAAATAATATTAATAATGGTTGTAATAGTGAATAGAATTACTAAAAAGAGGTTATAGTTATAACTAGTGATTATAGGTGCGGCTTGTAATAAATTTAACACTAAAGGTCTAATGTTATAATGCGTAGTGCTAGTGGATAAAAGCTTTAAATTCTAGCGGATTTCCTTTGTAATCTAAGAGCCTATAGTATAGTAAAACTATAACTAATAGCTAAAAATCTAGTAATTGTAGTGGAATAATGTAGTGTAATAAAGTAAACCTATAGGCCTTCTAGGCTTATAACCTATTAAAAATTAGAAGGGGAAGGTATTAGAGGATAGGAAGACCTCCTAATAGATTCCTAGATAGGTAGCGTAATAAAGGGTGTAATAACCTATAGATAACTAGATTATAATAGATTATTTACTTTAAGAGCTTAGATAGTTAAATATAGTTATATTCTAGTATATAGATAGTCTAATAAGCAATAAGAGGATATTTTAAGTCCCCTTATAGACTTACTAACTATATTAATAGAAGGGGTTACTAGGAGGGTCTTATAAGCTACTTTTTATTTTCTGTAAAATTTATTTGTATAGGAAAAGTAAAAATTAACTTATAGCTATATAAACTAGATGCCTATGTGAACTAACTTATTACTTTTAAAGTGTACCCTTATAAATAAAAACCACTATTAAATCTAGCAAAATTTAAGGATTTAAATAGTATATATTAGCCTTTTATATAACTACTAGTTCTCTAGTTATAGTTAATTTCAGCTTCCTATAGGGTAACCTAGTTAGCTTAGTTATACATGCCATAGCTTTGCTTTACTGGTAACGTAAGTTATGTGACAACTAACGCTGTAACTAACACTGTAACTAACGCTGCAGCCTAGGTTATAGCAACGTAACTAGGCAACTAGTGGGCGTATAAAATAGTGCTATAAATAGCATTATTTTAACAAGTAGTGTAGTAGTTATAACCTATATTAACTTAAGTATTTATAAAGGTAGTTTTTAATTAATATAGGAACTAAGAAGGGCACTAAATCTATATTATTCTAGATTTACTTAAAGTCCTTATTAGTAATAACTATATACTATAAAGCCTCTTTATACTCCCTTTTCTTAATCCTTTTTAAATAACTTAATAAAGAGATTACTCTTTTACTAGTTATTCCTTAGACTTATTACCTAAGTTCTTAGAATTAGCCTTAACTATACTATAAGTATTAATTAATAATTTCTCTTATAAATAAATAATACTATATAAGGTATATACTATAATAAAGTACTTAGTAAAGCTATATTATATATATTTACCCTTCTTATATTATATATTTAATACTTCTTAGGAAACTTACTTAGCTTATTTTATATTACTTCTATTACTTAACTTTAGCTATATATACTAACCCTAAGACTTTCTAAAACCTTTTTAGGTACTTACTATATTTATTAATTAAATATCTATTATTAGTATATCTTTACCCTATACCTAGTGCTTACCTATATTAACTACTAGTAAGGTAACCTTATATAATTAATACTTTTCCTCTAAGTAATAGGATTTAATATCTAATAAAATACTATAGTAATAAGCTATAGCTACTAAGTAATTTACCTAAGGTATATCTTAACTAATACTATAGTCTCTTATTTACTTATTAAGTATTATATATAATTTAGCTAATTTTATAGAGTTATCCTAGCCTAGTCCCTTAGTAAGTGCTAATTTTTACTTAAACTAAATATAGAAATTACTAAAATACTTATTTTAATACTATTTTAACTAGTTAAGTTTAGTAATAGCTATTTCCTATTAATAAGGGTTATTAAATATTTCCTTAAGTAACTAAAGAATACCCTTAGTTAAAAGTCTAGAAATAGCTTTTTAAAAGTAAGTAGTAACTTAAGCCTAAACCTTAAGTAAAAGGTTTTAGTAAATAAAAACTACTAGTCTTATTTATCTTTAATAAAGTCCTTATTTATTAATAGCTTATAAGTTATAAAACCCTTTTATACTATAAATAGTAGTTTATTACTATTAAATAAAGGCCTTATAGGTAAGGGTTTCTATTTTAGCTAATTTAAAATAGGGTTTATATTTTATTACTTAACTAGGTATTTAATTTATTTAGCTTACTTATTAAGTACTTCCTATAATATTACTATCTTATCTATATTTATTCTCTTTAAGGGTAATAGTACCTTTACTAGTTATTAAGTACTTATAATAAATAAATAATAAAGAATAATAAATATTATAAACTAGCCTTATAGCTACTATATATAAGTATTTAAAGTGTAATTATTATTCTTATAGAAGAAAAGAGAACTAAACTAAAGGTTACACTATATTCTAATTTATAGGGTTACACTTAGTTAGTGCGTGGTTTATACACTAACTGTTAAAATAATGCTATTTATAGCACTATTTTATAGGCCCACTAGTTGCCTAGTTACGTTGTTACAACGTTAGTTACAGGCGTTGCTTGCAGCGTTGGTTGTGACCTGCGTTCCCACAACTAACCCACAGGCTTGTATGACTAAGCTAACTAGGTTACCCTATAGGAAGCTGAAATTAACTGTAACTAGGGAACTAGTAGTCGTATAAAGGCTAATGTATACTATTCGAATCCTTGAATTTTTCTGGATTTAATAGTATATTTTATTTATAGGGTTGTTTATTAAAGTGCTTAGTTAGGCCACGTGGGTAGCTGGATCATATGGTTACAAGTTGATTTTTACTTTTCCTATACAAATAAATTTTATAGAAAATAAAAAGTAGCTCCTAAGACCCCTCTAGTAACCCCTTTCCACTAATATAGTTAGTAAGTCTATAAGAGGACTTAGAAAATCCTCTTATTACTTATTAGACTATCTATTAGTTAGGAATTAACTATATTTTAACTATCTATGCTCTCTATCTTGAAGAATCTACCGTAATCTAGTTATCTAGAAGCCGCTGCGAAGGAATCTACTAGGGAGGTCTTCCTATCCCTCTAGCTAGATTCCCTTCCATTTCCAATACTAACCTATATCTGCCCTTACATAACCTGCGCATAATTCGCACCCTTTCTAGACTTAACCTTAACCTAGACTTAACCTAAGCTCCTAGCTCGAGTCTATAACAGAGAGTTAGAGGTTTATACTAGTTATATAATCTTAGTCTTTGCTTATTTAGGATTAAAGTGCGCTCTAATTAATATAATAAAGTTATAGATTATATTTAGACCCTAAACCTTATTAATCTTATATATTAATACTTTCTAGTATAGCTTCCCTTACTACTTGATCTAATAATTAAATTAGATATTAGTATATTTAGTGTTATTAAGATATACTATATATTTAGCTAAAACCTCTAACTTAATAATTATAAGCCTAGGTAAAAACCTCTTCTCTAGTTTAATTATAATTTATTAAAGAGTGTAAGGCGCTGCGATGCAGGGTGCGACAGGTACAAGCAAAGGGTGTTGTACGGCTGCCCACACCTGTAGGCAGGCCTCTTAAGCAAGTGTAAGGTGCAGTGTTAGCAATGGCTAGCATTAACGGATCTTTTAGTCTATTAGGAATTCTAGCACACCTTTTAGGTTCTTATAATTATGCTAGCTGTTACAGGTCTTTTAGTTACGCTAGTCATGGGTTTGAGACCTAGCTAGGTAGCTTACATTAGGCTCATAGGGCAGGCTAAAAAGCTAGGCCTTAGGAGTTTGCATTTGTGGGATTATCCTAGGGGCCACGGGAGCCAGGCCCACCTGACTTCTAGGGGACGGTAGTTATGTGCATAGCGCTCGGGCCAAGCTTCTAGAAGAGGGGATAATTGTAAGGCGCTGCGATGTAGGGTGTGACAGGTACAAGCAAAGGGTGCTGTATGGCTGCTAGAGTATTGCACTATAATGTGTAATGTAGTGTAGTTTTTGTAGTGTAGTGTAGTTACTACACTACAAACTACACTATACTATAAACTACACTAACTATAAGCTAAAAAAACTACACTATACTATACTATAAATTTTTTTCACTAACTACACTAACTATAAACACTATAAATATAGTGTTAGTAAAAATATTTATCTTAGCTTATCTTAGCTTATAATAGCTTCTAATAGCTTCTAATAGCTTCTAATAGCTTCTAATAGCTTCTAATAGCTTCTAATAGCTTCTAATAACTACTAATAGCTTATAATAGCTTATAATAGCTTATAATAGCTTATAATAGCTTATAATAACTTATATTAGCTTATATTACTTATATTACTTATATTACTTATATTACTTATATTACTTATATTACTTATATTACTTATATTACTTATATTACTTATATTACTTATATTACTTATAATATTCTTAGTGTTTAAGTTTCATTGAAAATAAATAACAAATAAATAAATAAAATATAAATATAAGTAAGTATAAGTAAATTACTATAGAAAAAGCTAGACTTTTTAGTTATTAAGTATTTTAAGGTTTTTAAAATATTAATAAAATAAAATACTTTTCTCTTTTATGTTTTTTAATAATATAATAATACTAATTATAGTAATTATAGTTATATAAGATATAAATTAAAAATAGGTTGTAATGTTATTTCTAAAAATAGGTTAAACTAATTATAATTAACGATATTAGAGTCATTATAGTCATTATAGTCATTATAATAATTATAGTATATAAATATAAGTGGGTCCTAACATTTTTCTAAAAATAAGTTAAACTAATTATAATTAAGGTAATTAGAGTCATTATAGTTATTATAGTAATTATAGTATATTAAATAACAGTAGGTCCTAGTGTTATTACTAAAATAGGTTAAACTTATTTTTTATAGCTTTATTTTGCTATATAGCCTAATTAAAATAATACTATTAGTTCTATATTAATACTTTATAAATTCTAGTATATTATATTCTTTCTTTATATATTATAGTACTAAGATATATAAAGTTACTATATATAATTTTTAAGACTTTAGTATTATAAAGCTAAAAGTAATATTAAATTAGTTATAATAGTAAATAAATAGTTTAAGGTATTTAAAAGTTCCTATTATATTACTAATAATATTTAGGAACTAAATCTATATCTTACTAACTTCTAGTTATTTGGTTATATGAATGAATGAATTAATTTTATTACCTTAGTTTAGGGTATTTTTTAATTAAAAGTTATAATAATAATTAATAAAAATAGAAAATAATTTATAGTAATAGTAAATAATATAATAGGAAAGTTTTTCTTAAAGTTATATTATTAAAAAAGTACTAAGAATAATAGTATTATTAAAAAGTAATAATATTATATATAACCCTAGTTATAGTAAAATCTTTAAAATAGTTAAATATTATAACTTTAATAACTAATTAAATAAAATAGCTAATAATATAAGCTTTAAATTAATAATCTTCTTTTAATTCTTATAAAAATAACAACCAATAAAAAGTCCCACTTTTCTTTTACCTAGCACTACATTTGTAGTGTTTATAGTGTAGTGTAGTTAGTAACTACACTAACTACACTAACTATAAAAAAAAACTACACTAACTACACTACAAACAATACTCTGATGGCTGCCCACACCTGTAGCCAGGCCTCTTAAGCAAGTGTAAGGTGCAGTGTTAGTAACGGCTAGCATTGACAGATCTTTTAGTCTATTAGGGACTAGCATACCTTCTAGGTTCTTACAAAGAGTTAGAGTTTTATTATTAGAATTATTCTCTTTAATTTGATTAATTACTATAGTATAAGTATTAGGATTAATAGTATTAGTAATCTAAGTACTAAGGGTCCTTTCTTTAAATTAGGTTAATTTATATACTTAATACTTAGTAGTAAAATTATAAGATAAAAAAGAAACCTTTGCGAATCTTTCCGCACCGCCCTACAGGTCTGGAATCGCCTCTAAAATACAAACCAAACTAATATTCAAAATCCTTACCCTTATTTACCCCTTCCTATAATATTATACTACAATAGAGCTAGAGGCAGGTAGGAGAATAAGACGCTAATAGTAATTAATAAAGGAGAAAGGGGCTAGCGCAGAGCTACCACCACCTAAACGCAGGCATAGGATAGTTTAATATCTAGGGATGCGATAATAACCTAAAGATAGATTAGATTTAATTTAAATACCTAGAAGAGAAGAAATACTACAAAGAAATAGCTAGCCTTATCCTAGTGTTAAAATAATGCTATTTATAGCACTATTTTATAGGCCCACTAGTTGCCTAGTTGCGTTGCTATAACCTAGGCTGCAATGTTAGTTGCAGTGTTAGTTACAAGCGTTGGTTATAGCATTAGTTACCACACAACTTGCGTTACCACCAAAGCAAGCTATAGCATATATAACTAAGCTAACTAGGTTACCCTATAGGGAAGCTAAAATTAACTATAACTAGGAACTAGTAGTTATATAAAGGCTAACATATACTATTTAAATCCTTGAATTCTACTAGATTTAATAGTGGTTTTTATTTATAAGGGTACACTTTAAAAGTAATAAGTTAGTCTATATAGGCGTCTAGTTTATATAGCTATAAGTTAATTTTTACTTTTCCTATATAAATAAATTTTATAGAAAATAAAAAGTAGCTTACAAAACCCTCCTAGTAACTCCCTTCTATTAATATAGTTAGTAAGTCTATAAGGGGACTTAAAATATCCTCTTATTGCTTATTAGACTATTTATACATTAGAAATTAACTATAATTAACTATCTAAGCTTTCTATATTAAATAATCCATTATAATCTAGTCATCTATAGATTACTACAACCTTTATTACGCTACCTATCTAGGAATCTATTAGGAGGTCTTCCTATCCCTCTAATACCTTCCCCTTCTAATTCTTAATAGGTTATAAGCCTAGAAGGCCTATAGATTTACTTTATTACACTACGTTATTCTACTATAATTACTAGATTTTTAGCTATTAGTTATAGTTTTATTACACTATAGGCTCTTAAGATTATAAAGGAAATCCACTAGAATTTAAAGCTCTTTATTTACTAGCACCACGCATTGTAACATTAGACCTTTAGTGTTAAATTTATTATAAGCCGCACCCGTAATTACTAGTTATAACTATAACCTCTTTTTAGTAATTCTATTTACTATTATGACTATTATTAATATTATTTACGTTATAGATACGCTACACTTCCCTTAATATTACATTAGACTTCTAGTATATCTATACTAGGCTTTTTAACCTATTATATTACGTTGCATTGCATTGCATTACGTTATACTACACGTTTTATACTATTTACTATTCCTATCTATAGCTTTTAGTGTTAAGAAAATTTTCCTAAGAATTTTCACTAGCCTGTTTTTATTCGCATATACGCTAGACCTACTTTTTAACCTTAAAGGCTACCCTTTAAACAGCCCCACCATATATTTTACGTGCGTAACTAGATTATAACATAAGTAATTTCTAGCACACGTTATTTTTAATAGGAAGAAATTTAGAGATTATACACAGAAAATCTTTTAAGATTTAGAAGATAACACTACCTAATCTTAAGGGTAAGGGTCTTACTGCAAGCCCTTCTAGCCCCCTAGGGACCCTAATTAAAGAGATATAGAGGGTTAACTAGCTGCCTAAGCTAGTGCTTTATAATAATAGATATAGAGCTAAATTAAGCAATAAGGCAAGACCTTAACTGATTTTATTAGGCATAGCGAAGATAATTATATTAAAAATAAGGCTAGTATTAATAATCTTTTAAGTAAATTAACGCAAACTATATTAGCTATATAAGGTCTTTAGGCCTTTTCTAGACTTAAGGAAGAAAATACTAAGGTTTCTAAAGAAAACCTAGCTACTAAATCTTCACTTATATCTATACTACCTTATAGTAACCTTTAAGCTACTTTTAATAGAAGCGCTATAAAGGAACTAAATAAGAAAGTACATTTTATTCTAGAGGAGCTAAGCTAAAAGGCCCTAAAAATTATAATTAGTAAAAGTAAGCCCTAAATATTTAATTTAGAGCCCTAGGATTACCTAAATTTCTAGATAATCTAAGCATAGCAAGCTAGCTAGCTAACTCTAATTAAGCTATTCTTTTCATAATATTAAGAGATAGCTACTAATTAGGACCTTAAGTAACTATATATTAGTAAATATCCCCTAAAGAAGCCTATAAAGTCCTTATTAGGTAGTATTTATAAAGTGCTAAAATCTAGTGTAGTACGCTATATACTAGCTACTATTCCCTAAATTTTTAAATTATAAGGGATCTTTAAAGGCTTTTAATACTAATTTTAATAATTTACTAGCTAGATTATAACTTTATAATATAGAGATTACACCTATTAATTAAGTAAATTATTATATTAATATATTAAAGCAGACCTTTCCTAGTTAGACTAAGAGATAAAGATTTACTATTAGAGCTTCTAGGGCATAGGGACTGCCTGTAAATACCCTAAATTTATAGTTTCTTATAGCTAATTTATTAGAAGAATAGAGGATAAGACCTCCCTATAGCTAAAGCCCTTAGCTATAAGGCTTCTAATAATAATAAGGGAAATTCTAAAGACTAGGAAAAGAACTCCTCTAATCCTACCCCTAAGAAGGATCCTAACGCTAAGAAAGAGTAGGATAAGAAGGATTTAAACCCTTCTAAAGCCTCTAAAAGGAATTAGAAGAAGAAAAAGAGTAGTAATAGGGATAAAGAGAAAGGAAAAGAAGCTACTTTTACGTTAGGCTATAGCCTAGCTATAGGATACGTTAAAGAACTAGATTCTAGTAAGTCTAGTAGTAATAATAGTAGTAATTCTAAATCTAATTTAGATACTTCTAGTACCTCTAGTAACACTACTAGCAAGCCTACTTTTAGTTACTCTAATAATATAATTAAAAACTCCTTTTATATAATATAGGTTCTTCTTATTATATTTATAATAATAAGGCTTTCTTTAGGGACTTTAAGCCCCTTAAGAAAGGTAAAACTAGCCCTATAATTACAGTAGGAGGACCTATCTATCCTAAAGGTAAAGGCACTTCTATTTTTAATGTTCTAGTTAAGAAACATTCACTAGAATATAGGCCTTTAGCTTTACTAAATACCCTATATTTCCCTAGTATAGATACTAACCTAATTAGTGGTTTAACTCACTATCTTTTAGGGGTTATCTTATAAAAGACTAGCTATTCCTAGCTAATAAAAGCCCCTATAGGTTATTAAAACCTGCTAAACATAGCTTCTTTTGCAGATTAAGGGCAAGCTACCCTAAGATTTGCAAGCATTTAACCCACCTCTCCTTTATAGGCTCTTAATGTTACCACAAGGCCTATAAGACTTATTTAGGACCCCCTAGAGTTTTAGATATTTTAGAGGGAGATATAGTTAAAATTAAGCCTATACTATATAATAAGAAGGCCCTAGTCCTTATTCTTATTAACTAAAAATCCTAGTATAAATAGTGTTTTCTATTAGCTAATTAAGAAGATTAGACCCTTTATAATGCTATTAAGGGTTTCTTTAAGGCCTTAAAAACTAATATAATATGTATCCTAGGCACCTTTACTTTAAGAGAGGGCTAAAATTAATAATAAACTTTAGTTATAGTTATCTTCTAAAGGAATTTATTTTAGTACCTCTTACCCTATATTTATAAATAGAATAGGCTAGTTAAGAGGGCTATTAGGGTTATTCTTAACTAACTTAGGGCTACTCTTTAGTAGTCTAAGTTACCCTTTATCTATAGTCTTATATCCTACTAGCTATAGTGGATTTAGTTAATACTACTGCTAATATAACTAAGCCCTTAACCCCTAAGTAGCTATATCTAGCTAACTTAAAACCTAAGACTACCTATAAACCTAATTTTTATAAGATTAGGGCTATAGGGTCTTATTGCGAGGTTCTAATACCTCTAGAGCAGAGATCTAAGCTACAAAAGCTAGCCCCTAGGACTATCCCTAGTTAGTTACTAGTTACTCTAGGTTCTAATATCTATCTTATTTATATTCCCTCTAAAAGGTTAGTTATAAAGACTAGCTTTATTAAAATTATAGAGGATATAGGCTCTATAAGAACCCCTAAGCCTTTAGGGAGTTATCCTTTAGAGGAGGAATTAATAATCTTTGTAATAGTTATCCCTTATAAGATAATCTAGAGGTTTTGGATAATCTAAAGCCTAAAAGTCTAGTACCCCTAGAGAGCCCTAGCCCTATAGCCCCTAATAAGGCACCTATAGGAAATCTATTAGCTAATTTTAATGCTATAGATATTAATGATTTTAATATAACTTCTTTTGTTAAGGAGTTATGCTTTAAGGCTTAGGAAAAGGCTAAATTATCTACTAATAATAACTTAGATACCCTAAGACCTAGAAATAAGCTTTAAAAAGCAAGGACAGTTAAAAATAGATAGATATAATATTTAACGAATTTAAGTAGCTTCTAGCTACTAGAACCTTTAAATTTATAGGGATAGACTAAGTCCCTAAGGGCTAGAAGATTCTAAAAATAGGCTTGTTTATAAGCTTAAAAGTATTGGAAATGGAAGGGGAATCTAGCTAGAGGATAGGAAGACCTCCCTAGTAGATTCCTTCATAGCGGCTTCTAGATAACTAGATTACGGTAGATTCTTTAAGATAGAGAGTATAGATAGTTAAATATAGTTAATTTCTAACTAGATAGATAGTCTAATAAGCAATAAGAGGATTTTCTAAGTCCCCTTATAGACTTACTAACTATATTAGAGGAAAGGGGTTACTAGAGAGGTCTTAGGAGCTACTTTTTATTTTCCGCAAAATTCATTTGTATAGGAAAAGTAAAAATCAACTTATAACCATATAATCTAGCTGCCTACGTAGCCTAACTAAGCACTTTAATATATAACCCTATAAATAAAATATACTATTAAATCTAGAAAAATTCAAGGATTCGAATAGTATACGTTAGCCTTTTATACAACTACTAGTTCCCTAGTTATAGTTAATTTTAGCTTCCTATAGGGTAACCTAGTTAGCTTAGTTATATAAGCCTATAGGTTAGTTATAGGAACGCAAGTCATAACGCTGCAAGCAACGCCTATAACTAACGTTATAATAACGTAACTAGGCAACTAGTGGGCCTATAAAATAGTGCTATAAATAGCATTATTTTAACAAAAGAATAAAGAAAATAATCCTTTAAAATACAAGGGCTATCTTATTACTAAAGGCTTTATGTAAATAGAAGGTTAAGACTATCTTAAGACCTATACTACTATAAGTATCCCTCCTAGTTAGTAAATATTATTAGCTCTAGTAGCTTCTAATAACTAGGAAGTTAAGCAAATTAATTTTATAGGGGCCTTTTTAAATAGCATACTAAAGGAAGCTATTTATATACAAATCCTAGATAGATTTACTAAATTTACTAAAGTTATGCCTAAATTAGCTAAATTACTTAAAAGTATAGCTATAAACCCTCTTAAAAGTAGGTTATTTTCCTTTAAAAAGCTTTATATAGATTAAAATAGAGCTCTAGAGAGTGGCAGTAGGCTTTAAAGGATCTTCTTTGTAAGCATAGCTTCCACCCCTTAGTATCTAACCTAGCTATCTTTTATAACCTAACTATATCTATATATATAGTAACTTATATAGATAACTATCTTCTAATAGGACTAGACCTTAACTATATTAATAGATTAAAGAAGCTTTTACATAAAGCTTATCCTATAGAAGATCATAGACTAGCTAAATTTTTCCTAGGCATTTAAATCACTAGAAATTAAAAAAAGGGACTATTACTATTCACTAGTCCTAGTATATTTCTAAAGCCCTAGAAAGGTTTAATTTAAAGGATACTAAGCCTATTTAAATTCCTTTCTAACCTAGAATTATAAAACAAGCAATAACTAAACCTCTTTCACCCCTAGATCATAAGCTATATTAGAGTATAGTAAGGACTATTATATACGTAATGCTTCTTACTAGGCCTAATATTTCTTTCCTAGCTTAGTGGCTTTTTACAGCGCTATCTAAGCCGTTTATAAAGCACTTAAATGCTTCTAAACACTTGCTTAGATTCCTATCTAGCACTATAGGTTGTTCTATAACCTATAGAAGGTCTAGAACTATATTAAATTCAAAAGCCTCTATAACTATAATAGACTAGCCCCTAGGCGGCTACTGTTAGGCGTTAATATGATATTAAGAAGCTTAAGGAGAGAAGAAAAGAAGGTAAGAAACCTATCTATACTATACCCTCCTTATACTCCTTAGCTATCCTATCTATCCTCTCCTATCCCTTACTATCTTCCCTAATAGCCTTATCTCTAGTCTTTTTATCCCTTTTTCTTATTTTTCTATCCCCTTTTCTTATTTCTTTTATTCCTTATCTCTAGACCTTCTATCCCTCTTATTACTTCCTATTAGCCCCCTAATATCTATATTTTAGCTAATACTTAGGTAAAGCCTAAGCCCTTATATATATCCTTACTTACCTACCTTAATATTACCTTAAAGACCTAAATCTATAACTAAGAGTAATACTCTTAAATACCTCTCTTTACCTTATTATAGCTTAGTTATAGGTAGCATATGTGTTATTATTAGGTAGTATATATATTATATATACTTAATTATATTATAGAAACTTATAGAAACTATCCCTATCTAGTATAAAACTTATAAAAACTCTCCTTATTTAGTATATAATATTTATATTATTATATAATATATATAATATATATCCCCTAACCCTCTTTATTACTATAATAATCTTTAGCCCTTCTTGTACTTATTTATAACCCTTTTTATAGTTATACTTCTTATATAAATATCCTATTTTCTTTCTCTTATATAACCTCTCCTTTCTTTATATAATCTTTATCCTATAAATATTATAACTCTAATATACCTTCCTATCTTATTACTCCCTTATCTTTCTTATCTTATTTATTTACTTACTAAAAATACCTTATCTTTATTATCCTACTTCTATTTCCCTATAAGTTCCTATTATACCTCTAGCTTATACTATAGGTAAATTTCTTATAAAGGAGACTTAGATAATAAATAGTATACTATACTTATATTAGTTTTTTATCCTTATAGACCTTATATTAAGTAATCCCTAATTACTAGTATTTTAGAATATTATCCCCTAAGAGTAAGGAATCCTATTCTCCTTACTATTATAACTATATAACCTATATCTAGTTAACTAGGTTCCTATTTACTAACCTAAGGCTTTATTATACCCTTAAAGATCTAGAGGCTATAATTACCTTAGGTATATATATTATTATACCTAGTATTACTAAGACTAAGACTATAAAGTAAAAGATACCTATCTTATTCTAAAACTTTTATACCCTTATAGGTAAATAAACTACACTACTAAACTAAGTATAGTTTAATCTAGCTTTAGTTTATTTAGCCCTTAGGCCTTTCTTTTTACTAATATACTTATATTAAATATAACTAGGCTTAATATTATCCCTTTTATAAGTAGTAGCCCTTTAGCTAGCTATAGAATAGGAAATACTCTCTAATAGGTTACTAGTACCTTATTCTAGTAAAATTAGTAACTTATAAGTAATATAATTACTATATATAAAGAGTTTTATAACTAATTTATAGTAATAATTAAAGTACTTTTCCTTATTATTATAGTAGTAATCTAAGCTATTTTTAACTTATTAAAGTAAGTAATAATTTACCTTCTTACTAGTATTAGTATTACTTCTATCTTATCTCTAGTACTAGTTTTATTAACCCCTATTCTCCTTACTTTATTAGAAACTCTTATATTCTTATTATAGCTAGTAATTACTAAAGAAGTAAGGCTTTACCTTTATATATTTACTATATACTTACTAACTATTATTTTACTTATACTATCTAAAACCTAGGTAAGGGCTATAGCTAGTAATATTACCCCTAGTAAAGATTATTTTATACTCTCCTTAAATATTAAGTAAGATTATCCTAGCTAATCTATATATAGTAAATAATAATATAGATTTCTATAGTAACCTAAGTAAACTAAAAATATAGTAAAGGAAGTAAGGTAAGTCTTTTTAGGGGATATATAAGTATTATTAGGTAGTAATATATATTCCCTAGGGTCTTATTTATAGCCTCCTTAGTAAACTAGTTTTACTTAATTAATTTAGTCTATTATTATATTATATATTCCCTTACTCTCTCTTAAACTTATTAAGAGCTTATATCTTTATTATATTCTTTAATAGTTCCTATATTAGCTATAAGTAACTTACTTATTTAACTAAAATATTATATTTATTACCTTTACCTAGTATATTCTAAGCTACTAGAATTTACTCTATATAGTATTCCTTAATAAGTTTATTATTATTCTTTACTAGGACTTATTCTAAAGCTAGCTAGAGTCTTATAGCTTCTAGCTTAGGAGAGAATTATTTACTACCTATTTAATAAGGTCTATATAAAAACTAGGTAAATACCCTATAGTATATCTAGCTAAACTATAAGTAATATAAGTACTTTTATTATAGTATACTTTACTATAACTTAGTTAAGTTTCTATAATAGGTAATTTATCTTAATATTCTTAAGAGAAAGCTATACTTTTGCCTAATCTAAAAGTACTTTACTAAATATTATAATACTATAGTTATATCCTATTATTATTACTATATATAGGCTATTATAGCCTAGGCTAGAGAGTTCTCTTTTAGAGGTATTCTAGAAACTAAATAGCTTTTCCTTAGGTATTATAATAAATACTAATAAGTCTAGTTAGGATTAGATAGGTTCTAGATTATAGCTATAAAGTAATTTATTTAGGCTTACCCCTATAACTAAGGAAGTCTTATTATTTATTATAAGCTAGTAAGTAGCTAAGTATTTAGGCTAATTATATTAAGAGAAGGAGATTATTACTTATAGTATTACTTATACTTCCTAGTTTACCTATTTTATACTACTATTAGTTTATAGATAATATAATATAAAAAGTAACTATTTTATTCTAACTAATAAGTATAATACTATTTAAAACTTCCTAACTAATCTAAACCTTAGTTTATAATAATAAACTAAGGGAATCCCCTAAATCTTTACTAAACTATCTTAAACTATTTTACACACTCCTTAGCTTTAATTAAGGTTATTATCTCTAGCTATATAAACTTAAAGAGCTTATTTATAATAACTATAAGGTATTATAGCCTCTCTAAGGATAAAGTAAGTAAGTTTATTATAAAATTAATAGAGATCTATAACTAGAACTAGTTAGGGACTAGTAAAGGTTTTAGTAAGCCTTAATATTATTAATAGCTCTTATAGCTCCTATTATAATAGTAATTATAAATAAACCTAGCTATATCCTATAATATCCTATCCTAGTAAAATTATTACTATAGGATCTAGAATATAGTGTTATAACCTAGGTACCTTATAACTAGCAAATTATAGTATTATTAAATAAGGGTTATTATAAGGGGTTCTATTAAAATAATGCTATTTATAGCACTATTTTATAGGCCTACTAGTTGCCTAGTTACGTTATTGCAACGTTAGTTACAGGCGTTGCTTGCAGCGTTAGTTATAACCTGCGTTGCCCACAACCAACCCACAGGCTTGTATGACTAAGCTAACTAGGTTACCCTATAGGAAGCTGAAATTAACTATAACTAGTGTTAAAATAATGCTATTTATAGCACTATTTTATAGGCCCACTAGTTGCCTAGTTGCATTGTTGTAACGTTAGTTACAGGCGTTGCTTGCAGCGTTAGTTATGACCTGCGTTGCCCACAACCAACCTACAGGCTTGTATGACTAAGCCAACTAGGTTACCCTATAGGAAGCTGAAATTGACTATAACTAGGGAACTAGTAGTTGTATAAAGGCTAACGTATACTATTTAAATCCTTGAATTGTTCTAGATTTAATAGTATATTTTATTTATAGGGTTATATATTAAAGTGCTTAGTTAGGCCACGTGGGCAGCTAGATTGTATAGTTATGAGTTAATTTTTACTTTTCCTATATAAATAAATTTTATAGAAAATAAAAGTAGCTCCTAAGACCTCTCTAGTAACCCCTTTTCTCTAATATAGTTAGTAAGTCTATAAGGGGACTTAGAAAATCCTCTTATTGCTTATTAGACTGTCTATCTAGTTAGAAATTAACTATATTTAACTATCTATGCTCTCTATCTTGAAGAATCTACCGTAATCTAGTTATCTAGAAGCTGCTACGAAGGAATCTACTAGGGAGGTCTTCCTATCCCTCTAGCTAGATTCCCTTCCATTTCCAATAACTAGGGAACTAGTAGTTATATAAAAGGCTAATGTATAGTATTTAAATCCTTGAATTTTTCTAGATTTAATAGTGTATTTTATTTATAGGGTTATATATTAAAGTGCTTAGTTAGGCCACGTGGGTAGCTAGATTGTATAGTTATAAGTTAATTTTTTATTTTTCCTATATAAATGAATTTTGCGGAAAATAAAAAGTAGCTCCTAAGACTACTCTAGCAACCCGTTTCCTCTAATATAGTTAGTAGGTCTATAAGGGGACTTAAAATATTCTCTTATTGCTTATTAGACTGTTTATCTAGTTAGAAATCAACTATATTTAACTATCTATACTCTCTCTCTTAAAGAATCTACTGTAATCTAGTTGCTAGAAGCCACTGTGAAGAAATCTACTAGGGAGGTCTTCCTATCCATCTAGATAGATTCCCTTCCATTTCTAATAGGTTCCTATACTAGAACCTAGGTATAGCCCTTAAACTATAGTGCCCTATAAGCGCTAATTAAGTAATCTATAACCTATTCCTTTATTAACACTTTTAGGGGAAACTTCTATACCCCTTTCTAAATAGCCCTTAGTTAAATATAATATATAGGGTCTAATAAGATAGCCTAATTCTATAGAGTCTATAGGTATTTTATAGTAAAGAGAGCCTCCTAGCTAGTAGTAAGTTTATATATAATAAAGGTAAGTCCTAACTATAACCTTCCTTAAATCTAATAGTAACTAAGAGAGTTATATAATAGTAATAAGCTATAGAATCTATTTTATCTTTATATTAGTGCTTTTTCTATCCTATTCTCTTTAAGAGAGAGTGTCTAGTTATTAAGCCTATATACTAGGTTTATAATATAGGTAAAAGTTTAATAAAGCTAGAGTATTTACTTACCTAGCTTACTATTCTAATATTAAGTAAGAAGTAGTAAAGTATTCTAGGTTATTATAATCTATATAAATTATAAATAGCTAGGAAATACCTTATAACTTTACTAACTATACCTTAAGGTAAGATATAATAGCTAGAAGCTTCTTATTATAAATAGTGTAGTTTCTTTATACTATTAATAAGCTTATAAAGTAATATATAACTAGGTATATAATATAATTAGATCCTTTTTAAGATAAGTACTCTCTAAGGGCTATACCTAAGTAATTTACTTTAACTACTATAGGGTAGTCTAGGTTTTATTATATAAGAACTAGGTATATAATAAAAGCCTCTTTAGCCTCTTAAAAGCCTTATTCTCCTTAGGCCCCTATTAGAAGGGGATATTTCTTTTAGTAAGTTATATAAGTAATACTACTATCTTAGAAAAATCCTTAATAAAGTCCTAGTAAAAGTTTATAGATCCTAGAAAGCTTTAGACGCCTTATAACTTTATAAATACTAACTATTTCCTTATAGCTATAACCTTTACTAGGTTAGGGTAAACTAAATAGCTTACTATAATAATATACCCTAGGTACTAAACTTCCTTTATAGTAAATATAGACTTATTAAGATCTAGATATAGCCTTACTACCCTTAAGTAGCTAAGTATTAATTAGACCTTTACTATATAGTTTTTCTTTATTCCTAGAGTAAACTAAGATATTATCTAAGTATACTATAATAAAGTCCTCTAATATATTCCCTAAGGACTTATTAATATAATATTAAAAGATTACTAGTATACTTACTAGTCTAAATAAGTAAACTAGCTACTTAAATAGCCTAAACCTAGTTTAGAATACTATAAGGTACTTCTTATCCTTAGTTATCTATAGTTTATAAAATACTATATAAATATTTACCTTTATAAACTATTATACTTAGGAGAGAGATTAGAGTATTTTCTTAATTAGTAAGAGAGGGTACTAGTCCTATACTATAATCTTATTAAAGGTATAGTAATTAATATAAAAACACTACTTACTATTTAACTTCTTAACTAAAAAAATAAGAGCTATAGCTAATAAGGAGCTAGTATAGATCTATCCCTTATTTATAAGGTTTATAATTTAGTATTAGATTTCTAAGAGTTAATCCCTTAGTATATTATATAATAGTCCTTATAGTAGTGCTAGCTTAGAACTATCTAAGTTCTTATATATCTAAATATAATAGTTAAGGGACCCTTTATAAGCAGGTAAGCTATTTACCTTAGCTTTATTAAATAGGTTTATAAAGTTTACTAGCTTCTCTAGTAGTATTATTATATTAGGGCTACTTAGTTATAACTTTAAGGCTATAAGCTATAGTACTAATATAATTTCCCTTAGACTTATAGTAATAAAGTAAGTTATAATATCCTTTCTTTATTAGGCCTAGTATACCTTTATAGTATATAGGGATCTAATAATCCCCTAAATAGGTTTATTTATTCCTTACTCTAATACTTTAGATATATATAGGCCCTTTACTACCCTATAACTAACTATTATTTAGCTATATAAATTACTATATTCTATTATTTTAGCTATAGTATACTAAAGATTATATCTTAGGTAAGGCCTAGAATAATATATAAAAATACTAATAACTCTTACTTATTAATATTAATCCTAGTATATACTATATAGGTAATTAAAAGATATTTTCCTTAATATACTTCCCTTATTTCTTTATTTTTACTATAGTATAAACTTATCTTTATTTTAGTAATTATATAAGCTTTAAGCTAAGCTATTATACTACTAGTTTACTTATAATACTATAGTAATTATAACTATAGTTAATCTAAATAATAAGGTATAAGTATATATTAAAGAGTATAGGAACTAAGAATAGTAATTAATTTATAAAATATTCTATATTCTTTTTAGTCTTTATATACTAACTATACTTATTTATAACTATAGTTACTAGCTAGCCTTTTACCCCTATATAAGGCTTTACTTAGGGTTACTTATTTTTATAGTATTAATATTAACTTTCTTATTAGTACTTTCCTTATTTACCCTATATATATTAATATTGATCTTTAGTTAATAAGGTAAGAGAAAGGTATATTCCTAAATATAGTAGTTCTTAAAGCTATAATATAAGTAATATCCTTCCTAGTAGTATTTAGCTATCTTTACCCCTAATATCTATCTAGCTCTCTATAGGTTAGTATTTTTCTTATAATCTTTATCCTTTTTATCTAACTTATTTTTCTTTTCTAGCTAAGTTACTATAGCTTAAATCCCTATTATTAGTATATTCCCCTTATTATTAATTTACTAGAGTACTAGATAAGCTAGCTAGGGTTTATATTAGTTCTAATACTTATTCTCTAAGGTAAGGAACTTAATATTAATTATAATACTATAGTATTAGGTAATAGTAGTATAGTATTCTATTTAACTAACTCCTTTACTAATAGAAATTTCTCTTATTTATTTATTAAATACTTATTATAGCTTAGCTACCTTAATATTATTTACCTAATAAGCCTCTCTAGCTAGGGAGAGTTTTTACTTAAAATGAATAAAGAATATAGTAAATATCTCCTTAGATACTTATTTTATCTAGTTAAGTATTATAAAAGCTATTTCTTATTTATAGGGGTTTATATATAGGATCTCTAAGTAATAAAGGAAAATATTTAAGTTATAGCTACTTAATTCTCTTACCTTAAAGAATATAGTAATATAAGCCTAGACCTTAGGCACTAGGTTTTAGTAAATAAATATCTATTAGTTTTTATTATTTCTAATAAAGTCCTTATCTATATCTAACTTATATTATATTAAGAACCTTTAAGTAGTAAATATATTTTTATTACTATTATATAAGTTATTTATTAGGATTAGTTTTACTAAATTAAGATTATATTAGGAAGTATTAGTTATATAGAAGTATTTAGTATAATAGTAGCTTAAGGTATAGACTTTAGATTTATATATATACTTTATTATAGAGAGTTAATTACTTTAGCTTACTATTCTAATATTAGTTAAAGTGTTTTAAATTAGGCATTATAAGCCTCTAGTAGTAATATAGTATCTAATAAGGGAGTTAAGGTCCCCTAGCTAAGTTAGTCCTATAGTTAAAGAGAGTCTATTATATAGTTTATTATTTTTAGTAGTTTTTTTAGAACTAAAGGAAGCTTTTTAAATATAATAGACTAGCCCTAGGTAGCTATTATTAGGTATTAATATAATATTAAGAAGCTTAAGAAAAGAAGAAAAGAAAGTAAGAAACCTATCTATACTATACCTTCCTTATACTCCTTAGCTATCCTATTTATCCTCTCCCTATTACTTACTATCTTCCTAATAGCCTTATCTCTAGTCCTTCTATCCCCTTTCCTTATTCCTTTTATCCCCTTTCCTTATTTCTTTTATTCCTTATCTCTAGACCTTCTATCCCCTTATTACTTCCTATTAGCCCCCTAATGTCTACGTTTTAGCTAATACTTAGGCAAAGCCTAAGCCCTTATAATAACCCTTATTAGATTCTATAATAGTAACTTTACTAGAGATAGGACCTCTTTAAAATTAACTTATACTTATCTTTTAAGCTAGTAAAAGGCCCTATTAGCTAGAAATTAAAGAAATTAACTATAATAGCTTTATTAACCTTAGAGGCTAAATCTAATGCCCTATGTAAAGCTATTAGGGAGCTTAAGTGGCTTTATAACCTTTTAAGGAAATAAAGCTACCTATAGCCTCTCCAGTCCTAATTTTTAGTAATAACTAAGGAGCTATTACTACTACTAATAACCCTACTCTTTATAGTAAAATAAAGTATACCCTACTAAAATTTAACTATACTAGAGAAAAGTGTTGGAACACGCATGATATCAACCGCGCTTGGCAGCCGCAATTGTGAGGTCGGCAGAGTGGTCGGCCGCGCGCGCGAGGGCCCCACACGCGACCCACAATGCGGGCATATGATAGGGCAGGGCTTGTGGTTATGTGACTCACATAGCCCCCTTTCGCGTTTTATATCTCACAAGAAGAACCCTTACTTTAGCCCTCTCTTTTCCTCTCTTTCCTAAGCAGCTTAGAATAGATAATTAATAATAATACTATTCTTAAGGCTTATAACATTAATAACCTAATATTAGGCACCCTATGTAACTAACACTAATTAGTGGTTAACTTTATAATCACTCCTAAACACACATAGAAAAATCACAGATTAGTAAGGTTAATAATAAAAGAGACTTTCCTAAAAGCAGTGTAATCTAGCCCTTTTATTAAAGTATAGGAGTAACTAGATTATTATAAGATCCTTAATTATACTAAGGAAGAAGTTTATTCTAGTCCCTTAGTTAAAGTATATAAGTAGCTAATAATAAATAAAAGCCTAAACCTTAAAGAAGAGTTTAAGTCTAGTAATAAAGTCTATCCTATTATTCTTCTTAGTGTATTCTATTATATATAAAGTTAATGCCTAGCCTTATAATCCTTTATAAATTATTCCCCTAAGAAGTAGAACTTTCCTATTACCCTCCCTTACCTAAAAAATATAATATTTCCCTATTCCCTTCCTTACTAAGGGTTATAAGTTATAATAGCTAATAGAAAAAAACTAGTATAAGCCCTTAAGAGTTAAGAAGGCTCTAAATAGGAGATACCTTTACTAAGGTAACTAAGCGGCCTAAAGGAAGTAAAATAAATATCCTTCCCTCCTATATATCCTATAGCACTTCTATAAGAACCTTATAGAAGATATGTTTTATAAGGCTAAGAACTTTAATAATAAAGAGAATAAAATACCTAAAGTGCTTATAACCTATATTCTTATTAAAGTTATAAACTATAAAATAAGAAAAGTAACTAGAAGGACACTATTAATAGAGTTTACCTAGGACTTTAATAACTAAACCTAAGAAATATTTCTCTAAATACTACCCTAGTGCTAAGATACCTTAGGGATTACCTTATTAATAATAGGGTATATATAATAATTAACTAGACTACTATAGTAGTAAGGAATCTCTAAGAAGTTATTAACTAATAAGAATTTTACTTCTAGTTATAGGAAGAAGTAAAAGATACCTAGAAGAAGTATATAGGATTCTAAAGGAAGCTTAAGGAAGATAGTAACTTCCTAGATAATCTCTTTAATAAAGGGAATATCTAAGAATGCTAAATCTTAAGAGCCCCTTAACTTCCTTACTAAAGCTTACTAAGTATTACCCTATTAAGGTAACTACATAGCTATAGGTATAATCTTCCCTAAGAGAGTATATATTAATATGTTAAGGGTCCCTCTCTAGGTATTATATCTTATATCTTAACCCTATTAGGGTAGTATTAGTAAGCCCTAATCCCCTTCCCTAGTATAAAGAAGCCACTATCCTAGCCCCTATTCCTATTAACTAACTAGTATAACCCTTAAGACTATTACTAAAGTAAATTATTAATCTAGCTAAGATATACATACTAGAGTAATAATATAGTATAGATAACTATAATATTTTTAAGTTAAAGCTTTAAATATTTTAAAGGAAATATAAGATTCTAGATATTAGACTAGAGTAAGTAAGCTATGTATTTAATGCTATACTTAAGGGTAAAGCTCTAAGATACTATTTAGATAACCTCTTAAAACCTAGGTAACTATAAGACTTACTAACCCTTATTACTTAAATAAGATAGAGGTTTAAGACTAAGAATATAAGATAGTATTACCTTTTAAAATAGTATAATATATTACTATAAAAGATAATTTATAAGAATAAGGAAAAGTTAAAGACTAAATACTTTAATAATCTTATTAAGAAGCTTATAACCCTCTAAAGAGCTATCCCTAATATTAGCTAGATAGAGTAAGCACTCTAAAATTAAATTATATATACTTATAGTAAGATTCCTAAATATAGAAGCTATATTACTAACCCCCTAAAGGTCTATAAGAGTTCTATAAGTAAGTAAGGATAATAATTTACCTTATTAGAGAGAAATCTAGTAATTAGCACTAATTCCTAGTAAAGCTAATACCCTAGAGTAATTCTAGACTAACTAATAATATAATAGTAAGGGTATAGAGTTAAGATACCCTCTATTAAGGTCTAGAGGCATAAGACCTCCCCTTTATATAAAGAAATACTATATCTATAGTAAGGAGGATACTAGTTAATAAAACACTCTAAAGAGGACTATAAAAAGTATATTAACACTTTAAGAGTTACTACCTTATTAACTCTTTAAAGTCTTTACTACTAGTATATAATATATTCCTTACTTAGTATAAGGGAGAACCTAAGACTAATAACACCCTAAGAGCCCTAGAAGATAATAAAATTACCTAATATATATAAGGCCTTAGATTTACTAACGCTTAAGAGAGTAAAGATAGCTTAATTCCTATAAGCTTCTCTATATATAGCACTACCTTTAATAGCTAGAAGGTAATTAAAATCCTTGTAAATTAAGCAACGCTATATAGCCTAAGTAAGAAAAGCCTTTTAATAATAAACTATCTAATTAGCTACCCTATATATTTATACTTAGGGATTATTACTCTTCTAAAACCTTCTAAGGCATTATACTAGATACTAGAGCTACTAAGTACTTAATAGTAAGTTACCTATAATTCCTAGTATTATAATATATAATACTAAAGATCTAACTTAATAAATTAAAGGTAGGTAAAGTGGTAATTAGGTTTAGAGGAGGTATACTAATTATCTTAATTAGATTAGTTAATATACCTACTCCCTTTAGTAATATTACTTTCTATATAGTTACTATAAGCATACCTTTCTTAATATGCCTTAGGGATATAGGCTAATTAAAGATTAACTTTATTACTACTAAGAATATACTATAATAAGGGAATATTAAGGTCCCCTTATATATAAATAGGGGTATATATAGATATTACTAGGGTAAAATAAGAAGTTAATAGCATAGAACTACCTTACTAAAGTTAAATTATAGCGCTTATATTACTAATTTAGTTATCCTTTAGTCTAATAACTCTATAATCTTCTATGTAAATTAGGGTATAAGATTAATATTAAAGCTATTAAAGAGCTAATAAAGGTATGCTACTAATACTAGATAAATACTAATAGCCCTACTACTTTAAATTTACCCTCTAGGATAAATATATATTTAACTTTAAAGTAATAGTAAATATTATATATCTTAATAGTAGCTACCCTACCCTTTATACTATTAACATAGCCATAGCATTTAATATAGTAAGATTCCTTAAAGATATCTTAGCGAAGATAATATAGAAGGCCCTTAGATTATACTAGATTAAAATATACTAAGGACCCCCTAATTAGATTATTACTAATACTAGCACTAACTTCTATAGTAAGGAATTCTAATAATTTATAGTATTAATATTAATCTCTATTAAAGAGGTTCCTATTAAAGCGTACTATAGTATTAGTAAGGTTAAGAGATATTATAGGCCTCTCTAAAGAGCCTATAATATTATCTAACGTAAATGCCTAATAACCCCTAAGCCTATAGCCCTATAAATAGCTATTAAGGCCCTTAATAATACTATAGGCCTAAATAGCCTTATTTTAACTCTCCTTATCTTTAGTGCCTATCTATAGATAATAAGTAAATCCCTCTATCCCTAGAGATATTATAGTGTGTAATTATAGTGTAAAAGGCTATAAAGGAGATTAAGAGGCTACACGCTCTCTAGAAGGTTACTAAAGCTCTTATAATAAGGAATAACCTAAATATATTAATAACCCTTAATCTCCTACTTAGATTATTAGTCTAGATATAGTATAAAGGCAAAGGGTAGTAAGGCCTATATAACCTCCTTACTATTAATAGTAAGAGCTATATACTTAATCTCCTAAGAGGCCCTAAGACCTTTAGGTTAACCTCTATAAGACCCTATTATAAGGACCCTTATAGGAAGGGCCCCTACCCTAATATAAAGTGGTATTATAATAGAGGCTAAGGGAGAGCTACTAGAGGCTAGGGATAAATATAAGGCCCTAGGACTAGAGATCCCGCTAAAGCGAAGACCTAGAAGACCCTATAAGAACCCTCTAGCTATTATTAATAAGACTAATATTATAACCTTTATATTAGCAAAGGAGGAGGCTAACCTTAACCTTATAATCTAGTTATATAAGGAAGGCTATTATTATAACCCTAGGGAAGCTATTTAAGCTCTTTACTAAGACTAAGATTAATACTTTAATTAAATAGGGTGTTTTTAAGTTTATTATATTTAATAAAGAGAAGCATTATAGCCTAAGAATCTTTAATACCTATATTATTAATAAGGTAAAGGGAAAGATAAGTTAACTATATAAGAAGTTATAGCTTATAATCTAAGGATTTAGGGATAAAGAGAAGTAATTAATCTTAATATAAGCTCTAATAATCTAATAGGCTAGTTAATAACTTATCCTTATAATAGCTCCTTCTCTGCTTATAATAGGATACCTTATATGAATTTGTAATATTACATAAGCCTATATCTAGTTACATATAGCCTTAAGCTAAGTTATCCTTGCTAGGCTCCTAATCTAAATCCGCCACTAGTACCTAGAAGGTATAATTATAATTATAATTAAACCTCTCTATAGCATTATAGAAGCTAGAATATATTAGTGGGTAATATATTATAAGTATTATAGAGAGAAGCTCTAGATAGAGACTTCTATATATAACCTATGCTTACTTATAATAATAAAAGAGAGCCTAGAATTTGCTTATATAGGTATATAAACTAATAATACCCTTAGGTTATTAAATAAGGAGTTCTCTAGGAAAGAAGAAACTTAACTAGCTACTACTGCCTTTACTATAAAGCTAAAGTAATTCCTTAGGAGAATAACCTGCTTATATTTAATAAAGGAATTATTACCTAAGCAATAGGAATATTATATTATAATAGAAAGGGTAGAGTAGTAAGCTTAGATTAATCCTATTAACCTAGTTAAAGTAAAAGTATATTAAGTAGTAGGCTTAAGGCGCTTATATTACTTTAATTTATTAACTAGAAGCTTACTTTAATCTTTTAGTTACTATATAATATTAGGAACTAATAGTTAAGAATATTAAAGCTCTTAACCACTAAATCCAGTAGTAAATAGATAATCTAGAGAGAGGCCTAACCTTTATTCTAATTAACCTTACTAAAGTAAAGATCTATGCCTTTATAGATAGATTATTTACTAATAACTAGGACCTTATATTATAGCTAGGATACGTACTAATCCTAGCTAATAAAGATAATAAGGATAGTAAGTTTATAATTAAAGGTAATATTATATACTTTAGCTTAACTAAGAGTAAGAGAGTTATATAAAGTATACTTACCTTAGAAATCTATAGTATAGTTATAGGCATTAATATAGCCTATGTAATTATAATAATAATTAGATTAATTATAGGCTAACTAAAGCTTCCCTTAATCCTAGTTATAGTATATATAGATTTATACTCTCTATATAAATACCTTATTAAGCTTAGCACTACTAAGAAGAAATACCTAATAATTAATATTATAGCCTTATAGTAATTATATAAGCGCTATAAGCTCTATAAGATCTATTAGATTAATAGAGGTAATAACTTAGCTAATACCTTTATAAAGGCATTACTAAATAAGGCCCTTAAGAAATTTATCTTAAGTAACTAGATAATAATCTAGATAGAAGGGTAGGTTACTTACATAGAGGATAGTCACTATAAATAATATCCTAGGAGGCTTTTAGCCCTAATACTATAGGAGGATATAAAATCCTCCTAAGGAGAAAGGAAGAGAAGGGACTATAACTCTTATTAGGTTAGGTTCTAATAAGAGCTATACTTATTATTACTCCTAACCTAGTAAGAGTTATAGGAAGGCCTATAGTAGTCCCTTAGATCCCTATATAATATATATAAAGTATAGAGGAGGAAAGACTATTATAGTAAGGAGCACTATAGTAGTAAGGGGAGGAGTAGCGTGTAGCTAGATTAATTTTATTTAGTAAATTAAGGGGAGGTAGAGGAGGCTCTCTTATCCTAATTTAGGAGCCTTAGATTATAGGTTATTATTTTCCTTCCTTTTACTTACTATACCTATATAGGTATCTTTATTCTTTTATTTCCTATACCCCTAATTAACTATAATATAGTCTATTATTCCTTTCCTTCTTTTCCTATTAATATTATATATTAATAGTTATATTAAAGAGAGAGTTTCTAGTATTAGAACACGTATAATATTAACCACGCTTAGTAGCCGCAATTATAAGGTTAGCAGAGTGGTTAGCCCGCGCGCGAGGGCCCCACACGCGACCTATAATACGGGCATATAATAGGGCAGGGCTTGTGGTCACGTGACCTACACAGCCCCCTTTCGCGTTTTATATCTCACGAGAAGAACCCTCACTTTAGCCCTCTCTTTTCCTCTCTTTCCTAAGTAGCTTAGAATAGATAATTAACAACAATACTATTCTCGAGACTCACAACATCGATAACCTGATATCAGGCACCCTGTGTAACCAACAAAAGGTATAGAAGGGTATAGCTAAGGTTATATATATTAACACTAAAGATATGCCTGCAAATAGCTTAACTAAGCCCCTACCTAATAATAAATTTTAATAATTTATTAAATTACTAGGCCTTATAAATACAAAGCCCTAGATATAAAAATAATAAAATAGTTAAAAATAATACATTAATAAAAACACTAGAGTTCTAGTTAAAAAGTTATTAGATTTATAGTTAAAAAATTAATTAAATTTATTAGAATTTATAGATAACTTAGATATCTATTAAAAAGCTAAGTTATTAGGCATTAAATTAGTTACCTTATACTTTTCTAGAGGGAGTGTTAAAATAATGCTATTTATAGCACTATTTTATAGGCCCACTAGTTGCCTAGTTACATTGCTATAACCTAGGCTATAGCGTTAGTTATAGCGTTAGTTACTATATAACTTGCGTTATCACTAAAGCAAGCTATGGCATATATAACTAAGCTAACTAGGTTACCCTAAAGGAAGCTAAAATTAACTATAACTAGGGAACTAGTAGTTATATAAAAGGCTAATATATACTATTTAAATCCTTAAATTTTACTAGATTTAATAGTGGTTTTTATTTATAGGGTACACTTTAAAAGTAATAAGTTAGTTTACGTAAGTATTTAGTTTATATAGCTATAAGTTAATTTTTACTTTTCCTATATAAATAAATTTTATAGAAAATACAAAGTAGCTTATAAAACTCTCCTAGTAACCCTTTTCTATTAATATAGTTAGTAAGTCTATAAGGGAACTTAAAATATTCTCTTATTGCTTGTTAGACTGTCCGTATATTAGAAATTAACTATATTTAACTATCTAAGCCTTCTATATTAAATAATCTATTGTGATCTAGTTATCTATAGGTCGCTGCGCCCTTTATTGCGCTACCTATCTAGGAATCTATTAGGGAGGTCTTCCTATCCCTCTAATACCTTCCCCTTCTAATTCTTAATACCTATAAGGGCTTAGGCTTTGCCTAAGCATTAGCTAAAACGCAGATATTAGGGGGCTAATAGGAAGCGATAAGGGGATGGAAGCTCTAGAGATAAGGAAGGAAAGGAATAAGGAAAGGGATAGAAGGAATAAGGAAGGGGATAAATAGATTAGAGATAAGGCTATTAGGGAAGATAATAAGGGATAGGGAAAGGATAGATAAGATAGCTAAGGAGTATAAGGAGGGTATAGTATAAATAGGTTTCTTACTTTCTCTTCTTCTTTTCTTAAGCTTCTTAATATTATATTAATACCTAATAGTAGCTACCTAGGGGCTAGTCTATTATATTTAAGAAGCTTCCTTTAGTTCTAAAAAGAAAACTACTAAAAATAATAAACTATATAATAGACTCTCTCTAACTATAGGACTTATATAGCTAGGGAACCCTAACTCCCTTATTAAATACTACACTACTACTAGGGGCTTATAATACCTAATTTAAAACACTTTAACTAATATTAGAATAGTAAGCTAGGATAATTAACTCTTTATAATAAGATATATATATAAATCTAAAGTCTATGCCTTAGACTATTACTATACTAAATACTCCTATATAACTAATAGTCCCTAATATAATCTTAATTTAATAAAAACTAATCCTAATAAGTAACTTATATAATAGTAATAAAAATATATTTACTACTTAGAGGTTCTTAATATAATATAAATTAGATATAGATAAGGACTTTATTAGAAATAATAAAAACTAATAAATATTTATTTACTAAAACCTAATACTTAGGGTTTAGGCTTATATTACTATATTCTTTAAGGTAAGAGAATTAAGTAGCTATAACCTAAATACCTTTCTTTACTACCTAAAACCTTATATATAAACCCCTATAGATAAGAAATAGCCCTTATAGAACTTAACTAAATAAAATAAGTATTTAAGGAAATATTTACTATATTCTTTATTTATTTTAAGTAAAAACTCTCCTTAGCTAGAGGGGCTTATTAGGTAAATAATATTAAGGTAGCTAAGCTATAATAAGTACTTAATAAATAAATAAGAGAAATTTCTATTAGTAAAGGAGTTAGTTAAATAAAATACTATATTACTATTACTTAATACTATAGTATTATAGTTAATATTAAGTCCCTTACCTTAAAGAATAAGTATTAAAACTAATATAAACCTTAGCTAGCTTATCTAGTACCTTAGTAAATTAATAATAAGAGGATATACTAATAATAAGGGTTTAAGCTATAATAACCTAGCTAGAAAAGAAAAATAAGTTAGATAAAAAAATAAAAATTAGAAAAAGAATACTAATCTATAAAAAGCTAAATAAATATTAGGGGTAAAAATAGCTAAATACTACTAGGAAGGATATTACTTATATTATAGCTTTAAGAACTACTATACTTAGGAATATACCTTTCTCTTACCTTACTAACTAAAAGTTAATATTAATATATATAAGGTAAATAAGGAAAGTACTAATAAGGAAGTTAATATTAATACTATAAAAATAAGTAACCTCTAAGTAAAGCCTTATATAGGGGTAAAAGGCTAGCTAGTAGCTATAGTTATAAATAAGTATAGTTAGTATATAAAGACTAAAAAAATATAGAATATTTTATAGATTAACTACTATTTCTAGTTCCTATACTTTTTAATATATACTTATACCTTAATATTTAAATTAACTATAGTTATAACTACTATAGTGCTATAAGTAAACTAGTAGTATAATAGCTTAGCCTAAAGCTTATATAATTACTAAAATAAAGATAGGTCTATACTATAGTAAAAATAAAGAAGTAAGAGAAGTATATTAGAGAAAATATCTTTTTAATTACTTATATAGTATACACTAGGATTAATATTAATAGGTAAGAGTTATTAGTATATTTATATATTATCCTAGGTCTTACCTAGGATATAATCTTTAGAATACTATAGCTAAAATAATAAGATATAGTAATTTATATAGCTAAATAATAGTTAATTATAGGGATAGTAAAGGGCCTATATATATCTAAAGCCTTAGAGTAAGGAATAAATAAACCTATTTAGGGGATTATTAAATCCCTATATACTATAGAGATATGCTAGGCTTAATAAAGAAAGGATACTATAACTTACTTTATTACTATAAGTCTAAGGGAAATTATATTAGTACTATAACTTAAAGTCTTAAAGTTATAACTAAATAGCCCTAATATAATAATACTACTAGGAAGCTAGTAGACTTTATAAACCTATTTAATAAAGCTAAAGTAAATAGCTTACCTCCTTATAGGGGATCCTTAACTATTATATTTAGATATATAAGAACTTAGATAGTTCTAAGCTAGTATTACTATAGGAACTATTATATAATATACTAAGGGATTAACTCTTAGAAATCTAATACTAGATTATAAACCTTATAGATAAGAAATAAATCTATACTAGCTTCTTATTAGCTATAGCTCCTATACTTTTAGTTAAGAAGTTAAATAGTAAGTAATACTTTTATATTAACTACTATACCCTTAATAAGATTATAGTATAGAATTAGTACTCTCTCTTACTAATTAAAGAAATACTTTAATCTCTCTCCTAGGTATAATAGTTTATAAAGGTAAATATTTATATAGTATTTTATAAGCTATAGATAGCTAAAGATAAGGAGTACCTTATAGTATTTTAGACTAGGTTTAGGCTATTTAAGTAGCTAGTTTACCTATTTAGACTAGTAAGTATACTAGTAACCTTTTAATATTATATTAATAAATTCTTAGGAAATATACTAAGGGACTTTATTATAGTATACCTAGATAATATCCTAGTTTACTCTAGGGAATTAAGGAAGAACTATATAGTAAAGGTCTAATTAATACTTAATTACTTAAGGGTAGTAAGGCTATATCTAGACCTTAATAAGTCTATATTTACTATAAAGGAAGTCTAGTACCTAGGGTATATTATTATAGTAAGCTATTTAGTTTACCTTAACCTAGTAAAGGTTATAGCTATAAGGAATAGTTAGTACCTATAAAGTTATAAGGGATTTAAAGCTTTCTAGGATTTATAAACTTTTACTAGGACTTTATTAAGGATTTTTCTAAGTTAGTAATATTACTTATATAACTTATAAAGAGAAATATCCCTTTCTAATAAGGGCTTAAGGAAAATAAGGCTTTTAAGAGGCTAAAAGGGGCTTTTATTATATACCTAGTCCTTATATAATAAGACTTAGACTACCTTATAGTAATTAAAGTAAATTACTTAGGTATAGCCCTTAGAGAATACTTATCTTAAAAAGAATCTAACTATATTATATACCTAGTTATATATTACTCTATAAGCCTAATAATAGTATAAAGAAACTACACTATTTATAATAAGAAGCTTCTAGCTATTATTTCCTACTTTAAGGTATAGTTAGTAAAGTTATAAGGTATTTCCTAGCTATTTATAATTTATATAGATTATAAAAACCTAAAATACTTTACTACTCCTTACCTAATATTAGAATAGTAAGCTAGGTAAGTAAATACTCTAGCTTTATTTAACTTTACTTATATTATAGACCTAGTATATAAGCTTAATAACTAAACACTCTCTTCTAAAGAGAATAGGATAGAAAAGGTACTAATATAAAGATAGGATAGATTCTATAGCTTATTACTATTATATAACTCTCTTAGTTACTATTAGATTTAAGGGAAGGCTATAGTTAGGACTTACCTTTATTATATATAAGCTTACTACTAGCTAGAGAGGCTTTCTTTATTATAAAATACTTATAAATACTATAGAATAAAGCTATCTTATTAAACCTTATATATTATATTTAACTAAGGGCTATCTAGGAAGGGGCATAAAAGTTTCCCTAAAAGTACTAATAAGGGAATAGGTTATAGATTACTTAATTAGTGCTTATAAGGCACTATAGTTTAGGGGCTATACCTAGGTCCTAGTATAGAAACCTCTTATAATAACCCTTATTTAATAATACTATAATTTACTAGTTATAGGGCACTTAGGTTATAATACTATATTCTAGATCCTATAGTAATAATTTTACTAGAATAGGATATTATAGGATATAGCTAGGCTTATTTATAATTACTATTATAATAGGAGCTATAAGAGCTATTAGTAATATTAAGGCTTACTAAAACCTTTACTAGTCCTAGACTAGTTTTAGTTATAAATCTTTATTAATTTTATAATAAACTTACTTACTTTATTCTTAAAGAGGCTATAATACCTTATAGTTATTATAGATAGGCTCTCTAAGTTTATATAGCTAGAGATAATAACCTTAATTAAAGCTAAGGAGTATATAAAATAGTTTAAGATAGTTTAGTAAAGATTTAGGGATTCCCTTAGTTTATTATTATAAACTAAGGTTTAGACTAGTTAGGAAGTTTTAGATAATATTATACTAATTAGTAAGAATAAAATAGTTACTTTTTATATTATACTATTTATAAACTAATAGTAATATAAAATAGGTAAACTAGGAAGTATAAGTAATACTATAAGTAATAATCTCCTTCTCTTAATATAACTAGCCTAAATACTTAGCTACTTACTAGCTTATAATAAATAATAAAACCTCCTTAGTTATAGAGGTAAGCCTAAATAAATTACTTTATAGCTATAATCTAAAACCTATCTAATCCTAACTAGACTTATTAGTATTTACTATAATACCTAAGGGAAGAGCTATTTAGTTCCTAAAATACCTCTAGAAGGAAACTCTCTTAGCCTAGGCTATAATAGCCTATATATAGTAATAATAATAGGATATAACTATAGCTTTATAATATTTAGTAAAGTGCTTTTAGATTAGAAATAAGGTATAGCTTTCCTTAAGAATATTAAGATAAACTAGCTATTATAAAAACTTAACTAGGTTATAGTAAAATACACTATTATAAAGGTATTTATATTACTTATAGTTTAGCTAGATATACTATAGGGTATTTACCTAGTTTTTATATAAATCTTATTAAATAGGTAGTAAATAATCCTCTCTTAAGCTAGAAGCTATAAGACTCCTAACTAGCTCTAGAATAAGTCCTAGTAAAAGATAATAATAAACTTATTAAGAAATACTATATAGAATAGATTCTAGTAGCCTAGAATATACTAGATAAAGATAATAAATATAATATTTTAGTTAAATAAGTAAGTTACTTATAGCTAATATAGGAACTATTAGAGAATATAATAAAGATATAAGCTTTTAATAAGTTTAAGAGAGAGTAAGGGAATATATAATATAATAATAAACTAAATTAATTAAGTAAAACTAGTCTAATAAAGAGGCCTATAAATAGAACCCTAAGGGAATATATATTACTACTAATACTTATATATCCCCTAAAAATACCTATTTTACTTCCTTTACTATATCCCCTAGCTTACTTAGGTTACTATAGGAATTTATATTATTATTTACTATATATAGATTAGCTAGGGATAATCTTACTTAATATTTAGAGAGAGTATAGGATAATCTCTACTAGGGGTAATATTACTAGCTATAGCCCTTACCTAGGTTCTAGATAGTATAAGTAAAATAATAGTTAGTAAGTATATAGTAAATATATAGAGATAAAGCCTTACTTCTTTAGTAGCTACTAGCTATAGTAAGAATATAAGGGTTCCTAATAAAGTAAGGAGAATAAGGGTTAATAAAACTAGCACTAAAGGTAAGATAAGAGTAGTGCTAATACTAGTAGGAAGGTAAATTATTACTTACTTTAATAAGTTAAGAATAGCTTAGATTACTATTATAATAATAAGGAAGAGCACTTTAATTATTACTATAGATTAGTTATAAAACTCTTTATATATAGTAGTTATATTACTTATAAGTTACTAATTTTACTAGAATAAGGTATTAGTAACTTATTAGAGAATATTTCCTATTTTATAGCTAGCTAAAGGACTATTACTTATAAAAGGATAATATTAAGCCTAGTTATATTTAATATAAGTATATTAGTAAAAGAAAAAGCCTAAGGGCTAAATAAACTAAACCTAAATTAAACTATACTTAGTTTAGTAGTATAGTTTATTTACCTATAAGAATATAGAAGTCCTAGGATAGGATAGGTATCTTTTACTTTATAGTCTTAGTCCTAGTAATACTAGGTATAATAATATATATACCTAAGGTAATTATAGCCTCTAGATCCTTAAGGGTATAGTAAAGCCTAGGGTTAGTAAATAAAAACCTAGTTAACTAAATATAGGTTATATAGTTATAATAGTAAGGAGAATAAGATTTCTTACTCTTAAGGGATAATATTCTAAAATACTAGTAATTAAGGACTATTTAATATAAGGTCTATATAAATAAAAACTAATATAAGTATAGTATACTATTTATTATTTAAGTCCCTCTTTATAAGAAATTTACCTATAGTATAGGCTAGAGGTATAATAAGGACTAGTAAGGGAATAGGAATAGAATAATAAAGATAAGGTATTTTTAGTAAGTAAATAAATAAAATAAGAAGGATAAGGGGATTAATAAGATAGGAAAGTATATTAAAGTTATAATATTTATAGAAAAAGGCTATATAAAAAGGAAAGGGATTATATAAGGGAAAGAAAATAGGATATTTATATAGGAGATATAACTATAAAAAGGATTATAAATAGGTAAAGGGAGAGGCTAGGGGTTATTATAGTAATAAAGGGGGTTAGGGGATATATATTATATATATTATATAATAATATAAATATTACACACTAAATAAGGAGGGGTTTTATAAGGTTTTACACTAGATAAGGTAGTTTTTATAAGTTTCTATAATATATTTAAGCGTATATATTACATACACTACCTAATAATAATATATATACTACCTATAACTAAGTTATAATAGGGTAAAAGGGTGTTTAACGTTATTACTCTAGGTTATAAATTTAGGTCTCTAAGATAAAATTAAGATAGGTAAGTAAGGATATATATAAGGGCTTAGGCTTTACCTAAGTATTAGCTAAAATATAGATATTAGGGGCTAATAGGAAGTAATAAGGGGATAGAAGCTTTAGAGATAAGGAAGGAAAGGAATAAGGAAGGGGATAAAAGGAATAAGAAAGGGGGATAAATAGATTAGAGATAAGGCTATTAGGGAAGATAATAAGGGATAGGGAAAGGATAGATAGGATAGCTAAGGAGTATAAGGAGGGTATAGTATAGATAGGTTTCCTACCTTCTCTTCTTCTCTCCTTAAGCTTCTTAATATCATATCAACGCCTAACAGCAGCCGCCTAGGGGCTAGTCCATCACAATACCTAGCAATAAGGTAGCTAAGGTATAGTGTATTACTAAGGCCGTTGCTAACTAGGTAGCGAACTATACCTAAGCTAAAAAAAGAAAAGAATAATAATAATATTTATATTACTAAGGAAGCCCTTAAGGAGGTTATTAAGAAAGCTATTAATAAAGGAGGTAAGAACACTAGCCCCTAAACCTAGGTAAGCGTTACTACTAGATAAACCTAGAGGTAATTAAACCTTACTCCTCTACCCCTATAAATACCTAGTTAATAGTATAGAGAAGTCCTTATTAAGGGAACTTTATTTAGGAGTTACTCTAATTTAGAAGCGCTAAAGATATAGTTACTATAGTAAATAGGGCTACTAGCTAAACTATAGTAATAGTAGCTAGGAGACTCCCTACTAAAGATATAGTTATTATATTTAAAGGAAATACTACCTAATATAAGGAAGATTAGAAATAGATTACTATTACCTTTAGCCTAGAAATAAATCTCTACTACTAAGTACTTAGTATTATTATTAAAGGCTTCCCTATAAAACATATATCTATAAAGAACCTTATAACTAAAATAGGAAGAGCTAATAAGATTACTATAATTAGGGCAATAGTGAGATAACCCTAAGGCGAAAACGCGCTAAGGACTACCCTTATCCTTAGTCTGGCCGAGGTGGAAGATGCCAACAAGATATGCAGAGACGAAACAGTGTTCATCGGGGTAACGCTCAGAGAGCGTTGGTTCCTAGGAGGATTAGACCTAGCAGCGCCGAATAACGGAGAACTCACAGGCGACAAAGACAGCGATATAGTGCTTTAGAGACTAAGGGAATTATAAATTACTATAATAGATATTAGTAACTAAACTATACCTAGCCTAGAGTAGCACTAGCAAGTTTTAAGGATAATTAAACCTATAGGAAGTTAGTTAAAGAGAGAGAAAAGAGGTTAGAATCCTAGGGGGAAAGCTTTCTCTTATACTTATAAGGGGAGTGAATTATTATAGTAAATTAAAAGATAAAGCATAAAATAATCTAATAAGTAATACTATAAGACTAGTATAGCCCTAGGGATAGCCTAGGCTAGGACTAAACCTACCCTCTCCCCTAACGCTAGAAAAACTAGGTGCTTAAGACTTATAATATAACTAGGCTAGGGTAGGTTAGATTTAGCTAAAAAGTAGGGTAATAAAAGAGTTAGTAAGAAAGTAAATTAATAGTAAGAGACTACTATAAACCTAGACTTACTCCTAATAAGGGATTATAAGGAGGGCTAGGGCTAGGCGCCCTAGGCCTAGATACGCATTAAAAGGGGTATTTTCTCTTTTCTTTTTATTCTCCTTATGCTAAGGGGATAAGGCTAGTGTAAGCTAGCAATAAACACGCATAATAGGCCACCTACTAAGCGGCGTAGACCTATAATAGGGCTAGCGCTAGACTATAAATAGATATAATAGGTTTTTCTTCCTATTTAAGGGTTTTCCTGTTAACGAACCTAATAGAGTACTAGTACTAGCTATATATATATAGCTAGCTAGAGTATAAAATATAGAAGATAAAAAGATAAAGCTTTTAAAAAGTAAGCTTTATAGATTTATTTCCTTAGTTCTTTATAATAAAAGCTTTATATACTTTTAGTATAATAATAAAGGGCTTTTTAAGTAGTTAAAGTTAAGTATTAGAAACTAGGATTAACCCTCTCCTAAATCTCTTAGCTTTAGGCTACTTACTTTAATACTTTATACTATTTTTCCTATTTCTTAAATAAGACTAACTTAATATTAGTCTTAAGATTTAGGTAAGATATAGTAGTATTTATTATAAGCTTAAATAGTAAGTAAGGCATAGTGTATATATATATCTTATATATAGGGGACTTAGTAAAAGTTATAGGTATATATCTTTTAGGCTTATAACTATTATATATAGGTATATAACTTAGAAAAGATATCCCTTAGTAAGATAAAAAGTAAAGAGAAAAGATTAAATTAATACTATTTTCTTCTATTATATAAATAAAAGGATAAAAGCTTTTCTTTTATAAATAGAGTAGTCTAAGTAAAAGTTAAATGCTTTTTTATAAGATTATTATATTTAGCTTTATGCATCTTTAGCTTGCCTAATACGGTCACTTACACATACTACTCGTCATAGACATTGTATCCGTCATCGGGCAACAGAAAAGAGATTCTAGGATAAACCACCCCGCCAGAGGGCTTTCACAGCAGAGCCCTTTTGTAGTCGCAGCGGTTAGAAGTCACGACGTGACATTTGCACGCTTCAATATTGCAGTCCGTACCTCCGACATGAACTTGCTGACTGCTAAGAGTGGGGTCGATCAGAATCTCATCCAACAGCAACAACAAATTCGCACCGCGCCTGGCCTACTCTCCTTCCGTTTCAACATCTTCTTCACGTCAAACATCAATACTGTTCCCCACCACAGACAGACTCACGTAATGCCGCAGAGGTTCTTTGACTGCTCAGTGTCCGAGTGCGGAAGACCGAGTGCGCGCGCCGTTGGAGGCGGGTGCGATATGTGCAGCAGATACTTCTGCGGAGTTCACATGTCTCGGGAATATCACAAGTGCAACACCGGCGTAAGATAAGATTCGCCCATACCTACCACAATCCATACCACTATAAGTGCCAATGAAATGCTGACTGCGGACTTGCTATATTGAGGATTTGGATGATGCAGCCTACAACGCGCTCATTGCCGCTGAAATCGGCCGCCTTCGCGCCCAGATCAATGAGGCGGCAGTTTGCGAACTCGCTTCCGGCCTGAACTATGGCAAACCTTGTGTCATCGAATACCCTTCCAAGGTTGTCGGGCTGGGCGCTCTTACGGGATGTGCCAACTACCACGCCCGCATCCGCTTCGGTGATGGATCTCCGTCGTGGCTCTTGCGACTGCCGCGGGTTACGGGCTTTGCCGTCGGTCTACCTGTCTCTCTCGCAGAGTACCTGGTCCGCAGCGAGTATGCAACACTGAAGTTTCTGGAGACCACCGCAGTACCGGCACCACGGGCTTTCTCATTCGGTATCCCGTCTCAAGGTACCGACCATGGTATCAGGGCCTGTTTTCTCCTCATGGAGGAGTTGTCAGGCAAGCCGTGGATGGTCAAGGAGACGCCGCCAAGGTTTGGAAGGGTCTCGCCGACATCTTTGCCGAGTTGGAGAAGCATCCATTTGCCAAAGCGGGTTCTCTGTATGTCGAATCTCCAGACGACCTACCATCGGTCTCTGCTACGGCCAGCGACAGATTCGTCTGTCTTGACCCATACGGGCCATTCGAGACTTCGGCGGCCTACTATACGGCCTGGGCCGAGCAGTACCTAGCGTTGATTGCGGACGGCCAGCTCTATCCCCAATTCGCCGTCGAAGCCTATTTGGTATATCGCTTCCTCCAAGACAATGTGTCTCAGTTGTCCGATTCCGAGGACAAGTTCTTTCTCAAACACGTTGACGATAAGGGTGATCACCTGATGGTTGACGAAGACCTCAACATTACCGGCATCATCGACTGGCAGATGACGCGTGTCGTTCCGCGACGAGAGGCGTTTGCACTATCACTCGTATCCGCTGACATGGGAGCTCTTTGCGATGGGAATGTCTCGCTTAGTTCAAAAGACGTTGCATTGAGCAATGCCTTGCGTGAGAAAGGATCGAGGTTGGCAAGCCACATGAGAGATGAGAAGATGAGAAGATTCCTCTGGGGCTTGGGGCTCGAGCCCAAGTGGGCCTACGCGTTGCCATTGGCAAATGCCATCCTTCAGGTCTTTGGGGTTGAGCAGGGCTGGGATGAATGGAAAGAGGTAGCATTGAAGCGGTATGAGAGCGATGGACGCCTGAAGGCTCTTGTGGAGAACTCTTCTGGTGGGAATGAACAGTAGTCACCGCCAATAATGAACAAGGCTATACCAGGCCGCTACGACGGCATACATAGTACACACTCTCATTGATGTGACTATACTGAACGCTCGCCATCACTATCAAGATCAGTCCGCACTCGCTTCCCCGGCCTCATCTCGCCGCGGATCACAGAGAGGACGACGCTGCTCCAGGAAATTGAATCCTACGATTCCCTCGGCAAGCAAAACCTCGGGACCCGACTCCGTCGTCGATGAGATGGATACCCTCCTCCCTATTATGCCGCCGTCGCCGACTTGGAGGAGAGAGGCGAGTCGAGAGGAAGCTCGACATAGCTACTCGAGGGGACCGCGTTGCCGATGGTGAACTGGCGGAACAGGCCGCAGTCGCCCGCGGCTTTGGTCATGTCCCCTATTGAACTGTAACCTCATCAGAGAGATGTCGCGTATGATGGAGATGGGGCCCATGTCAGAGACCATACTGGATGACCACGCGCAGACTGTCCACGTCACCGAGAGTCAGACCACCCCGTTCGCTCGGAGTGAATCTCGCATGTGTGGCTTCAGCACTACCTGGCTGTCCCGGAGTGTGAAAGGCAAGATCGCCTTGGAGCGAACGATGGCACAGCGAATCGTTTCTCGGGGCACTGAGGGCGGCCAGCGCTCCTCCTCGAGGTCGACTAGTGACTTCTGGTCCACACATTGCATTGCGTGAGGTTGAATGAAATGGGATGAGTTGGGACCCCGTCAAGTGCCTCAACTCAACCACGCGGGTGAGGAACTCTCAAGTATAAATGCAAAAAAAGAAGAAAGAAAAAGACACATGATGAAACGACGTCTGTTTCCTTTCTAGCACATTTGAGACATGCTCAATCACGCTCACTCACGCTCACTCACGCTCACTCAGATCCGAGTGAGTGCAGTCCATCCAGGTGCGCCATCCAGGTGCGCCATCCAGGTGCGCCGGCCGTCATGTAGTGGGCCAAGTCGAGGAGTCATCTTTCAGCCAATCACAACGCCGCTCCTGCTGGCTTATCTTCCCTAAAAGGCAATCGCCTTGAGCAAGTTTGCGCGGAAATGCTCCCAATCGCGGCAGGGCGTCGAAATTGCTCAACAGGCGTTCTGCTTCATGACTTATGAATGTATCTGGGCCGCCAATGAATGCTATGGTCTGACGCATCCAGGCCCCGAGACTCCTTGACATTCTTCTGTCCTTCCTCTCGGCCATGATGTGATGGACCGTCTTCTTTACCCTCGGTCGTCTCTGAAGCTCCCTCTCATCAAGCTTTCCATCTCTATTCACTCTCCATCGCCCTGCACCACCCATGTCTGCCGGAATCTACAGCCTTCCCAAGCTGCCCTATGCCTACGATGTGCGTATCTTGACTCACCCATCCATCAAGGTAGCTGAAACGAATGCTCGACTGACTGACTGGCCTCCCACAGGCATTGGAGCCGAGCATCTCGGCGCAAATCATGAAGCTGCACCACAGCGTCCATCACCAGACGTATGTGAACAACCTCAACAATGCTCTCGAGACGTACGCAAAGGCAACGGCATCCGGCGACATTGCAGGACAGATTGCCCTGCAGAGCGCCATCAAGTTCAACGGCGGCGGCCACATCAACCACTCTCTTTTCTGGGAGAACCTGACCCCGGCTAGCTCAGCCGAGGCCAACCCGAAGAGCGCAGCAACCTTGATGGCTGCCATGACCAGGACGTGGGGTAGCTTTGACGACTTCAAGGCCGCCTTTACCAAGGCTCTTCTGGGACTGCAGGGCAGCGGATGGGGCTGGTTGGTCAAGGAGGGCGGTGCCCTGCGCATCGTGACGACTAAAGACCAAGATCCTGTTGTGGGCGGTGAAGTTCCCATTTTCGGAGTGGACATGTGGGAGCACGCTTATTACTTGCAGGTATGAAACAACCATGGGCTCTCACACAACCCAGCATGATGGTTCTTCTCTATATTTTTATTTATTTATTTTTATTTATTTATTTTTACACTAAATACAGGTGGAGTGGCTGACGCGAGCGATCTGCAGTATCTGAACGGCAAGGCGGCGTACATCGACAGCATTTGGAAGGTGATCAACTGGAAGACAGCGGAATCTCGATTCCAGGGGGCGTGACGATGCCTTCAAGGTTCTCAGGGCCTCTATGTAAATCAGATCAAATTCACTTGGGACGGAAGAAAAGATGGGAGCAAGAGAGCAACTCATCTCCGCACAGCCAGGGCCCAGCAAGCTACCTAGAAGATGACGATGGGGAGCCCCCAACCCAAAAAGACATGGTTTCTCAACTTGACAACACCAGAGCTTTTGATGGTGTATCGATGAGACTCCCGTGATACAATTCCCTCTTCCCTCGTTCAGCATAACCAGCATCTGGTGCTCCTCCAGCCACGCCATCAGGGTCACACGAATCGTATATTCGCTACCGAGGCCGTGTCCCCATGTTCCTGACCAATTTCCGCGCCCCAATACATTCAGCTCCCACGTTATTCCGGTCCAGGAAATGGAACGCCTGTGCCCACGCGGACGGGCCATCTGCCACCACCTCAGTCCCAGCACTCATGCCCATCTCATCAGCCCGTCCACATCAGCTAATCGAGATGGAGGACCTGTTCGTCGCACAGCCGAAACCACTAGTTTTGCGCATCGGCGGCGGCCATGGCACGGCATATGGACTTTCCATCGTACACTTGGTCCGGCGATACCTCCAGTTGTGTCTCATCGGGACTGCAAGCTCCCCAATCACACGACGGCGGTAGAGAGCAGACACTGGATGCGGGCCGAAAAGAGCACGGGAAGAGACATGAGGACAATCTCGTACACGAACACGAAGATGAAAGAGCAGATTTTCTCCTACACAAGAAGAGAGAGGAGGAAAATGCGTCAGAGAGGCATGTCCCGGTCGCATAACAAAGTATAAAAAGACGACCGGCGTCAACCATCAACGCCCCGCTGAGGTACAAACGAATTCGAATTCGTAGGCACAGCAAATCGGACTTGTCGAGACTTGAATACACGTGCTTGTTGCTCAAATCATCAAAATGCTCATCACCACGAACAGAATGGCCAAGTTTCTCGCCTGCGGGCTCGGGTTCGTCCTCTGCGCAAGCTGCGATCCGAATCGGTATCGCACGCATGTTGCTAATATGTCATGTCCAGGGCAACTCTCGTCGCCGCGACAGAACGAACCGTCACGGTGACGGTGACGGTGACGGCGACGACGACGACGATGACCGCATGCGCTGCGTCGTGCTATTCCACCGTCAGCATCTGCGCCGAGCCGAGCACCACTCCTGACACGAGGCAGTCGTACTCGTCCTCACGGGAGCCATGGCCCCCGACGACGACGTCCTGGTCCTCCTCTGCCGCAGGGCATCATCCCCATCCCCATCCCACTTCCCAAGATCCCCACAGCCCGTCCGCGACCCGGGTCTCCCCGGACTACCCGTCCCCACGGCATCGCAAAGTCGGTCATCCACGGACGGCCACTCTTCCACAAGGGACGCATGCGGGCCCCCGCATCCCGTGCCTCCTCGAGTGCACACACTGCCACTCGGCCAGGAAGCACCTCTGCGTCCACCGGCCGATACCCCAGCTCGTCAACGGCGCCGCACGGGAACCACACACACCACCGGCCCTGCGCCCACCGGAAACCGTACATCGTCCGAGGTCTCGTCAAACACGGCGCCGAGCACCACCTTCTCTGGCCCCGGCTTTCCGACAGTGGTCCTCCCGCGCCCACTACGCACTCGTCGGCGTACGGATATCCCAGTCGGACTATTTCCCACGAGTCAAGCGCCGATGCAACTGGTACGAGTGGCCGGGAATCACCGACGTCGTACCCCGCTCCGACTACTCTTGTGACGACCACAAAGGTTTCCAGCAGTGAGGATACTACAAGCTCGACTGAGGAGCTGCCTCCATCATACGGAAGTCCAACTAGCGACCCTCCGTCGTATAATGATCCGCCGTCGTACTCGCAGCCTCCTTCCTATGGGGGTCCAACGTCGAATCTGCATGATGCTATTCATCCAGTGACTATGTTGTGTGGCGGGACTCGGTCGAGGTGCTTGACAATAACAGCCTTCGACTCCCAGGGAGGGAGGGGTTAAAATAGGTGTGCTTTTGAGAGGCTTAAATATTTTTGTATCTTCGAGTCGTCTATCGTGATGTTTTCATCTCCAAATCTATAGTCTATTGTGAAAGAACAAAGGAAATAGAGAGAAACTTCAAAAGAAATTCATCACGTCTCGGGTATATCCGTATGCATTTATTCATTTTCCTTTCGACAGGCAGACTACGGCCCACTTGCCATGGAAAGCCCATCGCCTGGCACCGGAGTCACCACCACCACCAGTCTCAGTGGCCTTCAGCTCCTCGTCCTTTCCGGCGGGAAGGCCGACGACAACATCAGCTTTGCAGGTTCGCAGGAGAGAACGTTGATGCCGGATCCAGGGCCCATGGGGCCGAGAGCAGTGGTCCAGGGGTGGTGGGGTCCCAGTGGGCATCGCAGGTGAGCTTGCGGTAGTTCAAGTCACCCTTGAAGATGGTAAGTTCAGCGCCCTTCATGTCCTCGTGCAGCTCGGGAGCCTCGCTGGGCAGGCGCCAGAAGCTGCCACCAGCAGTCCAGTAACGGTTCGGTCGCATGATCAACTGACCCTCAGCGTGGAGGTTGACCCACTCTCGGAAGACGAACAGAAGCTCCTCAGTCTCTTGGTCGGCCAGAGGGGCAGGAGTCTTGTCTTGAAGTTTCTCATCGTCGGATGGGGTCTCGAAGAACGCCTTGGGCTGGGACAGAGCGTTAAGGAGAAGGCCGAAGTCGGCAGGCAGAACATCAGAGACGAACCAAGGGATGGACTTGGGACGAAGAACAACCTGGGTAGCCAGGCCAGATGTGAGAAGGAAACCAGCCAGAATTAGATCGACGTAGAGCTCGAAGCCGGAATTGTCGAGGACAAAGTCCACTCGGCGCTCCTTCTTGCCCTCGTCGCGAGCCTTCTTGAGGGTGTCGTAAGCAAGTGGCAGGTCGTTGACCAGGATGTTCTTCTCTGCAGCCTTGCGAGCTTTGCTTCCCTGGAGCTTCTGGATGTCCTCGTATGTCAGGTTTGTGAGAAGAGACAGGTCAGTGGCGTTGCCCCAGAGGCAAATCTCAAACATCTCACTGAAGAGAAGCTTTTCTGCCTCCTCGTCGTAAGTGGTGTCCTTTTGGCACGAAGCTGGGTGACTAATTCCTTGTAACGGGCAGCCAACTCAACAATAGCATTGCGCGAGGTTCGGAAGGTGTCCATCTTTTGGCGAGCGAAGATGTCATAGCTTTTCCAGTGCTTGGTCAAGCTGAAGAAAGTGCTGATGCGTCTGTAGCAATCCAATTCAGTCCCATGCCGCAATCACGGACTGGATGCCGTAAGAACAAGATCGTACCTGTACATGTAGCATTCCGAGAATAGCCAGGGAACGTTCAACCATGTCGGATTTCCCAGGTCCTCAATTTCCTTGTTGTAGCGCGCGATCTCCTCAGGGTAACCATCGTCGACGATGGGACTGTGCGTAATTAATAGATTAGCCTAACGGTTCAATTGCAAGGATCATTGGTTCCGGTCGCAACGTACGTAAGAACACGGTCGTGCAAGACTTCATATTTGAGGTTGCCAAGCTGCTCGATAATCTTCTTTCCCTCAGCCTGCTTCTCGGCGTTGTCGGTCTGGGCAACAGTGCGGTGGACGTCGTCAATAGCACCAGTCTGTGCATTGTATGGTCAGAATCGCAAGGTTGTTGAGCATCGGATGCGCGCCGGGCGCTCGCTCGTCTTACCAGGATGACCGGCCAGCGTTTTCGCACAGATTCGTAGGCGAACGACTTGGGGTCGCTAGTGACGGACTTGGCTGAATGTTCAAGGTCAGTCGTCCAGAACGAGGAGGAATTGTGGGACAGAGGAAGCGTTCATACGAGTCTTGGTATCGTATTCCATCTTGAAAAAAATGTAATGAGGGAAGAAGGATTGTAAACGGGTTTCACCAGGCGGTGAGGGGCACGGTCTTTGTATGACACGGATAAGGGCGGGCGGGGTCTCTGGGTCTCTGGGTCTCTGGGTCTCTGGGTCTCTTCTCGGTGGTCGCCACGGGTACGGATTACTTGAACCGGCGTTTGCTGGTGGATAGAGGTGTTAGAAGTGCCCCTCGTTGTTTCCGCAGGCCCCAGGTGCCTGGTAGGTATTTACACAGCACTCAAGAACATTGAGATATCGAGACGGGCATCTTCTATCTGAAAGATTGGTCTTTCTGATGGCACTCATTCGTCGCAGCATGTCAGCCAATGCTAGAGTCGGTTCGACGTTGTTGGCAAGAGCAGACTGCCGAGTGAAGCCGAGTACAACAGGCAATGAGGTAGGCAAGGACACGTCCTCTTATATTTTCCATGTACATGGGGTACAAACCGCCGAACCTGAGCAGGTTGTTGTCATGATGGCTTTGTCCGGTGGTGTTGGAGTTGTCAATGGCTGATATGTAACGTTGTGGTATTACGTTTACGCCCAGGAGGGAAACGTGGTTTGTGAGGCAATGCTTTTTCCCCATCGATTCATACAAATCTCCTCTTACGAAATTGACGACTGCGCCAGGTAGCCTTGCAGTCTCCAGAGAAGAAGATGCAACCTCATTGTCGGCATGTTCTTCTCCTGCCGTAGAACAAAAACATCATGGTCCCTGAACATTCTAGATTCACTCTTTAGCCTTTGAACCTCTGATTCCCCAAGAAGCCAACTTAAATCATGTACCGCAATCGTCTGGCCATATTTCGCGTTGTCGACATTCATAGTGGCGATATGGGTTGATGGTTCGTCTTTCCCGGGTAGCCACAGTGCACAACCCCGAAGCTTGACATGTCCGACTTCTTCCCACTGGGAGGGCTGGATATCCGGATTAGTCTGGTGTCCCTCACCGGTCGACTTCGCCATCAACGCATCAGTTGCATGGCGCCGCATCATATTCAGGAGAACATCGCCCATATCGTGGCGCCAGACGGCAGTCCGCGCACTGGGACCAACTGCCATGCCGGTGCGGACGGCCGACAGTAATGCGGCATATTTCTTATTTGGACCTCCCATTTTATCAAGGACAGATTTTCGAGACAACGTATAGACAGTGATGGGACTCGTCTTTCGTGGTGGGGAGCCCGTTGAGGTTCTGGACGATGACACGGAAGATGTGTTCTCGGGTTGAAGACGCTCAAATGCCAATGGTCCTGGTGCCCACCACAGTGTATCCTCTGAAGGGTGCTTGACCAGTTCAAAATCCTGTAGAAAATATCGAGGTAATGATGTACTTGTATTGGGACATCGACGTATGGGAGTTGCCAGTGCTTGGGCTGCACAACGTCAGAACTGCCATCCGACGACCTACATTCCGCACAAGACAGACTTTAGACATCTTACCATATGGATTATTCGCCAACTTCCTCCTAAATCTTCCACTGGGTTTGCCCGCATCGCTTTTCCGCTGTCGCCGCCGTGCTTTCATCCAATCGATATCGAATAATGGCGAGATTGGCAGATTGCCAGCAGCCGTTACTATTTCCTTCGATTCGGTGTCAACGCGTATCTTGTGGCCGTCCTGGCCGTCGTCGAGACCAGCTTCGACCTGGGCCCGGAGCGCATCTCTAGTGAGCGCAGTCCTATTGTACGAGATGCATCTCTCAGTTGAGGGTCCTGAGCCAGCACAACTGAAATGTCGAGTCCGAATCGATAGTCTTGTCATCATGATGAGTTGTTGTTGTCGTGTGAGCAGTACATTGGCGCGAAGGGGCCCAGAAATTTCAGGCGGGAGCTCTCTCGGAGCTACTCCAGAGTCCGTCCAGCTTGACTTGACTCCAAGCTCAGCACCGACAAGCACAACCCACCACCCTCGTCAAAACGACACTATGCTGCTGCGCTCACGCACTTTGCCCGCACTGCCAAGGCTTGCAAGCCTGTCGCATCGATATGCACGGTCTTTTGGCTTATCCAGCAGGTCTGGATCCGATCCCAAGATGGACTATATCCCGATGCCGTACATCGAAGAGACGTCGGTAAGCTAGCTGGCAGCTGGCACCTCAGCTGGGAAAATAGGTCTTTGTACGCGCTCTAACCAGAGCAGGCAGCAGGCCGGAAAACATGTTCGTGGCCAGGTTCAAATGCACTGTAGCACATGGGATATACTGATTGGCGACAGGGACATCTTCTCAAAACTCCTCCAGGTACTTTTTTATGCGATTGGTTGACGAACGGAAGAGCATCACGCCTGACCGCTGCAGGAACGCATCATATGTTTAAACGGCGAGATAAACGACTACATGTCTGCTTCCATAGTTGCCCAGCTCCTGTGGCTTGAGTCGGATACACCTGACAAACCCATCACAATGTACATAAACTCTCCAGGTGGCTCGGTGACTTCGGGTATGTTTCTTCGCAGTGGGTGGACCTCGCATGGATGAAGTGCTAACGGTGCTTGTAGGGATGGCAATATACGATACGATGACATACATCAAATCACCCGTTTCTACCGTTTGTGTGGGTGGCGCGGCCTCCATGGCAGCCATCCTTCTTGCGGGTGGCGAGGAAGGGAAAAGATATGCGCTGCCGCACAGCTCCATCATGGTACATCAACCGTTGGGTGGAACTCACGGCCAAGCATCAGATATCTTGATATACGCCAACCAAATCCAACGGATTCGCGAACAGTCAAACAAGATTATGCAACATCACTTGAATCTAGCCAAGGGAGCAGACAAGTACTCATTAGAACAAATCAATGATATGATGGAAAGGGACAAATATCTGAGTGTGGATGAGGCGCTGGAAGTGGGCGTGATTGATGAGATTTTGACCAAGAGGCCTGAAACGCAGGAAGGCGAGGAAGAGAAAAAGAAGGATACCTAATGTATTAGCTCGCAGCACATTGTCACGCGAGTGAGAAAATTGGAGAAGAACAGCTCATGATGATAAAGCACAATTAGTCTCTTCCTATATTCCGCATAAGATTTCAAGCTCGTTGAAGACACTAATTCCTTTCAGACATTCATGGATGCAGAACGACTGGTCACTCCGTTTTGCCACTACGGCAAGAGTGCGCGGTTCTCACGTTTTGGGAAGACTGAATATGGTCCGCAGACGGTGCCAAATAGATTTTCTGCCATGGCATCTACTGCAAGTTCCCGTGCTACCAAGGGATCTCAACATCAAAGTCTCTTGCAACCCTCATGGCCGAGACAACACATCCCTCGAGCAAGACCAAACCATCCCAGCACCAAGAACCTGCGACCCAAACGTTGAATCTTCCACTATACCACGCCTCGCTACTTTCGTCACATTGTCTACTGGATTCACCCGTAATCATAACCGTAATACTTCTGCTCTCCACAGTTCGCAAGGTTCTGGGAAACTGGACCGTATATAGAACTGCTCGCGATTCGTCGCCCCCGGCCAAAGAGCTCGTCTTGATAATCACCCCGCTTGGCAGATAATGCAGTGCCTCAGACTCAACAATGTTGGCAGAGAAGTTCGTTCTGAAAATCATGTTTTGGATATCTCCGCCGCGATATGTACACTGGCCAGCTGGGATATGGTCCCTTTCTTGTACAACAGATATGCTTTCCGAGGGCGAAGCTAGCAGCGAGTTCATGATGGAAGCTGTTGGGATCTTGCTCAGCATAGGTTTAGACTGATCGAAGATGCTGGCTGCTATGTTCGGTGCCACGGCAAGCACCACACGGTCGAATAGCTCCTCGAGGATTTGGTCGCTTCCGTCCTCAGTCCATTGCCAGCGTACCAGGACTTTTCCGTCAACGGGTGCACCTTCAATACACGGGCCTGGAGTCGTACATCTTTGATTCCCTCGCTTAGTCTCGATTGGACCCGATTAATGCCGTCCTTGTTGACAAAGAATTTCTGACGGAAGGATCCCTTTACAAATCCTGTAATATCACTCGCTGGAAAGTCCAGCGCTTCGGCGTGAGGACAGCTACATATGGCGCTTACCACGGGAAGAAGGTATTTGCGCATATACCACTGTGAGAGCCTTATTCTTTGGAGATAGTCGCCAAGTGATTCTTCGCATACGCTCGAATCTTCGAGACTCGAGTCTGAAACAACTTTTGCCTTCCGGCGGACCGCCCGAGGCTTGACGAGGAGACAACATGCGTAGAACCAGACATGACAAAATACTAGGTAGAAATTCTCCAAGATCTGGCGCGTTCCCTTGCACCAGAAATGCCTCCATAGCAACGTTAGTCCGTCCCACCCTTTTCCGTAAATGAAGTAGCTCCCGGACATCATCTCTGCGCCCTTAGGGCTGGGTGTTTCGGACGCGGCCGTCGTAGATGCCGTGGCGAATATCCAGATAAGGCTTATTTGTTGAAATTGTATGCCCAGATAGTCGTACATGCGACACAGGTTATCGTAATAGCCTCTGCAGAAACTGCGCGGGGGTATATCGACGCGCTCTATGATACCCGTATTCTCATGCACCATGGTGAGCGACGCGGCATCGAGAGACAGCGTTTTTGCCTGTGGGAGATTAACACGGTCAATGTTTGGGCAACTCCAAGATGAAAAGAAGAAGAAAAACACGATGGGGAGAAGGAGAGACTAAAAAGCGATCATGGTTCACTCATTACCTGCTCGAAGAGTGTCACGGCGAATCGGTTTTGCTTATCATGGTCGAGGAGGTACGCAGTAGTAAGTCCTGCCAATCCAGTTCCAATAACGGCGACTCGTGTTTCGCGTCCACATTCCGTCGGCCGGTGGTCGCGCTTGTGCGCCTTCTCGTGCTTCTGCTCATCCATGTTCGTTCCTATTGAGAGGACTTGACCTCATGTTCCATACTGAAAGTCCTGACGTTGGCAAAAGTTGAAAAATCCGTGGTGGCAAATCGGACGGAGCATGGACATCCAGATCCGTACTAGTACCCCTAGCGTCAACTGTTCTGCAGAGTTCAATGTCGGTTCCATCTGGGAGCGACGTAAATCCTTCCTTGGTGGGCCGTTGCCATAACCACTTCAAGCCCAGCGATTCTCCGGGCCCTCCACTCATTACAAATGCCTGATATAGTCCGTGCTCGCGCACCATCCCGCGTTGCCAACGCTTCAGCAGTATGCACGACAAGAGCGCAAGAACTCTCTGATAAGACGAGAAGCGTTGCGAACTTGGACGACCCTCTGATGTATTGGTCTTCTCGTAGTGCGCTGTGCTGGTTTGCGCACGTCTGTATCGTGACTTTGCGCAACGCAACCTTGGCAATGAAGAACGTGAAAAGGTTGGATCAATCGTTTCCCTCTGATTCGTATGCCAGAGAATACGCTGAAGATGAAGTAACATCAGGTATTTGTGGGCGAGTGGTAAACAGCGTTTCGCCCATGATCTGTAGATGCATTGATGAATAGTTTGAAAGCACGATATCGTGGAGATTTTATGCCGAGTACGGAGTAATATGTGTCGGTTCGTTGTAATGACACCTTACTAAGCAGTTGGTATGACTGCATCGTACATATACAATACGGAGTCGGGGCTTTGAATCGTTTGTTTCTTCAGTGGGCTGCCATGTGCTGACACCACTAGAAGGCTGTGCGAAGCCAGTCAGTCAGTGGCTGCTACTACTAGCACCGAGACCCACTGGCACAGGCCTCAATTTGGCCTCGACATCTTCAAGCTTACTTACCTCTTTCCAACGACGGCATTGTGCGTTGACAGAACCACATACGGCCAACATCAATCTCAAACACTTTCAGACATGAGATAAAGTGTTTAATTTCATGGCTTGGGAATTCTCAGCCAGGGACTTTGTCCTCGGCATCGTGACTGGGGGCGTCACCACCGTTGCTCTCCTGTCCATCAGGGCATTCATCTTCCTCCGCTCCTACAACATGTACAGCGTCGGACACTGGAAACTCAACATAAGGACTCCATTTCCATCCATGTGGATGAATCTAGGTTTCTGGTGAGCATTGAACCCCGCACACTTGAACATCCCATCAGACCATGTATCTGAACGCGCTCTGCCCCAAAGGAAAACAAATGATGGAAAGCCCATCATCCACTTCAGCGAAGCCACGCGCGCCTTGTTGGAGAGAATTGTAGACGCAGCAGGGCTTCTGGCCAGAGACGAAGACTTCAAGACAGAGCCGCCCCGTGAATCTGTCGCCGTGCTTGACCTAGGCTTCGGCTGCGGCGACCAGACCATTGCACTGGCGGAGATGATTCAAGCGCAGACTCGCCCGCACTTCAAGTACGTCGGACTCAGCTTGGATTCCTCGCAGGTCCAAACAGCACAACGAGCACTCGACAGGGCGTTGAAGCTCAGCGGCGCAAGTGCCAGTGGGGTTTACCCCAAGATTCGTTCAACTTGTACTGTGCGAACGCCGCAAAGCCAGAAACTTGGAGTAGAGCCATTCGAACGTCCGTAGATGCATTGGCAGACGGAGCATTCTTACAGCGATGGATGCTGGCGCTAGATTGTCTCTATCACTTCTCGCCTTCGCGCAAACCCGCGTTCAAGCTGGCTGCGGAAACGCTGAACGCCAACGTCATGGCGTTCGACTTGGTGCTCGACGAGAATGCTTCGCGGTGGAACAAATTCCTCGTTAGGATCGTGGGACTGGTCATGAACTGTCCGCTGTATACTTTCCTGCCAGAGGAACAGTACAGAGAGCAATTGGTGGAGTGTGGGTACGATAGGGCACGTATTGAGATTCAGGAGATTTCGGACCATGTGTTCGGGGAGTGTCGGGGTTCTTGAGAACGCAAGAGGCCGCGCTGAGTCAATATGGGATAGGAATAGGCGGGTTCAAGCTGGCGGGGAGGTTGTTCGAATGGTTTGATCGGACGAGGGTAGTGAGGGCGGTGATTGTGGTGGCGAGGAGAAAATCGGAACAAGGCAGGAGGTTGATTGACTGGCGCTGGCAGGATTGGTTTTATGTACCTACCTACCTGAGCGTCGGTCTGGCTCGATGACTGGCGCTGTTGGAGGGGAACCTTCAAGGTAGCGGCTGGTGGTGAAGATGATTCAACACAACAAGGGAGTTTCAACGCTTGCCACGACTCTGTCTGCCGCGAATACAACAGAGTAGCGTGGCAGGTTTTCCTCGTGGCTTTACACGGAGCATCTGGCGAATATGGAAAGCGCACACCGAATGACGAAGTGGGTAGTTGAAAATGGCCCGACGTGAAATAGACCTTTATAGTCAACATGTCCACGGACTAACACAGCCTAGACGGGACAGCCAGTTTCTCTTTTGGTATGAGACCTACGGTCTTTGCAAGCACTAGGGTATCCAGTGTGGAGTTGGTCCCTGATACATTGTTGACCATGCCTTCCGCAGGAGTCTAACTGATATGATCAGTTAATGACAACCTCGTGGATGGGAGATCCAGTTCTTTTTTTTTTTTTTTTTTTTGAGCGGGGAGGGGCTGTGAGAATGCTCTCGATGCGCTATAGAGATATCTGACTTTGTGAGCATGTGTCAATCCGAAGCTAGTATATCGATCGATGAACCGATGGAGTTGTCTTGTTTCATTCTGTTGGAATGCGGGTTCCGTCTCCGGGAGCTCTGCAATGGAGCGAGCGGAGCGCCGAACTTTCAGGGAGAAAAACAAGTGCAGAGATATGACTGTTTGTATAAATACTTAAGATAAGCGCCTGCTCTCGCAATGTTCGTGCCATTGTCTGGTCTGCATTGAAGACACTACCAGCACATCAACATCAGTCGGCCGCTTTTGTCTCATACCTCAGCACATTATCAAAGCTCATTACAGTTTGTGCGAGCATGCGCAGCGTTGTAGTGCTCGCAGCTCTTCTGGTGGCAGTCTCTGCTGCTCCTTCGTCGTCCCTCTTCAGAAAAGACAAAGTTGGCTTCACCTTCGCCCATGCTGGTGGAGTCTCCGACATTGTCATCACCAAAGACAACACCCTCAACGGAACCTATCCCTACAATGAGCCGAAGACCCTCAACATGTTTGTTGCCTCGGCTGCAGCTGCTCGGCCAATGCCCTTGGAGTTCATCAACAACTTCAGTGGCGGACAGGTCAAAGCCTATATCCAAGGGCTCGACTCCGAGGGGAAAATTGTCTTCATCAAGCCAGATGGAAGCTTGTTTTACCCAATCCCCAGTGGATCAGACATTCCCGTTGAGATCGACAACAGCAAGATCGCAATCACTCTTCCTGGACGAGGCCAGAAGTTCAATATCAACTTACCCATACCTATTTACTCCGGCCGAGTCTACTTCTCGGAGGGCAAACTCAGGTTTTACATGGTGAAGGATGAGCATGGAGTTGGACTGGTCCAGCCCTCGGTTTCGAACCCAGCGGATCCCAGCTCTGAGACCAATTGGGGTTTCGTTGAGTTCACATATTCTGCGGACGGTGCTATTTTGCAAACATCAGCTACGTCGACTATATCGGCATGATCCTCAGCATGTCGCTCAGTAACAAGGATAGCTCATCTGTTCAGTTGACAAAGGCCTGGACAGCGGCGCCTTGTCGAGCATCTGCAAAGATCTCGTCAGTCAGTCGGAGAAAGATGGCCGCAACTGGAAGGCTATGTGCGTGACCGATAAAGCCGGCAAACCGATTCGCGTCCTGTCACCCAACATCTATGCGGTCATGAAACCAGATGACTTTGAAGACTACTGGCAGGAGTATGTCGACCAAGTCTGGCAACAATACTCCAACAGGCCCCTCACGATCGATACTCAGGGCCCAGCGGGCAAGGTCAAATGCCGCGTCAACGGTAGCCAGATGGATTGCGACGGTGACAACAGATCGCACACCAAGCCCTCGGCCAAAGACATCTGGAGCTGTGACAGTGGGCCCTTTGGAAAGAAGGATGACGATAACGACGTTCATCTTGCCGTCATACCGCGACTTTGTGCCGCCTTTGTCCGGTCCACGTTGCTTCTGCAGGGCGGTGATGTTCAGCCGAGTCTCCCGAGGCCGATTACTACAAGGTCAACACCACAAACCACTACAGTCGCCTGGTCCACGAGCACGAGGTCGATGGCCAAGGATATGCCTTCGCATTCGATGACGTCAACCCAGACGGGGAGAATGCGTCTGGTGCTGTTGCGTCGAGGAATCCGCATATTCTGAGAGTCTGTTTTGGTGCACCTCTGTCATAAGTAAGCCGAGGCTCGTGTCAAATTAACGTTGATTTATATGGATGGAGGGTGGGCTGTATATATTATGGGCGAAGACTAGTTTCTGCAAGCAGGTCTTGCTCGGTACTCAGTGAGGGCCGCCATTGATTGGTCATGATCCTGCATTGACATCACCCTAATAAGTGTGTTCAGATGATTAATAACATCTTTTCGGTTGATATGAACGAGGACGGACACGGGAAACTAATGTGAATTTTTGAGTGCATCAATAGACTCCATTCATCTTGATTACGCGCGATGCATTGCTTCTTAGAACGCGTCGCAAGCATCAATCATCTTGTGAGATGGTGAGATGTTGCCAAGCACCTACATGTACCTAGGTCGGTAGCACATAATAGCTGCCATGCGTTTTAGTCCATGTGTTTTAGTCGAGTAGGCGAGCTGACTGCCGAGAAGTCTGTCGTATTATTCCCATGAATGAAGCACATGGCTGCATTCCCAGAGCCTGGTAGCGAGGAAGGATGAGATGGGGATCGCAATCAGCAGATGCAGCCCGTGTTCCATGCTCATAGACACAATCAATGTTTATGTATATGCGATTAACAACACCCAGCGGCAAAGTCTGCATCCGCGATTGCAAGACATGCGCCCCTGCTTCATACATAGGGACCAGACAGCGTTCACAAGGCCATCCAAGCTGCCAGGGAGACTGAGACTGAGACTGATGAGTCCAACGGGGGTGGCGAGGAACACGAAAGGACAGAAAGGACCAGGATGTGTTTTGTGTTATCTTTGTTGATTCTCTTTGCGCGATTCCGTATGTAATAGGTGTGGGGTGGCAGTGGACGCGCGTTCAAATTGTAGTCTCGGGTGACAGCGACCCCGTATCTTCCGGTGCATGAGGATTGTGGAATTACGGAGCACATGTACCCCGGCGGCAGAGTATGTACAGTGGGGTGTATGTACGGATTACCCGCCTCAACATGGTTTCCGTACTGCAGATCAGTGCCAGGTACGGAGGAGTACACACTGTACATACGGCAGAGACGGGGACGAAGCTTGGCACGCACAAGCGCCCCAAGCAGACATTCTAGAATCTTTATAGACCACTGCTGAACGACTCGCGACCAGTGGCCGGCCAGCTGATCAAACAAGCATTGTGCGTCTTGTCCGGTGAAGCGGAATCTCCGTGGCCACATCATATTATCGTCCCTCTTCTGTCAACCCTACCCCTCCCCCAATACATACAATACAGTCTGGCGTCTACTGCAACCAGCGGCCAGGTGAGAAGCGCTTCAGAACTCGTTTTAAACTCCATGGCTGGCTGCACGGTGTCCTGCAGCTGACTGCAGCCCATCGACATGGCCGGTTGGTTCCTGAGAGCTTGTTTGGCGCTACGGGGAGCTACGGGGAGCTACGGGGAGCTACGGGGAGCTACGGGGAAGGTTAACGGCCAACGGTCGCTAAAATGGCAGCCACCACTGAAATCCATTGACATCCCGTCACATCCGCTGGCATGTGGCGGTTACAGGGTGGGTCCCGTCAATCTACTGGCCGGCCACCCTCAGCATCAATGAAAGTCCTTCATCAATGTATGTACTATGTATGTACATGTAATGATTTGAGGCTTCTAGCTAGCGCCAGGTTTGGCCAGTTTCCGTGTCCAGCCCAGCCTAATTATAAATGTCCACATCGTATTATCATAGGTACATAATTACCTGTCTGGTAACCTGGACTTGTCCGGCAAGTCACCAGTCCCCTGCGTCCCCTGGTTCATTGATTCAACAATTCAGCATTTCGTGGCCAGCCATTTGGCCGAATATCATTACTCAACAGGTACGGGGTATCAGACACGTTTCTGGCTCGCACTCCACCTTCCCTTCTTCCTCACCCAAGCCAATACCACGAATTCAAATCGACAAGCTGGTTCATGCTCCCCTGTCTGTTCATTTCGCATAAGCCCCGTAATAACATCTTCTTCTTACGTATTAGTCGAGCCTTCCCGCTTGCATCGGACACCTTGTCCACTTGTCCATTCTTTTCCTCCTCTTTCTTCTTCACCTTCCCTTCTTTGTCCGGCCCGCCACCCGTCTACGTTCACATTCTTGGTGCTGTGGCCGCATCTACTTCATTCGAAAAGTCGAATCACTTTGCTGTTGACCAACTCCTTCCTCCGACCACCTGGTGTGGTTGATTCATCAAAAAGCGCTCGCTTGTCTTCGATTCGGAGACCCGTAAGATTTCCTTGCTTTCGCATCCGCAACGCTACGTTGACTTCGCCCCAAGCAATCATGGCGTTCATTAAAAAAATTGATCGAGCCGTCCAATGGGCGGGGAGAAAATGGGTTCAGAGGCCAAAACTTCACATTCAGAGGAATTCCAAAATCTAGAGGCCGAAATGAACCGTCGTCAAGAGGGTAGGTTTTTCCTTCACCGGCTGTCCCCTTTTCGTCGTGAGATTCAAAACAACACCTCTAATGCACGAGGGTTAGGCATGGAAAATCTCCAAAAGCTACCAATGTTTACTCGAAATGGATATCCCGCCGATGCGACACTTTTGAAGATAAGAGCCGGAGCCCTCCATCTGCCCTCTTGGGACGCACCATGGCCGCCCATGGGAACGATTTCGAGCCGGAGTCAGAGTTTGGCCACTCTCTTGCGGCTATTGGGCGTGCCAACGAACGAATCGCAAATCTGCACAGCAACTTCGCAGAGGACGTCAACGCAAACTGGCTACACCATGTTGACCGCAATGTCGCCATGATGAAGGACTACCAGGTACGAGGCCCCTATACGCTTGCTGTGTCAAAGGCTCCAACGTGCTGATAACTCATGTGGATAGACTTCTCGTAAGAAGCTCGAGAGCCGCCGTCTTGCCTACGACGCCAGTGTTGCCAAGATGCAGAAGGCTAAGCGAGATGATTTCCGAGTTGAAGAAGAGATGCGTGTCAGCAAAACCAAATTTGATGATTCTAGTGAAGACGTTATGCGCCGCATGCAAGACATTCTAGACTCAGAAGGGGACTCAGTTGCCGCACTCAATGCATTTTTAGAAGCTCAGCTCAACTACCATGAGAGAGCAGCAGAAGAGCTTCGTCGAGTTTGTCAATCATTGGGCGAAGGCGGTCGGTCAGAACCACCTTCTGTCGATGAGCTTCGAGTTTCTAGGGCGCGCTCCAACACCTCAAGATCATGGCAGGAGTCGAGGCAAGTAACATCTGAACGAGCAAGCCCAACGGTGGAAGAGCTTCCACTTCGTCGTCTAGCAAGCTCTTCTGCGGCACCGCCTCCTCCTCTTCCTGCGCCCTCTCAGTCTCCTCGTCAATCACTACTTCGAGCATCAACATATGGAACTAGAACCCCACTTGCGTCAACTGGTCATAGGGTTCCTTCATTGGCCAGAGCCACGACCGATGGCCGAGGTTATGGCAATGGCACAGACGACGTATTCAGGGACGATGAATCAACTGGAAGCGGCGACGGGACTTTTGGATGGGGTAATCGTAGCGCGAGTTCTGCCACCAGCTATGACAGCTTGTCCCGCGTGCCCAGCGGTCACGAGCTGAAAAAGGCTCCCCTCCACCACCGCCGGTGAACAGAGCCAAAAGCCACCCCCACCGCCTGTACCAGCCCGCCGGGCACACTTGAACCAGTAAGCGGACGTTGCGCGGGTCGCAATGGATGTTACGCCTCACAGCACGGCGTTTTGTATGATTTTCTGCTTCAGTGGAAGAGGCCCACAAGCTTATGAAGAACAAAATCTTTGTAGATTATTAGATTGAAACTTGAATCCGAAGCACAGAGTGTCGTCTATTCGTATCACCATAGGTCCCTCTCCCCTCTGAGTCAACTCTATCTCTTAAATGCAGGGTCGAATAATTGCAGTGTTGGATTTTTAGTGTTTTGGTCGCCAAGTTGACGCCTAGTCACGTGCGCTACGCTGTGCAACAAGCTCCACGAAGCTGAGCCACTGGCCAAGCTCCGTCGCCTTTTACATGCATCAAATCTAACACAGCTCTCCCAAAATTGCGAGCTAGCGTCGTTTGCTCGACATCTTGTGCTTCAACTATGGCCACCGAAGATGAGAGATATAAGCAATCGAGCCAGTTTCGTCTCTGGTCTTTTCGCCAACTAATCTGCAGGAGCTTCAGGAAAAGACGAATTCACTAGCAAAGCAACAAATCATACCTCGATTAGACCCCGTGCCAGAATTTTTGACACCGGAAGAAGAAGCTCGGCTTATTAAATTTTTCACGGTTGAACTGATTCGCGCAGCCCAGTTTTGTGAGCTGCCTACCGAAATACGATCCACGGCCGCCATATTTCTCCGTCGATTCTACGTCACCAACTCGATAATGACTTACCCCCTACGGAGCTTCTGAAAACGTCTTTATTTTTTGGTTGCAAAGCGGAGGGCTTCTACATACGACTATCTAAGTTGGCTGAAAAGTTCCCCAACACTACAAGCGAACAAATCCTTGCTGGCGAATATTTGCTCTGCCAAGGCATCCGGTTCGCGTTTGATGTACGGCATCCCTTCAGAGCGTTAGAGGGGGCTATCCTTGAGCTCAGAAAACGGGTCCCGGACGATGAAAGCAGAGTAAACAGTGCCCATACTCGGGCGCGAGACATTCTTAAATTCAGCGCTTTGGTCACAGACGTGTACTTCCACTTCACGCCAAGTCAGATCATGATGGCTTCGTTGCTAATGGTTGATTCGGGCCTGGTGGATATTTTGCTTCCCAGGCCAGCGGAGAATGTAAACCAAACCGGCGACAGAGTGACAGGGACTCATACAGATGTCTACGATAAGATAATGACAACCGTTGAGAGCTGCCGAGCTATGTTGGAAGACGAGCCACCCGAGAGGATGTCTGAATACTGGGGCACGGTATGATCCTTGAATTCCAGATTTCACTTCTATCTCTCCCTTTGATACTCCCTTCTAAGCGCCTTTAAATGACTTAACTTTATAACCAGCCTGAAATTGTCAAGTCCATGAAACCCCTCCGGAAAAATTACAGAAATGCCGAGATCCCGACAGAGCCAATTTGGTGGAACTACAGCGAGCACGTCGAGAACAGGCCGCGACCAAGCCGAAGAAACCGAATTCCACGAGCGACGGAGGCGTGTTTGGAGACGCCGATCCTAGAGACGCTAAACGCCGAAAGGTTGATACTGCAGATGACGTTTTCGGTCCATCTTTGGGCTGACAGATGATTGAGTCTCATTCACGACACCGTCACAAAGAAAAAGCTAGAGCTACTAGAGCCAATGACTCGGGGTCGTTCTTGCGAATGCTGTGTATCGATAATGCCTTCCCACCTGGCCGCGCGGGCCATCAATTCGCTCGATACACTGTTATGGAACAGAGCAGCGTTTCCCAAGATATTCATAGATGAATGGACCTTGCCGCAATCCTAGAATACTGAAACTAGCCAGATTACGAGACAAGACGAAGGTATCGTCTTCCCAAGCGAAGGTGCCAGCCGATAGTACTTGCTTACGGTCTAGATTCAACACCATATTTGCCTAGATAATTTTGGTAGTTCTTTGGGTCTAACTAGCTGGGCTTCCTATCACAGAGGTTGTTCTTGTTCTCGGATTTGGCAAAAAGATGATTTCCACGTCTTTGCAACATGCAGAGGATATCTTCCTGAAGACAGACTCCTGGTGCCTATTCTGTTCGTCAGGGAACAAGAGATTTTTATCACATGACGCTGTCGCAATATGTCTTGGCCCTCTGGGGCAAATCAGGTTAATGTAGGTCATGACCTGCAGATCTGTCGCAAGATTCGAATGCCGAGAAGGAGCCGGCTTGGCAGCCTCCTCAACACTATTTGAGTGATGCCTGTGTCTAGAGTAATGTTGGCATTTGTCTCGACTTGGCAATTGGCACGACGTATGATACACTGGCCGGCGCAGCAAAATTCGATGCATGGCAAATTGGCTTGCGATAGCTACCAGGAGACCAATCTGGTGGCCATCGAGGGCGAATCCGCATGTTGTGGCAGGTGTTGGAGGCAGTCAGGTTTGCTGGGGAGTGGAACTTGTTGCGTCAACGGTAGTGGGTATATTATACTTCTAGTCCATGCAGTCAGTACATGTATGTGTATTGGAGGCATCAAGATAGACCATGGAACATCTATGCTAACGCGTCTAGGAATTTTAACAACCGCTTCTTCCCAACGACGCCAACTACCTCAGCCGTCTCCTCGTCTATCACTATTAAGTGGCCGAGCCCCAGCTTGCCAAACATTTCTGTGGCGTACTCAATGGGAGCGTTTGCAGACACACAAAGGAGATTCGGGTCTATCAGATGCCGAAGACTGTCATCCGAAAGACTCACGAGATTCAGGCCGCCGCTTTCATGCTCGTCCAAAGCACGCACTGCAGACCTAATGTTGGTCTCTGGGAGATACCCTTGACATACCCCTTGCTCGTTCACTATGACAAGACCCAGTTCTGTAAGACAGTGAGCTTCGATTTCGGCTAGAATTTCTCGGGAAGAGCATATTGACAGCCTGTTATTTGTATCCATATGTGCCATCACTCTCGCTATGATGCTAGCTGGGGACTTAGCTGTCTCACGGTAGGTGGATGATCGGAGTCTCGAGCTGCTTGTAGCTTCACTACTGCCTGCTCAGCATCAAGGAACGGGTGTCCCATAATGTGCTGGGCAAGGTCGTATACTCCTTCGGCGCTGATGGAGTCGGCAACCCATTTCGCTGTAAGAATAGCAATCATAAAGGGTGGGATGAAATTGACTTCCCGGTCAGCTCGAACATGATGACAGCCAAGCTCACCGTCATTCTGCTGACTCCTGCTAGAAAAGCCGCCGATCCGACCATGGCAAAGATCCCCGGTGATATGTCTGGAACAAGTTGTCCCACCATCCTGCCAAATAAAGCGCCCGCATCCAGCGCGGGAATGATAATGCCGGAGGACTTTGCAGCCGAATGTAATGGTGGTCAATATGAGCTTCACAAAGGCCCCGAAATCAACCAAGCGTAGTATTTACCCTTGCCGCCAGTTCTGGCCTCTTGTTGACAGATCCAGTCTTCATCTATGTCGTTGCAGTCGACAAGCAATCGCTCCATGATGATATCTCCGGTGTCGCGTATCAAAGGGCTGGGATACTGGATACAGGCTGTGATGAGAACCACAATGAACACCTCCAGCACTGGGCTTTTCTTGATGAAGGAGATTTGCCGGAATGATTTGGACCAAGAGAAATTGGCCTTGCAGAATACTCCACCAAAAACTCCGCCGCAGACACCGAGGAAGATGAAGACCACATAGTGAACAACATCATAGTCCACACCGTAATTTGTCTCGAACAGCACAAGCTTTCCAGTACCGGTTGGATTGAGTTCTCTCAGTGTTGCTGCTGCTACCAAAGAGCAGAGAAAGGATTTCCAGAGGACGCGGCGGGGAAGTAAGTGCTGATTTCTTCATAGCTGAATAGCACGCCGCCGATAGGAGCACCGAAGGCAACAGATAAACCAGAGGAACAAGCAACACTGAGCATTTCTCTCATTTTGCCCTCATTCCCTGCGTATCTGGGCATGGTTTTGGCGACAAGATATCCCACACAGGTCGATATATGGACAAATGGACCTTCCTTTCCAAGACACATGCCTGTTGCAACAGCAAATGTGGCCCCAACAGCCTTGACGACCAAAACCCTCAAGGTTAAAAAGTGCGGGATGACGAATCCAGATAGAATCGTTTTGATCTCAGGTATACCACTTCCAGCAGCCATGTACATGGTCTTACCCTTGGAGGCGCTGGATTGGTTTGCTCCCTCTTCGCTGCCGTGTTTCCTTTTAACGGAGTCAACATCAAAATCCACCACAGGGGAGTTCTGTCTTTGTTGTCATTGTCACGCCCGCTGCGATCAGACCGAAGAGTAAGGCGAATATGACGTATATTGCATACGCAAACGGAAAGCTTCGAGTCCATGGTCTCCAGCCCTGACACGTTCCATCGGGTGAACAGCAAGACCGCCGGTTCAGCCAGATACTTGACACGCAATATCCCTCCTTCCAGTCTGCCACGGTCTCAACGCTCACATCAACCACGAATGCTACTCCGGCGGTAAGAACACCAATCGTGACGGCCGCGATCCAGGCTTGGGCTGAGTCCCACCAAGTTCCTAAACGTCCTAGTATCCTGACTGTGAGTGCGCCTCGTGTGCTAGTATTCTTGGGTGTATGGCGGTCATTGTCTTTCACCAAGTCCTGTAACCAATTGATCGTAGCATAATCCTTGTAGGGTGCAGTACCCCCACTTCATTACTCCAACCGGATTCGGCAACGGATTTTGAGGGTCGTGGAGAGCAGGGTAGCGATTCGAGATCGCGATTGTATGTAGGTTCGAGAAGGGAGTTGTTTCCATGATGCGTTCTAGGGCATTAGGGGCGAGTCATGGCAGTGTTTCAAGGATTTTCTTTTTCTTTCAGCCTTTTATTGTAATTCGTAATTCGTAATTCGTCACTCGTCATTCGCTAGGGATGGAAACATGAGAGCAGAGGACGGTCGGTCAGGAAGGTGTTGGACAAGGCAAACAGAGAGCATGGCTGGGTGGTAATTACTCATGTTTGGGTGCATTGCATGGGGGCATTGCACCTGGACACCAGCAGATCCGGATATGGATGTAAATGACAGGTACGAGGTGACGGTTTTCTGTGTATTTCTCTGTGTAGAATTCTGTTCATGGGCAGGCGCGAGGTGAGGCGGTCTCGTTACGAGAATGACGGCCCGCACGTGGCTGCTGTATTTCTGAGCACCATCCTGTAGAGTATATAATTATGATGTCAAGTATCGTATCACGCAAGATAACCCTCTAATGTTGCGTGTGTGAGGATGTAGTTCATCTCAAACCGATAGTTTGCATTCGGCAACACGTTTTTCGATGAGTTGATGGCGGCATCCCGAATCGAGCTGGGCGTCGGCAAACCTTGCTGTGCCTCATCTGATGAGAATAGGCCTGGCAAATCGTCTTGTTGGTTCTGAGCCAGATTTCAGTGTACAAATACCACTGTATGTGCTTGTTGGAAGCTCGATCCGATCGCCGTCAACGAGCCGATTGACGTCAGGCAACTGCGCGTTACAGCCCTGGATGTGTCTCAAAACTCGCGTCGCTCAATGCCGCTGGGCGTAAGTACGCCGTGTGCCATGAGATTGCTGTTACGCTTGATCATAATTTTGTATTCCCGGACTACGTGTTCGCTTTCAACTTTTACGCCTTGCACAATTGACGTTGGTCGATCTAGGCGCACCAGCCAATCGAAGCGATCGTCGGCAATGTCAACGGGAATAAGTAACTTGCTTACATAAATGTCTCATCGGATGGCCCCTGCGGGCCTGCACAAGTCTTGTAATGAACTTCCCGATTCGCGAAATATGCTTTCGTTTCCTCCCACTGCGTCTGAACACGATCTGAACCAAACCAGTCCTTTCTTCTTCTTCTTCTTCTTTTTCGTCCAGCCTGTACCGTACAGTTATCCTCGCTCGTGCTTGCCCGATGAAGTAAGTATTTCCTTGGCACGCCTCCTGAGCCCCCAGTCCTGACGCGAGATGCTGAAACCGTCTGGTGTTAAAGCCTGACATCTGGGACAGCCCTCATTGCATACATTGCCATCAACAACACGCGGTTGCATGAACGGAGAAGGTAGTATCCGGCAAGGTTGACTCATCCTCAAAGCAATGCCAGGTGGCCCGTCAAAACGCGCCCTTTCGGGCCAACTTACAAGTCCGACTGTGAGACCAAGACAGTAGTGTTGTGTGTGCTTCTTTCTCAAGAGTAGAAGTAGGCAAATGAGAGGCGTCTTTATGCAATGGCTCGCATGCATCTGGGGGACAAGAAACCGCAGTCTATTCTGAGTTACGGGATGGCTAATGACCCGAACCACATTGACCGCATTGAGGCGTGGTATTTCTCCAATACTGCAGGAAGCGATGGTTCTACGGATTACAATCGAACCAGACGAACTGGGGGCCGGGGATTGTGCGCACATTGTGCAGCACAGGCTTAAAGGCTTAGTTCGCGGAGTTCAGAAAACACCAAGTCAGTTCTCAATTCATCAAACGAACTTGCTACAGCCTGGGGCAATAAGTTCACCTTAAAGTCATGCACCTGCTACCATCTATGACTTCACGAAGCTGGAGCTTGTTTCAAGATCGGCCTTGGTCCCTTCCCTCGCTTCTCGCCGTCCATGGCGGCTTTTTCAGGACTTCATATCATAGCTGAGGGATATTTATTATAAAAGGTGAATGAGGATTTTACTTAAGTAAAGGAGGAAGCCCTTTATTTTTCTTGGCATTGCACTTTCAGTTTGTTTTGTGCTGTCAATATACCGCGTCTGTTTTCCTTTTCTTTTTCTTAGGCATCTGCTCTCTCTCCTTCTCTTTCTTTTACTCACTTCTCAGCATCTGTGCAGTCAGTGTACCTCCATTCATCCATAGAAAGAGCTGGCTCTCTTCCTGTCACCATGAGGGCCACTTGTTCTCTAATCAGGCTCTCTGGCCCGCTGCTGGTTCTCAGCGGGCAGGTTGCCGCTCAAGACAAGATCCAGTTGGAGGTCAGCCAGGTGATGAAGGTTACGGATGCGATTCAGGGTGGTTTCGCCCTTTTATGGAGTTTGCAGTAGCAGGCCAGGTCATGAAAGGACTTCTAGATACTGGAAGCGGTGATTGGACTATGCCAAAGACAGGAAGTGACTTCTGCAAGGGTGATGGTCAGCAGTGTGATGGAACTACGACAGGTTTCAAAGCCGGATCATTCGACCCTGCAAGCGCCGGCGCACAAGTTCGAGACGTAAACCAGCCACTCAACGCATCCTTTACCGGAGGAGCCCAATTCGTGGGTAGATTCATCGAAGCTCCTCTTCAGATCACTCCTGGAGGCAAGGCTGTCCAGGTACAGATGGGCCTTGTGGAAGAAGGCGGCGTGGTGGCTGGCGAAACCAGCTTTCCAGTCTTGGGAGTCGGCCCAGTTCAGAGTGAGTCTGTCGAAAACAAATATCCAAACATACCGGCTCGGTTCAAAGAAACCAATGACTCAAAAGTCAACGCATATGGCCTCTTTCTTGGCGACTTCCGTAAGTTTACTTGGTTTGACGCTTCGTTGGTCCCTTGTCTCGAATAGTGGTTCTAGAAGCAATCCCAATGCATTATGTCATTCGAGCTTTCTTTCGAGATGGAATGAAAGGATTGGAACTGACAGTTTAAACACCTAGGCTCTCCTGAGAACGGAACGCTCGTATGGGGAGGATTCGATGCCGCCAAGGTTGACGGGAAGCTCAAAGCCGCACCGTTGGTCAGAGATCAAGCTGGGAATCTTCCACGTTTCGTCGTCGATTTCAGTTCCGTCCGCTTGGTCCCATCAAAAGGCTCACCGGAACGTGATTCGACACGGAAGAACCCTTCAAGAGGAAACGAACCAAGCCGCAACAACAAACAAACTGGGACTCTATCAGAATCAGGAGACGAGACGGAATCAGCTGGAAAGTTCCGGAGATCCTTCTTTGCCCGCAAAGTCTTGACCAGGCCCCAACGCGCATCATACGACCACACGAGGCGCCCCTATCAAAGAAAAACCTCCTGCGCCGGCAGCGGATGGAAACATCTTGGGAGGCGATCTTCCGCCTGTAGTGGAGCTAGATACTGGCGTCGCCCAACTCGTTTTGTCTATTGAAACTGTGAACACAATGTCTGATATGCTGGGAGCTCAACCGGGCCCTAAAGGCGAGTTTTTGACGGATTGCAATCGGATCAAGGGCATGGATGTCGTCATTGGCATGAATAAAGATGCGGTTAAAATCAGAGTTCCCTAGACTCGCTCATAGCTCCAAAGGAGCCTCCCGTGGTCCAGGAGCCCCTGGCAAAATGAGCCGCCCCAAAAGCGAGAGCTCTGGGTGGCAGTCCGAGAAACTATGGTGGCAATCAAGATGGCAATGGCCGTGGAGGAAATGGCCAGAATGAAAACGGTCGTGGTCGTGGAGGAAATGAAGGTGGAAACGACCGAGGTGGTAAAACCGAGGTGGAAACAACCAAGGTGGTAATAACCGAGGCGGAAACAAGAAAGGTGATAATAACCGAGGCGGAAACAACAAAGGCGAAAACAACCGAGGCGGAAACAACAAAGGTGGTAAAAACCGAGACGGAAACAACAAAGGTGATAATAACCGAGACGGAAACAACACAGGTGGTAATAACCGAGGCGGAAACAACCGAGGTGGAAACGATCAAGGCCGCAACGGCAAAGAGCTCAGGGTTGGCGATCCCGGTGTTTGCAACCTCCGAATAACTCCTGAGGGTCGTGATACTGCCATTCTTGGAGCACCGGCAATACAGCACATGTACGTTGTCTTCGACATGGATTCCGAGGTTCTGATGATGGCGCAGGCCAAGGCGAACGAAACCAAGGTGGACATACGAGAGTACATCCCACCTCGGCGTAAATGAGTCTTCCTGGCCGCAAACGATCGAGGAGCTTCTTTTGTATTCGAAGCCTTCACAGTAGGAGGGCGCTTCCATCTTTTTGCCTTGGTTTAGAACGTAGACCCGAGTATAGAACAAGCTTCAATCCGACTCTCTTCTCACTGGTACAAGAAACCTTTTCAAGTTTGCCACAGTAAGCCGCATTGGCTTGTTCGTTTCTGGTCCGCGAATGCTCAGTCGGTAAAGATGAACAGTCACTCCAATCACGAGCTCCTTCTACCATGGCAGGATATGCATATCGCTTCTTCGCTAGTGCCGTGGTTTTGTAAGTTCGTTGAAATCATCACCACCCCACATCCCGACGACAAGTGTCAAGACTCGATTCCGGCGATCTGTTGCAATACGCCTGGTCTGATCTGGATTGGCTCAATCCCTTGATATGAAGATTCTTACCTCTCTGCTCTTTGAGAACTGATAAAGTAAGGTTCGCCCGGCGGCGGCGAAGTGCGCTCGACCCCAAGAACGGTCAGGCAAATTAATCGCAGATTTGTGCCAGAGAACCGCTTCGGGACCCTGCGATTGGCAAGTTTTTGTTCTCAAACAGAAAAATACCTGTTGGTCGTCAGACGAAGCTTGACATTTTCTTGGCGTGTTTGTTTGTGCCAGGCATGTCACAGGTAAACGAACTACATGTAGTTCGCCTGCAGAAACAATCATGTCACCTTAACCATTTGTATCCTGTGACAGGAAACATGGGGTAGTTTCCTCTTTCCGTAGAACCTTCAGTGACTGCCTCCGAAGCAAAAATGTGGTCATGTAAGTTCCAGGCTATAATATGACAGACTACGTCAACGCTCTTCATGTTTAGTTGTACTCCGTACAGCTGACGTGTAATACAGTGTGACCAGTCCAGCAAAGGGCTTCTTCTGATTATACCACGCGCGTCCAGTCGTCCTCGACTAACGGCCCCCATGTCCTCCTGCTTAATCGCAGGTCTGGGAGATGCTTAACCCTGGTTGGCCCTCTTTCTGCTTTGTTGTTGTACTCTGTGTTGGCACCAGATCTGTGTCACCTCCACTTGACGTGGGTATTTGTTGAGATGCAAAGAACTGCGGAGCAAGCCGTACTAGCATCTGTCGGATCGCCGGCAAGCATAACCCCATCATCCCAACACTGACTTCAACAGTCGACCATAGAACAATTTCACACTGGTCCCATGTTGGATTCTTGGAGTTGGCGAAAGTCACGAGTGACCTGAATCGAATGATGGATATGACTGTGACACTGTTTGGGCAGGACACATCCCAATATTAGCAAAGACTTTGACATGCGTAACCGCCCTTACACGCCAACTTACAACAAGGCTGTCATGAACATGACGGCGGCCCCAAGCTTCTTCTTCCAGTGGAGACTCAATTTGTGAACCTGATTCAATGGAATGGCTATGAGCCAAAAGTCCATGGCAACGCTCATGGCTGCATTCGCCCATCCAACCGAATTTATGTTGATGCATCTGCCATGAAGACCATGATTTCCGTATTGCTCCCACGTATATCTCACGGGCGTGCACTGAAACGCGGCAACCAGGATGAATACCAGTCCAGTCAGGACGATGCATCCGATCGTGATCCACAAGATGCGACGCACAGTTCGCCCCGGGAATATCGTCAGGTAGAAGAGGCCCCACGTCGCCTTCATTATGGTTATCTCCATGAAGTAGAGAATCTGGATGACGTAAAATACAACGCGAAGCCTCGCACCTCCTGAGTCGAGACTGTCCACACATCCCGACCAAGACCGTTGGCGATGAGGCCTTCCGCATCGACTACGGTGGCAGAGATGCGAATGAAGATTGACACGAATACGGCCCAGTCGTCCGCACTGAAAGCTCGTCGTGTGCTGTAGAACTTGTTGATGATCAAGCGGAAGATCATGACCAGCGATGTGACACAGCCGAGGGCAATCACCTCCCGTGCCAGTCTCGGTGATCTGTCGCGTATCGGGGCATTGTTGATCGCTTCCGTCGTTCTATTTGATGAAGTCGCTGATGACAGTGACGAGACATCCGCGGCTGAGGCAAGGCTCAACAGCATTACCCAGACGAAGGAAGGCCCGGAGGCCAGTCTGGCTAGCATGCTGACTGAACACGCCGTTGTCCCAGGAATATTGTAGAGTCGTCACGAATTCTTGGCCAGGGCGCGTGCATACATGCATGTACTAGGCATGCTCTGTGTGAATGCGTCAGCCAGCCGGGAGATGACGGGAAAATTAGACAATGAGCGCTATCCCTGCTTATAAAGTCATCGTCTTCGCAGACCCAGCAAATATCCTGACTGTTTTCGGAGAAAATAATCCGGTTAGTTTTCCCATTTACCATAAGTAGCGTACAGGAGCGTCCCGGCAAACCGGAGCTTCCTCTTGACCACCCCGCAAAATATATAAAGTTCACCGCTCAGCCTCGAAAAAGTGCTCAGGACATGGCCGGGTTCTTGGCTAGGCGCGAATCCCCGTACTAGTTTGTTTCCAGCTACTGGAGTGGATGAAACTGTTTCATTAGCGCCGACTTGTGGCTTCTAAGCTTGACTTCTGGGTATCCAAGCGCACACTAAAGTACTCCATGTCGTTGACAGGAATGCCGCATGCAGAAAATGGAAGTGGCGGCGCGAAGTCGACCGACACCCTGATGATGTCTTGACTTGGGTGGTGGCTGTATGCAGTGGCAGTCTGCAGTGGCAGTCTGCAGTGGCAGTCTGATGAGTTCAAATCCAGAATTTGAGCCGTCATTCAGGGTCCACGACTCCACGTCGGCCCATCTTTTGCAATCCAGACTTCCCGACGCAAGAGCCGACGGAATTTAAGCTTTTGCCCCATGATATTCATCCTTTGACAGTCCGTATTGGCGTGGATGTCTTTGGAGCAGGGTAAACGGACAAGGCGTGATGTGAATCCTCTCAGCCGAATGTTCGGCCGCGACTTCTTCTGGCTTGATACAACAACTGCCCAGACGTTTCTGTACGAAAGGTCGTCCGTCTCTATCTACGGCTGATCCACCAGGAGCCAGGACCTGTAAACCACAAGTAGATTTGCGAGAGGTGTAATCCGTTCCGAAGTCGGTATGGTGCAACATGCTCGTCCGGAGGTCCTTGTCGACGGGGCTCGCAAAGAATTTCATTCATCTGATGACGGTCCCCGAGGGCTTGGGAGCGAAAGCTGCGACTCGAGCGCCAAGCTCATGCATCTGACTATTCCCTGTACATGCTTGAGGTATGCAGTATACAAGTCGATATGGGAGCGTAGAAGAGAGGAGGAAGCGGCTTGCCGTTCGGTCGGTTCCTTTGTACCATCCTGACTTCGTCGGGAATTTGGGAGGTTTCATAATGTCCTCGCCTAGCTCAAACAGCTGGTCAATGTCCTGCCTGCCGCACCTCCACGCAAGTCAAGAAGAATGTGAGAGCTGAGCACTGGGCAGTGGATATTACGTAATACAGACACCGGACTTTATCTAGAGAGCTACAAGGAAAATGCACAGGGTATACTCCGTACAGCGCCACAAAAGAATACATCTGTTTCTTAATAAGTTACTAGTAATGAAAGGTACCTTTCAATTCTAGTCCAACAGAGCGTTGGATATTACAGCCTCATATCTTAGGCATCACTCCCTTTCCTCTTACCTCGGATTGTCCAAGACCTCGGCACTTACCCTCTTTGCCCGCCTCGTTATTGTGGATAGCCTACGGATCAGATAGCTAATACATAAATATTGTATCATCATCATCACTTCCCACACCGTCTCACACAGACATCGCCCACCTCTCCTTCAATCCACCACAGACAGACCAGACATAATCAGCCAATGTCGCAAGGTCAAGCAGCGACTGCACCCCGCGCATGTCCCTTGCCGAGGGCACTCGATTTGAGCAGCTCGACTCTCACACATACAGGATTCACCTCCACAACGACTTTTGCATCGGAGCCGGTATGACTCGATTTCATGCATCACATGCTCTCGACCCTTCCCTTTCAAAGTTCAACACCAGGATAAGTGCTGAACCAGACCCGCGACAGTCCCCAACGGAGGCTACACAGCATCATGCATGCTGGCCACGGCCAACGCTCATCTCGGTTCGCGCGGCCAGCCAAACACGTTAACCGCACACTTTGAGTTCGCGAACAAGACCGCGGCAGGACCCGGCATCATCGTGATCGACGAGGTCAAGCTGGGCCGACAGATCTCTACGCTACATCTCACCCTCTGGCAAGGAGACATTTTGGACCACGCGCCCTGGTTCGTGCCCTCATCTTCCCGGCGCAAAGTCCTCGCCTACACCACCCAAGTTGATCTGAAAGCGTTCACGGGCCCGTCGTTCCCCACGTGCTATCAAGGAAACTCTGCGGCGGTCCTGCCAGCCATGCCCGATTTCGACCTTGTCAAGAAAAAGGGCACGGACGGCAAGTGGAAAGACGCCTTTCAACCCGATCATCACCTCAGTAAAGGCTCGCACGCGAACTGGAATATGCTCATCCCCAGCCAAGGAGCATTAACCCCGGCGTGTGCGACGTTTGGATAAGCGCCGCGGGCGACCAAAGGATCACGCAGGCCACGCTGCCCTACGTGGTGGACACGCTTCCTTCGACTTTCTCGCCTTCTTCACCCCGGGTATTTTAGCCCAGACGACCCGGAGGCGCTGGCGAAGCGGAGAGAGTCTCGCCGAGGGCTGTGGTTCGCAACCGTGCTGCTCAATCTTGAAATCAAGAAGCTGTTGCCGGAGGAAGGGGTGGAATGGCTCAACATGAGCATCACAACCAAGCAGATCAAGGACGGTAGGTTAGACATCCAAGTCATGGTTCGTGACCTGGCGGGTGAGCTGGTGGCACTGAATAGTCAAGTCACCCTGATTTTGAGTATGGACCGGAACACGGGCAAAATGGGATCTTGGCAGAAGAAAGCGGCCTTGTAAGGTTGGCGTGGGTGGCAATGACGGGCGAAGCATAGATTCTCCTAGGTTTTCTCGATCTTTCTTCTTGTTATGGCGAGGCAGCTGTCTCATTCTTCACTCATTCTCTTTGCAATGCCGTCAGGCAAATAGACAAGTCGAATTCCAGCTTGGACGGTTGACGACTTGCTGTTGCAGGATGTGGGAGTCGGCCTCATCCCTGATTGATTGATACCGACAATGGCAACCAGAAAAACAGTCACCATCATCACGTGCCTCGGCCCTTCCATCTCAGCCCACGTGCGCGACTCTGTGAGACAAGTTGACATTACTGATTTTCTCACTGCCCTTCTACGACGAGAGGGACTTCCCGGCTAGACCGGCTCCGACTCTTCCGTGCCTGCGCCGACGAACCATTCATGACGACATAAGAACGTAAGTATGTACGACGCCGGAGTCAGGAAGCTAGAATCAGCCGTCATCAGCCGTGAATTGAAAGAACTAAGCAGGGCACATGTTCCCAGGAACGTGAGAGGGTTTTTATTCCCCAAACTTTACCAAGACAATAGGGGCTCAACAAGGAACAAATTTTTATTTTTATTTTTGGCCTAGTACAGATGGAACTTCTCCCAAGTCTGGAATATTGTTTCATCGGAGCCGAGTGAGGCTGTTCACCCCTTCTGGTATAAGACAAGCCACCCAGTCCTCCCTTGCCAACTTAAGCTTTCAAATAAGCATCTTTCCCGCCAGTCCTCGAAGAACCAACAACCCACCCCTAAAAAAACAATAATCATATCCCCCTCAAGCTCACCTGTCGACATCCGCATTTAACCATGCTGTCTCGATACATTCTCGCCCTCGCCCTCACAACAGCGGGCTTCGCACCCCTCGCATCCTGCCAACAACCATGCGGCCTCAAAATTGCTCCTTGTCCCCACGACCAGCGCTGCGCCCCCGACTCGCCGGACTGCGCGGATCTCAATCGCTGCCGAGGAACCTGCCGCTTCAAGAACAGCTACGCTGCTTGCGGTGGGATGCGGCCCCGGCCCGTCACCTGCGAGGCCGGCGCCGAGTGTCGCGACGATCCCCGTCGGCCCGAGGACAGGTGTGGCCTCGCGTGCGATGCTCCTGGCATTTGCGTGCCCAAGAGGCCTCGTCAATGTGGGGATTTGCTGGATCCGTTTGTCCCGAGGGGCTGTACTGCTATGATGTGCCCGAGGATGGCTGTGATCCCAAGAAGGGAGGAGCGGACTGTCTGGGACTGTGCTTGTAGATTGGAATTGGGGCCATGCATGGGTGGGGGTTGTTCAATGGGTTAATGCTTCTTTTTCCTTTTCTTCTTCTTCCGTCTTTCAAATGGGAGTAAGATGTTGAAGCACGGGAGAAGACATGTTGGTGATACTCTCCATGTCGCATTTCCCTTTGTCGTACGAGTGGCCGTGTCTCACCTATCCAGTATCTAGTTTGCGTCATTCATTTCCAACGCCTGCGCACCCCAAGTTTCCCTCAATCCGCCTCCCGGTTCCTTGTGCTCATCACATCATGTATTTGTTCTTGTCCACGTGTCTAGAGTCTACCTCACCGCGAGTGCATGTCTACAGTCTAGCATGCTCAGTTCCATACGGCTGACCCGGTATTCCAGAAACGTCGACGAATCCGTATTGCGACCAAACCCTGGTTGTTGGCCATCATCTCGAGCCACTTATCCCGTGACTCCTTGAAGACCTGCACGTGGTCCCCGCGACTCAAATCCAGAGGCTGCAGGTCCTTGCTCACGAGGCGGATCCTGTGTCTTGTTCAACGCAGGGACAATGACATCGGCAAACTCCAGAAAGAATGCCTCCCTCTTCTTGGTTGATTGCTTGCGATGGTGAAAGGCGGGGGCCTCGTACGTCCCGCCAGACAACTCGACAAAATCAAATCCGGCTTGTTCGAGTAGAAAAGGCGCCCTCCTGGAACTCAACGCTGTTGAGCTTGATGCTGACGCTGAAAGGAACGTGGGGACCCGTGCTCGAATGGCGTCGTTGATGTCGAGGATGATTCTGGCTCGGTTGAGGAGGAGCCGCCATACCGATCAGTGCGCTTGTTGGTGGTCGGCGACAGGAACTGCGCCAGCAAGTAGCCGCTGGTGAAGTCATAGCCCGCTCTGTGCAAGTACTCGGCGGCATGGGCGAATCCCTCAATCACATCGTCAATGTCCCTCTTCTCCATGGCCCGCGGCTTGGCGAACCACATGCCCGCCCTGTTCATGTTGAGCTGCACATCACTACATCACTGGCCGAGAAGGGACTACATCACGCCCCCGTCACCCCTACTATAACTCCCTTTGCTTTAATTTAGAAGGAAGAGCACTAGAAGAGCTTCGACTGGAAGAATTTTGGCTGCCCACTACACCTAATCTAGTCGACCTGTTTTTCCGCCAAATCTGTTTCGAATCATCAAGCTTGCGGGGCCATGGCCGCCAATTTGGGCTACTTTTCGGCTCTCTCTTAACTTTCCAATAGAGAATTGTTATGTCATGATGTAAAATACATGAAAGAGGACCCCTAAATACCCCAGTAAAAAGAAGAAGAAGAAATAACAAACATCAAAGATAATCCACCTCTTTAGTTTTCCCTCTGTGGCTCAGCGAAGCGAATACCTCGTCTCGCCGGGGAACTCTCTCGGTTCCTTCATCCTCGCTATCGCTGTCCTCCTCGGCAGCAGAGCCGCCTACATGTATCCCGAGCGCCGCTTGCCGCCTGCGTCGCTCGGCGGAGTCTCGCCGTTGTCGCCATTGTCGCCATTGCGCCCGCTTGCTTCGTTCTGCTTCGACAGCACGGCTAGACGGCGTCGACGCTCCACGGCGTTTTCGTTCTGATCGTCTTGTACCTTTTCTGGACGCCCGCGAGGAGGTTCAACAATCTCGTCCTGCTTGCGAGCTGGCGAGATGGAGACAGAACGGTTCGCTCCGGTGCTGCTGCTTTCGCCGTTGCTGCTGCTCCCGCTGTGCTGTTCGCGGATCACGGGCACGGGTCGTTGCGGTGGTGGACGAGATTGCTTCTGCTGCGGTCTCGCCGGCCGAGGCTCGACCGAGGGGCTTCCTTGGCAATGGACTTGAGGGCGTTGGAGGCTGTAGAGCGGTCGACTACTTCGTTGCGCGTACCGGAATCGAGCTTCTGGACTTCGCGGATGAAGTCTTCCTTGGTCATGCGCCGACCGACACCACCGATTGTAAATCTGATCTTCTTGTCATCGTCATTGGCAGCCTGTGCCTGCTGCTGAGCCATGTTCTTTCGTCTGCCTTGTTCTCCGCGCTGGCCGAAACCCGCCCAGCCAGCCTTGAATGGCTGCTTGACAGATGAATCGGGCCCAGCTTGGCCTTCCTCGGCGGCTGCCGCTGCATTCCTTCCACCATGGCGACGCGTGCCAAGGCCAAGGTATTTGAGACTGGCACCAATCAAATCGCTCTCTTGCGTTTCGGGTTTCGATGACGGCAGCTCGTATGTCTTGACAACTTCGCCATCCTCGTCTTCCACAATGATGGTGTTGCCAAACTGGTAGGCGCGGGCTGGCTCGTGTCGCCGGTCGCTCTTGCCCTTGTCTTTGCGCTTCTCCCGCTCGGACGAGTAATACTCGTTCATCCTGCGGCGAAGCCCTCCGAGTTTCCAGACCGAGGTTGGTTCGCCTTCTTCACTCTTGACTGGCTTGCTCCCTGACCTATTGTCTTGTCCTCGTCCTTGTCTTCTTCAGGTTCCTTCTCCACGACAGGGATCGGCTCAACATCAATCACGTCGCCGTCATCGTTTTCGAACACAAGCTGGTCACCTTCGTCGTAGATGTTGACATGAGTCGAACGACCATCCTGAGGTGGTGGCTGTCCATCGTTCTCACCAGACTTGTCCGTGGGCCCTTCAGCCTCCAAATTCGTGGATTCGGTAGTCTCGCGTGTTGGCGGTGAGGGATCCTTGTCGGATGCTTCCGTTTGTGATTGTCGATTGGGAAATATTGCAGATTGACTTACAGGACCGCCGGGTCCTATTCCATCATCCCACTTCTTGTGCTTCCTCTTCCTCGAAACAAGAGAAGAAGCACGACTTCCAGACCGGCTGTGACCGTCCTCGTCACGTTGCCGACGCAGCAAGTTTGAAGGAGGTGCAAGGGTACCAGCTGGAAATGCTGGCTCTTTCAGGTTATCGAAGGATGCTTCGGACATGGTCTTGGCCATGGACCTCGACTGAGACGAGATTCTGGGAAGTCTGTTCATCCAGGAAGGTCCATCCTCGGGAGCTTGGGTGTAGGACATGGTCAGTGTCAAAGTATTGATGCGCTTTCCAAGAGTGAAGACGGCAATGGACGATCCGTGGATGAGGATGGACGAAATGACGAGAAAGGTTACAATTGGCCACACGAGATAAATAAGCTTGTAGTGGGGAGCATCTTTCGGGGCAGTTCTCCGAGTGGTACTGGTTCTTGGTGCTCAAGCTCGGCTCGCGCAAGAATGGCTACAAAGATTGCGCCGACCCCGATTGGACCAAAATGGCCGGCAAACAGGGCCTCTCTCCAATTCTTGACGTCCGGTATGAACGGTTTGAGCATCATCATGATGGGAATACGTCGGAAAAGGAGCACGAAAATGGCGATGACAACAAGACGCCATGCGGCCATGCCAAACTGACCGTCGTTGAATTGCGCCCAGGGAATGATGGTGCCAAAGTAGACAAAGTATGCCAAGTTGAGCAGCAAGTCAATAACGTTGGACACGTGGGATTCCTCCGTCTTCTCGCCAAACCATCCATCATTGGAAAACCCGACACCGGCCGCGAAGCCGACCAACAGGTCGTCCATGCCCAAAATGCTACCAGAGCCGGCGCAAAAGAGGGCTACCACGAAGTAGAAGACGAGAAAACTTTCGCGATCAATCAGATCACGGGATTCGGCGAACCTGATGCCATGGCGGGCAATATAGCCGATGAGAAAACCATAGATGGCGCCAAAGATGCACTCGTATAGAACGACGTAAACGACGAAATGAAAGCTGACGTCGCTGGCGTTGCGGTTGTACTGAATGAGATAGAGGGACAAATAAATAAAAGGGAAAGCCATGCCGTCGTTGCAGCCGGACTCGGCCGAGAGAAGATCGCGCAAATGCTTGGGGACTCGCTTTGCAAATTTGCCTTTACCGACGACGGATGAAGCCAAAACGGGATCCGTTGCAGTGACGCAGGCGGCAACCACTAGAGATTCGAGCCAATCCAGAGGCGGGATCAGCCACCATATGAAGAGACTTGTGATGAGCCAGCCGGCCGTCATGACGGGAACGAGGAGGAAGACGACCGACTTCCAATGCTTCTCCATGTAAAACTTGGGCAATTCGACGCCGACGGCAAAACATTGAACGACGAGAACGATGCGAGAGAACTCGACGGTGACAATGTCGGTATTACCCCACGAGTTGGGGTCGATTAAATTGGCGGCATGAGGACCGAAAATGACACCACACAAGGTAGCCACAGTGGCCTCACCGATATACATGCGCTCCTTGATGAATGTGGAGCAAAGCATGAATAGCGCGGTGAAGCCGCCGAGGATGATGTACACCAAGTGCGGCTTGGTGATGTCGAGATGCTCCCACGCCATCTTTTCTTTCTTTTGCAAGAACCGATACTGAAAATCCCTTGTTATGTCGAATCACGTCCACGGACCGGGCGAGAAAATTAAAAACGCGACCGTTGTTCGCTCGGGGCGTTGGCCGTAAAGTCCTGCTGACTCGACGATGGCCAATCGATCTTGAGCCGAAGAGAATACGGGATGGATACATACAGACCGACTTCTGTCTTTAGGTAAAACAAGATTTGTCAGAAGTACACTCCCAGATTATTACTGCGTCGGATGATTCCTCGCGTGTCTGGACCGGTAATCGGATAGTGCGGTGAAATAAGTCGAGCTCGTGCAAATACAAGGAAAGTTGAGATGCAAAATTTCGCGATGCAGGCGCGTGTGTCGTCAGTGGTCACCGTCTCGAGCCGGAGATGGATAAATATTTACTCTCTCTCTCTGGGTATGATGGGTCCTCGGAGTGACGGTGACGGGCAGGAAAGCAAAACAAGAAGAAGGTTAAGGTGGGGTGTCTCAGTCTGGCAAACCGGAATGAGGTCGTTTGCCCGAGAGGTGCGGCTCGCGGCAAAGCGAAGAAGCGATGCAAGTGCGGACGCCCGATGACAACCAGCCCGTGGATGGACGTGGAGGAGAAATAGGAATAGGAGAAGAAGAAAGGAAGAGAGGGACGTCAACAAGCACGGATTTACGCAATGCAGTCTCTGGTACCAAGTACCAATGGGGATTATGACGACGCGGCGGTCGCCCAAGAAGAGGAAAAAATACACACGGCGGCCAAGACTTTTGGACCCATTCCATCTGGGTGGAAGTGGGGCATCAGTGGTACTTTTACCAGATTGCAGTGCATTGGGCTGAGCGCCAATCGGCTTGTCCTGATGCAAGAGTGGGGCCCAGACACAGGCACACAGGCAGTTGGCGCGCAGTTGGCGCGCAGTTGGCGCGCAGTTGGCAGTTTCCTGTAGGCCGCCCCTGTAAAATTTCAGGCTCAGGCTGCATCTTCTGTAGATTCGATTGACAGAGCGACGCGGGCACCACCAAGTGTAAGAAACCGTAGACGTGGGACCAATCCTACGCTGCACTGCTGCACTGCTGCACTGCTGCATTGCTGTGCCTTATCTCGAATGGGAGCTTGATGGCTCCTTCGCCGGATCTCCGTTTCAGTGGGTCATACCTGGAGCCCAGATAACCCGAAAAAATTGAAATTTCTTTTTTTTAAAGAAAGGGCGAGGATAAAAAGCAACCCTCTTTTAGTTATCTATGTGGCGTCGACACCGGCCGGTGCGGCTGACTCGCCGACAACTGGGTTCGCGGCCGGAAGATGCCACCTGAGGCAGCACTTGAAGACGTCCAACCAACGCATGCGTGATGTTGGTCATGTTGGTCATGTTGGTCATGTTGGTCCCCATCTGGCAGGACCGTACAGGGGGTAGTGTTTGGCCAATGAATGGCCTGCCTCACTGTCGTTGCCATCTTTTCAACTTCGCAAGTGACATGCAGAGAGTGTTTGTGATTCTTTTCTTGCGCTCGGCATTCTGAGGCCTCTCCCATTCTTGCTTGACACATTCAAACAGTAAGTCAAGACGCCACCATAAATATGGCCTTCGCCCACCAAGCTTTCTGTTTGAACGACAATGTGACATATGTACGGAGTGGTGTCCCTTGCTATATTCATTTGATTTGTGGTCCTCGCACCCCGTGTCCTTGCTTTGCGTTGTCTGATTCTGATCCCGAATGACTTACTCAAGAATCAGCACATTATATCCGTTCTGTTGGCCTCGGCAACTTTCCACTGCTGATAGGATGCACGATCCCGTACTCTATGTTCCAAACGTTCCAAACATATTGGTTCAAGCTGTGGACAGAGAGTGACGGGGACAGCTCGGTCTTTACATCGCTGGGTATATTCTCCTGGCGTTCATGGCGTGGGCGAGCACCAGCACTATGATGTGGTCAGTATTTTATAAATCTCCATGTGAAGTGTGCTATCTAATCGATATCGTTAGGTGTACTTAGATCCTGTTGGTGCCACGGTCAGGTCGTCAACTGCATGAGTCTCTGCTGAAAACGACCATCGCGTACGTCGTGTGGTACCTACTCTACTGTTCCTCATGATATGAGCATGATCTAATCGTCACAAAGCTCCATTTATGTACTTTTCGTCAAAAGATGTTAGTGTCATTCTCAACAGGTATGCCTCGGCCGACTTTTCTTTGTGACACTCTCTGCTAAGTTTCTACTAGATTCAGTCAAGATATCTCTTTAGTAGACCGACAACTGCCGTCGTCTCTAATGGTTCTTGCTACCCGTAAGTGCCGGGAGCAAACACTAAAGTCATGGAACAAAGCTGAAAATGGGTAGAAATCTTCAAAATGATCGTTCAGTTGATCCTTCTGATGCAAAATCAAAGATAATGGCTTATTACTCTTCCCGTCTGTGTCATCCTCGTCTAATTTGTTCAGAATGTATACCTCCAAACCTCACGGCAGCTTCGAGTTCTGGAGCTTGGGTCTCACTCGGCTCTGTATTCGTGGTTTCTCGAGACTGTAAGTTTTTCCATATTATTTTTCTCAATGTTTCGAGGTCACATCCACACACACACACACACACACACACAAACTAGCAAAAGGAAAGAAACACAAGCTGACAAAAACACAGGCAGACGGTGTCTTGTCCATCCGAGCATTCGAATGGACATCCGCATCCACCAAAAAGAACCTCGACAACCTCGAACTTTCAATCCGGCCATCCTACGCTCTCTTTTCCCTCCAACGCTGGCTGTCCCTCATGCTCAACCTTATCGCCAGCTGCATCGCCGTCCGTATAGTTGTCATTGCAAGGACCTGGCGGAGCGCGACATCCGAAGCCAACATTGGCGTGTCGCTGAATCTGATTCTCGCGGCAAATACTACCCTGGTCCGCCTTGTAGAATCCTTCACTGATCTGGAGGTGTCGCTCGGTGCTATCGCGCGACTACGGGAGATCGAGACGCACACTCCGAAGGAGAACAAGCCGGGTGAGGACCATGTCCCTGAGGCATCGTGGCCAGAGAAGGGATGCCTGACCAATCATCCTTTTCATCACTGAAACGGCCACTTTCGATTTCTATATCCCAGGGACAGCGCGCGGCACTGAGATTACCGGATAGTTTACAGTTACGGCGGATGTGATGCCTACTAATCTTAGTGGCGCGCGCTATCCCTAGGATATAGAAATCAAAAGTGGCCGTTTGAGTGATGAAAAGGATGATTAGACATACTCCCGATACTGGCTTTGGCTCCTGCGTTCCCTATTTCACATTTGACCTATACTATTGCAGCCACGCCTTATCCGCTAGGATTTACGATGTTCCCGTATTAAGGCAGATTTAGTGGCTCTTGCCCTTGCCGTTAAATTTGATTAGGATTTCGAGATATGTATTCGCCTTGTTCCCGTTGCGCTTGACTTCCTGTGGTCTTACTATGGCCTTACTTACCTGTCCTAGGGTAAGTTTTCCAGATTTAGTTAGACCTGTCTCTGTGGTGGCTATCGGCTCTTTTTCGTTGTTTTCGACGAAAGAAGATGACCAACTTTAGTGCTGGCTATAAGTGAGTATCTCCAAAATTTGGATATTATTAGCGCTGATAAACTTCTCACGCATGTTGTAGCGAAGAGACCAAGATCCTCAACGACATCAACCTGCATGTGGAACAGGGTGAGAAGCTTGTGGTTTGTGGCCGAATCGGGAGGTATGACTCGTGTCAACACCAAACTCTAGGGACATTTACTGACGAGCACGAATTTCTTTTCTGGCGCAGTGGCAAGGAGTACCATGATTCTCGGCCTCTTGCGATCAATCGAGAGTTCAGGCACCGCGGACATTGATGAACAAGGCCTCTCCCACATCCCCGCGACCACATTCACAGTCGTGCCTTCGTCACAGTTCCCCAAGAGCCCTTTTTCCTGCCTGATGCAACGCTAAGCTTCAACTTGGATCCCGATTCTCTAGCCTCACGACAGTTGCTTCGCGATGCGCTACAGGTCTAAATAGATCTGGAAAACTCACCCCAGGACAGGTAATTAAGGCCATTGTAAGACCACAAGAAGTCGAATGCAACGGGAAGAAGGCCTGGCCGACAGTGAATCGCCAACAAACAATGATGATGATGATTTGGATATTCTATCACAACTTTTGAATAAGCCGCAGTCCCTATCGGTAGGTGAGCTGCAGCTGGCAGCGATGGCGCGGGCGATCCGTGAAGCAGAGGATCTTGAGTCAAGGCCTACAATATAGAGACGCAGAGGGTGCGCCATCCCCGAGACCAATTCTCGTTTTGGATGAGGCGACGTCCTCCTTGGATCCATCGACAGACGCAAAAATCTATGACTTTTTGGAAAGAGAGTTTGTTGACGAAGGGCATACTGCTGTGATTGTTGCGCATAGGATCAGTGTTTTGGGTGAGAGAATGCGCCGCGGTCAAGATAAGGTGGCGTGAGTGCAGGATGGGCGTGTTATCAAGGTGGGTGATTCTGAAGAAATTGCAAAGCTGGCTACAGCGACTTGTTCTGAAGAAGATTCGGAGTGGTATGCCTGCATTCTCGAAGCACGTAGATGGCTTCAAGGGGATTCAGCAAAATTTCATGGGCTAAACCGCAAAATCCATCACCCGTATCGAACATGTCCTGCTCCTTCTTTGAACCAGTCATCTGTTGCAAGCGACTCGTCACTGGACGCATAATTGATGATTATGCTCTTGGTTGTCGTGTACGCATGGTAGGCGTCCAGGCCGTTCTCGCTGCCGACGCCGCTGGCGCTCGAGGCACCACCCCAAGGACTACTGGGGTCATTGCGATGGTGAGTGTTGACCCAGACGATTCCCGAATTGATGCTTTCCGAGATCCGAAACGCTTGACTCAAGTCCTGTGTCCAAAGAGCCGCGCCTAGCCCAAAATCACTGTCATTGGCAATTTGGATGGCCTGCTCTTCGGTATCGAACCCTACCACAACAATGACCGGGCCAAAGGCCTCCTCTTTCCAAATTCGTGAGTTGGCGATGCTGTTCCCGGAAGTTGATACGATTACCGTGGGCGGGTAGAAGTATCCCTTGGAGAAGTCTGTGCCGTCCAGCTCAGAAACACCCGTAAGCCTCTTGCCGCCGCAGAGGGCCTCGCCAGTACCGGCTTTGACACAATCGTCGACCAAGGCCTCCACATTCCGCAGCTGCCGAGACGAAATGAGAGGTCCCATGGTAGACTCCTCATGGAAGGGCGAGCCCATGCCAGAGGATATATACGCACACTTTCGTTCCAGTTTCCCGAAGAGATGACATGACGTTGCGATGGACAATGATCCTCGTTGCAGCAACACACGTCTGCCCGCTGGCGATGAAGGACCCAAAGGCGATGCCATTGACGGCAGCCTCGACATTGGCTTGCTCGAACACGACGAGGGAGCTTTGCCGCCGAGCTCTGCCGTGTATCGAGCAAGGTTGCCCCCTGCAATGGAGCCGATGGCTCGCCCGGCGGCAGTGCCACCCGTCACGTCGACTTTCCTCACCAGAGCGTGACTGACGAGAAATTTCCCCGTGACCGGTCCTAGACCAGGCAGGATGCTGAGCACCCCATCTGGCAGACCAGCCCGCTTGAGCATGGGACCAAGGAGAAGACTCGTGACTGGGGTCAGTTCGCTGGGCTTGAGGACCACGCTGTTGCCCGCCGCCAGAGCGGGCGCAAGTTTCTTGACGGCAATGAGCAATGGGTGGTTGAACGGCGTGATTTGCACGACGACACCAAGAGGGATTCTCTCGAGCCAGTTATGCAGTTTCCTACCGTGGGCAAGACGGGGCGTTCTTCGGTGCGCAACACCCCGCGTAGTACTTGAATCAGCGAAGAAGAGACGGCACCTGGGCTTTCATTTCCCGGAGAGCACGTCCCGTCTGCCTCACTTCCAGCTGGATGAGTTTGGGCAGCTCCTGACGCCGCGTGCGCGGCCTGGACAGCATCTTCGACATCTTGGCGGGAGGCAGTGTGACATCTGGTTGTGGGAGTTTCGGGGTAAACGTCTGTCCCTCCCAAATTGTACCTGGAGGAGTGCGAGAGCATGCAAAAATGTGTACTTACTCGCTGAAAATCTCTCCCGTGGCAGGATCTTCGACTGGCAAACTGTTCTTGGGCTGTTGGCAGGCGATCTTGGCGTGCTTGTCTGAGTGTGCTGGGAAGGGGGAAGGGGACTGGTAGATCCGTACGTCTCACCACGGCCAGGGACTTCCCGCCCGGCCACCCAAAGATTGTACTTTTGCGTCATGGTCTCTCTTGCAAGTTGTTTTGATGTATGTCTCAATGCGCTAGACTTGTGAGTTTTGTCGGAGGAGGGCGGGGCGGGGCGGGGCGGGTACTTTATGGTACGGATTACTTTATCCATTTCACCCGGGTATACTGCGGGGTGTGTCCTCGGTGGAAAGATGGTCATGGTGATAATTCTGTCTGTGCTGGCGGTCATCGGCCCAAGCTGCCAACTTGCTTTACAATAATCAACACAATCAACCAGGCACCGCCTCACGATGCATCGCCGGCCGCCTCGAGCGCCACCTCGAGCGCCACCTCGATTCTCTGCTCCAAACATTCCCTCGCTTCAATCCCCACGCTAACCCGTACCAGGTGCTCCACGACGTCAAACTCGGCCGCCCACTCCAGCTCCGCCGCATGCGCAAGTAACGTATACGCACAACACAACGTGAAGTTGGTGCCCAGACTCGGACCCTTGGCCAGCTCCAACGCATCGTGAAAGGCCACGGCGGCTGCGGGCCTGACGAATCGGATGCACAGCAGGTAGCCGTATCCTGCCTCGACCCGTGTCTTCTTGTACCGCTCGTACAAGTGCTGCGTTGCGCTGCCCCTCGGGTAGAAGACGTCTTCCACGGACGGATGCCTTCGTAACCTGTCTGCCAGGGCCTCGGCGTTCTTGTTCGCAAGGGCCATGCGCTGTGCAAAGTCCCTGCTGTTCTTCTCCATCACGATGAGGTCCAGTGGGAAATACGTATCGACAAGTTGGCTCGTCAATGCGGCGCGCAACGCTTCTTCGTTCTGGCAACCCGGACAGACGGTCACGCTGCCGCCCATGACGTTGCACGCGCCGCTGAACATCTTGGTGAGGCTCGTGCATATCAGGTCGCAGAAGGAGCCAGGTCCAGATTGACTGCTGTGCCGATGGTGTCGTCCACGACAAGGTGGAATCGGAATTGGCGCGACAGTGCGTGCAGTCGATGCAGATCGGGGACCTGAGCAAGGGGTTTCCGGGAACTCCGTGTATAGAGCATGAATGCGCATCCCGTCGTGAAGATGCCGTTCGAGCTGGTCCATGTCGGAGGAAGAGGCGTGGCCGTAGAGCCTGCACTCGAACTTGTTCACTTTGCTGAGGACCTTGAAGGTATCTACGTACAGGAACCTATTGGCGGGCAAATGTTAGGCGAAGACTGACATGACGAAGCCGCGACGCAAGGAGAACGTATTTCTGGACTTATACGGAGTTTGACGTACCCAAATACTGCAACTCGAAAGGGCTCCGACGACCCCGATGCAGCGCACGGAGTGTGGACGCAGAGCTCGCTATGGCAGACATGCCGGTGGGATATAAGAATACATCGTCTGCCTGCACTGGGCTCGACGTTGAGGAGAACAGCTCCGAGATTCGCTGTTTGATGGTATCGGCGGCATCTTTGGCAGCAGCCAGGGAGTGGACTCAAGTTTTCCTGGGAATCATGCCTTTTGAAGAAAAGATGCGTTTTCAAACCAGTAAACCGCATGTCTACTAGAAACACCGAATCCAGTATGTTGCCAGAACGCCTTGGCTTCTTTGAAGAGCCGATCCGGGTACACCACCACGCACAAGCTCTGGAACGAGCCAGATATCGATGAGGCATTCTCGGATGACACAGGTTCAAAGTCGCCCGCGACATTTACCTCAAAAGCGAATGTCGCGTCCCTGTTCGGCTCATCTTCCTCCACGCCACGGAGATGCTCCATGCACGACCATGCCATTCGAACATGGGGAAACAGCATGGCAAGCTGCGCCGGTCGCTCACCGTCTTCCCCGAATGCATTCCCGAGAGCCGTGTCCATTCTGTCTCGTGCCTTGCCCAATGCAGCAATCTTGCGGCTAGCTTGTCGACTAGGCGATGGATAAAGAATCGAGGATAGCCGGTTTGTAAGTGAGCGAGGACGCTTGGGTCTCGATTGGCCCAGCCTACGGTGTCTTGCCATTTGGGAAGAGACACGCTGACGGCCTGCATCCCTGGAATTTCAGTCGTGGAACATTCAATGCTTTGCGATTTTCACCTTCATCGTAAATCAACTTACGTGCACATCGCCCGGTGGCAAAGGCCGGCCCAGGCCAGCCGTGATAGGCTCTTGCTTCATCATTCTTTGACCGGCAGTCGAGCTAGTGCAGTCTGGCCAACACCAATTACCACACAGCCAGCACGTTCCAGTCGACGAAATGGCCAGTACCGTATGTTCAAGTTCTTCGGAGTAGAAACACCGCAACTGCCACAGGGCCAGCCACTTGCCAAATCCTTTGCGGGGTTCTAGTAATAATAAACCTAGCTCGGCTCCAGCAAAGTTGTCTCGTATCCAGGGTGGAGCCTTGAAATCCTAATTAGGCAAGCAGGCGGTGAAAAATCAGTGTATAGGGAAGTCAGGAAGTCAGGGAGCTATAGGGCCATAGGCAGTATATGCCTACTTGTCATGGAGAGCTTGTTAATGCATTTGGCGTAGGAAGGTGGCGCTCGCATTAACCGCACTAATAAGGATAAGACCCTCCTTAAGATAACAGTAAATATAATATATTAGAAGTACTAGATCTAGCTAGATACTACTATAGCGTACTATATACCTTTTAGGTATAAAAGTTAAGTACTATTTATATCTTTAATTAATTAAATTAAATATTTTCTATTATTTATATTTACCCTTACCTTAATAGTTATAAGCCTTAGAGGCTTCTAATGCCCTTATTATTATTATCTTTAGATTATATACTCTATTAGATATTATTAATACTTATAATCTTTATAAGATAGACTTATCTTATTATTATATATTATTTCTTATTCTTATTATATACTTCCTTTACTCTAGTATATTCCCTTTATAATATCTAAAGAAACCTTAAATATAGTATTATTATTAAAGAAAGACTAGATTAAGTAATATATATAAATTAAGAATTATATAGAATCCTATAGTATCTAGTAATATCTTAATTTAAATAAGGTTAAATTACTAGAGATATTATGGACTCGAGCTAGGAGCTCAGGTTAAGTCCAGGTTAAGGTTAGGTTATTAGAAGCGCGGAGGTTAGAGACAGGGCGATTATATAGTAGGGTTTCGGAAGAACCTTAGACCCCTAAGATAATAAAGGGACTAGCTAGCTACTAGGTAGCTATATACTTACTAGGTAAGGTATTTAGTAAAGACTACCTATATAAAATATAGGAGGTTAGAGTTTAAAACCTTTATATACTAGCCCCTAGGTAGTATATATTTAGTAGTAACTATAAATCTTAGCCTTTACTTTATTTATTATTAATTCTAACTAAAGTTATAATAAATTAAACTCTTAAATCCTTTAAGGAGATAAACTATTAGCTAGATTTAAAATATTAGTACTATACTAAATATTTATATAAAATATACTTATATCTCCTAGTAATAAAGTAATAAATAATTAATAAGGAGGTAGTAAATAATTAGAGACTTAGGAAGGTACTAATTAGAGAGTACTAGAAATACTACTAAGTTATAATTAAAATAGAGATATAAGTTCTAATAACTATAAAAACTAAGTATTAGATAAATACTATAAGGTAATATAAGCTAAGCTATAATATATAGAAAAAAGATAGAAAATTCTATAAATAAAGGTATAAATAAAGGAAATTAAGGTAAATTTATTATTAGTTAGATCTTATAGTAAACCTATAATTCCCTCTCTAATAAGTAAACCTATTATTTTTCTTTAGCTTCTTTAGTAAATAGTAAGTAAGTAGTAAGTATACTCTAGTATAGTATTATAAAGACTTACTTAAAAATACTTACTTATAAAAAATACTTTTAAGAATCTTTAGAACTTTTTAGTAAATTTAAATATATTATTTTAATTAAATAAGTATACCTTTATAATAATAAAACTAAGGTAACTTATACTAGTAGCTACCTAGCTAATAATATAAAGTAATAATAAATATATTATATAGCTTTAGATAGTTTTATAGAGTATAGTATATATACCTAGGATAAGTTTATTAATTAGCTAAAAACTAGAATAATAAATAAGAATATAAGGTACTTAAAAGTAACTAGGTTATTACTAAACCTAAGGTAAGAGAATAACTAATTATTTTAAGCCTTTATAAGAAATTAAACTAAAGTAAAAGCTAAGCTACCTAAAGTAATTCCTATATACCTAAGAATTACTATATTTCTAAATAGCCTTAATAATACTATAAGAAAGTAAATAATTAGCTAAGAATTCCTAATATTATAAAGTTATTTATAAGGCTAAGGTAAGAAAGTAAAGGTAGTAATAAAAATAGATTAAGGTAATAAGAGAAGCTAAGACTATAAAAAAAAAAGCCTATACTTTACCTTACCTATAGATAATTTATAGTAATAAAGTAAGAAGTAATTAGGAAAAGAACCTATTATATATTATAAATATAGGAAAACTAGGTATATATTACTAAAATATTAGTTACTAGATTATTTTACCTATAAGAGTAATAAATATACTATAAATAAATATAATAGTAGTAGTAATAAAGCTATAGACCCTAATAAGATACTAGTTTTATCTATAAGAGCTTAGAAAAGTATTCTTACTATAGAACTATTTATAGACCTAAGAGTTAGAATTTAGATATCTCTATAATAAGATAATAGCTAGAAAGCTATATTAGTACTATTTAATATAAGTATAGCGTTTTTAACTATTTACCCTAAGTTATTATTAAAGTAAGATTAGAAAAATATAATAAAAATAAATTAAATACTTAAGGGTATAAGCTAAACTAAAATTCTATATTAGGGGATTTTATAAAGATTAATTAAGATTAAAAATAATATAAGGTTTTTAAAGGTTTACTAAGTTAGCTACTATATCTCTAATATAGAAAAGGGAATAATACTAGGTATAGACTAGATTAGAGAATATAAACCTATAGTTATATATTAGAAAACTAGACTTTAGAGATACCTAGTAACTAAAGAGTGCCTCTCTCTTACTTCTAGTAAGTAAAAAGTATATAGGGAAGTAAAATAAGTATTAGCTATATTATTAGTTAGATTAGTAAAGATAGTAATAAAAGTCCTAAAAATAAAGAGAAAAAGAAGGAATAAGGACTTACTAGTAAACTTACTAAAGCCTAAAGGCTTAATACTTAGTAAGATAGTAGTATAAATACTAGAGTATACTTATAACTTAAGTAAAAAGAACTATATTACTATTATATTTACCTTAAATAACTTAAGTAGTAAAGTAACTATAAGTAATTAGAATATAAATACTAACTTAGAGATACCTAAGATTCTAGATAAATATCTAGAATTTAAGGATATATTTAATAATAACTTAGTAAGTACACTTCTTATACTAAGTAATTATACTTATATAATTAACTTAAAAGAGAGGAAAACACTACCTTAGGGGCCTATATATAACCTTACTAAAAAAGCTAGAGATACTTAGGGAGTATCTTATAGATATATAGTAAAAAGGGTAAATTAGGAGATTAGTTAGCTTAGCTAAAGCCCTAATTTTATTTATACTAAAGAAAGGAAGGAAGCTAAGGCTTTATATAAATTATAGAGGTCTAAATAGGATTACTATTAAAGATAAGGCCCTTTACTACTAATTACTAAAATCCTTAACTAACTAAGAGATATAAAGGTTTATATAAAACTTAACCTTAAAGATATATACTATTAGCTATATATTTACTTAGGTAATAAGTAAAAAATAGCTTTATAGTGTAAATATAATTATTTTAAGTATTTTATAATACTATTTAGGTTAGTTAATATACTAGTAACCTTTTAAGAATATATTAATAATACCCTTAAAGGACTTATTAATAAACTTTATATTATTTACTTAGATAATATTCTAATCTATAGTAGTAAGGTTAATACTTACCTAGACTATATTAAATAGGTCTTAAGTAAGCTTTATAATATAAGCCTTTTTATTAACCTTATAAAGTATAAATTTTTAGTTATAGAGGTTAAATTCCTAGGATTTATAATATTAGAGGCTAGTATTTTAACAGAACTAAAGTAAGTAAAGGTCATTATAATATAGCTAATACCTTATAGTATCCTAGATATTTAGTTATTTCTTAGATTTACTAGGTTTTATTATTATTTTATTAAGTAATATAGTAAAGTAGTTATTTTATTAATAAATTATCTTAAGGGAATATAACTAGTAACTTTTAAGCTAAAACCCTATAAGTTAGTAGTATTAAGAGAACTTTAGAAAAGGTTCTAAAAGCGCTAATTTTAGTATATTTTTACTTACTTACTTTATTAAGGGTAAAGACTAATATATCTAGGTATATAATTAAGGCTATACTTATAATATTAGTGCTAGATTACTAGCACCTAGTTACTTATATATTAAGGAAGTTAACTAATATAGAATTATATTATATAATACTAAATACTAAGTTATTAGCTTTCTAATAGGCTTTTAAACTTAGAGGTATTACCTTATATACTTAATATATCTAATTATAGTTATAATAGACTATTTAAACTATAAGTACCTAGCTATAAAGCCTAAGCTTACTAGTAAGTAAGTAACTATATTAGATAAGTTATATTTATTTAACTTTAGGATTAAATATTATATAGGAAATTAAAACCTACTAATGTATTATCCTAAAGATCTAATTATAAAAGTAAGAAAAGGAAAGTAAAAGCTATAACCTTATAGCTACCTAATTTCTTATCTAAGTTTATAAATACTAATTAATAAAGATATTATAGTAGTAATAGTAATACTATAGGTTCTATTAGATTATTATTTAGTATATTAAATAGTTAGTTATAATAATGCTATAATATTACTACTAATATCTAGGGTTTTTAAAAGTTATAACTTAATTATATTTTTAAGAAGCCTATTAGTTTAGTTATACCTATAAGTAGTAAACTAGCTAGGACTTTAGCTAGTAAGTAGTAAGAGAGCTATAGTAGTAATAGTAATACCTAGTAATTAGTTTTATTATTACTAAACTATATTATAGAGCCTATTAAACTAGTTATTCCTATAAGAGGTGTATTAGTAAGGATAGTAGCTAGTAAGTAGTGTAAGTACTTCTTAGAAATACTACTTATTTATATTATACCTATAAAACTAGAAGCGTTTTATAAGCTAACCTCTTATAGAGATATTATAGCTAGGATTTAAGCTATTTAAAGAACCTCTTCTAAGTTTAACTCTAGTACTTAGTATAAAGGCTTAAAATTAAAACCTCTAATTTAAGTATTATTATTTAAAGTATAGTAAAATAATAATTTTACTATAAATTAAAAGAAGTTACTTAAGAGTAGTAATTTAGTAATATTATAAATATAGTTTATTAGGCTCTCTAAGCTATTAATATTTAGAAATTAAGTTTTTATTCCTTAAGGTTTAAGAAAAGAGATTTTACTACTTACTTATAATAACCCTATAGCTAGGTATTAAGGAGTTAGTAAGACCCTTTATTAAATTATAAACTAATATTATTAGCTAGCTATAAAATAAGATATAAAGGTATATATTTATATTTATATAAATTATTAAACTTTAAAATTAAGGCACTATAAACCTTATAGTAAGCTAGTAGTATTACTAATGCCTAATTACCTATTTTAAGAGTTATTAATAGATTTTATTACTAAACTACTACTAGTAAAAGATTTTAATTAGACTTATAATATAATTCTAGTTATTATTAATTAATTTATAAAGTATAGTATTTATATCCCTATTTTAATATAACTAATTAGTAATAGGCTAGTAACTATATTCTTAGAATATATTTTTAGAGATTATAAAGCCTAAGAAGGTATTATAATAGACTAATATTTTATATTTACTAGTAGGTTTTAAATAACTTTTACTATCTTATTATAACTAAGTAGCTATTAAGCACTGCTTTTTACCTATAAATAAATAGATAAATAAAGCATTTAAACTAGGTTTTAGAGCATTATTTAAGAGCTTTTACTTATACTAAATAGACTAATTAGGCTAATAATTTATTAATAGTATAGTTTATATATAATATAAGTTCCTATATAACTTATAGCTATATACTAGTAAAGGTCCTATAAGGTTATAACCCTAGAGGTTTATAGTAAGTTATTATAAATATCCCTTTAGTAAATAACTAAGTAAAGGGTAAATTCCTAGTACTAAGAGAAAACACACTATAATTAAATAGCTCTTAAGTAATTTAAAAGCTTAGTATAGGGAATACTATAATAAGAAAAGAACTTTAATAAGGTTTAATATTAGTAACTATATTTTACTATTAATAAAGAATATTAATTTAAGATAACCTAGTTAAAAGCTAGCTATAAAGTACTTAGGCCCTTATAAGATTATAAAGGTAATTAGAAACTATAGCTTAGCTTATTAATTAGAATTACTTACTAAAATATACTTATATAATATTTTTAATATTATAAGCCTTAAACCTTTTAAAAGGGACTTAACTAATATAGTAAATACTTCCTTATTATAAGATAATATTAAAGATAATAAGTAAGAGTTTAAAGTTAAGAGAATTATTTTATATTAGTATAATATTTAGTATTATAAGTATTTAGTAAAATAGAAAGGCTATAATAATTTAGAGAATTTATAGGTATTAAAAGGGATTTTATTATAAGAGATATTATTAATAACTATAAGTAGTAATTAAGTAGCTAAGTTATAGGAATAGAATTACTCTTTATAAATAAGGTATAGTAAGATTTTAAAATAAGATTATATTATTCCTATAATCTATAGTATAGCTACCTAGTACCTATTATTCTATAGCTATATTAGCCTTAGTACCCTTAGTTATATTTTTAATAATATTTTTAGTAATTAGTATAGGAGTAAGTACTAGAGCCTTTATAGCCTTATTATTATAGTTATCTTTATCTTTATATATATATATAGAGCTTTTTAGGGAGTTCTATAGGACTAACCTTAGTAAGAAGTATAAAGATATAAGAGATAAACTAGCTATAAGTTAGTAAAGTATTAGCTATAAAGACTTAGAAAACTTACTATAGGAATATTCTTAGCTAGGAATTATAAACTATTTATAATATTAATTTATACCTTAGGATTAGTAGTATTAAAGAGCTAAGATATAGTAGTATACTTATTAGCCTTTATCTTATAAATAGACTTAGTAATTAAATAAGCTTATTAAATATAACTATATTTATTAGTATTTTTATAGTAAGTAAAGTATTATTTAACTTATATTTAGCTTAGATAAAAGCCTAGTAATATATTAGTAGCTACTAAGTATATAAGAAATAGGGATATACTTACCTTATTAAGATAGTATAAACTATTCTTAGAGTTAAAAATAGCTTTAATAATTTTAAAAAGCTTTTAGTAAAGCTTTATAATTCTAGCTAAATACTAGTAAGGTATTAGTAACTTATAAGCTATATTTAAAAAGAAATAAATATATACTAATATATACTTTATTATTTTATATATAATAAGTATATTTTATAAAGTTAGTTACTAAAGGTTAGTAATAGTAAGAGATAAGTAAGTAATAAGTTTATATTAAGAGAGTTATTATATTTATTAAGAATAAGTTTTCTCTCTATAAGATATTAAGGAATTTTATATATACTATCTTTAGGAAGAATATTTTATATTACTACTTACTAGGTATAGTATATATATAGAATTTTAGTATTACTATTTATAAATTAGTAGCTAATACTCTATAAGAATATAGTAAACTTATATAAAGATTTTTAAAGCTATTCTTTTTAAAAAGACTTCTTAAAAACTTCTTAGATAATAAAGTAAAAGACTAGAAGTTATTAATTAAATAGTAAATATAGTTAGCTAGTAGTAAGTTAGCTATAAAAACTAAGTAAGAACTATAAGAAAAAGGAAAAAAACTAATAATTTTAGTAAGAATAAATAATAAAAAGTAAGAATAATAATATAATACTAAAGAATATTAGTAATTACTATATAATAGTAATAGTAAAGCTACTATTAAGTAAGTAAGGGTAACTTATAATATCTAAGAGAGATATAGAAAAAGAAAGTATATAAAAGAGGGAAAAATTAGTCTTTTTATATTAACCTTAGACCCCTTAAGTAATTTATATACTATATATAAGTAAGCTAGGAATTATAATATTTATTATTATAGCTACTACTATTCAATATATATACTAGCTATAAATTTATAGTAAGCTTACTATAATTTCTTTAGGACTTATTGTTATAAACTAGCCTTATGGCTACTGCACATAAGCGTTCAAAGTGCGATTATTATTCTTATAGAAGAAGAAGAGAACTAAACTAGAGGTTACACTATATCCTAATTTATAGGGGTTACACTTAGTGCGCGGTTTACGTACTAACCTATGTCTACCCTTATATAACTTACGTATAATCTATACCCTTTCTAGACCTAACCTTAACCTAGACTTAACCTAAGCTTTTAGCTTAAGTCTATAATATACCCCTTACTTACCCTCCCTTATCCCTCTTATATATAAGTAAGGGAATAATAAGCATAGGACCTTAGTATAAGGCTACCTTCCCTATATATATATAGTTAGCCCCTAGTAAGGGGGTGGCTAGTAGGGCTAGACTTTACTATATAGATTATAAAAATTTTTACTATAAACTTACCTTACCCCTAACCCTCCTTATTACACTAATAGCCTTACTTACTCTAACTTTACTACCTAAAACTACTAGCTATTTTTATGCCTTATATTATTACTCCCTTTTACCTTCTCCCTATTACTTACTAAATCCTAATATTACCCTAATATCTCCCTTATCTCTAACTACTTATTAAATAATTATATAATATATTACCCCTACCTATTCCTAGCTTACCTCTAATATTATAGCTAGCCTAGATTTTAGTTAGGGTAAATCTCCTACTCCTAGGAATATAAATACTCCTTCCCTTTTCCCTAATTCTTACTTCTATTTCCTTTTTATTATTATAATATGTGATAGTCTAGGCTTTGCCTAGATCCTAGTAATATAGGTGTCAATTGCACAAGTCACAGAGACTTGTACAATGCGTATTCTTTTGTTGTTATTATATATGGCGCAACGGAATTGGGGTCAAACCCACATGGTAGCGCAGGCACCCGCGATTAGCCCTTAGGGCTAGACTATGACAATTGTATAAGTCTCCTAAGGTCATAGGTTCGAACTGGCTACGTGCGGCATATGTCATGACAGGGTTATTCCTAGGCTTATAGGGATAATTAGAATTGGGTCCCTAGGGGATGCGTGGTATTACTAGCTAAGAGAGAGAGAGAGAGAAGAGAAGAGAAAAGAGGTCACATAGGGAAGAAGCCTATGTGATAGTCTAGGCTTTGCCTAGATCCTAGTAATATAGGTGTTAATTACACAAGTCACAGAGACTTATATAATGCGTATTCTTTTGTTGTTATCACATATGGCACAACGGAATTGGGGTCAAACCCACATGGTAGCGCAGGCACTCGCGATTAGCCCTTAGGGCTAGACTATAACATAATATTCCCTTTAAGTATCCCCTTTATCTTCTCTTAACTTCCCTTAAGCTCCTTTATTTCCTATCTTACTTTTACTATATCTAAAGTTATTTCTAAAGCTACTATTATTACACCCCTTTTCTCTTCTCCTTCTCCTTATACCTTAGGTAAGAGAAGTTACCTAGGTAAATATATTCTTAAGAGTAACTCTAATAATAAAGCTCTCTTTAATAGTAAGGAGTATAATTTCCTATATACCCTTATATTAATAATTTATATACTAAGGGCTAGTATACCTATATTCTAGGTATAAACTAGGCTTATAGTCTTTACTAGGTAGCCTATTACTTATATATTTAGGAGATATATTTATACTATAGTAACCCTAAATTATATTATACTTTTAAGTACCTTAAGACCCTTATAAGTACTAATAAAGCTATTAAGACTATAGCTATAAAGTAATTTATTAGTAAGAAAGAATACTATACTATTCTTATAAAAATTTTATTTATTACTATAAGTATTTTAATAGTATACTTATAGCTACCTATATTAATCCTACTAAGGCCTAGCCTTTAGCTTCCTTCCCTATAGGTATAGCCTATACCTAAGGGGCTACTAAGGTATAAGCTCTTATACTTATATAAACTATACTTACTTACTAAGTATAAAACCCTTTTACTACTAAATTCTTTTATAGTATAACTAATATAAGTAATAACCTTATATAGTTTATCTAAGCCTAGAAGGTAAGTATTACTATAGTATAATAAGTTATAGCTAATACCTATAACCTAACTAAAGCTATAGCTAAACTTACTTACTTTATTATAGAGAATTACTATAAATATTATTACTAGCCTAAAAGCCTTCTTTTTTTTAATTACTCTTTACTATAGTAAATAAATAGTGCTATAATATATATATACTAGAGAAGAACTAGAATATTAATTTTCTATAGCTAAATTAAACTATATCCTTTTAGGACTATTACTTATTTATATATCCCCTTATTATAACTTAAATCTATCTAGTGCCTCTATATCTTATATACTTTCTAATAATTCCTATATTAGCTATATATATCCTTTTTATTTTACTAAGATATTATAGTTTAATCCCTAGCCTTAGGTATTTTTAGTAGTAAGAATCTCCTTAACCTAGTACTTAGAGAGATTCTTATTAATATTAGTTATAACTAACTCTAGTAGTAGTTATTTATTAGCTAGCTTTTAACTTAGTAATAGATCTTTTACTACCCTTTATACTAAATTAATATAGAAAATAGGGTATAGTTCCTTAGAATATCTAATTTAACTATTAATAGTATAGGGACCTTTAGTATCTTATATTTAGCTATTACCTAGTCTAGTTTCTTATAAGAATAGTTTATTTTAATATTCTAAAGACTTAACTATATATAGTCCCTAACCTAAAACTATTTTACTAGTCTTTAACTACTATTTATATTCTTCTATTATTATTATTAAATAAAAGCTATAGTAACCTATATTAGATTTATACTATCTTTTAAGTATTATAGAAATACTTAAGCCTATCCCTTTACTAAGGTTACTAATATTTATATAGGAGATACCTCCTAAATTATTAGTATATTAAAGCTATATAGGGCTATATTTACACTTTTACCTATTACTAATAAATCCCTATTATTTAATACTAATTAGTAAGCTAGTAAGTAATTTACCTAGTTAAATTAAGAAAAGAATAGTAATACCTATAGAATAGCTAGTACCTTCTAGTTAGCTCTTTCTATACTACTATTTATCTATAGGTAATATAATATTAATAGGAGCTATTAGGTACTAATCTTATTATATAATACTATCTAAAAGTTACTTAGCTAGTCTAATCTATAATCTATAATAATCTAGGTAAGAAAACTATAAAACTACTACTAATAGTATTTAAATTACTTTATATATACCTTAGCCCCTATTAATATTATAGCCCTAAGTTATATATATTTAGAGAGCCTATTTATAATAACTATTAGGAACTATAAATTACCCTAGTCCTTAGCTAGAAGGTTAGTTATAAAATTAATAGAAATTTATAACTAGTATTTATTAGGTAAAGGAATTAGCTTTAGTAAGCCTTATTATAGTTATTAGCTTTTCTAACCTCTATAGTAGTAATAGTTATATATAACTTAAGCTATATCTTATAATATACTATCCTAATAGTAGTCTCTTTAAAGCGCCTTAAAGGTAGTATTCTAGCCTAGGTAACTTAGTAAGGGTAAGTTATAAACTTACTAAATTAAGGTTATAGTTAAGGGCTCCTACTTAGGGACTTATATCTAGCCCTAGAATTAAAGCGCCTCTTTTATACTAATCTAGTAGTCTGCTATTTATTCCCTTATATTAGCTATCTCTAGAAACTTCTAAGCTCCTACCCTAACTATATATAATTATAACCTATAGGTCTTATTATAGGTTAGAGACTAATCCTATAAGGATTAGAGGTATTTATCTATAAATATTAATATACTAGCTAGAGAACCTATTATAGGAACTAAATTATTTCCTAGGGCTATATTCTCTAATACTATAATAGGCGTAATATTTATATATAGCTATCCTTACTTAAAGCTATAATACATAGGGGCTATTACTAAATATATAATAGATACTTTTAGCCTCCTTATTTATAACTCCTCCTAATAATATCTTAATAATATATCTAGTTATCCTACCTAAGTACCTAGTTTATAATATAAATAAAAATTAAAAAGCACTAAAGTCTTTACTTATAATACTTACTATTCTAATATCTCCTTTAGTGCTATAAAGTACTCTAGATTCTTATAGTTTATTAGTATTATAAATAGTTTACTAACACTCTATAGCTTTACTAACTATACCTTAAGGTATAAAATAACTACTAGTAATTTCTTATTATATATAGTATAATTCTATTAAGCTAGTTATAAGTAAGCTAAGTAATATACTACTAGATATAAAATTCCCTTATTATTAACCTAAGAGAGATAGCCCCTAGTGCTATTCCTAAATAGTTTACCTTTACTACTATATCCTTATTAGGATCCTATTAAATTAAGATAGGATATAATATAAAAGCTAGCTTTAATACTTTAAAAGCCTTCTTATAAGTATTTATCTAATAAAATAAAGTGCCTTTCTTTATTAAGTTAATAAGGGAGCTTATAATCTTAGAGAATTATAGTATAAAATTATAGTAAAAGTTAGTAAACCTAAGGAATTTATAGACTCCCTAGACCCTTATTAGGGCCTCCTAATCCCTAATAGCTATAATCTTCTTATTATCTAGATAAGTCTCTTTTCCTATATAAATAATAAATCTAAGATATTTAACTTCCTTTATAGTAAAAATACACTTCTTAATATCTAAGTTTAGACTAGCTTATTATAGTCTAGCTAGCACTCTATAGACCTTTTATATATAATCCTTTTATAAGCCTTCTAAATAGACTAGGATATTATTAAGATATATAGTAATATAATCCGTAAAAATACTACTTAAGGCCCTATTAATATATCTCTAAAAGGTTATAGGTATGCCTATAAGGCTAAAGGGATAAACTAACTATTTAAATAATCTAAATTATATTTAGAATATAGTCTAATATTCCTTACCTTTAGTAATATATATATAATAGAATACTACTTATATATCTAGCTTTATAAACTACTTTACCTTTACTAATAAATATAGTATTTCTTTAACTAATAGTAAAGGATAATAGTCCTATTTTATAATCTTATTTAATATATAATAATTTATATAAAACCTTTACTCTCCCCCTAGTTTCTTTACTAATAGTACTAGTACTACTATTAATAATAAACTTACCTAAATCTAACCTTTATCTATTAGGTTTATAACTTATTTCCTAATTTTAAGTAAGTATTAGTATAGTATATTATATAAAGATACCTATAGTAAGTCTAGTTTATTTCCTTTAAGTCTTATTTAAGGTAAATATAATAATCTAAATTCCCCTAATATAGGGGTAAAGTATTTACCTTACTCTTATAAAAACATTCTTAAAGTCCTATAATACCTTTAGTAAGGAAGCTAAAAGCTTCTATTCTAAAGCCTCTAATATAGTATTAATCTATAAAATAGATATAATCTCTTATAAGCTTATAGTATAAAGCTAAATATACTCCTTTTACTTCTTTACCTAATATACTATCCCTATAAATATTAAACCTAAGATTACTACTATAGGTTAGTTAACCCTCCTATTAACTATAGCCTATACTTATAAGTTATTTACTACCTTTATATTTAACTAGTAATACTTTATATTTAAGTTTATATTATAGTGCTTTATTTATAGTATCCCTAAGATTAACTATCTAGTTAATCCTAGGATTAAATACACTATAATTAGCACCTCCTATTTATCTAAATCTACCTAAAAATAAATAATATATATTATATATAAATATTTCTTATAGCTCTTAGTTCTCCCTTATTTTATACTAACTACTATATAAACTAACTTCTTAGTTAGAAAGGTAATATATTCTAGTTAAAGCTTTTAAACTAGGTATTTACTTATAGTAATATAGTAATTATAACTTATATTAACTTAAGTATTTATAAAGGTAGTCTTATTAATTAATATAAGAACTAAGAAAGGTAATAAATCTATATTATTCTAGATTTACTTAAAGTCCTTATTAGTAATAATTATATACTATAAAGCCTCTTTATACTCCCTTCTCTTAATCCCTTTTAAATAACTTAATTAAGGGATTACTCTTTTTAATTACTCCCTAGACTTATTACCTAAGTCCTTAAAACTAGCCTTAATTATACTATAAGTATTAATTAATAATTTCTCTTATAAATAAATAAGGCTATATAAGGTATATACTATAATAAAGTACTTAGTAAAGCTATATTATATATATTTACCCTTCTTATATTATATATTTAATACTTTTTAGGAAACTTACTTAGCTTATTTTATACTACTTTTATTACCTAACTTTAGCTATATATACTAATCCTAAGACTTTCTAAAACCTTTTAGATACTTACTATACTTATTAATTTAATATCTATTATTAGTATATCTTTATCTTATACTTAGTACTTACCTATATTAACTACTAGTAAAGTAAGCTTATATAACTAATACCTTTTCTTTAAGTAATAGGATTTAATATCTAATAATATACTATAATAGTAAGCTATAGCTACTAAGTAATCTACCTAGGGTATATCTTAGCTAATACTATAGTCTTTTATTTATTTATTAAGTATTATATATAATTTAGCTAACTTTATAGAGTTATCCTAGCCTAATCCCCTAGTAAGTACTAATTTCTATTTAAACTAAATATAGAAATTACTAAAATACTTATTCTAATACTATATTAACTAGTTAAGTTTAGTAATAGCTATTTCCTATTAATAAGAGTTATTAAATATTTCCCTAGGTAAGTAAGAAATACCCTTAGTTAAAAGTCTAGGAAATAGCCCTTTTAAAGTAAGAAGTAACTTAGGCCTAGACCTTAGGTAAAAGGTTTTAGTAAATAAAGAATTACTAATTTTATTTATCTCTAATAAAGTATTTATTTATTAATAGCTTATAAGTTATAAAACCTTTTTATACTATAAATAGTACTTTATTACTATTAAATAAAGGCCCTATAGGTAAGGGTTTTTATTTTAGCTAATTTAGGCTAGGGTTTATATTTTACTACTTAACTAGGTATTTAATTTATTTAGCTTACTTATTAAGTACTTCCTATAATATTACTATCTTATTTATATTTATTCTCTTTAGGGGTAATAGTACCTTTATTAGTTATTAAGTACTTATAATAAATAAATAGTAAAGAATAATAAATATTATAAACTAGCCTTATAGCTACTATATATAAGTATTTAAAGTGTAATTATTATTCTTATAAAAGAAAAAAAGAACTAAACTAGAGGTTACACTATATTCTAATTTATAGGGTAACACTTAGTTAGTACGCGGTTCGCGTACTAACCTATGTCTACCCTTATATAACCTACGCACAATCCGCACCCTTTCTAGACCTAACCTTAACCTAGACTTAACCCGAGCTTCTAGCTCGAGTCTATAACACTTATAAATAAACCTATTTAGATAAATAGTATCTTATACTTTATTTATTTAAACTAATTATAAAATTTAATATAGGGTATTTACTCTTTTAGAACTAGCTTTATAGTAGACAAGAGCACTTACTTTACTATATTAAAGTAGTAAGTATATTATTATTTAGAGTTATTAGGTATAGTAAGGAAATATTTATAACCTAATATTATTAATATTATTATTTTTTAATAATATATTACCTTATAAAGAGTTATAATAACCTTAACTCCCTTATTAGATTAGTTACTATTTATAAGTTCTTATATAATAAACATACCCTAAGCTAGTAGCTTATTATATAATTAAGGGTAATTATATAGCAAGGTTTTAAAAGAACCTTAGACCCCTAAGATAATAAAGAGACTAGCTAGTTACTAAATAGCTATATACTTACTAGGTAAGGTATTTAGTAAAGACTGCCTATATAGAATATAGGAGATTAGAGTTTAAAACCTTTATACACTAGCCCTAGGTAGCATATATCTAGTAGCGACTGCGAATCTTAGCCTTCACTCTATTCACCATCAATCCTAACCAAAGTCATAACATCTCTATAGCATTATAGAAGCTAGAACATACTAGTAGGTAATATATTATAAGTATTATAAAGAGAAGCTCTAGATAGAGACTTTTATATATAACCTATACTCACTTATAATAATAAAAGAGAGCCTAGAATTTGCTTATATAGGTATATAAACTAATAATACCCTTAGGTTATTAGATAAGGAGTTCTCTAAGAAGGAGGAAACTTAACTAACTACTACTACCTTTACTATAAAGCTAAAGTAATTCCTTAGGAGGATAACTTACTTATATTTCATAGGGAATTATTACCCTAAGTAATAGGAATATTATATTATAATAGAAAGGGTAAAGTAATAAGCTTAAATTAATCCTATAAACTAATTTAAAGTAAAAGTATATTAAGTAGTAAGCTTAAGGCGCTTATATTACTTTAATTTACTAACTAGAAGCTTACTTTAACCTTTTAGTTACTATATAATACTAAGAACTAATAGTTAAGAATATTAAAGCCCTTAACTACTAAATCTAGTAGTAAATAGACTACTTAAAGAGAGGCCTAACCTTTATTCTAATTAACCTTACTAAAGCAAAGATCTATACCTTTATAAATAGGTTATTTACTAATAACTAGGACCTTATATTATAGCTAGGATATATACTAATCCTAGCTAATAAAGATAATAAGAATAGTAAGTTTATAATTAAAGGTAATATTATACACTTTAACTTAACTAAGAGTAAGAGAGTTATATAAAGTATACTTACCTTAGAGGTCTATAGTATAGTTATAAGTGTTAATATAGCTTATATAATTATAATAATAATTAGATTAATTATAGGTTAACTAAAGCTTCCTTAATCCTAGTTATAGTATATATAGATTTATACTCTTTATATAAATACCTTATTAAGCTTAGCACTACTAAGGAGAAATGCCTAATAATTAATATTATAGCCTTATAGTAATTCTAATAAGAGCTATACTTATTATTACTTCTAACCTAATAAGAGTTATAAGAAGACCTATAGTAATCTCTTTAATCTCTATATGATATATATAGAGTATAGAGAAGGAAAGACTATTATAGTCAATAACGCTATAGTAGTAAGGGGAGGATTAGTATATAGCTAGATTAATTTTATTTTTAGATTAAGGGAGGTAAAGAAGGCCCTCTTATTCTAATTTAAGGGCCCTAGATTATAGATTAGTATTTTCCTTTCTTTTACCTACTATACCTATATAGGTATCTTTATTCTTTATTTCCTATATCCCTAATTAACTATAATATAGTTTATTATTTCCTTTTTCTTTTCTACTAATATTATATATTTGTAAGGGCTTAGGCTTTGCCTAAGCATTAGCTAAAACGTAGACATTAGGGGCTAATAGGAAGTGATAAGGGGGACGGAAAGTCTGGAAATAAGGAATAAAAGGAATAAGGAAGGGGGATAGAAGGATTAGAGATAAGGCTATTAGGGAAGATAGTAAGGGATAGGGAGAGAATAGATAGGATAGCTAAGGAGTATAAGGAGGGTATAGTATAAATAGGTTTCCTACTTTATTTTCTTCTCTCCTTAAGCTTCTTAATATTATATTAATATCTAATAGTAGCTACCTAGGGGCTAGTCTATTATATTTAAGAAGCTTCCTTTAGTTCTAAAAAAAGACTACTAAAAATAATAAACTATATAATAAACTCTCTTTAACTATAGAACTTACCTAGCTAGGGGACTCTAACTCCCTTATTAGATACTATACTACTACTAGGGGCTTATAATACCTAATTTAAAATACTTTAACTAATATTAGAATAGTAAGCTAGAGTAATTAACTCTTTATAATAAAATATATATATAAATCTAAAGTCTATGCCTTAAGCTACTACTATACTAGATACTTTTATATAACTAATAGTCCCTAATATAATCTTAATTTAGTAAAAACTAATCCTAATAGGTAACCTATATAATAGTAATAAAAATATATTTACTACTTAGAGGTTCTTAATATAATATAAGTTAAATATAAATAAGAACTTTATTAGAAATAATAAGAATTAATAGATATTTATTTACTAAAACCTAGTGCCTAAGGTCTAGGCTTATATTACTATATTCTTTAAGGTAGGAGAATTAAGTAGCTATAACCTAGATACCTTTCTTTACTACCTAGAGACCCTATATATAAACCCCTATAGATAGGAAATAGCTTTTATAAAACTTAATTAAATAAAATAAGTATCTAAGGAGATATTTACTATATTCTTTATTTATTTTAAGTAAAAACTCTCTCTAGCTAGAGGGGCCTATTAGGTAAATAATATTAAGGTAGCTAAGCTATAATAAGTACTTAATAAATAAATAAGAGAAATTTCTATTAGTAAAAGAGTTAGTTAAACTAAATACTATACTACTATTACCTAATACTATAGTATTATAGTTAATATTAAGTCCCTTACCTTAGAGAATAAGTATTAGAACTAATATAAACCCTAGCTAGCTTACCTAGTACCCTAGTAAATTAATAATAAGGGGATATACTAATAATAGGGATTTAAGCTATAATAACCTAGCTAGGAAAGAAAAATAAGTTAGATAAAAGAATAAAGGTTAAAAAAGAACGCTAACCTATAGAGAGCTAGATAGGTATTAGGGGCTAAGATAGCTAAATACTATTAGGAGGGATATTATTTATATTATAGCTCTAAGGACTACTATATCTAAGAATATACCCTTCTCTTACCTTATTAACTAAAGGTTAATATTAATATATATAAGGTAAATAAGGAAAGCGCTAATAAGGAGGTTAATATTAATACTATAGAAAATAAGTAGCCCCTAAGTAAAGCCTTATATAGGGGTAAAAAGGCTAGCTAGTAGCTATAGTTATAGATAAGTATAGTTAGTATATAAAGACTAAGAAGGATATAAAATATTTTATAGATTAACTACTATTCTTAGTTCCTATACTCTTTAATATATACTTATACCTTAATATTTAGATTAACTATAGTTATAATTACTATAGTGCTATAAGTAACCTAGTAGTATAATAGCTTAGCCTAGAGCTTATATAATTACTAAAATAAAGATAGGTTTATACTATAGTAAAAATAAAGAAGTAAGGGAAGTGTATTAGGAAGATATCTCTTTAATTACCTATATAGTATATACTAGGATTAATATTAATAAGTAGGAGTTATTAGTATACCTATATATTATCCTAGGCCTTACCTAAGATATAATCTTTAGGATACTATAGCTAGAATAATAGGATATAGTAATTTATATAGCTAAATAATAGTTATAGGGGCTATAGAGGGCCTATATATATTTAAAGCCTTAGAGTAAGGGATAGAGAAACCTATTTAGGGGATTATTAGATCCCTATATGCTATAGAGGCATACTAGGCCTAATAAAGAAAGGACACTATAACTTACTTTATTACTATAAGCCTAAGGAAATTATATTAGTACTATAGCTTATAGCCCTAAAGCTATAACTAAGTAGCCCTAATATAATAACACTACTAAAGGAGCTAGTAGACTTTATAAACCTATTTAATAAGGCTAAGGTAACTAGTTTACCTCCTTATAGGGGTCCCTTAACTATTATATCTAGATATATAAGAACCTAGATAGTTCTAAGCTAGCACTACTATAAGGACTATTATATAATATACTAAGAAACTAGCTCTTAGAAATCTAATACTAAATTATAGATCTTATAGATAAAGGATAAATCTATACTAGCTTCTTATTAGCTATAGCTTTTATTCTTCTAGTTAAGAAGTTAAATAGTAAGTAGTGTTTTTATATTAATTACTATACCCTTAATAAGATTATAGTATAAGACTAGTACTCCCTCTTACTAATTAAGGAAATACTCTAATCTCTCTCCTAAGTATAATAGTTTATATAGGTAAATATATATATAGTATTTTATAAACTATAGATAGCTAAAGGTAAGGAGTATCTTATAGTATTCTAGACTAGGTTTAGGCTATTTAAGTAGCTAGTTTACCTATTTAAACTAGTAGGTATACTAGTAACCTTTTAATATTATATTAATAAGTCCTTAGGGGATATATTAGGGGACTTTATTATAGTATACCTAGATAATATCTTAGTTTACTCTAGGGAATTAAGGAAAGACTATATAGTAAAGGTTTAGTTAATACTTAGCTACTTAAGGGTAGTAAGGCTATATCTAGACCTTAATAAGTCTATATTTACTATAAAGGAAGTCTAATATCTAGAGTATATTATTATAGTAAGTTACTTAGTTTATCCTAACCTAGTAAAGGTTATAGCTATAAGGGAATAGTTAGTACCTATAAAGTTATAAGGGATTTAAAGCTTCCTAGGATTTATAAACTTATACTAGGACTTTATTAAGGATTTTCTAAGATAGTAGTATTACTTATATAACTTACTAAGAGGAATATCCCCTTCTAATAGGGGCCTAAGGAGAATAAGGCTTTTAAGAGGCTAAAAGGGGCCTTTATTATATACCTAGTTCTTATATAATAAAACCTAGACTACCCTATAGTAACTAAAGTAAATTACTTAGGTATAGCCCTTAGAGAGTACTTATCTTAGAAAGGATCTAACTATATTATATACCTAGTTATATACTACTCTATAAGCTTATTATTAGTGTAAAGTAACTACACTATTTATAATAAGGAGCTTCTAGCTATTATTTCTTACCTTAAGGTATAGTTAGCGAAGTTATAAGGTATTTCCTAGCTATTTATAATTTATATAGATTATAAGAACCTAGAATACTTTACTACTCCTTACTTAATATTAGAATAGTAGGCTAGGTAAGCAAATACTCTAGCTTTATTTAACTTTTATATATATTATAGACCTAGTATATAGGCTTAATAACTAAATACTCTCTCTTAAAGGGAGTAGGATAGAAAAGGTATTAGTCTAAATATAAGATAGATTCTATAGCTTATTACTATTATATAGCTCTCTTAGTTACTATTAGATTTAAGAGAAGGTTATAGTTAGGACTTACCTCTATTATATATAAGCCTACTACTAGCTAGGGAGGCTCTCTTTACTATAGAATACCTATAGACTCTATAGGATTAGGCTATCTTATTAGACCCTATATATTATATTTAACTAAAGGCTATTTAGGAAAGGGTATAGAGGTTTCCCTTAGAAGTATTAATAAGGGAATAAGTTATAGATTACTTACTTAGTGCTTATAGGGTACTATAGTTTAGAGGCTATATATAAGTCCTAGTATAAGAACCTCTTATAATAACCCTTATTTAATAAAACTATAATTCGCTAGTTATAGGGCACCTAGGCTATAACACTATATTCTAGATCCTATAGTGGTAATCTTACTAGGATAAGATATTATAGGATATAGCTAGGTTTATTTATAATTACTATTATAATAGGAGCTATAAGAGCTATTAATAATATTAAGGCTTACTAAAACCTTTACTAATCCCTAACTAGTTTTAGTTATAAATCTCTATTAATTTTATTATAAACTTACTTACTTTATTCTTAGAGAGGCTATAATACCTTATAGTTATTATAGATAGGCTCTCTAAGTTTATATAGCTAGAGGTAATAACCTCTATTAGAGTTAAGGAGTATATAAAATAGTTTAAGATAGTTTAGTAAAGATTTAGAGAATTCCCTTAGTTTATTATTATAAACTAAGGTTTAGATTAGTTAAGGAAGTTTTAGATAATATTATACTTATTAGTTAGAATAGAATAGTTACTTTCTATATTATACTATTTATAAACTAATAGTAGTATAGAATAGGTAAACTAGGAAGTATAGGTAATACTATAAGTAATAATCTCTTTCTCTTAATATAATTAGCCTAAATACTTAGCTACTTACTAGCTTATAATAAATAATAGGACCTCCTTAGTTATAGGGATAAGCCTAAATAGATTACTTTATAGCTATAATCTAGAACCTATCTAATCCTAACTAGACTTATTAGTATTTACTATAATACCTAAGGGAAAAGCTATTTAGTTCCTAAAATACCTCTAGAAGAGAACTCTCTAGCCTAGGCTATAATAGCTTATATATAGTAATAATAATAGGATATAACTATAGTATTATAATATCTAGTAAAGTACTTTTAGGTTAGAGATAAGGTATAGCTTTCCTTAAGAATATTAAGATAAACTACTTATTATAGAAACTTAACTAGGTTATAGTAAAATACACTATTATAGAGATACTTATATTACTTATAGTTTAGCTAGATATACTATAGGGTATTTACCTAGTTTTTATATAAACCTTATTAAATAGGTAGTAAATAATTCTCTCCTAAGCTAGAAGCTATAAAACTCCTAGCTAGCTCTAGAATAAGTCCTAGTAAAGAATAATAATAAACTTATTAAAGAATACTATATAGAATAGATTCTAGTAGCCTAGAATATACTAGATAAAGGTAATAGATATAATATTTTAGTTAAATAAGTAAGTTACTTATAGCTAATATAGGAACTATTAGAGAATATAATAAAGATATAAGCTTTTAATAAGTTTAAGAGAGAGTAAGGGAATATATAATATAATAATAAACTAAATTAATTAAATAAAACTAGTTTACTAAGGAAAACTATAAATAAAACCTTAGGGGATATATATTACTACTTAATAATACTTATATATCCCTAAAAGGACTTATCTTACTTTCTTTACTATATCTTCTAGCTTACTTAGGTTACTATAGAAATCTATATTATTATTTACTATATATAGATTAGCTAGAGATAATCCTACTTAATATTTAGGGAGAGTATAGGATAATCTTTACTAAAGGTAATATTACTAGCTATAGCCCTTACCTAGGTTCTAGATAGTATAAGTAAAATAATTATTAGTAAGTATATAGTAAATATATAGAGATAAAGCCTTACTTTTCTAGTAGCTACTAGCTATAGTAAGAATATAAGGGTTCCTAATAGGGTAAGGGAAATAGGGATTAATAAAACTAGTACTAGAGGTAAGATAGAAGTAATACTAGTACTAATAAGAAGGTAAATTATTACTTACTTTAATAAGTTAAGAATAGCTTAGATTACTACTATAATAATAAAGGAAGAGTACTTTAATTATTACTATAAATTAGTTATAAAACTCTTTATATATAGTAATTATATTACTTATAAGTTACTATTTTTACTAGAATAAGGTACTAATAACCTATTAGAGAGTATTTTCTATTCTATAGCTAGCTAAAGGGCTACTACCTATAAAAAGAATAATATTAAGCTTAGTTATATTTAATATAAGTATATTAGTAAAGGGAGAGCCTAAGGGCTAAATAAACTAAAGCTAAATTAAACTATACCTAGTTTAGTAATATAGTTTATTTACCTATAAGGGTATAGAAGTCCTAGAATAGAATAGGTATCTTTTACTTTTAGTCTTAGTCCTAGTAATACTAGGTATAATAATATATATACCTAAGGTAATTATAGCCTCTAGATCTTTAAGGGTATAGTAAAGCCTTAGGTTAGTAAATAGGAATTTAGATAACTAGATATAAGTTATATAGTTATAATAATAAGTAAAATAGGATTCCTTACTCTTAGGGGATAATATTCTAAAATACTAGTAGTTAGGGACTATTTAATATAAGGTTTATAAGAATAAACTAATATAGGTATAGTATACTATTTATTATCTAAGTCTCTCTTTATAAGGAATTTACCTATAGTATAGGCTAGAGATATAATAGGGACTTATAGGGGAATAGAAGTAAGATAATAAGGATAAGGTATTTTTAGTAAGTAAATAAATAGGATAAGAAGGATAAGGGAAGTAATAAGATAGGAAGGTATATTAAAGTTATAATATTTATAGAATAAAGGTTATATAAAGGAAGGAGAGGTTATATAAGGGAAAGAAAATAGGATATTTATATAGGAAGTATAACTATAAAAAGGGGTTATAAATAGGTAAGGGAAGGGGCTAGAGGTTATTATAGTAATAAAGGGGGTTAGGGGATATATATTATATATATTATATACTAATATAAATATTACGCACTAAATAAGGATAGTTTATATAAGTTTCTATAATATAATTAGGTATATATACTATATACACTACCTAATAATAATATGTATATTACTTATAACTAAGCTATAATAGAGTAAAGAGGGCATTTAAGGGTATTACTCTTAGTTATAGATTTAGGTCTTTAAGGTAATATTAAGATAGGTAAGTAAGAATATATATAAGGGCTTAGGCTTTACCTAAGTATTAGCGAAAATATAGATATTAGGGGGCTAATAGGAAGTAATAAGGGGATAGAAGGTTTAGAGATAAGGAATAAAAGGAATAAGGAAAGGGGATAGAAGGAATAAGAAAGGGGGATAAAAAGATTAGAGATAAGGCTATTAGGGAAGATAGTAAGGGATAGGGAGAGGATAGATAGAATAGCTAAGGAGTATAAGGAGGGCATAGTATAAATAGGTTTCCTACCTTCTCTTCTTCTTTCCTTAAGCTTCTTAATCTTATATTAACGCCTAACAGTAGCCGCCTAGGGGCCAGTCTATCACAATATTAATAGTTATATTAAAAGAGAGAGTTTCTAGTGTTAGAATATATATAATATTAACCGCGCTTAGTAGCTATAATTATATGGTTAGCAAAGTGATTAGCCTGCGGGCGTGTGAGGGCCTTATACGCGACCTATAATGTAGGCCTATAATAGGGCAGGGCTTGTAGTTACGTAACCTATATAGCCCCTTTGTGTTTTATATCTTATAAGAAAACCCTTACTTTTACCCTCTCTTTTGCTCTCTCTTTTCTCTCTTTCTTCTGTAGCTTAGAATAGATAATTAATAACAATACTATTCTTAAGGCTCACAACAACAACAACCTAATATCAGACACCCTGTGTAACTAATAATTACTTATTTATTTTTAATTAAACTTTAACACTAAGAATATTATAAGTAATATAAGGAATATAAGGAATATAAGGAATATAAGGAATATAAGGAATATAAGCTAATATAAGTTATTATAAGCTAATATAAGCTAATATAAGTTACTATAAGCTATTAGAAGCTATTAGAAGCTAAGATAAATATTTTTACTAACACTATATTTATAGTGTTTATAGTTAGTGTAATTAGTAAAAAAATTTGTAATATAATATAGTGTAGTTTTTTTAGCTTATAGTTAGTGTAGTTTATAGTGTAGTGTAATTTGTAGTGTAGTAACTACATTACACTACAAAAACTACACTACACTACACATTGTAGTGTAATACTCTAGCTAGGGATAGGTTAGAATTAGCTAAAAAGTAAGGTAATCAAAGAGTTAGTAAGAAAGTAAATAAATAGTAAGAGACTATAGTAAACCTAGATTTACTCCCTATAGGGGATTATAAGGAGGGCTAGGGTACAGGCACTTTAGGCCTAAATATATACTAAAAGGGCTAATTTTTCCCTCTTCTTTTACTAAGGGGATAAGGCTAGTGTAAGCTAGTAAGAAATTCTTATAATAGGATAACTACTAAGTAATGTAAACTTATAATAAAGCTAGCGCTAAACTATAAATAAATATAACAGGGTTTTTTCTTACTTAAGGGTTTTCCTTATTAATAAACCTAATAAAGTACTAGTACTAGCTATATAATATAGCTAGCTAGAGTATACAATATATATATATATAGAGGATAACTAAGTTATTAATAAAGCTATTAAATTTGCTTTTCTAAGAGAATCTACCGTGTGTTTTGTTGAATCCTAGCAGCAAATATGCATGTACATGTCTACATGTCAATTCTGAATTGAGGATTATCTGCCACGCGCAGCCTAATCAGCTCTTGTTTAAAGAGGGCTCTACCGTCTCCGCGACGAGATTTACTCGCGGGCCCGTAAAGTTCTCATGTCCATCCACGACCCATTGGAAGGCAGATATGATGATGATGATGGCGAATGCAACTACGCAGTAATCTGTTTTCAACAATCAGGGAGGAGACGCGCGTGCTTGGTTGGAGAAAACAAGGTGAACTCACTCATGTTGCTCCCAGTCACAGGCAGCCCAGGTGGGAACAAAAACAGCACCGTCGTCAAAGCAATGTATGACAATGAAATGCAGTCAGCCGTCCAACCGAACCAACTCGGCAATTTCCATTTCCTATCCGGCAGGACATTTCGGCCGCGTATGAAATTCACTCCGATCGGCATCGCGTAGGATAAATCGAGGGCGACGACAGAGGCTGAGATGATGGCGTTGAAGGCGCTGTGCCGCGAAGGCTTAGTGACTCATCAAGGCTCGTGTGTATAAGTTCCCAGCGTACCTGGTTGACCCCAAAAGATGAGGCCGAATAAGATGACGATGACTGATGTCAAAATTAAGGCATTCAGAGGAAGTCCCAACCTTGGGTGAACTCTCGCGAAGAAGCGCGAGGCGGGTAAACCGCCGTCTCTGCGTATCCCTTCATCAGTGGACTCCGGATAGTCTTACGTTGAAGACAAAATGGCCTACCGTGCAAACGCAAAAATCATTCGACTACTAGTCGTCATCACGCTCAGAGTGGCAAACACGAGACACAGTAAAGGTAACCTAAGCGTGTCAGCGTGACAGCAAAAGTCAAGAGTCGTGGTACGCACGCACATCAGGAGACAGATGGCTCCAGCGTTGCTGTTAGTAGCGTGAATGAAAATTTGAAGCAATGGACCAGCTTTCGAACTGATTACATCGTCAATGTTTCCAGATACAAAGAGCAACACGATGAGAAAGATGGCGCCCGTGAAGGTGCCAATCCCAACGCATATCACCATGATTTTGGGACCCTCAGCGGCAGCATGTGGGATTTCTATCCATATTGGTTAGAGAATGGGTCGATTTGCAACAAGGAAAAATCTGCAACGCGGACCTTCAATCATGTGGGCGACCGCATCCTGCAATGATATTTTTGTGAGTAAATGTATTGTAGGCTAGTTCAGCGGGTATACTCACAAAAGCTGTGACTCCAAGACCGCCTTGCAGAAGCTGTGACGAAATCAGTAAACTTGCCGCTCCCAAGGACAAATCGGACTGAAGCATACGCCAAGAAGCCAGGCAACACCGTCAGGCCCTGCATCATGCATTAGTCTGGCTTTGTGACTTTAACAATCCCAGGAAACTTACATCCTGTGGTGTTGATGAATTCGCGAAACACAAAGTAGGCAGAGTTGTAATTCGGCGAGGCACACGCCAACACGGTAATGGACACCAGAACAAAGCCACCCATCGACCACATGAAAGCTCCGCGATAGATGAGCGGGAGAAGGGAGTTCATCAAGGCATTAATAACCAATGACAACAGGGTCAATGCAATATAAATTAAAAACTGGTGCCATCGGGGCGGATCGTACGTCTACCTGTTATTAGGTCATGGCCCGACAATTCGACAGATGCCAGGGTGTCTAGTATTTACGTACCGGATGGAGCGCGGAGATGATTCCGACTATGAGCTGACTTGAAAGCAACGCATTGGTTGCGACGAGCGCAATCTGGTGGGATCAATTAGTCTTGATCGCCACTGAGAAGCATATTGAGCGCCATACCCATCCTGCGACATTGATCCAGCCCGTGATCCATGACAGAATTGGCACCCACCGTGGCCATGAAACTGTGCGCGAGTCAACTCTGCGGTCTTTGGCGTTGTACTCATATCAAACACTCACCAACTGACTGCTCGTTAGGACACGCACCCAGTGGAATTTCGCTGCCAATACGGAGTAATGGGTTCGACTTACCGGCGACCCAGTGATATTGACCTCCGGCTCTGCATTTTACACACACCAATCAGAAAACAATGCTGCAATGGGCGGAGAAGAAAACCCGAAAATCTTACGTCGGAAAGGCTGACAGAAACTCAGCCAGTGAAGAGGCTATGCACAAGTTGCATATTCCAGCAGTGACCAAACCTGTGCGAGACCAGTCAGCGTGTACGGAGTCCATACTTGGGATGAACGTGAGGTGACGAGTTTATTGAGTCGACAGCCCATGCTACGTACCCCAAATGACGCTTGTGCTTCCACCCGATGCCAGACTGATCGAAAGACTTGCAGATAGAGCAGTCCACGACTGCCGAGCGCTGTATCAGTGAAATGGTCATCAATGTTGCAATAAATACAGAGCAGCAGCAACTCGATATTGTGTAGCCGACGAACATTCAGCACTGCAAATGCCAACCCCAACATGGAACTAAGAGTACACAACAGGAGTTAGAACCGATTCAGGTATGTTCATACGCCGTGGCAAGGACCAGACTCACAGCGTTGAGAAATTCCGCTTCAATTCGGATGTATGGCCCATTGCCGCCAACCGGACGTCATCTTCGTGCTCGTATGAGTTGTATCCTTCCTTCATTGTTTCGTATCTCGTATCTCGTATTTCGTATTTCGTCAAGGCGATGATGTTTTATTCTCCGACAGCCACAATCCTCGGCCAAGGGTCTGTTCGACTTTCTCGACAAGTCTAGCAAGCACCCCGCGCTATAGCACGAAGGGGGCTTAGCAAGGAGCACCACATCCACACGGCTCGCTCGGGGACAAGCATCGGTCTTCCGGAGTGCGCGGGAGACCGATTGAGGAGATTTCGTGTGCCGTCCTGGTCCGCAGTAGGCGGTTACATTTTGGGAGAGAGCTGAGATGGTCTTGGATTGCTCCGCGGGACCAATTACGACGTGTGTCTTTTTCGAGATGATGCACGGAAGGATGGTTGTGGCGCTGGAGAGTGGAAGAGGCTGGGGCTGGGGTGGGGCTGGGTGGGGCTGGGGTCAAAGTCCAGCTGAACTCCGTGCGGCATGCTTTCAACAATGGCTGGATGAGTAGTCCGTACTCCGCATATACATATTTGTCAGGGTGAGGGCTCTGACAACGCTGGAACGTCGCATTGACCGCATTAACGAAGATAAGACCCTCCTTAAGACAACGGTGGATACGATGTATTAGATGTACTAGATTTAGTTAGATAAGACTATAGCGCACTATATACCTTTTAGGTATAAAAGTTAGGTATTATCTATATCTCTAATTAACTAAATTAAACGCTTTTTATTAACCTATTATATCCTTACCTTCTAATAGTTATAAGCCTAGGAGACTTCTAATACCCTTATTATTACTATCTTTAAATTATATACTCTATTTAATATTATTAATACTTATAAGCTTTATAAGATAAGCTTAATCTATTACTATATATTAAATATATTACTTTTATACCTCCTTACTCTAGTATATTTCTCTTTATAATATCTAAAGAAACCCCTAATATAGTATTATTATTAGAGAAGGACTAAATTAAATAGTATATATAAATTAAGAATTATATAGAGTTTTATAGTATCTAGGAGTATATTAACCTAATAAGGTTAAATTACTTTAAGAGCCTATAATACTTACTTACCTATAGAGAGAACTAAGACTAAAGGTCTTACTAGATAACCCTAATGCCCTTAAAGACTAGAGAATTACTTATAAAAATATAAAAATTACTTTAACTTTTAATATAAAGAACTTTAATTTAACCTTATAAAGTATATAACCTTATTAAAGTAATTACTAAAGATAAGGGAGTTTATTTATAAAACCCTTTTAAAGAATATTTAAGACTTTTTTAATTTTAATACTAAGGTTAAAGAGAAAGAGTTAGTTTAGCTTTACTCTTAAAAATACTAAAGCTTCTTTAGGACTAGTATTAACTAAATACTAAGAAAATACTTATTCTTATAGAAACCTATCTTAATAATTATCTATAAGCTAAAGGAACTTATAATTAGTATAAGTAAGCTATAATAAGTAAGGTATTATAGAGGAATTACTAAGACCTTAAAACCTAATAGACTAAAGAGATAATACTCTATAAGTTTATTATATCTCTTTAAAGTAAATTTAAATTATTCTAGAAGAAATAGAATAATCTTATAAATAAAGAAGAGAAATAGGACTTCCTAAAGGCTATTATTAAATTTAAATATAACTATAAAGCTCTATAAAGCTTAGTAAAGTTAGTAAATACCCTTATATCTAATAAATTAAATAGTTAGAATAAATTAGAGTAATCTAAGTACCCTAGATATTCTAGCTATAATATTAATAATACTTTAAAGTAATAGGAATACTATAATTCCTTTAAGACTCTTTATAAGCTAGAGATTACTCTAAAGGACTAGTTAGTTAGAAAGACCTTAAAGAAAAATATTAAGAAGTATCTTAAGAAAAACCCTAAGAAAAGTTAAAGGCTATAAGTTAGAAGCTAGAGAAGTAAAAGAAAAATAGAGATATTATTATTCCTTTATAAAACCCTATAAATAACTCTATTATAACTACACTAGGTAAGAAATTTACTAATATATTAATATTTATTTAATCTAAGTATCCTAAACTAATAAAGGAGGTTATAATTACTTCCTTAAATATAGTAAATACTTTAGAAATAAAGAATAATATAGTTATTTATAATTCTAGAGTAAATACTTATATCTTTAATAATATTTACTAGTTTAAGCTATCTAAATTTAATAAGAATATTAAAATAGAGGTTAAAGCTAGAGGTATAGTATATATAGCTTTAGGGTAAGGTATAGTATAAATTATAGTTATAGATCCTATTATATAAGCTATAAGGACTATAGTGCTAGTAAATACTCTATATATCCTAGAATTTAATATTAATATTATATTAGTAAAGATTCTAATAAATATAAGTATCTTTTAGAATTAGAGGAAGAATATATTAATATAAGGAGGCTATCCTATAGCTAAACTATATAAGGTTAATAATCTCTTTATATTATTAAAGCTATCTAAGGTTTTAAAAAGGCTTATATAGCCTCTAGAATACTAAAACCTTCTATAAAAGGAAATATAAACCTATAGTATTAATAATATAGTTATCTAGATATAGAAGCCTTTATATAGCTTATAAATATAACTCTAGGTATTAAAATAATTAGACCTAGCCTTAAATAGTATAAGATATATACTATAGGTAAAGTAAGGTATTAGAGATTAAAAGCTACACCTAAGGGACTTCCTTAAGGACTAGGTTATAGATTATCTATAGATCTAGACTATTATAACTTAGAATATTAGAATAGTAATAGGTATTAGTATATATTTATATACCTTATAACCTTAATATATTTCTTTTACTTATTTAAATTAAAGAATAGGATTTATACCTACTTTTATATAATAATAAGCTTTCTAAGTATATAATTTAGGATTTAGCTTTACTTCCTATATAGTAATATTAAGAAAGCCCTCTTTATAGGAGAAATAAGAGATAAGATAGCCCTTTTAGGTATCTTAGTCTATAATTTAGCTCCCTTAATACCTAGTTAAAATAGTAAGGTAAAGAGATCTAGGGGTAGTAAAGTAAAAGGCTAGAATACTAAGTTTAAAGGTAAACCTCCTATATAAACTTAATAATAAGGTATTTAGTATAGCTATATACCTTCTAAATTAAATACCTTTTAAATATTATAGTAAATAGATTATACTATATAAGCTTTAGTAAAATTAGGCTAGGAAGACTATACTTACTTATTTATAGTTATTAGAATTATAAAAGCGCTTAATATCTTACCTTTATATCTATAGTTATAAAGCCTTTCCTATAACTATAAAGGCTCTAGAATATATAAAATTAAATAATTTAATACCTTAACTTAAGTAAAAGGCTTATATTAGTTATCTAGTTAGATATAAAGGAAAGTTATAGTATATTATCTAGGTTCTAATATTAAGGAATTAGAAGGTAATTATATTAGCTTATATTTAGTTTAATAAGAATACCTTCTTTAAACTAGAAAAAGAGCTTAAATTAGCTTAGAAAGAGAAGATATTAATAATTAATTTACTTAAAGAGCTTAAGGCTAAAAATATTAAAAAGGAAATTAGTTAAGACCTTATTAAAATAGAGCTTAAAGATAATAATAACCTCCCTTTAATACTAGTAAATATAATATAGGAAAATAACTAGATTAGAGTAAAAATACCTCTTTAAGCCTTATAGTAAGAAAAGAGCTATTTTAGTGTATTTCTAATCCCTCCTAACTTCTCTTATAAGCACCCTATTTCTATAGAGAATATAGAGCTTTTATTATAAGGAGATAATACGCTTTTTAAGAGTTTAATAGCTTTATATATAAGGTAATAATAGAATATATAGAACCTACTACTAGTACTAGTAAAATTACTACTAAAGGTAGTAAGGGCCTAGAGAATCTATATTCTAATACTTTATACTCCTATAGTAAAGGTATTAATTTAAATAATATTATTACTAGAAAACACTAATAGAAGGAATCTAGGAAAGCTTAGTAAGCTTAATCCTATTTTACCTTTACTACTATATTATAAGGTATTTAGTATAGCCTTAGAATTAAGGATATACCCTAGAACCTACCTATTACTATTAAGCTATAGCTTTAATATATTATAACCACTAGAAGGAAGTAATTATAAAAGAAGTTAATAAGCTTCTATCCTTAAATTACTAGGAAAATATCTTAGAGAAAGTATTTAATCTTAACTCCTATAAGGAAATTATTAACCTTAGATAGGTTTTTAAGTATAAAACTAATAAGAAAGGTATAGTTATAGAGTTTAAAGTATAAATAGTTATATAAGGGAATTAATAGCTAAAGAATAACCTTAATAACTATACTACTATACTTACTTTATAATCTCTATAAATACTACTTACTATTTACTATATAAATAACTTTAATACTTAATAATATAATATTTAGAATACCTTCCTTTATATAGAACTTAAAGAACCTATTTTCTATAAGCTACTAGAAGGCTTAAAGGTAAAGGGTTATCTTTAGAAGATAATATAAGTATTATATAGTCTTAGAGAAGCTCTAAGATAATAGTTCCTATATCTAATATAATTCCTACTAAAGATAGGCTTTATTTAGGAAAGGAAGACCTATATATCTTTATAAAGAATAGAATTATCCTATTCTTTTATATAAATAATATTATAGTAATATTCCTAGGTAAATTTAAAGATAAATTTAATACTCTATATAATTAACTAATAAATAACCTAGATATTAAGGATTAAGGAGAATTAAAGTAGTTTCTAGGGATTAAGATTATTTAAAATTAAGCTATAAAGAAGATATAGTTATCTTAAGAATCCTATATTTATAAGATTATATAGAAATTTATTCCTATTATTATAGATAATAATTTAAAGGGCTTTATTATATCTCTTTATATAGCTACTATTTATCTAAATAATAGTTAAGCTACTAAAGAGGAAATTAATCTATTCTAAGTAATTATTAGATTATTAGTGTACCTTTATATTATTAGAAGACCTAATATAGCCTTTATAGCTTTAAAGCTTACTATATTCTTAACTAACCCTTCTTCTAAGTATATTAAACTTACTAAAGGTATTATTAGATATACTTAGAATATAAAAAGCTATATATCTAATACTCTAGGGATAATAGCTTTAATACACTCTTCTTAAGTACTAATACCTCTCTTAGAGATAACCCTAATACTAGGAAATTAATATAAGGCTATGTATTTATAATATATAGTGCTATAATAGATTAGAAACTAAGTAGGTAATATTATATAATAACTTTAAGTATAGAAGTAAAGCTCTTTACCTTAAATTATAGTATAAAAAGTGTATATTACTAGGATAACTACTTTATAATATTAATATATACACACTACCTCTCTTAATTATCTAGTGTAATAATAAGTAAATAATTTATATTATAGAGTATAAGAAAGGAAGGCTTTAGACTAGCCTTAAGTATCTTAATATAAATTAAATATAGATTTAAGAGTAATATACCCTAGGTAATATTAAGGTTAATTAGATAAAGACCTCTAAGATACTTACTAATAGCTTTATAAAGCCTTTATTAGGGCTAAAGTATAAGGAATTTTACTATAGAATTAGGCTATAACTAATACCTAAACATTTAAAAACACTAGAAATCTATTAAGATCCTATATAACCTATATAACCTATAGCTTTATTTTAGTTATTAGCTAGGGGTGTATTAGGGTAAGGGCTCTAATAACGCTAGAATGTTATATTAACCGCATTAATAAAGATAAGACCCTCCTTAAGACAACGGTGGATACAATATATCAGATATACCGGATTTAGTTAGATAAGACCGTAGCGCACTATATACCTTTCAGGTACAAAGTCAGGTGCCGTCTGCACCTCTGATTGACCGAATTGAACGCTTTTCATCAACCTATTACATCCCTACCTTCTGACAATATTCAACCACACATGTACGGTGATCCGAGAGCTCGATGAAATTTTGAAAGTCGAAGTGTGTGACCGTGTACACTGTAAGTCATCAACCAGCCCAGGTCTTGAACACGCAGCGGGTTGAAGTGCCTAGAGCGTGTAAGGCCGGCCGCCTGGTGAGAGAACTTGCTTGGTGTGAAAATGTAGAAATCCTTCTAAACGGCTTTTCTTACTATGTTGATATTTACAGGGTAATCAGGCAATCACGAAACGAGATGCCAACTTTTTTTTTTTCCTTTTTGACAGCCCAGATTGCCATCATGACGCTAAATAGCAATCTTATCACGGGACCATCTATTCTTTTACGTATAATCAGAACAGCATCTAGCAGCGGTTGTTGGTGCGGGAAGTGGGTTCCAGCCAGGTTCATGAGGAGCGACTTATCGAGTCAGCAGATTGCTTCAAGCTTGTCTGATGAAGTGCACATGAGATGCCCGACTGTCTGCCTCAGAGCTGAACTGTTGTGTAACTAGCCTCTCTGGAGAGTGTCTGGTGGCTATTCGACAGGAAGAGCTAGGGGAGAGGGGGTGGTTGTCTAGGTCAGATCAGACCAGGGTACGGCATACGATACGGAGCAAAGACATTGATAATGACATTCACTGAGATACTTCAACCCTCGATTTAGCATCATCATCATCATCCATCCATCATCATCCATCATTACCACCACCATCATCGTCACCACCATCATCGTCACCACCATCATTATGCACATAACACGCTCCACGGTGGTTGCTGCTCTTGCAGCCCTCAGTGTTCAGTCAGTCACAGCTCATGTCGCGCCATCTTCCGCAAAGGATGAGTCCTGCGAGAAGACAACAGTAGCCATTCTGTAGGTGAAAATAGACTTTTTGACACCGGGTCCACAGAACCTATGATGCAGTTGCTAATGCAGAATTAGTGGAGGCGGAATGGCAGGTATAACGGCAGCTGTGAGACAAGCAAACCAGATCGACCCCATTTGACTTGACTTGCACCATATAACAGTAACAAGGGACTAACTGCTACTGCTCTGAGCCTCTGACCGCATGCACCAGCAAGCACTGTCGAACCATTCGATGACCGATTTCATCATCATTGAGTATAACGAACGAGTTGGTGGTCGCGCGACTCAAGCGAATTTTGGGAAGCAAAAGAATGCTTCGCCCTACGCGGTTGAGGTTGGGGCCAACTGGGTGAGCACTGAGTTGCCATGTGCCTGGCATTCTAAGGAGTAATCGGCTGGAACTGACTAACCGGCTCGGCCAGATCCAAGGTCTCGGCAATCCAGGCGGTCCTCGTAAGAAACTCATCTCCTGACTCTTGAGTCCTGAGTCTTGACTCTTGACTCGTTCGCACTTGCTCACTCTATTCACAGAGAATCCCGTCTGGCTTCTGGTAAGACAGCGAGCGCTTCGACGTTGCTTGTTTGCTTGTTTTCTGAGCGAGAGCTTAACTTAAAATGGCCACAGGCCCAAAAGTACGGCCTGGAAAATACCGTCTCAAACTACAGTTCTATCTTGACCTACAGTGAAACCGGACACACTGATTACAGCGAACTCATTGATGAGTACGGGAAGGCTTGGGACAAGGCCTCTGCCAAAGCCGGTCGCATGCTGGCCGACAACCTTCAGGACGAAACTGCGCGTGCCGGCCTTTCCCTGGCTGGCTGGAACCCGAAACACAGCGATATGCGTCGCCAAGCCGTGGAATGGTGGAAATGGGGTTCGTTCTCTCATCTCGACAAGTCGCCGACCTCGGGACAGAAACTGACAAGCGACGTAGATTGGGAGGCAGCCTTGACGCCCGAGGGCTCTTCGCTGATCTTTGGAGCTGCCGGCGACAATCTCACTTTCAACCAGTTCAGTGATGCAAACAGCTTGGTTGTTGATCCACGTGGTACAGACACATCATTGAGGAGGAATCCAAGACTTTCCTCAAGGCCAATGACCCTCGTCTGCTCCTCAAAACGAGCGTCACCAACGTCACCTACTCAGACGGCGGCGTCACCATCCACAACAGTGACGGATCCTGTGTTTCCGCCGCGTACGCCATCTGCACCTTCTCACTTGGAGTTCTTCAGAACAACGCTGTTGGCTTCAGTCCTCAGCTGCCGGAATGGAAGCGCAGGGCAATCTCAAGTTCAGCATCGGCACATACACCAAAATCTTCATGCAGTTCAACGAGACCTTCTGGCCCGAGAAGACGCAGTTTTTCTCTACGCGTCACCCACCCGACGCGGCTACTATCCCTCTGGCAGTCCTTGTCCAGCGAGGGTTTCTCCCGGCTCAAACATCATCTTTGCCACTGTCGTCGAGGACGAGTCCTACAGAGTGGAGCAACAGACAGACGAGCAGACCAAGCAGGAAATGATGGGGTTCTAAGACAGATGTTTCCCGACGTCGCCGTACCTGAGCCCACGGCTTTCATGTACCCGCGATGGACCAAGATCCCTTGGGCGTACGGGAGCTACTCCAACTGGCCCATCGGTACGACCTTGGAAATGCACCAGAACCTTCGGGCGAATGCCGGCAGATTGTGGTTCGCAGGCGAGGCGACCAGCTCGGAGTATTTTGGATTCTTGCACGGCGCTTGGTTCGAAGGGATGGAGGCAGGCTCCCAAATTGCCGCATTGCTCAAGGGCCAGTGTGCGCACATCTACAACGGCACACAATGCGGTGAGCGCCCTCATTATGAAAAATTGCATGGCACGTCGCCCCTCGAGCATTATAATGTCTCGAACGGGTGGGCGGCCAGTAGTTTCTACTCGAGCAGCGGATAGGTGATCAAGCGAGGTGGATGGAAGTACATGTATAGCCAAGAGCAGGTCGACTTGTCAGCAGCACATAGTGTTTGAAGAACTTATCGAAATTCCGGTACTTGGTGTACGCGAATGATGTAGACGATTCATGTCCGATCGATCGGCAACAAATTTCAATGGGACAACAAACTGGGGTCAAACTAAACACGTTATGGATATGGTCTGAACATTCATGCGTATTTTTGGCCGGGACGGCTTTCTTTGAGAAACGTCTCCGGCTTGGCGTCGCAACCTTTAAGTCTGCAACGCAAGTCTTGTGGAAAGTTCGATTGAAAAGGGGGTTTGCGAGAGAGCCATAATGCCAAGCTTCAGAGCCCACAAAGTTTCAGATTCGGGACTTGATCAACCCTAAACTAAAGGCGTAAAGACTCGCGTCTGATGAGCTACTTTTAGTCCGGTTCATCGTCCTAGCGTCGATTTGTCTGTCTGGAAGAAGGTTTGAGAGCGGCTAATGCGCAATGCGCATAAATTACCGATTCGGAGCTGAACGGCCGTGCAATTCCAATCTTTCACTTGAAAATTCGGCCGTGGTTCGAAGAACTCATCTTCTTTTGCAAGTTGAACCTGTACAGCAAACGACTTGCCTGGATGCGAGTTGGTTTCCGTAGCATCTGAACCCTTTCCTCCTCTTTCCATCGTCATGATTCTCTCTTGGAGTTTTTGGGTTGCGACTGCGACGGCAGCCATTGCGCCACCATTCGCCGTCTTCCAGGACGGCGTCAAAGAACTGTTTGGACCTTCGCCAACCGTCGAGGTACTCTATGAGAACAAGAGTATTCCGTTCGCGCACGAAGCCGGTGTGTTCATACCGCAAGACAACACGCTGTTTGTCACGAGCAACCGGTTCAAAGACCCTGCGACTCAGGAGCAACGCATCGTCATCACGCGAGTCTCACTACCGCCGTTTGATGATACGAAGTCGATCAAGGTAGAAGAGGTCAGGACAGACAATGTCCCCATGGCCAACGGTGGTGTCAACTACAAAGATGGCATCGTGTTCTGTGCCCAAGGCACAATGAACATCTCCAGCGGCATCTCCTTCATGGAATCCAAACCTCCGTACAAGTCTGAATTTCTCCTCACCTCCTACCTCAACCGCACCTTCACCTCGCCGAATGACCTTGTCGCACACACCGATGGATCCATCTGGTTCACGGATCCCATCTACGGCTTCGAACAGGGCTTCCGTCCCAAACCCCGCTTGCCGTCTCAGGTGTATCGTTTCGACCCCAAGCAGAAATCGGTTCGCACCGTGGCCGATGGCCTCGGGAGGCCCAACGGCATATCTTTCAGTCCTGACCAGAAGATACTCTACGTCACGGACACGGATTTCATCCACGGCGATGGCACGACTGACGACACGCGCGCGTCTACCATGTAAGAGGCTTCTTCCCTTATCCCTTGGCACAAATCCGACCTTGGTTGCCAACACTCACCAACGGCCAGTTATGCGTACGACGTCGTTACCGCCACGGGTCAACCCTTTCTCGCAAACAAGCGCTTGTTCGCCATGGCCGACACGGGCATCCCCGACGGCGTAAAGTGCGATGTGCGTGGAAATGTACAGTGGATGTGGCGATGGCATCAACATTTGGTCGCCGGGGGCCATCTCATTGGCAAAATTCTTGTGGAGGGTGGTGTTGCCAACTTTTGCTTCGGGCGAAATGGGAAATCTTCATGCTCAATGAGAACCGGCTTCTTAGGGCGAAGCTTGCGCCGACCACCAGGGAGCTCTACTTGGCATTTGATAATTTCATGACTTGTAAGGGGAGATGAAATTCAATTCTATTCTACCAACTGTTGAATATAAGAGACATCATAGCCGCAGTCCTACTTAGAGTGCGTGCGCACTGCGCACCCTGTTTTTGGGCCTAACGAATCTTCATTATCAAAGGAACGGGGTAAAGGCGAAGGCAGCCCTGAGCCCTCTGTGAAAAAAAAAAAAAGTCATTCTCTCCCATAAACTCCAAAGTGCTACAAAATCCTCATCCACCACCCCAGTCTCGGCCGAAAAATACGTCAGCCCCTACCTAGTCCCTGACTGTGCTCTCGGGTGTTGCAAATAGATGCTCTCTGATGAACTCGGCGCCTAATCTTCATCTTCTTCACTGCGGCGACGTCTTGACTGTTTCTGGTTCTTCTTTATGGAGAACACCTTGATCAAGGTGTCATAGGAGTCTTTTTCGCATCCTTGACATCCTTCTCTGCAACTTTTTCGAAAGCATCGCCGAGCTCCGATATGAAGCTCCTCATCTCCATGCTCCCAACGGTCTTGTCCCCCCTCCTGACTTGTGCCTGGAACTCAGCATGCCACAGGAGGAGCGTCGCGAGCTCGTCGCGCCTGGTCGCTCTCGGCTCGGCAGCCTCCTGTGTGAGAACCTTGTCAATGAGTTCGGTGAGGAGGTTCTCAATGTCGCCCGTGAAGCGGTCCAAGTTCTTGAGCTTCTTGACGCGGTCGAAGGCGGGAGGTCCGCGTCGTGAAATGCCGACGTGGCGAGGCGAGGCGACTCCCGACTCGGCTTGCTTTTTCTTGGCGAAGCTGTTTCTTTGATTTGACCGGGAGGCTTCGCAATGGCCTGCGACCGCGACGGCATTGCTCTCTTCAGCATCCATGGCGGCCGAGATGCTTTGTTTTTTTTTTGGTTTTTTCACGCACCCCCCCTTTCCCGAGGGCTACGGGTCGCAGAGAAAGTAGGCGACACGAGGTTGTTGGCAATGAGATGACGTTGACTTTTGGCGGCCCAGGTGGATGAAGTATGAAATAAGTAGTGGACGAACCGTTTGTTTCGGGAAGCACATGGCGCTTCTGCCTGATATGTTGTGAATCAAGAACGGGACATGCACAATACAGTCTGTCTGTGCAGGCAAGCCCTGAGTGACTGACCGACACATGGTCGCCGTGTAAGTGAGGACGCTTCCTCTGAGCAGACCCAGGGTTAGGCAACATTGTTCGTCGGGATGAAGCAGATCGGCCTGTACTTGGTGGTAACTGCCCACCATTGCAATTACAATCTGTCGAGTTTGAATGCATCACCATCCACGCTTAGGACTGTCTACTTGGGCTGATTGCACTTCGCTCTCCAAGTCGACGCCGCTGTCATGATTCATGAATGCAAGGTAGGCGAACCAGGATCCACAAACATCGTGTTTGCTTGTGTGTCTGCTCAGCAGGAGCGGGCTGTGGCAAGTTCATGACGGGTGATGATGATTACAGAACAAGGTGAATTGTGTAGAGAATGAAAAGTATTAGAAATTGAAGGCCAAGGAAAAAGGAGGAAAAAAAGTAAACCGGCGAACAAGCAAAAAGGGACTTTGTTCCCGCGGGGTCGAACCCCGGACCTTGACATTTCTAACATAGCACTAAAGTAGGACCTTAGCGTATAAGAGTCACGCGGTAACCACTCCGCTACGGGAACGACGTCACTAGCAGTAATTCGGCTTATCCACTACTAAGATCCATACAACTTTTCAGAGGGCAGGCTGCGGTACAGCCTGTCTTATCGTTTTGCAACTGGTCCATTTTGCAGTGGATGGGCATGAATCTTTTGTTAGAAGAACAATTCACGGCCGTGTCTTCTTCATGAGTCAGGCCGCAGCAAACGCATCGCCTTTCCCTGACCTCAGAACTGCATTTCTCAATCGGCCTCGTGAACTTGGGCTCTTAGAGGGAACATGATGGCAAGGACTTGGCTATATCACAGTGCACTCTAATTTCCAAAAGGGCCGCATCTCTCTATTCCCTATCCACTTGGTTCTGTTCTAGGTGAGGAAAAATCTGATACATGCTCTCTGCCTCCAGACTTATTTCTTGAAAGAGAGTAGATGCCCACTAGCTGCAGATACCGCCCGACGCGCCGGCTTACTCTCCTGGTTAAACGACTTCATGGCCTCGTCAAAGGGCATCTCCTCCAATACAACATCCGACATGACGTGCACTTCCTCGCCATCTACGGTCTCCTCCAGGCTTCAAATTGTGCAGCAACCTGCTCCTCCTCACCCACCTCACGAGTAAAGTTGGAAGGCGTGTCGATCGTAGTCAACGATCCCAGGACCATGCCAGAGCTAGTCTTGTAGAACTTGAAGAGAGGCTCCTCTGCGCGCTTCTTGATCATGCCATCTTGGACCTCGAGCCCATCATTCTTGCATCTCTGGTTGGTGCAGTAATTGACGCCGGGAGACCCAGGGTTGCCGAATGCGATCTGCAGGCTGTGGCTCTTGAAGCCCTGCTTTCGGAAACGACCGTACACGGTTTTCAGGGCATTTCCTTGGCGGGAGTTCTCGACAGGAGGCACGCAGCGGGACACCTGATGACCGTTGGGGAACACGCTGTCGCTGGTGGAAGCGAAGGGATACTCGTCGCAGGAGGTGTACACGCCGCCGCGGTGACCGGGACCTTTCTTGCCCTTGTTGCACTTGTTGCCCTTCTGACAGCCGGCAGACTTTCGGCGCTTGCTGGCGGTGTCTTTGCTGGGGTCGTCCCAGTTGAGTGTTTGTGGGAATGTCGGACTCGCACAGCGAACAGCCCAGCACATGTTGGTGCAAACCTCGGGCATGCGGTCGCAAAGGAACGTGACATCTGGGGTTGGGCCGTGACCTGGGAGTTGTGGCCATCCAGGCAAGGCCTGCGAAGAGAAGGGCTTTGTATGACATGGTGCTGGGGGTGCGCGTTCAAAGACGTACTCGAGTTACCGGTCTGGGGCTTGCAATGGCTTTTCGAAACGATTCATTCCAGTCATCTCAGGGGCTTTATATACGCCAGCTTTTTCAGTCTCAAATCGTATTAGACTGAACATGTAAGAGGTGGAGTATATCGCCAATGCATTTTTCCAAGGCTCACAAGGCGAGCTTAGTAGTGAGAGGTCGTGATATCTTACTTGTCATCCATCTCTTGATCAAGCCAAGATCTACATGACATTTCGAGACGGAACTTGGCCGTAAGATACATTGGAATAGGCAGGTTATTGGCTCACTGATCATTGTGTTACCATGCCATGTCGATACTGCTGTAAGGCTGACAGTTTTGCAGGTCACTTGCTACACAAATCGAGGCGTTTGAGACTATCCGGGACAGTTGCAGTTCGGTCGTTGACCGAGACATTTGTTCTAGATTAGTCAAGCTGTTCACATTTGTTTCTTACCGTGTCTTGGCGCTATTACCTATTCGGGAGACTAGAGCAGGTTAGACGTAGTTAGACAGCAAGCAATGCTCACACGGTGCGTTGAACTGTGGCTGTACGGAGTACAGCATATGTAGCATACATGAATGAGCTCTTTCAAAGCGTGGCATTTACTTTGATGAAAGAAGCCTCTTATTCGTCTAGTATTCAATGAACAGCTATGGTTCAGCAGAGAAGAAGATCCATGCCTTGTGTATTTGTGGCACCAGACATGTTGGTGTGAGAATGTGCCTATAATAGCAAGACAATTGTTTTACCATTGGCATACGTCTGACTAACCGAAAAGCCCCCAAGCTACATCGTTGCTTGCCTCTGCAGATGCGCACAGTCAGGATATTAGTAAACCATGCTTCCGCCATGGAGGTGCCTGAGGTGACCGTAGTCTTACGGTCCCCAAGGAGATAAGTTACCAATTGAATTGCTACTTCTGGTCACCCACTTGCATCGCTCGATATTGTGACAGCGTGAGCCGTAATGGACCCTAAAGATGTGTGGCTGTGGAAATGGGTACAAATTGAGGTTAAGGATGTTGGCCACGCATCATTCGTGCTTTGTTGTCCCATGCTTTTGCTGAAATACTTCTTTAGTTATCCAAAAACGCGATATGCGCATTTAGCTACCCAGGCTAGATAGCGTCGTTACCCAAAAATAGGAAATTTCCAGCCATAGGCTTTAACTCCCGTCGTTACTTTCACGGTAAGCGGGGCTCAGGATGGCCTGAATATCGCTTCTTAACTTCTCTTGCCTCTAAAACTCGCAGTAAGCCAACTTAAGCTTAAAATGTTCGGCTTCTTTTTCCTAGTATCTTTCGTTAGTAATTATGTCTCTTTATTGGCGAAACTACTGCAAGCTTTATCCTTACTCTTCTAGAAGACGTCTAAACTATACACTTATGCTTCTAAAGTTAGTAACTCCATCCGCAGTATATCTATTGCACAATACATTAAAGAAATAATGAGCAGCGAAGGTGGCGTCTGTTTACCAGTATTTTAAGTCAGCGATGCCCAGGCGAATTTCATCGACCTTATTATCTTTATACTTTGCGTGCAGCAATTCGCATTCCAATTTGTACAAGTGCTTCGCGTCTGTTCGAAAAACTGCTTCTAGTGTTACCTGCCAATCGACCGCCCGTTGTCTAGCTTGTTCGCGTTCTAGCTTGTAGAAAATGTCATCTACATCTACAGATGGTACAATATATGGCGGAGTACTCATAGTTTTTTTCTTGGCACGCCAAGCTACGCAGTGCGAAAGGTTACTCTAATAGAAACACGTAATGCGTCAGTCACAAACACTTTACGGTCTCCGTTGAAGAGTCCATATCCTAATCACGTTGCCGAAGTGTAGCAGTGCTCCAGCCACATTTTCAAGTGGCCGCCTGCCACCAGGCCTTGAAGTAGTACTGTCAGGGTGAGGGCTCTGACAACGCTGTAACGTCGCAGCATTGACCGCATTGACGATGATGAGACCCTCCTTGAGACAACGGTGGAGACAATGTATTAGATGTACTGCATTTAGTTAGATAGACCTATAGCGCACTATGTACCTTTTAGGTATAAAAGTTAGGTGCTATCTACACCTCTAATTAATTAAATTAAACACTTTTATATATATTATTTAACCCTACCTTTCTAATAGTTATAAGCCTAGGAGACTTCTAATGCCTTTATTATTACTATCTTTAAATTATATACTCTATTTAATATTATTAATACTTATAAGCTTTATAAGATAAGCTTAATCCTATTACTATATATTAAAATATATTAATTTTTAATATACCTTTAAACCCTAGTATATTCCCCTTTATAATATCTAAAGAAACCCCTAATATAGTATTATTATTAGAGAAGGACTAGATTAAATAGTATATATAGATTAAGAACTATATAGAATCCTATAGTGTCTAGGAGTATATTAACCCTAATAAGGTTAAATTACTCTAAGAGCCTATAATACTAGTGTACCTATAGAGGGGACTAAGGCTAGAGGTCTTACTAGAAAACCCTTATACTATTAAAGAATAGAAACTTACTTATAAAGATATAAAGGACTACTTTAATTTTAAATACAAAGAATTATAATTTAAGCTTATAAAGTATAATACCCTATTAAAGTAACTACTAAAGATTAGGAGTTTATTTATAAGACTTTTTAAAGAATATTTAAGACTTTCTTAATTTTAATACTAAGGTTAAAGAGAAAGAGTTAGTTTAGCTATATTCTTAAAGAATACTAAAGCTTCTTTAGGATTATTATTAACTAAATACTAAGAAGATACTAATTCTTATAGAAACTTATCTTAATAACTATCTATAAGCTAAAGGAACTTATAACTAGTATAAGTAGGCTATAATAAGTAAGGTACTATAGAGAAATTACCTAGATCTTAAGACCTAATAGATAGAAGAAATAATACTCTATAAGTTTATTATACCTCTTTAAAGTAAATTTAAATTATTCTAGAAGAAATAGAATAATCTTTTAAATAAAGGAGAAAAATAGGAGTTCCTAAGAGCTATAGCTAAATTTAAATATAACTATAAAGCTCTATAAAGCTTAGTAAAGTTAGTAAATACCCTTATATCTAAAAGATTAAATAGTTAGAATAAATTAGAGTAATCTAAGTACCTAGCTATTCTAGCTATAATATTAATAATGCTTTAAAGTAGTAGGAACACTATAATTCCTTTAAGACCCTTTATAAGCTAAAGGTTACTCTAAAGGACTAGTTAGTTAGGAAGACCTTAAAAGAAAATATTAAGAAGTATCTTAAGGAAAACCCTAAGAAGAAGTTAAAGGCTATAGGTTAGAAGCTAAAGAAGTAAGAGAAGAATAGAGATATTATTATTCCTTTGTAGAACCCTATAAATAACTCTATTATAACTACACTAGGCAAGAAATCTACTAATATATTAATATCTATTTAATCTAAGTATCCTAAACTAATAAAGGAGGTTATAATTACTTCTTTAAATATAGTAAATGCTTTAGAAATAAAGAATAATATAGTTATCTATAATTCTAGAGCAAATGCTTATATTTTTAATAATATTTACTAGTTTAAGCTATCTAAATTTAATAAGGATATTAAAATAGAGATTAGAGCTAGAGGTATAGTATATATAGCTTTAGGCTAAGGCATAGTATAAATTATAGTTATAGATCCTATTATATAAGCTATAAGGACTATAGTGCTAGTAAATACTCTATATATCCTAGAATTTAATGTTAATATTATATTAGTAAAGATTCTAATAAATATAAGTATCTTTTAGAATTAGAAGAAGAATATATTAATATAAGGAGGTTATTCTATAGCTAAACTACATAAGGTTAATAATCTCTTTATATTATTAAAGCTATCTAAGGTTTTAAAAGAGGCCTATGTAGCCTCTAGAACACTAAAACCTTCTATAAAAGGAAACGTAAACCTATAGCATTAATAATATAGTTATCTAGGTATAGAAGCCTTTATATAGCTTATAAATATAACTCTAGGTATTAAAATAATTAGACCTTACCTTATGTAGTGTGAGATATATGCTATAGGTAAAGTAAGGCATTAGAGATTAAAAGCTATACCTAAGGGACTTCCTTAAGGACTAGGTTATAGATTATCTATAGACCTAGACTATTATAACTTAGAATATTAGAATAGTAAAAGGTATTAGTATGTATTTATATGCCTTATAACCTTAATGTGTTTCTTTTACTTATTTAAATTAAAGGATAGGATTTATAATTACTTCTATATAATAGTAAGCTTCCTAAGTATATAATTTAGGATTTAGCTTTGCTTTCTATATAGTAATATTAAGAAAGCCCTCTTTATAGGGAAATAAGAGATAAGATAGCCCTTTTAGGTATCTTAGTGTATAATTTAGCTCCCTTAATACCTAGTTAGAATAGTAAGGCAAAGAGATCTAGGGGGTAGTAAAGTAAAAGGCTAGAATCCTAAGTCTAGAAGTAAACCTCCTATATAAACTTAATAATAAGGTATTTAGTATAGCTATATACCTTCTAAATTAAATACCTTTTAAATATTATAGTAAATAGATTATGCTATATAAGCTTTAGTGGAATTAGGCTAGAAGACTATACTTACTTATTTATAGTTATTAGAATTATAAAAGCCCTTAATATTACACCTTTAAGCCTATAGTTATAAAGCCTTTCCTATAACTATAAAGGCGCTAGAATATATAAAATTAAATAATTTAATACCTTAACTTAAGCAAAGGCCTATATTAGTTATCTAGTTAAATATAAAGGAAAGTTATAGTATATTATCTAGGTCCTAATATTAAGGAATTAGAAGGTAATTATATTAGCTTATGTTTAGTTTAATAAGAATACTTTCTTTAAACTAGAAGGAGAGTTTAAATTAGCTTAGAAAGAGAAGATATTAATAATTAATTTACTTAAAGAGCTTAAGGCTAAAGATATTAAAGAGGAAATTAGTTAAGACCTTATTAGAATAGAGCTTAAAGATAATAATAACCTCCCTTTAATACTAGTGAATATAATATAGAAAACAACTAGATTAGAGCAAAAACGCCTCTTTAAGCCTTATAGTAAGAAAAGAGCTATTTTAGTGTATTTCTAACCCCTCCTAACTCCTCTTATAAGCACCCTATTTCTATAGAGAATATAGAGCTTCTATTATAAGGAGATAATATGCTTTTCTAAGAGTTTAATAGCTTTATATGTAAGGTAATAATAGAATACATAAAGCCTACTACTAATACTAGCGAAATTACTACTAAAGGTAGTAAGGGCTTAGAGAATCTATATTCTAATGCTTTACTCTCCTATAGTAAAGGTATTAATCTAAATAATATTATTACTAGAAAACACTAATAGAAGGAATCTAGGAAAGCTTAGTAGGCTTAATCCTATTTTACCTTTACTATTACATTATAAGGTGCCTAATATAGCCTTAGAATTAAGGATATGCCCCTAGAACCTACCTATTACTATTAAGTAATAGCTTTAATATATTATAACTACTAGAAGGAAGTAATTATAAAAGAAGTTAATAAGCTTCTATCCTTAAATTACTAGGAAGATATCCTAGAGGAAGCATTTTATCTTAACTCCTATAAGGAAATTATTAACCTTAGATAGGTTTTTAAGTATAAAACTAATAAAAAGGTATAGTTATAGAGTTTAAAGTATAAATAGTTATATAAGGGAATTAATAACTAAAGGATAATCTTAATAACTACACTACTACGCTTACTTTATAATCTCTATAAATACTACTTACTATTTGCTATATAAATAACTTTAATACTTAATAATATAATATTTAGAATACCTTCCTTATATAAAACTTAAAGAACCTATCTTTTATAAGCTACTAGAAGGCTTAAAGGCAAAGGGTTATCTCTAGAAAATATTATAAGCCTTATATAGTCTTAGAGAAGCTCTAAGATAATGGTTTCTATATCTAATATAATTCCTACTAAAGATAGGCTTTATTTAGGAAAGGAAGACCTATATATCTTTATAAAGGATAGAATTATCCTATTCTTCTATGTAGATAATATTATAGTAATGTTCCTAGGTAAATTTAAAGACAAATTTAATGCTCTATATAATTAACTAATAAATAACCTAGATATTAAGGATTAAGGAAAATTAAAGTGGTTTCTAGGGATTAAGATTATTTAAAATTAAGCTATAAAGGAGATATAGTTATCTTAAGAATCCTATATCTATAAGATTATATAGAAATTTATTCCTAATATTATAGATAATAATTTAAAGGGCTCTATTACTCCTCTTTATTTAGCGATTATTTATCTAAATAATAGTTAAGCTACTAAAGAGGAAATTAATCTATTCTAAGTAATTATTGGATTATTAGTGTATCTCTATATTATTAGAAAACCTAATATAGCCTTTATAGCTTTAAAGCTTACTATATTCTTAACTAACCCTTCTTCTAAATATATTAAACTTACTAAAGGTATTATTAGATACGCTTAGAATATAAAGAAGCTATGTATCTAATACTCTAGGGATAATAGCTTTAACACGCTTTTCTTAAGCACTAATACTTCTTTTAGAGATAACCCTAATACTAGGAAATTAATATAAGGCTATATATTTATTATATATAGTACTATAATAGATTAGAAATTAGGTAGGTAATATTATATAATAACTTTAAGTATAAAAACAGAGCTCTTTACCTTAAATTATAGTGTAAAAGAGCGTATATTACTAGGATAACTACTTTATAATATTAACATACGCGCTACCCTCTTAATTATCTAGTGTAATAATAAGTAGATAATTTGTATTATAGAATATAAGGAAGGAGGCTTTAGACTAGCCTTAAGTATCTTAATATAAATTAAATATGGATTTAAGAGTAATATGCCCTAGGTAATATTAAGGTTAATTAGATAAAGACCTCTAAGATACCTACTAATAGCTTTATAAAGCCTTTATTAGGGCTAAAGCATAAGGAATTCTACTATAAAATTAGGCTATAACTAATACCTAAATATTTAAAAACACTAGAAATCTATTAAGATCTTATATAACCTATATAACCTATAGCTTTATTTTAGTTATTAGCTAGGGGTGTGTTAGGTAAGGGCTCTAATAACGCTATAATGTTACAGCATTAACCGCATTAATGATAATAAGACCCTCCTTAAGATAACAGTAGAGATAATGTATTAGATATACCGCATTTAGTTAGATAGACCTGTAGCGCACTGTGTACCTTTTAGGTACAAAAGTCAGGTGCTGTCTGCACCTCCGATTGATCAAATTGAACACTTTTATACACATCATTTGACCCCTACCTTTCTGACAAGTACCAAAATTGATGGGGTTAATGATGGTTGTATTATGCAAGGGTTCTAGCTCGCGCCGCCCTATATAACTATAATCAACTATTACCTAAGCTATTCTCTACCTTAATAGACTAGCTTATTTTAAGATAATATTAACTATAATACTATAAGTAATTTATTAAAAAGATATCTTAAGCTATTATTCCCCTCTTAAATATTATTCTTTATTCTCTAATAATTTTATATCTCTTTCTCTAGTTCCTAATTAGCTATATCCTATGTATTTAGCCTTAGAGGTTATAATCTTTCCTAGTATAGGATATATATCTTTAGATTATTAATATAAATGTTCTAATCTAGTCCTTTACCTATAGGTTTAATCTTATATAATACTAATAATAACTTCTTTATATAAGGTCTTTAGGCCTTTTCTAGACCTAAGGAAGAAAATACTAAGGTTCCTAGAGAAGACCTAGCTACTAAATCTTCTATGTCTATACTACCTTCTAGTAACCTTTAAGTTACTTTTAATAATAATATTTATATTACTAAGAAAGCCCTTAAGGAGGTTATTAAGGAAGCTATTAATAAAGGAGATAAAAACACTAGCACCTTAACCTAGGTAAGCGTTATTACTAAATAAACCTAGAGATAATTAAACCTTACTCCCTTACCCCTATAGATACCTAGTTAATAGTATAGAGAAGTCCTTACTAAGGGGAACTCTATTTAGGAGTTACTCTAATCTAGAAGTACTAAAGATATAGTTACTATAGTAAATAAGGCTACTAGCTAGACTATAGTAGTAGTAGCTAGGAGACTCCCTAGTAAAGATATAGTTATTATATTTAAAGGAAATACTACCTAATATAGGGAAGATTAGAAATAGATTACTATTACCTTTAGCTTAGAAGTAAATCTTTACTACTAAGTACTTAGTATTATTATTAAAGGCTTCCCTATAAAATATATATTTATAGAGAACCTTATAACTAAAATAGGAAAAGCTAATAAGATTACTATAATTTAGGTAATAGTAAGATAACCCTAAGGTAAAAATACACTAAGGACTACCCTTATCCTTAGTTTAGCTAAGGTAGAAGATACTAATGAAATATATAAAGATAAAATAGTATTTAAGGTAAAGCTATTCTTAACTAAACTCTATAATAAGATACTATAACCTAAATAGTGCTATAATTACCTCTAGATAGGTTATATAGCTAAGTACTATAAGGTAGCCCTAAGGTATAGTAAGTATAAAGCTAGCTAATATAAAGATAAAGAGAAATCCTACCTAATAGTTAAAGGATAGCTATAAGAGAAGTATATCCTATACTCTAGCCTATACCTAGCCTAGTCTAGGGATTACCTAATCCTAAAGGAGAAATAAAATATAGCTAAGGTAAGCTACTAAAAATACCTATCTTATTTTCCTACTTATTCCCCTACTAGTAGCCTAGCCCTAATATAGGGATAACCTATTATTATCTTAGAGCTAGTTAGCTTATCTAGAAGGAAAAGGGGATATCTAATACTTATAGAGTAAAGCGCTAGATAGCCTAAAGCTAGAAGTATTAGAAGATATATAAAGCTAATTAGGGCTAGGATAGAGCCACTAGTATAAGATAGTAGAGCCCCCTCCTTAGACCTATATAGTAATATTAAAAGTCCTTTTCTAGAATATAAATAAGAAGAATAACCTTAGATATATTATACTCCACTATTAGACTAATATAGATATAATTATAATCTAAGAATAGGAATACATAAGATAAGTATAGCCCCTAGCCCTAGGCCTTATAAGATTCTAACTTACAAACTATAATAGGTATAACACTATATATATAAATAGGAAGTATAGAGTAAGATTATAGTTAGCTTAGGAGAAACTAACTAGTTACTAATTAAACTCTAAGGGTTAATATTTACTCCCTTTACTCTAAGAAATATAGTAATAAATAGAATACCCCTATCTAAACTATTAATATAGAAAATTCTTAGAGTAAAAGCGTCTTTATAGGAGATTTTAACTAGAAATACCCCTATAGAATAAGTATAATAAAATAAGTAATAGGGTAGAGGAACTACTAGAGTTATAAGCTAGTAAAGGCTTAGACTAGTAATACCTAAAGAGAAACCTATAAAATAATATAATAGGGATAGAGATAGTATAATTAACTTAGCCTAGGTAACTGTAAGGGCTTAGGCTTTGCCTAAGCATTTAGCTAAAACATAGACATTAGGAGGGCTAGTAGGAAGCGATAAGGGGACGGAAGGTCTAGAAATAAGGAATAGAAGAAATAAGGAAAGGGGATAGAAGGATTAGAGATAAGGCTATTAAGGAAGATAGTAGGAGATAGGAAGAGAATAGATAGGATAGCTAAGGAGTATAAGGAGGGTATAGTATAGATAGGTTTCCTACCTTCTTTTCTTCTCTTCTTAAGCTTCTTAATATTATATTAATACCTAATAGTAGCTACCTAGGGGCTAGTTTATTATATTTAAGAAGCTTCCTTTAGTTATAAAAAGAAAACTACTAAAAAAAAAAAATAAACTATATAATAAACTCTCTTTAACTATAGGACTTACCTAGCTAGGGACTCTAACTCCCCTATTAGACACTATACTACTACTAGGGCTTATAATACTTAATTTAAAGCACTTTAACTAATATTAGAATAGTAGGCTAAAGTAATTAACTCTTTATAATAAAATATATATATAAATCTAGAGTCTATACCTTAAGCTATTACTACACTAGATACTCCTATATAACTAATAGTCCTTAATATAATTTTAATTTAGTAAAAACTAATCCTAATAGGTAACCTATATAATAGTAATAAAAATATATTTACTACCTAGAGATTCTTAATATAATATAAGTTAGATATAAATAAGGACTTTATTAGAAATAATAAAGACTAATAAATATTTATTTACTAAAACCTAGTACCTAGGGTCTAGGCCTATATTACTATATTCTTTAAAGTAAGAGAATTAAGTAGCTATAACCTAGATACCTTTCTTTACTACCTAGAGACTCTATATATAAACCTCTATAGATAGGAAATAGCTTTTATAGAACTTAATTAGATAGAATAAGTATTTAGGAGATATTTACTATATTCTTAATTTATTTTAAGTAGAAACTCTCCCTAGCTAGAGAGGCTTATTAGGTAAATAATATTAAGGTAGCTAAGCTATAATAAGTACTTAATAAATAAATAAGAGAAATTTCTATTAGTAAAGGAGTTAGTTAAATAAAATACTATACTACTATTATCTAATATTATAGTATTATATTTAATATTAAGTCCCTTACCTTAGAGAATAAGTATTAGAACTAATATAAATCCTAGCTAGCTTAACTAGTACTCTAGTAAATTAATAATAAAGAGGATATACTAATAATAGGGATTTAAGCTATAATAACCTAGCTAGAAAAGAAAAATAAGGTAAATAAAAAGGATAAAAATAAAGAAAGAACACTAACCTATAGAGAGCTAGATAGGTATTAGGGGTAAAGATAGCTAAATACTACTAAGAGGGATATTATATATATTATAGCTCTAAGGACTACTATATCTAGGAATATACCCTCTATTTACCTTATTAACTAAAGGTTAATATTAATATATATAGGGTAGATAAGGAAAGTATTAATAAGGAAGTTAATATTAATACTATAGAAAATAAGTAGCCTTTAAGTAAAGCCTTATATAGGGATAGAAAGGCTAGCTAGTAGCTATAGTTATAGATAAGTATAGTTAGTATATAAAAACTAAGAAGGATATAGAATATTTTATAGATTAACTACTATTCTTAGTTCCTATACTCTTTAATATATACTTATATCTTAATATTTAGATTAACTATAGGTATAACTACTATAGTACTATAAGTAAACTAGTAGTATAATAGCTTAGCCTAAAGCTTATATAATTACTAAAATAAAGATAAGTCTATACTATAGTAAAAATAAAGAAGTAAGGGAAGTATATTAAGAAAGATATCTCTTTAATTACCTATATAGTATATACTAGGATTAATATTAATAGGTAGGAGTTATTAGTATACCTATATATTATCCTAGGCCTTACCTAAGATATAATCTTTAGAATACTATAGCTAAAATAATAGGATATAGTAATTTATATAGCTAAATAATAGTTAGTTATAGGGGTAGTAAAGGGCTTATATATATCTAAAGCCTTAGAGTAAGGAATAGATAAACCTATTTAGGGAATTATTAGATTCCTATATACTATAGAGGTATGCTAGGCCTAATAGAGAAAGGATACTATAACTTACTTTATTACTATAAGTCTAAGGGAAATTATATTAGTACTATAGCTTATAGCCCTAAAGCTATAACTAAGTAGCCCTAATATAATAATATTACTAAAGGAGCTAGTAGACTTTATAGACCTATTTAATAAGGCTAAGGTAAATAGTTTACCTCCTTAGAAGAGGTCCCTTAACTATTATATCTAGATATATAAGAACCTAGATAGTTCTAAGCTAGTACTACTATAGGGACTATTATATAATATACTAAGGGACTAGCTCTTAGAAATCTAATACTAAATTATAAACCTTATAGATAAGGGATAGATCTATACTAGCTTCTTATTAGCTATAGCTTTTATACTTCTAGTTAAGAAGTTAAATAATAAGTAGTATTTTTATATTAACTACTATACCCTTAATAAGATTATAATATAGGACTAGTATTCTCTCTTACTAATTAAGAAAATACTCTAATCTCTCTCCTAGGTATAATAGTTTATAAAGGTAAATATCTATATAGTATTTTATAAACTATAAATAGCTAAAGATAAGGAGTACCTTATAGTATTCTAAACTAGGTTTAGGCTATTTAAGTAGCTAGTTTACTTATTTAAACTAGTAAGTATACTAGTAACCTTTTAATATTATATTAATAAGTCCTTAGGAATATATTAGAGGACTTTATTATAGTATACCTAGATAATATCTTAGTTTACTCTAGGGGATTAAGAAAAGACTATATAGTAAAGGTCTAATTAATACTTAGTTACTTAAGGGTAGTAAAGCTATATCTAGACCTTAATAAGTCTATATTTACTATAAAGAAGGTCTAGTATTTAGGGTATATTATTATAGTAAGTTACTTAGTCTATCCTAACCTAATAAAGGTTATAGCTATAAGGGAATAGTTAGTACCTATAAAGTTATAAAAGGTCTAAAGCTTCCTAGGATTTATAAACTTTTACTAGAACTTTATTAATAATTTTTCTAAGATAGTAGTATTACTTATATAGCTTACTAAGAGAAATATCCCCTTTTAATAAGGGCCTAAGGAGAATAAGGCTTTTAAGAGGCTAAAGAGGCCTTTATTATATACCTAGTTCTTATATAATAAGACTTAGACTACCCTATAGTAGTTAAAGTAAATTACTTAGGTATAGCTCTTAAAGGGTACTTATCTTAAAAAGGATTTAACTATATTATATACCTAGTTATATACTACTCTATAAGCCTATTAATAGTATAAAGAAACTATACTATTTATAATAAGAAGCTTCTAGCTATTATTTCTTACCTTAAAATATAGTTAGTAAAATTATAAGGTATTTCCTAGCTATTTATAATTTATATAGATTATAAGAACCTAGAAGACTTTACTACTTCCCACTTAATATTAGAATAGTAAGCTAGGTAAGTAAATACTCTAGCTTTATTTAACTTTTACTTATATTATAGACCTAGTATATAGGCTTAGTAACTAGATACTCTCTTAAAGAGAATAGGATAGAAAGGGCACTAGTATAAAGATAGAATAGATTCTATAGCTTATTACTATTATATAACTCTTTTAGTTACTATTAGATTTAAAGAAAGGTTATAGTTAGAACTTAACTTTATTATATATAAGCTTACTACTAGCTAGGAAGCCCTCTTTACTATAAAATACCTATAGACTTTATAGGATTAGGCTATCTTATTAGACTTTATATATTATATTTAAGTAAGGGCTATTTAGGAAAGAATATAGAAGTTTCCCTAGAAGTATTAATAAGAGAATAAGTTATAAATTACTTACTTAGTGCTTATAGGGCACTATAGTTTAGAGGCTATACCTAGGTCCTAGTATAAGAACCCCTTATAATAACCCTTATTTAATAATACTATAATTTGCTAGTTATAGGGCACCTAGGCTATAATACTATATTCTAGATCCTATAGTAATAATTTTACTAGGATAGAATATTATAGGATATAGCTAGGTTTATTTATAATTACTATTATAATAGAAGCTATAAGAGCTATTAATAATATTAAGGCTTACTAAAACCCTACTAGTCCCTAACTAGTTCTAGTTATAAATCTCTATAGATTTTATAATAAACTTACTTACTTTATCCTTAGAGAGGCTATAATACCTTATAGTTATTATAGATAGGCTCTCTAAGTTTATATAGCTAGAGATAATAACCTTTATTAGAGCTAAGAAGTGTGTAAAATAGTTTAAGATAGTTTAGTAAAGATTTAGGGATTCCCTTAGTTTATTATTATAAACTAAGGTTTAGATTAGTTAGGAAGTTTTAGATAATATTATACTTATTAGTTAGAATAAAATAGTTACTTTCTATATTATACTATTTATAAACTAATAGTAGTATAGAATAGGTAATACTATAAGTAATAATCTCCTTCTCTTAATATAATTAGCCTAAACACTTAGCTACTTACTAGCTTATAATAAATAATAGGACCTCCTTAGTTATAGAGGTAAGCCTAAATAAATTACTTTATAGCTATAATCTAGAACCTATCTAATTCTAACTAGACTTATTAGTATTTACTATAATACCTAAGGGAAGAGCTATTTAGTTCCTAGAATACCTCTAGAAAAGTACTCTCTAGCTTAGGCTATAATAGCTTATATATAGTAATAATAATAGGATATAATAGTAGTATTATAATATCTAGTAAAGCATTTTTAAGTTAGAGATAAGGTATAGCTTTCCTTTAAGAATATTAAGATAAACTACCTATTATAGAAACTTAACTAGGTTATAGTAAAATACACTATTATAGAGGTACTTATATTACTTATAGTTTAGCTAGATATACTATAGGGTATTTACCTAGTTTTTATATAAACCTTATTTAATAGGTAGTAAAGATTCTTTCCTAAGCTAAAAGCTATAAGACTTCTAGCTAGCTTTAGAATAAGTCCTAGTAAAGGATAATAATAAACTTATTAAGAAATACTATATAGAATAGATTCTAGTAGCCTAAAATATACTAGGTAAAGGTAATAAATATAATATTTTAGTTAAATAAGTAAGTTACTTATAGCTAATATAGGAATAATTAGAGAATATAATAAAGATATAAGCCCTTAATAAGTTTATAAGAGAGTAAGGGAATATATAATATAATAATAAACTAAATTAATTAAGTAAAACTAGTTTACTAAGGGAGACTATAAATAAAACCCTAGGGGATATATATTATTACTTAATAATACTTATATATTCTCTAAAAAGACTTACCTTACTTTTTTACTATATTTTTAAGCTTACTTAGATTATTATAGGAATTTATATTATTATTTACTATATATAGATTAGCTAGGATAATCTTACTTAATATTTAGGAGAGTATAGGATAACCTTTACTAGGGGTAATATTACTAGCTATAGCCCTTACCTAGGTTCTAAATAGTATAAGTAAAATAATAGTTAGTAAGTATATAGTAAATATATAGAGGTAAAGCCTTAATTCTTTAGTAGCTACTAGCTATAGTAAGAGTATAAGGGTTCTTAATAGTATAGGGGAATAGGGGTTAATAAGACTAATACTAAAGGTAAGATAGGAGTAATACTAACACTAGTAAGAGGGTAAATTATTACTTATTTTAATAAGTTAAGAATAGCTTAGATTATTACTATAATAATAAGGAAAAGTACTTTAATTATTACTATAGAATATTTATAAAACTCCTAATATATAGTAAATATACTACTTATAAGTTATTAATTATACTAGAATAAGGTACTAGTAACCTATTAGAGAATATTTCCTACTCTATAGCTAGCTAAAGGGCTACTAACTATAAAAGGAATAATATTAAGCCTAGTTATATTTAATATAAGTATATTAGTAAAAGGAGAGCCTAAGGGCTAAATAAACTAAAGCTAAATTAAACTATACCTAGTTTAGTAATATAGTTTATTTACCTATAAGGGCATAGAAGTCCTAAGATAAAATAGGTATTTTTATTTTATAGTTTTATTCCTTATAATACTAGGTATAATAATATATATACCTAAAGTAATTATAGCCTCTATATCTTTAAGGGCATAGTAAAGCCTTAGGTTAGTAAATAGGAACCTAGTTAGCTAGATATAGGTTATATAGTTATAATAGTAAGGAAGGTAGGATTCCTTACTCTTAGGGGATAGTATTCTAAAATACTAGTAGTTAGGGACTATTTAATATAAGGTCTATAAGGATAAAAACTAATATAAGTATAGTATACTATTTATTATCTAAGTCTTCCTTTATAAGGAAATTACCTATAGATTAGGCTAGAGGTATAATAGGGACTTAAGGGGAGTAAGAGAAGGATAATAGGGATAAGGTATTTTTAGTAAGTAAATAAATAGGATAATAAAGGAAGGGAAGTAATAAGATAGAAATATATACTAGAGTTATAATATTTATAGGATAGAGGTTATATAAAGGAGGAGAGGTTATATAAGGAAAGAAAATAGGATATTTATATAGGAAAGGTAATTATAAAGAAGGGTTATAAATAAGTAAAGGAAGGGGCTAGAGGTTATTATAATAATAAAGGGGGTTAGGAATATATATAATATATATTATATAATTCTATAAATATTATATACTAAATAAGGATAGTTTCTATAAGTTTTTACACTAAATAAGGGTAATTTCTATAAGTTTCTATAATATAATTAAGTATATATATAATATATACTACTTAATAATAATATATATACTACCTATAACTAAGCTATAATAGGGTAAAGAGAGGCGTTTAAGGGTATTACTCTTAGTTATAGATTTAGGTCTTTAAGGTAATATTAAGATAAGTAAGTAAGGATATATATAAGGGCTTAGGCTTTACCTAAATATTAGCTAAAATATAGATATTAGGGGGCTAATAAGAAGTAATAAAGGGGATAAAAGGTCTAGAAATAAGGAATAGAAGGAATAAGGAATAAGGATAGAAGGATTAGAGATAAGGCTATTAAGGAAGATAGTAAGGGATAGGAAGAGAATAGATAAAATAGCTAAGGAGTATAAGGAGGGCATAGTATAGATAGGTTTCCTACCTCCTTTTCTTCCCTCCTTAAGCTTCTTAATATTATATTAATGCCTAATAGTAGCTACTTAGGGGCTAGTCTATTACATGTAGTGTAGTTAGTAACTACACTAACTACACTAACTATAAAAAAAAACTACACTATACTAACTATAAGCTAAAAAAATACACTATAAATACAAATTTTTCCTAAGAACTATATTAACTATACTATAAATAATACTCTACCTATAGTAGGGCTAGTGCTAGACTATAAATAGATATAATAGGGTTTTTTCCTATTTAAGGGTTTTCCTTATTAGCTAACCTAATAGAGTACTAGTACTAGCTATATATATATAGCAAGCTAGAGTATATAATATATATATCCCTAGCTAGAGTATTACACTATAATATAATATATTAGAAATTTTATAATATAATATAATATATATATTTTTGTATTTTTTGTAATATTTTTTTAAGTAAATTCCTTAATTATAAGCTTTAATAAGGTATATATATATAATAATAAGCAATTATAAGAGCTTATAATAGCTTATAATTACTTTATAATATTATAAGTATTAAAGTTTAATTAAAAATAAATAGAAAATAAATTAAATAAATAAAAATATAAGTAAGTATTAGTAAATTACTATAGAAAAAGCTAAACCTTTTAGTTATTTAGTATTTTAAGGTTTTTAAAAATATTAATAAAATAAAATACTTTTCTCTTTTATATTTCTTTTTAAATAATAATAGCTTATTATTAGCTATAACTAGCCTATTAGTATTAGCTAGTATTAGTAATAAAAAGGCTTAAATAAGGAGTATTAAATATTAATAAAATATCTCTTTAAGAAAATACTATAATACTAAGTTAGTAAGCTATAAATTATATAATAAACTAGACTTACTTTAAGGACTTACTTTTAAGAAATCCCTCTCTTTTAAGTAACTATTATATAACTAAGTAATAAAGCTATAGATAAATTAATAATAATTAAGTAAACCTACTTTTAGATTTACTTTTAGGAATCTCTTTCTTTAAGTAAATATTATATAAGTAAGTAATAAAGCTATAGATATATTAATAATAATTAAGTAAACCCACTTTTAGACCTACTTTTATATATACCTCTCTTTTAAGAAAGAATTATATAGATTATTAAATAAAAATCTAAATAAGTTAATACTATAGTTTTTAAGACTTACTTTTAGACTTACTTATAGAAAACCTATATAACTTAGTAAGTAAGCTAAAAATAGTATAAATTATTAGACTTATATTTAAAGCTTATTTTTAATATCTTTAATATTAAAGAAAATATATTATATTTTATTAAGCGGAAAATAACACCCTAAAAGACATAATACTAGCCTATAGTTATAAGTAGCTCTATAGCTTACACATAATAGGAGGGGTTAATTAACTTAATAATATTAATTATAATAATAGCTAGAGATATCTTATTATATAGAGATACTCTAGATTAAATAGTCTATTAGATTAGAAGTGCTATCTTAATTAAATAAGGGGAAATAACCTTAGTTTATCTTATTATAAGCTTAGGTATTTTCTTAATAAAACTTAGTAAAACTTAAGGGTTAATTTAAGAATCTTATAGTGTGTAGATACTATAAAAAGAATCTAGCTATAGGTAGTCTCTTTATAGATTAAATAGTCCCCTTACTTAGATAACTAATATTATTATCCCTTATTATATTATCTATCTTAATAATCCCTAGTGCTTATTATTATAATCGCGTGTTTCTAGGTGTGTATCTTATGGCATATAATATATATTTTAATTATCCTATATATAATATTTTACTTTTTCTTTTATAGCTTTTCCTAGGTTTTTACTTTTCTTTTAGTTTAAAAACTTAAAACTTAATATAATTATTTATAATTTTAATAGAATAATTATATAGCTAAGAAACCTTTTATTAAATAAAGTAAAATTTTCTCTTTTTAATAAGATACTTATATATATAAATATATTATTATTAGAGTTCTAGTCTTATTTATATATAATAATAAATAATTTCTTTAAGGTAAATATTATATTTAAAGCTAAAAAAACACTAAAAAGCATAGTAAATACATAAAAATGCTATATAAATATAAAGACCTTTAAAATATAAGGAAAATAATTAATTCATAAACTAGGACTTAAATATACTATATTTAGCTAATATATAGCTATATTTAGCCTTATAGTCTAAATAAGCTAAAATTTTATAAATTAATAAATAAAAAAATAATTTATATAATAAAAATAAGAATATCTTACTTAGGTTATTTAAAAAATCTACTATATAATAGATATATATAATACCCCACTTTTCTTTCCCTAATAATATATTGTATTATATGTATTGTATTGTATTGTATGTATTGTATTATATTGTATGTATTGTATTGTATTATATGTATTGTATTGTATTATATATATTGTATTGTATTGTATTGTATGTATTGTATTGTATTATATGTATTGTATTGTATTGTATGTATTGTATTGTATTGTATGTATTGTATTGTATGTATTGTATTGTATTGTATGTATTGTATTGTATTGTATGTATTGTATTGTATTGTATATATTGTATTGTATTGTATTGTATGTATTGTATTGTATTATATGTATTGTATTGTATTGTATGTATTGTATTGTATTATATGTATTATATTGTATTGTATTGTATTGTATGTATTGTATTGTATAGTATGTATTATATTGTATTATTTGTATTGTATTAAATTACATGTATTATTATTTTCTTGTATTTTTAATACAATACAATATAATACTATAATGCTCTATCCTAGCTAGGCTCTAAAAGTAGTATTCTCCTAAATACTATAATAGATTTATAGTAAAGCTTATTAAGCTTCTAGTGTTTACTTAGGGTTCTCTTTAGAACTTCTCCCCTTTAAACTAATAGTTTTCCTAATTTTATAGTCTTTTAAATATCTTAGAAAAAGACCTTCTTAATTATTAACACTAGGTTAGATCTTCTAGGATAAATTTCCTTAAAAGGGCATTAGATATATTAGTACTAAGATTTTATTCTAGGTTTTTAGAGATTACTATTTAAAATATTTTACTAGGCTAGTAAACCTTTCCTAATGCTTTTACACTAGCCTAATCTTCCTATTCTCTAGAGAAAACCTAATATAGTTAACCTTTAATATAAAGAGCTTTATTTTACATTTACTTAACCTAATTAGCGCCTAGGTAACCCTTAGGAAGTATTATATCTATAAGAAGTTAAAATAATCCTCCTATATCTTAAAACCTAAGTAATAACTATCTATATAGATAGAAAATAATATTCTAATATCTTCTATATACCCTAGTATTAATTTACTTTTAGTTTTATCTTTAAAGAATAAATAGCTAAAGGGTATATCTCTAAGCCTTATATAAGTTCCTAGTAATCTAGTTAAACCCTAAGCTATACTATTATAATAATATATACTATTAGGTCCTAAAAGGCTATCTTATATTTATTAGGTAAGTAAATCCTAATTACCTAGAAACTATTTAAAGCGTTTATTTAGGAAAAAATCTTAGACCTTTTATAATAAATTAAATCTAAATTAGTTTCTATATTATAGTAAGGATACCTTAATTTAATAGTCTTATTATTTATATTATAGTAATTATAAACCATATAGAAATCTTTCCCTAGTTTTAGGGTAAATATAGTTAGAGCTACTTACTCTAATTTGCTATAATAGATAATGCTTACCTTCTCTATAGCTAGAAATACCTTCTTTAAAAACTTATAATATATTCCTAAGTATTAAAACTACTTTCTCTTCCTAGGTTATATACTTAGAATTAGGGTAATATAGTATTAAAAAGGTTAGTTATATAAATATCCTTAAGTTTCTTAATAAAATAATCTCTAAAGGAATAATATAACCTTATAATTATTATCTATTATTTAGTAGTCCTTATATAGTCTCTAAGTTTAATATAGGATTATTTAAACTAAGAAATAATAGTTTTAGATAGTAAGTCTAATAATAGTTAGTTTATATATAAATTTAGGAATCTTAAGGGATAGCCCTTAATTTCTAGGTTTCTTATATAAACCTCTAAATTAGCTAGTCTTATATTATCCTAGGTAGCTTCCCTTTATTTACATTATAAACTAGTGCATAACCTATATAATTTAAATATATTGCTAAGTCTACAGAGTAGCTACCACTATCCTAGATTTTATTAGCTAATTCCTATTCTAAGTGTTTATATAGTAATTCTTAATTTTTAAGAAAAAGGCCTTAATTTCTAATTTTCCTATATAAATTAGGTAGCTATTATATTCTAGTGTGTTTACCTTTAGTTATTATCCCTTTTAAATGCCTAAGTCCTATATATTATATATCCTATACTTAGCTTTTAGGTTTAATACTTAATTTTTACCTTTTAGGTAGTAATTCTTACTTAGCTATAGGGTATCCTTAATTTTTAATTTTCCTATATAAATTAGGCTCTTATTATATCTAGAGGTATCTCCTTAAGTTCCTCCTATTATTTTACTATACTAGGAGTATTACTTAGGATTTTTATTAAAATAATACTATTTATAGCACTATTTTATAAGCCCACTAGTTACCTAGTTACGTTACTATAACCTGGGCTATAGCATTAGTTATAGTGTTAGTTATAGTGTTAGTTACTATATAACTTGCGTTACTACTAAAGTAAGCTATAGCATATATAACTAAGCTAACTAAGTTACCCTAAAGGGAAGCTAAAATTAACTATAACTAGGGAACTAGTAGTTATATAAAAGGCTAATATATACTATTTAAATCCTTAAATTTTACTAGATTTAATAGTGGTTTTTATTTATAGGGTACACTTTAAAAGTAATAAGTTAGTTTACGTAAGTATTTATTTTATATAGCTATAAGTTGATTTTTACTTTTCCTATATAAATAAATTTTATAGAAAATAAAAAGTAGCTTATAAAGCCCTTCTAGTAACCCCTTTCTATTAATATAGTTAGTAGGTCTATAAGGGGACTTAAAATATCCTCTTATTACTTGTTAGACTGTCTATACGTTAAAATATAACTATATTTAACTATCTAAGCCTTCTATCTTAAATAATCTATTGTAATCTAGTTATTTATAGGTTGCTGCGCCCTTTATTACGCTAGCTATCTAGGAATCTATTAGGAGGTCTTCCTATCCCTCTAATACCTTCCCCTTCTAATTCTTAATAATTTTAAATAGGTTAAGCTTATTATACTTATTCTAATCCTATCCTCTAGCTAGATTTAATTTCTTAGGTATTTTTAACTCTCTTTTACTTATTTTATGCTTAACTTAGTTATTAGAATTATCTCCTATTAGGTATTTCTAGGATAATCCTAATTTATCTAGGTAATTATTATCTATCTATATTACTACTAGATTGTTATGGACTGGCCCCTAGGCGACTGCAATAGGGCGTCAGTATAATATTGAGAAACTTAAGGAAAGGAAAGAGGAAGGTAGGAAACCTATCCTCACTAGAGCCCCTTATACCCCTAGCTACCTTATATTAGCCCCTTTTCTATATCCTTACCTACTTAGGACTATCCCCACTTATGTGCACTATAGTAAATACTTAGGCAAAGCCTAAGCCCTTATATATGCCCTTACTCCTCCCTCCTACTATCCTTAACTATAGTTATTGTAGGTATTTACCCCCTTAATGTGTTACAGAGACCTATTGTTTTAACGTTAGGTCTAGGTAGGGCGCGTAATGCGTTCCTTAGCCCTATATTATTATTATATTAACAGTAGCCCCGCCCCTACTAGGGCATAACTTATCCTCCACTAGCGTAAAAACCCTTACTTACTACTTACTATTTATTTTTATTATATAACCTCACTTTCCTTATATAAAATTTTCCTAAAATATTACAGTGCTATTACTCCTTCCTATTCTATTATTAAAAATACCCTTTATTTACCTATTAGACTCTTACTAGACATAGCCTAATATAGTAACCCTTATAGCATTCCCCTATATGCTCTAGCTACCCCCACTACACTACTTACCTAATCTATTAGTAAGTTCCTTATTAAGGGGAACTTAGATAATAAGGAGCATGCTACTCCCTAAGCGGTCTTCTAGCCCTATAGGCTATGCATTAAAAGGTGCCTTACTATAGGCGTATTAGACTGCTGCCCTCCTAAAAGTAGCTAGTCCTACCCTCTATATTAGTAGAATTACATAACCTATATCTAGTTAACTAGGTTCCTATTAGCTAACCCCTAGCTCTAATATTATTTAAAAGACCTTAAGGCTATAATTACCTTAGGGATATATATTATTACACCTAGTGTTATAAGGACTATAATAACTAAGAAGAAAATACTAGTGCTATCCTAAGGTTTCTACACCCTTATTAGTTAATAGAACGCCCTTTTAAACTAAGCCTAATTTAATCTAGCACTAGTTTATTTAGCCCTTAGGCTACCTCCTTCTCTAACTCCCTTATTATAAATATAACTAGGCTTAAAGTTATCCCTTTTAGTAGTAGTAGCCCTATAGGTAGCTATAGCATAGGAAACTCTATATAATAGGTTATAGGTATTTTATTCTAATAGAACTAGTAGATTATAAGTAGTCTAAACTCTATGCATTAAGAATATTATAACTAGTTTACACGCCTCCTTAAGGCTCTCTCTCCCCACTGCTATAGTAGTAGCTAAGGCTATTAATATATTAAGTCTAGGGATAAATTGCCCTCTTACTACCACTAGGAACGCTCCTAACTTAGGGCTAGGTTAGGTCTAACTAACTATTATACTAATTACGCCCTAGGTAGTAGGCGTTCTATAGTGATAAATACTGCCTAATATCCGCTCCTACTAGAGGTTAACCCAGAGATAGGCTACCCCTAGCCTATACTTACTTTATATTTACTAATTACTATTCCGCTCCTGCTATCTAGAACTATAGTAGTAGCTATCCTATCTATTACAACACTATCCGCGTCCTTACTAGCTATAAGGTAACGCTAATTAATATCCTATCTAATAGTAATAATAACCTATCTAATAGCATAGGTAACCCTTACGCTATAGGGGATAAAGGATTCTAAGTTTATTTTAGTAGCTAGAATAAGTTAATAGGGTGTGGAGTAAGCGTGCCTTATGCGCTATTAGAAGTCTCTATAGGTAAATAAGTAGTTTATAATTAATTTAGTCTATTATTATATTATATATCTCCCTACTCCACTTTAAACTTATTAAGGGCTTATATCTATATTATACTCTCTAGTAGTTCCTATATTAGCTATATATAACCCACCTACTTAACTAGTATATTACGTCTCCTGCCCTAGCCTAGGGCATTCTAGGCCACTAAGATCTATTTAACTTAGTATTTCTTTATAAGTTTATTATTATCCTCTACTAGGACCTATTCTAGCCCTAGGCAAGAGTCCTAGAGTCTCTAGCTAGGAGAGGGTCCTCTATAGCCTGTTTAATAAGGTCTATATAGAAAACTAGGTAAATGCCCCTTAGAATATCTAACTATACTATAAGTAGTATTAGTACTTCTATAACTATATACTTTGCTATAACCTAATTAAGTTTTTATAAGGGCGGTTAGTCTTAATATTCTTAAGTAAAAGCTATACCTTATCTCTAACTTAAAACCATTCCACTAGCTATTAAGAAGCTAATATAGCGTCTTACTATCTTTATTAAACATAGGCTATTATAGCTTACACTAGATAAGTACCCTCTTATAGGTGTTTAAGGAATTATATAGCTTATCCCTTAGGTATTATTATAGAGGTAGCCTAGTCTAGTTATAACTAGATTAGCTCTAAGTTATAGCTATATAGTAACTTATTTAGGCTAACTCCTATTATAGAAGAGGACCTATTATTAATTATAAGCTAGCAAGCTACTAGATACTCTAGCTAATTAAACTATAAGAAGGAGACTATAACACGTAGTATTACTTACACCTCCTAGTTTGCCTGCTCTATGCCACTATTAGTCTACGGGTAGTGTAATATAAAAAGTAGCTAGTCTATCCTAATATAGGAGCATAATATTATCTAAAATTTTCCTAGCTAGTCTAACCCTTAATTCGTAATAATAGATTAGGAAATCCCTAAAACCTCTACTAGACTATCTTAAACCACTTTACACATTCCTTAGCCCTAATAGAGGTTATAGCTTCTAACTACATAAACTTTAAGAGTCTATCTATAATAACTATAAGGTACTACAGCCTCTCTAGGGATACTACTAGTAAGTTTATTATAAAGTTAATAGAAATCTAAGACTAAAACTAATTAAGGATTAGTAGAGGCTTTAGTAAGCCCTAATGCTATTAATAACTCTTATAACTACTAAAGTAGTAATAATTATAAATAAGCTAAGTAATGTCCTATAACATCCTATCCTAATAGAATTACTATTATAAAATTTAAAATATAGTATTATAACCTAGGTGCCCTACCACTAGCAAGTTATGGCATTATTATATAAGGGTTATTATAAGGGTTCCTAAGCTAGAACCTAAGTATAGCCCCTAAACTAAAGCGCCCTGTATACGCTTATAGAATAATCCACGACCTATTCCCTTATTAGCGCTTTAGGGGAAACTTCTAACCCCTTCCTAAATAGTCCTTAATTAAATACTATATATAAAGTCTAATATAATAGCCTAGTCCTATAGGGTCTAAAGGTACTTAGTAGTAAAAGAGCCTCCCTACTAGTAGTAGCGGCGTATATATAAGATATAGCACTAGGCTAGTGCTATCCCTTTATACCTCTAGTAATAGTAAGAGTTATATAATAGTAATAGGCTATAGAATACGCCCTATCCTTAAAGCTAATCTATTCTAGTCCTATTCCCTCTAGGAAAGGGCATCTAGGCATTAAGCTTACGTACTAGGCCTATAATAGAGGTAAAAGTTAAATAACGCAAGTGTATTCGCCTACTAAGCCTATCTCTCTAATATTAACTAAGGGGTTATAAAGTATTCTAAGTTCTTATAATCTATATAAATAATAAACAAATAGGATACGCCCTAAAGCTCTACTAACCATACCTTAAGGTAAAAGATAATAGCAAGGAGTTCCTTATTATAAATTATATAGTTCTTTTACAAGGGCGTAAGACTAGTAAAATAGTAAGTAACTAGGTATAAGACGCTATTAGGACCTTATTATAAGAAGCACCTACTAAGGGCTTTGCCTAAATAATCAGCTTCCACCACTATTAAGCAGTCTAGGTCCTATTATACTAGCATAGGGTATGTAATAAAGGCGTCTTTTAACCTCTTAAAGGCCTTATCCTCCTTAGATCCCTATTAGAAAGGAACATTCCTCTTAGTAAGTTATATTAGTAAGGCCACTATCTCTAAGAAGTTACTAATAAAATCACAGTAAAAATTCACAAATCCTAGGAAGCTACAAACCCCACGTAGTTTCATAAGTACCGCCTATTCCTTATAGCTATAACCTTCGCGGGATCTAGGCAGATTAAGCATCCTACCGTAATAATGTATCCTAGGTACTAAACCTCTTTTATAGCAAATATAGATTTATTAAGGTTAAGGTATAAGCCCGCGGCCCTTAAGCAGCTAAGAACTAACTAGACCTTAGCTATATAATCCTTCCTTAACCCCTAAGTAAACTAGAATATTATTAAGGTAAGCTATAATAAAGTCCCCTAATACGTCCCCTAAGGATTTATTAATATAGCGCTAGAAGGTCACTAGTGCGCTAGCTAAGCTAAAGGGATAGACTAGCTATTTAAATAAGCTAAACCTTATACAAAATGCTATAAGGTGCTCCTTACCCTCTACTATCTATAGTTTATAAAACACTACACAAACATCTACCTTTATAAACTAATATGCCTAGGATAAGGAGCGTAACATCTCTTTAATTAGTAAGAGAGGGTAATAGTCCTATACTATTATCTTATTAAGAGCGCAATAGTCCACGTAAAAACGCTATCCCTTATTTGCCTTTTTAATAAGAAGGATAGGAGCTATAGCTAATAAGGAGCTAGCATAGATCTAACCCTTATCTATTAAATCTATAATCTAGCGTTAAACCTCTAAGAGCTAATCCTATAGTATATTATATAATAGTCCCTATAGGAGTGTTAGTTTAGACCTATCTAGGTTCTTATATATATGTATATAGTGGTTAAGAGAACCCCTATAAGGGGCAAACTATTAGCCTTAGCCTTATTAAAGAGGTCTGCAAAGTCCTCTAACTCCTTAGGCAGCGTTAACGTATTAGGACTAGCTAGCTCTATCTTAGGCGCTGTAATCTATAGTACTATTATTATCTCCTTTAAGCTTATAGTAATAAACCTTATAGTAGTGTCCTTATTCTATTATGCCCTATAAGCCTTAGCAGCGTAAAGGGATCTAATAATTCCTTATACTAGTGCCTCCACTGCCTAAGTAAAGGCCTTAGAGATATAAAGGCCCTCCGTAGCTCTAATAACTAGTTATTATTTTACTATGTAAATTACTACATTACACTACTCTAACTAAGGCATTCTAAATATCACGTCCTAAGTAAGACCTAGGATAACATATAAGTACATAAATAACTCCTAGCTATCTATATTAATTCTAGTGTGTACTATATAAGTTATAGAAGAGGTATCTTCCTTAACCCACTTCCCTCTCCTTTCTATTTCTACTATAGTATAAACACACCTCTATTTTAGTAACTATATAAGCTCTAGGCTAAGCTATCTTACTACTAATTCGCTTATAGCACTATAGTAATTATAACTATAATTAACTTAGATATTAACAAAATAATATATATTAAAGAGTATAGAAATTAAGAATAGTAGTTAATTTATATATTATACTACACCCTATTCTATCTCTATATAGCGGTTATAATTATCCTATATTATAGTAGTTAACTAGCCTATTTGCCCCCGTGCGAGACTCTGCTTAGGGGCTACTTATTTTCTATAGGGGAACGTTTACTTCCTTATCCGCGCTTTCCTTATCTACCCTAGATATATTAATGCTAACCTATAGGCAATAGGGCAGGAGAAAGGTACACTCCTAGATAAAGTAGTCCTTAGACCTATATTAGAGGTAGTATCCCTCTTAATAGTGTCTAGCTAAAACTACTTCTAATACCTATTTTACCTATTATATATTTATAGTAGCCTTTATCTCCTTTTCCTTTTTAGCTAGCTTATTTTACTTCCCTAGTTAGGTCCTTACTATATAAACCCCTATTATTAGAGTATTACCCTTATAGTTAGTTAGGGTTAAGGACTTAGCCTATAGAAGTTTGCGTTAGGTCTAATACTTATCCTCTAGGGCAAGGGCCTTAATATTAACCGTAATTTTGTAATACTATATAATAGCTATATGCTAATTAAGATAGCTAATACCCTAACCCACGCTAATCTCTCTTAAACGCTTATTAAGCGCGCATTAGAGCTTCGCTAGTTTTATATTATCCCCTAGCGTTCCTATCTTACTATTAAGAGCTTTTCTATAAAGTAAATAAAGAATATAAAAACACCTTCCCTAGCCCTTATTCTATCTAGTTAAGCTCTATAAGGGCTATCTCCTACCTATATAGGTTAGAGAACATAGTCCTAAGGTATTCTAGGAAGTCTATAGGATTAAAAGTAATAGAGCTACTAGACTTAAAGTAAGTAGTTACCTAGGACTATACCTTAGAGGAGAGGTTCTAGTAAATAAATATTTATCTATCCTTATTAGTACTAATAAAGTCCTTATCTGCCTATAACTTATGCTTTATTAGGAGCCTCTATATAGCAAATAAAGCCTTATTACTATTATATAGGTTACCTATAGGGATTAGTTTCTGTTTTATTTTAGGTATAGTAAGGGCTAAATTAGGGGGAGAGTAGCATAGGGTTAACTATTAGGGCACTAGGCTAGGCTATAGGGGGTAATTAAGTTAAGGGTCCCGCATAGTTTACGTTCACTTACTCCTAGAGGCATGTAATCTCTATTATTTGCTTACTTAGCATAAGTTAGAGCGTTTTAAATTAGGCTTACTAAGCTACCTATAGTACTAAGGCATTAGACAGAGGAGTAACTATCCCTTAACTAGGATAATCCTATAGCTAAAGTGTGCCTATTAAATCTATTAATATATCTATTAGTATATCTATTATATCTTTTAGTAGCTATTATAAGACTAAAGGAAGTTTCTTAATTATTATAGACTAGCCCCTAGGTAACTATAATAGGGCATTAGTATAATATTAAGAAACTTAAGAAAAGGAAAGAGAAAGGTAGGAAACCTATCCTTACTAGAGCCCCTTATACCCCTAGCTACCTTATGTTAGCCCCCTTTCTATGTCCTTGCCTGCTTGGGACTGTCCCCACTCGTGTGCACTACAGTGAATGCTTAGGCGAAGCCCAAGCCCTTACATAGATTATAGTTTTATTCCTTATAATACTAGGTATAATAATATATATACCTAAAGTAATTATAGCCTCTATATCTTTAAGGGCATAGTAAAGCCTTAGGTTAGTAAATAGGAACCTAGTTAGCTAGATATAGGTTATATAGTTATAATAGTAAGGAAGGTAGGATTCCTTACTCTTAGGGGATAGTATTCTAAAATACTAGTAGTTAGGGACTATTTAATATAAGGTCTATAAGGATAAAAAACTAATATAGGTATAGTATACTATTTATTATCTAAGTCTTCCTTTATAAGGAAATTACCTATAGATTAGGCTAGAGGTATAATAGGGACTTAAGGGGAGTAAGAGGAGGAATTTCTTTAACCTCCTCTAGTATTTCCTAATTATCTTTAATAAACTCTATAATCTCCTCTAGGCTTATCCTCTATAGTACTTAAGAGTATATATTAGATTTCTAAAATAGGTTTAGGCATTGATATTAGAGTATTGCACTACAATGTGTAGTGTAGTGTAGTTTTTGTAGTGTAATGTAGTTACTACACTATAAACTACATTACACTATAAACTACACTATAAATTTTTTCACCAACTACACTAACTATAACACTATAAGTGTAATGTTAGTAAAAATATTTATCCTAGCTTCTAATAGCTTCTTATAGCTTCTAATAGCTTCTAATAGCTTCTAATAGCTTCTAATAGCTTCTAATAGCTTCTAATAACTACTATTAAGCTTATAAAAGCTTATAAAGCTTCTAATAGGTTATAATAGCTTATGATAGGTTATAATAACTTATAATAGCTTATAATGGGCTTATAAGAACTTATAATAGCTTATAAAAACTTATATTAGCTTATATTACTTATACTATTCTTAGTGTTAAAGTTTAATTCAAAATAAATAAGTAATAAATAAATAAAATATAAATATAAGTAAGTATAAGTAAATTACTATAGAAAAGCTAGACTTTTTAGTTATTAAGTATTTTAAGGTTTTTAAAATATTAATAAAATGAAATACTTTTCTCTTTTATGTTTTTAATAATATAATAATACTAATTATAGTAATTATAGTTTTATAATATATAAATTCAAAATAAGCCCTAATATTATTTCTAAAAATAAGTTAAACTAATTATAATTAAGGATATTAGAGTTATTATAGTTCTTATAATAATTATAACATATTATATAAAAGTGAGTCCTTATATTATTTCCAAAAATAAGTTAAACTAGTTATAATTAAGGTTATTAGAGTTATTATAGTTATTATAATAATTACAATATATTAAATAAAAGTAAGTCCTTATATTATTTCCAAAATAAGTTAAACTAATTATAATTAAGGTAATTGGAGTTATTATAGTCATTATAGTCATTATAATAATTATAATATATTAAATAAAAGTGGGTCCTTATATTATTTCCAAAAATAGGTTAAACTAATTATAATTAAGGTACTAACGACATCATGGCACTAGTGCCTGGGAATCTTCACGGAGCGCAAACAACAAGAGATACACTAGAACTATTATGGCTTACCTAGCTGCTTCGAATTAGCACGGAATAGCCCCGGATTAGAGGTGGAGAAGACTCACGCAAAGTTCCCTCTCTAACGCCTGCCTTAGCTAATTAGGGGTTAGGAGCTTTTAAGGGTAATACTCTAAGAGCATTAGTTCCTAGGTAAATTAGAGCTAGAAGCGCTAAATAATAGGAACTTATAGGTAAAGGTAATAGTAATATAGTAATTTAAAGACTAAGAGATTTATTTATTACTATAATAGATATTAGTAACTAACCTATACCTAGCCTAGAGTAGTACTAGTAAGTTAAAAGGAAGATTAAGCTTATAGGAAGTTTATTAAAGAAGGAGAGAAGAGGTTAGAATCCTAAGGGAGGAAAGCTTTCTCTTATACTTATAAGGGGAGAGTAAATTATTATAGTAGCTTAAAAGATAAAGCATAAAGTAATCTAATAAGAGATATTATAAGACTAGTATAGCCCTAGGACTAACCTAGGACTAGGCTAAACCTACTCTTCCCTCTTAGTACCTAAATAAAACTAGGTACTTAAGTTTTATAATATAACTAGACTAGGGGTAAGTTAGACTTAGCTAAAAAGTAAGGCTATAGAAGAGTTAGTAAGAAAGTAAATTAATAGTAAAAGGCTATAGTAAGCCTAGATTTACTTCCCTATAGGGGATTATAAGGAGGGCTATAGCTAGGGCGCCCTAGGCCTAGACATATATTAGAAATAGGTATTTTCTCTTTTCTTTTCTTTTCTTTAGATTAAGGGGATAAGGCTAGTATAAGCTAGTAATAAGCATATATAATAGGCTACTTACTAAGTGGCGTAGACCTGTAGTAGGGCTAGCGCTAGACTGCAAATAGATATAATAGGGTTTTTCTTCCTATTTAAGGGTTTTCCTATTAGCTAACCTAATGGAGTACTAGTACTAGCCATATTTATAGAGCTAGCTAGAGTATACAATATATATATTGGCTTATATTACTTACATTACTTATATTACTTATATTACTTATATTACTTATATTACTTATATTACTTATATTACTTATATTACTTATAATATTCTTAGTGTTAAAGTTTATTTAAAAATAAATAAGCAATAAATAAATAAAATATGAATATAAGTAAGTATAAGTAAATTACTATAGGAAAACCTAGACTTTTTAGTTATATAGTATTTTAAGGTTTTTAAAATATTAATAAAATAAAATACTTTTCTCTCTTATGTTTTTAATAATATAATAATATAATTATAGTATTTATAGTATTTATAATATATAAATTAAAAGTGGGTCTAAGTATTTTTCTAAAATAGGTTAAACTAATTGTAATTAAGGTTATTAGAGTTATTATAGGTATTAAAATTATTATAATATATTAAATAAAAGTGGGCCCTAGTTTTATTTCTAAAAATAGGTTAAACTAATTGTCATTAAGGTTATTAGAGTCATTATAGTCATTATCAGAGTATTGCATTACAATTCATTTATAGTGTTTTTTTTAATAAATAATATATATCTAATCTTAGAAAATATATATAGATATAAAAATTCTTTATTTAGATAGATAACTAAGAAACTACAATGTAGTTATATATAAAAGTGGGTCTAAAAGTGGGTTATTTAGCTATAAATTAGAAAAACTATATTTTACTACATTTTACTATAAAAATACATTATAAATATAGTGTTTCTAATTAACGGCTAAATAACTTACTTTTAGACTTACTTTAATAAATAGTATTTTCTTAGGATTCATTTCTTTAAGATTACGTAATTTATAGGATAATATCTTTTATTATAAGCTAGATATAAAATTAAATATAAAAACTACAAAACACACTACACTAACTACAAATAATACTCTAGTTATTATAATAATTATAGTATATTGAATAAAAGTGGGTCCTAGTATTATTACTAAAATAAGTTAAACTTATTTTTTATAGCTTAATTTAGCTATATAGCCTAATTTGAATAAAACTATTAGTTATATATTAGTACTTCATAAATAATAGTATATTATATTCTTTCTTTATATATTATAGTAATAAGATATATAAAGTTACTATATATAATTTTCTAAACCTTTAGTATTATAAAGCTCAAAGTAATATTAGATTAGTTTTAATAGTAAATAAATAGTTTAAGCTATTTTTAAGTTCTTATTATATTACTAATAATATTTAGGAACTATATATATACCTTACTAACTTCTAGTAATTTATTTATATATATCTTACCAACTTCTAGTAATTTATTTAGATTTATTAATTAATTAAATAATTTTATTATATTAGTTTAGGGTATTTTTAATTAAAAGTTATAATAATAATTTATAGTAATAGTAAATAATATAATATAAAGGTTTTTCTTAAAGTTATATTAGTAAAAAAAGGGTTAAGAATAATAGTTTTATTAAAAAGTTATAATTTTATATATTACCCTAGTTATAGTAAAATCTTTAAAATACTAAAATATTATAACTTAAATAACTAATTAAATTAAATAGCTAATAATAAAGGCTTAAAATTAATAATCTTCTATTAATCTATATAAAAATACTAACTTATAAAAAGACCCACTTTTTTTTACCTAACACTATATTTATAGTGTTTATAGTATAGTGTAGTTAGTAACTACACTAACTATAAGCTAAAAAAACTACACTATAAATACAAAATTTTCCTAAAAACTACACTAACTACACTACAAACAATACTCTGATTGATATACAAGTAGTGTCTAAGTTTCCACCTTAGTGCTAGTAATTATGATTTTCTCTATTCTATAATATTTAATAGTGTTTACCTATTATAGCTAAACCTTTCTAATGAAATATCCCACCCTTAGTTCCTTAACTATAGTAATCATAAAGTAAATTACTTAGCTTAAATAACTTAAGAAACTATAAAATAAGAAATAAGAACTTATTAACTTATTATAGCTTAATATAAGGGATAACTAAGTAAAGAGATAGTAAAGAGCTAGTATATTCTTAAGTTATAGTAGTTAAGAGATTAAAGTTTAAAATATTACTAATCTCTAATACCTTATAAATCTATGTATAAGATATAGATTAATAACCTAAACTATACCTTTAATGAGGTAAAATAAAAATACTAATATAATTACTAAAAGATTTTCTTTATACTTAACTGTATATATACTAACTATAAGGTAAGATAAGACTATTACCTTAAAGAGTAACTAGCTAATAGCTAGGATAACCTTTAAGATAATTAGAATAAGTTTTAGACTTAAATACTTATATTATTAAGGGACTTTATAAATAGCTATATAGCTAGAAAATATAAAGTAATATAAAGGCTAAAGCCTTATTAAGTTTAGTATTTACTTAGATTTACTAGAGAAATACCTAGAAAAAGCTATAAAGAAGTTATATACTTTTATATTCTTTATAAAACTACTTCCTAACCTATAGGCTTATATTAACTTATATACCTTTATTATTAGAAAACTTATAAAGAGGTTATATAACTTACCTAGTGGCTTTAGAAGGTAATACTAAAGAGTAAGTAAAAGCCTAAGTACCTAGGAGATAAAGGCCTATATAAGGCTCCCTAATATTATTGTCAGAAGGTAGGGATGTAATAGGTTGATGAAAAGCGTTCGATTTAGTCAATCAGAGGTGCAGACGGCACCCGACTTTTGTACCTAAAAGGTACACAGTGCGCTACGGTCTTATCTAACTAAATCCAGTACATCTAATATATCATATCCACCGTTGTCTTAAGGAGGGTCTTATCTTCGTTAATGCGGTTAATGCGACGTTCTAGCGTTATTAGAGCCCTCACCCTAACACACCCCCTAGCTAATAACTAAAATAAAGCTATAAGTTATATAGGTTATATAGGATCTTAATAGATTTCTAGTGTTTTTAAATATTTAGGTATTAGTTATAGCCTAATTCTATAGTAAAATTCCTTATGCTTTAGCCCTAATAGAGGCTTTATAAAGCTATTAGTAAGCATCTTAGAGGTCTTTATCTAATTAACCTTAATATTACCTAGGGTATATTGCTCTTAAATCTATATTTAATTTATATTAAGATACTTAAGGCTAGTCTAAAGCCTTCCTTCCTTATACTCTATAATACAAATTATTTACTTATTATTACACTAGATAATTAAGAGAGGTAATGTGTGTATATTAATATTATAAAGTAGTTATCCTAGTAATATATACTCTTTTATACTATAATTTAAGGTAAAGAGCTTTATTTCTATACTTAAAGTTATTATATAATATTACCTACCTAATTTCTAATTTATTATAGCACTATATATAATAAATACATAGCCTTATATTAATTTCCTAGTATTAGGGTTATCTCTAAGAGAGATATTAGTGCTTAAGAAGAGTATATTAAAGCTATTATCCCTAGAGTATTAGATATATAGCTTCTTTGTGTTCTAAGTGTATCTAATAATGCCTTTAGTAAGTTTAATATACTTAGAAGAAGGGTTAGTTAAGAATGTAGTAAGCTTTAAAGCTATAAAGGCTATATTAGGTCTTCTAATAATATAGAGATATACTAATAATCTAATAATTACTTAGAATAGATTAATTTTTTCTTTAGTAGCTTAACTATTATTTAGATAGATAGTAGCTATATAAAGAGAAGTAATAGAGCCCTTTAAATTATTATCTATAATATTAGGAATAAATTTCTATATAATCTTATAGATATAGGATTCTTAAGATAACTATATCTTCTTTATAGCTTAATTTTAAATAATCTTAATCCTTAGAAACCACTTTAATTCTCCTTAATCCTTAATATCTAGGTTATTTATTAGTTAATTATATAGAGTATTAAATTTATCTTTAAATTTACCTAGGAATATTACTATAATATTATTTACATAGAAGAATAGGATAATTCTATCCTTTATAAAGATATATAGGTCTTCCTTTCTCTAAATAAAGCCTATCTTTAGTAGGAATTATATTAGATATAGGAACTATTATTTTAGAGCTTCTCTAAGACTATATAATACTTATATTATCTTCTAAAGATAACCCTTTGCCTTTAAGCTTTCTAGTAGCTTATAGAAGATAGGTTCTTTAAGTTTTATATAAGGAAGGTATTCTAAATATTATATTATTAAGTATTAAAGTTATTTATATAGTAAATAGTAAGTAGCATTTATAGAGATTATAAAGTAAGCGTGGTAGTGTAGTTATTAAGGTTATCCTTTAGCTATTAATTCCCTTATATAACTATTTATACTTTAAACTCTATAACTATACCTTTCTTATTAGTCTTATACTTAAAAACCTATCTAAGGTTAATAATTTCCTTATAGGAGTTAAGATAAAATACTTCCTCTAGGATATCTTCCTAGTAATTTAAGAATAGAAGCTTATTAACTTCTTCTATAATTACTTCCTTCTAGTAGTTATAATATATTAAAGCTATTACTTAATAGTAATAGGTAGGTTCTAGGGCATATCCTTAATTCTAAGGCTATATTAGGCACCTTATAATGTAGTAGTAAAGGTAAAATAGGATTAAGCTTACTAAGCTTTCCTAGATTTCTTCTATTAGCGTTTTCTAGTAATAATATTATTTAGATTAATACCTTTACTATAGGAGAGTAAAGCATTAAAATATAGATTCTCTAGGCCCTTACTACCTTTAGTAGTAATTTTACTAGTATTAGTAGTAAGCTCTATGTGTTTTATTATTACCTTATATATAAAGCTATTAAACTCTTAGAAGAGCGTATTATCTCCTTATAATAGAAGCTTTATATTCTCTATAGAAATAGGGTGCTTATAAGAGGAGTTAGGAGGGGTTAGAAATACACTAGAATAGCTCTCTTCTTACTATAAGGCTTAAAGAGGTGTTTTTACTTTAATCTAGTTATTTTCCTATATTATATTTACTAGTATTAAAGGGAGGTTATTATTATCTTTAAGCTTTATTTTAATAAGGTCTTAACTAATTTCCTCTTTAATGTTTTTAGCCTTAAGCTCTTTAAGTAAATTAATTATTAATATTTTCTCTTTCTAAGCTAATTTAAGCTCTTCTTTTAGTTTAAAGAAGGTATTCTTATTAAACTAAATATAAGCTAATATAATTACCTTCTAATTCCTTAACATTAGAACCTAGATAATATACTATAACTTTCCTTTATATCTAACTAGATAACTAATATAAGCCTTCTACTTAAGTTAAGGTATTAAATTATTTAATTTTATATATTCTAAAGCCTTTATAGTTATAGGAAAGGCTTTATAACTATAGGTATAAAGGTAAGATATTAAGGGCTTTTGTAATTCTAATAACTATAAATAAGTAAGTATAGTCTTCCTAGCCTAATTCCACTAAAGCTTATATAGTATAATCTATTTACTATAATATTTAAAAGGTATTTAATTTAGAAGGTATATAGCTATACTAAATACCTTATTATTAAGTTTATATAGGAGGTTTACCTCTAGACTTAGTATTCTAGCCTTTTACTTTATTACCCCCTAGATCTCTTTACCTTACTATTCTAACTAGGTATTAAGGAGCTAAATTATATACTAAGATGCCTAAAAGGGCTATCTTATCTCTTATTTCTCCTATAAAGAGGGCTTTCTTAATATTACTATATAGAAAGTAAAGCTAAATCCTAAATTATATACTTAGGAAGCTTATTATTATATAAAAGTAGTTATAAATCCTATTCTTTAATTTAAATAAGTAAAAGAAATATATTAAGGTTATAAGGTATATAAATATATACTAATACCTATTACTATTCTAATATTCTAAGTTATAATAGTCTAGATCTATAGATAATCTATAACCTAGTTCTTAAGGAAGTCCCTTAGGTGTAGCTTTTAATCTCTAGTGCCTTGCTTTACCTATAGCATATATCTTACACTATATAAGGCTAGGTCTAATTATTTTAATACCTAGAGTTATATTTATAAGCTATGTAAAGGCTTCTATACCTAGATAACTATATTATTAATACTATAAGTCTATGTTTCCTTTTATAGAAGGTTTTAGTGTTCTAGAAGCTATATAAGCCTCTTTTAAAACCTTAGATAGCTTTAATAATATAAAGAGATTATTAACCTTATATAGTTTAGCTATAGGATAGCCTCCTTATATTAATATATTCTTCTTCTATTTCTAAAAGATACTTATATTTATTAGAATCTTTACTAATATAATATTAATATTAAATTCTAGAATATATAGAGTATTTACTAGCACTATAGTCCTTATAGCTTATATAATACGATCTATAACTATAATTTATACTATACCTTAACCTAAAGCTATATATACTATACCTCTAGCTCTAACCTTTATTTTAATATTCTTATTAAATTTAGATAGCTTAAACTAGTAAATATTATTAAAGATATAAGTATTTACTTTAGAATTATAGATAATTATATTATTCTTTATTTCTAAAGTATTTACTATATTTAAAAAAGTAATTATAACCTCCTTTATTAGTTTAGGATACTTAGATTAAATAGATATTAATATATTAGTAGATTTCTTACCTAGTGTAGTTATAATAGAGTTATTTATAAGGTTTTATAAAGGAATAATAATATCTCTATTTTCTCTTACTTCTCTAGCTTCTAACCTATAGCCTTTAACTTCTCCTTAGGGTTTTCCTTAAAATACTTCTTAATATTTTCCTTTAAGGTCTTCCTAACTAACTAGTTCTTTAGAGTAACCTCTAGCTTATAAAGAGTCTTAAAGGAATTATAGTATTCCTACTACTTTAAAGTATTATTAATATTATAGCTAGAATAGCTAGGGCACTTAGATTACTCTAATTTATTCTAACTATTTAATCTTTTAGATATAAGGGCATTTACTAACTTTACTAAGCTTTATAAAGCTTTATAGTTATATTTAAATTTAGTAATAGCCTTTAGGAAGTCCTATTTCTTTCCTTTATTTAAGAGATTATTCTATTTCTTCTAGAATAATTTAAATTTACTTTAAAGAGATATAATAAATTTATAGAGTATTATCTCTTTAGTCTATTAAGTCTTAAGGTCTTAGTAATTTCTCTATAGTACCTTACTTATTATAGCTTACTTATACTAATTATAAGTTCCTTTAGCTTATAGATAATTATTAAGATAGGTTTTTATAAGAATAAGTATTTTCTTAGTGTTTAGTTAATACTAGTCCTAAAGAAGCTTTAGTATTCTTTAAGAGTAAAGCTAAATTAACTCTTTCTCTTTAACCTTAGTATTAAAATTAAGAGAGTCTTAAATATTCTTTAAAAGGGTCTTATAAATAAACTCCCTAATCTTTAGTAATTACTTTAATAGGATTATATACTTTATAAGGTTAAATTAAAGTTCTTTATATTAAAAGTTAAAGTAGTCTTTTATATCTTTATAAGTAATTCTCTAGTCTTTAAGAGTATTAGGGTTATCTAGTAAGACCTCTAGTCTTAGTCCTCTCTATAGGTAAGTAGGTATTATAGGCTCTTAAAGTAATTTAACCTTATTAGGGTTAATATACTCCTAGATACTATAGGACTCTATATAATTATTAATCTATATATACTATTTAATCTAGTCCTTCTCTAATAATAACACTATATTAGGGTTTCTTTAGATATTATAAAAGGAATATACTAGGGTAAGGAGGTATAAAAGTAATATATTTAATATATAGTAATAGATTAAGCTTATCTTATAAAGCTTAGAAGTATTAATAATATTAAATAGAGTATATAATTTAAAGATAGTAATAATAAGGGCATTAGAAGTCTCCTAGGCTTATAACTATTAGAAGGTAAGGATATAATAGGTTAATAAAAAGCATTTAATTTAGTTAATTAGAGGTACAGATAGCACCTAACTTTTATACCTAAAAGGTACATAGTGCGCTATAGTCTTATCTAACTAAATCTAGTATATCTAATACATTGTATCCACTGTTGTCTCAAGGAGAGTCTTATCTTCGTCAATGCGGTTAATGCGACGTTCTAGCGTTGTCAGAGCCCTCACCCTGACAATTATAGATATAACTTCCTATAGGGCTATAGACCCTATAGAGATTAGAAAGACTAAGATAAAGAGAAAATCCTAGCTATATACCTAAATAATAGTAAAGTTAAGGGTAAAAGGTAATATTATAATTATAATAGTATAAAGCACTTTATATAATATTATAATAAGCTAAAGAAGGAGTACTAAGAAAGCTAGAAACTCCCTAAGGTAAAAGTAAATACCCTTACCTTTACCTCTAATACTAGGGTACTAATAAGGTATTAATTTTATATACTAGTTATTATTTATAGGTATAAAGATATTAAAATAGTAGCTAATCTTAATAGTTACACTAAGTTTAATATTATTAGCGCTAAGTTTATTTAGACTTATAGGCTTAACTGGGCTAAGGCTATAGTACCTATTATTAAGGTAGTAAGGGCTCTTATAGTCTATTAATATAGTGTCTATAAGGTACCTATTATTATTAGAGACTTAAGAGAGGAAGAGAAGGACCTTAAGATACTATATATAGCTATAGATAAAAACCTAAGAGTAAGGGAAAGCCTTATATTAATTAGAATATATACACTAGTAATAGAATATATATATCTCTATTTATATTTATAAGAATAGTACTTTAAGAAAAGAAAAATAGCCTTTTATTATTAACTCCTTATAAGTTTATAAAGATAATATATAATAAGACTATTATATATACTATTATAGGGGTTATAGAAGATAAGTTTATTACCTTTAAAGATAATAAGAAAGTAAAAGTATATAGAACTATTAAGGATATCTTAAAGGAATTATATAAGTTTAAAGATATATTTATATTAAATAAGGTAAGAAGCCTTTTATTAAGAAAGATAACTAACTATATAATTAATCTTATATAAGGGTTATACCCTATATAAACCTATTGCCTCTCTCTCCTAAAGTAAGCTAAAAGAGCTTTATAAGTATATTAATAATAACCTAAAGAAAGGCTAGATATGATCCTTAAAAAGCCCTATAGGTATACTTATCCTATTTATACTAAAGAAGGACAGGATACTTTAACTATATATAAATTATTAGGGACTTAATAAAGTAATATTAAAGAATTACTATACTCTTCCCTAATTTTAGAGATTTTAGACTAGTGCAAAGGGCCTGTTTTTTCTTAAAGATTAATATTAAAGATACTTACTATTAAATTTATATTAAAGAGAGTAATAAATAAAAACTATATTTTATATATATTATAAGCACTATAAATACCTTATAATACCTTTTAGGTTAACTAATACCCTAGTTACTTTCTAGAGCTATATTTATAAAGCACTATATAAGCGAGTTAATACTATTTTATTGAGAATTGGAAGGGGAAGGTATTAGAGGGATAGGAAGACCTCCTAATAGATTCCTAGATAGCTAGCGCAATGAACGGCGCAGCGACCTATAGATAACTAGATCACGATAGATTATTTAAGATAGAAGGCTTAGATAGTTATATATAGTTAATTTCTAGCGTACGGATAGTCTAATAAGTAATAAGAGGATATTTTAAGTCCCCTTATAGACCTACTAACTATATTAATAGAAGGGGTTGCTAGGAGGGCTTTATAAGCTACTTTTATTTTCTATAAAATTTATTTATATAGGAAAAGTAAAAATTAACTTATAGCTATATAAACTAGACACCTATGTAAACTAACTTATTACTTTTAAAGTATACCCCTATAAATAAAAACCACTATTATATCTAGCAAAATTCAAGGATTTAAATAGTATATATTAGCCTTTTATATAACTACTAGTTCCTAGTTATAGTTAATTTTAGTTTCCTTTAGGGTAACCTAGTTAGCTTAGTCATATATACTATAGCTTTGCTTTAGTGGTAACGCAAGTTTTATGGCAACTAACGCTATAACTAACGCTGCAGCCTAGGTTATAGCAACGTAACTAGGCAACTAGTGGGCCTATAAAATAGTGCTATAAATAGCATTATTTTAACACTCCTCTAGAAAAGTATAAGGTAACTAATTTAATGCCTAATAACTTAGCTCTTTAATAGATATCTAAGTTATCTATAAATTCTAATAAATTTAATTAACTTTTTAACCATAAATCTAATAACCTTTTAACTAGAATTCTAGTGTTTTTATTAATTTATATTCTTTAACTATTTTGTTAATTTTGTAGTTATATCTAGGTCCTTATGTTTATAAGGCCTAGTAGTTTAATAAATTCTTAAAATTTATTATTAGGCAGGGGCTTAGTTAAGCTATCTACAGGCATATCTTTAGTGTTAATATAGATAACCTTAGCTATACCCTTCTATACCTTTTCTCTAGTATAGTTAAGTTTTAGCAGGGTATACTTTATTTTACTAGGAAGAGCAAGGTTCTTAGCGGTAGTAATAGCTCCTTAGTTATTACTAAAAATCAGAACTAGAGGGCTATAGGTAGCTTTATTTCCTTAAAAGGCTATAAAACCACTCTATCTCCCTAATAGCTTTATATAGGGCATAAGATTCAGCCTCTAAGGTTAATAAAGCTATTATAGTTACCTTTTTAATTTCTAGCTAATAGGGCCTTCTACTAGCTTAAAAAGATAAGCATAGGTTAATTTAAAAGAGATCCTATCTCTAGTAAAGTCGCTATTATAGAATCTAATAAGGGTTGTAGTTATAGAGGCTTTAGCATTTAAAACAATCTTAGACCTTCTATAGGTTATAGAATAACCTATAGTGCTAGAAAGGTACCTAAGTAAGTGTTAAGAAGCATCTAAATGTTCTATAAATAGCTTAGATAGTGCTATAGAAAGCCACTAGACTAGAAAAGCAATATTAGGTCTAGTTAGAAGCATTAGGTATATAATAGTCCTTACTATACTCTAATATAGCTTATAATTAGAGGATAAAAGAGGTTTAGTTATTGCTTATTTTATAATTCTAGGTTATAAGGGAATTTAAATAGGCTTAGTATCTTTTATATTAAACCTTTCTAGGGCTTTACAAATATACTAGGACTAATAGATAGTAAGGGTCCTTTTCTTTTAATTTCTAGTGATTTAAACGCCTAGGAAAAATTCGGCTAGTCCACAGTCTTCTATAGGATAAGCTTTATGTAAAAGCTTCTTTAATCTATTAATATAGTTAAGGTCTAGTCCTATTAGAAGGCAGTTATTTACATAAGTCGCTATATATATAGATGTAGTTAGGTTATAAAAGACAGCTAGGTTAGATATTAAGGGGTGGAAACCATACTTATAAAGAAGATCCTTTAAAGCCTACTACTACTCTCTAGAGCTCTATTTTAATCTATATAAAGCTTTTAAAGGAAAATAACCTGCTTTTAAGAGGGTTTATAGCTATACTTCTTAAGTAATTTAGCTAATTTAGGCATAGCTTTAGTAAATTTAGTAAATCTATCTAGGATTTATATATAAATAGCTTCCTTTAGCATGCTATTTAAAAAAGCCCCTATAAAATTAATTTATTTAACTTCCTAGTTATTAGAAGCTACTAGAGCTAATAATATTCGCTAACTAGGAGGAATGCTTACAGTAGCATAGGTCTTAAGATAATCTTAACCTTCTATTTACATAAAGCCTTTAGTAATAAGGCAGGCCTTATATTTTAAAGGATTATTTTCTTTATCCTTTTAAGCTTATAAATAAGCTTATTTTTAAGAATCTTCTAGCCCTAAGGGACTTAGTCTATCCCTATAAATTTAAGGGTTCTAGTAGTTAAAAGCTACTTAAATTTGCTAAAAGTAATATCTATCTATTTTTAACTATTCTTGCTTTTTAAAGCTTGTTTCTAGGTCTTAGGGGTATCTAAGTTATTATTAGTGGATAATTTAGCCTTTTCCTAAGCCTTAAAGCATAACTCCTTAATAAAAGAAGTTATATTAAAATTATTAATATCTATAGCATTAGAATTAGCTAATAGATTTCCTATAGGTACCTTATTAGGGGCTATAGGGCTAGGGCTCTCTAGGGATACTAGATTTTTAGGCTTTAGATTATCCTAAACCTCTAGATTATCTTATAAGGGATTATAAAGATTATTAATTCCTCCCTCTAAAGAATAACTCCCTAAAGGCTTAGGGGTCCTTATAGAGCCTATATCCTCTATAATTTTAATAAAGCTAGTCTTTATAACTAACCTTTAGAGGGAATATAAATAAGATAGACATTAGAACCTAGAGTAGCTAGTAACTAACTAGGGATAGTCCTAGGGGCTAGCTTTTGCAGCTTAGATCTCTGCTTTAAAGGTATTAGGACCTTATAATAAGACCCTATAGCCTAATCTTAGAAAAATTAGGTTTATAGGTAGTCTTAGGCTCTAAGTTAGCTAGATATAGCTACTTAGGGTTAAAGGTTTAGTTATATTAGTAGTAATATTAACTAAATCCACTATAGCTAGTAGGATATAAGACTATAGATAAAGGGGCAACTTAGACTACTAAAGAGTAGCCCTAAGTTAGTTAAGGATAACCCTAATAGCCCTCTTAACTAGCCTATTCTGTTTATAAATATAGGGGTAAGAGGTGCTAAAATAAATTCCTTTAGAAGATAACTATAACTAAAGGTTGTTATTTATTTTAGTACCTCTATTAAAGTAAAGGTACCTAGGATACGCGTTATATTAGTTTTTAGGGCCTTAAAGAAGCCCTTAATAGCATTATAAAGGGTCTAACCTTTTTATTAGCTAATAAAAGCACTATTTATACTAGGATTTTTATTTAATAGGAATAAGGACTAGGGCCTTCTTATTATATAGTATAGGTTTAATTTTAACTATATCTCCCTCTAAAATATCTAAAACTCTAGGGGGTCCTAAATAGGTCTTTTGCTAGGTCTTCTAATAGCCTTAGTTTATATATAGGCTAAGCAGTTAAAATCCTTTTCTTTAATAGTGGAAAAATTAGGGATCCCTTTAGCTAATTTTAATAATTCCTTTAGTAAGGAAGCCCTATATATCTAAGTTAAATATGCTAAAGAAAGGCTAAATCTAGTAATTTCTTATAACTAGAATCTAGCTTTTTAGGGCTATTATCCCCTAGCTCCCTATCTTACTAGGCTTCTTAAGAATCATAGGCCTCGGGGATTCTAGATGGCCACTATTATTATCTAATATATTAGGATATGGACCTTCTAAATCCCCTATAGAAGATGCCTAACTAGGAGCTTTAGTAGGATATAGGGCTAAATCTTCTTCTTTAGAGTTAATTTCTTTAATTTCTTAATATTCCTTAGGATCTAGGGTAGGTTACTATGGAATTTAAACCTCTATAGGGTAGTAAAACCTATATAAGTCTTATAGGCTTAATATTTAGTGTAACTTTAAGAGCCTATAAAGGAGAGGTAGGTTAAATACTTATAAATCTTAGGGGTTACTTACCCTTTAATTTATAAAAAGAAGCTATGTTTAGTAGGTTCTAATAACCTATAGGGACTTTTATTAGCTAGGAATAGCTAGTCTTTTATAAGATAACCCCTAGAAAGATAGTAAGTTAAACCACTAACTAGGTTTATATTTATACTAGGAAATATAGGGTATTTAGTAGAGCTAAAGGCCTATATTCTAGTTAATTTTTCTTAACTAGAATATTAAAAATAGCGGTGCCTCTTCCTTTAGGATAAATAGGTTCTCTAGCTATAATTATAGGGCTAGTTTTACCTTTCTTAAGGGGCTTAAAGTCCCTAAAGAAAGCCCTATTATTATAAATATAATAAGAAGAACCTATATTATATAAAAAGGAGTTTTTAACTATATTATTAGAGTAGCTAAAAGTAGGCTTGCTAGTAGTGTTACTAGTAGTACTAGAAGTATCTAAATTAGATTTAGAACTACTATTATTATTACCACTAGATTCGCTAGAATCTAGTTCTTTAATGTATCCTATGGCTAGGCTATAGCCTAAAGTAAAAGTAGCTTCTTTTCCTTTTCTTTAGACCTATTATTACTACTCTTTTCTTCTTCTTTTAGAGGCTTTAGAGGGGTTTAAATCCTTCTTATCCTACTCTTCCTTAGCGTTAGAGTCCTTCTTAGGGGTAGGATTAGATAAATTCTTTCCTAGTCCTTAGAGTTTCCCTTATTATTATTAGAAGCCTTATAACTAGGAGCCTTAGCTATAGGGAGGTTTTATCTCTTTATTCTTCTAATAAGTCTGCTATAAGAAACTGTAAATTTAGGTTATTTATAGGCAATCCTTATGCCCTAGAAGCTCTAATAGTAAATCTTTATCTCTTAGCCTAACTAGGAAAGGTCTACTTTAATACATTAATATAATAATTTCCTTAATTAATAGGTGTAATCTCTATATTATAAAGTTATAATCTAGCTAGTAAATTATTAAAATTAGCATTAAAAGCCTCTAAAGATTCCTTATAATTTAAAAATTTAGGGAATAGTAGCTAGCATATAGCATACTACACTAGATTTTAGTACTTTATAAATACTACTTAATAAGGACTTTATAGGCTTCTTTAGGGATATTTACTAATATATAGCTACTTAAGGTCCTAATTAGTAGCTATCTCTTAATATTATTAAAAGAATAGCTTAATTAGAGTTAGCTAGCTAGCTTACTATGCTTAGATTATATAGAAATTTAGGTAATCCTAGGGCTCTAAATTAGATATTTAGGGCTTACTTTTACTAATTATAGTTTTTAGGGCCTTTTAGCTTAGCTCTCTCTAGAATAGAATATACTTTCTTATTTAGTTCTTTTATAGCACTTTAATTAAAAGTAGCTTAAAGGTTACTAAAAGGTAGTATAGAAGATTTAGTAGCTAGGTCTTCTCTAGGAACCTTAGTATTTTCTTCCTTAGGTCTAGAAAAGGCCTAAAGACCTTATATAGCTAATATAGTTTGCGTTAATTTACTTAGAAGATTATTAATACTAGCCTTATTTTTAATATAATTATCTTTATAATACCTAATAAAATTAGTTAAGGTCTTACCTTATTACTTAATTTAGCTCTGTATTTATTATTATAAAGCACTAGCTAAGGTAGCTAAAGGTTAACCTTCTATATCTATCTAATTAGGGTCCCTAGGGGGCTAGAAGGGCCTGTAGTAGGTCTAGAAGGTCCTATAGTAAGGCCCTTACCCTTAAGATTAAGTAGTGCTATCTTCTAAAATCTTAAAAGATTTTCTATATATAATCTCTAAATTTCTTCCTATTATAAATAACGTGTGCTAGGAATTACTTATATTATAAATCTGCTTACACACGTAAAATACGTAGTACGGCTATTTAATAAGGTAGCCTTTAAGGTTAAAAAGTAGGTCTAGTGTATATGTAAATAAAAATAGGCTAGTGAAAATTCTTAGGGAAAATTTTCTTAACACTAAAAGCTATAGATAGGAATATAGATAAAATAAAACATATAACGTAATGTAGTTATAATCTAACGTAATATAATAGGTTAAAAAGCCTAGTATATAATATACTAGAAGTCTAATAATAATAAGAGAAGTGTAGTGTATTTACAGCGTAGATAATATTAATAATAGTTATAATAGTAAATAGAATTACTAAAAATCTATTAATAGTGTAAATAGTTAGTTATAGTTATAACTAGTGGTTACGGTGTGGCTTGTAATAAATTTAACACTAAAGGTTTACTATTATAATATATAGTGCTAGTAAATAAAAGCTTTAAATTCTAGCAGATTTCCTTTATAATCTAAGAGCCTATAGTGTAGTAAAACTATAACTAATAGCTAAAAATCTAGTAATTATAGTAAAATAACGCAGTGTAATAAAGTAAATCTATAGGCCTTCTAGGCTTATAACCTATTAAGAATTAGAAGGGAAGGTATTAGAGGATAGGAAAACCTCCTAATAGATTCCTAGATAGCTAGTATAATAAAGGGCGTAGTAACCTATAGATAACTAGATTGTAATAGATTATTTACTTTAAGAGCTTAGATAGTTAAATATAGTTAATTTCTAGTGTATAGACAGTCTAATAAGCAATAAGAGGATATTTTAAGTCTTCTTATAGACTTACTAACTATATTAATAGAAGGGGTTACTAGGAGGGTTTTATAAGCTATTTTTATTTTCTATAAAATTTATTTATATAGGAAAAGTAAAAATTAACTTATAGCTATATAAACTAGATGCCTACGTGGACTAACTTATTACTTTTAAAGTGTACCCCTATAAATAAAAACCACTATTATATCTAGCAAAATTCAAGGATTTAAATAGTATACATTAGCCTTTTATATAACTACTAGTTCCTAGTTATAGTTAATTTCAGCTTCCTATAGGGTAACCTAGTTAGCTTAGTTATACATGCCATAGCTTTGCTTTAGTGGTAACATAGGTTGTGTGGTAACTAACGCTGTAACCAACGCTATAACTAACACTGTAACCGACGCCACAGCCTAGGTTATAGCAACGCAACTAGGCAACTAGTGGGCTTATAAAATAGTGCTATAAATAGCATTATTTTAACAACTATTTATACCGGGATTTTTAGTTAATAAGAATAAGGACTAGGGCCTTCTTATTATGTAGTATAGGTTTAATTTTAACTATATCTCCCTCTAAAATATCTAAAACTCTAGGGGTCCTAAATAGGTCTTTTACTAGGTTTTCTAATAGCCTTAGTTTACGTATAGGCTAAGTAGTTAAAATCCTTTTCTTTAATAGCGGAAAAATCAGGGATCCCTTTAGCTAATTTTAATAATTTCTTTAGCAAGGAAGCCCCATGTGTCCGAGTTAAATATGCTAAAGAAGGGCTAAATCTAGTAATTTCTTGTAACTAGAATCTAGCTTTTTAGGGCTATTATCCCCTAGCTCCAGAGTATTGTTTGTAGTTTAGTTAGTGTAGTTTTTAGGAAAATTTTGTATTTATAGTGTAGTTTTTTGAGCTTATAGTTAGTGTAGTTACTAACTACACTAACTACACTACACTATAAAAACTACAAATATAGTATTAGGTAAAAAAAAGTAAGTCCTTTTATAAGTTAGTATTTTTATATAGATTAATAGAAGATTAGTAATTTTAAGCCCATATTTCTAGCTATTTAATTTAATTAGTTATTTAAGTTATAATATTTTAGTATTTTAAAGATTTTACTATAACTAGGGTTATATATAATATTATAACTTTTTAATAAAACTATTATTCTTAAACCTTTTTTTACTAATATAACTTTAAGAAAAACCTTTATATTATATTATTTACTATTACTATAAATGATTATTATAACTTTTAATTAAAATAAAAATACCTAAACTAATAGAAGAAATTTAATTAATTAATTAATGAATCTAAATAAATTACTAGAAGTTAGTAGGATATATGTATAGTTCCTAAATATTATTAGTAATATAATAAGAACTTAAAAATAGCTTAAACTATTTGTTTACTATTAAAACTAATTTAATATTACTTTTAGCTTTATAATACTAAAGTTTTAGAAAATTATATATAGTAACTTTATATATCTTATTACTATAATATATAAAGAAAGAATATAATATACTATAATTTATAAAGTATTAATATATAACTAATAGTATTATTTAAATTAGGCTATATAGCTAAATTAAGCTATAAAAAATAAGTTTAACTTATTTTAGTAATAATACTAGAACCTACTTTTATTTAATATACTATAATGACTATAAGGACTATAATAACACTAATTATAAGTAGTTTAACCTATTTTTAGAAATAACATTAGGACCCACTTTTATTTAATATACTACAATTATCATAATGACTATAATGACTCTAATAACCTTAATTACGATTGGTTTAACCTATTTTAAAAAATAATAATGAGACCCACTTTTATTTAATATACTACAATTATTATAATAACTATAATAACTCTAATAACTCTAATAACCATAATTATGATTAGTTTAACCTATTTTTAAAAATAATAATGGGACCCACTTTTATTTAATATATTATAATTATTATAATATTTATAATGACTCTAATAACCTTAATTACAATTAGTTTGACCTATTTTTGGAAATAACATTAGGGCCCACTTTTATTTAATATACTATAATTATCATAATGACTATAATTACTACAATTACCTTAATTATAATTAGTTTAACCTATTTTTGGAAATAATATAAGGACCCACTTTTATTTCATATATTATAATTATTATAATAACTATAATGACTCTAATTACGATTAGTTTAACCTATTTGTAAAAATAAAATTAGCACTCACTTTTATATAATATATTGGAATAATTATGTTAGTTACACAGGGTGCCTAATATCAGGTTGTTAATGTTGTGAGCCTTGAGAATAGTATTGTTATTAATTATCTATTCTAAGCTATAGAAGAAAGAGAGAAAAGAGAGGGCAAAGAGAGAGCAAAAGTAAGGGTTCTTCTTGTGAGATATGAAACACAAAGGGGGCAATGTAGGTCACGTAACCACAAGCCCTGCCCTATTATAGGCCCGCATTGTGAGTTACGTGTGGGCCCTTACACGCGGGCTAACCACTCTGCTAACTATATAATTACGGCTACTAAGCGTAGTTAATATTATACATATTCTAACACTAGAAACTCTCTCTTTTAATATAACTATTAATATATAATATTAATAGAAAAGAAGAAAAGAAATAATAGACTATATTATAGTTAATTAGGATTTAGGAAATAAAAGAATAAAGATACCTATATAGGTATAGTAAGTAAAAGAAAGGAAAATAATAACCTATAATCTAGGGCCCTTAAATTAGAATAAAAGGGCCTCCTCTACCTCCCTTAATCTAATAAATAAAATTAATCTAGCTACATACTAATCCCCTTACTACTATAACGTTATTTACTATAATAGTCTTTCCTTCTCTATACTCTATATATATTATATAGAGATTTAAGAGACTACTATAGGTCTTCCTATAACTCTTATTAGGTTAGAAGTAATAATAAGTGTAGCTCTTATTAGAATTAGTAAACCTAATAAGAGTTATAGTCCTTTCTCTTTCTTTCTTCCTAGGAGGATTTTATATCCTCCTATAGTATTAGGACTAAATCCTAGGGATATTATCTATAGTAACTATCCTCTATATAGGTAACCTACCCTTTTATCTAGACTATTATCTAGTTACTTAAGATAAATTTCTTAAGGGCCTTATTTAGTAATACCTTTATAAAGGCATTAGCTAAGTTATTACTTCTATTAATCTAATAGATCTTATAGAGCTTATAGCGCTTATATAATTACTATAAGGCTATAATATTAATTATTAGGCATTTCTCCTTAGTAATACTAAGCTTAATAAGGTATTTATATAAAGAGTATAAATCTATATATACTATAACTAGGATTAAGGGAAGCTTTAGTTAACCTATAATTAATCTAATTATTATTATAATTATATAAGCTATATTAATGCCTATAACTATACTATAGACCTCTAAGGTAAGTACACTTTATATAACTCTCTTACTCTTAGTTAAGCTAAAGTGTATAATATTACCTTTAATTATAAACTTACTATCTTTATTATCTTTATTAGCTAGGATTAGTATATATCCTAGCTATAATATAAGGTCCTAGTTATTAGTGAATAATCTATCTATAAAGGTATAGATCTTTACTTTAGTAAGGTTAATTAGAATAAAGGTTAGGCCTCTTTCTAGGTAATCTATTTACTACTAGATTTAGTAATTAAGGGCTTTAATATTCTTAACTATTAGTTCCTAGTGTTATATAGTAACTAAAAGATTAAAGTAAGCTTCTAGTTAGTAAATTAAAGTAATATAAGTGCCTTAAGCCTATTACTTAATATACTTCTACTTTAAATTAGTTAATAGGATTAATTTAAGCTTATTACTTTACCCTTTCTATTATAATATAATATTCCTATTACTAAGGGTAATAATTCCTCTATTAAATATAAGTAGGTTATTCTCCTAAGGAATTACTTTAGTTTTATAGTAAAGGTAGTAGTAGTTAGTTAAGCTTTCTCCTTCTTAGAGAACTCCTTATCTAATAACCTAAGGGTATTATTAGTCTATATACCTATATAAGCGAATTCTAGGCTCTCTTTTATTATTATAAGTAAGTATAGGTTATATATAGAAGTCTTTATTTAGAGCTTCTCTCTATAATACTTATAATATATTACTTAATAGTATATTCTAGATTTTATAATACTATAGAGGGCTTAATTATAATTATAATTATACCTTTAGGGTACTAGTAGTGGATTTAGATTAGGAGCCTAGTAAGAATAACTTAGCTTAAGGCTATATGTAACTAGATATAGGCTTATGTAATATTATAAATCTATATAAGGTATCCTATTATAAGTAAAGAAGGAGCTATTATAAGGATAAGTTATTAACTAGCCTATTAGATTATTAGAGCTTATATTAAGATTAATTACTTTTTCTTATCCTAAATCCCTTAATTATAAGCTATAACTTCTTATATAGTTAACTTATCTTTCCCTTTACCTTATTAATAATATAAGTATTAAAGATTCTTAGGCTATAATACTTCTCTTTATTAAATATAATAAATTTAAAGATACCTTACTTAATTAAAGCATTAATCTTAGTCTTAGTAAAGAGCTTAAATAGCTTCCCTAGGGTTATAATAATGCCTTCCTTGCGTAATTAGATTATAAGGTTAAGGTTAGCCTTCTCCTTTGCTAATATAAAGATTATAATATTAGTCTTATTAATAATAGCTAGAGGGTTCTTATAGGGTCTTCTAGGCCTTTACTTTAGTAGGATTTCTAGTCCTAGGGCCTTATATTTATCCCTAGTCTCTAGTGGCCCTCCCTTAGCCTCTATTATAATGCTACTTTGTGTTAGGGGCAGAGAGCTTTCCCTATAAGGGTCCTTATAATAAGCTCTTATAGAGGTTAACTAGAGGTTAACCTAAAAGTCTTAGGGCCTCTTAGGAGGTTAAGTATATAGCTTTCTTTATTAATAGTAAGGAGATTATATAAACCTTACTATCCTTTACCTTTATACTATACTTAGACTAGTAATCTAAGTAGGAGGTTAAGGGTTACTAATATATCTAGGCTATTCCTTATTATAAGGGCTTTAGTAACCTTCTAGAGAGTATATAGCTACTTAATCTCCTTTATAGCCTTTTACACTATAATTACATATTATAATATCTTTAGGGATAGAGAGAATTCGCTTATTATCTATAGGTAAGCACTAAAGATAAGAAGGGTTAAAATAAGGCTATTAGGGCCTGTAGTATTATTAAGGGCTTTAATAGCTATCTATAGGGCTATAGGCTTAGGGGTTATTAGGTATTTACATTAGATAATATTATAGGCTCTTTAGAGAGGCCTATAATATCTCTTAACCTTACTAATACTATAGTGCGCTTTAATAGGGACCTCCTTAATAGAGATTAATATTAATACCGCGAATTATTAGAATTCCTTACTATAAAAGTTAGTGCTAGTGTTAGTAATAATCTAATTAGGGGTCCTTAGTATATATTAATCTAGTATACTCTAAGGGCCTTATATATTATCTAGCTAAGATATCTTTAAGGAATCTTACTATATTAAATACTATAGCTATATTAATAGTATAAAGGGTAGGGCAGTTACTATTAAGGTATATAATATTTACTATTACTTTAAAATTAAATATATATTTATCCTAGAGAATAAATTTAAAGTAATAGGGGCTATTAGTATTTATCTAATATTAGTAGTATACCTTTATTAGCTTCTTAATAGCTTTAAGGTTAATCTTATACTCTAATTTATATAAAAGATTATAGAGTTATTAGACTAAAGGATAACTAAATTAGTAATATAAGCGCTATAATTTAACTTTAGTAGGGTAGTTTTATGCTATTAACTTCTTATTCTACCTTAGTAATATCTATATATACCCCTATTTATATATAAGGGGACCTTAATATTCCCTTACTATAGTATATTCTTAGTAATAATAAAGTTAATCTTTAATTAGCCTATATCCCTAGGGTATATTAAGAAAGGTATACTTATAGTAATTATATAGAAAGTAATATTACTAAAGGGAGTAGGTATATTAACTAATCTAATTAAGATAATTAGCCTGCCTCCTCTAAACCTAATAACTACCTTACTTACCCTTAATTTATTAAGTTAGATCCTTAGTATTATATATTATAATACTAGGAATTATAAATAGCCTACTATTAAGTACTTAGTAGCTCTAGTATTTAGTATAATACCTTAGAAGGTCTTAGAGGAGTAATAATCCTAAGTATAAATATATAGGGTAACTTTATTATCTTCTAGGATCCTTAGGGTATTATTAGTATAGGTTCTCTCTTATACTAAGTAAGGAATATATTATATACTAGTAGTAAAGATTTTAAAGAGTTAATAAGGTAGTAACTCTTAAAGTATTAATATACCTTCTTATAGTTTTCTTTAGAGTACTTTATTAACTAGTATCCTTCCTTACTATAAATATAGTATTTCTTTATATAAAAGAGAGGTCTTAAGCCTCTAGACCTTAATAGAGAGTATCTTAACTCTTTACCCTTACTATTATATTATTAGTTAGTCTAGAATTACTCTAGGGTATTAGCTTTACTAGGAATTAGTGCTAATTACTAGATTTCTCTTTAATAAGGTAAATTATTATTCTTACTTACTTATAGAACTTTTATAGGCTATTAGGGAGTTAGTAATATAGCTTCTATATTTAGGGATCTTACTATAAGTATATATAATTTAATTCTAGAGTGCTTACTCTATCTAGCTAATATTAGGAATAGCTCTTTAGAGGGTAGTAAGCTTTTTAATAAGTTTATTAAAGTACTTAGTTTTTAACTTTTCCTTATTCTTATTAATTACCTATTATAAGGAGATATTATACTATTCTAGGAGGTATTACTACCTTATATTCTTAGTCTTGAATCTCTATCTTACTTAGGTAATAAGGGTTAGTAAGTATTAAGGTTACCTAGTTTTTAAGAGGTTATCTAAGTAGTATCTTAGAGCTTTACCCTTAAGCATAGCCTTAAATATATAGCTTACTTATTCTAGTCTAATATCTAAGATCTAATATTTTCTTTAAAATATTTAAAGCTTTAATTTAAAGATATTATAGTTATCTATACTATATTATTATTCTAGTGTATATATCTTAGCTAGATTAATAATTTACTTTAGTAATAGTTTTAAGGGTTATATTAGTTAGTTAATAGGGATAGGAGTAAGGATAGTGGCTTCTTTATACTAGGGAAGGGAATTAAGGCTTACTAGTGCTACCCTAATAGGGTTAGGATATAGAATATAATACCTAGAGGGGACCTTTAATATATTAATATATACCCTCTTAGGGAAGATTATGCCTATAGCTATGTAGTTACCTTAATAGGGTAATGCTTAGTAAGTGTGATAGACTGGCCCTAGGCGGCTGCTGTTAGGCGTTAATATGATATTAAGAAGCTTAAGGAGAGAAGAAGAGAAGGTAGGAAACCTATCTATACTATGCCCTCCTTATATTCCTTAGCTATCCTATCTATCCTCTCCTATCCCTTACTATCTTCCCTAATAGCCTTATCTCTAGTCCTTCTATCCCCCTTCCTTATTCCTTTTATTCCTTATCTCTAGACCTTCTATCCCCTTATTACTTCTTATTAGCCCCCTAATATCTATATTTTAGCTAATACTTAGGCAAAGCCTAAGCCCTTATATACGTCCTTACTTACCTACCTTAATATTACCTTAAAGACCTAAATTTATAACTAAGAGTAATACCCTTAAACGCCCTCTCTACCCTATTATAGCTTAGTTATAGGTAGCGTGTGTGTTATTATTAGGTAGTATATGTAATATATGCGCTTAATTATATTATAGAAACTCGTAGAAACTATCCTATCTAGTGTAAAAACTAATAGAAACTCTCCTTATTTAGTATATAATATTTATATTATTATATAACATATATAATACATATCCCTAACCCCCTTTATTACTATAATAACCTCTAGCCTCTCCCCTTACCTATTTATAACCCCTTCTTTATAGTTATACTTTCTATATAAATATCCTATTTTCTTTCCCTTATATAACCCCTCTCTCCTTTATATAACCTTTATCCTATAAATATTATAATTCTAATATACTTTCCTATCTTATTACTTCCCTTATTTTACTTATTCTATTTATTTACTTACTAAAAATACCTTATCTTTATTATCCTACTTCTATTCCCTTATAAGTCCTTATTATACCTCTAGCCTATACTATAGGTAAATTCCTTATAGAGGAAAACTTAGATAATAAATAGTATACTATATCTATATTAGTTTTTATCCTTATAGACCTTATATTAAATAATCCCTAACTACTAGTGTTTTAGAATATTATCCCCCTAAGAGTAAGGAATCCTATTCTCCTTACTATTATAACTATATAACCTATATCTAGTTAACTAGGTTCCTATTTACTAACCTAAGGCTTTATTATACCCTTAAAGATCTAGAGGCTATAATTACCTTAGGTATATATATTATTATACCTAGTATTACTAAGACTAAGACTATAAAGTAAAAGATACTTATTTTATCCTAGGACTTCTATACCCTTATAGGTAAATAAACTATACTACTAAACTAGGTATAGTTTAATCTAGCTTTAGTTTATTTAGCCCTTAAGCTCTTCTCTTTTACTAATATACCTATATTAAATATAACTAGGCTTAATATTATCCTTTTATAAGTAATAGCCCTTTAGCTAGCTATAGAATAGGAAATACTTTTTAATAGGTTACTAGTACCTTATTCTAGTAAAATTAGTAACTTATAAGTAATATAACTACTATATATAAAGAGTATTATAACTAATCTATAGTAATAATTAAAATACTCTGCCTTTATTATTATAGTAGTAATTTAAGCTATTCTTAACTTATTAAAGTAAGTAATAATTTACCTTCCTATTAGCGCTAGTATTACTCCTATCTTACCTCTAGTGCTAGTCTTATTAACCCCTATTCCCCTACCTATTAGAAACCCTTATATTCTTACTATAGCTAGTAGCTACTAAAGAAGTAAGGCTTTACCCTATATATTTACTATATACTTACTAACTATTATTTTACTTATACTATCTAAAACCTAGGTAAGGGCTATAGCTAGTAATATTACCTCTAATAGAGATTATCCTATACTCTCCTAAATATTAAGTAGGATTATCCTAGCTAATCTATATATAGTAAATAATAATATAGATTCCTATAGTAACCTAAGTAAGCTAGAAGATATAGTAAAGAAAGTATAGTAAGTCTTTTAGGGGATATATAAGTATTATTAGGTAGTAATATATATCCCCTAGGGTCTTATTTATAGTCTCCTTAGTAAACTAGTTTTACTTAATTAATTTAGTTTATTATTATATTATATATCCCTTACTTCCTCTTAAACTTATTAAAGGCTTATATCTTTATTATATTCTCTAATAGTTCTTATATTAGCTATAAGTAACTTACTTATTTAACTAAAATATTATATCTATTACCTTTACCTAGTATATTCTAAGCTACTAGAATTTACTTTATATAGTATTTCTTAATAAGTTTATTATTATTCTCTACTAAAACCTATTCTAGAGCTAGCTAGGAGTCTTATAGCTTTTAGCTTAGGAGAGGATTATTTACTACCTATTTAATAAGGTTTATATAAAAACTAGGTAAATACCTTATAGTATATCTAGCTAAACTATAAGTAGTATAAGTACCTCTATAATAGTATATTTTACTATAACTTAGTTAAGTTTCTATAATAAGTAGTTTATCTTAATATTCTTAAGGGAAAGCTATACCTTATCTCTAATCTAAAAGCACTTTACTAGATATTATAATACTAGATATTATAATACTATAGTTATATTCTATTAAGAGGTTATTACTTCTTCCTATATATAAGCTATTCCTATTATTTATTATAAGCTAGTAAGTAGCTAAGTATTTAGGCTAATTATATTAAAAGAAGGAGATTATTACTTATAGTAATACTTATACTTCCTAGTTTACCTATTTTATACTACTATTAGTTTATAAATAGTATAATATAAAAAGTAACTATTTTATTCTAACTAATAAGTATAATATTATCTAAAACTTCCTAACTAATCTAAACCTTAGTTTATTATAATAAACTAAGGAAATCCCTAAATCTCTACTAAACTATCTTAAACTATTCTATATACTCCTTAGCTTTAATTAAGGTTATTACCTCTAGCTATATAAACTTAGAGAGCCTATCTATAATAACTATAAGGTATTATAGCCTCTCTAAGAATAAAGTAAGTAAGTTTATTATAAAATCTATAGAGATTTATAACTAAAACTAGTTAGGGACTAGTAAAGGTTTTAGTAAGCCTTAATATTATTAATAGCTCTTATAGCTTTTATTATAATAGTAATTATAAATAAACCTAGCTATATTCTATAATATTCTATTCTAGTAAAATTATTACTATAGGATCTAGAATATAGTATTATAGCCTAGGTGCCTTATAACTAGTAAATTATAGTATTATTAAATAAGGGTTATTATAAGGGGTTCCTATACTAGAACCTAGGTATAGCCCCTAAACTATAGTACCCTATAAGCACTAATTAAGTAATCTATAACCTATTCCCTTATTAATACTTCTAGGGAAACTTCTATACCCCTTCTAAACAGCTCTTAGTTAAATATAATATATAAAGTCTAATAAGATAGCCTAATCCTATAGAGTCTATAGATATTTTATAGTAAAGAGGGCCTCCTAGCTAGTAGTAGGTTTATATATAATAAAGGTAAGTCCTAACTATAACCTTCCCTTAAATCTAATAGTAACTAAGAGAGTTATATAATAGTAATAGGCTATAGAATCTATTTTATCTTTATACTAATACCCTTTCTATCCTATTCCCTATAAGAGAGAGTATCTAGTTATTAAGCCTATATACTAAGTCTATAATATAAGTAAAAGTTAAATAAAGCTAGAGTATTTACTTACCTAGCTTACTATTCTAATATTAAGTAAAGAGTAGTAAAGTCTTCTAGGTTCTTATAATCTATATAAATTATAAATAGCTAGGAAATACCTTATAACTTTACTAACTATACCTTAAGGTAGGAAATAATAGCTAGAAGCTCCTTATTATAAATAGTATAGTTCCTTTACACTATTAATAGGCTTATAGAGTAGTATATAACTAGGTATATAATATAGTTAGATCCTTTCTAAGATAAGCACCCTCTAAGGGCTATGCCTAAGTAATTTACTTTAATTACTATAGGGTAGTCTAGGTCTATTATATAAAAACTAAGTATATAATAAAGGCCTCTTTTAGCCTCTTAAAAGCCTTATTCTCCTTAGGACCCTATTAGAAAGGGATATTCCTTTTAGTAAGTTATATAAGTAGTATTACTATCTTAGAAAAATCCTTAATAAAGTCCTAGTAAAAGTTTATAAATCCTAGGAAGCTTTAGACCCCTTATAACTTTATAAGTACTAACTATTCCTTATAGCTATAACCTTTACTAGGTTAGAATAGACTAAATAGCTTACTATAATAATATACCCTAGGTACTAGACTTCCTTTATAGTAAATATAAACTTATTAAGGTCTAGATATAGCCTTACTACCCTTAAGTAAATAAGTATTAATTAAACCTTTACTATATAGTTCTTCCTTAATTCCCTAGAGTAAACTAAGATATTATTTAGGTATACTATAAGAAAGTCCTCTAATATATTCTCTAAGGACTTATTAATATAATATTAAAAGGTTACTAATGTACTTACTAGTCTAAATAAGTAAACTAGCTACTTAAATAGCCTAAACCTAGTCTAAAATACTATAAGGTGCTTCTTACCTTTTACTATCTATAGTTTATAAAATACTATATAAATATTTATCTTTATAAACTATTATACCTAGGAGAGAAATTAAAGTATTTCCTTAATTAGTAAGAGAGGTACTAGTCCTATACTATAATCTTATTAAGGGTATAGTAATTAATATAAAAATACTACTTACTATTTAACTTCTTAACTAGAAGAATAGAAGCTATAGCTAATAAGGAGCTAGTATAGATTTATTTCTTATTTAAAAGGTCTATAATTTAGTATTAGATTTCTAAGAGTTAGTCCCTTAGTATATTATATAATAGTCCCTATAGTAGTACTAGCTTAGAACTATTTAGGTTCTTATATATCTAGATATAATAGTTAAGGGACCCCTTATAAGGAGGTAAGCTATTTACCTTAGCTTTATTAAATAAGTCTATAAAGTCTACTAGCTTCCCTAGTAGTATTATTATATTAAGGCTACTTAGTTATAACTTTAGGGCTATAAGCTATAATACTAATATAATTTCCCTTAGACTTATAGTAATAAAGTAAGTTATAGTATTCTTTTTTATTAAGCCTAGTATACCTCTATAGTATATAGAGATCTAATAATCCCTTAAATAGGTTTATCTATTCCTTACTCTAAGGCTTTAGATATATATAGGCTCTTTATAGCCCCTATAACTAACTATTATTTAGCTATATAAATTACTATATCCTATTATTCTAGCTATAGTATTCTAAAGATTATATCTTAGGTAAGGCCTAGGATAATATATAAGTATACTAATAACTCTTACTTATTAATATTAATCCTAGTATATACTATATAAGTAATTAAAAGGTATCTTCCTAATATACTTCCCTTACTTCTCTATTTTTACTATAATATAGACTTATCTTTATTTTAGTAATTATATAAGCTCTAGGCTAAGCTATTATACTACTAGTTTACTTATAGCACTATAGTAATTATAACTATAGTTAATCTAAATATTAAGGTATAAGTATATATTAAAGAGTATAGGAACTAAGAATAGTAGTTAATTTATAAAATATTCTATATCCTTTTTAGTCTTTATATACTAACTATACTTATCTATAACTATAGCTACTAGCTAGCCTTTTTACCCCTATATAAGGCTTTACTTAGGGGTTACTTATTTTCTATAGTATTAATATTAACTTCCTTATTAGTACTTATCTTATTTACCCTATATATATTAATATTAACCTTTAGTTAATAAAGTAAGAGAAGGGTATATTCCTAGATCTAGTAGTTCTTAGAGCTATAATATAAGTAATATCCTTTCTAGTAGTATTTAGCTATCTTTACCCTTAATACCTATTTAGCTCTTTATAGGTTAGTCTTTTCTTCTAATTTTTATCCTTTTTATTTAACTTATTTTTCTTTTCTAGCTAGGTTACTATAGCATAAACCCCTATTATTAGTATATCCCCTTATTATTAATTTACTAAGGTACTAGATAAGCTAGCTAGGGTTATATTAGTTCTAATACTTATTCTCTAAGTTAAGGGACTTAATATTAAATATAATACTATAGTATTAGGTAATAGTAATATAGTATTTTATTTAACTAACTCCTTTACTAATAGAAATTTCTCTTATTTATTTATTAAGTGCTTATTATAGCTTAGCTACCTTAATATTATTTACCTAATAAGCCCCTTTAGCTAGGGAGAGTTTTTACTTAAAATAAATAAAGAATATAGTAAATATCTCCTAAATACTTATTCTATTTAATTAAGTTCTATAAAAGCTATTTCTTATTTATAGGGGTTTATATATAAGGTCTCTAAGTAATAAAGGAAGGTATTTAGATTATAGTTACTTAATTCTCCTACCTTAAAGAATATAGTAATATAGGCCTAGACCCTAAGTACTAGGTTTTAGTAAATAAATATCTATTAGTTCTTATTATTTTTAATAAAGTTCTTATCTATATCTAACTTATATTATATTAAGAACCTCTAAGTAATAAATATATTTTCTTACTATTATATAGGTTACCTATTAGGATTAGGTTTTACTAAATTAAGATTATATTAGGGATTATTAGTTATATAGGAGTATTTAGTGTAGTAGTAGCTTAAGGTATAGACTCTAGATTTATATATATATTTTATTATAAAGAGTTAATTACTCTAGCCTACTATTCTAATATTAATTAAAGTATTTTAAATTAGGTATTATAAGCCCCTAGTAGTAGTGTAGTATCTAATAGAGAAGTTAAAGTCCCCTAGCTAAGTAAGTCCTATAGTTAAAGAGAGTTTATTATATAGTTTATTATTTTTAGTAATCTTCTTTTTAAAACTAAAGAAAGCTTCTTAAATATAATAGACTAGCCCTTAGGTAGTTACTATTAGGTATTAATATAATATTAAGAAGCTTAAGGATAGAAGAAAAGAAGGTAAGAAACCTATTTATACTATACCCTTCTTATACTCCTTAGCTATCCTATTTATCCTCTCCCTATCCCTTACTATCTTCCCTAATAGCCTTATCTCTAGTCCTTTTATCCCCCTTTCTTATTCCTTCTATCCCCTTCCTTATTCCTTTTATTCCTTATCTCTAAACCTTCTATCCCCTTATCGCTTCCTATTAGCCCCCTAATGTCTACGTTTTAGCTAATGCTTAGGCAAAGCCTAAGCCGTTACAATAAGCCTTAGTAAAGAGATTAAGTAGTCTTTATAATTTAATATTCTTAGATATTACCTTTATTAAAGAGGTTATCTAGGAAGTTATTATCCTTTAGAAGCTTCTTTTAGAATTCTATATATTTCTTTTAGGTATCTTTTACTTTTTCTTATAACTAGAAGTAGAATTCTTATTAGTTAAGGACTTCTTAGAGGTTCCTAGCTATAGTTATAGTCTAGTTAATTATTATATATATACCTATTATTAATAAGGTAATTCTAGAGATACCTTAGCACTAGAAATAGTATTTAGAGAATACTTCTTACGTCTAGTTATAGAAGTCCTAAGTAAATTCTATAAATAGGGTCCTTCTAGTTACCTTTCTTGCTTTATAGTCTACAACCTTAATAAGGATATAGGCTATAAGCACTTTAGGGTTTTATTTTCCTTAGTGTAAAAGTTCTTAGCCCTATAGAATAGGTTTTCTATAATATAATTATAGAGGGTATTGAGGATATAGAGAAAGGGAAGGATATTAGCTTTATTCCCTTTATATTATTTAGTAGCTTCTATAAAGGTTTCTCTAATTAAGAGCCTTCTTAACTCTTAGGGGGTCTTTTACTTATTCCTTTCTATTAGCTATTATAACTTATAGTTCTTAGAGGGGAAGGAAATAGGGAAATATTATAGTTTTTAGGTAAGGAGAGTAGTAGGAAAGTTTTACTTATAAGAGAAGGGATTTATAAAGGATTATAAGGCTAGGTAGTTAGCTTTAAATATATAATAGAATACACTAAGAAAAAGAATAATAGGATAGGCCTAACTTACTAGACTTAAACTCTTTTTAAGGTTTAGGCTTTTACTTATTATTAGCTATTTAAGTACTTAATACTAAAGGGACTAAGATAAGCTTCTTCCTTAGTATATTTATAGATCTTATAATAGTCTAGTTACTTAGGTACTTAAACTAAAGGGGCTAGATTATATTACTTCTAGGAAAGTCTTTTCTATTATTAACCTTACTAATCTACGGTTTTTCTATGTATATTTAAGAGTAGTTATAAAGTTAACTACTAATTAGTGTTAGTTATATAGGGTGCCTAATATTAGGTTATTAATATTATAAGCCTTAAGAATAGTATTATTATTAATTATCTATTCTAAGCTATAGAAAAAGAGAGAAAAAGAGGGTAAAAGAGAGGGTAAAAGTAAGGGTTTTCTTATAAGATATAAAATATAAAGGGGCTATGTGAGTCACGTAACCACAAGCCCTGCCCTATTATAGGCCCGCATTGTGGGTCGCGTGTGGAGCCCTCACGCGCGCAGGCTAACCACTCTGCTAACCACACAATTGCGGCTGCCAAGCGCGGTTAATATCATGCGTGTTCTAACAAATTATAATAACTATAATAACTCTAATAACCTTGATTATAATTAGTTTAACCTATTTTTGAAATAACACTAGGACCCACTTTTAAATAATATACTATAATTATTATAATGACTATAATGACTCTAATAACCTTAATTATAATTAATTTAACTTATTTTTAAAAAAATACTAGGACCCACTTTTATTTAATATACTATGATTATTATAACGACTATAATGACTTTCATAACCTTAATTACAATTAGTTTAACCTAATTTTAGAAATAATATTAGGACCCACTTTTATTTAATATATTATCATAATTATAATGACTATAATGACTCTAATAACCTTAATTACAATTAGTTTAACCTATTTTTAGAAACAATACTTAGACCCACTTTTAATTTATATATTATAAAACGATAATTACTATAATTAGCATTATTATATTATTAAAAACATAAAAGAAAAGTATTTTATTTTATTAATATTTTAAAAAACCTTAAAATACTTAATAACTAAAAAGTCTAGCTTTTTCTATAGTAATTTACTTATACTTACTTATATTTATATTTTATTTATTTATTTTCATTAAACTTAAACACTAAGAATATTATAAGTAATATAAGTAATATAAGTAATATAAGTAATATAAGCTAATATAAGTTATTATAAGCTATTATAAGCTATTATAAGTTATTATAAGCTATTATAAGCTATTAGTAGTTATTAGAAGCTATTAGAAGCTATTAGAAGCTAAGATAAATATTTTTACTAACACTATATTTATAGTGTTTATAGTTAGTGTAGTTAGTAAAAAAATTTATAGTGTAGTATAGTGTAGTTTTTTTAGGTTATAGTTAGTGTAGTTTATAGTGTAGTGTAGTTTGTAGTGTAGTAACTACACTACACTACAAAACTACACTACACTACACATTGTAGTGCAATACTCTGCCTAGCTCCTATCTTGCTAGGCTTCTTAAGAATCACAGGCCTCGGGGATTCTAGACAGCCACTATCGTTATCTAACACATTAGGATATGGACCTTCTAAATCCCCTATAAAAGATACCTAACTAGGAGCTTCAGTGGGATATAGGGCTAAATCTTCTTCTTAAAGTTAATTTCTTTAATTCGTTAATATTCCTTAGGATCCAGGGTAGGCTATAGAATTTAAACCTCTATAGGGTAGGAAAACCCTATATAGGTCTTATAGGCTTGGTGTTTATTGTAACTTTAAGAGCCTATAAAGGAGAGGTAAGTTAAATGCTTGCAAATCTTAGGGGTTACTTGCCCTTTAATCTACAAAAGAAGCTATGTTTAGCAAGTTCTAATAACCTATAGGGACTTTTATTAGCTAGGAAAAGCTAGTCTTTTATAAGATAACCCCTAGAAAGATAGTAGGTTAAACTACTAACTAGGTTAGTATTTATACTTAGGAAATATAGGGTATCTAGTAAAGCTAAAGGCCTATATTCTAGTGGACTTTTCTTAACTAGAATACTAAAAACAGTAGTGCCTCTTCCTTTAGGATAAATAGGTTCTCTAGCTATAATTATAGGGCTAGTTTTACCTTTCTTAAGGTGCTTAAAGTCCCTAAAGAAAGCCCTATTATTATAAATATAATAAGAAGAACCTATATTATATAAAAGGAATTTTTAATTATATTATTAGAGTAACTAAAAGTAGGCTTGCTAGTAGTGTTACTAGAGGTACTAGAAGTATCTAAATTAGATTTAGAATTACTACTATTATTACTACTAGATTTACTAGAATCTAGTTCTTTAACGTATCCTATAGCTAGGCTATAGCCTAAAGCAAAAGTAGCTTCTTTTCCTTTTTCTTTAGCCCTATTATTACTACTCTTCTTCTTCTTCTTTTTAGAGGCTTTAGAAGGGTTTAAATCCTTCTTATCTTACTCTTTCTTAGTGTTAGAGTCCTTCTTAGGGGTAGGATTAGATAACTTCTCCTAGTCCTTAGAATTTCCCTTATTATTAGAAGCCTTATAGCTAAGAGCCTTAGCTATAGGGGAGGTTTTATCTCTTTATTCTTCTAATAAGCCTGCTATAAGGAACTATAAATTTAGGGTATTTATAGGCAGTCCTTATGCCCTAGAAGCTCTAATAGTAAATCTTTATCTCTTAGCCTAACTAGGAAAGGTTTGCTTTAATGCATTAATATAATAATTTACTTAATTAATAGGTGTAATCTCTATATTATAAAGTTATAATCTAGCTAGTAAATTATTAAAATTAGCATTAAAAGCCTCTAAAGATCCCTTATAATTTAAAAATTTAGGGAATAGTAGCTAGTATATAGCATACTACGCTAGATTTTAGCACTCTATAAATACTACCTAATAAGGACTTTATAGGCTTCTTTAGGGGATATTTACTAATATATAGCTACTTAAGGTCCTAATTAGTAGCTATCTCTTAATATTATTAAAAGAATAGCTTAATTAGAGTTAGCTAGCTAGCTTACTATGCTTAGATTATCTAGAAATTTAGGTAATCCTAGGGCTTTAAATTAGATATTTAGGGCTTACTTCTACTAATTATAGTTTTTAGGGCCTTTTAGCTTAGCTCCCTCTAGTATAGAATATACTTTCTTATTTAGTTCCTTTATAGCACTTCTATTAAAAGTAACTTAAAGGTTACTAAAAGGTAGTATAGAAGATTTAGTAGCTAGGTTTTCTCTAGGAACCTTAGTATTTTCTTCCTTAGGTCTAGATAAGGCTTAAAGACCTTATATAGCTAATATAGTTTGCGTTAATTTACTTAGAAAATTATTAATACTAGCCTTGTTTTTAATATAATTATCTTTGCTATACCTAATAAAATTAGTTAAGGTCTTGCCTTATTACTTAATTTAGCTCTATATCTACTATTATAAAGCACTAGCCTAGGTAGCTAAAGGTTAACCTTCTATATCTATCTAATTAGGGTCCCTAGGGGGCTAGAAGGGCCTATAGTAGGTCTAGAAGGTCCTATAGTAGGCCCTTACCCTTAAGATTAGGTAGTGCTATCTTCTAAAATCTTAAAGGATTTTCTATATATAATCTCTAAATTTCTTCCTATTATAAATAATATATACTAGGAATTACTTGCGTTATAAATTTACTTATATATATAAAATACATAGCAGGGCTATTTAATAGGGTACCCTTTAAGGTTAAAAAGTAGGTCTAGTGTATATATAAATAAAAACAAGCTAGTGAAAATTCTTAGGAAAATTTTCTTAATACTAAAAGCTATAGATAGGAATATAGGTAAAATAAAATATATAATGTAACGTAGTTATAATATAATATAATATAATAGGTTAAAAAGCCTAGTATATAATATACTAGAAGTCTAATAATAATAAGGGAAGTGTAGCGTATTTACAGCGTAAATAATATTAATAATAGTTATAATAGTAAATAAAATTACTAAAAATCTATTTATAGTGTAAATAGTTAGTTATAGTTATAACTAGTGGTTATAGGTGTGGCTTATATTAAATTTAATACTAAAGGTCTAATATTATAATGCGTGGTGCTAGTGGATAAGAAGCTTTAAATTCTAGCGGATTTTCTTTGTAATCTAAGAGCCTATAGTGCAGTAAAACTATAACTAATAGCTAAAAATCTAGTAATTATAGTGGAATAATGTAGTGTAATAAAGTAAATCTATAGGCCTTCTAGGCTTATAACCTATTAAGAATTAGAAGGGGAAGATATTAGAGGATAGGAAGACCTCCCTAATAGATTCCTAGATAGCTAGCATAATAAAGGGCATAGTAACCTATAGATAACTAGATTATAATAGATTGTTTACTTTAAGAGCTTAGATAGTTAGATATAGTTAATTTCTAGCGTACAGACAGTCTAATAAGCAATAAGAGGATATTTTAAGTCCCCTTATAGACTTACTAACTATATTAATAGAAGGGGTTACTAGGAGGGTTTTGTAAGCTATTTTTATTTTCTATAAAATTTATTTATATAGGAAAAGTAAAAAATCAACTTATAGCTATATAAACTAGATGCCTACGTAAACTAACTTATCACTTTTAAAGTGTACCCCTAAAAATAAAAACCACTATTAAATCTAGTAAAATTCAAGGATTTAAATAGTATACGTTAGCCTTTTATATAACTACTAGTTCCCTAGTTATAGTTAATTTCAGCTTCCCTTTAGGGTAGCCTAGTAAGCTTAGTCATATATGCTATAGCTTTGCTTTAGTAGCAACGTAGGTTGTGTGATAACTAACGCTATAACTAACGCTATAACTAACACTATAACTAACGCCACAGCCTAGGTTATAGCAACGCAACTAGGCAACTAGTGGGCTTATAAAATAGTGCTATAAATAGCATTATTTTAACACTTATTATCTTTAATATTATCTTATAATAAGGAAGTGTTTACTATATTAGTTAGGTTCCCTTTAAAAGGTTTAAGGCTTATAATATTAAAAATATTATATAAGCGTATTCTAGTAGGTAATTCTAATTAATAAGCCAAGCTATAGTTTCTAATTACCTTTATAATCTTATAAGGGCCTAAGTACTTTATAGCTAGCTTTTAACTAGGTTACCTTAAATTAATATTCTTTATTAATAATAGAATATAATTACTAATATTAAGCCTTATTAGAGTTCTCTTCTTATTATAGTATTCCTTATACTAAACTTATAAACTACTTAAGAGCTATTTAATTATAGTATGTTTTCTCTTAGTACTAGGACTTTACCTTTTACTTAGTTATTTACTAAAGGGATATCTATAATAACTTACTATAGACCTCTAGGGTTATAATCTTATAGGACCTTTACTAGTGTGTAGCTATAAGTTATATAGGAACTTATATTATACGCAAACTATACTATTAATAAATTATTAGCTTAATTAGTCTATTTAGCATAAGTAAAAGCTCTTAAATAATACTCTAAAACCTAGTTTAAACGCTCTATTTATCTATCTATTTATAGGTAAAAAGCAATGCTTAATAGCCGCTTAGTTATAATAAGATAGTAGAATATTATCTAAAAGCCACTAGTGAATATAAAGCCTTAGTCTATTATAATACCTTCTAGGGCTCTATAATCTCTAAAAATATATTCTAAGAATATAGTTACTAGCCTATTACTAGTTAGTTATATTAAAATAAGAATATAAATACTATACTTTAAGAATTAATTAATAATAACTAGAATTATATTATAAGTCTAATTAAAATCTTTTACTAGTAGTAGTCTAGTAATAAAATCTATTAATAACTCTTAGAATAGGTAATTAGGCACTAGTAATACTACTAGCTTACTATAAGGTTTATAGTGCCTTAATTTTAAAGTCTAATAATTTATATATATATAAATATATACCTTTATATCTTATTTTATAGCTAGCTAATAATATTAGTTTATAATTTAATAAAGGGTCTTACTAACTTCTTAATACCTAGCTATAGGGTTATTATAAGTAAGTAATAAAATCTCTTTTCTTAAACCTTAAGGAATAAAAACTTAATTTCTAAATATTAATAGCTTAGAGAGCCTAATAGACTATATCTATAACACTACTAAATTACTACTCTTAAGTAACTTCTTCTAATCTATAGTAAAATTATTATTTTACTATACTTTAAATAATAATACTTAAATTAGAGATTCTAATTTTAAGCCTTTATACTAAGTACTAGAGTTAAACTTAGAAGAGGTTCTCTAAATAGCTTAAATCCTAGCTATAATATCTCTATAAGGGGCTAGCTTATAGAATACTTCTAGTCTTATAAGTATAATATAGCTAAGTAATATTTCTAAGGGACGCCTATGCTACTTACTAGCTACTATCCCTACTAATATACCCCTTATAGGAATAACTAGTCTAATAGGCTTTATAATATAGTTAAGTAATAATAAAACTAATTACTAGGTATTACTATTACTACTATAGCTCTCTTACTACTTACTAGCTAAAGTCCTAGCTAGTTTACTACTTATAGGTATAACTAGACTAATAGGCTCCTTAAAAATATAATTAAGTTATAACTTCTAAAACCCTAGATATTAGTAGTAATATTATAGCGTTATTATAACTAACTATTTATTATACTAAATAATAATCTAATAAAACCTATAGTATTACTATTACTACTATAGTGTCCTTATTAATTAGTGTTTATAAACTTAAATAAGAAATTAGGTAGCTATAAGGTTATAGCCTTTACTTTCCTTTTCTTACTTATATAATTAGATCTTTAGGATAATATATTAGTAGGATTTAATTTCCCTATATAATATTTAATTCTAAAATTAAATAGATATAACTTATCTAATATAGTTACTTACCTACTAATTAGCTTAGGCTTTATAGCTAGGTACTTATAGTTTAAATAGTCTATTATAACTATAATTAGATATATTAAGTATATAAGGTAATATCTCTAAGTTTAAAAAGCCTCTTAGATAGCTAATAACTTAGTATTTAGTATTTAGTATTATATAATATAATTCTATATTAGTTAACTTCCTTAATATATAAGTAACTAGGTGCTAGTAACCTAACACTAATATTATAAGTATAGCCCTAATTATATACCTAGATATATTAGTTTCTACTCTTAATAGAGTAAGTAAGTTAAAATATACTAAAATTAGTGCTTTCTAAAACCTTTTCTAAAGTTCTCTAAACACTACTAACTTATAGGGTTCTAGCTTAAAAGTTACTAGTTATACTCCCTTAAGATAATCTATTAATAAAATAATTACTTTACTATATTACTTAATAAAATAATAGTAAAACCTAGTAAATCTAAGAAATAACTAAATATCTAGGACACTATAAGGTATTAGCTATATTATAATTACCTTTACTCTCTCTAGTTCTATTAAAATACTAGCCTTTAATATTATAAATCCTAGGAATTTAACCTCTATAACTAAAATTTACACTTTATAAGGTTAATAAAAGGCTTATATTATAAAGCTTACTTAAGACCTATTTAATATAGTCTAGGTAAGCATTAACCTTACTACTATAGATTAGAATATTATCTAGGTAAATAATATAGAGTTTATTAACTAGTCCTTTAAGGGTATTATTAATATATTCTTAAAGGTTACTAGTATATTAACTAACCTAAATAGCATTATAAGATACTTAAAATAACTATATTTACACTAGAAAGCTATTTTTACTTATTAACTAGGTAAATATATAGCTAATAGTAAATATCTTTAAGGTTAAGTTTTATCTAAACCTTTATATCTTTTAGTTAGTTTAGAATTTTAGTAATTAGTAATAAAGGGGCCTTATCTTTAATAGTAATCCTATTTAGACCCCTATAATCTATATAGAGCCTTAGCTTCCCTCCTTTCTTTAGTATAAATAAAATTAGGGCTTTAGCTAGGCTAACTAATCTCCTAATCCACCCTTTTTACTATATATCTATAAGATACTCCCTAAGTACCTCTAGCTATTTTTAGTAAGGTTATATATAGGTCCCTAAGGTAGTGTTTTCCCTTTTCTAAGTTAATTATATTAGTATAACTACCTAGTGTAAGAAGTGTACTTACTAAGTTATTATTAAATATATCCTTAAATTCTAGATATTTATCTAGAATCTTAGGTACCTTTAAGTTAGTGTTTATATTCTAATTACTTATAGTTACTTTATTACTTAAGTTATTTAAGATAGATATAATAGTAATATAGTTTTTACTTAAGTTATAAGTATACTCTAGTATTTACACTACTCTCTTACTAAGTATTAAGCCTTTAGGTTCTAGTAAGTTTACTAGTAAGTCCTTATCTCTTTCTTTTCTCTCTTTATTTTTAAGACTTTTATTACTATCTTTACTAATCTAACTAATAATATAGCTAATACTTATTTTACTTCCCTATATACTCTTTACTTACTAGAAGTAAAAGAGAGGCGCTCTTTAGTTACTAGGTATCTTTAAAGTCTAGTTTTCTAATATATAACTATAGGTTTATATTCCCTAATCTAGTCTATACCTAGTATTATTCTCTCTTCTATATTAGAGATATAGTAGCTAACTTAGTAAACCTTTAAAACCCCTATACTATTTTTAATCTTAATTAATCTTTATAAAATCCCTTAATATTGTAAGGGCTTAGGCTTTGCCTAAGCATTAGCTAAAACGCAGGCATTAGGGGGCTAATAGGAAGCAATAAGGGGACAGAAAGTCTAGAGATAAGGGATAAAAGGAATAAGGAAGGGGATAGAAGGAATAAGGAAGGGAAATAAAAGAATTAGAAATAAGGCTATTAGGGAAAATAGTAAGGGATAGGAAAGGATAGATAGGATAGCTAAGGGGTATAAGGAGGGTATAGTATAAATAGGTTTCTTACCTTCTCTTCTTCTTTTCTTAAGCTTCTTAATATTATATTAATGCCTAATAGTAGCTACCTAGGGGCTAGTCTATTATATTTAAGAAGCTTCCTTTAGCTCTAAAAGAAAACTACTAAAAAAATAATAGATTATATAATAGACTCTCTTTAACTATAGGACCTGCCTAGCTAGGGGACCCTAACCCCCTATTAGACGCTATGCTACTACTAGGGGCTTATAATACCTAATTTAAAACACTCTAACTAATATTAGAATAATAAGCTAGAATAATTAACTCTTTATAATAAGGCATATATATAAATCTAGAGTCTATACCTTAAGCCACTACTATACTAAATACTGTTATGAACTGGCCTTATGGCTACTACACATAAGCGTTTAAAGTGTGATTATTATTCTTACAGAAGAAGAAGAGAACTAAACTAGAGGTTACACCGCATTCTAATTTATAGGGGTTACACTTAGTTAGTGCATGGTTTACGCACTAACCTATATTTACCCTTATATAACCTATATATAATTTACACCCTTTCTAGACCTAACCTTAACCTAGACTTAACCTAAGCTCTAGCTTAAGTCTATAATATACCCCTTACTTACCCTCCTCTTATCTCTCTTATATATAAGTAAGGGAATAATAAGTATAAAACCTAGTATAAGGCCCTCTTCCCTATATATATATAGCTAATCCCTAGTAAAGGGGGTATTAGTAAGGCTAAACTCCCTATATAAGTTATAAAAATTTTTGCTATAGACTTACCCTACCCTAACTATCCCTATTATACTAATAGCCTTACTTACTCTAACTTTACTATCCTAAAACCACTAGCTTACTTATTTCTATACTTACTACTAGCTATTTCTATACCTTATATTATTACTCCTTTTACCTCCTCCCTATTACTTACTAAATCCTAACTTTAACCTAACTTTACCCTAATATCTCCCTTATCTCTAACTACCTATTAAATAATTATATAATATATTACCCTTACTTATCCTAGACTACTTCTAATATTATACCTAGCCTAGATTTTAGTTAGGGTAAATCCCTTATTTATAGAAATATAAATAATTCTTCTCTTTTCCTATTTCCTACTTTTATTTCCTTTTTAGTAATATAATATTCTCTCTAAGTATTCTCTTTATTCCTTTTAACTCCTATTAAGCTCCCTTTATCTCCTATCTTATATTTACTATATCTAAAGTTATTACTAAAGCTATTACTACTATACCCTTCCCTTTCTCCTCCTCCTTATACCCTAGGTAAAGGGAGTTACTTAGGTAAATATATCCTTAAGGGTAACTTTAATAATAAAGCTCTCTTTAATAGTAAGGAGTATAATTTCCTATATATCCCTTATATTAATAATCTACACACTAAAGGCTAGTATACTTATATTCTAGGTATAAACTAGGCCTATAGTCCTTACTAGGTAGCCTATTACTTATATATCTAGAAGATATATTTATACTATAGTAACCCTAAATTATATTATACCTTTAAGTACCTTAAGACTCTTATAGGTATAAATAAAGCTATTAAAACCCTAGCTATAAAGTAGTTTACTAGTAAGAAGGATACTATACTATTCTTATAAAAATTTTATTTATTACTATAAGTATTTTAATAGTATACTTATAGCTACCTATATTAATTTTACTAAGGCCTAGCCCTTAGCCTCTTCCTCTATAGGTATAGCCTATACCTAAGGGGCTACTAAGGCATAAGCTCTTATACCTATATAAACTATACTTACTTACTAGGCCTAAAACCCTCTTATTACTAAATTCTTTTATAGTATAATTAATATAAGTAATAACCTTATATAGTTTATCTAAGCCTAGGAGGTAAGCACTATTATAGTATAATAGGTTATAGCTAATACCTATAACCTAACTAAAGCTATAGCTAAACTTACTTACTTTATTATAGAGGATTACTATAAATATTATTACTAGCCTAAAAGCCTCTCTTTTTTAATTACTCTTTACTATAGTAAATAAATAGTACTATAATATATATATACTAGAGAAGGATTAGGATATTAACTTTTTATAGCTAAATTATACTATACCCTTTTAGGACTATTACTTATCTATATATCCCTTATTATAACTTAAATCTATTTAGTGCCTTTATATCTTATATATTTTCTAATAGTTCTTATATTAGCTATATATATTCTTTTTATTTTACTAAGATATTATAGTTTAATCCCTAGCCTTAGGTATTTTTAGTAATAAGAATCTCCTTAACCTAGTACTTAAAGAGATCCTTATTAATATTAGTTATAACTAACTCTAGTAGTAGTTATTTATTAGCTAGCTTCTAACTTAGTAATAGATTTTCTACTACTCTCTATACTAAATTAATATAGAAAATAAGGTATAGTCCCCTTAGGATATCTAATTTAACTATTAGTAATATAAGGACCTCTAGTACCTTATATTTAGCTATTACCTAGTCTAATTTCTTATAGGGATAGTTTATTTTAATATTTTAAAGACTTAACTATATATAGTTCCTAACCTAAAATTATTTTACTAGTCTTTAACTACTATTTATATTCTCCTACTACTATTATTAAATAAAAGCTATAGTAGCCTATATTAGATCTATACTATCCTTTAGGTATTATAGAAATACTTAAGCCTATCCCTTTACTAAGGTTACTAATACTTATATAGGAGGTGCCTCCTAGATTATTAGTATATTAAAGCTATATAGGGCTATATTTATACTTATATCTATTACTAATAAATCCTATTATTTAATACTAATTAGTAAGCTAGTAGGTAGTTTACCTAGTTAAATTAAGAAAAGGATAGTAATACCTATAGGATAGCTAGTACCTCCTAGTTAGCCCTTTCTATACTACTATCTATCTATAGGTAATATAATATTAATAGGAGCTACTAGGTACTAATCTTATTATATAATACTATCTAAAAGTTACTTAGCTAGTCTAATCTATAATCTATAATAATCTAGGTAAGGAAACTATAAAACTACTACTAATAGTGTTTAAAATACTTTATATATACCTTAGCCCTATTAATATTATAGCTTTAAGTTATATATATTTAGAGAGCCTATCTATAATAACTATTAGGAACTATAGATTACCCTAGTCCTTAGCTAGTAAGTTAGTTATAAAATTAATAGAAATTTATAACTAGTATTTATTAGGTAAAGGAATTAGCTTTAATAAGCCTTATTATAGTTATTAACTCTTCTAACCTCTATAGTAGTAATAGTTATATATAACTTAAGCTATATCCTATAATATACTATCCTAATAGTAGTCTCTTTAAAGCGCCTTAAAGGTAGTATTTTAGCCTAGGTAACCTAGTAAGGGTAAGTTATAAACTTACTAAATTAAGATTATAGTTAAGGGCTCTTACTTAGGGACCTATATCTAGCCCTAAATTAAAGCGCCCTTTTATACTAATCTAGTAGTTTACTATTTATTCCCTTATATTAGCTACCTCTAGAAACTTCTAAGCTCTTACCTTAACTATATAAAGTTATAACCTATAGGTCTTATTATAGGTTAGTAACTAGTCCTATAAGGATTAGAGGTATTTATCTATAAATATTAATATACTAGCTAAAGAACCTATTATAAGAACTAAATTATTTCCTAGAGTTATATTCTCTAATGCTATAATAGGCCTAATCTCTGTATATAGCTAGCCTTACCTAAAGCTATAATATATTAGGGCTATTACTAAATATATAATAGATACTTTTAGCCTTCTTATCTATAACTCCTCTTAATAATATCTTAATAATATATCTAGTTATCCTACCTAAGTGCCTAGTCTATAATATAAATAGAAATTAAAGAGTGCTAAAGTCTTTACCTATTATACTTACTATTCTAATATCTCCCTTAGTACTATAAAGTACTCTAAATTCTTATAGTTTATTAGTATTATAAATAGTTTACTAACACTCTATAGCTTTACTAACCACACCTTAAGGTATAAAATAACTACTAGTAATTCCTTATTATATATAGTATAATTCTATTAAGCTAGTTATAGATAGGCTAAGTAGTACGCTACTAAATACAAAATTCCTTTATTATTAACCTAAGAGAGATAGCCCCTAGTGCTATTCCTAAATAGTCTATCTCTATTACTATATTCTTATTAGGATCCTATTAAATTAAGATAGGATATAATATAAAAGCTAGCTTTAATACTTTAAAAGCTTTCTTATAAGTATCTATCTAATAAAATAAAGTACCTTTCTTTATTAAGTTAATAAGGGGCCTATAATCTTAGAGAAATATAGTATAAAATTATAGTAAAAGTTAGTAAACCTAAGGAATCTATAAACTCCTAGACCCTTATTAGGGCCTCCTAAGTAAACTAGGATATTATTAAGGTATATAGTAATCTATATAAAACCTCTACTCTCCCCTAGTGTCTTTACTAATAGTACTAGTACTACTACTAATAAAAACTTACCTAAATCCAACCTTTATCTATTAGGTTTATAACTTATTTCCTAATTTTAAGTAAGTATTAGTATAGTATATTATATAAAGATACCTATAGTAAGTCTAGTTTATTTCCTTTTAAGTCTTATTTAAGGTAAATATAGTAATCTAAATTCCCCTAATATAAGGGTAAAGTATTTACTTTACTCTTATAGAAAAGGTTCTTAAAGTCTTATAATACCTTTAGTAAAGAAGCTAAAAGCTTTTATTCTAAAGCCTCTAGTATAGTATTAATCTATAAAATAAATATAATTTCTTATAAACTTATAGTATATAGCTAAATATACTTCTTTTACTTCTTTACCTAATATACTATTCCTATAAATATTAAGCCTAAGATTATTACTATAGGCTAGTTAACCCTTCTATTAATTATAGCCTATACTTATAAGTTATTTACTACCCCTATATTTAACTAGTAATACTTTATATCTAAGTTTATATTATAGCACTTTATTTATAGTATCCCTAAGATTAACTATCTAGTTAATCCTAGGATTATATATACTATAATTAGTGCCTTCTATTTATTTAAATTTACCTAAAAACAAATAATATATATTATATATAAATATTTCTTATAGCTCTTAGTTCCCCTTATTTTATACTAATTACTATATAAACTAACCTCTTAGTTAAAAAGGAATATATTCTAGTTAAAGCTTTTAGACTAAGTATTTACTTATAATAGTGTAGTAGTTATAACCTATATTAATTTAAGTATTTATAAAGGTAGTTTTATTAATTAATATAGGAACTAAGAAGGGTAATAAATCTATACTATTCTAGATTTACTTAAAGTTTTTATTAGTAATAACTATATACTATAAAGCCTCTTTATACTCCCTTTTCTTAACCCTTTTTAAATAACTTAATAAAAGATTACTTTTTCTAGTTACTCCTAGACTTATTACCTAAGTCCTTAGGATTAGCCTTAATTATACTATAAGTATTAATTAATAATCTCTTTTATAAATAAATAAGGGTATATAAGGTATATACTATAATAAAGTGCTTAGTAAAGCTATATTATAAATACTTACTTTTCTTATATTATATATTTAATACTTCTTAGAAAACTTACTTAGCTTATTTTATATTACTCTTATTACTTAATCTTTACTATATATACTAGCCCTAAGACTTTCTAAGACCTTTTTAAGTACTTACTATACTTATTAATTAAATATCTATTATTAGTATATCTTTACCCTATACCTAGTACTTACCTATATTAGCTACTAGTAAGGTAAGCTTATATAACTAATACTTTTTCTCTAAGTAATAGGATTTAATATCTAATAATATACTTTAGTAATAAGCTATAATTACTATATAATTTACCTAGGGTATATCTTAGCTAATACTATAGTCTTTTATTTACTTATTAAGCACTATATATAATTTAGCTAACTTTATAGAGTTATCTTAGCCTAACCCTCTAGTAAGCGCTAATTTCTATTTAAACTAAATATAAAAGTTACTAAAATACTTATTTTAATACTATATTAACTAGTTAAGTTTAGTAATAGCTATTTCCTATTAATAAGGGTTATTAAATATCTCCCTAGGTAAGTAAGGAATACTCTTAGTTAAAAGTCTAGGAAATAGCCCTTTTTAAAGTAAGAAGTAATATAAGCCTAGACCTTAGGTAAGAGGTTCTAGTAAATAAAAACTACTAGTCTTATTTATTTTTAATAAAGTATTTATTTATTAATAGCTTATAAGTTATAAAATCCTTTTATACTATAAATAGCACTTTATTACTATTAAATAAAGGCCTTATAGGTAAGGGTTTCTATTTTAGCTAATTTAGGTTAGGGTTTATATTTTACTACTTAACTAAAAGTTTAATTTATTTAGCTTACTTATTAAGTACTTCCTATAATATTACTATCTTATTTATATTTATTCTCTCTAAGGGTAATAGTACCTTTACTAGTTATTAAGTACTTATAATAAATAAATAATAAAGAATAATAAATATTATAAACTAGCTTTATAGCTACTATATATAAGTATTTAAAGTATAATTATTATTCTTATAAAAGAAGAAAAGAACTAAACTAGAGATTATACTATATTCTAATTTATAGGGGTTATACTTAGTTAGTGCGTGGTTCGTGCACTAACCTACATCTGCCCTCACATAACCCGCGCACAATTCGCACCCTTTCCGGACCTAACCTTAACCCAGACTTAACCCAAGCTCTAGCTTAAGTCTATAATAATACTCCTATATAGCTAATAGTCCCTAATGTAATCTTAACTTAGCAAAAACTAATCCTAATAGGTAACCTATATAATAGTAATAAAAATATATTTACTACTTAGAGGTTCTTAATATAATATAAGTTAGATATAAATAAGGACTTTATTAGAAATACTAAGGACTAATAAATATTTATTTACTAAAACCTAGTGCCTAAGGTCTAGGCTTATATTACTATATTCTTTAAGGTAAGGGAATTAAGTAGCTATAACCTAAATACCTTTCTCTATTACCTAGAGACCCTATATATAAACCCCTATAGATAAGAAATAGCCCTTATAAAACTTAACTAAATAGAATAAGTATTTAGGGAGATATTTACTATATTTTTATTTACTTTAAATAGAAACTCTCCTTAGCTAGAGAGGCTTATTAGGTAAATAATATTAAGGTAGCTAAGCTATAATAAGTACTTAATAAATAAATAAGAGAAATTTCTATTAGTAAAGGAGTTAGTTAAATAAAATACTATACTACTATTACCTAATATTATAGTATTATAGTTAATATTAAGTCCCTTACCTTAAAGAATAAGTATTAGAACTAATATAAACCTAGCTAGCTTACCTAGTACCCTAGTAAATTAATAATAAGGGGACACGCTAATAATAGGGGTTTATACTATAGTAACCTAGCTAGGAAAGAGAAATAAGTTAGATAAAAAGGATAAAGATTACAAGAAAAACACTAATTTATAGAGGGCTAAATAGGTATTAGGGGTAGAGATAGCTAAACACTACTAGGAAGGATATTACTTATATTATAGCTTTAAGAACTACTATATCTAGGAATATTCCTTCTCTTACCTTATTAACTAAAGGTTAGTATTAATATATATAGGGTAAATAAGGAAAGCGCTAATAAGAAGGTTAATATTAATACTATAGAAAATAAGTAGCCCCTAAGTAAAGCCTTATATAAGGGTAAAAAGGCTAGCTAGTAGCTATAGTTATAGATAAGTATAGTTAGTATATAAAGACTAAAAAGATATAAAATATTTTATAGATTAACTACTATTCCTAGTTCCTATACTCTTTAATATATACTTATACCTTAGTATTTAGATTAACTATAGTTATAATTACTATAGTACTATAAGTAAACTAGTAGTATAATAGCTAAGCCTAGAGCTTATATAATTACTAAAATAAAGATAGGTCTATATTATAGTAAAAATAAAGAAGTAAAGGAAGTATATTAGGAAAGATACCTCTTTAATTACCTATATAGTATACACTAGGATTAATATTAATAGGTAGTAATTATTAGTATACCTATATATTATCCTAGGTCTTACCTAGGATATAATCTTTAGGATACTATAGCTAAAATAATAGAATATAGTAATTTATATAGCTAAATAATAGTTAGTTATAGGGGTAGTAAAAGGCCTATATATATCTAAAGCCTTAGAGTAAGGAATAAATAAACCTATTTAGGGGACTATTAAATCCCTATATACTATAGAGGCATGCTAGGCCTAATAGAGAAAGAATACTATAACTTACTTTATTATTACTAGTCTAAGGGAAATTATATTAGTACTATAACTTATAGCCCTAAAGTTATAACTAAGTAGCCCTAATATAATAACACTACTAGGAAGCTAGTAGACTTAATAAACCTATTTAATAAAGCTAAAGTAAATAGCTTACCTCCTTATAGGGAACCCTTAACTATTATATCTAGATATATAAGAACCTAGATAGATCTAAGCTAGCATTACTATAGGGACTATTATATAATATACTAAGGGACTAACTCTTAGAAATCTAATACTAGATTATAAACCTTATAGATAAGGGATAAATCTATACTAGCTCCTTATTAGCTATAGCTTCTATGCTTTTAGTTAAGAAGTTAAATAGTAAGTAATACTTTTATATTAACTACTATACCCTTAATAAGATTATAGTATAGAACTAATACCCTCTCTTACTAATTAAGGAAATACTCTAATCTCTCTCTTAGGTATAATAGTTTATAAAGGTAAATATCTATATAGTATTCTATAAACTATAGATAGCTAAAGGTAAGGAGTACCTTATAGTATTCTAGACTAGGTTTAGGCTATTTAAGTAGCTAGTTTACCTATTTAAACTAGTAAGTATACTAGTAACCTTTTAATATTATATTAATAAATCCTTAGGGGAATATATTAAGGGACTTTATTATAGTATACCTAAATAATATCTTAGTTTACTTTAGGGGATTAAGGAAAAACTATATAGTAAAAGTCTAATTAATACTTAGCTACTTAAGGGTAATAAGGCTATATCTAGACCTTAATAAGTTTATATTTACTATAAAGGAAGTCTAGTACCTAGGGTATATTATTATAGTAAGCTATTTAGTTTACCTTAACCTAGTAAAGGTTATAGCTATTAGGAAATAGTTAGTACCTATAAAGTTATAAGGAGTCTAAAGCTTCCTAGGATTTATAAACTTTTACTAGAACTTTATTAAGGATTTTTCTAAGTTAGTAATATTATTTATATAACTTATAAAGAGAAATATCCCTTTCTAATAGGGACCTAAGGAGAATAAGGTATTTAAGAGGCTAAAAAGGGCCTTTATTATATACCTAGTCCTTATATAATAGGACTTAGACTACCTTATAGTAGTTAAAGTAAATTACTTAGGTATAGCCCTTAGAGAGTGCTTATCTTAGAAAGGATCTAACTATATTATATACCTAGTTATATACTACTTTATAAGCCTAATAATAGTATAAAGAAACTATACTATTTATAATAAGAAGCTTCTAGCTATTATTTCTTACCTTAAGGTATAGTTAGTAAAGTAATAAGGCATTTCCTAGCTATTTATAATTTATATAGATTATAAGAACCTAGAATACTTTACTACTCCCTACCTAATATTAGAATAGTAAGCTAGGTAAGTAAATACTCTAGCTTTATTTAACTTTACCTATATTATAGACTTAGTATATAGGCTTAATAACTAGATACTCTCTCCTAAAGAGAATAGAATAGAAAGGGTATTAATATAAAGATAGGATAGATTCTATAGCTTATTACTATTATATAACTCTCTTAGTTACTATTAGATTTAAGGGAAGGTTATAGTTAGGACTTACCTTTATTATATATAAGCCTACTACTAGCTAGGAGGCTCTCTTTACTATAAAATACTTATAAACTCTATAGGATTAAGCTATCTTATCTAACCCTATATATTATATTTAACTAAGGGCTATTTAGGAAAGGGTATAGAAGTTTTCCTTAGAAGTACTAATAAGGGAATAAATTATAAATTACTTAATTAGTGCTTATAGGGCACTATAGTTTAGGGGCTATATATAAGTCCTAGTATAGAAACCCCTTATAATAACCCTTATTTAATAATACTATAATTTACTAGTTATAAGGTACCTAGGTTATAATACTATATTCTAGATCCTATAGTAATAATTTTACTAGAATAGGATATTATAGGATATAGCTAGGCTTATTTATAATTACTATTATAATAGAAGCTATAAGAGCTATTAATAATATTAAGGCTTACTAAAACCTTTACTAGTCCTAGACTAGTTCTAGTTATAAATCTCTATTAATTTTATAATAAACTTACTTACTTTATTCTTAGAGAGGCTATAATACCTTATAGTAATTATAGATAGGCTCTCTAAGTTTATTTAGCTAGAGGTAATAACCTTAATTAAAGCTAAGGAGTATATAGAATAGTTTAAGATAGTTTAGTAAAGATTTAGGGATTCCCTTAGTTTATTATTATAGACTAAGGCTTAGACTAGTTAGGGAAGTTTTAGATAATATTATACTTATTAGTAAGAATAAAATAGTTACTTTTTATATTATACTATCTATAAACTAATAGTAGTATAGAATAGATAAACTAGGAAGTATAAGTAATACTATAAGTAATAATCTCTTTCTCTTAATATAACTAGCCTAAATACTTAGCTACCTACTAGCTTATAATAAATAATAAGACCTCCTTAGTTATAGGGGTAAGCCTAAATAAATTACTTTATAGCTATAATCTAAAACCTATCTAATCCTAACTAAACCTATTAGTATTTACTATAATACCTAAGGGAGAGCTATTTAGTTCCTAGAATACCTTTAGGAGAGCACCCTCTTAGCCTAGGCTATAATAGCCTATATATAGTAATAATAATAGGATATAACTATAGTATTATAATATCTAGTAAAGTGCTTTTAGGTTAGGAATAAGGTATAGCTTTTTCTTAAGAATATTAAGATAAACTACCTATTATAAAAGCTTAATTAGGTTATAGTAAAGTATACTATTATAGAGGTACTTATATTACTTATAGTTTAGCTAGATATACTATAGGGTATTTACCTAGTTTTTATATAAACCTTATTAAATAAGTAGTAAATAATTCTTTTCTAAGCTAGAAGCTATAAGACTTCTAGCTAGCCTTAGAATAAGTCCTAGTAAAGAATAATAATAAACTTATTAAAGAATACTAAGTAAAGTAAATTCTAGTAGCCTAGAATATACTAGGTAAAGGTAATAAATATAATATTTTAGTTAAATAAGTAAGTTACTTATAACTAATATAAGAACTATTAGAGAATATAATAAAGATATAAGCTCTTAATAAGTTTAAGAGAGAGTAAGGGAATATATAATATAATAATAAACTAAATTAATTAAGTAAAACTAGTTTACTAAGAGAGGCTATAAATAAAACCCTAGGAAGACTTATATTACTACCTAATAATACTTATATATTCCCTAAAAGACTTATCTTACTTTCTTTACTATACTCTCTAGTTTACTTAGGTTATTATAGGATTCTATATTATTATTTACTATATATAAATTAGCTAGGATAATCCTATTTAATATTAAGGAAGAGTATAGGATAATCTTTACTAAGGGTAATATTACTAGCTATAGGCCTTACCTAGGTTCTAAATAGTATAAGTAAAGTAATAGTTAGTAAGTATATAATAAATATATAAAGGTAAAGCCTTACTTCTCTAATACTTACTAGCTATAATAAGAGTATAAGGATTCCTAGTAAGGTAAGGAAATAAGGGGTAAGAGAACTAGTATTAAAGGTAAAATAGGAGTTATACTAGTGCTAGTAAGAAGGTAAATTATTACTTACTTTAATAAGTTAAGAATAGCCTAAATTACTACTATAATAATAAGAGAAGAGTACTTTAATTATTACTATAGATTAGTTATAAAACTCCTTATATATAGTAGTTATATTACTTATAAGTTACTAATTTTACTAGAATAAGGTACTAGTAACTTATTAGAGAGTATTTCTATCCTATAGCTAGCTAAAGGGCTATTACTTATAAAAGGATAATATTAAGCTTAGTTATATTTAATATAAGTATATTAGTAAAAGGGAGGGCCTAAGGGCTAAATAAACTAAAGCTAGATTAAACTATACTTAGTTTAGTAATATAGTTTATTTACCTATAAGAGTATAAAAGTCCTAGGATAAGATAGGTATCTTTTACTTTATAGTCTTAGTCCTAGTAATACTAGGTATAATAATACATATACCTAAGGTAATTATAGCCTCTAGATCCTTAAGGGTATAGTAAAGCCTAGGGTTAGTAAATAGGAACCTAGTTAACTAGATATAGGTTATATAGTTATAATAATAAAGAGAATAGGATTCCTTACTTTTAGAGGATAATATTCTAAAATACTAGTAGTTAGGGACTATTTAATATAAGGGCTATAAGGATAAAAACTAATATAAGTGTAGTATACTATTTATTATATAAGTCTCCCTTTATAAGGAATTTACCTATAGTATAGGCTAGAGGTATAATAGGGACCTATAGGGGAATAGGAGTAAGTTAATAAGGATAAGGTATTTTTAGTAAGTAAATAAATAGGATAAGAAAGATAAGGGAAAAATAAGATAAGAAAGTATATTAGGATTATAATATTTATAGGAGGAAGGTTATAGGAAGGAAAGAGAGGTTATATAGGGGAAGAAAAATAGGATATTTATATAAGAAATATAACTATAAAGAAGGGGTTATAAATAGGTAAGAGAAGGGGCTAGAGGTTACTATAATAATAAAGGGGTTAAGGGATATATATTATATATATTATATAATAATAATAAACACTATATACTAAATAAGGAGGGTTTCTATAAGCTTCTATAAATATAATTAAGCGTATATACTATACACGCTACCTAATAATAATATACGCTACCTATAACTAAACTATAATAGGGCAAAGAGGAGTATTTAAGAGCATTACTCTAGGTTATAGTTTTAAGTCTTTAAGGTAAGATTAAGATAGATAAGTAAGGGTATATATAAGGGCTTAGGCTTTGCCTAAGTATTAGCTAAAATATAGGTATTAGGGGGCTAATAGGAAGTAATAAGGGGATAGAAGGTCTAGAGATAAGGGATAAAAGGAATAAGAAAGGGGGATAGAAGGAATAAGAAAGGGAATAGAAGAATTAGAAATAAGGCTATTAGGGAAAATAGTAAGGGATAGGGAAAGGATAGATAGGATAGCTAAGGGGTATAAGGAGGGCATAGTATAGATAGGTTTCCTACTTTCTCTTCTTCTCTCCTTAAGCTTCTTAATATCATATCGACGCCTAACAGCAGCCGCCTAGGGGCCAGTCCATCACAAATATAGAATTTTAGTCTAGCTTATACTCTTAAGTATTTAATCTATCTTTATTATATTTTTCTAATCTTACTTTAATAATAACTTAGGGTAAATAGTTAAAAACTCTATACTTATATTAAATAGTACTAATATAGCGTAGTAGCTATTATCTTATTATAGAGATATCTAAATTCTAACTCTTAGGTTTATAAATAGTTCTATAATAAGAGCGCTTTCCTAAGCTCTTATAAATAAAACTAGTATCTTATTTAGGTTTATAGCTTTATTACTACTATTATTATACTTATTTATAGTATATTTATTACTCTTATAGGTAAAATAATCTAGTAACTAATATTTTAGTAATATATACCTAGTTTTCTTATATTTATAATATATAATAGGTCCTTTTCCTAATTACTTCTTACTCTATTACTATAAATTATCTATAGGTAAGGTAAAGTGTAGTCTTTTCTTTTTATAGTCTTAGCTTCTCTTATTACCTTAACCTATCTTTATTACTACCTTTACTTTCTTACCTTAGCCTTATAAATAACTCTATAATATTAGGAATTCTTAGCTAATTATTTACTTCCTTATAGTATTATTAAGGCTATTTAGAAATATAGTAATTCTTAGGTATATAGGAATTACTTTAGGTAGCTTAGCTTTACTTAAGTCTAATTTCTTATAAAGGCTTAAAATAATTAGTTATTCCCTTACCTTAGGTTTAGTAATAACCTAGTTACTTCTAAGTACCTTATATTCTTATTTATTATTCTAGTTTTTAGCTAATTAATAAACTTATCCTAGGTATATATACTATACTTTATAAAACTATCTAAGGCTATATAATATATTTATTATTATTTTATATTATTAGCTAGGTAGTTACTAGTATAGGCTACCTTAGTTATATTATTATAGAAAATATACTTATCTAATTAGAATAATATATTTAAATTTACTAAAAAGTTCTAAAGGTTTTTAAAAGTATTTCCTTTATAGGTAAGTATTTTTAAGTAAGTCTTTATAATACTATACTAGAGTATACTTACTACTTACTTACTATTTAGTAAAGGAGCTAAAGAAAGGATAATAAGTCTATTTATTAGAGAGGGAATTATAGGTTTACTATAAGATCTAATTAATAATAAATTTACCTTAATCTCCTTTATTTATACCTTTATCTATAGAATTTTCTATTTTTTTCTATATATTATAGCTTAGCTTATACTATCTTATAGTGTTTATCTAATACTTAGTCTTTATAGTTATTAGGACTTATACCTTTATTCTAATTATAACTTAGTAGTATTCCTAGTACTCTCTAAGTAATACCTCCCTAAGTCTTTAATTATTTATTACTTTCTTATTAATTATTTATTACTTTATTACTAGGAGATATAGGTATATTTTATATAAATATTTAGTATAGTACTAATATTTTAAATCTAGCTAATAGTCTATCTCCTTAAAGGGTTTAAGAGTTTAATTTATTATAACTTTAGTTAAAATTAATAATAAATAAAGTAAAGGCTAAGATTTATAGTTACTACTAGATATATACTACCTAGGGGCTAGTATATAAAGCTTTTAAACTCTAACCTCCTATATTCTATATAAGTAGTCTTTACTAAATACCTTACCTAGTAGGCATATAGCTCTCTAGTAGCTAGCTAGTCCTTTGCTATCTTAGGGGTCTAAGGTTCTTCTAAAACTCCACTATATAATCGCCCTATCTCTAACCTCCGCGCTCCTGACATTTAGATAAATAGTATCTTATACCTTATTTATTTAAACTAATTATAAAATTTAATATAAGGTATTTACTCTTTTAGAACTAGCCTTATAGTAGTTAAGAGCACTTACTTTACTATATTAAAGTAGTAAGTATATTACTATTTAGAGTTATTAGGTATAGTAAGGAAATATTTATAACCTAATATTATTAATATTATTATTTTTTAATAATATATTAACCTATAAAAATTATAATAACTCTAACTCTCCTATTAGATTAGTTCTTATTTATAAGTTCTTATATAGTAAACACACCTAAGCTAGTAGCTTATTATATAATTAAGGGTAATTATATATAAAAGGGTATTATATTAGGAGTATAGAGGTTAGAGATAAGGTAATTATATAGTAAGGTTTTAGAAAACCTTAGACCCCTAAGATAATAAAGGGACTAGCTAGCTACTAGATAGCTATATGCTTACTAAGTAAGGTATTTAGTAAAGACTACCTATATAAAATATAGGAGATTAGAGTTTAAAACCTTATATACTAGCCCTAGGTAGTATATATCTAGTAGTAACTACGAATTTTAGCCTCCACTCTGTTTATTATCAATCCTAACCAAAGTCATGACATATTACCATAAAGTAATACTAAAATTAATAGGGTTAATAATGGTTATATTATGCAGGGGTTTTAGCTCGCGCCGCCCTATATAACTATAATCAACCATTACCTAAGCTATTCTCCACCTTAACAGCCCTGAAACGTTCCCAAGAAGTTAGGGGTGTACGGATCAAGATTAGGCCACTAGCGTGCGGGCCAGCTCACGTGGGAACGGGCCACCCTAATTAGGCATAGCGCTCGGCGCGGCGGGTGGGCCTATCATTGGCTTAGTGGGCTCTAATTCTGGATTTGGGCCTAGGGTTCTATATTTCCTTGGACTCGGTCCACCTTGTGGAGTCACCTTGACTAGGGTCTGTATCTAATTAAATAGAAGTGGACTAGAGGTACATTCGCTTACATATAAACAGGCTAATAATAAATATACTGCTAATTTTCTATACAAATTGCTACACCACACTTTGCGTACTTGTGCGGTCACTGACCTTGTGGCAGGGGGCCTGTGGGGGCCCCAAAGACCCATAAGGTGGACCAAGTCCAAGGAGATTAGTAGCTTCGTTAGCATTAATGCCAGGCGCTAATTCGCTAGGAAGAAAGCCTAAAAATTGTAAATTAAATTTAATAGAATGTTGCGTGGCTTTATGTGCTAATTACGGCTAGCTAGCGAAGCTTCTAGAATTATTTAGTGAGTTCTAGCCAATTAGAAGTTATAAGAATTCATGCAAGGACCCACCATACTATGCCTAATTAGGGTGGCCCGTTCCTACGTGAGGTGGCCTGCACGCTAGTGGCCTGACTTATATGCCAAGTATATACTATTTTACTAGTTAAACGGCTTTGCCTTAGATATAAGACAAACTGTTTTAGAGCTAAGATTTACTGTAACCCCGAGGTGGAGGTGGAGGAAGGGAAGTCATAGAGGGAAAAAGTCACTCAAAGTCATCCTATGTCGTCACTGCTCACTCACGGCTCACGGCTTTCGTCGGGCTGCGCCATCTTGGCCCCCATCCAACCGACCAGGCTTTCCTCTTATCACTCCTCTGACTGCCGGAGAAGCTCACGCCGATTTCTGCAACCCCGATCACTTTGATTCAGAGAGTCCAGAATGTCGGATACCGAGTCGGAAGGCCCCGGGCTGGCGTTCAAGGTGTATGTCACCGCGTCGGGCCTCGATGAGCGAGCCATTATCGAAGCCCTCTTCGAAGACGGCGAAGAAGACGCCGAGAGTCTCAAGATAGAGAACCTCGAGGGACAGGGCACGCAGGTAGTGATGCAGCATCACCGGGACAGCAACCACGACGAGACTGGCACGAATGCCAAGCTTTTCCTCGTCTTTGACTCGGCGGATTTCGAGGCGCGTGGCGTCTTGCTCGTCAGCCTTGACGAATATCATGGCTTCGATGATGCCGTGCGCTATGCTCCCGCGGAGGCAAACAACTCCATCAGCTCACTGAGCATCTCGAACGAGGATTGGTACACGGTGCGAATGGATGTGCCGGAGGAAGACGGAAGCCGCGCCCATTAATTGGTTTGCATTGTACAACTCCGTCCCTAAAAGGACGACTTCAATGCCGCGCTGTTGGCCATGAACAAGGGCGTGCAGGATGTTGGTGTCAGTGACCCTGACGAGGACGGCGATGCAGACGAGCTGCCCAAGTTCTACAGAGCTGTTCGCGCCGGTAACCGCAGCCTCGATCAGATCATCAGCGATCACCCTTCGTACGCGGACGAGAATGGGTTGGATGCGGCGCGGTTTGCGGTGATCGACGGGGACTTCAGGGAGAAGGGAGCTTTGCTGGTACAGGCCAGTCCAGAGAGGACTCATTCAGGTGCAAGGTGATGTCGCCGGGGAAATTCTGCGATGGATATTCATAAATTTGATGACGTGGGATGAAGCCAAGGCCTTTGCGGGCGGCCAGTAGCTGTGAAGTCTCTTTTCTCCTTCATCAACAATAGAGAGAACCCAAATGGATGCCTGCTCTCGTCTCATATTCGTGTCGTACAAAAGGAAACAATGCAAGCAGCGACGATGCCCACCACCAATTAATTGTGAGTTGTTGATTGTGGCAATGAGCAGAGCCATGTGTCAAGTGGTATCTGACGTGCACTGTATTTTTCAAGGACTATGCTACGTGCAAGCATACATTTTCCGCTTGTAAATCAGAGGACGAGGAATTGAGACGAGCCAAAATGTTCATATGTTCAGTGGTGTACAAGAAGTTGTGGGAGTTTCAGCTGTTGCCCGATGGCGGATACAATGTCTATGACGAGTGTCATGCGTAGGTGACCGTATTAAGTAAGCTAAAGATGCATGAAGCTAAATGCGATAATCTCACGAAAAAGCATTTAACTTTTACTTAGACTACTCTGTCTATAAAAGAAGAGCTTATATCCTTCTATTTGTATAATAGAATCAGATAGCATTAATTCAATCCTTTCTCTTCACTTTTCATCCTGCTAGGGATATCTTTTCCAAGTCACGTGCCCACCTCTGATATCAGCCTGGACCACTAAAGTGTGTGGGCCCTGGGGCCCTGGGGCACTGGGACTGGGAAGTCTGGGCATGCCCACCGGGTGGCACTGGTGGGGACAAAAAAGATGGAGGGAGGGGCAGCGAGACCAAAGCGTGGCGCGGCCCCGAGACACTTTGGTGTTACAATGAGCACTGACACCGCCAAAGGGCCGATGACCCAAATGCCGTCGTCGGCTATTATGGGCTCCCTGATGGCGCGGTTCGTCAAGTCCATTTCCATGCATACATCCGCCGTTTGTCTTTTCTGACTCATTTGCCGACAGCATTCACCCGGCAAGAAATTGTCTTTCACGGATGTGGGATGTCGGACGTCGCAAACACTCTCTCAACGTGACGCCACCATCTCTGCACACCAAGTTCCTGGAATTGCTAGGCTTTTCCAAAGTCTCAAAATGCCCACGTTTCGTCTACAGTCCGTGGACAATGGCCTGGACGGTCGCCTGGCCTTGGTGACAGGAGCAAGGTTCGTCGCGCGGGCGCAAGAGATCCTCATCCCAGTCTAACGGACAATTCATCGCCGTAGTGGCGGGATAGGCTCTTCCTGCGCAAAGCACTGGCATCCGAGGGCTGCGATGTCATTCTCCATTACTCTTCCAGCAAGGTAGGTCGAAAAAAAACCAGTCAAACCCCACGCACAAAGTATAACTTGCCGTAGGACAAAGCAGAAACGCTTGCTACCGAGCTTCGCAACAAATACCCCTCGCAGCTATTTGCCACTGCCAAAGCCGACCTCACGTGCCGAGAATCCACGCGAGCGCTCGTTCCTACGGTACTGAGTATGCCGGAAGTGATGGAGAAACACAAAGCGGTATCCGTGTTGGTAGCAAATGCCGGGCTAGGGCGGCGCATCCGCGATATCCACGATATTCAGGAGACGGACTGGGATGAAATGATGGAGGTCAATATCCGTAGCCAATTTGTTGTGACAAAGGCATGCGTCGAGGGTATGCGCAGTCAGGGCTGGGGAGGGTGGTTCTCGTTGGTAGCATTGCCAGTCGAGGAGCGGGCTCAACGGGTGTCATTATGCGGCTTCGAAAGGAGCTCTATGGTAAGATGAGAGTTTGCTCAACTCAGGTGGCGCAAATCACGCTCAAGCTACCGAGGCTAACCGTCGCAGTTCCATGGGGTTGAACTTGGCTACTGTGCTGGCACCGGACGGCGTCACGGTGAATATAGTACGTTCTCTGCGAAGTCACATTACTGAGCCCGCCAAGCTGACGCGTTTGTTTTTGCAGGTTGCGCCGGCTATGATCAGGTCAACAGGCATGATTGCTACGCCCATCGGACGGTAGGTTGCTCTTTAACCCAACCTGAAGAAATTAGCTGATTTCAATGATTGCAGAGGGTGGGATTCGAACTGCAATATGGAGGCGTTGAAAGAATCAGACCCAGGCCTGGCGATTGCAAGCAGCGTGCCAGTCCGTCGATTGGGCGCTCCTGAGGAGGTGGCCAACGTCGTCACCATGTGAGTACTTCTGTACTCTTGTCCCGTCCTACTTTGGAGGTTAACTCAGTGGTACAGGTTCGCGAAGACTGGATATATGACCGGACAAGAGATACTTCTAACGGGAGGATTGAAGTAGTGAGGGCAATAAGCTTCACTTTAGCACCTTGATATGCCAGCGTTATGCCACATTCGTGGTACCGTTGTAATACCAGGGGCGGGGGTTGACCTTGTGACAAGGGCATCTTGTTAAATCGCGTCTATCAAGACATCTGTACAGTCTAACAACCCCTGAATGATTTTACACTCACTACAAGCCCCACGCAGGGTAGTCACTATTAGCTCTAAGTAGCTATAAGTGAGTGAAGCTATTAGGGATGCCATAGGGGTATTTACGCTAGTAAGAGATACTAAGTAGTTATAGTAAAATACACGTAGTCTAAGGTACCCTTTACCTTACTTAGTGCGATAAAAAAATCTGTCATTGGCCTGCTACCCTGGTCATGTACCTCGTGTAAAATCATACAGGGGTTAGACTGTATCTAAGAACTGCGTTCTAATATACCAAATTCGATCAAGGCAAACATCTACACCGTTTTACACTTTCGCCAACACCGGCTTCTGCTCGGGCACTTGTGTCAGGTGCTTGCCGTCGTTTATTGCGCTCTTGACGTTGTCGATGACCAGAACCTCCATTTCTTTCTGTTTTCGCACGCTGTCGTCAGTCACAAGACTCTCAAAATAAGTAGCACTTGTTTGCATACCTGTGTGTCGATCGTAGCAGTACCGATATGTGGCAGAAGCACAGCTCCAGGATGTTTGATAAGTTTGGGGTTGATCTCGGGCTCCTTCTCGAAAACGTCCAGACCCACGCTCCACACTTTGCCAGATTCCAAGCTATCTGCTAGGGCTTCTTCATCAATGATGGCTCCTCTGGCAGTATTGACAATGATGACACCGTCTTTCATTGAGCCGAGTTCCTTCCTGCCAATGAGGCCCTTGGTAGCCAGCCCCAGCGGCAAGTGGATTGAGATGACATCACTGGTCTTGAGCAGATCTTCGAAGCTGACATATTGGGGAACCTCCTGTGGTGAGAATTGCTTGTCCAGATCGGCGACGGGCTTTCGGTTGTGATATTGGAGCTTAAATCCAAGCGCTGCAGCGCGTTTGGCAGTAGCCGTTCCGATGCCACCCATTCCGAGAACACCCAGGGTCAAGTGGTGAGGATCGCGACCTAGAGGGCTGGCGCCTCGCCAATTACCCTCTCGCAGGGCTAACTGGGAATCCATGCCCGCCTCAAGGCGCCTAGAATCAAAAGATTGCAGTGTTGGCTGTGGCAGCATCCACAGCTGTAGGAGTGTTGGACACTGAGATTTCTGCACGAGACGATTGTCAGTAGTTGGTCCCCGTCACCGATTGATTTGCGAGGTGGGCTCATACTCCTGTCCGTGCAAGCTTGGACGTCGACCTGGTCATAACCCGCGCCGTTGTGGGAAATGAACTTCACTGACGCGGGAGATGAGAAATGAGCTCGGCATCGAATCGCCCAGTTATCTAATTGGTCCAAAATTCATTAGCACTCGACGGACCCTTGTCAAAAGATGAGCTTACATTGACAGAGTCGTATGTTCTCGAGATGGCAACAATGCTGTTGTATTTGCCGTTGTCGCAGTCGCGCAAAAACTCGTCTCTGCTTCCAGACGTCACTTGCTAGAAGTTTGGTTTGACTGTCAGTTCTCGAGGCTCTTATGTGACACATATTGCGATTCACGGGTGCATCTAACCGTAACATCGGCGATATCGGAGAGCTTGTCGAACTCGGCGCGTGCGTGATGAATGAGACCAAGCATCAAAACGCCAGGCTTTGTTGTGGAACTCATTGTGCAGCGTGATTGGTAATTGAATATCTTCAGCTTCAAATAGGTGTATAGAAATGCTCACTTTCTGCGTGATGATGAAAAAGAATCAAGACCAGGAACGAAAGATGACAGGTAAGAAGAAGAAGAGAACAAGAATGTCAATGCGATAGTTCGGTTGTCAAGCGTGGGTGAGGGTGGGGGTGGCAATGTGGGGCGGGCGTCAAGCTGTTTGGTGTTTGGCGCACGGATGTATGTATTTGCCGATTGGCCCCAGTCATCGAACCGCCAGTCCAGTGCGCGCGGCTATTGATATTCACCCCACCACGCAAAGTTTTGCCGGTTTTCCCGCAAACTGGAACATCATGTCACGGCATTTGACACAACTCAGAGACTGCTCGCCCGTGGAGATCACATCTCTAAGCTGATGGAATTGCAGCCGATCTAGATGCCGACACGTAGCATGGCGCGGTCAAGGGCAAACGGGTCTCGCGCGCATGCCTATCGTGTCGAATGCGCAAGACAAGATGCGACCTGTAAGCTGAGAACAACGTGTCCGCAGTGGTGACGACCCGCTGCGCAAGGTTTTCCGTCGTCGCCTACTGACGCTTATTGGATGAGCAGTGACTCCGAGGGCATGTCTGGCTTGCCGCCTTGCCGTCGATGTGTTGAGCAACAGTTGGAATGCGTGCTTGCGAAGTCCAGACGTGGTGGTCGTAGGATCAAAGGCGTCCGCAATTCCGCCATTCAACCAGCGAAGCGCGACAACGAACGCGGCGCAAACTCGGATACCCAAGGGCCACCTAGCACCGCACATGAAGACGATGAAAGTGATTACCACAGCAGGCAATCAAGTGACTCTCGCCCCAGCCACCAGCCGGGCGGGATACAAGGATGGCCGTCCTCTCCACAACATACCGGCGACTGGCGTGCGGACAGCCCCGATGGCGGATGCGCACCAGAGATGGCAGGCTCACGTACAAGTTCGGATGGATTAGAAGGGCATATTGCTTCTACAGACCTCTTGAACCCCTCGGACGCCCTTGACCTTCTGGCCCAAGTTGCTGATTTGGCTCCAGGTCGGCAGCGTAATGCAATAGCAGGTCAAACAAGCGCCAATATCCGCCATGTTGACGGCATGCAGCAAACAGTAGGCAGACCTGCTGCGAGTTACTATCCTCCCTTGGATGATGGCATTCTGACACATTCAGAGGCAACCTATCTTCTGAAAAGGTATGTCCCAAAAGACGAACCCCATCGCCGAGCATCTCTCCCTAATCTTGTGCTCCATTAAGGTATCACGAGAAATACCATCCTTTCTTCCCAGTCGCACATAGCAAAATCTTCGGGGCGGTTCAATTTCAGAATGGGCCGAGAAGGAACCTCATCTTCTGACAGCTATTCTCACTGTTGCTTCGAAGGACGACCCCACATGGTTCAGGGTGTACGACGCATGCTCTCGACATATCGAGAGCTTCATGTCAAATCTTATCTACGCCGGCCCAGCGTCCATTGGCTCTGTTGAGGCGCTCCTGATTCTTGCAGAGTGGGCACCACAACGGCCACAAGAGAACTCTGCTATCGGCTGCGGTCAGGAAGATCATGGAGCCTGGATGCTTGTGGGGTTGGCTATCAGGTTAGGATATCTTCAAAGACTGGAGCAAACCGCACTTCTGCCAGATGACGGAAAACTTTCAGCAGAGATGAGTCGCAAGCGCGTTGTCTGGGCAGGTAAGCAAGGGATCATTTACAGGCGCTCCCTCCCTCCTGTCTCTCGCTCGTTGTCTCTTCCTGAACGGATATTAACAAGTTGCAGCATGCTATATGAGCGACCGACAAGTCTCTATCAGACTCGGGAAAGGCTTCTGGTCACGCGGCCCTGGGCCGGCTCTTCATCTGCGAGCCGATGACTTCCCAACGTTACAGGCACAGGAACTCGGCCCTGACAACATGGGACTGTTGTTTCAAGCTCATCTCGAACTCACACAACTCATCAGCAATGCTCACGACATATTGTACTCATCTACGAGTCACAGAAAGCAGCTCTACATCAGCGGAGAATATGTCAGATACATTGTAAGTGATACGGTTGACTCAAGAAACTCTACTCTAAATCCAGAACTGATTTCCAACTCAGGACGATTTTGCTGCCATGGTGCGCAAATGGAAGTTGACTTGGGCAAATCATAGCTGTGAGTAACACACATCGCCGCACTTACTCAAGTCATTGTGCTGATGTTCGTACCAACGCAGTCACACCACCAGTGAAGGCGTCACTGGTCCTGTCTTTCGAGTTCTTGCGGCTATATATCAATGCCTTTGCTTTCCAAGCCAACCTGAATCGTGCAGCCGCTCGCAATGCCCAGGAAGAACCAGAGAAGGCGAGCGGCCCATTATTCTCCAATGTCGCTGGGAAACCAGACGCACGCTTCATCTACGAATCCATTGACGCTGCAAACTCGCTGCTCAGCATTTTGAACAGTTTCATAGACCCAGTGGCTGGCCTCAAATGCATGCCTCTCAAGTACTGTCTCTATGTGATCTACGCGGCAGTATTCCTTTTCAAGGTGAGCTACTCGGAAATCATGCGACCTCTGCAACATGTTATAGACTAACATCGCTGGAAGGCCCGACTGGCAGGAGCAATCAGCAGTGAAGGGGATCGTGGCGTTCAGCGGGCTATCCACGGGACCATCATGCAACTACAGAAGGCATCAAATAATCCGCATAGCCTCGAGAGGCGGTACGCGATGTCACTTCGACTCCTCTGGAGGAAATCGACGACGAAGCAGACAAGCAAGAGTTCGGCACGCAGTGACCCAGTGACAGAGCAGCCGGAGCCCACGGTTGATCAAATCGAACGACAGGAACGGGCCACGCCGCCGTCGTCAGCGACGACTAATAAGCCTCCCACGGACATGGATCCGTTGAGTGGATTTTCATGGCGGGACTTGGATTCTTTGGGCCAATTCATAGCGCACAATACAACGATGAGCATGACGGATGGAATGATGGGGACCGCAGATTTCGGCTGGGAGCACAGCTCTGGAGGGCTAGATGATTTGGCCATGAGACCCCAATTCGACACGATGTGGGCGGGACATGACATTATTTTTGAAATGGGGTTTGGGCTACTTTGTGTATACTTTTTATGTACATGGAGTGTAAAAAAATCAGGCAATATATCGAGGCAAATGAGACAGAGTTGTACGAATAGGGAATGAATGCTCTCCTTTTGACTTTTGTATAGGGTACTCCGTGGACGAAGCTAAGTAAAACGTGGCGACGATGACTCGACAAGAAGAGTTTGATATATGCCATTGGAATCCAACTCCCCAGAAACAACCCAGTGGGCCACAGCTGCAGTACTCCGGGTAGTCTAGTTGGTTTATGGCGTCTGACTGTAATGGATTCACAGCTCGATCAGAATGTCGCGTGTTCGAATCACGCCCTGGAGACTCTTTTTGGAAGTATCTTCAATTGATATTTTCTTCCTCTTCTTTTTTTTACCAAAATGGGAAGGAAGAAAACTATGCATATGAATTAATTGCTTCCTTTTTCCTCGTCTTGGCCTGGCCAATCAATTATTGCTGTCTCTTGCCCAGCTGCGAGGTTCAAGGCATTGGAGTTTTTCGAATACTTCTTCTGACGCCTTCTCTTCCAGCCATCCATTTTCATACCCGTTGAAGCGCGCGCACGTTGCCCTCGGCTGATTAATTCCGGGTCGCCGCAGTGGCAGCCTCTACCGCAGCAGATTTTGTGAGGATTTATTCGTTGTTGGCCATCTCTCTCACGAGCTCGGCGTTCATGATCTGCGCAGAGAATACATGTATTTGCAGTGGACTCCTATCTACCTTGGGAAGGTCACAGCACGGCAGGAACAGCGATGGATACGAATGCTTGATTTAGGACAATCTCAACTTGGCATAGGGCATTAAAACAGGACATTTTCTCTTTGAATTCCTCATTTATCCCAGGTAACCTTCATGCTCGTGGGAACGGCCACGTCTCGCTCCACGTCTCGTTCATGTAGCCTCCACCAGGTGCCTTCTTCAGCTCACCCAGCGACCCGGGTACTCTCTTGAGGCCTTGTTTTTTGAACAGGGCGCGGAAGAGCTCTACCAAGGCCACTTGGATGATCTCTTTGCCCAAGGACGCGTGGGGCCCTCGCTAAAGTGGATGTATGAATCAATTGGTCGCCGAGGGTTGACTTTGCTGGCTTCGGGGAATGAGCCTCCTCGTGGGCTGCCGCACCGGATGAGAGGAGAGACGATCGCCAGATTGGACACGGACTTGGCGTCCGTCCGACTCGGTGATGACATCCGACTCTGAGGCGTGGCGGAAGAGGTTGAAAGCACCGGCAAGCCTGACACCTTCCATGGCATACCCAAGTAGGAGTGTATCGTTGGCGTCATTCGGTCCGGCGACAGCGAGGCGCTGAACCTCAGGCAGGTATTGCTGGCCTTCTTCGGAGAGATACCAGTCCACAGCTTGGGCAAACTATATTTTTCCCTCAAAACTCAGTATTATGTATTTCACTGGAAGCAAGCAGAATCACGGATTATCAAAGGATTCATACCAATTGTCCTTGGTTAGGCACTAGACCAGCAGCGGTGGGGAGAATCTGTCCCCATGTAATATCGTGGGTACCAAGGCCCGTCTTTGACAGCGACTTGACGAGATCAACACCGTATTGAGAGAGCGGATCACGCTTGGCGGCGGCGCCAGTATAAAGACCTCGCATACCCAGTGTCTTTGCTAGCTTGACGTTCGTCTCAATAATGCCGGCCAGTCGCTCCGTCAGCTCCTTGGCCTGTTGGTGGAGAGGAAACGACTTGACTGGATCTATATCCAAAAAGATGCAGACAAAGATGACAGAAAGTGTCCGGTGCAGCTCATGTTCCGAGACGACTCCCTTTGGATTCTCAGTAGACTTGAGAGGCAGATTGAAGAGTCTCGCGACAAAGTGGGTAGGTGCAAGATTTCCAACATCGCGTACAATGTCGACTTGGCTTTTCCCGGCAACCTTGAACGATTTCTCGACCAGCAGTCTCTCCGCAATTCTTGCATAAAAGCTCTTGATGGATGCCTTACAACCATCCTTTCGCAACAGGGCTTGTGAATTCGAACGTGGTTCTACATGTGCCGAGTTGCCCCTGAGAGGAACAGCTTGCTGCCCGCTGAGCCAGTGAGGTTCTTGAAACCCTCCTCCCATGCGAGAGTGTACCTGTTGTGGTTGGATAGAATGTACTTGGCGGCGCTGTAAGACGAAACTCTTACCTCGGGAGAGGCGTACACAGGACGAGAAAAGTCGAACCTGTCTACACGCTTGAGATTGGTCAAGATCTTATGGTTCTCAGACGGGGTGACCATGGGGTAATGCGCGTACACCGAGTTATACCGAAAGTGGTTCGGGAACGCGCGGATGAAAAGCTTGTAGAAAACGCAGCCATGGTTGACCTCAAGGTCATAATTCGCTTCATTGAATCCCCACTGTGTCAAGTACCCAGGGTGGTAGTCAGTTGTGTAATGCCTGTCACCACGTACCAAAGACACGGCGTCGGACAGAACTACGCGGGAAATTGTGTAAGTGGGTGCAATACCGACACCAGGAACCATGGGAGTTTTTCCTCCTCGGCAACAATTCCAGGGTACAGCTCAACATGATCAGGGTGTTGGTAGAGGTTGCGAAGGGACTCTGCGACGCCGGGATCCGAGTTGATCTCTTCGAATGTGTCATATGCCTTCAGGCCAAAGTGTTTGCGGAATTCGTTCAATCCCGCAAGGTTCCATTTGCGACCGCGAATGATTCCCAGCATCTCGACTGGCTTCATTATTCGAGGCACATTTTGGGCGCCAAAGGCACCACCGGGCTGCTCAATCGCGGTTGAAACGCAATTGACGAGGTCGTCATCATTGAAGCTGCCATCAGGCCCGCGGGTAAACCCACCAAAGGTTCTCTCAGCAGGGTCTTTGGCGATGGACATGTCGAACTTCTTCACTGCTCCAATCAGGACCCCGAGATTCACATCGCCGTGATTTTCCCCGAGAAGCTGCTTGTAAAAGTTCTGAATCCATTCGTCATCCATTTCAGAGATGCAAGAGTGCCAGCGATAGCACAAATTGAACTCTGCAGAGACGACGTTGCCTACACCACTCTCAGAACCTTTGGTCGTGCCTTTGGCTACGCCCATCTCTTGACAGGGGTCCAGGGTCCACTCTGTATCAACCCGATTGAGGTTAATGATGTTGCGCACATAGTCCACAAGGGTAATGTTGATGTATAGCCCCGAGGTGACAAGACGAGCAGTCTGGAACAAGTCTTCGTCGAGCTTTTCCCAAGCAGCCTCGAGAGCCTCGCCTTCCAGGCTTGGGTGTGGTTTTGCAAAGCGATTGCTCTCGTTGATGGCAGCCAAATTTGTTGCTACATGATTGTGGAAACGGTTGAACATGACGAGAAGAACACAGACGCCAGGAGGGTTTCCGACGAGACGCTTATCGGCGAAGGCATCAGGCTTGAGCTTGCCGTCTTTGAATGTTCGAATCGAGTCCCTTGATTCTCTACTGTTCCCGTAGAGAGGTGAGAGATCAAGGTATGATGAGGAATCGTTCTGATTTGGGTCCTTCGAGTTTGTCCAGAACAGGTCTATGGAGGAGGTTGTGAGCAATGGTGGAATGGAAAGATGAAGGAAGCTTTCCGTTCTTACCATGAATGACAATAGTAGCCCAGTACCACAAGATGCTGGAAACATTATTTGGGTTCTTCTTGAACACATCCTAGCCATGACAGCTTCGTAAATTGCCTCGGGGTCTGGCAGCGCCCCATGTTGGCTGGCCCAGGCTTGACGGAGCGTGAGTATGGCGTACCAGCGGCACCAAGCTTCGGCATTAATGGATTCTAGACGTTGTGAGCTTTTCGCCACCGTTTGGATGGATGCAGGCTTATGGATGCAGGCTTTTGGCCGCCTTTTGAAGAATCTTACATTATTGGAGCCGTCAGGTTGGCGGTACTTGAACGCATCCCCATGTAAAGCAAAGGGGGTGATCCAACGAGTTCCACAGCTCATCAATAAAAGTATTAGTGAGGGCTTCTTGTCTCTTTGATTTTTAGGCATCGTCGCGACCAATTGAATGGTGCGCTCCATGATCATTGTCTTGTCATCTTGCAGAGTCTCGCGCTTGAGCTTGGCGGTGATGATATCCTTTAGTGTTTTCAAGTCTAAACAACTCTTAGCATTCCCAAGGCAGTTTCTCGGGAGGCGGCACAGATCAGAAATTAAGTACGAGGGACTTGCCTCCCCAACCAAACGACCTGAGATCCTCTATGAGGCCTGGCCGTTTCAGAATCGGTCTATAGGTTCCATCTCCCCTCTCGACAGGAAGCGGCCGCTTAGACGCCGTGCGCAACTGCATCAACGATCCCATGGAGAAAGGCTTCTTCTTCTTGTGAGACTTGTGGTCTGATTGCTCTTTGTGTTGATCATGGTTGCTGTTGGATTGGTGGCCGTTGGCGTGTGTGCCATTGGTATGCGCACCGTTTTGCGCGCCATTGGCGACATGCTCACCGTTGATTTCCCCACCAGGAGACATGATTGATTGTTACTCTTGGCGGACAACTGTGATTCAGTACGAGTACAGAAACCTTCTTGTGCATTTTCCGAGCCCTGGCTTTCCTTATATATGATTCGAACAAAGCCCAGTCACACACGCCGACCGTAAATTCGACTCTCGACAGACTGTCCAATGTCCTTTTTGGCCAACCAGGCGGCCCATCGTTGCGCGGCACGGGAAGTGAACCCCGGCCGGGTAATAATACTGTACATACGACGACGCTCGTGTGGCGTGTCGTGAATGGCCAACCATCTGGAATCGTGCAGACCGGCTGGACCCAGGTAGTATTCCGTACGGAGAAAATCATATTTGCATATTGGTTTGCTGCGTGGCGCTCTTCCGGCTCTTTCGGCTCACTGCAGGCGAAGTTACAAGCAATCAATCGACAAAGATATCGACGTCGAAGCCGTGCGGGGGCTTGGGCTCGTCACGCCAGTCACACAATGCCACCTCACCTTGAAGCAGATCATTTCTTGTTTACCTGCTGTTTTCTCTTTACATCGTGTAATTTTCTTCTTCAGCACCGGTTGGTTTTTCCGCTGTTTCTTTGCGCGACGGATGGGAACGATGCAACCCAGTGTGTTGTTGTCAGGCTTTGAATCACTCGCGAGAGAATTCTGAGAATTCTCTAGCCGTGCTACACATGAAAAATGCCTTTGTAACACAAGAGGCGCCTGTTTCGAGCATGGACAGAAATCAAATATCATGTGGTTTAGTACTTGCTTATTTGTCCCTCCTTCATAGTGTTGTTTATACCGAGTACTAGTCAGCTCTTGGTAGTAATGGTGTTTGATCAAGAATTCGAATCTATTGATCCGCATGCCTTAGCAGCAATATTTTCCCTTCTCGCCTGGCCATTGTATATACGTTCCTTGGGGTTTGTTGCTTCGACCAGAAAATAAGGAGTGTGCAGCGACGACGACATCATTGAGCTCGTAGGTCTTTTACATCAAACGGCATCTTGTCGTTCTCGTATACGTGTCCGTTTGGATGCTCGGTTTCCCGATACAGGTTGCCGATATCATGTTGGTGAAAAGTGTCCGACTTTCTGCAGTCCAGAATATGATCAAGGCCAGGTGGGTGTGTTAGGCGGAAGATTCCGTATCTGATGGCAACAGTTAGCCCAGAGATTAGTTCAATGGACAAGCACTACCTACGAGGGAGTAAACTTAGGTGCGCAGACGATAGCAATACTCTCAGGCATCATGACCTGGTATCCGGCGTGGGTATGCAAGTCCCGAGAACTCATGAAACAGGTTTGAGTAGGATGGGTGTGAATCCATCCAAGGACCATCAGGTCTTCTCCCGCGCAGAAATCGAATATTGCGCTCTCGTTTTCCGTTTCGCAGGTATCAGAAGTGCATTTCTGGTCAGGGATGAGCAAGCATCGCACGAACAGGGCGTTGTTGACTGGTGTGCCGCATAGAATGCCACACATTTCTAGACCCTTTCTGGTGTTCTGGGAGGCCATGTCTAAGAAAGTAGCTCGAAGCTTTTCGGCAGGAAAATTGAGCGAATAGGGTCCCCGTTCTCGAGGTATGCGCCCGGCTTAAACGCCAGTCTCTCTTTCTGGGTACAGATGGCGTCTCGAGGGGTCCTTTGGGGGCACTGGGGGCTGGTTTGCCCGTCAAAGTAAGATGAATATGAGTTTGGTCTCGATTCGAGCGTCGGTAATTTGTGTGGTATGGGGGAGGTGCATCGCTGGGAGGAGGCGGGGGTCATGACTGTATTCTTTAGGCGGTCGATGAGGCGGAGGCAAAGCGGGTTGAGCTGATCGGTCTGGCACGGTTTGGTCGAACTGCACAGGCTGAGATTTTGATATTGATGGATACATGCACGGTCTTGGAACACCTTCTCCTGCCGGTGCCAATGCTGTCTCATAATTATCTTTTTCGAACTGATCTCGTTGTGAAGCATCAATGGCCTTTCTAGCCGCTTCCATCTGGCTTTGAAGGTCTACATCGAGTCTCTGTCCGTTATTGAAGCGCGGCGACAGGATCGTAGCACCATAGACCTTGGCATGCCTATGCGCTTGTCTTGCAGTATCTCTTCGCGCCAGCTCCTTCTGTGCCAGTTCCACGGCCAGCTCTTGGTGCTCAGAGGCATCTAGAACAGTGGCATTACCACTAAGACTCGGGTCTTGGGCGGCAAAATCGCCGTAACTTGAAGGAGGTTTCGCTCGAGTCGTTTTCGATATCTTCAGTTCCGCGGGAGCCATACGTTCCCACTCTTCATACTGATCACGAATAATCGGTTTAATCTTTTCCAGATCGGCCAGAACAGTATTCATGCGCTTCGAGAGCTCCTGAACAGCCAAGCGGCTTTCAGGTGCTTTGTGCTGAGGATGTTGGCGAAGCTTGTCCAAAACAAGCACTGAATGTCTGTACAGCATCATGTATGCTCGGCCATAAGCGCCATCCGACAACGCAAAAGCAGCCTGTGGAGATACTGTTAGCAACTCGATTCAAAATGGACATAGGACTGGATGAGCATAGCTGAACTGACTCACCTCTTGATACAGAGTCTCTGCAGCTCTAGTCCAGTGTTTGAAGGAATGTTGATATTGAAATTGAAGTTTTCAGCTTGTGATACCAGCTCCTTCACACTCTGCGGGCGCGATGGCCGCGTGATTAATCTGGCGTCCATGCTGAACGGGGCTCCGCGGACTCAGGCTAGTATTGTCACGATTCTACCGGGTGGCTAGCAGGCCTCGGTCCTTGATATTTCAGGTTGTATCGAGTTCATATTGGTCTGGTCAATCGAAGGCATTGATAGAAGGTGCGCTTTGTTGAAGCGGGATGCAGTGTTTGAGGTTGAAGTGACCTGGGCTGACTGGCAGACGGGGAAGCAGTCGAGTCATGGTGGGGCAAGTTTCAGGGTCGCCGCTTCGGGAGCTGTGACGCAGCGTGCCAGCAAGGTACACCCACTCTACAACTTGTACATACGTACATCAAGCCGCGTACCATCCGACAAGCCCGCCAACCAACACTGCAGGATTATTAGAGTTGAAAAGGGTCAGGCATCAAAGTTATTCCCGAATTACGATTCGCACCAATCCGTAGTCAGGTTGCAACGTTTGCCATGGTATGTAAATATCGAGTTCCGTCCGGGGCAAATTTCCCCGACTTTCCATTCATAATCTACTATGAGTCTAGTCTGCCGATTGCGGTGACTGTCCGCCAGCAGAAGCTTGAGCAGAAGCTTGTAGTTGGAGGATTTCCGTCTTCTTCTTTTCCAGCTTGTCCTGTGTCTCGTTAATTTGTCCCTCTAATCTCGTGCTGCCATACACCATGTTAGCTCTCAAAGTCTTAGTACCAAAAGTCACCAGTGATGGCGCCTACACTTCTCCTTGGATGAAGTCAAGTCGTCCCTTGACGGTGCCCTCCGCTTCCACCTTGTCTTGTTTTAACAATACTGGTCCCATAAGCTTGTAAATGGTCTCATCATCCCCAGCTTTTCGAACTCCTGTTCAAAGTGTCAGTTCTCAGGTCATGTGACGGCTGATATGACTTCACTAACCTTGAAGACTCCAGCGTTCTCTTGTTGCTGGCTCTGTAATTTTGCCGTGAATTCACTGTATCTTGAAGCTCTGTTTGGGTTGCATTAGTTGTGTCTTCCTAGGAGCTGGACTTGCCTGGCCCTAGAATCTCAGAGGCGGTCCTACCTTGTTGTAGTTTCTGATAATCCTCAGACATGGCTTGGAGCTTGGCTTGGAGTTCGGCCATGGTTGCGCAGGGTAAAGGGGCTGAAAGCGAAGTGTATCGGCACCTGTGAATGGGTCGTCTCTGTCCAGCCAGTGTCTGTCAGTGTCTGTTTGATACGTGGCCAAGCCGTGTAATGGTGATATATGGCCCTGGCTGGTGTTCACTGTTGACCGAAAGCTCAAGTCTGGTGCTTTTTGCCCCACCGTCGCAGAACAGAGGATAGCAACATCAAATTGATATCGATAAGCAGCGCAGCGCGTGCATGCACAGTGTATCAAAGGGGTCTGAAGGGGCAATGCTTTTGGTTAGGTGTTACCCCGCCAATCTGCAGACAGGTACAGTCCAACCAAGTCTGACGTGACCCTTGCCTTCCACTCAGCTCGCAGTACGCCGGGCAGACGTCAACGGCTTCCATCACATCTTGCCTTCACTTTCGCGTCTCGCCGGTGCTGTTTCTTTGTCGTCGACTCTTCACCTCTTGGCCGAGCAGCGTCTATCTGCATCCGCCCTTGTGTTGTTATATTGGTCACATTTCGCCCCTCATTGACCACAACCATTGTCCCGCTGCCCCGAGTTTCTCCAACCACATACCATAGAGGGCGTCACAATGTCGACAAATTTTCGCGACCGGGCCATCGCCGAGGTCCAGAAGGCTATTGCTGCCGACCATGCCAAGGAATACCAGAAGGCCTTCGATCTGTACATGTCAAGCATGGAGCTCTGGGTCAAAGCCCTCAAGTGGGAGAAGAACAAGGCTCTAAAAGCAACCATGCAAGAGAAGATGGCAACGTATCTCGACCGCGCCGAGAAGCTCAAACAATTTCTGCAATCCGAGGCAGACACCAACGCTAATGGGGAAAGGCTCTTATGGGGGCAAACGGCACCAGCACGGGCAAAAGCAAGGGAGCACCTGAAGACGATGAAAGCAAAAGCTGCGGAATGCTTTGTCAGGTGCCATCCTGCAAGAAAGACCAAACGTTCGGTGGGAGGATATCGCCGGCCTGGAAGGCGCAAAAGAAACCCTGAAGGAGGCTGTGGTGCTACCGATCAAGTTCCCTACCTTGTTTCAGGGAAAAGACAGGCGTGGAAGGGCATTTTGTTGTACGGCCCCTGGTACCGGAAAGAGTTATCTCGCCAAGGCTGTGGCCACAGAAGCCAACAGTACATTCTTCAGCATCAGCAGTTCTGATTTGGTAAGCAAGTGGATGGGTGAAAGTGAAAGGTAAGTGTCTTGTACACCACATCATCCAGGACAAATTACATCTCAGACTAAGTAACCCTGCTATGCAGACTTGTGAAAGCTCTATTTTCTATGGCGAGAAAACAAGCCATCAGTCATCTTCATTGACGAGATTGACGCCCTCTGTGGTCCTCGCGGCGAAGGCGAATCTGAAGCTTCCAGACGTATCAAGACTGAGATCCTCGTTCAGATGGACGGTGTCGGAAATGACAGCAAAGGCATTCTTGTTCTGGGAGCCACCAACATCCCTTGGCAACTTGATGCAGCCATCCGTCGCCGGTTTCAAAGACGTGTCCATATTGGACTCCTGACCCTAACGGCCGAGCAAGAATGTTCAAGCTGGCCATTGGCGATACCGATACGGGATTGCAGGCTAGCGATTATAACACCCTTGCTAATATGTCGGATGGGTTTCGGGAAGTGACATTGCTAATGTGGTCCAGCATGCCCTCATGCGCCCTGTTCGCAAGATTTTGCAGGCAACTCACTTTAAGGCTGTATGTTCTAAACCAGGCGACACGGTTGGGCGCGACATATGCTAACACAAAAGCTAGGTGATGAAAGACGGCAAGAGAATGCTGACGCCTTGTTCCCCGGAGACGCCGAGAAAATTGAAATGACGTACGACGGCGTCACTTCTGATGAATTACTAGCGCCTGATGTCAATTTGAAGGACTTTGAGATGGCCCTTGCAGACTCGCATCCTACAGTGTCCAAGGACGACATTGAGAAGCAAATCGACTGGACCAATGAGTTTGGCAGCGAAGGTGCTTGATGGCATTGAGTTCCAGCTTGGTGGGATACAAATATACATACAGCATGACGGCGTCCTCTGGAGTTTATATGGGCATTTGGCAAGCTACCAGTTTTATCTTGTCTTTTGGAGTTGGCGTGGCTGCGTACCAATAAGGGATGATGGCCGATTTGTTTGCTGGCGTTGATTGCAAGTCTTCACTATTGCAGTCCATCTTCATAATGACTTGTGCGACTCTGTAGTGGCGAACCGTTGTGGCACTGCCATTCAAGGCGCGTTGCCAATGAATGGTTACGCGCTGGTCTCTGTGCAATCAACCCTCAGGCACCATCCTTTGGCGTGCTTTTTAGCTCGAGCGATATATAGAAATGTGTCCGAATTTACAACAGGAGCAATGAAGCTCAATCTCCAGCCATTCATTGCTATTCTCAAACGGCTCTGATGAAGAGGTGCTGGTGAATGAATTGTTGGCCCACGGTTGAACTTGCAAGGGCATCGGCTGGTATCCACCGAATTCGGCCATTTTGGGAAAGCTGCGACAAAGCGTCGGCCAGCTTCAACAAATTCTAATTCCTGCATCTACTCCGTTCCACACATCGACAAAAAATAAAGGCGATCGCAAGTAGTCCATGCAGCCCAAAGCCGCCCCATTGCTGGCCCGACTTCACCATGGCCACACTTGCATCGCAAAAGTGGCTGTCACGTCCATCCCACTTCATGCGCGCGGCAAGGTGACCAGCACCAAATCAAAGGCGTCGTCCATGCTCGCTGTGACCAGCGACATTGCGCGAAAGCTCGACAAGACGGGTGTATGGAGGCGGACAGCAGGGCGCAAAAATGCCAATGCTATCCGCGCAATCGAGCCACGCAGGGTCAACATAGTCAGCGATGGCCTCTGCGGTACGTACCAGAATCCTTTTTTTTTTTTTTTTTTTTTCGCGTCGTCGCGTCGTCGCGTCGTCGCACCGTCGCTGCCGTCCTCGAGCTGATTCTGAAAAACAACCCACAGACGATATCATCAACTATATTGGCCCGTCGATCGAGCGACACCGAGGATGCGACCTCGTTGACCTGAACCCCGGAGCAGGGGTCTGGAGCCGCAAGCTCCATGACCATCTTCAGCCCCGCAAACATGTCATGATGGACCTCGATGCCGAGCTTTACAGCCCCTTCCTGGCCGATCTTTTGGCGAAGGAGAATGTCGAACTTGTGCCAAAGTCGGGGCTTGTGTGGAAGGACCTCCTCGAGATGATTGGCACGCATTTATCAGAGCAGCACGAAGTCTCCCCGACACTGCCCCGAGTCGCAACGACACGCTGCTTGTCACGGCAAATCTGGCCATGTACCCGAAGAAGTCGTTCCAGGGATTCGACAGCATAAGCTCCATGGTTCTCTACCAGCTCACGTCGAGCATCCGCACGTCGACACTCTTCCAACGGTACGGCCTGGTCCGCATGCTCATATGGGTGAATGATGAAGACAAGCGACGGCTGCTGCCCCGATCGATCAACCGCCGCAAGAAAAGCGCCTTTGAGGCAGAGCTGTCGAGTGAGTGGATCCACGAGGTTGCCGGGTTGGACGCAGAGGTGGAAGACCGCAACGCGCTCCGGGACGAGTGGATCAACATCGAGTCGGCGAGTCGCACGATGAGGCGGATGGAGGCGGCTGGTCTCGAGATGCCCAAGGGCCGCGAACCACTGGCTCACTCGAAGCTGCTGCGGCTGGAGCCCGAGCTGTTGTCGGGTCAGAAGCTGGCGGGTGTTCGACCGCCCACGCTGGCTCGGCCGTTCAAGCAAGAGCTCGAAGAACTGCAGCAGGAACTATCTGGCTCCGAAGAACCGACCAGGAGACTCAAGGCTCTGCGGCAGCGGAGAGATATGACCATGAAGATGCCGTCTTGTACCTGGAGCTCCTGCAACAGCGAGATGCCATCATGGCGCTGGCGCTCTCTGCGCCCGCCGAGTTCGAGAGAGCCAACGCGGCATGGAATGACCGCATCGACAACCTCAAGAAGAACACGCGCAACGAGTTCAACGGCATCAAAGACAGCTACCATCTCTTCTGCCAGTCGCCGCCCGCCTTGCTCTGGGACAGACGGGACTACGAACCCCTGTCGGCAAGGGGACGAGTTCTTCCCCAACGCGCCCACGGCACTGCTCGACATCCAGCCAAAGGCCATGCATGGGCTTTTCCGACAGCACGGGCCAAACAGCTCCCGCGCAGGCGACATGTCCGACGTCATGCTGCGGTACTGGTTCCACCATACCCTGCTTCCCATTCACAAGGCAATGGAAGGCCTCTGGGGAGGATTCGGGGACTTGATCATCGAGTGTCCGAGCGTGAGGGCCGCCAACAGAGGGGCACACCCATGACGGGCAACGGCGCTGACGGCCCGGGCTGTGAACGAAGAGCAGTGGGCAGAGATTCTGCAAGCGTGGATGGACTGGCCTTTTCGGCCGAGCTACACGCAGATGCTGGGCAGGCTGGTCGAGGACGTGGAGGGATGTAGATGAGGAGGATACAAAGTCTGGCGCGACAGGGTTGGACTTTTAGACTCGCAAGATATTGTACGATACATGCCTTGGTTCATATAGACATAGACTATATGTGACTCCCAAGACGTCAGCGCCAGGGTCTCTGGGAGATTCTCTGGGCAGAAGTCACGATTTGGCGACCCGGATGGAAACTGTTTGGGAACAAGTTGACTCTAGCTCACTTGGGGTGTGTTGGGCCTGAGAGGAGAGGCACAAGCTGTTTTGGAGGCTCAATTGAGGAATAAACGAGCGGCCAACCATCGTTGTTGCGAGCAGGGCTGCGTGGTGGGTTCAAGAGCAAAGGGCGAGAATGCTTCTCTTCTTAATAAAAGAATTGAGGTATCATTGGAGAATGTGCTTGCCGGTTGAATGAAAGGGAGCAAAAGTAGAATAATATGAGAGAGGCCCTGGATCGTATTAACGCACTGCCAGCCCTCCCTCCGTCCCAGAGCAACTCCCACGCGTGATATCTGTTCAATAAAAAAACAATGGAGCAATCTCCCCGTAAAACGCCAGTTCGCTCGAGGGCTCTTACCCCGGCAAGGTCGTACAAGTAACGCACCAATGTTTGCCTGCCCAGACCATAAAAATGTATATCCTCCCCTCCTCATAGGTCCATTTCATCTTGTTACACGTTGTCTCAACACTTGACTCTACACGCTTTCGAATCAACTCTTACCACCACCAGTTCCAAGCGTTTTCAAGCGAAGGGTTCTTCAGAACATCGTCAACCCAGCCCATACTGTCTCGACTGTCGTCCATGACGCGAGCATATTCTAATAGTAGGCGAAGGACATATATTAACATGTCGTCTTTGCGAAGAACCTTTTCGGCCCATTCTTTACCCTCCATGGCAATCTTCTCCGCGGTCTTGTCGTGGGCGTTGCGGCCCTGGTATCCGATGAAGTATTCCATAATGCCGAAATAGTCGAGAAACCGGCTGTCCATGGGCACGAAGTGTTTCAGGGGACTAGACGAGAGTCGTGCCACTCCCGGAAGATGGTGGCCTTGATGGGGAGCGATGTAGATCGCAGGAATCAAGATATCGGCCAGAAAAGGAGTTACCGTCGATGTCAGGAATGAACTTGTTGTCATACTGTTGGGCCATTTGATGCCCTCGGTGGTTTCAAAATAGAAATCGGTGTAATTGCACCTGCCGTCCTGTGGAGGGTGCACATGAGATCGACGAAGCTAACGTCGGCAAACTCATCCACCCATTGTCCAAGCTTGTTCTCCTTTTGAGCCTGGAGACCATATTCTTCTCCGGGCAAGACAAAGTTTTCGGGTTTAGCTTCACCAGATTCGGCGGCGCTGATTTTGGTTCCGTTGTTCAGGGATACGAACCGGTGGCGCTGGAAACCACGCCAGTTGTTCGGAAAATTCTTGCCGCCAGTCGCAACACCGCGCCAGATGACCTTGTCATCTTTCTCCTGCCACTGAATACCATGGTCGTTGCCTCCACCGAAACGCTCTTCCTCGTTCCAGTACATCGGCGCGGGTAGGAGGATTTCATTGTTCACCGTCAATTTGGAGCCGCCGAACATGGGAAAGAAGGTCTTGGTTGACTTGGTGGATAAGGGATGGATCAGAATGCCCTCAAGGCCCTGCAGATCAGGTTGGTGGCAAATCTGAACTGACATGGTGTAGTTGGAGACATAGCCTTTGTGGAGATGAGGCTTGGCGTACTCGCTGGTGATGTTGGGAGGGTCAGCGAACGATGTCTGAAGTTCGGTCGTTCTTGCAAGACTGTCTGGGAACAGCCACGGCGAGCAATCTTCCAGAAGAATTCTGCGAGCCGTTGTCAGCGTGTTTGTCATGGCAGTAGTACTCAGTTGCAACACGGGAAGAACAAAGGCCATGTATTTTTAGGAAAGGCTGAACATACCGTCTTCCTCCCATTCTTTCTTTGAGACATCGCCAGCCAGAAATCCCGTCCTTGGCGCAGGCCACCGTTGGAACTCGTTCTTCATTGACTTGGCTTTGCGTAGCTTGACAGTCTTGGAAGCATTCTTCATGTACCTGTTCATCTCCTCCCATGGCACAACTAATCGAGGCTCATCCATCGCATTCAATGCAATATCCATGTCTGGAAGCAGGTGTTCGATAGTTTTGGTCATGTTGAGCCACACCTTGGTCCAAAACCAATCACTCCCGCCTTGGCAACACCATCACGAACATTGATTGTCATTTCAAACTGGCTAGCCTCGCGACGCATGGGAGCCGGATCAACTCCCCAGAAGGGCTCAAGGTCATGGTAGATTTGGTCGAAAAATCCCTCAACAACCAGAGCATTATGCGACCGCGCAAACTCAAACCACTTGTCAAAGTGAGGGGGTGTCGTCCACGTCGTTTACGATACGCCTGAGCTGCCTCTTCCACTGTATTGGATTCCCCAGAAGTGAGGCTGGCAAACGTATGTTGCGCGTCATAGAGCAGTTTATCGATAGGGTGACGACCGGCCGAATCCGTCGATGTTACAGTTTTGGAGGAGTCAGGTCGTTCTGTCTTATCCTGTTTCTTAGGGGCCGCTTGCGAGAGTCACCAGCCGCTGGTGGCTGCTTCGGTGGACTTGACGAAACTGACTCGTCTTTTCGTGAAGAGTCGACGGGAAAAGATTCTTGGTTATCCTTAGAGATGGGGCGGCTTAACGACGGGTCGACTCGAATGATGGTGTCGGAATTCTGGTGGAACAGCCAAAAGGCCGTCAAGAGAATGAAGGCCAGAATCCCATATCGCAAGAAGCCTGATGGTCGACGAGGAAAGGTCCTGGGCCTAAAATTTTGCCATTGTTTCTTGAGATGCCCGCGCCGGGCAGGCGAAAGGGCGTTTCGGGAGAGAAGAGTGTGGGTTGCTCAGTCAATCGATTTCTCGTACTTGCCGAGGATGGCAAGAACCACCGCTGAGAGTTCGGCGCCGAACGCCCCGACCGTTGTATCGATTCTTTGTGAAGTGGCACAGGGGCTTCTTCTTTGAAACGGACGCGAGATCTGACGGGAAGCGACTTCGCGGCTGTGGGTGCGGATGGGTGCGGAACGATTCACGTCGATCTGTGGGCGATGTTCGCGATCCAGTGTCGCTTACCGGTGTTGCTTACCGGTGTCGCTTACCGGTGTCGCTTACCAGAGGCGTGGTTTTCGAGCAGTTGTAATCCGTATGGAATATGGGATTTATGGGATGCGCAAGCTGCAAAATGAATGCAAGCAGGGCATCAAAGCAGCGCGTGTCGCGTGCTTGATTGCCACAGGACAGGTGTTCAATTCAAGGGACGTAGTCTCTGCACCACTTCCCGAGGATGGGACAGGGGTATGACGAATTATCAAAGGATCCGCCAAGTCATCAACAAGGCCCTTTGGCCCGTAGACGATGACAACTTGGAAAGGACATGGAATGAGAATGCCAGCTCGCGTCATTGAGTCGTTGCGACGGGTTACAAGCCCCGTCGCTGGGTGGCAGGTGGCAGGTGGCAGGTGGCAGGTGGCAGGTATGCAAGCACGGACCTACCTAAGACCGCGATCCAGTCTTTTTAGCGTGCCTCTTATTTACCTCGTGTTTCAGTTCACATGCATAACAACATGTCTTTGACAGCGATACTTGAAAAATAAAGGCAAAGGTAAATAGGCTAAGTGAGTTACCTAGGATATACTCCGCGTAATACACTATGATAAGGGTGAGTGTATTTGCTATGGTTTTACGGACTACTAAGCATTTTATTAGGGCATGCAGCATGCTAATAATTCGTACACTGCTATAGGCACTTCTTGCTAAGTATATTAAGGCCTCATCGCTGTCAAGGGGATACAGGAACTTCACAAAGGACAGACACAATCCGGATTGCAGACAGACTAACGCCGTCCCGCTGCAAGTGCTTCATCGGAGATTATTCTCGCCTTTGGACCTTGATTTCTTAGCCTGGCTGAAGTGAGTGCAGCCACCAGATAATCGCCACGTACGGACTATGATAGGCCGACTGGACCAGACGCTTACGAACATTCCCGAGAATGGATTGGCGCACGAATTATGTACAGTACAAGACCAGGTGATTGAGCCAATCATGTGCCTCTAGCGACGACGTGATTTATGTAATATCTAGTCTTTCCCTCTTTGGGTCCACAATTCAAGACTCTTTCATTTCTCGACATCCCCAAATCTGCCAAGTCCTCACAAGCTGATCGTCGATCAAGATAACGGCAATCTCAGACACACTGTCCGGTCACCAATTGATACTGACATGGACAGCATGACATGCATTCAACTACGTGGCTATTTCCGTTACTCACTTTAGTCACAACCAATCAGCTTCCCCGACAGGCTCTAGGCTGCTATTAGCGACCACAGGGCTGGAACGAGACAGGGCATCATTGAAGGCTGAAATCTTCCAACTTGGAGGGCAAAGGCAGTGACTTATCTGGCAGCAGTGGCGACAGACAACAATAGATACAGGGATTTGGAGTGGTGTGGCTTAACTACGGCAAAGCACGGCTGGTCGGAAATGCCCGCAGACAATGGGGCCTGACAGGAGGGAATCAGGCCAATCAGCTATTGACCTCGGGAGTGAGACAAGGGACTAGCATGAGTGGGTACCTTAGATTACCACTGATGTACGGAGTACATAAGGTCATGTAGCTTATAGTGGCGCTTAATCCCTGTATTCTCCGTGTGACTCTGTAATAGCGGCCAGTCTGCGCGGCCCAAATGCCTGTTAGGAGGGGACTCGGCACCTGGTCATGTAGATTTGTAAAATAATTCAGGGGTGGGGGACTGTACAGCTTCAGTTTCAACCTTATTATCAACTCTAAAGACAGCAGCGCACGGCTACAGAAGCTAGCACTATAATAGCATTAGAATACGAGATCGGCGAATGTGAAATGAAGTTTTTGTTCGACAAACAGCTCATGAGTCAGGGTGTTATTTTATTTACATCAATTCTGTTTGGGTCAATCTTCTTGCCGTTTATATCCGTACTAATTTATCCGATACTCCTGAATATATATGGGCAAATGGATAGCTTGCCACCACAGTACCCTCTTAATTGAAATGTAAACAAATTTCGCTTTCGAAGTCGAAATGTTCGTTGATATCTATACGGAATAGCATCACTCGCAGTGGTTGCATAATGTCAGAACAGAGGTTTCGATGTCTTTTTATAAAGGAAAAAATTGATTGTTTGCCCGAAAACTTTCTCCGACTGTGATCGCAACGAAATGATGTCTTCCAGATAAATGTATAGATGAGAAAATATGCAAACGACGGTGAGGAAAAAGAGCAATGCTGTCCAGCGGAGAGATATCTCATGGTCGATGTCACGACCGGGAGATAAGTTTTCCAACGATGCAAGGTTGACAGCAGTTTCCGTTTAAAGCTAACTTTGCGAGATGCAGAGGGTTGTCGCCTCTGTGAGTTCGCAAAACAGTCACTGCCCTGCGGACAACGGCAATAAAGCAGCAATTTTGCCCGTTCCTGTAACGGACGGCTGAATCCCCGTCGGCGATAGGAGATGTGGTTGTTGATCAATCCGCGACTGTGACATCTTCTCCTTTTCCTGTTGGATCAGATCTTCAAGTCCCAAGATGTAATAAAATGTTATGACAAGGGAATACGCGGCGTGGTAGACAGCACACATACGCCATAGGAGCAGTTCTGCTCTGCTTGCAAAGTGAAAATTCAAGCGCCGAGAAACGAAAAGCATAATGGGATTTGTACGGCCAGTCCTAATAGAACCAAGAACCCTCGTGGCCGATACCAGATGTCTGAAGGCATTCGCTCCCATGCTGTGTTATGTCTGCTCGGCAAACGAGTGAAAAGGGCACATGACATGCATTACTAAGATAGCTGAAATATTGCCATTATTTGTCAAGATGAAACGAGCTCCTTTTCCAAATGAAATCCAATGGAGTATCGTGCCATTTGTCCTGCATATCTGGATGGGTCTGCATTGCATGTCAATAAGCGCAACCAAGAGAAGTCAATTGTGGGCGAACAAAGTGGCCAGTCGTCGTCCGTCGTGGGATTGTACAGTAGTAGTAAGTGGGGTTGACAAGCCATCTAGCTGCTTGTCTCGGTCGAAACGGCGTTCGAATTACGGCGCCAGCGCGTAGTAGTGCCATGTCTAGCCATTCAAAACAACCAGATTGGTGTCGCGGGGCATCAGTGCAGATGATGCCGAACGCTGTGGCCATGTTGAGATGAACCATCTAGGCGCCTTGGGAGAGATCAGCAAATGAAGAGGTGGTTGTTGGTGAAGCGGGCAGGCTAAGACGCGCGAGGCGAGTGTCGCTTGTGCAAAGGGCAATGGCGGCCGGGAGACAACATGGCGCAGAATGGGCAACGAGTAATACCAGTCTTTGAGTAAGCTACTCTCGTCAAGAGTCGACAGTCATAGCGAGGCTCGCAGATAGGGTTCCCGCAGGTTCTGTTGCTTGCTTGGCATAATTTGAAGCAAAGGTCTCCTCCCGTGTCGTAGAGAGAAGCTGAACCAAAAGCTAATACATTTTGATTTTGCCAGTTAGTCATAGCCCCACTTCACGTCACCCACCACGAAACCAGAAGTCGCGCCTGTTTGTTTGTAACGTCTAAACATCACAGGCTGCTAGCTACAATTGAACTTGACCGAGCTGGGAGCAATCGACAAATAGACCGCAGCTGTATGTCTACCTCAAGAGCTATCGCATTGTCGTAAGCAAGGCGTTTATTATTTTGCTACCATCGACTATCATCGTGCGACGTATTTGCGGTTCCATCCATCCAGCCGAGCAGTCATGTCGATTCTATCGGGCCATTTAGAGCAAATTGCCTACTCTTGTCAAGGAATTGACGCACTACCGTAAAGAAACAGCCTTGCCCCGCAAAGCGACTCAATAGCTCACTTCTCGTCAGGTTTCCTCCACCCAAGATCTTTACGAACGCCTTGCTATCAAACCACGACATTACATCATTGATCAGGGATACGGAAGCCCACGAGCGAGCGCTCTTTTCCGTCCCGCCACCACCCCCTCCTGCTACTCAGAACATTCGAAGCACCGAGCAAGAATCCAAATCTACGAGCCGACGCCAAACCGTCTTCAATGTAACATCTGGCGAGGTAACTACCGGGCCGCCTACCCGCGGTGCCAGCATTCCTCGTCGTCACACGGCCGTTGCCGCGGTCCTCGGTGGTGAAATGCATTCTCAGATTAGAAAAGGTGAAGTCGACCGCAAAGGAGATGTCGATGTCGAGTATTGCTTCGGGGGCAGAGAAGCTATGTGGCGTCTATGAACTGCCTGGAGCCAGGGATCGTATTTCGTCATTAAGAAACCAACACCGCAATGGGAAGAACACTTTGGCATACTATGAAGCTAAAGTAACCGAGCAAAATGAGCAATTGGCCAGTATGAACAAGGGCTGGATGGAGGACGACGACGACGACGATGTTACGGGAGCAGGGGATGGAAGCGAGCTGTGGACAGAGGACGACCTCCGCAGAGAAGAAGCCGAGGCCAAAGAACTGGAAATCAAGAAAAGAGATCTTCAGGCCAGATTGCTACAGATGGAAAAGGACTTAGGAGGTCTGATGAATATGTGATGATGAGATACTACTATCAATTCGACGGTACTCAAGGGACAACGCCTGGAATTCGCACCACCAAAGTATCCGTTGCTTTTTGTATTCAGTCTACGACGCACAGGTACCATCTGTACATCTGTCAGAAGAGCCAATATTACATGTCGATGCACCCACGATGCACCCACGTCGTCCTTGGCTCGCACGAAATAGCCGAGAAACTCGGACACATCAGCGGCACCATCCCCTCAAACTTGTCATTGATGATAAAAGTCGGCACGCCTTTGAAGCCTCGCACATACGCCCTTCGACCTCCCAGTCAACCCTCTGACCAGCCGGGTCTTTCTTCAACCACTCAAACATATCGTTTCTCGCAATGCCCGCTGCCTCTGCCGATCTGGCCAAGTCCTCTGGTAATTTCGCCATTCTTTCCAAAGAACATGCACTTGATTGCCATGGCGACACGATCCTCCCTTTCGAGGTCCTTTGTCTCATTAGTTGAATTACACGATGGGAATCGCGAGTATTGCCGATACGCCCGCCAAAAGTAAAGTTGAAGCCCTCTTGTGCACCTACTTAAGCCATACGCGCACGTTTGGATGTCAGTCTATCAGCGCCGATCTCAAGAACAGCGATGTCTGTAACTAAGGCAGATTCAGTAGGCTGGTTCATATCAAGGCGGTACGCGTGCCATCGAATGTTGAACGTGGAGGAGGAGCCGCCGGGTACGGTTTTGCGGTAGAGGGTAATGGCGCGCTCGAAACGCGCTCGGCCGAGGTAGCAGAAGGGACAGACTGCGTCTGATATGATTGGTACATTGAAAGCGGTCATTTTGCCCGAAAGCCTCGATGCTAGACAAGCAACACAATGTCAACAACAGAACATCTTCAAGAGATGGCAGAGTTAGGGTCTCCTTAACGAAGCATATACTTTTATATTTTTCAAGGCACGTATCCGCCTAATTCAACTACTAGGTCTCATTGGGCTCATGCGAAATCTCGCTGCCATGCTCTATGACCAACTCGCTAGCGAATTCCGTCGTGGAGTCGCCTTGGTATTATCCGTTTGGTGTAGGTAGGGGAACTCCGAGCAGTCTCCAGTAGCGCTGATGCTGCAATCAAGCAGATGACGAGGCAGCGTAACAACAACCGTCACAAGCAAAGGAATTGGGACTGAGGGGAGTTTCCATATTCTTTCAATAAACCAAAGTAGTCGAGCTAGAGGGTAAAGCAAATCTCATCTAGTATCCCAGGGTATCATGCAATGCTAATCAAAACGCCCAAAATGCCGTGCCCATACTCCTTCTGTCCTTATGCAGGCGATCGACTCCGACGTCTGCCCGCCCTCTCGCCTCTTGACCTATATTTTTACGATTCATACATGATCCTCCTCTCGGCCTGTAAAAGTCTCCCTTTTGATGAACTCTGAATCCTTGCCCAGCACTCGATTCATCTCGTGAAGCTTCTTCCCTCAACGACCTCGCCTCTGAAACATCCTCGTACTGGACCGCTCTATCCCAGTCCTCCAGTTTCGTGAACGGACTCCTAAGCCATGCCCGAAGCTCGTGCAAGAACAACCTTGTATTGTCCCGGCCTAAAAAATCGGACAGCATCTCTTCAGCCTGTCCGCCACTGCCCATAATGTCCACTGATTTGAGGATCGCAACGACGTACTCGAGTAGAAACTCGGCGTTGTTGGCGCGGCGCCGCTGTGCTTCAGTCATAGACGCGGACGAACCTTCCAGCTGGGAACTACTTTCATCGCCGTCGGAGGGTGACAGGAACGAGAAAACCCGCAGCTCTCGTCTTATCCACATCCTAGCGCGTGAAACCAATTCTGTATCCGTACAAAACATGTGCGATGTAAGTTCCCGATAACAAGAAAGCCGGTTGGATCCGACGTGTTTGGAGTATCGTTGATGGCGGTAGACACTGCGACGAGTCGCAATCACATCAGAAACGGCTGCTCGCCGGGCCTGTTCCCAAAATCGCCGGGGTCCTGATCGCGGGCAGTTGAGCCGGGCGCGACGCGCATAGTCAGCCGTGTAGAAGGATCGTGTGGACGATGAATTCGCGGCGGTGGTGGACGAGGACGTCGCAGCAGCTTTCTTCTGGTCGAAAAAGGTCGTTACTGGTGCATCATCCGGCCCGTGTACGACCTTGACGACTCGTGCTTTGCAAAGAGGGCATTGGGGCGTTTCGAAGAGCCAGTTTGACACGCAGATGTAGTCGAAGTGACGGTGGCCGCATGGGAGAGCCTCGCATGGTTCCGTAACAATGTCGAGGCAGATGACGCAGCAGTCGGCGGTGGCGTCTTCTTCCCTCGCGGCTACCTCTTCGAGAGTATTTTCAGAACACGTTGCCGGAGATCGTCATCATTTTTGTCTTGAGATGGCTTCATGGCAAGTTGAGAGAGGAAGAGCGAGCGTGGACTGTCAAAGCAACCAGACATTTCTAAGCAAGATGATGAGCGAGATGGAGCGAGATGATGTGCGAGAAGAGGCCTGGTGGGGCCGAAAGTCGGACCCAGTGCACCGTACTCCGTCCTCAAGTGCAGATTAGACACTGCGATGACGTAGGGTCCACTGTAGCCACAGCGGCGATCGACGCTGAAACCGCGTGCGCTGGTGCTAAATCAGGGCACCCCAGCCGCTTGACCTGTCAGACCAGACGCGTCTGGTTTTACGACGCGAACGTCTAGTTTGGTTCAACTAATCTATAGCAGCAGGGCCCACTGCTTCATTGCTCAACAAGATCCTCTACAAGATTTTGTATATTTTCATTTCATTTTTATGCAAGAGCTTGCCAAGGTGCAACATCTGGTTTCTCAGCATGGACGACGAGACCAAAGCTGTGTATGAAGAGAAGTCAAAAAGACCTGCGCGCGGAATTGAAGCGATGGGAAAACGAGTGGGGACAGACTCATGACGGAAAGAAGCCCGGACGTCAAGATATCAAGGACAATGCAGATATCGGTAAGTTGTCCCTGGGTGACTTCAAAGACACATCTTGGTCAGAAAGACGGCTGACAGATGTGAACAGCGAGAAAATACAAAGACTACCACAAATATCGCGATATCCTGTCCGGAAAACTTCCACCGCCCTCGAAACCAGAGTCCAAACCGAAGAGGCGTAGATGCGATCCTGTACCGGCGGAGACACCGCTCAAGCGAACCAAACATGCCGAGACTCCTTCAAAACAGCGACCCAATGACGATGGATTCATGAACACCCCAGCTATATCAAGGAGACTCTTCAGCCCGGCTCCAGTGACGTCCCTTGGTCCCACTCCGCAACGAGATGGCCACGTCCTCGGATTATTCGATCTTCTGGTCGAAAAAGAACTGGGCACGCCGTCAAGGAAGGACAAACTTCAACCCCACGGGACACCAAGTCGCGCTGGTGCAAATGTCTTGTCCACGCCCAGCAAGCGAACAGCCATGTGCGATCCAGGAGCACAACGAAGCTCGGCAGAACGCCCATGTCCTCCAGCAGGAAGCAAATGCTGAACATGTTTGCGACACCAATGAAGAACCGTCGGGGAAGTACAGACGGCAAGACAATGTCGTCTGTTTCCAAGCTCCAATTCGACACGCCGGTCTTCCTGAAAGACATGGCCTGCCTGCAGTCGACGAGAACGCCATGTTTGCCGATCCAGCGCCACTACGACTGCCCAGGAAGCCCTTGGTGCGAGGATTGAGCGAGATCGTCGCCAGTCTGAGGAAAGTGGAGGAAGACGTGCTAGATGACGACCTGGAGGCCCTTCGTGAGATAGAGAACGATGCTGCAGGCGTACCGAGGCCAATGTCTCCATCCCTGGGGACAAGGCCTGCACCCGCACCCGCACCTGTGCCTACGGCTCCGGCCGTGCTCGAGCCAGATAGTCAGGGTCGTCCAATGCTCCTGGGAGGCTTTGACAACGAAGAAATGTACGACAGTGCCCACGAGGACGGGGTCGATCGGAACGGCAATCCTCTGCCTGCGTACAAAAAGAAGGGGCAAAGAGGACAACCAGAAAGGCCAATATCCGACCGACTATGAAGAAGCGGCCGCAGGTGGTGGTAGCGCAAGAGCACGGTAACGGAGAAGACGACGAAAGGGCGGATGTAGTCCCGGAAACTCAGGTTATTGCCGGACCAGACGGGGACTACGAAGACGGCGCATCTTCTGATGAAGCACCTGCTAAAGGGGCTGCTAACAAGAAGAGTAAGACCAAGAAGGACGTTCCGGTGAAGAAGGTGGCGAAGAAGGTCAACGAGCTTGCCCATGCCAACTTCAAGCGGTTAAAGTTGAGAAATCATGGTGCCAAGGGTGGTCCTGGGTTCAATAGCCGATTCCGTCGTCGTCGATGAGAGAGGGTTCCGATGGATCTGGGCTGGGCTTGCTTACATATGAGCATACGAATTTACGATCAATGAGTACAACTATCTGGCATCGTGTCTTATCATGGTGGAGGGAGCTGGTGTTTGATGGGTTTAGGGGCAAAGTCAGCGAAGCGGCCATCTACGTCAGCATCATGTGAGCAGCTCTGTAATCTTGGAGACTCGCTCGTCCAAAAGTAGCTAAAATGTATCAATTCTATCATCTTTATACATGCATCGCGCGACAAGACACGAGATACATTGTCATCAGAAGCATGGAGGGCCGAGAGGTTAGAGACAGGTGCGACCACATAGTGGGTTCTAGAATGACTAAGCGTAGTCGCCTAGTTACTAGCTAATCACCCGTGCGTAAGGCAAGGTACATATGTATATAGAGAGAAGAGGCACCAAGTCCACGTCAATACTTCACGCAGGCGTGGTCCCGGCCCATCCACCACTGCAGCTGGATCTGAATTTCAGATACCACAACGCGTTCGCATCTCTGGAAACCCTGGACGTTGCGGACCTCGACCTTCGCTATAGATGTAAACAACCGCTCCCTAGCGGTGATGAGCGCCGGAAGAGACTCCGGGAGCCTCTCGAATCACCGGCAACATTCGATTCCGCAAGAATACACCTCCAAGCCAGCCGTAGCGCTGCTGAAATCCCAACGGAGCAAGTGAATCAAAGGTACTAAAACTGGCGCTTCTTGAAATCTTTGCTAGAGTTCTCTGCACGCTGCTAATTCGCTAGGCTCTAGCTTAAGGTTACCAGTTACACTCCTCTAAGCTAGAGCCTAGCGAATTAGCAGCGTTTAGAGAACTCTAGCCAAGGTTTTAAGAAGCGCTAGTTTTAGTACCGTTAAGGGTAGGCAGATTAATGAAACGAACTTATTCATTTGGTCGATTCCCGCTTACAAAACCTTAACATTCGCCAACGGCCTTCGTCCACGTTTCAAATTTATTAGCTACTAAAGCTATATCATTCTACCTTAGTAACGAGCATCCATTTCTGGCAGTGTGCGACTCGGATCTCTTTCTGGATGATTTGGTCAACGGCGGTGGACAATTCTGCACCGAGGTGTTGGTCAGCACTCTTCTCGCATGATCCTGCGTATGTAAGAAAAAAAGACTGTCCCTTCTCAACAGCGTTGCGGCGGCCATATTTGTGGCTTTGACGTGTAATCACCTATCGCGCTTTTTGAATGCGCATATTGCGTTAGTCCTAATCCGGAAGGACAGTCCTCACACCTAACCGCTGGATTTTGTAGTCCGTACAAATCCCTCGCTTGCTTGCTAGGTATTCATAGCGTTAATTGCATCTCCTGCGGTCGCATAAAATAGCTATATCTCAGGAAAGATATAATAAAGGCATTTAAAGAGCCTTATTGCATTGCGTTGCGTTGTTGCGTTGCGTTGTGAGGCCGTACGCGATATGCGCATTCAAAAGGCAATGCAAACCGAACTTATGTAGATGTCAACGCCGTCGTTAAGGCGTAGAGAGCTACGGAAGGGTGGTCTATCTATCACAACCAACCCTCGCTCTTCTTTGGCTGATCCCCGATGCGTGTCGTGTCCCCCCATCCTATCTCCAACTGCCGATCAGCTTAAGCACTGATGAGTTGTACCAGCAGTCCAGCTATAAATGTTGGTCCTTCTTCGCTGGAATGTCGTCTCATACACACAGCGTTGTCTCGTTTTATTTATCCTCGAGTTTTACTGCAAATCAGAAGGCTGAAGTAGGGCCACCCGTATGATCTCAATTCCTTATTTTATTGTCTTTTTAAACATTAACCACTGCGCAGCTCCATGTCAAGCCACAGGTCCGGCGGTGGCTCCCATCGGCGGCATCATAGGCGTCAATCGAGCGCACGAGATAATATCCCCAGGCCACCCAGTCCCGCTCAGATTCTAGAAGAGACCCAGCAGATATTGAGAGACTTGCAGACCCAATCCGAGGCCTACAAAACTCAATACGACTACCTTGGCAGGGAGACTAGGAGGCTGCAAATCATGATGGACAGTGCAAGCGCTGAGCGGGCATTACTGTCGAGTTCAGCAACGGCAGTGCAAGCGACCCGGCAGGGCAGGATGGTCGACTATTATGAAATACAAACGAGACAGAGGCACTTGGACAAGGAAATTGCAGCTCTTACGTGGTCTGTTCAACACTATGAGATTGCCTCTGCTACCATGCAGCGTTTATGGCAAAGCTTTGAAACTGAAACCCAGTGGTTGCGTCAGGAAATTGCGACCCTCAGGCTCCTGTGGCATAATCTCGCTCGGGATAAGCGGGTACCACTGGGTATGTGTCTGTTAGACCGCGTAGCAAGGGTCGGATCAATGAGCATGGATTAAGTTATCTAACCCTATAAGAGGGTGCGGACGCTCGCTTAAATAACTAAGTACCTATACTATATAATAGGTAATCTAGCATATAAAAACATACTATGCCTCTACTAAGGTTCGGAAAGTAACTAGGGCAGGTTAAGCACAGAGACTATCTAGCTATAAGTAGCGTTTATGCTCTAATATACCCCCTAGGAGACCTTAAAAGAGTTTTCCTATAATCTATCTATTAATTTAATTAATCTATAGTATAAAAATACATAAAATTTTAATCTAAAGAGAGGTCTTTAATAGTAAGTTTATTTAATAATTCCTACTCCCTTAGTTTCTCTCTAAGTATATAAGGTAGAAGGTATACTAGCCTAATGCCTCTTAGATGTGATGGACTGGCCCCTAGGCGGCTGCTGTTAGGCGTCGATATGATATTAAGAAGCTTAAGGAGGGAAGAAGGAGGTAAGAAACCCATCCATACTATACCCTCCTTATACTCTAGCTATTCTATCTATCCTCTTCCTATCCCTTACTATCTTCCTTAATAGCCTTATCTCTAATCCTTCTATCCCCTTCCTTATTCCTTTTATTTGTGATGGACTGGCCCCTAGGCGGCTGCTGTTAGGCGTTAATATAATATTAAGAAGCTTAAGGAGAGAAGAAGAGAAGGTAAGAAACCTATTTATATTATACCCTCCTTATACCCTTAGCTATCCTATCTATCCTTTCCTTATCCTTACTATTTTCCCTAATAGCCTTATTTCTAATTCTTTTATCCCCTTTTCTTATTTCTTTTATTTTCCTTTCTTATTTCTTTTATCCCTTATCTCTAGACTTTCTATCCCCTTATTACTTCCTATTAGCCCCCTAATACTTATATTTTAGCTAATACTTAGGTAAAGCCTAAGCCCTTATATATACCCTTACTTACCTATCTTAATTATACCTTAAAAACCTAAAACTATAACCTAGAGTAATACCCTTAAAATACCTCTCTTTACCTATTATAGCTTAGTTATAGGTAGTGTGTATATTATTATTAGGTAGTGTGTATAGTATATATACTTAAATATATTATAGAAACTTATAGAAACTGCCTTATTTAGTGTAAAACCTTATAAAACCCCTCCTTATTTAGTGTATAATATTTATATTATTATATAATATATATAATATATATTCCCTAACCTCCCTTTATTACTATAATAATCCTAGCCCTCCCTTATCTATTTATAACCCCTTCTTTATAGTTATATCTCTTATATAAATATCCTATTTTCTTTCCTCTATATAACCCCTTCCCTTCTTTATATAACCTTTCTCCTATAAATATTATAACTCTAATATACCTTCCTATCTTATTACTTCCCTTATCCTTTTATCCTATTTATTTACTTACTAAAAATACCTTATCCTTATTATTCTATTTCTATTCCTTTACTAGTCTTTATTATACCCTAGCTTATACTATAGGTAAATTTCTTATAAAGAGGGACTTAAATAATAAATAATATACTACCCTTATATTAGTTTTTATCTATATAAACCTTATATTAAATAGTCCTTAATTACTAGTGTTTTAGAATATTATCTCCCTAAGAGTAAGGAATCCTATTTTCCTTACTATTATAATTATATAACTTATATCTAGTTAACTAGGTTCCTATTTACTAATCCTAGGCTTTACTATACCCTTAAGGATCTAGAGGCTATAATTACCTTAGGTATATATATTATTATACCTAGTATTACTAGGACTAAGACTATAAAGCAAAGATACCTATCTTATCCTAGGACTTTTATACCCTTATAAGTAAATAAACTATATTACTAAACTAAGTATAGTTTAATTTAGCTTTAGTTTATTTAGCCCTTAGGCCTTCTTTTTACTAATATACCTATATTAAATATAACTAGGCTTAATATTATTCCTTTTATAAGTAATAGCCCTTTAGCTAGCTATAGAATAGGAAATACTCTCTAATAGGTTATTAGTATTTTATTCTAGTAAAATTAGTAACTTATAAGTAATATAACTACTATATATAAGGAGTTTTATAACTAATCTATAGTAATAATTAATATACTCTTCCCTTATTATTATAATAGTAATCTAAGCTATTCTTAACTTATTAAAGTAAGTAATAATTTACCTTCTTACTAGCGCTAGTATTACTTCTAATTTACCTCTAGTGCTAGTTCTCTTAATCCCTATTCCCCTATCTTACTAGGAACCCTTATACTCTTATTATAGCTAGTAAGTATTAGAGAAGTAAGGCTTTATCTCTATATATCTATTATATACTTACTAACTATTACTTTACTTATACTATTTAAAACCTAAATAAGACTTATAGCTAGTAATATTACCCCTAGTAAAGGTTATCCTATGCTTTTCCTAAATATTAAATAGGATTATCCTAGCTAATTTATATATAGTAAATAATAATATAAAATCCTATAGTAACCTAAGTAAACTAGAGAATATAGTAAAGAAAGTAAGATAAGTCTTTTAGGGAATATATAAGTATTATTAGGTAGTAATATAAGTTCCCCTAGGGTTTTATTTATAGCCTTTCTTAGTAAATTAGTTTTACTTAATTAATTTAGTTTATTATTATATTATATATTCCCTTACTCTCTCTTAAACTTATTAAGAGCTTATATCTTTATTATATTCTCTAATAGTTCTTATATTAGTTATAAGTAACTTACTTATTTAACTAAAATATTATATTTATTACCTTTACCTAGTATATTCTAGGCTACTAGGATTTACTTTACTTAGTATTTCTTAATAAGTTTATTATTATTCTTTACTAAAACCTATTCTAGGGCTAGCTAGGAGTTTTATAGCTTTTAGCTTAGAAGAGGATTATTTATTACTTATTTAATAAGGTTTATATAGAAAACTAGGTAAATACCCTATAGTATATCTAGCTAAACTATAAGTAGTATAAGTATCTCTATAATAGTATACTTTATTATAATCTAATTAAGCTTTTATAATAGGTAGTTTATCTTAATATTTTTAAGGAAAGCTATACCTTATCCCTAACCTAAAAGCACTTTACTAGATATTATAATACTATAGTTATATCCTATTATTATTACTATATATAGGCTATTATAGCCTAGGCTAAGAGGGTGCCCTTCTAGAGGTATTCTAGGAACTAAATAGCTCTTCCCTTAGGTATTATAGTAAAAGCTAATAGGTCTAGTTAGGATTAAATAGGTTCTAGATTATAGCTATAAAGTAATCTATTTAAGCTAACCCTATAACTAAGAAGGTTTTATTATTTATTATAAGCTAGTAAGTAACTAAGTATTTAGGCTAGTTATATTAAGAGAAGGAGATTACTACCTATAGTATTACCTATATCTCTTAGTTTACCTATTTTATACTACTATTAGTTTATAAATAGTATAATATAAAAAGTAACTATTTTATTCCTACTAATAAGTATAATATTATCTAAAACTTCCCTAACTAGTCTAAGCCTTAGTTTATAATAATAAACTAAGGAAATCCCCTAAATCTTTACTAGACTATCTTAAACTATTCTATATACTCCTTAGCTTTAATTAAGATTATTATCTCTAGCTAAATAAACTTAAAGAGCCTATTTATAATAACTATAAGGTATTATAGCCTCTTTAAGGATAAAGTAAGTAAGTTTATTATAAAATTAATAGAAATCTATAACTAAAACTAGTCTAGGACTAGTAAAGGTTTTAGTAAGCCTTAATATTATTAATAGCTCTTATAGCTTTTATTATAATAGTAATTATAAATAAGCCTAGCTATATCCTATAATATCCTATTCTAGTAAAATTATTACTATAGAATCTAGAATATAGTGTTATAACCTAGGTATTCTATAACTAGTAAATTATAGTATTATTAAATAAGGGTTATTATAAGGGGTTCCTATACTAGGACCTAGGTATAGCCCCTAAACTATAGTACCCTATAAGCACTAATTAAATAATCTATAACCTATTCCCTTATTAGTATTTCTAGGGAAACTTCTATACCCCTTCCTAGATAGCCTATAGTTAAATATAATATATAGGGTCTAATAAGATAGCTTAATCCTATAGAGTCTATAGGTATTTTATAGTAAAGAGAGCCTCCTAGCTAGTAGTAAGCTTATATATAATAAAGGTAAGTCCTAACTATAACCTTCCCTTAAATCTAATAGTAACTAAGAGAGTTATATAATAGTAATAAGCTATAGAATCTATCTTATCTTTATACTAATACCCTTTCTATCCTACTCCCTTTAGGAGAGAGTGTTTAGTTATTAAGCCTATATACTAGGTCTATAATATAGGTAAAAGTTAAATAAAGCTAGAGTATTTACTTACCTAGCTTACTATTCTAATATTAGGTAGGGAGTAGTAAAGTATTCTAGGTTCTTATAATCTATATAAATTATAAATAGCTAGGAAATACCTTATAACTTTACTAACTATACCTTAAGGTAGGAAATAATAGCTAGGAGCTTCTTATTATAAATAGTGTAGTTTCTTTATACTATTATTAGGCTTATAAAGTAGTATATAACTAGGTATATAATATAGTTATATCCTTTTTAGGATAAGTACTCTCTAAGGGCTATACCTAAGTAATTTACTTTAATTACTATAGGGTAGTCTAGGTCTTATTATATAAGGACTAGGTATATAATAAAGGCCCCTTTTAGCCTCTTAAATACCTTATTCTCCTTAGGTCTCTATTAGAAAGGGATATTTCTCTTTATAAGTTATATAAATAGTACTACTAACTTAGAAAAATCCTTAATAAAGTCCTAGTAAAAGTTTATAAATCCTAGGAAGCTTTAGACCCCTATAACTTTATAAGTACTAACTATTCCTAATAGCTATAATCTTTACTAGGTTAGGGCAGACTAAATAGCTTACTATAATAATATACCCTAGGTACTAGACTTCCTTTATAGTAAATATAAACTTATTAAGGTCTAGATATAGCCTTACTGCCCTTAAGTAGCTAAGTATTTTGTCAAGCGGAAAACAACACCCCAAAGACACGATGCTAGCCCACGGTCGCAAGTAGCTCTATAGCCTACACACATAACAGGAGGGTTAATTAACTTAACGATATTAATTATAATAATAGCTAGAGATATCTTATTATACAGAGATACTCTAGATTAAATAGTCTATTAAATTAGAAGTGCTATCTTAATTAAATAAGAGGAAATAATCTAAGTTTATCTTATTATAAGCTTAGGTATCTTCTTAATAAAACTTAGTAAAACTTAAGGGTTAATTTAAGAATCTTATAGTATATAAATACTATAAAAAGAATCTAGCTATAGGTAGTCTCTTTATAGATTAAATAGTTCCCTTACTTAGATAACTAATATTATTATCCCTTATTATATTATCTATCTTAATAATCCTTAGTGCTTATTATTATAATTATATATTTCTAGGCGCGTATTTTATAGTATATAATACCTCCCTAGGTGTGTACTAGTTATCCCTAACTAAGTGTATACACTAATAACTAAAGTGCCCTATAAGTGCAGTTAGTAACTAATACCTTATACTAAAAAGAGAGGTATTATTTAATCTAGTATACTTAAGTCTAATCTAATTAATCTTATATAATAGGACTCCCTAAAGTAAAGGGAAGTATTAAAGTAAAAGAGGTAAAAGGAAAATTTATAATAATAATAAGAGTAGTAAAAAAAGGAAAAGGAGAGCTAAATAGGGAAGAAAAAGGTAATAAAGAGAAAGAAAGAAAAAAATATATATATATATAATACCTCCTAGCTAAAGACCTAAGTTTTTATCTTCTAAGAGAGCTTTAGTATTTTTAGTATTTAAGGATATATAGTAAGTAATATTAGTAAGGGAGTGCGAACTATAGGTTACTTAGCTTCTTACTAAGTTACTCTCTTTTATAGTTCTTATACTAATTAATTAATCCTTAAGTATACTTCTCTTCTTACTAGTAAGCTTTAATAATCTTAGCTTATATTCTATAGGGCACTAAACTAGGTAGCACTATAGATATATATATAGATAATATTAGTAAGTATATAATAGTTTTCCTTTACACTACTCTTTATACTCTAAGGAATAGAAAGAGATTAATTATTATAGCTTAACCTATATCTTTAAGAGAATATTAAATTATTCTTTCTTTTACTTATTTAAGTAAGGTCTTATAGTTATATACTTACTCCTATCTAATAACTCTATAGATCCTTAGTAACCTTAGCTAATCCCTAATATCTATCTAAAAAAGTATATTTATTACTACTTACTATATTTAAAGAGCCTTTTCTATAGTAGTAGGTATTTAATTCTCCTTATTATATTAGAGTACTTTAAGCTTTATAGCTAAAGATAATAGTATTAACTTATATCTAGTAATAGATAATAATATAAATAAAGATATAAGTAATATCTAATAACTTTTTCTTTTACTTAATCTCTATTTTTCTATATTAATTAGAGGTAGATTATCTTAGGCTTCTTACTATATTTATCTTTCTTAATCTTATAGTATTTCTTATATACTAATATTAAAGACCTTAGGGTTATTAGTAAAAATATAGGCTATAGGCTACTAAAAGTCCTAAATATAGAGATTATTATTTTATCCTATATTAGTATACTATTTAATTAGGTAATTCTTCTTAGTAATCTAAAGTTTCTAGGGTATAACTACTATACTAATAAGTAGCCCTTCACTAACTATTTAGGTTATAAAGTATAGTATTAAGTACTTTATTATATTTTATACTAGATATTAAAGGTTAAAATCTTTCTAGTATACTAATTCCCTTAGTAACTAATCTCTTATTATAAGCTTATTTATAGCTATATCTTATAGGACCCTAATAGTTCTCTTAAGTGCTTTAATATAGCTATATTTTAGGTTTAGGATATTATTAGATATTATCTAATCCTTAAGATATAACTTAAACTACTAACTAATAATAGAATCCTTACTAAAAGTATATAATTATTTAAGCTTAATATTATACTTATTTAGTGTATTCTAGTCCTTTATAATTAGATTAAGTACTTAGTAACTAATCTAGTAGTAAATTATTTAGAGAAGAAATCCTAGGTATATATACCTATATTCCTAATTTCCTTTTACTCTATTACTAGGACTATAATTACCTTAAAATTATAGGGATAGTTTATAAGTTATATAATCTATCCTTACTTATTTATAAAGTCTATAAAATAAGTTATTTTTCCTTTATTTATACTATTAAAATAGTATAGATATCCTTACTTTCTATTAAATATAAAAGTAGTTTAGTAGTTTATAAAGAAAGTAAATCCTATAATAAGGTATTAATTACTTATATCTAAGTAAAGGTTAATAGGGTTATATTTAATACTATACTTAATATTAATAGGCTAATAGGTAGTATAAAGCCTTCTAGCCTTTAGACTAATTAATTATTATAATATTTCTATATTAAAGTCTTCTATATTATTAACCTTAAATATTTATAGTAGCACTACTACTATTACTTTAAGACTATACTTTATAATCTTCCTATTACTATTAACTTAAACTAATTAAGCTAGTCCTTACTTAGTGTTTTATAAGCCTTTCTTAGGAATTTATAAATATCTAGTAAATAACTATACTATTATATAGTAGTCTATCCTAGTCTAATTAGTATTACTAGATTAAAATTATTACTATTTTAATAGACTTTAAACCTTAATAAAGGCTATAGCTAGTCTCTTTATAGGTAAAATAGAGGTAGCTACTATCTATAGAGATTAGCTAGATTAATCTTAATAGTATCTTCCTTTTCTTCTCTAAAAAGGAGTTTTCTATCCTATATATTAAAATATAAATATAATATATAGTAAGATATTTACTATAAGGGAAGTAAGTAATAGTATTACTATTAACTTTAGTGTAATCTCCTTTATTTATAATAGACTCCTTATATTACTTTATTTTCTAGTTAAGATTAAATAATGTTTATTAATTTTAACTTAATATAGCTAAAAGGGGGAATAAAAGAAAAGTAATAAGGGATAGTAAGGTTAAAGGTTTTAAGAGTTAAGAAGATATATACTAGTATAAGAAGTAAGTTAGATTAAATAGTTCCTATAGTCCTAATCTCTATTTTTATGCCTTTTCCTAAATCTAAGGGTAGTTATTAGTAAGTAGCATTAGTTACCTTTACTTCTCTTTCTATTAGTAGCTAGTATTTATTATAAGGTAGCTATCTATAAGGATTAAGTAACTCCTATAATTTAGACTTTTAGTATTATAAGTTACTTATAGGTAGCTATTTACTTATTAGTTATTAATGCCTATTATAGGCATTAACTTATAGCTTAAGACTTTTTAACCCTTTTCTATTCCTTCTCTTTATATTCCTAGCCTTACTATTTCTTACTTTATCTCCTAATTAATTAATTATAGCTAAATTTCTTAATATAACTTATTAAAAACTTACTAATATTACTACTATTATAAGGGTAAGTATCCTAAAGGTAAGCTCTTAGTAATAAAGACTATAGACTAGTCTAATTATACTAAGTTTTCCTATCTTTCTTTAGTAAAGACTATATTAGTCTTATATAGATTATTTAATCTTATATTTAAGTTATTACTAATAGCTTCTATTTTATAGTATAAGTTCCTTTTTATCTTCTAAGTTTAAAGTAGGATTAATATTAGTAATAGTAGTATTCTATTATATATAGAGATTTCTCTTTATTCTTCTAAAAATCCCCTAGAGGGAGTACCTCCTTATCTTATTAAGACTATAAAAGGGACTAAATTATTAAAGGAATTTATATAAAGCTATATTAAATTAGATAGTGCCTTAGCCTTTACTATTAAAAATAATTATTATTCTCTAGTTCTTATACTTATTAAGATAGCTTATCCTAATAGGTACTTTTTATATGCCCTATTATAATAGCCTAAATACTATTAAGCTTTACTAGTGTCTATATTTAGTAAATTAACTAGTATATTCTATACTTACTACTTAAACTTATATATATAGTATATTACCTTCTTTAATAAGTATATATGCTTTCCTTTTTATAGATATATCTTACTTTCTAGGGTTAGTAATAGTATATATAGTAACTATATCTAGAATAAATCTTATATAGTAAGCTATAAATAGCGTTTTACTTCTAGGTATTATACTAGGTCTTCCTAAGAGTAAGCTCTTACTTCTTTCTTAGGAAAAGAGTAGTTTACTAAGGTAGTAAAAGCTTTTTACTTAACTTAAATACTATTAACCTTAAAAACTCTCCTTACTTAGTAATTAATATACTACCTTCTTTTCTAAATTATTTATAAATACTAGGGAGGGTAAAAGGGAAATAAAATAGGTTTATAATATAAGATTAGATTTATACCTTAATTACTTAATCTTTAGTAAGTAAAGAGAGAAAGAAAAAAAAAATAAAAAGAGAATAAAAAGAATATTCTTTAATCTATATATATATTAGTATGTCTAAGAGTATACCTTATATTCCTATTTTTACTTAGCTATTAAGAGAGGTAGTTATACCTTAATCCCTTAGTATAGACTTCTTTAAGGTAAAAGTTTAATCTCTTTCTTAAGGCCTAAGTTTACTCCTTTATTATTAACTATTTAATCTAATATATTATACTAAGCTACTACTAGTATAATTATTAAGACTTCTTAGTTATAATTACTAACTTCTTCTCTTACTTAGCTTTATTATTAAGTGTGTAGCTATTTATCTATAGTTAAAGTCTACTAACCTTCTATATCTAGGATAAACTTCTTAATATAGTCCCCTAAGATTATCTTTATAAGGTAAACCCTATCTAGTATTTATAAATAGTAGGCCTTAGAGATTAGCGCTTACTTATAAATTTAGAAAGGCCTATTTTATCTTATTATAAGCTTCTTTATTATAAATATATTAATATTTCTTCTAATATTATATACTAGTATAAGGTCTTCTAGTTTTAATTAATCTTTCCTTAGAGAGATAGCCTAATTCTTATTAGTTTATTTAGTAAGTTATTTCCTAAAGTTAAATACCTTCTTCTTTACTTTCCTAATATTCTTTATCTTTTTTTAAGTATTTATACTTAAGCTTTAAATAGGTCTTAGCTAGTAGTAACTATATCCTAGTTAATTAGTCTCTAAGTTAGGAATTTAACTTCTAGTAGTAAGATTAGCTTCTATCTATAGATTAAGTAAAGGCAGACTTCCTATGTAATTTATAAATAATAGTATAGTCTATAAGAAGGGCTTTATTAAGGTGCTTTACCTATTAACTATTTAATCCTCCTAATTTTACTAAGATAAATATAAGAGACTAATATCTAGCTTTAATAAGGAGTTTGCTTTTAGGTTATACCTAGATATTAAGATACTTATAATTCTAATATCTATAAGTATATCTTTAAGATTTCCTTATATTTTAGGTCCTTTATTATAGACTATAAATTAGAAAAGACTAAACCTACTAATTAGAGATAAGAGAAACTTCCTAATTACTACTATAGTTACATTTCTAACTAGTATAGCCTTTACCTAACCTATTAGATTATATCTTACTTCTAAGAGATACTTATATTTATAATTAATTAGAAGGTACTAAGTGTTAATATAAATCTTACTTATTAGGTTCCCTAGTGTAACTAATACTAATAGTTCTTAAGGTTACTAGGGCATAAACTTCTAATATATCTTATAGTAAGTTAGCATCTCCTAAGTTATGTTCTAGAGTCCCTTCCACTAATATTACTACTTTATTACTTAGAAAACTACCTTAATACCTTTATAACTAAGCTCCTTATAAATTACTTTAACTATTATATATTATTACTTAGGTATATTAATAACTAATACTAGTCCTTTTATAATTCCTATTAGTCTTTTCTAAAGGTATTTATTTTCTAGAAAGAACTTTTTAGCCTTATTTTATAGCTTCCTATAGTCTCTTACACTAAGATTAATTAGTCTCTAAAGGGTTAATAAGAAATTAATTACTTAGTATATCTTAGCTAAGTAATCTTTCTTACTATCTTCCTTAATCTTAATGCTATTTAGGTATAGATTAATAAAGTCTTTAATATCCCCTTAACCTCCTAATCTAATTAATTAGATAGTCTAGGACCCTTTCTAGATAAAGTGTTTATAATTTAGTTTTTCTTATTAGGAATATATTATATAGAAAAGTTAAAGAGTAGTATATAGCTAATTTACTATATAATAAGGGCTTTAGGCATATTATTAATAGCGCTATTAAGCTAGTGTATAAGGACTTATAAATCTATCTTTAGTATAAAAGGGACTCTATAAAGATAAATTTATAGCCTTTATAATGTGTAAATAACTACCTAGCATTCTTGCTTAGTTATATTATACTTAGCTTTAGTAATAGTCTAGGTGCTGCTTTTATATTAAATAAGGTAGTATTTACTATTAACTATTTATAGTAGTGTAGCCCTTATCTAAGTAAGCTTATGTTAACTATAAGGATTATTTCCTAAAACCTAGTCCTAGATTAAGTAAAATAAGAATTAGGGCTATAGTTATTACCTTTTTAAGATATCTATAGCTTCTTACTATTCTAGCCCTTATACTTATTCTATTATCTTCCTAAGTAAAATTACTAGTAGTTTTGCCTTCTATATATAGTGTTTTACCTAGATATAGTAAACTCCTATTAGTCTAATAAAAGAGCGTACCTTAGATAGGTCCTAGTAAACTATCTATTCTAGGATCTTTATTATCTTTACCTTAGTTAGTTTCTATCTATTTATTCTATATATAAACCCTATAATTTTTACTAACTTCTAGTAAAACTTTAATTTAGATACTAAGGCTATATAGCTAGAGAGTTTAATATTAACTAGAACTTTATTAATATTAATTAAATTTCTAGTATATATCTGCACTCTAGGTATAATTTCCTCCTTATTATATATTATAGTTAGACCTTTAATTATAATATTATCTAGGAAAGGCGTGTAAATTTTAGGGATTAAGTTAAATAGGATTTACCTAATAATTCTAATAAATTAAGCTACTAAATTAGTAGCTCCTTATAGTAAGTAATAAAGTTATAAAAGCCTAATTATAGTAAAGATTATAGTTATATTCTTACTCCTTTCCGCTAGTTTTACTTAGTTATATTCTAATAGTAAATTAATAATAAATAAAATTTTATATATTATAAAGCTCTTACTAAATGCCTTTACTCCTTAGGGAATTAGCGTGTTATGTATTATTACTTTATTATATTTAGTAGCTAATAGGATTAGGCAAATCCTCTATTCTTCTTTATAATAAGGAAATATAGATTCCTATAGGAGCTATAGCTTTTCTCTAAGTGTCTATATTTTAGCTTCTTCTTTAATAGATTAACTAGTCTTCCTTATAACCTAAGAGGTATTAGGATAGAACTAGCTTACTATACCTTATACTTAATAACCTTTATAACCTATAGTAGTGTAACTAGTAAGTTAACTTTTTTATATTCTAATAATTCTTATGCTAGTACTACTTCTTAGTTATAAAGGATTTCTTTAAAAATATTAACTTCTTCTTATATTAAATATTCTTATACCCCTTTAACTATTTAATCTAATTATTCCTAGGTTATTCTAAAACCTTAGGGTTTTTACTAAACTACTTAGTAATATACTTACTATACTTTCTAGATATATCTAAATATAACTTTACTTCTTCCTATTTCTTTATTTTCTATTTTAGGTCTCCTTCTAGGGTTAATCTATTAGAAGGTATATTATTATATAGATAAATCTTATTAGCTTTGCGTTTATATATTATATTTATTATAAGATTAGGTGGTTTTAGTTACTATAGGGTTAGAAATCTTTTATAATCGCTTTAAGTTATTAGGAGTAGTTTATTATTATATCCTAAACTACTTTCTAAAGGATATCTATTCCCTCCCTAGTTATAATAGGGATTAGTTACTTATCCTTATCTAGTTTTACTTCTAATCCTTTATAAACTATTTACTCCTTCTCTTCCTTAACTATAGGATAGCTAAATATAATAATATTAATTATAGGCTACTAGGCTAGTTACTTACTAGTATATTATTACTAAATACTCCTATAACTCTTAAGATAATAACTATATCCCTAAAGTAATACTAAGTAAAGAGCTTACTACTTCTTAAATAGTTAAACTATATCTATAATAGTCTAAAGAATAGTATCCCTAGAATTAAGCTTATATTAACTAAATCTAGGCTAATATAGAAGTTAGTAAGTATCTAGATATTCCCTAGATAAAGCTTTATTTAGACCTCCTAATTATCTTAATCCTATATAATAAAAATAATATAGTATTTATTATATCTAAAGGATAGATTCTAAGGCCTAAGTGCCTAGTAGTGCTCTTAGTAATTATATTCCCTTAAGAACCTATATTAATAAGTCCTAGGAGAAGCTCCCTTTAGGGTTATCTAGATAGACTTATAAGTATAGTAAATCCTATAATTAATTAACTATAGCCTATAGTTCTATAATTATATTAAGTATAAAGTTTACTTTAAATAGCTTACTTTAAACTTATTAAGGCTTTTCTTATTAAGCTTAAGCCTCTAGTTATTCCTAGATCTATTCCTATAAGGTAGTGTTAATCTCTAGTAGTAAAGCTAAGGCTATCTTTAGTAGTTTCTTCTTAGCCTTTACCTTATTCCTTTTATTCTCTTAAAGGGCTTTTTTTATTATTTAGATAATTAAATTAATCTAGTTCTTAGGATTAATTAGTCTTAAGCTTATCTTTACTCTAAATATCTTTAAAGGAGGTATAAGCCCTAGTATATCCTTATTATAATAATAGATATCCTCTATACCCTTTACTTATAAAAGGTATTTATTACTAACTACCTCTACTAGTATTAGTATAATATAATAGATATCCCTAAAGGGTACCCTAAGCTTCTTCTAGAAAACCTTATTATATAGCTAGTCTAGAATTCTCTAGCTTACCTTACCTAATAGGTCTTTCTTTCCCTTTACTAAGGTATCTTTACCTTTTTAAGCTACTCTTAAACCTAATAGTCCTATTTATTATCTTCTATAATTTCCTTAATATATACTTATTTTATTACCCTTTCCTAAGAGCTATAACCTTTATAATATAGGTATTTATCTCTTTATTCTCTATGCTTAATTTCTTAAATTTAATAGCTAAGACTACTCCTAATAAATTCTTTAAGATTAAGGTTACCTAGTTTCCCCTTTCTAGGTAGTATTTAGTAGGATTAAAGGAGCTTTCTATTTAATTAAAGATATCCTACTTCTCTAGTGTTATATTTTAATCCTTTTCTCTATAAGGTCTATATTCCTTAATCTAAGGTATTATATAGGTAATTTTACTATTTAGGAAGTATTTAACCTAAAATATAGCTAGCCTTTATATATAGTTACTAATACTAAGGAATTTTAAAAGTAGGATAGGTAGTATTATCTAATACCTTATATTATCTCTAATTACTAAAATATAAATAGCTAGGTTATAGGTAGTAAATTTTAATATTTTATTAAATCCTAGTATATTACACTTTATAGCTATATAAGAGTTAGTATTATAATAATAATATTAGTTTAACTATTAGCCTCTTCTAGCTATTATATTAATATTAAAGATACGCTTATTATCCTAATTAAATAACCTAATATTATTTAGCTAGTAATTACGTTATTATAGGTTAATACTATACTTTTACTTAAGCTACTTTATAATATTAATCTCCTTACTTACCTAAGCTATAACTATAATTTTTAACTTAGCTAATTATTTTATTAAGTTATCTATTTAATCTTAGTATTTTACTAATTTAGGAGTTTTATCTTTCTTTATTTTATTATAAGAAGTATTAGTTTCCCTTTTTATTTAAAAGACTTAGCTACTACTAAGTGGTTTCTCTAGTTAGCCTAGTAAATATTAAGTGTAGCTTAATTAAGTAGTCTCTAGCTTCTTAGATTAGGTTTAGTATTATCTATATAATACTCTCTTAAGTTAGAGATCTTAGGGTCCCTATTCTTAAGCTCTAGTTATATTTAAATATATATATTAAGTGCTACCTAAAGGGTTTTATATTATATAACTAGAACTTCCTTATATATATAACCTTTTTAATCTATAAAGCTTAAGATTAAATAGTTAGGGAGGGCCTTATAAATATAATTTAACTAAGTTATTATTATTTACTATCCTATTAGGTTTATATTAGATATTAAAGCTTAATACTTCTATAACTAGTAATAAGTTTCTTTAATAGACTTTAGTTATATTAGATTAAGATCCTTAAGTTATTCTCTAGTGCTTTTTATTTAGTCCTAACTTATAGTATTAAACTAAAGGAGTATTTCCTCCTTTAATTCCGCCTAAGTATATAATACTATTAATATCTTAACTACTTATTAAATCTAGGGGTTAATATTACACTTAAGTATCTTATGCTAATCCTTCTTAGGAATATATATTACTTTTATCTTAGCCTTAAAGTCTTTAATAAAATTAGTAATATTTTCCCCTATAAACTACTAAATATTATACCTATTTTATATTATAATAAGGGATAATTAGTAAGCTATTATTTCCCTAAGGATCTTTATAAAGGTTTCTATATTAAGCCCTTTAAGGGGTCTAGAGGCTTTCCTTTAATATTAGGGTCCTTCTCTAATAGCCTATTAGGGTAAGTATAAGTTAGTATTAAAACTATTTTAGGATTAGATAGTTTCTTACTTATAATTAGGGTACTTAGTAATAGTAAATCCTATAATTCTTTTAGATAGCTTAGCTACTTAGTAAACCTTACTTTACTTAATTAGTAAGAATAAGATAAGGTAAAATAATTAGGTATAGAGTTAGATAATAGTGCTTTTAATTAATCTTATAAGAGAGTAATTATTTAACTAAAAGCTTTAATTCTAGAGAGGATTTTATAAAAAGAGTTTTCTATAAGGTAATATCTATAGTTATAAATAACCTATAAGTAAGGACTACTAATATAATTACATAGCTCCTTATAATTATCTATAAGATCCTAATATATAGCTAAATTATTATAAAATTAGCTATAGGTCCTAAGATTAAATAGTTTATAATGCTAAATAGTGGTTTTTATTTTAGATCCTTATATTTAGAGAGTCTTAGTAAGGGTATAATAGCTTAGCTAGTGTTTATAAGGTATTCTCCTAAGCTAGTTAGCGTTATTTCTAATGTCTCCTTATAATATAATTTCTTTTCCTTATCCTAGCTTAGTTCCTCTAGATTAGCTAGCCTCTAACTAGTGCCTTAGATTCTCTAGGGTCTAGGTTTAGGTTTTTAATTTATATTATAGTATAGGAAAATAAAATAAAGGGGTCTTTATATAAATTAGTTTAGTATTAGCTAAGAATTATAGCTAAAAGTATACTTCTAATTAATCTTAGTCTATAGTAAATTAAATAGAAAGCGAAAGTCCTAGGGGTTTAAGACTGTGTTTCTTTACTAGTTTTATTAAGTAAAAAATAACACCCTAAAAGACATAATACTAGCCTATAGTTATAAGTAGCTCTATAGCTTATATATAATAGGAGGGTTAATTAACTTAATAATATTAATTATAACAATAGCTAGAGATATCTTATTATATAGAGATACTCTAGATTAAATAGTCTATTAGATTAGAAGTGCTATCTTAATTAAATAAGGGGAAATAATCTTAGTTTATCTTATTATAAGCTTAGGTATCTTCTTAATAAAACTTAGTAAAACTTAAGGGTTAATTTAAGAATCTTATAGTGCGTAAATACCACAAAAAGAATCTAGCTATAGGCAGTCTCTTTATAGATTAAATAGTCCCCTTACTTAGATAACTAATATTATTATCCCTTGTTATATTATCCATCTTAATAATCCTTAGTGCTTGTCATTGTGATCGCGTGTTTCTAGGCGCGCATCTTATGGCACACAGTATTAATTAGACCTTTACTATATAGTCCTTCCTAAATCCCCTAGAGTAAACTAAGATATTATCTAAGTATACTATAATAAAGTCCCCTATATATAAGGTTACTAGTATACTTACTAGTCTAAATAGGTAAACTAGCTAATAACCTAAACCTAGTCTAGAATACTACTAATATATAGTTTATAGAATACTATATAGATATTTACCTTTATAAACTAAGGATTAGAGTATTAATATAATATTAAAAGGAGAGTACTAGTCCTATACTATAATCTTATTAAGGGTATAGTAGTTAATATAAAAGCACTACCTATTATTTAACTTCTTAACTAAAAGTATAGAAGCTATAGCTAATAAGAAGCTAGTATAAATCTATTCCTTATTTATAAGGTTTATAATCTAGTATTAGATTTCTAAGAGTTAGTCCCTTAGTATATTATATAATAGTCCTTATAGTAATACTAGCTTAGATCTATCTAGGTTCTTATATATCTAAATATAATAGTTAAGGGTTTCCTTATAAGGAGATAAGCTATTTACTTTAGCTTTATTAAATAGGTTTATAAAGTCTACTAGTTCCCTAGTAGTGTTATTATATTAGGGCTACTTAGTTATAACTTTAGGGCTATAAGTTATAGTACTAATATAATTTCCCTTAGACTTATAGTAATAAAGTAAGTTATAATATCCTTCCTTTATTAGGCCTAGTATACCTTTATAGTATATAGGGATCTAATAATCCCCTAAACTAGTTTATTTATTCCTTACTCTAAGGCTTTAAATATATATAGGCCTTTTACTATCCCTATAACTAACTATTATTTAGCTATATAAATTACTATATCCTATTATTCTAGCTATAGTATCCTAAAGATTATATCCTAGGTAAGACCTAGGATAATATATAGATATACTAATAATTCTTACTTATTAATATTAATCTTAGTATATATTATATAGGTAATTAAAGAGATATCTTCCTTAATATACTTTCTTTACTTCTTTATTTTTACTATAATATAGACCTATCTTTATTTTAGTAATTATATAAGCTTTAAGCTTAGCTATTATACTACTAGTTTACTTATAGTATTATAGTAATTATAACTATAGTTAATCTAAATATTAAGGTATAAGTATATATTAAAAAGTATAGGAACTAGGAATAGTAATTAATCTATAAAATATTCTATATCTTTTTAGTCTTTATATACTAACTATACTTATCTATAACTATAGTTACTAGCTAGCCTTTTACCCCTATATAAGGCTTTACTTAAGAGCTACTTATTTTCTATAGTATTAATATTAACCTCCTTATTAGTGCTTTTCTTATTTACCCTATATATATTAATACTAATCTTTAGTTAATAAGGTAAGAGAAGGGAATATTCCTAGATATAGTAGTCCTTAGAGCTATAATATAAGTAATATCCTTCCTAGTAGTATTTAGCTATCTCTATCCCTAATACCTATTTAGCTCTTTATAGATTTATATTTTTTTCTAATCTTTATCTTTTTATCTAACTTATTTCTCTTCTTTAGCTAGGTTACTATAGCTTAAACCCCTATTATAAGTATATCTCTCTTATTATTAATTTACTAGGGTACTAGGTAAGCTAGCTAGGGTCTATATTAGTTCTAATACTTATTCTCTAAGGTAAGGGACTTAATATTAACTATAATACTATAGTATTAGGTAATAGTAATATAGTATTTTATTTAACTAACTTCTTTACTAATAGAAATTTCTTTTATTTATTTATTAAGTACTTATTATAGCTTAGCTACCTTAATATTATTTACCTAATAAGCCCCTCTAGCTAGGGAGAGTTTCTATTTAAAGTAAATAAAAATATAGTAAATATCTCCTAGATACTTATTTTATTTAGTTAAGTTTTATAAGAGCTATTTCTTATTTATAGGGGTTAATATATAGGGTCTCTAGGTAGTAAAGAAAAGTATTTAGGTTATAGTTACTTAATTCCCTTACCTTAAAGAATATAGTAATATAAGCCTAAACCCTAGGCACTAGGTTTTAGTAAATAAATATCTATTAGTTCTTAGTATTTCTAATAAAGTTCTTATTTATATTTAACTTATATTATATTAAGAACCTCTAAGTAGTAAATATATTTTTATTACTATTATATAGGTTACCTATTAGAATTAGTTTTTACTAAGTTAAGATTATATTAGGGACTATTAGCTATATAGGAGTATCTAGTGTAATAGTAGCTTAAGGTATAGACTCTAGATTTATATATATACCTTATTATAAAGAGTTAATTACTCTAGCCTATTATTCTAATATTACTTAGAGTATTTTAAATTAGGTATTATAAGCCCCTAGTAGTAGTATAGTATCTAATAAGGGATTAGAGTCCCTTAGCTAAGTAAGTCCTATAGTTAAAGAGAGTTTATTATATAATCTATTATTTTTAGTAGTTTTCTTTTAGAACTAAAGAAAGCTTCTTAAATATAATAAACTAGCCCCTAGGTAGCTACTATTAGGTATTAATATAATATTAAGAAGCTTAAGAAGAGAAAAAAAGGTAAGAAACCTATTTATACTATGCCCTCCTTATACCCCTTAGCTATCCTATCTATCCTTTCCCTATCCCTTACTATTTTCCTAATAGCCTTATTTCTAATTCTTCTATCCCCTTTCTTTATTCCTTCTATTCTCCTTCCTTATTCCTTTTATCCCTTATCTCTAGACCTTCCGTCCCCCTTATCGCTTCCTATTAGCCCCCTAATGCCTGCGTTTTAGCTAATGCTTAGGCAAAGCCTAAGCCCTTACATTATTCCTTATTTCCAAACCTTCTATCCCCTATGTCGCTTCCTATTAGCCCCCTAATGTCTACGTTTTAGCTAATGCTTAGGCTTTGCCTAAGCCCTTACATAGAAGCTTATAAAAGCTTTTCCTATAAGTGGCTTTATAAGGCTATTAGTTATTATCTTATTAGTAGCTTTCTAGGTTATATTAAAGGTTCCCTTTATAACCTCTTACTAGAGCTAGTAATAGTAAATATTTGTTAAAATAATGCTATTTATAGCACTATTTTATAGGCCTACTAGTTGCCTAGTTGCGTTATTGCAACGTTAGTTACAGGCGTTGCTTGCAGCGTTAGTTATAACCTGCGTTGCCTACAACCAACCTATAGGCTTATATAACTAAGCTAACTAGGTTACCTTATAGGAAGCTGAAATTAACTATAACTAGGGAACTAGTAGTTGTATAAAGGCTAATGTAGACTATTTAAATCCTTGAATTTTTCTGGATTTAATAGTGTATTTTATTTATAGGGTTACTTATTAAAGTGCTTAGTTAGGCCACGTAGGTAGCTAGATTATATGGTTATAAGTTGATTTTTATTTTTCCTATATAAATAAATTTTATAGAAAATAAAAAGTAGCTCCTAAGACCCTCTAGTAACCTATTTCCTCTAATATAGTTAGTAAGTCTATAAGAGGACTTAGAAAATCCTCTTATTACTTATTAGACTATCTATTAGTTAGGAATTAACTATATTTAACTATCTATACTCTCTATCTTAAAGAATCTACTGTAATCCAGTTATCTAAAAGCCACTACAAAGGAATCTACTAGGGAGGTTTTCCTATCCCTCTAGCTAGATTCCCTTCTATATCTAATAGGTTATAAGCCTAGAAGACCTAAAGATATACTATATTACTGCGTTATTTTACTATAATTACTAGATTTTTAGATACTAGTTATAGTTCTTTACTATACTATAGGCTCTTAAGATTATAAAGGAAAACCGCTAGAATTTTAAGCTTTTTATTTACTAGCACTACGCATTATAATACTAGACCCTTAGTATTAAAATTCATTACTACCGCACCTATAATTACTATATTATACCTATAACTATCTAGTTATAACTATAACCTCTTTTAGTAATCCTATTTACTATTATAACTATTATATTAATATTATTTACATTATAAATACGCTACTTTCCCTTATTATTATTAGATATCTAGTATCTCTATACTAGGCTTTTTAACCTATTATACTACGTTATATACACTACATTGCGTTACGCTATATATTCTATAATATTTACTATCTATAATTCCTATTTTTAGTGTGAAGAAAATTTTCACTAAGAATCTTCTCTAGCCTGTTTCTACCTGTATATATTAAAGACTTACTTTTTAGACCTAAGGGCTACCCTTTTAAACAGCTCTGCTATATAATTTATATATATAACTAGATTATAATATAACTACTTTTCTAGTGTATATTATTTATAATAGGAATAAATTTAGAGATTTTATATAGGAGATCTTTTTAAGATTTAGAAGATAGCACTACCTAATTATAAGGGTAAGGGCCTTACTATAGGACCTTTAGGACCTTTACAGGCCCTTCTAGCCCTACTAGGGACCCTAATAGGATAGATATAGAAGGTTAACTAGCTATTTAGGCTAGTGCTTTATAACTATAGATATAAAGCTAAATTAAATAATAAGGCAAGACTTTAACTAATTTTATTAGGTATAGTAAAGATAATTATATTAAATATAAGGCTAGTATTAATAATCTTCTAGATAAATTAACGCAAACTATATTAGCTATATAAGGTCTTTAGGCCTTTTCTAGACCTAAGGAAGAAAATACTTAGGTATCTAGAGAAGGCCTAGCTATTACTTCTATAAGTATATCCTCTTCTAGTAACTTATAAGCTACCTTTACTAGAGGTGCTATAAAGGAACTAAATAAGAAGGTTTACTCTATTCTAAAGGGAGCTAAGCTAAAAGGCCTAAAAACTATAATTAGTAAAAGCACGCCGTAAGTATCTAATTTAGAGCCCTAGGATTACCTAAATTTCTAGATAATCTAAGCATAGTAAGCTAGCTAGCTAACTCTAATTAAGCTATTCTTTTAATAATATTAAGAGATAGTTACTAATTAGGACCTTAAGTAGCTATATATTAGTAAAAATCCCCTAAAGAAGCCTATAAAGTCCTTATTAGGTAGTATTTATAGAGTGCTAAAATCTAGCGTAGTACACTATATACTAGCTACTATTCCCTAAATTTTTTAAATTATAAGAGATCTTTAGAGGCTTTTAATATTAATTTTAATAATTTACTAGCTAGATTATAACTTTATAGTGTAGAGATCTCTCTAATTAATTAAGTAAATTATTATATTAATATATTAAAGCAAACCTTTCCTAGTTAGGCTAAGAGGCAAAGATTTACTATTAGAGCTTCTAGGGCATAAGGACTATCTATAAATACCCAAAATTTATAGTTTATTATAGCGGATTTATTAGAAGAATAGAGGGATAAGACCTCCCCTATAGCTAAAGCCCTTAGTTATAAGGCTTCTAATAATAAGGGAAATTCTAAGGACTAGGAAAGAACTCTTCTAATTCTACCCCTAAGAAGAACTCTAATGCTAATAAAGAGTAGGATAAGAAGGATTCAAACCCTTCTAAGGCCTCTAAAAGAAGTAGAAGAAGAAAGAAAAAGAGTAGTAATAGGAAAAAAATAAAAGAAAAGAAGCTGCTTTTACATTAGGCTATAGCCTAGCTATAGGATATGTTAAAGAACTAGATTCTAGCGACTCTAGTAGTAATAATAGTAGTAATTCTAAATCTAATTTAGATACTTCTAGTACCTCTAGTAATACTACTAGTAAGCCTACTTTTAGTTACTCTAATAATATAGTTAAAAACTCCCTTTTATATAATATAGGTTCTTCTTATTATATTTGTAATAATAGGGCTTTCTTTAGGGACTTTAAGCCCCTTAAGAAAGGTAAAACTAGCCCTATAATTATAGTAGGAGGACCTATCTATTCTAAAGGTAAAGGCATTACTATTTTTAACGTTGTAGTTAAGAAAAATCCACTAGAATATAGGCCTTTAGCTCTGCTAGATGCCCTATATTTCCCTAGTATAAATACTAACCTAGTTAGTAGTTTAACTTACTATCTTTTAAGGGTTATCTTATAAAAGACTAGCTATTTCTAGCTAATAAAAGCCCTTATAGGATATTAGAACCTGCTAAATATAGCTTCTTTATATAAATTAAGGGTAAGCTACCCTAAGATTTACAAGCATTTAACCTACCTCTCCTTTATAGGCTCTTAACGTTACTATAAGGCCTATAAGACTTATTTAGGTTTTCCTACCCTATAGAGGTTTAAATTCTATAACTAACGTTAAATCCTAAGGAATATTAATAAATTAAAGAATTAGATTCTAAAGAAGAAGAAGATTTAGCCCTATGTCCTACTAAAGCTCCTCGTAGTTAGGCATCTTTTATAGGGGTTTAGAAGGTCTATACCCTAATACCTTAGGTAATAATAGTAGCTATCTAGTGCCCCTAGAGGCCTATAATTCTTAAGAGGCCTAGTAATAGAGGAGCTAGGGGATAATAGCTCTAAAAAGTCTTCTAAGCTAGATTCTAGTTATAAGAAGTTACTAGATTTAGCCCTTCTTTAGCACATTTAATTAGGCTATATAGGGCTTCCTTACTAAAGAAATCATTAAAATTAGCTAAAGGGATCCCTAATTTTTCTACTATTAAAGAAAAGGATTTTAACTGCTTAGCCTATATGCAATCTAAGGCTATTAGATAACCTAGCAAAAGACCTATCTAGGATCCCCTAGGGTTTTAGATATTCTAGAGGAGATATAGTTAAAATTAAACCTATACTATATAATAAGAAGGCCCTAGTTCTTATACTTATTAATTAAAAATCCTAGTATAAGTAGTGCTTTTATTAGCTAATAAAGAAGGTTAGACCTTTTATATAGCTATAAAGGGCTTCTTTAAGGCCCTAAAAACCGCTATAACTTATATCCTAGGCACCTTCACTTTAATAGAGGTACTAAAATTAATAATAACCTTTAGTTATAGTTTGTTAAGGACTGGCCCCTAGGCGACTGCGATAGGGCGTTAGTATAATATTAAGAAACTTAAGGAAAGGAAAGAAGAAGGTAGGAAACCTATCCTCACTAGAGCCCCTTATACCCCCTAGCTACCTTATATTAGCCCCCTTTTCTATGTCCTTACCTACTTAAGACTATCCTTACTTATATACACTATAGTAAATACTTAGGCAAAGCCTAAGCCCTTATATATACCCTTACTCCTCCCTCTTCTACTACCCTTAACTATAGTTAATATAGGTGTTTACCCCCTTAATATATTATAGGGACCTATTATTTTAATATTAGGTCTAGGTAGGGCGTGTAACGCGTTCTCCTAGCCCTATATTATTATTATATTAATAGTAGCCCTACCCTTACTACTATATAACTTATCCTTTACTAGCGTAAAACCCCTACTTACTACTTACTATTTATTTTTATTATATAACCTTACCTTTCTTATATAAAATTTTCCTAAAATATTATAATACTATTACTCCTTCCTATCTTACTATTAAAAATACCCTTTATTTACCTATTAGACTCTTACTAAATATAGCCTAATATAGTAACCCTTATAGTATTCCCTATATACTCTAGCTACCCTTACTATATTACTTACCTAATCTATTAGTAAGTTCTTTATTAAGGGAAACTTAGATAATAAGGAGTATACTACTCCCTAAGTAGTTTTCTAGCCCTATAAGCTATATATTAAAAGGTACCTTACTATAGGTATACTAGACTACTACCCTCCTAAAAGTAGCTAGTCCTACCCTATATTAGTAGAATTACATAACCTATATTTAGTTAACTAGGTTCCTATTAGCTAACCCCTAGCTCTAATATTATTTAAAAGACCTTAAGGCTATAATTACCTTAGGGATATATATTATTATACCTAGCGTTATAAGGACTATAATAACTAGGAAGAAAATACTAGTGCTATCCTAGGGCTTTTATGCCCTTATTAGTTAATAGAATACCCTTTTAAACTAGGCCTAATTTAATCTAGTACTAGTTTATTTAGCCCTTAGGCTACCTCCTTTCTCTAACTCCCTTACTATAAATATAACTAAGCTTAAAGTTATTCCCTTTAGTAGTAGTAGCCCTATAAGTAGCTATAGTATAGGAAACTCTATATAGTAGGTTATAAGTATTTTATTCTAATAGAACTAGTAGATTATAGGTAGTCTAAACTCTATATGCTAAGAATATTATAACTAGTCTATATACCTCCTTAAGGCTCTCTTACCCTACTGCTATAGTAGTAGCTAGGGCTATTAATTTATTAAGTCTAGAGATAAATTACCCTCTTACTACTACTAGGGATACTCCTAACTTAGAGCTAGGTTAGGTTTAACTAACTATTATACTAATTATACCCTAGGTAATAGCTATCCTATAGTAATAAATACTACCTAATATCTATTCCCTACTAGAGGTTAACCTAGAGATAGGCTACCCCTAGCTTACACTTACTTTATATTTACTAATTACTATTTTACTCCTACTATCTAAAACTATAGTAATAGCTATCCTATCTATTATAACACTATTTGTGTCCTTACTAGATATAAGGTAATGCTAATTAATATCCTATCTAATAGTAATAATAACCTATCTAATAGTATAGGTAACCCTTATACTATAGGGAATAAAGGATTCTAAGTTTATTTTAGTAACTAGAATAAGTTAATAGGGTTTAGATTAGGTATGCTTTATATACTATTAGAAGTCTCTATAGGTAAATAAGTAATTTATAATTAATTTAGTCTATTATTATATTATATATTTTCTTACTTTACTTTAAACTTATTAAGGGCTTATATCTATATTATACTCTCTAGTAGTTCCTATATTAGCTATATATAACCCGCTTACTTAACTAGTATATTATATCTCCTACCCTAGCCTAGGGTATTCTAGGCCACTAAGATCTATTTAACTTAATATTCCTCTATAAGCTTATTATTATCCTCCGCTAGGACCTATTCTAGTTCTAGGTAAGAGTCCTAGAGTCTTTAGCTAGGGAGAGGGTTCTCTATAGCTTATTTAATAAGGTCTATATAGAAAACTAGGTAAATACCCTTAGGATATCTAACTATACTATAAGTAATATTAGTACTTCTATAACTATATACTTTACTATAACTTAATTAAGTTTTTATAAGGGATAGTTTATCTTAATATTCTTAAGTAAAAGCTATACCTTATCTCTAACTTAAAACTATTTTACTAGCTATTAAGAAGCTAATATAATATCTTACTATCTTTATTAAATATAGGCTATTATAGCTTATATTAGGTAAGTACCCTCTTATAGGTGCTTAAGGAATTATATAGCTTATCCTTTAGGTATTATTATAAAGATAAACTAGTCTAGTTATAACTAGATTAGCTCTAAGTTATAGCTATATAGTAACTTATTTAGGCTAACTCTTATTATAGAAAAGAACCTATTATTAATTATAAGCTAGTAAGCTACTAGATACTCTAGCTAATTAAACTATAAGAAGGAGACTATAATATATAATATTACCTATACCTCTAGTTTGCTTACTTTATACTACTATTAGTCTATAAGTAATATAATATAGAAAGTAGCTAGTCTATCCTAATATAGGAGTATAATATTATCTAAAATTTTCCTAGCTAGTCTAACCCTTAATCTATAATAATAGATTAGGAAATCCTTAAAACCTTTACTAGACTATCTTAAACTACTTTATATACTCCTTAGCCCTAATAGAGGTTATAGCTTCTAACTATATAAACTTTAAGAGTTTATTTATAATAACTATAAGATACTATAGCCTCTTTAGGGATATTACTAGTAAGTTTATTATAAAGTTAATAGAAACCTATAACTAGAACTAATTAGGAATAGGTAAAGGCTTTAGTAAGCCCTAATACTATTAATAACTTTTATAACTACTAAAGTAATAGTAATTATAAATAAGCTAAGTAATATCCTATAATATCCTATTCTAATAAAACTACTATTATAAAATTTAAAATATAGTATTATAACCTAGGTACCTTACTACTAGTAAGTTATAGTATTATTATATAAGGGTTATTATAAGAGGTTCCTAAGCTAGAACCTAAGTATAGCCCCTAAACTAAAGCGCCCTATATATACTTATAGAATAATCTATAACCTATTCCCTTATTAGTGCCTTAGGAAACTTTTAACCCCCTTCCTAAATAGTCCTTAATTAAATACTATATATAGGGTCTAATATAATAGCTTAGTCCTATAGGGTCTAAAGGTACTTAGTAGTAAAAAAGCCTCCCTTACTAGTAGTAGTAGTGTATATATAAGGTATAGCACTAAGCTAGTACTATCCCTCTATACCTCTAGTAATAGTAAGAGTTATATAATAGTAATAGGCTATAGGATATACCCTATTCTTAAAGCTAATCTATTCTAGTCCTATTCCCTCTAGGAAAGAGTATTTAGGTATTAAGCTTATATACTAGGCCTATAATAGAGGTAGAATTTAAATAATATAAGTGTATTTACTTACTAAGCCTTTCTCTTTAATATTAACTAAGGAGTTATAAAGTATTGTAAGTTCTTATAATTTATATAGATAATAAATAGATAAAATATACCCTAAAGCTTTACTAACTATACCTTAAGGTAAGAGATAATAGTAAGTAGTTCCTTATTATAAATTATATAGTTTTTCTATAAGGGTATAAGACTAGTAAAATAATAAGTAACTAGGTATAAGACACTATTAGGACCCTATTATAAGAAGCACTTACTAAGGGCTTTACCTAAGTAATTAGCTTCTATTACTATTAGGTAGTCTAGGTCTTATTATACTAGTACTAGGTATATAATAAAGGTATCTTTTAACCTCTTAAAGGCCTTATTCTCCTTAGATCCCTATTAGAAAGGAATATTCCTCTTAGTAAGTTATATTAGTAAAGCTACTATCTCTAAGAAGTTATTAATAAAATTATAGTAAAAATTTATAAATCCTAGGAAGCTATAAACCCTATATAGTTTTATAGGTACTACCTATTCCCTTATAGCTATAATCTTTATAGGATCTAGGTAAATTAAGTATCTTACTATAATAATATATCCTAGGTACTAAACCTCTTTTATAGTAAATATAAATTTATTAAGGTTAAGGTATAAGCCTATAGCCCTTAAGTAGCTAAGAACTAACTAGACCTTAGCTATATAATCCTTCCTTAACCCCTAAGTAAACTAGAATATTATTAAGGTAAGCTATAATAAAGTCCCTAATATATCCCTAAGGATTTATTAATATAGCACTAGAAGGTTACTAGTATACTAGCTAAGCTAAAGAGGTAGACTAGCTATTTAAATAAGCTAAACCTTATATAAAATACTATAAGGTATTCCTTACCCTTAGCTATTTATAGTTTATAAAATACTATATAAATATTTACCTTTATAAACTAATATACCTAGGATAAGGAGTGTAATATCTCTTTAATTAGTAGGAGAAGGTAATAGTCCTATACTATTATCTTATTAAGAGTATAATAGTTTATATAAAAATACTATCCCTTATTTACCTTTTTAATAAGAAAAATAGGAGCTATAGCTAATAAGGAGCTAGTATAAATCTAACCCTTATTTATTAAGTCTATAATCTAGTGCTAAACCTCTAAGAGCTAATCCTATAGTATATTATATAATAGTCCCTATAGGAGTGTTAGTTTAGACCTATCTAGGTTCTTATATATATATATATAGTAATTAAGAGAACCCCTATAAGGGGTAATCTATTAGCCTTAGCCTTATTAAAGAGGTTTATAAAGTCCTCTAACTCCTTAGGTAATGTTAATATATTAGGGCTAGCTAGCTTTATCTTAGGCACTATAATCTATAGTATTATTATTATCTCTTTTAAGCTTATAGTAATAAACCTTATAGTAATGTCCTTATTTTATTATACCCTATGCGCCTTAGTGGCGTAAAGGGATCTAATAATTCCTATACTAGTGCCTCTACTGCCTAAGTAAAGGCCTTAGAGATATAAAGGCTCTCTATAGCTCTAATAACTAGTTATTATTTTACTATGTAAATTACTATATTACACTACTCTAACTAAGGTATTCTAAATATTATATCCTAAGTAAGACTTAGGATAATATATAAGTATATAAATAACTCCTAGCTATCTATATTAATTCTAGTGTATACTATATAGGTTATAAAGAGATATCTTCCTTAACTTACTCCCTTTTTCTTTCTATTTTTACTATAGTATAAATATACCTCTATTTTAGTAACTATATAAGCTCTAGGCTAAGCTATCTTACTACTAATTTACTTATAGCACTATAGTAATTATAACTATAATTAACTTAGATATTAATAAAATAATATATTTTAAAGAGTATAGAAATTAAGAATAGTAATTAGTTTATATATTATACTATACCCTATTTTATCTCTATATAGTAGTTATAATTATCCTATATTATAGTAATTAACTAGCCTATTTGCCCCTATATAAGACTTTACTTAGGGGCTACTTATTTTCTATAAGGGAATATTTACCTTCTTATTTATGCTTTCCTTATTTACCCTAGATATATTAATACTAACCTATAGGTAGTAAGGTAGGAGAAAAGTGCACTCCTAGATAAAGTAATTCTTAGATTTATAATAGAGGTAGTATCCTCTTAATAGTATCTAGCTAAAACTACTTCTAATACCTATTTAGCCTATTATATATTTATAGTAGCCTTTATCTCCTTCTCCTTCTTAGCTAGCTTATTTTACTTCCCTAGCTAGGTTCTTACTATATAAACCCCTATTATTAAAGTATTACCCTTATAGTTAGTTAGGGTTAAGGACTTAGCCTATTAAAATTCACATTAGGTCTAGTACTTATCCTCTAGGGTAAGGGCCTTAATATTAACCGTAATTTTATAATACTATATAATAGCTATATACTAATTAAGATAGCTAATACCTAACCTATACTAATCTCTCTTAAACACTTATTAAGCGTATATTAAAGCTTTACTAGCTTTATATTATTCCCTTAGTATTCCCTCCTACTATTAAGAGCTTTTCTATAAAGTAAATAAAGAATATAGAAAATACCTTCCCTAGTCCTTATTCTATCTAGTTAAGCTCTATAAGGGCTATCTCCTATCTATATAGATTAGAGAATATAGTCCTAAGGTATTCTAGGAAGTCTATAGGATTAAAAGTAATAAAGCTACTAGACTTAAAGTAAGTAATTACCTAGGATTATACCTTAGAGGAGAGGTTCTAGTAAATAAATATCTATTTATTCTTATTAGTACTAATAAAGTCCTTATTTACCTATAACTTATACTCTATTAGGAGCCTCTATATAGTAAATAAAGCCTTATTACTATTATATAAGTTACCTATAGGGATTAGTTTCTATTTTATTTTAGGTATAGTAAGGACTAAATTAGGAGGGGAGTAGTATAAGGTTAACTATTAGAGCACTAGGCTAGGCTATAGGGGTAATTAAGTTAAGGGTCTTATATAATTTATATTTACTTACTCCTAGAGGTATATAATCTTTATTATTTACTTACTTAGTATAAGTTAGAGCATTTTAAATTAGGCTTACTAAGCTACCTATAGTACTATAGCGTTAGATAGAGGAGTAACTATCCCTAGCTAGGTTAATCCTATAGTTAAAGTGTGCCTATTAAATCTATTAATATATCTATTAGTATATTTATTATATCTTTTAGTAGCTATTATAAGACTAAAGGAAGTTTCTTAATTATTAAGGACTAGCCCTAGGTAACTATAATAAGGCATTAGTATAATATTAAGAAACTTAAGGAAAGGAAAGAAAAGGTAGGAAACCTATCCTTACTAGAGCCCCTTATACCCCTAGCTGCCTTATATTAGCCCCCTTTCTATGTCCTTGCCTGCTTAAGACTGTCCCCACTCATGTGCACTATAGTGAATGCTTGGGCAAAGCCTAAGCCCTTACATAGTTATCTTCTAAAGGAATTTATTTTAGCACCTCTTACCCTATATTTACAAATAGAATAGGCTAGTTAAGAGGGCTATTAGGGTTATCCTAGACTAGGTTAGGGCTACACTTTAGTGGTCTAAGCTACCCCTATATCTATAGTCTTATATCCTTCTAGCTATAGTGGACTTAGTTAATATCACTGCTAATATAACTAAGCCTCTAACCCCTAAGCAGCTATATCTAGCTAACTTAGAGCCTAAGACCTCCTATAAGCCTAATTTTTAAAAATTAGGGCTATAGGTCTTATTATAAGGTTCTAATACCTTTAGAGCAAAGATCTAGGCTTTAAAAGCTAGCCCTAGGACTATCCCTAGTTAGTTGCTAGCTACTCTAGGTTCTAATGTCTATCTTATTTATATTCCTTCTAAAAGGTTAGTTATAAAGACTAGCTTTATTAAAATTATAGAGGATATAGGCTCTATAGGGTCCCCTAAGCCTTTAGGGAGTTATGCTTTAGAGGGAGAAGTTAATATCTCACAAGATAATCTAGAGGTTTAGGATAATCTAAAGCCTAAAAATCTAGCGCTTACAGCGCCCTAGCACTACCCTAGAGAACCATAGCCCTATAGCCCCTAATAAGGCACCTATAGGAAATCCATTAGCTAATTTTAATACTTTAGTTAATTCTAATGCTATGGATATTAATAATTTTAATATAACTTCCTTTATTAGGAGTTATGCTTTAAGGCTTAATAAAGGGCTAAGTTATTTACTAATAATGATTCGGATACCCTAAGACCTAGAAATAAGCTTTAAAAAGTAAGGATAGTTAAAAATAGATAGATACTATATTTAGCGAATTTAAGTAGCTTCTAGCTACTAGAACCTTTAAATTTATAGGGATAGACTAAGTCCCTAAGGGCTAGAGGGTTCTAAAGAATAGGCTTGTTTATAAGCTTAAAAAGGATAAAGAAAATAATCCTTTAAAATACAAGGCCTGTCTTATTACTAAAGGCTTTATATAGATAGAAGGTTAGGATTATATTAAGACCTATGCTACTACTAGTATTCCCCTAGTTAGCGAATATTACTAGCCCTAGTGGCTTATAATAACTAGGAAGTTAAATAGGTTGATTTTATAGGGCCTTTCTAAATAGCTTGCTAAAGGAAGTAATTTATATATAAATCCCTAATAGATTCACTGAATTTACTAAAGCCTATACGCCTAATATAACTAAATTACTTAAAAGTATAGTTATAAACCCTCTTAAAAGTAAGTTATTTTCCTATAAAAGGCTTTATATAGATTAAAACAAAGCTCTAGAGAGTAGCAGCAGGCTTTAAAGGACCTTCTTTAGAAGTTAAGATTCTACCCCTTATATCTAATCTAGCTGTCTTTTTAACCTAACTATATCTATATATATAGCGACTTATGTAAATAACTATCTTCTAATAGGACTAGATCTTAACTATATTAATAAATTAAAGAAGTAGCTTTATAAAGCTTACCCTATAGAGGACTATAGGCAAGCTAAATATTTCCTAGGCGTTTAAATAACTAGAAATTAAAAGAAAGGGACCCTAACTATCCACTAGTCCTAGTATATTTCTAAAGCCCTAGAAAGGTTTAATATAAAACATACTAGGCCTATTTAAATTCCCTATAACCTAGAATTATAAAATAAGTAGCCTACCTAACTAAACCTCTTTCACCCCTAATTATAAGCTATATTAGAGTATTATAAGGACTATTATATACCTAATGCTTCTTATAAGACCTAATATTACCTTTCTAGTTTAGTAGCTTTCTATAGTGCTATCTAAGCTATTTATAGAGCATTTAAATGCTTCTAAATATTTACTTAGGTACCTTTTAGGCTTTATAAGTTATTCTATAACTTATAGAAGGTCTAAACTTACTTTAGATACCTCTATAACCCTTATTAGCTTTTATAATAGTAACTTCGCTAGTAATAGGTCTTTAAAATTAACCTATGCTTATCTATATAAGCTAGCTAAAGGCCCTATTAGCTAGAAATTAAAGAAAGTAACTATAATAGCTTTATCTATATTAGAGGCTAAATCTAATACCCTATATAAGGCTATTAGGGAGCTAGAGTGGTTTTATAGCCTTTTAAGGAAATAAAACTCCCTATAGCCCTCTAGTCCTAATTTTTAGTAATAACTAAGGAGCTATTATAACCGCTAATAACCCTACCTTATATAGTAAAATAAAGCATACTCTACTAAAATTTAACTATACTAGAGAAAAGGTATAGAAGGGTATAGCTAAGGTTATTTATATTAACACTAAAGAGATACCTATAGATAGTTTAATAAAGCCCCTACCTAATAATAAATTTTAATAATTTATTAAACTATTAGGCCTTATAAATACAGAGGCCTAGATTAACAAAATTAATAAAAAGTTAAAAAATCAAAAAATTAATAAAAACACTAGAATTCTATTTAAAAGTTATTAATTTAGTTAAAAAGTTACTTAGAATTATATTAGAATTTATAGTTAACTTAGATATCTATTAAAGAGCTAAGTCCAGGCATTAAATTAGTTTATCTTATACTTTTCTAGAGGAGTGTTAAAATAATGCTATTTATAGCACTATTTTATAGGCCTACTAGTTGCCTAGTTATGTTATTATAACGTTAGTTACAAGCATTGCTTGTAGCGTTAGTTATGACCTGCGTTGCCTATAACTAACCCATAGGCTTATATAACTAAGCTAACTAGGTTACCCTATAGGAAGCTGAAATTAACTATAACTAGGGAACTAGTAGTTGTATAAAAGGCTAATATATACTATTTAAATCCTTAAATTTTCTGGATTTAATAGTATATTTTATTTATAGGGTAACTTATTAAAGTGCTTAGTTAGGCCATGTAGGCAGCTAGATTATATGGTTATAAGTTGATTTTTATTTTCCTATATAAATAAATTTTACAGAAAATAAAAAGTAGCTCCTAAGACCTCTCTAGTAACCCGTTTCCTCTAATATAGTTAGTAAGTCTATAAGGGGACTTAGAAAATCCTCTTATTACTTGTTAAACTATCTATTAGTTAGGAATTAACTATATTTAACTATCTATGCTCTCTATCTTGAAGAATCTACTGTAATCTAGTTATCCAGAAGCCGCTACGAAGGAATTTACTAGGGAGGTCTTCCTATCCCTCTAGCTAGATTCCCTTCCATATCCAATAATATTAATATAATAAAGCTTAGTAATAAGCTTGATAAATTCTTCCTTAAGAAAACAAATTATCTATATATTATTATATTTAATCTTAAGAGTATTATCCCTAAGGCATAATCTAACTTCCTAATATAGTTATTTAAAGGTAATAAGCTCCTTACTATAGTAAGAGAGGGCTAGAGCTTTGCTTCTATTAATAATATAGTAATAGTCTCCTATTTTCTTACTTTAAAGAGTATAGAACCTCTAAAGAGCTTAACTATATAACCTTAAGAGCTCTTCTAGGTAGTAGTATTATTAGTAAAAGAGGCGTTACTATAAGCTTTAAGTTTAGGGTTATTACTATTAAATTTAATTATAAGGCCTACTTATATATAGCTATATTCTAGAGCTTATTTAGCTACTTTAATATGCTATAGTCCTAGCTACTAAAGATACTATAATAGTTATAAGTAGTAAAAGTAATATTAGGCCTTATAATAATTATTAGATATAGTAGGGTACTAACTAGAGATAAATATCTCTTTAAGTCCTTTTTATTAACCTTACCTTTAAAAGGTTCTATTTAATTAACTATTATAGGAGCTATTAGCTTCCTTATTAGGACCTTTATACTGAATTTAATTACTACTTTATTTTAGTAGGACTTCTAATTAAGCTATAATTATCTAAAATAATCCCTAATTACTTTAACCCTAAGGAACTAGCGTAACTATTATGACTTCGGTTAGGATTAATAATGAATAGAGTGGAGGCTAAGATTCGCGGTCGCTACTAGATATATGCTACCTAGGGGCTATTATATAAAGGTTTCGAACTCTAACCTCCTATATTCTATATATATATATATATTGTATACTTTAGCTAGCTCTATAGATATAGCTAGTACTTATACTCTATTTGGTTAGTTCACAGGAAAGCCCTTAAATAGGAAGAAAACCCTATTATATCTATTTATAGTCTAGCACTAGCCCTGCTATAGGTCTACGCCGCTTTAGTAGGTGGCCTATTATATATACTTATTACTAGCTTACACTAGCCTAATCCCTTAGTCTAAAGAAAATAAAAGAAAAGAGGAAAATACCCTTTCTAATATATATCTAGGCCTAAGGCGCCCTAGCCCTAGCCCTTAATATAATCCCCTATAGGGAGTAAATCTAGGCTTACTATAGCCTCTTACTATTAATTTACTTTCTTACTAACTCTTTTATAGCCTTACTTTTTAGCTAAGTCTAACTTACCCTTAGTCTAGTTATATTATAAATCTTAAGTACTTAGTTTTATTTAGGCACTAAGGGAAAGGGTAGGTTTAGCCTAGTCTTAGGTTAGTCCTAGGGCTATACTAGTCTTATAATATTACTTATAAGATTACTTTATACTTTATTATGTTAGTTACTATAATAATTTACTCTCCCTCTCTCCCTTATAAGTATAAGAAAAAGCTTTTCTCCTTAGGGATTTTAATCTCTTTTCTCTTTCTTTAATAAACTTCCTATAGGTTTAATCTTTCTCTTAGCTTACTAGCGCTATTCTAGGTTAGGTATAGTTTAGTTACTAATATCTATTATAGTTCTTTTCTAGTATTCCCTTAGTCTCTAAGTTACTATATTACTATTATCTTTACCTATAAGTTCCTTATTATTTAGTATACTTCTAGTACTAATTTACCTAGGAACTAATACTCTCTAAGTGTTATCCTTAAAAACTCCTAACCCTAATTAGCTAAAGTAAGCATTAGAAAGGAAACTTTATATAAGTATTCTCTATCTTTAATCTAAGGCTATTCTATATCTAATTTAAAGTAGCTAGGTAAACTATAATAATTCTAGTATATCTCCTATTATTTATATTCTATAAAGACTCCTAGGCACTACTGCTATAATATTATTAGTATAGTCTTTTCTAGGCTAGGTAAGCCCCTATAGTAAGGCTAATAGTATTTAATTAAGTACTATAACTAATATATATTTTAACTACTAGGTATATAATAATAGTTATAGGAAGGTATTATTTATCTCTAGTCTAGGCCTCTTTTACTACTAACTTACCTCTAGCTAAATATAATAGGCTATTAGGCTAAGCACTAGTAGTTAATAAATATCTAGGCTACTATAGTTAGTAGTAAGGAGGTAAGTATCCCTAGTATAAGTTAATTTTATATCTATACTAAGTCTAATAAGCATTTTGTTAGGAGTGTAGAGGTTAGAGATAGGGCGATTATATAGTGGAGTTTTAGAAGAACCTTAGACCCCTAAGATAGCAAAGGGACTAGCTAGCTACTAGAGAGCCACGTGCCTACTAGGTAAGGTATTTAGCAAAGACTACCTATATAGAATATAGGAGGTTAGAGTTTAAAACCTTTATGCACTAGCCCCTAGGTAGTATATATCTAGCAGTAACTGTGAATCTTAGCCTTCACTCTGTTTATTATTAATCCTAACCGAAGTCATAACACATTTTTATCAAGTCCTAAGTAATTATACTAACTATATAAAGAAGCTATATACTAAGAATAAAAGTAAGAAAAAGTAAAGTGTATTTACTATAGGTCTAGACTAATCTAGTTCTAGCTCTAATAAGGACTAATATAATAAGATAGTATTTTAGATATATTAGCTTAATATATAAATAGTAGAAATAAACCACCTCCTAGCCGCTGCCTTACTTATAAAGGGGTGTGCTAAGATTATAGAAAATACTATTCCTATTTCTAAGGAGGAGTAATAGATAGTTAGGGCTAGCTTATTAATAGTGTAAGGGTAGGGCGTAATAGCTTATAATACCTAGCGTTAGTTGTTTTTAATCTAAAGACTATCCTAGATATGTCTATTGTCTCTTGCTCTATTATGGTTATGCTATTTAGCCTTGTTTCTAGCTCTCCCGCGCCCCTACGTAGTCTAATTATGTCCTATGGTTCTGTCCCCCTATATTCTATATAGGTAGTCTTTGCTAAATACCCTACCTAGTAAGCATGTAGCTATTTAGTAACTAACTAGTCCCTTTATTATCTTAGGGGTCTAAGGTTCTTCTAAAACCTTACTATATAATTACCCTATCTCTAGAGTATTGCACTATAATATGTAGTGTAATGTAGTTTTGTAGTGTAGTGTAGTTACTACACTACAAACTACACTATACTATAAACTACACTAACTATAAGTAAAAAAACTACACTATATTACACTATAAATATTTTTACTAACTACACTAACTATAAACACTACAAATATAGTATTAGTAAAAATATTTATCTTAGCTTATAATAGCTTATAATAGCTTCTAATAGCTTCTAATAGCTCATAATAGCTTATAATAACTTATAACAGCTTATAATAACTTATAATAGCTTATAATAACTTATAATAACTTATATTAGCTTATATTACTTATATTACTTATATTACTTATATTACTTATATTACTTATATTACTTATATTACTTATATTACTTATAATATCCTTAGTATTAAAGTTCAATTAAAAATAAATAAATAATAAATAAATAAAATATAAATATAAGTAAGTATAAGTAAATTCCTATAGGAAAACCTAGACTTTTTAGTTATGTAGTATTTTAAGGTGTTTTAAAATATTAATGAAATAAAATACTTTTCTCTCTTATGTTTTTAACAATATAATAATACTAATTATAGTAATTATAGTAATTATAATATTTATATATATATTGTATACTCTAGCTAGCTCTATAGATATAGCTAGTACTAGTACTCTATTAGGTTAGTTAATAGGAAAACCCTTAAATAGGAAGAAAAACCCTATTATATCTATTTATAGTCTAGCACTAGCCCTGCTATAGGTCTACGCCGCTTTAGTAGGTGGCCTATTATATATACTTATTACTAGCTTATACTAGCCTTATCCCCTTAGTCTAAAGAAAATAAAAGGGAAGAGAAAAATACCCTTTCTAATATATATTTAAGCCTAAGGCGCCCTAGCCCTAGCCCTTAATATAATTCCCTATTAGGGAGTAAATCTAGGCTTACTATAGCCTCTTACTATTAATTTACTTTCTTACTAACTCTTTTATAGCCTTACTTTTTAGCTAAGTCTAACTTACCCTTAGTCTAGTTATATTATAAATCTTAAGTACTTAGTTTTATTTAGGTATTAAGGAAAAGGGTAGGTTTAGCCTAGTCTTAGGTTAGTCCTAGGGCTATACTAGTTTTATAATATTACTTATTAGATTACTTTATACTTTATTATTTAAGTTACTATAATAATTTACTCTCTCTCTCTCCTTATAAGTATAAGAAAAAGCTTTTCTCCTAGGGATTCTAATCTCTTTTCTCTTTCTTTAATAAACTTCCTATAGGTTTAATCTTCCTCTTAGCTTACTAGCGCTATTCTAGGTTAGGTATAGTTTAGTTACTAATTATCATAGTCTAGCCCTAAGGGCTAATCGCAGGTGCCTACGCTACTATGTGGGTTTAACCCTAATTCTGTTGCGCTATAACACAAAAGAATACGCATTATATAAGTCTCTGTAACTTATGTAATTAACACCTATATTACTAGGATCTAGGCAAAGCCTAGACTATCACATAGGCTTCTTCCCTATATAACCTCTCTTCTCTTCTCTTCTCTCTCTCTCTTAGCTAGTAATACCGCGCATCCCCTAGGGACCTAATTCTAATTATCCCTATAAGCCTAGGAATAACCCTATTATAACATCTTCTTTATACGTAGCTGGTTTAAACCTATAACCTTAGGTAACTTATATAATTATTATAGTCTAGCCCTAAGGGCTAATCGCGAGTGCCTACGCTACTATATAGGTTTGACCCTAATTCCATTACGCTATAACACAAAAGAATACGCATTATATAAGTCTCTGTGACTTATGTAATTAACACCTATATTACTAGGATCTAGGCAAAGCCTAGACTATCACACTAATATCTATTATAGTTCTTTTTAGTATTCCCTTAGTCTCTAAGTTACTATATTACTATTATCTTTACCTATAAGTTCCTTATTATTTAGTATACTTCTAGCTCTAATTTACCTAGGAACTAATGCTCTTAGAGCATTACCCTTAAAAGCTCCTAACCCTAATTAGCTAAAGTAAGTATTAAAGAGAGAACTTTATATAAGTCTTATTTACCTCTAATCTAGGGCTATTCTATATCTAATTTAAAGTACCTAGGTAAGCTATAATAGTTCTAGTATATCTCTTATTATTTATATTCTATAAAGATTTCTAGGTGTTATGGACTCGAGCTAGGAGCTCGGGTCAAGTCCGGGTCAAGGTCAGGTCCGGAAAGGGTGCGGATTATGCGCGGGTTATGTGAGGGCGGATGTAGGTTAGTGCGCGAACTGCGCACTAACTAAGTGTAACCCCTATAAATTAGGATGCGGTGTAACCTCTAGTTTAGTTCTCTTCTTCTTCTATAAGAATAATAATCGCACTTTAAACGCTTATATATAGTAGCTATAAGGCTAGTTTATAATATTTATTATTCTTTACTATTTATTTATTATAGGCACTTAATAACTAGTAAAGGTACTATTACCCCTAGAGAGAATAGATATAGATAAGATAGTAATATTATAGAAAGTACTTAATAAATAAGCTAAATAAATTAAACTCCTAGTTAAGTAGTAAAATATAAACCCTAACCTAAATTAGCTAAAATAGAAACCCTTACCTATAGGGCCCCTATTTAATAGTAATAGAGTGCTATTTATAGCATAGAAGGGCCTTATAACTTATAAGCTATTAATAGATAGACACTTTATTAGAGATAAATAGGACTAGTAGTTCTTTATTTACTAGAACCTCTTACCTAAGGTCTAGGCCTATATTACTCCTTACTTTAAAAGGGCTATCTCTAGACTTTTAACTAAGGGTATTCCTTACTTACCTAGGGAGATATTTAATAACCCTTATTAATAGGAAATAGCTATTACTAAACTTAACTAGTTAATATAGTATTAGAATAAGTGTTTTAGTAACTTCTATATTTAGTTTAAATAGAAATTAGCGCTTACTAGAGAGTTAGGCTAGGATAACTCTATAAAGTTAGCTAAATTATATATAGCACTTAATAAGTAAATAAGAGACTATAGTGTTAGCTAAGATATACCCTAGGTAGATTATATAGTAGCTATAGCCCACTACTAAAGTATATTATTAGATATTAAATCCTACTACTTAGAGGAAAAGCATTAGTTATATAAGCTTGCCCTACTAGTGGCTAATATAGGTAGGCACTAGGTATAGGGTAAAGATACACTAATAATAGATATTTAATTAATAGGTATAGTAAGCACCTAGAAAGGTCCTAGAAAGTCTTAGGGCTAGTGTATATAGTAAAGGTTAGGTAATAGGAGTGGTATAAAATAAGCTAAGTAGGTTTCCTAAGAAGTGCTAAATATATAATATAAGGAGGGTAAGTGTTTATAATATAGCTTTGCTAAGCACTTTATTATAGTATATACCTTATATACCCTATTTATCTATAAGAGAGATTATTAATTAATACTTATAGTGTAGTTAAGGCTAATTCTAAGGACTTAGGTAATAAGTCTAGGGAGTAACTAGAAAAGAGTAACCCCTTTATTAAGTTATTTAAAAGGGGTTAAGGGAAGGAGTATAGAGAGGCTTTATAGCATATAGTTATTACTAATAAGGACTTTAAGTAGATCTAGAATAGCATAGATTTATTACCCTTCTTAGTTCCTATATTAATTAATAAGACTATCTTTATAGATACTTAAATTAATATAGGTTATAACTACTATATTACTATAAGTAAATGCCTAGTCTAGAAGCTTTAACTAGAATATATCCCCTTCTAACTAAGAGGTTAGTTTATATAGCGGTTAGTGTAAAATAAGGGGAACTAAGAGCTATAAGAAATATTTATATATAATATATATTATTTGTTTTTAGGTAGATTTAGATAAATAGGAGGCGCTAATTATAGCGTATGTGATCCTAGGATTAACTAGATAGTTAATCTTAGGGACACTATAAATAGAGCGCTATAATATAAACCTAGATATAAAGCGTTGCTAGTTAAACATAGGGCAGTAAATAACCTATAAGTATAGGCTATAATTAATAGGAGGGTTAACTAGCCTATAGTAGCGATCTTAGGCTTAACATTTACAGGGATAGTATATTAGGTAAAGAAGCAAAGGAGCATATTTAGCTATATACTATAAACTTATAAGAAATTATATTTATTTTATAGATTAATACTACACTAGAGGCTTTAGAATAGGAGCTTTTAGCTTCTTTACTAGAGGTATTATAGGACTTTAAGGACCTCTTCTATAAGAGTAAAGTAAATACTCTGCCCCTATATTAGGGAATTTAGATTACTATATTTGCCTTAAATAAGACTTAGAGGAAATAAACTAGACTTACTATAGGCGCCTTTATATAATATACTACGCTAATACCTACTTAAAATTAGGAAATAGGTTATAGACCTAATAGATAAAGGTTAGATTTAGGCAAGTTCTTTATTAGTAGTGGCACTAATACTATTAGTAAAGAAACTAGGGGAGGGTAGAGGTTTTATGTGGATTACTATATATTAAATAAGATTATAGAATAGGACTAGTATCCTTTACTATTAGTTAAAGAAATACTATGTTTATTAGTAGAAGTGAAGTAGTTTATAAAGCTAGATATATAAGCGGCGTTCTATTGTATATATATTACTAAAGGTAAGGAACACTAGACTGCGTTCTAAATGTAATTTAGGTTATTTAAATAGTTAGTTTATCCCTTTAGCCTTATAGGTATACCTATAACCTTTTAGAGATATATTAATAAGGCTTTAAGTAGTATTCTTAGAGACTATATTACCACATACCTTAATAATATCCTAGTTTACTTAGGAGGCTTGTAAAGGATTATATATAGAAGGTCTACGGAGTGCTAGCTAGACTGTAATAGGCTAGTCTAAACTTAGATATTAAGAAGTGTGTTTTTACTATAAAGGAAGTTAAATATCTTAGATTTATTATCTACATAGGAAAAGAGATTTATCTAGATAATAAGAAGATCACGGTAATTAGGGATTAGGAGGCCCTAATAAGGGTCTAGGAGTCTACGGATTCCTTAGGTTTACTAACTTTTACCGTGATTTTATACTATAATTCTTAGAGATCGCAGGCCCCTTATTAACTTAATAAAGAAAGGCACTCTATTTTATTAGATAGATGCTTATAAGAAGGCTTTTAAAGCATTAAAGCTAGCTTTTATATTATATCCTATCTTAATTTAATAGGATCCTAATAAGGACATAGTAGTAAAGGCAGACTATTTAGGAACAGCACTAGGGGCTGTCTCTCTTAGGTTAATAATAAAGGAATTTTATATCTAGTGGCGTACCACTTAGCCTATCTATAACTAGCTTAACGGAATTATACTATATATAATAAGGAATTACTAGTGGTTATTTTGTGCCTTAAGGCGTAGTTAGTAAAGCTACAGAGTGTTAGTAGACCGTTTATAATACTAATAGACTATAAGAATTTAGAGTACTTTATAGCACTAAGGGAGATATTAGAATAGCAGGCATAATAGGCAGAGACTTTAGCGCTCTTTAATTTCTATTTACATTATAGACTAGGCACTTAGGTAGGATAACTAGATACATTGTTAAGATATTATTAGGAGGAGTTATAGATAAGGAGGCTAAAATTGTCTATTATACATTTAGCAATAGCCCTAACGCGTTATAGCTTTAGGCAGGGATAGCTACGCGTGGAGGTTAGGCCTGTTGTGTCATTAGAGGATATAACTCTAGGAAATAATTTAGTTCCTATAATAGGTTCTCTAGCTAGCATATTAATGTTTGTAGATAAACACCTCTAATCTTTATAGGACTAGTTACTAACCTATAATAAGACCTATAGGTTATAACTTTATGTAGTTAGGGTAGGAGCTTAGAAGTTTCTAGAGGTAGCTAATATAAGGGAATAAATAGCAAACTACTAAATTAGTGTAAAAGGGCGCTTTAATTCCAGGGCTAGATATAGGTCCCTAAGTAGGAGCCCTTAACTATAACCTTAATTTAGCAAGCTTATAACTTACCCTTACTAGGTTACCTAGGCTAGAACACCACCTTTAAGGCGCTTTAAAGAGACTACTATTAGGATAGTATATTATAGGATGTGGCTTAAGTTATATATAACTATTACTGCTATAGAGATTAGAAGAGTTAATAACTATAATAAGGCTTATTAAAGCTAATTCCTTTACCTAATAGATACTAGTTATAAATTTCTATTAATTTTATAACTAACCTACTAGCTAAGGACTAGAGCAATCCATGGTTCCTAATAGTTATTACAGATAGGCTCTCTAAATATATATAACTTAAAGCTATAATGTTAATAGGGGCTAAGGCGTGTGCGGAGCGTTTTAAACACTATTAGTAGTGGTTTTATAGTTTCCTACCTAGATTATTATAGATTACAGATTAGACTAGCTAAGTAACTTTTAGACAGTGTTATATAATAAGATTAGCACCTAGTAGCTCCTATTAATATCGTATTACCTATAGATAGATAGCGGCACGGAAAGGGCTAACTAGGAGGTGCTAGCTATCCTATAGGTGTTGCTATCCTTTTCTTAATTTAACTAGGCAGACTACTTACTAGCTTACTAATTAGCATTAAATAATAGGGATTTATTAGTAATAGGTATAAGTGTAAATATAGCCCTATATAGCTTTAATATACTAATAATTTAGGAGGCGCCTCCTATGTAAGTATTAGTAACCTTAGCAAAGGGGCAGGCTTAAGCATTTCTATAATACCTAAAGGATAGTATAGATCTAATATAGGCTACTATAGCTTTTATCTAATAATAGTAGCAGGAGAATATAAATAGTAGTTAAAGACTAGTGGAATAATTTTAGGTTAGGGACTATATATAGTTAAGTCTCTAGAATATTAAAATAAACTATCCCTATAAGAAATTAGACTAGGTAATAGCTAAATATAAGGTACTAGAGGTCCCTACATTACTAATAGTTAAATTAGATATCCTAAGGGGACTATACCCTATCTTCTATATTAATTTAGTATAGAGGGCAGTAGAAGATCTATTACTAAGTTAGAAGCTAGCTAATAAATAACTACTACTAGAGTTAGTTATAACTAATATTAATAAGGATCTCTCTAAGTACTAGGTTAAGGAGATTCTCACTACTAAAAACGCCTAAGGCTAGGGATTAAACTATAATATCTTAGTAAAATAGAAAGGATATATGTAGCTAATATAGGAACTATTAGAAAACGTATAAGATATAGAGGCACTAGATAGATTTAAGTTATAATAGGGGATATATAGATAAGTAATAGTCCTAAAAGGGTGTAGTTTAATTTAGCTATAGAAAGTTAATATCCTAATCCTCCTCTAGTGCGCGCATTATAGTATTATTTATCTACTATAGTAAAGAGTAATTAGGAGGGAGGGGGCTTTAGGCTAATAATAACGTTTATAGCAATCCTCTGTAATAGAGTAAGCAAGTTTAGCTATAGCTTTAGTTAGGTTATAGGTATTAGCTATAACCTATTATACTATAGTAATACTTACCTCCTAGGCTTAGATAGACTATGTAAGGTTATTACTTATGTTAGTTATACTATAAAAGAATTTAGTAGTAAGAGGGTTTTAGGCCTAGTAAGTAGGCATAGTTTACATAAGCATAAGAGCTTACGCCTTAGTGGCCCCTTAGGCGTAGGCCACACCTATAGGGGAAGAGGCTAAGGGCTAGGCCTTAGCGGGATTAATATAGGTAGCTATAAGTATACTATTAAAACGCTTATAGTAGTAGATAAAATTTTTATAAGAATAGCGTAGTGTCCTTTCTTACTAGTAGACCGCTTTATAGCTAGGGTCTTAATAGCTTTATTTATGCCTATAAGGGTCTTAAGGTGCTTAAAGGCATAATGTAATTTAGGGTTACTATAGTATAAATATATCTCCTAGACACATAAGCAATAGGCCGCCTAGTATAGACTATAGGCCTAGTTTACGCCTAGAACGTAGGCGTGCTAGCCTTTAGTGCGTAGATTATTAATATAAGGGGCGCATAGGAAATTATACTCCTTACTATTAGAGAGAGCTTTATTATTAGAGTTACCCTTAAGGATATATTTACCTAGGTAGCTCCCTTTACCTAGGATATAAGGAGGAGGAAGAGAGGAGGGGGCATAGTAGTAGTAGCTTTAGTAATAACTTTAGATATAGTAAATATAAGATAGGAGATAAAGGGAGCTTAATAGAAGTTAAAAGGGGATAAAGAGAATGCTTAGAGGGAATGTTATATTACTAGAAAGGAAATAGAAGTAGGAAATAGGGGAAAAGAGAAGGATTATTTATATTCCTATAAGTAGGGATTTACCTAACTAAAATCTAGGCTAGGTATAATATTAGAAGTAGTCTAGGGATAGGTAGGGGTAATATATTATATAATTATTTAATAGGTAGTTAGAGATAAGGGAGATATTAGGGTAAAGTTAGGTTAAAGTTAGGATTTAGTAGGTAATAGGGAGGAGGTAAAAGGAGTAATAATATAAGGCATAGAAATAGCTAGTAGTAAGTATAGAAATAAGTAGGCTAGTGGTTTTAGGGTAGTAAAGTTAGAGTAAGTGGGGCTATTAGTATAATAGGGATAGTTAGGGGTAGGGTAAGTCTATAGTGAAAATTTTTATAACCTATATAAGGGAGTTTAGCCCTACTAGCGCCCCCTCCTTACTAGGGGTTAGCTATATATATAGGGAAGAGGGCCCTACACTAGGGTCTTATACTTATTATTCCCTTACTTATATATAAGAGAGATAAGAGGAGGGTAAGTAAGGGGTATATTATAGACTTAAGCTAGGAGCTTAGGTTAAGTCTAGGTTAAGGTTAGGTCTAGAAAGGGTGCGGATTATGCGCGGGTTATGTGAGGGCGAATATAGGTTAGTGCGCGAACCACGCACTAACTAAGTGTAACCCCTATAAATTAGGATGCAGTGTAACCTCTAGTTTAGTTCTCTTCTTCTTCTATAAGAATAATAATCGCACTTTAAACGCTTATGTGCAGCAGCCATAAGGCCAGTTCATAACACTAGGTACTAATACTATAATACTATTAGTATAGGCTATTCTAGTCTAGGAGAGCCTCTATAGTAAGGCTAAGTATTTAATTAGGTGCTATAACTAATATATATTTTAACTACTAGGTATATAATAATAGTTATAGGAAGGTATTATTTATCTCTTATCTAAGCCTCTTTTACTACTAACCTACCTCTAGCTAAATATAATAAGCTATTAGGCTAAGTATTAGTAGTTAATAGAAGTCTAAGCTACTATAGTTAGTAGTATAAAGGTAAGTGCCCCTTATATAAGTTAATTTTAAATCTATAGTAAGTCTAATAGGTGTTTTCTTTAGGTCCTAAGTAATTATATAAATTATATAAAGAAGTTATATATTAAGAACTAGAGTAAGAAAAAATAAAGTATATTTACTATAGGTCTAGACTAGGCTAGTTCTAGGTTAAATAGGAATTAGTATAATAAGATAATCTTCTAGATATATTAACTTAATGCCTAAATAGCGGAGATAAACTATCTCCTAGCCACTACCTTACTTAGAAAGGGCACACTAAGATTATAGAGAATACTATTTTTAAATATGGAAGGGAATCTAGTTAGAGGGATAGGAAGACCTCCCTAGTAGATTCCTTCGCAGCGGCTTCTAGATAACTAGATTATGGTAGATTCTTTAAGATAGAGAGCATAGATAGTTAAATATAGTTAATTCCTAACTAATAGATAGTCTAATAAGTAATAAGAGGATTTTCTAAGTCCCCTTATAGACTTACTAACTATATTAGGGGAAATAGGTTGCTAGAGGGGTTATAGGAGCTACTTTTTATTTTCCGCAAAATTCATTTATATAGGAAAAATAAAAATCAACTTATAACTATATAATCTAGCTACCTACGTGGCCTAACTAAGCACTTTAATAAGTAACCCTATATATAAAATATACTATAAAATCCAGAAAAAATCAAGGATTGAAATAGTATATATTAGCTTTATACAACTACTAGTTCCCTAGTTATAGTTAATTTTAGCTTCCCTATAGGGTAACCTACGTTAGCTTAGTCATACAAGCCATGGGTTGATTATGGGTAACGCAGATCATAGCTAACAATAACACTATAACTAACGTTATAACAACGCAACTAGGCAACTAGTAGGCCTATAAAATAGTGCTAAAAATAGCATTATTTTAACACTCCCTCTAGAAAAGTATGAGGTAACTAATTTAATGCCTAGGGACTTAGCTCTTTAATATATATCTGAGTTAACTATAAATTCTAATAACTTTTAACTAAATTAATAACTTTTTAATAGAATTCTAGTGTTTTGTTAATTTTTAATTTTTTGACTTTTTTGTTAATTTTATAGTTAATCTAGGCTTCTGTATTCGTAAGGCCTAGTAATTTAATAAATTATTAAAATTTATTATTAGGCAGGGGCTTTATTAAACCATCTGCAGGTATCTCTTTAGTATTAATGTAAATAACCTTAGCTATACCCTTCTATACCTTTTCTCTAGTATAATTAAATTTTAGTAGGGTATACTTTATTCTACTATAAAGAGTAGGGTTATTAGCGGTTATAATAGCGCCTTAGTTATTACTAAAAATTAGTACTAGAGGGGCTATAGGGAGTTTTATTTCCTTAAAAGGCTATAAAACCACTCTAGCTCCCTAATAGCCTTATATAGGGCATTAGATTTAGCCTCTAATGTAGATAAAGTTATTATAGTTACTTTCTTTAATTTCTAGCTAATAGGGCCTTTAGCTAGCTTATATAGATAAGTATAGGTTAATTTTAAAGACCTATTACTAGCGAAGTCACTATTATAAAAGCTAATAAGGGTTATAGAGGCATCTAAAGTAAGTTTAGACCTTCTATAAGTTAGAGAATAACTTATAGAGCCTAAAAGGTACCTAAGTAAATATTTAGAAGTATTTAAATACTCTATAAATAGCTTAGATAGCGCTATAGAAAGCCACTAAACTAGAAAGGTAATATTAGGTCTTATAAGGAGCATTAGGTATATAACAGTCCCTATAATACTCTAATATAGCTTATAATTAGGGGGTAAAAGAGGTTTAGCTAGGTAGGCTACCTGTTTTATAATTCTAGGTTATAGGGGAATTTAAATAGGCCTAGTATCTTTTATATTAAACCTTTCTAGGGCTTTAGAAATATACTAGGACTAGTGGATAGTTAGAGTCCCTTTCTTTTAATTTCTAGTGATTTAAACGCCTAGGAAAACTTTAGCTAGCCTATAGTCCTCTATAGGGTAAGCTTTATAAAGCTACTTCTTTAATTTATTAATATAGTTAATATCCGGCCCTATTAGAAGATAGTTATTTACATAAGTCACTATATATGTGGATGTAGTTAGGTTAAAAAGACAGCTAGATTAGATATAAGGGGTGGAATCCTAACTTCTAAAGAAGGTCCTTTAAAGCCTGCTGCTACTCTCTAGAGCTTTGTTTTAATCTATATAAAGCCTTTTATAGGAAAATAACCTACTTTTAAGAGGGTTTATAACTATACTTTTAAGTAATTTAGTTATATTAGGCGTATAGGCTTTAGTAAATTTAATAAATCTATTAGGGATTTATATATAAATAGCTTTCTTTAGTAAGCTATTTAGAAAGGCCCCTATAAAATCAACCTATTTAACTTCCTAGTTATTATAAGCCGCTAGGGCTAGTAATATTCGCTAACTAGGGGAATGCTAGTAGTAGTGTAGGTCTTAATATAATCCTAACCTTCTATCTGCATAAAGCCTTTAGCAATAAGACAGGCCTTGTGTTTTATAGGATTATTTTCTTTATCCTTTTAAGCTTATAAACAAGCCTATTCTTTAGAATCCTTTAGCCCTTAGGGACTTAGTCTATCCCTATAAATTTAAAGGTTCTAGTAGTTAAAAGCTACTTAAATTCACTAAAAGTAATATCTATCTATTTTTAACTATCCTTGCTTTTTAAAGCTTATTTCTAGGTCTTAGGGTATCTAAGTTATTATTAGTGGATAATTTAGCCTTTTCCTAAGCCTTAAAGCATAACTCCTTAATAAGAGAAGTTATATTAAAATCATTAATATCTATAGCATTAGGATTAGCTAATAGATTTCCTATAGGTGCCTTATTAGAGGCTATAGGGCTAGGGCTCTCTAGGGTACTAGATTTTTGGGCTTTAGATTATCCTAAACCTCTAGATTATCTTATAAGGGATCACAAAGATTATTAATTTCTCGCTCTAAAGGATAACTTCCTGAAGGCTTAGGGGTCCTTATAGAGCCTATATCCTCTATAATTTTAATAAAGCTAGTCTTTATAACTAACCTTTAGAGGGAATATAAATAAGATAGACATTAGAACCTAGAGTAGCTAGTAACTAACTAGGATAGTCCTAGGGCTAGCTTTTATAGCTTAGATCTCTGCTCTAGAGGTATTAGAACCTTGTAATAAGACCCTATAGCCTAATCTTAGAAAAATTAGGTTTATAGGTAGTCTTAGGTTCTAAGTTAGCTAGATATAGCTACTTAGGGGTTAAGGGCTTAGTTATATTAGTAGTAATATTAACTAAATCCACTATAGCTAGTAGGATATAAGACTATAGATAAAAGGGTAACTTAGACTACTAAAGAGTAGCCCTAAGTTAGTTAGGGATAACCATAATAGCCCTCTTAACTAGCCTATTCTATTTATAAATATAGGGGTAAGAGGTGCTAAAACAAATTCCTTTAGAAAATAACTATAACTAAAGGTTATTATTAATTTTAGTACCTCTATTAAAGTGAAGGTGCCTAGGATATGCGTTATATTAGTTTTTCAGGGCCTTAAAGAAGCCCTTAATAGCATTATAGAGAGTCTAACCTTCTTTATTAGCTAATAAAAGCACTATTTATACCAGGATTTTTAGTTAATAAGAATAAGGACTAGGGCCTTCTTATTATGTGGTATAGGTTTGATTTTAACTATATCTCCTCTAGAATATCTAAGACTCTAGGGGGTCCTAAATAGGTCTTTGCTAGGTCTTCTAAAAGCCTTAGTTTACGTATAGGCTAAGCAGTTAAAATCCTATTCTTTAATAGCAGAAAAATCAGGGATCCCTTTAGCTAATTTTAATAATTTCTTTAGCAAGGGAAGCCCTATATGTCTGAGTTAAATATACTAAAGAAGGGCTAAATCTAGTAATTTCTTATAACTAGAATCTAGCTGCTTTTTAGGGCTATTATCCCCTAGCTCCCTATCTTATTAGGCTTCTTAAGAATCACAGGCCTTAGGGGATTCTAGACGGCCACTATTATTATCTAATACATTAGGATATAGACCTTCTAAATCCCCTATAGAAGATACCTAATTAGGAGCTTTAGTGGGATATAGGGCTAAATTTTCATCTTCTTTAGAGTTAATTTCTTTAATTTATTAATATTCCTTAGGATCTAGGGTAGGCTATGGAATTTAAACCTCTATAGGGTAGGAAATCCTATATAAGTCTTATAGGCTTAGTGTTTAGTGTAACTTTAAGAGCCTATAAAGGAGAGGTGAGTTAAATGCTTGTAAATCTTAGGGTTACTTGCCTTTAATCTACAAAAAGAAGCTATATTTAGCAGGTTCTAATAACCTATAGGGGCTTTTATTAGCTAGGAATAGCTAGTTTTTATTAGATAACCCCTGGAAAGATAGTGGGTTAAACCACTAACTAGATTTATATTTATACTAGGGAAATATAAGGCATCTAGTAGAGCTAAAGGCCTATATTCTAGTGGATTTTTCTTAACTGGAATGTTAAAAATAGCGATGCCTCTTCCTTTAGGATAGATAGGTCCTCTAGCTGTAATTATAGGGCTAGTATTACATTTCTTAAGGGGTTTCAAATTCCTAAAGAAAGCCTTATTATTACAAATATAATAAAAAGAACCTATATTATATAAAAGGGAGTTTTTAACCATATTATTAGAGTAGCTAAAAGTAGGCTTGCTAGTAGTGTTACTAGTAGTAGTACTAGAGCTATCTAAATTAGATTTAGAATTACTACTATTATTACCGCTAGATTCGCTAAAATCTAGTCCTTTAATATATCCTATGGCTAGGCTATAGCCTAAAGCAAAAGTAGCTTCTTTTCCTTTTCTTTAGCCCTATTATTGCTACTCTTCTTCTTCTTCTTTTTAGAGGCTTTAGAAGGGTTTAAATCCTTCTTATCCTGCTCTTTCTTAGTATTAGAGTCCTTCTTAGGGGTAGGATTAGATAAATTCTTTTTCTAGTCCTTAGAATTTCCCTTATTATTATTAGAAGCCTTATAACTAAGAGCCTTAGCTATAGGGGAGGTTTTATCTCTTTATTCTTCTAATAAGTCCACTATAAGGAACTGTAAATTTAGGGTATTTATAGGCAGTCCTTATGAGGCCCTGCTCATAACACACGGGTGCACATGGGTGCACCCCGCGGACGCACTATGCCCTAGGGCTAGGCCTATGTAATACTAGTAAGCTACTAGCTATAAGCTAGTAACTTACACTATAACACACTTAGACCTAGTAAGCTTTAGTTATTATACTAAAGCCCTATACCTCTTACCTAGCTATTCCTTTATTCTTATAATTCTAAAGCTTCTCTTACTAGCTACCTAAGAGTAATATAGGGGAGAACTATATAATTTACTAGGGTAATATTAGATAATAACTAGGACTAATTAAATAAGGGTAGTACTATAGCTAAGAGTATACTATATTTTATAAAGACCTTAACTAAGATTAGACCCCTTACCCTTAGTTCCTAAACTATAATAATTATAAAGTAAATTACTTAGCTTAAATAACTTAAAAACTATAAAATAAAGAATAAGAACTTATTAACCTATTATAGCTTAATATAGAGAATAGATAAGTAAAGGGGTAGTAAAAAGCTAGTATATTCTTAAGTTATAGTAGTTAAGAGATTAAAGTCTAAAATATTACTAACCTCTAATACCTTATAAATCTATAGAAGTATAAGATATAGATTAATAATCTAAACTATACCTTTAATAAGGTAAAATAGAAGTACTAATATAACTACTAAAAGATTCTCTTTATACTTAACTATATATATACTAACTATAGGGTAAGATAGGACTATTACCTAGAAGAGTAACTAGCTAATAGCTAGGATAATCTTAAAGATAATTAGAATAAGTTCTAGACTTAAATGCTTATATTACTAAAGAACTCTATAAATTATAATATATAAATAGCTATATAGCTAGAGAATATAAAGTAATATAAGGATTAAAGCCTTATTAAGTTTAGTATTTACCTAGATTTACTAAAGAAATACTTAGAAAAAGCTATAAAAAGTTATATACTCTTATATTCTTTATAAAGCTACTTCCTAGCCTATAGGCTTATATTAACTTATATACCTCTATTATTAGGAAGACTTAGGAAGAAGTAATATAACTTACCTAATAGTTTTAGGAGGTAATACTAAAGAGTAAGTAAAAGCCTAAGTATCTAGGAGATAAAGGCCTATATAAGGCTCCTTAATATTATAGATATAACTCCTTATATACCTATAGACCCTATAGGGATTAGAAAGACTAGGATAGGAAAAGACTCTAGCTATATATCTAAATAATAGTAAAGTTAAGGGTAAAAAGTAATATTTTAATTATAGTAATATAGAGCACTTTATATAATACTATAATAAGCTAAAGAAAGAGCACTAAAAAGACTAGGAAAACTCCCTATAGTAGAAGTAAATGCCCTTACTTTTACCTTAAATACTAGGGTACTAATAAAGTACTAATTCTATACCCTAGTTACTATCTATAGGTAAAAGGATATTAAAATAGTAGCTAATCTTAATAGTTATACTAAGATTAATATTATTAGCGCTAAATTTATATAAACCTATAAGCTTAACTAGGCTAAGGCTATAGTACTTATCCTTAAGGTAGTAAGGGCTTTTATAGTCCTTTAATATAGTATCTAGAAGGTACCTATTACCCTTAGAGACTTAAGGAAAAGAAAAGAAACCTTAAGCTACTATATATAGCTATAAATAGAGACCTAAGAGTAAAGGGAAGTCCTATATTAATTAGAATATATATACTAGTAAAAGAATATATATATTTTTACTTATATTTATAGGTATAGTAATTTAAGAAAGGGAGAATAGCCTTTTACTATTAACTCCCTATAAGTTTATAAAGGTAATATATAATAAGACTATTATATATACTATTACTAGAGTTATAGAAAATAAGTTTATTACCCTTAAAGATAATAAGGAGATAAAAGTATATAAAACTATTAAGAATATTCTAAAGAAACTATATAAGTTTAAAGATATATTTATATTAGATAAGGTAGGAAGCCTCTTATTAAGAAAAATAACTAACTATATAATTAACCTTATACTAGGGGCCACACCCCTATATAAACCTATTTACTCTCTATTCTAAAGTTAGCTAAAGAAGCTCTAAGAGTATATTAATAATAACCTAAAGAAAGGCTAGATAAGACCCTTAAAAGCCCTATAGGTATACCTATCCTATTTATACTAAAAAGGATAGGACACTCTAATTATATATAGATTATTAGGGACTTAATAGAGTAATATAGAAGAATTACTATACTCTCCCCTAATTTTAGAGATCCTAAACTAGTGCTAAGGGGCTTACTTTTTCTCTAAGATTAATATTAAGGATACTTACTATTAAATTTATATTAAAGAGAGTAATAAATAGAAGACTATATTCTATACTTACTATAAGCACTATAAATACCTTATAATACCTTTTAGGTTAACTAATACCCTAGCTACTTTCTAGAGCTATATTTATAAAGCGCTATATAGGCTAGTTAATACTATTTATATAGTGTATTTAGATAATATCCTTATCTTTTTAAAAATATAAGAGAAGCACACTATATATATTAAGGAGGTCTTAGAGTATATAAGGTTAGTAAAGCTATATATAAAACCCTTAAAGTATTCCTTTTACTAGAGTCTATAGAATTACTAGGGTTTATTCTATTAGTTAATAGTATATTAATAGATACTTATAGGGTTAATATAATTTAAGAGTAAAAGGAATCTATAAGCTTTAAGAATATATAGTCTTTCCTTAGATTCTATAACTTTTACTAATAGTTTATCTATAGATATTCTAGGATTATAGCACCCCTTTATATACTAATAAAAGGTAGTTAAAATAGTATCTAGACTAGGAGGTTTATATTTAGAGAAAGGAGTAGCTAGTATTTAACTAGCTAAAAGATACCTTTAGTAAGCGTCTCTTCTTTATTATTATAACCTAAGTTAACTAGTGCGTATTAAGATAAATACTTTAGTCTTTATAATAGTAGGAATCTTATTTTAATAAGATAATAAGGGTTACTAGTATTTAGTAGCCTTTTAGTTAAGGAAGTTTACTAATACTAAGTATAACTATAGTATAACTAATTAAGAGTTACTTACTATAGTAAAGTTATTTAAACACTAGTAATACTATATTAAGGGGTAGAAACACTAGTAGAGGTTCTATCTAACTACTATAACCTATAGACTTTTATAAGGTAGTAGAAGTTAAATAGAAGGTAAGTAAGATAGTGTATATTTCTTTACCCTTTTACTTTATAATTAAATATAGACTAGGGAAGAGTAACCCTATAGATATACTATTAAGAAGGTTTAATTATAAAGGCAAACCCCTAATAAATAAGGTGCTTTTACTAAAACTTTAGAAAAGCTAGTAGTTACTAAAGAAATAGTAGGAGAAGAGATACTAATATATTAAAGAAGATATAGTAAGATGCCTTTAGGGAAGGAAAATATCCTAGTCTTAGAGAGAGAGTAGCCTAGTAAGATACCTTTAGGGAAGGAAAATATCCTAGTTATTACTAAGAGAACTATAGAGGCTAAAGTAGCCTAGGTAAAAGGCTAGTTAGCTACTATAAATCTAGTGAAAGATTAGCTAGATAAAGGTGATTTTAAGGAGAAGATAGCGTGTGTCTAAGATATTAGTATATAAGAGATTTAGGGGCTACTATATTACTAAATCCCTACTAACCTAGGCTTAATAAACTATTAGTATAATTACTATAGAAAGCATAGAATTAAGACCTAGATTTATAAAGGTAAAATAGTAAGATTAACTCCCTAGTAAAAGGAAGGGAAAAGCTAGTCTATAGTTACATAGCGTAAGGGGTCTTCTAATATATAAAGACTAGGTAGTTATTCTATAGAAGCCTATCTTATAATAGGAGCTTATATAGCTATACTATAATAATTTACTAGTAGGTTACTTTAGGATTAAATACACTCTTAAGCTATTAAAGCATTACTTCTAGTAGCTAGTAATAAGTTAGTCTATAACTGTAAGGGCTTAGGCTTTGCCTAAGCATTAGCTAAAACGTAGGCATTAGGGGGCTAATAGGAAGCGATAAGGGGATAGAAGGTCTAGAGATAAGGGATAAAAGGAATAAGGAAGGAGAATAGAAGGAATAAGGAAAGGGGATAGAAGAATTAGAAATAAGGCTATTAGGAAAATAGTAAGGGATAGGGAAAGGATAAATAGGATAGCTAAGGGTATAAGGAGAGTATAGTATAGATAGGTTTCTTACCTTCTTTTTTTTTCCTTAAGCTTCTTAATATTATATTAATACCTAATAGTAGCTACCTAGGGGCTAGTCTATTATATTTAAGAAGCTTTCTTTAGTTCTAAAAGAAAACTACTAAAAAAATAATAAATTATATAATAAACTCTCTTTAACTATAGGACTTACCTAGCTAGGGACCCTAACCCCTATTAAACACTATGCTACTACTAGGGCTTATAATACCTAATTTAAAATACTCTAACTAATATTAGAATAATAGGCTAAAGTAATTAACTCTTTATAATAAGGTATGTATATAAATCTAAAGTCTATACCTTAATTTACTACTATACTAGATACTCCTATATAGCTAATAGTCCCTAATATAATCTTAACTTAGTAAAAACTAATCCTAATAGGTAACCTATATAATAGTAATAAAAATATATTTATTACTTAGAGGTTCTTAATATAATATAAGTTAAATATAGATAAGAACTTTATTAGAAATACTAAGAACTAATAGATATTTATTTACTAAAACCTAGTGCCTAAGGTCTAGGCTTATATTACTATATTCTTTAAGGTAAGGGAATTAAGTAGCTATAACCTAAATACCTTTCTTTACTACCTAGAGACCCTATATATAAACCTCTATAGATAAGAAATAGCTCTTATAAAACTTAACTAAATAAAATAAGTATCTAAGGAGATATTTACTATATTCTTTATTTACTTTAAATAGAAACTCTCCCTAGCTAAAGAGGCTTATTAGGTAAATAATATTAAGGTAGCTAAGCTATAATAAGTACTTAATAAATAAATAAGAGAAATTTCTATTAATAAAGAAGTTAGTTAAATAGAATACTATACTACTATTACCTAATACTATAGTATTATAGTTAATATTAAGTCCCTTACCTTAGAGAATAAGTATTAGAACTAATATAAACCCTAGCTAGCTTATCTAGTACCCTAGTAAATTAATAATAAGGAGATATGCTAATAATAGGGGTTTAAGCTATAGTAACCTAGCTAAGAAAAAGAAATAAGTTAGATAAAAAGATAAAGATTAGAAGAAAAATATAGATCTATAGAGGGCTAAATAGGTATTAGGGGTAGAGATAGCTAAATACTACTAGGAAGGATATTACTTATATTATAGCTTTAAGGACTATTATATCTAGGAATATTCCCTTCTCTTACCTTATTAACTAAAGGTTAGTATTAATATATATAGGGTAAATAAGGAAAGCGCTAATAAGGAGGTTAATATTAACACTATAGAAAATAAGTAGCCCTTAAGTAAAGCCTTATATAAGGGTAAAAGGCTAGCTAGTAGCTATAGTTATAGATAAGTATAGTTAGTATATAAAAACTAAAAAGATATAGAATATTTTATAAATTAACTACTATTTCTAGTTTCTATACTTTTTAATATATACTTATATCTTAATATTTAGATTAACTATAGTTATAATTACTATAGTACTATAAGTAAACTAGTAATATAATAGCTAAGCCTAAAGCTTATATAATTACTAAAATAAAGATAGGTTTATACTATAGTAAAAATAGAGAAGTAAGGGAAGTATATTAAGGAAAATACCTCTTTAATTACCTATATAGTATATACTAAGATTAATATTAATAAGTAGGAATTATTAGTATATCTATATATTATCCTAGGTCTTACCTAGGATATAATCTTTAGGATACTATAGCTAGAATAATAAGATATAGTAATTTATATAGCTAAATAATAGTTAGTTATAAGGGTAGTAAAAGGCCTATATATATCTAAAGCCTTAGAGTAAGGAATAGATAAACTAGTTTAGGGGATTATTAAATCCCTATATACTATAAAGATATACTAGGCCTAATAAAGAAAGAACACTATAACTTACTTTATTACTATAAGTCTAAGGAAATTATATTAGTACTATAACTTATAGCCTTAAAGTTATAACTAAGTAGCCTTAATATAATAATATTACTAGGGAACTAGTAGACTTTATAAACCTATTTAATAAAGCTAAAGCAAATAGCTTACCTCCTTATAGGGGACCCTTAACTATTATATCTAGATATATAAGAACCTAGATAGATCTAAGCTAGCACTACTATAGGGACTATTATATAATATACTAAGGGACTAACTCTTAGAAATCTAATACTAGATTATAAACCTTATAGATAAGGGATAGATTTATACTAGCTCCTTATTAGCTATAGCTTCTATACTTCTAGTTAAGAAGTTAAATAGTAAGTAGTGCTTTTATATTAACTACTATACCCTTAATAAGATTATAGTATAGGACTAGTACTCTCTCCTACTAATTAAGAAAACACTTTAATCTCTCTTCTAGGTATAATAGTTTATAAAGGTAAATATTTATATAGTATTTTATAAACTATAGATAGCTAAAGGTAAGGAGTACCTTATAGTATTTTAGACTAGGTTTAGGCTATTTAAGTGGCTAGTTTACCTATTTAGACTAGTAAGTACACTAGTAACCTTTTAATATTATATTAATAAATCCTTAGGGAATATATTAGGGGACTTTATTATAGTATACCTAGATAATATCTTAGTTTACTCTAGGGGATTAAGGAAGGACTATATAGTAAAGGTCTAATTAATACTTAGCTACTTTAGGGCAGTAAGGCTATATCTAAACCTTAATAAGTCTATATTTACTATAAAGAAAGTCTAGTACCTAGGGTATATTATTATAGTAAGCTATTTAGTTTACCCTAACCTAGTAAAGGTTATAGCTATTAGGAATAGTTAGCACCTATAAAGTTATAAGAGATCTAAAGCTTCCTAGGATTTATAAACTTTTACTAGGACTTTATTAAGGATTTTCTAAGTTAGTAGTATTACTTATATAACTTATAAAGAGAAATATCCCCTTCTAATAAGGACCTAAGGAGAATAAGGTATTTAAGAGGCTAAAAGGGGCCTTTATTATATACCTAGTCCTTATATAATAAAACCTAGACTACCCTATAGTAATTAAAGTAAATTACTTAGGTATAACCCTTAGAGAGTGCTTATCCTAAAAGGATCTAACTATATTATATACCTAGTTATATACTACTTTATAAGCCTAATAATAGTGTAAAGAAACTACACTATTTATAATAAGGAGCTCCTAGCTATTATTTCCTACCTTAAGGTATAGTTAGTAAAGTTATAAGGCATTTCCTAGCTATTTATAATTTATATAGATTATAAGAACCTAGAATACTTTACTACTCCTTACCTAATATTAGAATAGTAAGCTAGGTAAGTAAACACTCTAGCTTTATTTAACTTTTACTTATATTATAGACTTAGTATATAGGCTTAATAACTAGACACTCTTTTCTAAAGAGAGTAGGATAGAAAGGGTATTAGTATAAAGATAAGATAGATTCTATAGCTTATTACTATTATATAACTCTTTTAGTTACTATTAGATTTAAGGGAAGGTTATAGTTAGGACTTACCTTTATTATATATAAGCTTACTACTAGCTAGGGAGGCTCTCTTTACTATAAAATACCTATAAACTCTATAGGATTAAGCTATCTTATTAGACCCTATATATTATATTTAACTATAGGCTATCTAGGAAGGGGTATAGAAGTTTCCCTAGAAGTGCTAATAAGGGAATAGGTTATAAATTACTTAATTAGTGCTTATAGGGCACTATAGTTTAAGGGCTATACCTAGGTCCTAGTATAGGAACCCCTTATAATAACCCTTATTTAATAATACTATAATTTACTAGTTATAGAATACCTAGGTTATAATACTATATTCTAGATTCTATAGTAATAATTTTACTAGAATAGGATATTATAGGATATAGCTAGGCTTATTTATAATTACTATTATAATAGGAGCTATAAGAGCTATTAATAATATTAAGGCTTACTAAAAGCTTTACTAGTCCTAGACTAGTTTTAGTTATAGATTTCTATTAATTTTATAATAAACTTACTTACTTTATTCTTAGAGAGGCTATAATACCTTATAGTTATTATAGATAGGCTCTCTAAGTTTATTTAGCTAGAGATAATAACCTTAATTAAAGCTAAGGAGTATATAAAATAGTTTAAGATAGTTTAGTAAAGATTTAGGGGATTTCTTTAGTTTATTATTATAAACTAAGGCTTAGACTAGTTAGGAAGTTTTAGATAATATTATACTTATTAGTAAGAATAAAATAGTTACTTTCTATATTATACTATCTATAAACTAATAGTAGTATAGAATAAGTAAACTAGGAGGTATAGGTAATACTATTAGTAGTAATTTCCTTCTCTTAATATAACTAGCCTAAATACTTAGCTACTTACTAGCTTATAATAAATAATAAGACCTCCTTAGTTATAGGGATAAGCCTAAATAGATTACTTTATAGCTATAATCTAGAACCTATCTAATCCTAACTAGACTTATTAGCTTTTACTATAATACCTAAGGGAAGAGCTATTTAGTTCCTAAAATACCTCTAGGAGGGCACCCTCTTAGCCTAGGCTATAATAGCCTATATATAGTAATAATAATAGGATATAACTATAGTATTATAATATCTAGTAAAGTGCTTTTAGGTTAGGGATAAGGTATAGCTTTCCTTAAAAATATTAAGATAAACTACCTATTATAGAAGCTTAATTAGGTTATAGTAAAGTACACTATTATAAAGATACTTATATTACTTATAGTTTAGCTAGATATACTATAGGGTATTTACCTAGTTTTCTATATAAACCTTATTAAATAAGTAATAAATAATTCTCTTCTAAGCTAGAAGCTATAAGACTCTAGTAAGCCTTAAAATAGGTTTTAGTAAAGAATAATAATAAACTTATTAAAGAATACTAAGTAAAGTAAATCCTAGTAGCCTAGAATATACTAGGTAAAGGTAATAGATATAATATTTTAGTTAAATAAGTAAGTTACTTATAACTAATATAGGAATTATTAGAGAATATAATAAAGATATAAGCCTTTAATAAGTTTAAGAGGGAGTAAGGGAATATATAATATAATAATAGACTAAATTAATTAAGTAAAACTAGTTTACTAAGAGAGATTATAAATAAAACCCTAGGGAGACTTATATTACTACCTAATAATACTTATATATTCTTTAAAAAGACTTATCTTACTTTCTTTACTATATTCTTTAGTTTACTTAGGTTATTATAGGATTTTATATTATTATTTACTATATATAAATTAGCTAGGATAATCCTATTTAATATTTAGGAAAAGTATAGGATAACCTTTACTAGGGGTAATATTACTAGCTATAGGCCTTACCTAGGTTTTAAATAGTATAAGTAAAGTAATAATTAGTAAGTATATAATAGATATATAAAGGTAAAGCCTTACTTCTCTAATACTTACTAGCTATAGTAAGAGTATAAGGATTCCTAGTAAGATAAGGGAAATAGGGGTTAAGAGAACTAGCACTAGAGGTAAGTTAGGAGTAATACTAATACTAGTAAGAAGGTAAATTATTACTTACTTTAATAAGTTAAGAATAGCCTAGATTACTACTATAATAATAAGGAGAGAGTATATTAATTATTACTATAGATTAGTTATAAAACTCCTTATATATAGTAATTATATTACTTATAAGTTACTAATTCTACTAGAATAAGGTACTAGTAACCTATTAGAGAGTATTTCCTATTCTATAGCTAGCTAAAGGGCTACTACCTATAAAGGGATAATATTAAGCCTAGTTATATTTAATATAAGTATATTAGTAAAAGAAGAAAGCCTAAGGGCTAAATAAACTAAAGCTAGATTAAACTATACTTAGTTTAGTAATATAGTCTATTTACCTATAAGAGTATAAAAGTCCTAGGATAAAATAGGTATCTTTTACTTTATAGTCTTAGTCCTAGTAATACTAGGTATAATAATATATATACCTAAGGTAATTATAGCCTCTAGATCCTTAAGGGTATAGTAAAGCCTAGGGTTAGTAAATAGAAACCTAATTAACTAGATATAGGTTATATAGTTATAATAGTAAGGAGAATAAGATTCCTTACTCTTAGGGGATAATATTCTAAGACACTAGTAATTAGGGACTATTTAATATAAGGTCTATATAGATAAAAACTAATATAAGGGTAGTATATTATTTATTATCTAAGTCCCTCTTTATAAGAAATTTACCTATAGTATTAGCTAGGGGTATAATAGGGACTAGTAGGGGAATAGGAATAGGATAATAAGGATAAGGTATTTTTAGTAAGTAAATAAATAGAATAAGAAAAATAAGAGATATAATAAGATAAGAAGGTATATTAGAGTTATAATATTTATAGGAGAAAGGTTATATAAAAAAGGAAAAGGATTATATAAGGGAAAGAAAATAAGATATTTATTTTAAAGGTATAACTATAAAGAAGGGGTTATATATAGGTAAGAGAAGGGGCTAGGGGTTATTATAGTAATAAAGGGGGTTAGGGATATATATTATATATATTATATAATAATATAAATATTATATACTAAATAAGGAGGGGTTTTATAAGGTTTTACACTAAATAAGGCGGTTTCTATAAGTTTCTATAATATATTTAAGTGTATATACTATATATACTACCTAATAATAATATATATACTACCTATAACTAAGCTATAAAAAGGTAAAGAGAGGCGTTTTAAGGGTATTACTTTAGGTTATAGTTTTAGGTTTTTAAGGTATAATTAAGATAGGTAAGTAAGGGTATATATAAGGGCTTAGGCTTTACCTAAGTATTAGCTAAAATATAGGCATTAGGGGGCTAATAGGAAGTAATAAGGGGATAGAAGGTCTAGAGATAAGGGATAAAAGGAATAAGAAAGAAGAATAAAAGGAATAAGGAAGGGGATAGAAGAATTAGAAATAAGGCTATTAGGGAAAATAGTAAGGGATAGGAAAGGATAGATAGGATAGCTAAGGAGTATAAGGAGGGTATAGTATAGATAGGTTTCCTACCTTCTCTTCTTCTCTCCTTAAGCTTCTTAATATTATATTGACGCCTAATAGCAGTCGCCTAGGGGCCAGTCCATCACACCTAGTTAGCTTAGTTATACAAGTCTGTGGGTTAGTTATAGGCAACGCAGGTTATAACTAACGCTATAAGCAATGCCTATAACTAACGTTATAACAACGTAACTAGGTAACTAGTAGGCCTATAAAATAGTGCTATAAATAGTATTATTTTAACACTCCCTCTAGAAAAGTATAAGGTAACTAATTTAATACCTAGACTTAGCTCTTTAATAGATATCTAAGTTAACTATAAATTCTAATATAATTCTAAGTAACTTTTTAACTAAATTAATAACTTTTAAATAGAATTCTATATTAATTTTTGATTTTTTAACTTCTTATTAATTTTGTTAATCTAGGCCTCTGTATTTATAAGGCCTAATAGTTTAATAAATTATTAAAATTTATTATTAAGCAGAGGCTTTGTTAAACTATCTACAGGCATCTCTTTAGTATTAATATAAATAACCTTAGCTATACCCTTCTATACCTTTTCTCTAGTATAGTTAAATTTTAGTAAGGTATGCTTTATTTTACTATATAAAGCAAGGTTATTAGTAGTTATAATAGCGCCTTAGTTATTACTAAAAATCAGAACTAGAGGGGCTATAGGTAGCTTTATTTCCTTAAAAGACTATAAAACCACTCTAGCTCCCTAATAGCTTTATATAAGGCATGAGATTTAGCCTCTAATATAGATAAAGCTATTATAGTTACTTTCTTTAATTTCTAGCTAATAGGGCCTTTAGCTAGCTTATATAGATAAGTATAGGTTAATTTTAAAGACCTATTACTAGCGAAGTCACTATTATAAAAGCTAATAAGGGTTATAGAGATATCTAAAGTAAGTTTAGACCTTCTATAAGTTATAGAATAACTTATAAAGCCTAAAAGGTACCTAAGTAAATATTTAGAAGTATTTAAATACTCTATAAATAGCTTAGATAGCGCTATAGAAAGCTACTAAACTAGAAAGGTAATATTAGGTCTTATAAGGAGTATTAAGTATATAATAGTCCCTATAATACTCTAATATAGCTTATAATTAGGGGTAAAAGAGGTTTAGTTAGGTAAGCTACCTATTTTATAATTTTAGGTTATAGAGGAATTTAAGAAGGCCTAGTATCTTTTATATTAAACCTTTCTAGGGCTTTAGAAATATACTAGGACTAGTGGATAGTTGGGGTCCCTTTCTTTTAATTTCTAGTAATTTAAACGCCTAGGAAAAATTCAGCTAGACTATAGTCTTCTATAGGGTAAGCCTTATAAAGCTACTTCTTTAATCTATTAATATAGTTAAGATCCAGTCCTATTAGAAGACAGTTATCCACATAAGTCACTATATATATAGATATAGTTAGGTTAAAAAAGACAGCTAGGTTAGATATAAGGGGTAAAAGCCTAACTTCCGAAGAAGGTTCTTTAAAGCCTATTACTACTCTCTAGAGCTTTGTTTTAATCTATATAAAGCCTTTTATAGGAAAATAACCTGCTTTTAAGAGGGTTTATAACTATACTTTTAAGTAATTTAGTTATATTAGGCGTAGTGGCTTTAGTAAATTTAGTAAATCTATTAGGGATTTGCATATAAATAGCTTCCTTTAGTAAGCTATTTAGAAAGGCCCCTATAAAATTAACCTATTTAACTTCCTAGTTATTACAAGCCACTAGGGCTAGTAATATTCGCTAACTAGGGGAATGCTAGTAGTAGCGTAAGTCTTAATATTATCCTAACCTTCTATCTATATAAAGCCTTTAGTAATAAGACAGGCCTTGTATTTTAAAGGATTATTTTCTTTATCCTTTTAAGCTTATAAATAAGCCTATTCTTTAGAACCCTCTAGCCCTTAGGGACTTAGTCTACCCCTATAAATTTAAAGATTCTAGTAGCTAGAAGCTACTTAAATTCTAAATATAGTATTTATCTATTATTAACTATCCCTGCTTTTTAAAGCTTATTTCTAGGTCTTAGGGGTATCTAAATTATTGTTATTATTAGTGGATAACTTAGCCCTTTGTTAAGCCTTAAAGCATATCTCCTTAATAAATAAAGATAAATTAAAATTACTAATATCTATAGAATTAGAACTAATTAAAGAATCTAAATCTATAAACAGATTTTCTATAGCTACCTTATTAGGGGCTATAGAGCTAGAGCTCTCTAGGGGTAGCGCTAGAGGCGCTGCAGCCACTGTAGGCGCTGCGGGCGTTGCAGATGTAGTGGGCGTAGCGGGCGTAGCGGACGTAGCGGGCGCTGTGGGCGCTAGATTTTTAGGCTTTAGGTAACTATCCTAAACCTCTAGATTATCTTATAAGATATTAGCTTCTCCCTCTAAAGAATAGGTCCCTTAAGGTAGCTTAGGGGACCTTATAGAGGCTATATCTTCTATAATTTTAATAAAGCTAGTCTTTATAACTAACCTTTTAGAAGGAATATAGATAAGATAAACGCTAGAACCTAGAGTAGCTAGCAACTAACTAGGGATAGTCCTAGGGCTAGCTTTTAAAGCCTAGATCTCTGCTCTAGAGGTATTAGAACCTTATAATAAGACCCTATAGCCCTAATTTTTAAAAATTAGGCTTATAGAAGGTCTTAGGCTCTAAGTTAGCTAGATATAGCTACTTAGGGGTTAGAAGCTTAGTTATATTAGCGGTGATATTAACTAAGTCCACTATAGCTAGAAGGATATAAGACTATAGATACAGGGGCAGCTTAGACTACTAAAGTGTAGCCCTAAGCTAGTCTAGGATAACCCTAATAGCTCTCTTAACTAGCCTATTCTATTTATAAATATAGGGGTAAGAGGTGCTAAAACAAATTCCTTTAGAAGATAACTATAACTAAAGGTTATTATTAATTTTAGTACCTCTATTAAAGTAAAGGTGCCTAGGATATAAGTTATAGCGGTTTTTAGGGCCTTAAAGAAGCCCCTAATAGCTATATAAAGGGTCTAACCTTCTTTATTAGCTAATAAAAGCACTATTTATACTAGTATTTTTAATTAATAAGTATAAGGACTAGGGCCTTCTTATTATATGGTATAGGTTTAATTTTAACTATATCTCCTTCTAGAATATCTAAAACCCTAGGGGATCCTAGATAGGTCTTTTACTAGGTTATCTAATAGCCTTAGATTACGTATACGCTAAGCAGTTAAAATCCTTTTCTTTAATAGTGGAAAAATTAGGGATCCCTTTAGCTAATTTTAATAATTTCTTTAGTAAGGGAAGCCCTATATAGCCTAATTAAATATGCTAAAGAAGGGCTAAATCTAGTAACTTCTTATAACTAGAATCTAGCTTAGAAGACTTTTTAGGGCTATTATCCCTAGCTCCCTCTGTTACTAGGCCTCTTAAGAATTATAGGCCTCTAGGGGCACTAGATAGCTACTATTATTACCTAAGATATTAGGGTATAGACCTTCTAAACCCCTATAGAAGATACCTAACTAGGAGCTTTAGTGGGATATAGGGCTAAATCTTCTTCTTCTTTAGAATCTAATTCTTTAATTTATTAATATTCCTTTAGATTTAACGTTAGTTATAGAATTTAAACCTCTATAGGGTAGGAAAACCTAAATAAGTCTTATAGGCCTTATAGTAATGTTAAGAGCCTATAAAGGAGAGGTAGGTTAAATGCTTGTAAATCTTAGGGGTAGCTTGCCTCTTAATTTACAAAAAGAAGCTATATTTAGCAGGTTCTAATAACCTATAGGGGTTTTATTAGCTAGAAATAGCTAGTCTTTTATAAGATAACCCCTAAAAGATAGTAAGTTAAACCACTAACTAGGTTAGTATCTATACTAGGAAATATAGGATATCTAGCAGAGCTAAAGGCCTATATTCTAGTGGATTTTTCTTAACTAGAATATTAAAAATAGCGGTGCCTTTACCTTTAGGTTAGATAGGTCCTCCTACTGTAATTATAGGGCTAGTTTAACCTTTCTTAAGCGGCTTAAAGTCCCTAAAGAAAGCCCTATTATTAAAAATATAATAAGAAGAACCTATATTATATAAAAGGGAGTTTTTAATTATATTATTAGAGTAGCTAAAAGTAGGCTTACTAGTAGTATTACTAGAGGTACTAGAAGTATCTAAATTAGATTTAGGATTACTACTATTATTACTACTAGACTTACTAGAATCTAGTTCTTTAATATATTCTATAGCTAAGCTATAGCCTAATATAAAAGTAGCTTCTTTTCCTTTCTCTTTATCCCTATTACTACTCTTTTCTTCTATTTCCTTTTAGAGGCTTTAGAAGGGTTTAGATCCTTCTTATCTTACTCTTTCTTAGTATTAGGGTCCTTCTTAGGGGTAGGATTAGATAAATTCTTTTCCTATTCCTTAGAATTTCCTTATTATTAGAAGCCTTATAGCTAAGAGCTTTAGCTATAGGGAGGTCTTATCCTCTGTTTTTCTAATAAATTTACTATAAGGAACTATAAATTTAGGGTATTTATAGGCAGTCCTTATACCCTAGAAGCTCTAATAGTAAATCTTTACCTCTTAGCCTAACTAAGAAAGGTTTGCTTTAATATATTAATATAATAATTTACTTAATTAATTAGAGAGATCTCTACACTATAAAGTTATAATCTAGCTAGTAAATTATTAAAATTAGTATTAAAAGCCTCTAAAGATCCCTTATAATTTAAAAAATTTAGGGAGTAATAGCTAGTATATAGCGTACTACACTAGATTTTAGCACTCTATAAATACTACCTAATAAGAACTTTATAGGCTTCTTTAGGGGATATTTACTAATATATAGCTACCTAAGGTCCTAATTAGTAACTATCTCTTAATATTATTAAAAGAATAGCTTAATTAGAGTTAGCTAGCTAGCTTACTATACTTAGATTATCTAGAAATTTAGGTAATCCTAGGGCTCTAAACTAAATACTTAGGGCTTACTTCTACTAATTATAGTTTTTAGGGCCTTTTAGCTTAGCTCCTCTAGAATAAAGTAAACCTTCTTATTTAGTTCCTTTATAGTACCTCTATTAAAGGTAGCTTATAAGGTACTAGAAGGGTAGTAATTATATCTTCTCTAGGTTCCTTAGTATTTTCTTTCTTAGGTCTAGAAAAGGCCTAAAGACCTTATATAACTAATATAGTTTATGTTAATTTCTCTAAAAGATTATTAATACTAGCCTTATTTTTAATATAATTATCTTTACTATACCTAATAAAATTAGTTAAGGTCTTGCCTTATTATTTAATTTAGCTTTATATCTATAGTTATAAAGCACTAGCCTAAATAGCTAGTTAACCTTCTATATCTATCCTATTAGGGTCCCTAGGGGGCTAAAGGGCCTATAGAAGGTCCTAAAGGTCCTATAGCAGGGCCCTTACCCTTATAATTAGGTAGTGCTATCTTCTAAATCTTAAAAAGATCTCCTATGTAAAATCTCTAAATTTATTTCTATTATAAATAATATACACTAGAAAGGTAGTTATATTATAATCTAGTTACGTACGCAAATTGTGTGGTAAAGCTATTTAAAAGGGTAGGCCTTAGGTCTAAAAAGTGGGTCTTTAATATACGTAGGTAGAAACAGGCTAGAGAAGATTCTTAGTAAAAATTTTCTTAACACTAAAAATAGGAATTATAGATAGTAGATATTATAGAACGTGTAGCGTAATATAGTGCATATAACATAGTATAATAGGTTAAAAAGCCTAGTATAGAGATACTAGATATCTAATAATAATAAGGGAAAGTAGCGTATCTATAATGTAGATAATATTAATATAACAGTTATAATAGTAAATAGGATTACTAAAAGAGGTTATAGTTATAACTAGATAGTTATAGGTATAATATAGTAGTTATAGGTGTGGTAGTAATGAATTTTAACACTAAGGGTCTAGTGTTATAATACATAGTGCTAGTAAATAAAAAGCTTTAAATTCTAGCGGTTTTCCTTTGTAATCTTAAGAGCCTATAGTATAGTAAAGAATAACTAGTAGCTAAAAATCTAGTAATCGCAGTAGAATAACGTAGTAATATAGTAAATCTATAGGCCTTCTAGGCTTATAACCTATTAGAAATAAAAGGGAATCTATCTAGAGGGATAGGAAGACCTCCCTAGTAGATTCCTTTGTAGCAGCTTCTAGTAACTAGATTATAGTAGATTCTTTAAGAGAGAGAGTATAGATAGTTAAATATAGTTGATTTCTAACTAGATAGACGGTCTAATAAGCAATAAGAGGATATTTTAAGTCCCCTTATAGACCTACTAACTATATTAGAGGAAATAGGTTACTAGAGGGGTCCTAGGAGCTACTTTTTATTTTCCGCAAAATTCATTTATATAGGAAAAATAAAAAATTAACTCATAACCATACAATCTACCTGCCCACGTGGCCTAACTAAGCACTTTAATATATAACCCTATAAATAAAATACACTATTAAATCTAGAAAAATTCAAGGATTTAAATAGTATATATTAGCCTTTATACAACTACTAGTTCCCTAGTTATAGTTAATTTTAGCTTCCCTATAGGGTAACCTAGTTAGCTTAGTTATATAAGCCTGTGGGTTGGTTGTGGGCAACGCAGGTCACAACTAACGCTGCAAGCAACGCCTGTAACTAACGTTACAACAACGCAACTAGGCAACTAGTAAGCCTATAAAATAGTGCTATAAATAGCATTATTTTAACAACTACCTAAGTATAGGAACTTAATAACTAACTTACTTAGCTACTTAATATCTATAATAGTAACTAGTATAGAGATCTTAAACTTTAGGAGAACTTTAAAGATAATCTTAGTAGCTAGACTAAAGAAACCTTTAACTATACCTTAAGACCCTTAGTGTGTAATTTATATAATGTACTTTATAAGAATAGTGTTTATATTATTTAGAATTAAGCTAGTAGGATTACTAAATTATTAATATAAGTTCTTACTAAAGAAAGAAGAATATAATAGCCTAAAGGAGAGATTAAAAAGCAAATTAACTAAGGTGAATTTAATTTAGCTAGTAACCCTCTTTTAAGAAGACTTAGGTAGAACTAATTATCCCTTAACCCTAAACCTAAAGAACACTACTAGTAACCCTATTACTAGCACTAACTATCTTGTTTAAAGACTAAATTATAAGGAAGATCTTAGAACTTAAAAAGGCTATAAGGATAATAACTATTATAGTAGGAAGATGTTAGGAGCGCGGAGGTTAGAGACAGGGCGATCATATAGTGGAGTTTTAGAAGAACCTTAGACCCCTAAGATAGCAAAGGGACTAGCTAGCTACTAGAGAGCTATGTGCCCACTAGGTAGGGTATTTAGTAAAGACTACCTATATAGAATATAGGAGGTTAGAGTTTAAAACCTTTATATACTAGCCCCTAGGTAGTATATATCTAGTAGTAACTATAAATCTTAGCTTTTACTTTATTTATTATTAATTCTAACTAAAGTTATAATAGATTAAACTCTTAAACCCTTTAGGGAGATAGACTATTAGCTAAATTTAAAATATTAGTATTACACTAAATATTTATATAAAATATACCTATATCTCCTAGTAATAAAATAGTAAATAATTAATAAGGAAGTAGTAAATAATTAAAGACTTAGGGAGGCATTACTTAGAGAGTACTAGGAATACTACTAAATTATAATTAGGATAGAGGTATAAGTCCTAATAACTATAAAGACTAAGTATTAGATAAATACTATAAGGTAGTATAAGCTAAGCTATAATATATAGAAAAGAGATAGAAAATTCTATAGATAAAGGTATAAATAAAGAAGATTAAGGTAAATTTATTATTAGTTAAATCTTATAGTAAACCTATAATTTCCCTTAAATAGGTAAACCTATTACCCTTTCTTTAGCTTCTCTAGTAAATAGTAAGTAAGTAGTAAGTATACTTTAGTATAGTATTATAAAGACTTACTTAAAAATACTTACCTATAAAGGAAATACTTTTAAGAACCTTTAGAACTTTTTAGTAAATTTAAATATATTATTCTAATTAGATAAGTATACCTTCTATAGAAATATAACTAAGGTAGCTTATATTAGTAGCTACCTAGCTAATAATATAAAGTAATAATAGATATATTATATAGCTTTAAATAGTTTTATAGAGTATAGTATATATACCTAGGATAAATTTATTAATTAGCTAAAAACTAGAATAATAGATAAGAATATAAGGTACTTAGAAGTTACTAGGTTATTACTAAACCTAAGGTAAGGGAATAACTAATTATTTTAAGCCTTTATAAGGAATTAAACTAAAGTAAAAGCTAAGATACCTAAAGTAATTCCTATATACCTAAGAATTACTATATTTCTAAATAGCCTTAATAATACTATAAGGAAGTAAATAATTAGCTAAGAATTCCTAATATTATAGAGTTATTTATAAGGCTAAGGTAAGAAAGTAAAGGTAGTAATAAAGATAGGTTAAGGTAATAAGAGAAGCTAAAACTATAAAAAGAAGAGATTATACTTTACCTTACCTATAGATAATTTATAGTAATAGAGTAGGGAGTAATTAGGAAAAGAACCTCTTATATATTATAAATATAGGAAGACTAGATATATATTACTAAAATATTAGTTACTAGATTATTTTACCTATAAGAGTAATAAACACACTATAGATAGGTATAATAATAGTAGTAATAAAGCTATAGACCTTAATAAGATACTAGTTTTATTTATAAGAGCTTAGGAAAGCGCTCTTACTATAGAACTATCTATAGATCTAAGAGTTAGAATTTAGATATCTCTATAATAAGATAATAGCTAGTAAGCTATATTAGCGCTATTTAATATAGGTATAGAGTTTTTAACTATTTACTATAAGTTATTATTAAAGTAAGACTAAAAGAATATAATTATAATAGATTAAATACTTAAGAGTATAAGTTAAACTAAAATTCTATATTAAGGGATTTTATAAAGATTAATTAAGATTAAAGATAGTATAGGGTATTTAAAGGTCTACTAAGTTAGCGACTATATCTCTAATATAGGAGAGGGGATAATACTAGGTATAGACTAGATTAGGGAATATAAACCTATAGTTATATATTAGAAAACTAGACTTTAGAGATACCTAGTAACTAGAGAGTGCCTCTCTTTTACTTCTAGTAAGTAAAGAGTATATAAGGAAGTAAAATAAGTATTAGCTATATTATTAGTTAGATTAGTAAAGATAGTAGTAAAAGTCTTAAAAAATAAAGAGAGAAAAGAAAGGGATAAGGACTTACTAGTAAACCTACTAGAACCTAAAGGCTTAATACTTAGTAAGATAGTAATATAAATACTAGAGTATACTTATAACTTAAGTAAAAGAACTATATTACTATTATATTTACTTTAAATAACTTAAGTAGTAAAGTAACTATAAGTAATTAGAATATAGACACTAACTTAAAGGTACCTAAGATTCTAGATAAATATCTAGAATTTAAGGATATATTTAATAATAACTTAGTAAGTATACTTTTTATACTAGGTAGTTATACTTATATAATTAACTTAGAAGAGAGGAAAACACTACCTTAGGGACCTATATATAACCTTACTAAAAAGAGCTAGAGGTACTTAGGGAGTATCTTACAAATATATAGTAAAAGGGTAGATTAGGACATTAGGTGGCCTAGCTAAAGCCCTAATTTTATTTATACTAAAGAAAGGAGGGAAGCTAAGGCTTTATATAAATTATAGGGGTCTAAATAGGATTACTATTAAAGATAAGGCCCTTTACTACTAATTACTAAAATCCTTAACTAACTAAGAGGTATAAAGGTTTAGATAAAACTTAACCTTAAAGATATATACTATTAGCTATATATTTACTTAGTTAATAAGTAAAAATAGCCTTCTAGTATAAATATAGTTATTTTAAGTATCTTATAATGCTATTTAGGTTAGTTAATATACTAGTAACCTTTTAAGAATATATTAATAATACCCTTAAAGGACTAGTTAATAAACTCTATATAATTTACCTAGATAATATTCTAATCTATAGTAGTAAGGTTAATGCTTACCTAGACTATATTAAATAAGTCTTAAGTAAGCTTTATAATATAAGCCTTTTTATTAACCTTATAAAGTATAAATTTTTAGTTATAGAGGTTAAATTCCTAGGATTTATAATATTAGAGGCTAATATCTTAATAAAACTAGAGAGAGTAAAGGTAATTATAATATAGCTAATACCTTATAGTATCCTAGATATTTAGTTATTTCTTAGATTCACTAGGTTTTACTATTATTTTATTAAGTAGTATAGTAAAGTAGTTATTTTATTAATAGATTATCTTAAGGGAGTGTAACTAGTAACTTTTAAGCTAGAACCCTATAAGTTAGTAGTGTTTAGGGAATTTTAGAAAGGTTCTAGGAAGCACTAAATTTAGTATATTTTAACTTAATTACTTTATTAAGGGTAGAAACTAATATATCTAGGTATATAATTAAGGCTATACTTATAATATTAGTGCTAGGTTACTAGCACCTAGTTACTTATATATTAAGGAAGTTAACTAATATAGAATTATATTATATAACACTAGATACTAATTTATTAGCTATCTAAGAGGCTTTTAAACTTAGAGACATTACCTTATATACTTAATATATCTAATTATAGTTATAATAGACTATTTAAACTATAAGTACCTAGCTATAAAGCCTAAGCTAACTAGTAGGTAAGTAACTATATTAGATAAGTTATATCTATTTAATTTTAGGATTAAATATTATATAGGAAATTAAATCCTACTAATATACTATCCTAAAGATCTAATTATATAAGTAAGGAGAGGAAAGTAAAGGCTATAACCTTATAGCTACCTAATTTCTTATCTAAGTTTATAGACGCTAATTAATAGAGACGCTATAGTAATAATAGTAATACTATAGGTTCTATTAGATTATTATTTAGTATAATAGATAGTTAGTTATAATAATGCTATAATATTATTACTAATATCTAGGGTTTTTAGAAGTTATAACTTAATTATATTTTTAAGAAGCCTATTAGTCTAGTTATACCTATAAGTAGTAAACTAGCTAGGACTTTAGCTAGTAAGTAGTAAGAGAGCTATAGTAGTAATAGTAATACCTAGTAATTAGTTTTATTATTACTTAACTATATTATAGAGCCTATTAGACTAGTTCTTCCTATAATGGGTATATTAGTAGGGATAGTAGCTAGTAAGTAGCATAGGCACTCCTTAGAAACACCGCTTAGCTATATTATACCTATAAGACTAGAAGCGTTCTATAAGCTAGCCTCTTATAAAGATATTATAGCTAGGATTTAAGCTATTTAAAGAACCTTTTCTAAGTTTAACTTTAGTACTTAGTATAAAGGCTTAAAATTAAAACCTCTAATTTAAGTATTACTATTTAAAGTATAGTAATATAATAATTTTACTATAGATTAGAAGAAGTTATTTAAGAGTAGTAATTTAGTAGTATTATAGATATAGTCTATTAGGCCCTCTAAGCTATTAATATTTAGAAATTAAGTTTTTATTCCTTAAGGTTTAAGAAAAGAGATTTTATTACTTACTTATAATAACCCTATAGCTAGGTATTAAGGAGTTAGTAAGACCCTTTATTAAATTATAAACTAATATTATTAGCTAGCTATAAAATAAGATATAAAGGTATATATTTATATATATATAAATTATTAAACTTTAAAATTAAGGCACTATAAACCTTATAGTAAGCTAGTAGTATTACTAGTGCTTAATTACCTATTCTAAGAGTTATTAATAGATTTTATTACTAAATTACTACTAGTAAAAGATTCTAATTAGACCTATAATATAATTCTAGTTATTATTAATTAATTCTTAAAGTATAGTATTTATATTCCTATTTTAATATAACTAACTAGTAATAAGCTAGTAATTATATTCTTAGAATATATTTTTAGAGATTATAGAGCCCTAGAAGGTATTATAATAGACTAAGGTTCTATATTTACTAGTAGCTTTTAGATAATATTTTACTATCTTATTATAACTAAGTGGCTATTAAGTATTACTTTTTACTTATAAATAAATAAATAAATAAATAGTTTAAACTAGGTTTTAGAGTATTATTTAAGAGCTTTTACTTATACTAAATAGACTAATTAGGCTAATAATCTATTAATAGTATAGTTTATATATAATATAAGTTCCTATATAACTTATAGCTACACACTAGTAAAGGTCCTATAAGGTTATAACCCTAGAGGTCTATAGTAAGTTATTATAGATATCCCTTTAGTAAATAACTAAGTAAAAGGTAAAGTCCTAGCACTAAGAGAAAATATACTATAATTAAATAGCTCTTAAGTAGTTTATAAGCTTAGTATAGGGAATACTATAATAAAAGAGAACTCTAATAAGGTTTAATATTAGTAACTATATTCTATTATTAATAAAGAATATTAATTTAAGGTAACCTAGTTAAAAGCTAGCTATAAAGTACCTAGGCCCTTATAAGATTATAAAGGTAATTAGAAACTATAGCTTAGCTTATTAATTAGAATTACTTACTAGAACACGCTTATATAATATTTTTAATATTATAAGCCTTAAACCTTTTAAAGGGGACCTAACTAATATAGTAAATACTTCCTTATTATAAGATAATATTAAAGATAATAAGTAAGAGTTTAAAGTTAAGAGAATTATTTTATATTAGTATAATAGTAAGTATTATAAGTATTTAGTAAAATAGAAAGGCTATAATAGTTTAGAGAATTTATAGGTATTAAAAGGGATTTTATTATAAGAGATATTATTAATAACTATAAGTAGTGTTAAAATAATGCTATTTATAGTACTATTTTATAGGCCCACTAGTTGCCTAGTTGCGTTGTTACAACGTTAGTTACAGGCGTTATTTGCAGCGTTAGTTGTGACCTGCGTTGCCCACAACTAACCCATAGGCTTGTATAACTAAGCTAACTAGGTTACCCTATAGGAAGCTAAAATTAACTATAACTAGGGAACTAGTAGTTGTATAAAGGGCTAATGTAAACTATTTAAATCCTTAATTCTTTCTGGATTTAATAGTATATTTTATTTATAGGGTTGTATATTAAAGTGCTTATTTAGGCCACGTAGGCAGCTAGATTATATAGTTATAAGTTAATTTTTATTTTTCCTATATAAATAAATTTTATAGAAAATAAAAAGTAGCTTCTAAGACCTCTCTAGTAACCTATTTCCTCTAATATAGTTAGTAAGTCTATAAGGGGACTTAGAAAATCCTCTTATTACTTATTAGACTATCTATTAGTTAGGAATTTACTATATTTAACTATCTATACTCTCTATCTTAAAGAATCTACTGTAATCTAGTTATCTAGAAGCCACTGCAAAGGAATCTACTAGGAGGTCTTCCTATCCCTCTAGCTAGATTCCCTTCTATATCTAATAGGTTATAAGCCTAGAAGGCCTAAAGATTTACTATATTACTACGTTATTCTACTATAATTACTAGATTTTTAGATACTAGTTATAGTTCTTTACTATACTATAGGCTCTTAAGATTACAAAGGAAAACCGCTAGAATTTAAAGCTTTTTATTTACTAGCACTACGCATTATAACACTAGACCCTTAGTGTTAAAATTCATTACTACTACACCTATAACTACTATATTACACCTATAACTATCTAGTTATAACTATAACCTCTTTAGTAATCCTATTTACTATTATAACTGTTATATTAATATTATCTATATTGTAAATATACTACTTTCCCTTATTATTATTAGACATCTAGTATCTCTATACTAGGCTTTTTAACCTATTATACTACATTATATACACTATATTACGTTATACTATATATTCTATAATATTTACTATCTATAATTCCTATTTTTAGTGTGAAGAAAATTTTCACTAAGAATCTTCTCTAGCCTATTTCTGCCTATATATATTAAAGACTTACTTTTTAGACCTAAGGGCTACCCTTTTAAATGGCTCTGCTACATAATTTATATATATAACTAGATTATAATATAACTACTTTTCTAGTGTATATTATTTATAATAGGAATAAATTTAGAGATTTTACATAGGAGATCTTTTTAAGATTTAGAAGATAGCACTACCTAATTATAAGGGTAAGGGCCTTACTATAGGACCTTTAGGACCTTTACAGGCCCTTCTAGCCTTACTAGGGACCCTAATAGGATAGATATAGAAGGTTAACTAGCTATTTAGGCTAGTGCTTTATAACTATAGATATAAAGCTAAATTAAATAATAAGGCAAGACCTTAACTAATTTTATTAGGAATAGTAAAGATAATTATATTAAAAATAAGGCTAGTATTAATAATCTTTTAGAGAAATTAATATAAACTATATTAGTTATATAAGGTCTTTAGGCCTTTTTAGACCTAAGGAAGAAAATACTAAGGAACCTAGAGAAGACCTAACTACTACCCCTTCTAGTACCTTATAAGCTACCTTTAATAGAGGTACTATAAAGGAACTAAATAAGAAGGTTTACTCTATTCTAGAGGGAGCTAAGCTAAAAGGCCCTAAAAACTATAATTAGTAAAAGCAAGCCCTAAGCATTTAGTTTAAAGCCCTAGGATTACCTAAATTTCTAGATAATCTAAGTATAGTAAGCTAGCTAGCTAACTCTAATTAAGCTATTCTTTTAATAATAATAAGAGATAGTTACTAATTAGGACCTTAAGTAGCTATATATTATTAAAAATCCCCTAAAGAAGCCTATAAAGTCCTTATTAGCTAGTATTTATAAAGTGCTAAAATCTAGCATGGTACACTATACGCTAGCTATTACTCCCTAAAATTTTTAAATTATAAGGGATCTTTAGAGGCTTTTAATACTAATTTTAATAATTTACTAGCTAGATTATAACTTTATAGTGTAAAGATCTCTCTAATTAATTAAGTAAATTATTATATTAATACATTAAAGCAGACCTTTCCTAGTTAGGCTAAGAGGTAAAGATTTACTATTAGAGCTTCTAGGGCATAAGGACTGCCTATAAATACCCTAAATTTATAGTTCCTTATAGTGGATTTATTAGAAAAATAGAGGATAAGACCTCCCCTATAGCTAAAGCTCTTAGCTATAAGGCTTCTAATAATAAGGAAATTCTAAGGAATAGGAAAAGAATTTATCTAATCCTACCCCTAAGAAGGACCCTAATGCTAAGAAAGAGTAGGATAAGAAGGATTTAAACCCTTCTAAAGCCTCTAAAAGGAAATAGAAGAAAAGAGTAGTAATAGGGATAAAGAGAAAGGAAAAGAAGCTACTTTTATATTAGGCTATAGCCTAGCTATAGGATATATTAAAGAACTAGATTCTAGTGAGTCTAGTAGTAATAATAGTAATAATTCTAAATCTAATTTAGATACTTCTAGTACCTCTAGTAACACTACTAGTAAGCTTACTTTTAGCTACTCTAATAATATAATTAAAAACTCCCTTTTATATAATATAGGTTTTTCTTATTATATTTATAATAATAAGGCTTTCTTTAGGGACTTTAAGCCCCTTAAGAAAGGTTAAACTAGCCCTATAATTACAGTAGGAGGACCTATCTATCCTAAAGGTAAAGGCACTGCTGTTTTTAATATTCTAGTTAAGAAAAATCCACTAGAATATATACCTTTAGCTCTGCTAGATACCCTATATTTCCCTAGTATAGATACTAACCTAGTTAGTAGTTTAACTTACTATCTTTTAGGGGTTATCTTATAGAAGACTAGCTATTCCTAGCTAATAAGAGCCTCTATAGGTTATTAGAACCCGCTAAACATAGCCTTTTTCTACAAATTAAGGGTAACCTACCCTAAGATTTATAAGCATTTAACCTACCTCTCCTTTATAGGCTCTTAATGTTACTATAAGGCCTATAAGACTTATTTAGGTTTTCCTACCCTATAGAGGTTTAAATTCTATAACTAATATTAAATCTAAAGGAATATTAATAAATTAAAGAATTAGATTCTAATAAAGAAGAAGAAGATTTAGCCCTATATCCCACTAAAGCTCCTAGTTAGGCATCTTCTATAGGGGTTTAGAAAGTCTATACCCTAATGTCTTAGGTAATAATAGTGGCTATCTAGTGCCCCTAGAGGCCTGTAATTCTTAAGAGGCCTAGTAATAGAGGAGCTAGGGATAATAGCCTAAAAAGTCTTCTAAGCTAGATTCTAGTTATAAGAAGTTATTAGATTTAGCCTTTCTCTAGCATATTTAATTAGGTTATATAGGGCTTCCCTTACTAAAGAAATTATTAAAATTAGCTAAAGGGATCCTAATTTTTCCACTATTAAAGAAAAGCATTTTAACTACCTAGCCTATACGCAATCTAAGGCTATTAGATAACCTAGCAAAAGACCTATCTAGGATCCCCTAGGGTTTTAGATATTCTAGAGGAGATATAGTTAAAATTAAACCTATACTATATAATAAGAAGGCCCTAGTCCTTATACTTATTAATTAAAAATCCTAGTATAAGTAGTGCTTTTTATTAGCTAATAAAGAAGGTTAGACCTTTTATATAGCTATAAAGGGCTTCTTTAAGGCCCTAAAAACCGCTATAACTTATATCCTAGGCACCTTTACTTTAACAGAGGCACTAAAATTAATAATAACCTCTAGCTATAGTTATCTTCTAAAGGAATTTATTTTAGCACCTCTTGCCCCTATATTTACAAATAGAATAGGCTAGTTAAGAGGGCTATTAGGGTTATCCTAGACTAGCTTAGGGCTACACTTTAGTGGTCTAAGCTGCCTTTATACCTATAGTCTTATATCCTTCTAGCTATAGTGGACTTAGTTAACATTACTACTAATATAACTAAGCTCCTAACCCCTAAATAGCTATATCTAGCTAACTTAGAGCCTAAGACCTCCTATAAGCCTAATTTTTCGAAAATTAGGGCTATAGGGTCTTATTATAAGGTTCTAATACCTCTAGAGCAGAGATCTAGGCTTTAAAAGCTAGCCCTAGGACTATCCTAGTTAGTTACTAGCTACTCTAGGTTCTAGCGTTTATCTTATCTATATTCCTTCTAAAAGGTTAGTTATAAAGACTAGCTTTATTAAAATTATAGAAGATATAGCCTCTATAAGGTCCCCTAAGCTACCTTTAGGGACCTATCCTTTAGAGGGAGAAGCTAATATCTTATAAGATAATCTAGAGGTTTAGGATAGTTACCTAAAGCCTAAAAATCTAGCGCCTACAACGCCTACAGCGCCCGTAACTACAGCGCCTGTAGCGCCTCTAGCGCTACCCTAGAGAGCCCTAGCTCTATAGCCCCTAATAAGGCAGCTATAGAAAATCCGTTTGTAGATTTAGATTCTCTTATTGATTCTTATTCTATGGATATTAATAATTTTAATTTATCTTTATTTGTTAAGGAGATATGCTTTAAGGCTTAACAAAGGGCTAAGTTATCCACTAATAACAATTCGGATACCCCTAAGACCTAGAAATAAGCTTTAAAAAGCAAGGATAGTTAAAAGTAGATAGATACTATATTTAGCGAATTTAAGCAGCTTCTAGCTACTAGAACCTTTAAATTTATAGGGGTAGACTAAGTCCCTAAGGGCTAGAGGGTTCTAAAGAATAGGCTTGTTTATAAGCTTAAAAAGGATAAAGGAAATAATCCTTTAAAATACAAGGCCTGTCTTATTACTAAAGGCTTTATGCAGATAGAAGGTTAGGATTATATTAAGACCTACGCTACTACTAGTATTCCCCTAGTTAGCGAATATTACTAGCCCTAGCGGCTTATAATAACCAGGAAGTTAAATAGGTTAATGTTAAAATAATGCTATTTATAGCACTATTTTATAGGCCCACTAGTTGCCTAGTTGCGTTGTTATAACGTTAGTTACAAAGCGTTGCTTGCAGCGTTGCCTGCAGCATTGTTAGCTATGACCTGCGTTGTCTCACAACCAACCCACGGCTCGTATGACTAAGCCGACTAGGTTACCCTATAGGGAAGCTGAAATCAACTGTAACTAGGGAACTAGTAGTTGTATAAAGGCTAACGTATACTATTCAAATCCTTGAACTTTTCTGGATTTAATAGTATATTTTATTTTTAGGGTTGCATATTAAAGTGCTTAGTTAGGCCACATAGGCAGCTAGATTATTTAGTTATAAGTTGATTTTTACTTTTCCTATATAAATGAATTTTATAGAAAATAAAAAGTAGCTCCTAAGACCCCTCTAGTAACCCCGTTTCTCTAATATAGTTAGTAGGTCTATAAGGGGACTTAGAAAATCCTCTTATTACTTATTAGACTATCTATATAACTAGAAATTAACTATATTTAACTATCTATACTCTCTATCTTAAAGAATACAATGTATTATAGTAAATCTAGAAGCTACTATAATAGAATCTACTAGGGAGGTCTTCCTATCCCTCTAGCTAGATTCCCTTCCACTTTAAAAGGTTATAAGCCTAGAAGGCCTATAGAATTACTATATTACTACGTTATTCTACTGTGATTACTACTAGATTTTTAGGTACTAGTTGCTCTTTACTACACTGTGGGCTCTTAGATTACGAAGGAAAACACTAGAATTTAAAGCTTTTATTTACTAGCACCACGTATTGTAATATCAGACCCTTAGTGTTAAAAATCATCTATAGCTACACCCATAACCACTATATTACACCCGTAACTATCTAGTTATAACCATAACCTCTTTTAGTGATTCTATTCACTGCCGCGACTGTTATATTTGATATTATTTACAATAGTAAATACGCTGCATCCTTTGGAATCGTTAGACATCTAGTATATCTATACTAGGCTTTTTGACCTATTACACTACATTGCATGCACTATACATTACGTTGCGTTGCGCTATACGTTCTATAATATTTATTATCTGTAATTCCTATTTTTAGTGTTAAGAAAATTTTCACTAAGAATCTTCTCTAGCCCGTTTTTACCCGCGCATACTAAAGACCCACTTTTAGTCCTAAGGGGCTGCCCTTTTAAACGGCTCCGCCATACAATTTGCGTGCGTAACAAGATTATAACATAACTAATTTCTAGCGTATGTTATTTGCAATAGGAATAAATTTGGAGATTTTATACAGGAATCTTTAGAAGATAGCACCACCTAATTTCAAGGGTAAGGGCCTTACTATAGGACCTTTAGGACCTTTACAGGCCCTTCTAGCCCCTAGGGACCCTAATAGGATAGATATAGAAGGTTAACTAGCTGTTTAGGCTAGTACTTTATAATTATAAAGTTAAATTAAACATTAAGGCAAGACCTTAAATAATTTTATTAAGCATAGCGAAGAAAACCATCTAAAAAACAAGGCTAGTATTAATAATCTTCTAGATAAATTAACGCAAACTATAACTATTATATAAGGTCTTTAGGCTTCTACTAGACCTAAGGAAGAAAATACTAAGGTTCCTATAGAAGACCTAGCTACTATAACTACTTCTATAAGTTTACCTTCTAGTAACTTATAAGCTACCTTTAACACAGGTGCTATAAAGGAACTAAATAAGAAGGTTTACTCTATTCTAGAGGGAGCTAAGCTAAAAGGCCCTAAAAATTATAATTAGTGGAAGCAAGCCCTAAGTATTTAATTTAGAGCCCTAGGATTACCTAAATTTATAGATAATCCAAGCCTAGTAGGCTATCTAGCTAACTATAATTAAGCTAATCTTTTAATAATATTAAGAGATAGTTACTAATTAGGACCTTAAGCAGCTATATATTATTAAAAATCCCTAAAGAAGCCTATAAAGTCCTTATTAGGTAGTATTTGTAGAGTGCTAAAATCTAGCGTGGTACGCTATATACTAGCTACTATTCTCTAAATTTTTAAATTATAAGGGATCTTTAGAGGCTTTTAATGCTAATTTTAATAATTTACTAGCTAGACTATAACTTTATAGTGTAGAGATCACTCCTATTAATTAAGTAAATTATTATATTAATACATTAAAGCAAATATTTCCTAGTTAGGCTAAAAGATAAAGATTTACTATTAGAGCTTCTAGGGCATAGGGACTGCCTATAAATACCTTAAATTTATAGTTCCTTATAGCGGATTTATTAGAGGAACAGAGGATAAAACCTCCCTATAGCTAAAGCTCTTAGCTATAAGGCTTCCAATAATAATAAGGGAAATTCTAAGGACTAGGAAAAGAAATCCTCTAATCCTAACACTAAGAAGGACTCTAATGCTACTAAAGAGTAGGATAAGAAGGATTTAAACCCTTCTAAAGCCTCTAAGAAGAAAAAGAAAAGAAAAAGAGTAGTAATAGGAATAAAGAGAAAGGAAAAGAAGCTACTTTTACGTTAGGCTATAGCCTAGCTATAGGATACGTTAAAGAACTAGATTCTAGCGAGTCTAGTAGTGATAATAGTAGTAATTCTAAATCTAATTTAGATACTTCTAGTACCTCTAGTAACACTACTAGCAAGCTTACTTTTAGCTACTCTAATAATATGGTTAAAAACTCCCTTTTATATAATATAGGTTCTTCTTATTATATTTATAATAATAGGGCTTCCTTTAGGGACTTTAAACCCCTAAAGAAAGGTAAAACTAGCCCTATAATTATAGTAGGAGGACCTATCTATCCTAAAGGAAGAGGCACCGCTGTTTTTAACGTTCTAGTTAAGAAAAATCCACTAGAATATAGGCCTCTAGCTCTATTAGATACCCTATATTTTCCTAGCATAGATACTAACCTAGTTAGTAGTTTATCCCACTATCTAAAGGGAGGATATCTAGCTAAAGACTAGCTATTCCTAGCTAATAAAAGCCCCTGTGGGTTATTAGAACCTGCTAAACATAGCTTTTTCTATAGATTAAGGGGCAACCTACTCCTAAAATCTGTAAGCATTTAACTTACCTCTCCTTTATAGGCTCTTAACGTTGCCATGAGGCCTATAAGACTTATTTAGGTTTTCCTACCCTATAGAGGTTTAAATTCCGCAGCCAGCGTTTCATCCCAAGGAATATTAACAAATCGAAGAACTAGATGCTAAAGAAGAAGAAGATTTAGCCCTATGTCCCACCGAAGCTCCTCCTAGTTAGGCATCTTCTATAGGGGATTTAGAAGGTCTATACCCTAATAACTTAGGTGATAATAGTGGCCGTCTAGTGCCCCTAGAGGCCTGTGATTCTTCAGAGGCCTAGCAACAGAGGAGCTAGGGGATAATAGCCCTAAATCTAAGCTAGATTCTAGTTATAAGAAGTTACTAGATTTAGCCCTTCTTTAGTATATTTAATTAGGCTATATAGGCCTCCCTTTACTAAAGAAATTATTAAAATTAGCTAAAGGGATCCTAATTTTCCGCTATTAAAGAAAAGGATTTTAACTACTTAGCTTGTACGCAATCTAAGGCTATTAGACAACCTAGTAAAAGACCTATCTAGGATCCCCTAGGGTTTTAGATATTCTAGAGGGAGATACGGTTAAAATTAACCCTATACCGCATAATAAGAAGGCCCTAGTCCTTATACTTATTAATTAAAAATCCTAGTATAAATAGTGCTTTCTATTAGCTAATAAAGAAGGTTAGACCCTTTATAATGCTATTAAGGGCTTCTTTAAGGCCCTAAAAATTAATATAACTTATATCCTAGGCACCTTTACTTTAACGGAGGCACTAAAATTAACAATAACCTCTAGCTATAGTTATCTTCTAAAGGAATTTATTTTAGCACCTCTTACCCCTATATTTATAAATAGAATAGGCTAGTTAAGAGGGCTATTAGGGTTATCCTAGACTAGCTTAGGGCTACACTTTAGTAGTCTAAGCTACCCCTATATCTATAGTCTTACATCCTTCTAGCTATAGTAGACTTAGTTAATATTACTGCTAATATAACTAAGCCCCTAACCCCTAAGTAGCTATATCTAGCTAACTTAGAGCCTAAGACCTCCTATAAGCCTGATTTCTTAAAGATTAAAGCTATAGGGTCTTATTATAAGGTTCTAATACCTCTAGAGCAGAGATCTAAGCTTTAAAAGCTAGCCCTAGGACTATCCTAGCTAGCTACTAGTTACTCTAGGTTCTAGTGTTTATCTTATTTATATTCCCTCTAAAAGGTTAGTTATAAAGACTAGCTTTATTAAAATTATAGAGGATATAGGCTCTATAGGGTCCCCTAAGCCTTTAGGGAGTGATCCTTTAGAGGAGAAGCCAATATCTCACAAGATAATCTAGAGGTTTAGGATAGTTATCTAAAGCCTCTAGCGCCCGCAGCGCCCACAGCGCCTATAATAATAACGCCCGCAGTGACTACATCGCCCGCAATAACCACTATAACGCCTATAACGCCCCTGTGCTACCCCTAGAGAGCCTAAGCTCTAGCGCCCCTAATAAGGGAGCTATTAAAAACCCGTTTTAGATTTAGATTCTTTAATTAATTCTAATTCTATAGATATTAATGATTTTAATATATCTTTATACGTTAAGGAGATATGCTTTAAGGTATAATAAAGGGCTAAATTATCTACTAATAATAACTTAGATACCCTAAGACCTAGAAATAAGCTTTAAAAAGCAAGGATAGTTAAAAATAGATAGATACTATATTTAGTGAATTTAAGTAGCTTCTAGCTACTAGAACCTTTAAATTTATAGGGGTAGACTAAGTCCCTAAGGGCTAGAGGGTTCTAAAGAATAGGCTTGTTTATAAGCTTAAAAAGGATAAAGAAAATAATCCTTTAAAATATAAGGCCTAACTTATTACTAAAGGGTTTATATAGATAGAAGGTTAAGATTATATTAAAACCTACGCTATAACTAGCATTCCCCTAGTTAGCGAATATTACTAGCCCTAGCTACTTGTAATAACTAGGAAGTTAAGTAAGTTAATTTTATAGGGGCCTTTTTAATAGTTTACTAAAGGAAGCTATCTATATGTAAATTCCTAATGGTTTTACTAAATTTGCCAAAGCCACGCCTAAAATAGCTAAATTACTTAAAAGTATAGCTATAAACCCTCTTAAAAGTAGGTTATTTTCCTATAAAAAGCTTTATATAGATTAAAATAAAGCTCTAGAGAGTAGTAGCAGGTTTTAAAGGACCTTCTTCGGAAGCTAGGCTTTTACCCCTTATATCTAACCTAGCTATCTTCTTTAACCTAGCTATATCTATATATATAGTGACTTATGTGGATAACTATCTTCTAATAGGACTAGACTTAGCCTATATTAATAGGTTAAAGAAATAGCTTTATAAAGCCTATCCTATAGAAGACCATAGGCTAGCTAAATTCTTTCTAGGTGTTTAAATCACTAGAAATTGAAAGAAAGGGACCCTAACTATCTATTAGTCCTAGTATATTTCTAAAGCCCTAGAAAGATTTAATATAAAGGATGCTAGGCCTATTAATATTCCACTTTAACCTAGAATTATAAAATAGGTAGCTAATTACCTAACTAAACCTCTTTCCCCCTAATTATAAGCTGTATTAGAGTATTATAAGGACTATTATATACCTAATGCTCCTTATAAGACCTAATATTACCTTTCTAGTTTAGTGGCTTTCTATAGCACTATCTAAGCTATATATAGAGCATTTAAATGCTTCTAAACATTTACTTAGGTACCTTTTAGGCTCTATAAGTTATTCTATAACCTATAGAAAGTCTAAGTTTACTACTAAAGCCTCTATAACCCTTATTAGCTTTTATAATAGTGATTTTACTAGTAATAAGTCCTTAAAATTAACCTATGCTTATTTATATAAGCTAGCTAAAGGACCTATTAGCTAGAAATTAAAGAAAGTAACTATAATAGCTTTATTTACATTAGAGGCTAAATCTAACGCCCTATGTGAAGCTATTAGGAAGCTAGAGTAGTTTTATAGCCTCTTTAAGGAAATAAAGCTACCTATAGCCCTCTAGTTCTAATTTTTAGTAATAACTAAGGCGCTATTATAATTACTAATAATCCTACTCTTTATAGTAAAACAAAGCATACCCTGCTAAAATTTAACTATACTAGAGAAAAGGTATAGAAGGGTATAGCTAAGGTTATCTATATTAGTACTAAGGAGATGCCTATAGACGGTTTAACTAAGCCCCTGCCTAATAATAAATTTTAATAATTTATCTAACTATTAGGTCTTATAAATATAAAGGCCTAGTTTAAAATTAACTAAAAAGTCAAAAAATCAAAAACAATAAAAACACTAGAATTCTATTAAAAAGTTATTAATTTTAGTTAAAAAGTTATTAGATTTATATTAGAATTTATAGTTAACTTAGATATCTATTAAAGAGCTAAGTCTAGGTATTAAATTAGTTACCTTATACTTTTCTAGAGGAGTGTTAAAATAATGCTATTTATAGCACTATTTTATAGGCCTACTAGTTACCTAGTTACGTTGTTATAACGTTAGTTACAAAGCGTTACTTATAGCGTTACCCGTAGCATTATTAGCTATGACCTACGTTGTCTCACAACTAACCCACGGCTTGTATAACTAAGCTAACTAGGTTACCCTATAGGAAGCTAAAATCAACTATAACTAGGGAACTAGTAGTTATATAAAGGCTAATGTATACTATTTAAATCCTTGAATTTTTCTGGATTTAATAGTATATTTTATTTATAGGGTTACATATTAAAGTGCTTAGTTAGGCCACGTCGGCAGCTAGATTGTATGGTTATGACTCGATTTTTACTTTTCCTATATAAATGAATTTTGTGGAAAATGAAAAGTAGCTCCTAAGACCCCTCTAGCAACCCTGTTCCTCTAATATAGTTAGTAGGTCTATAAGGGGACTTAGAAAATCCTCTTATTGCTCGTTAGACCGTTCGTATAACTAGAAATTAACTATATTTAACTATCTATGCTCTCTATCTTAAAGAATACAACGTATTATAGTGAATCTAGAAGCCGCCGCAACAGAATCTACTAGGGAGGTCTTCCTATCCCTCTAGCTAGATTCCCTTCCACTTTCAAAAGTTAATTTTATAGGGGCCTTTCTAAATAGCTTGCTAAAGGAAGCTATTTATATGTAAATTCTAATGCATTTACTAAATTCGCTAAAGCCACTATACTTAATATAACTAAATTACTTAAAAGTATAGTTATAAACCCTCTTAAAAGCAGGTTATTTTCCTATAAAAGGCTTTATATAGATTAAAACAAAGCTCTAGAGAGTAGTAGCAGGCTTTAAAGAACCTTCTTTAAAAGTTAGGCTTTCACCCCTTATATCTAACCTAGCTATCTTTTTAACCTAATTACATCTACATATATAGTAACTTATGTAGATAACTATCTTCTAATAGGACTAGATCTTAACTATATTAATAGATTAAAGAAGCAGCTTTATAAGGCTTACCCTATAGAAGACCATAGGCTAGCGGAATTTTTCCTAGGCGTTTAAATCACTAGAAATTAAAAGAAAGGGACCCTAACTATTCACTAGTCCTAATATATTTCTAAAGCCCTAGAAAAGTTTAATATAAAAGATATAAGGCCTATTTAAATTCCCCTATAACCTAGAATTATAAAATAGGTAGCTTACCTAACTAAACCTCTTTTACCCCCTAATCACAAGCTATATTAGAGTATTATAGGGACTATTATATACCTAATGCTCCTTATAAGACCTAATATTGCCTTTCTAGTTTAGTAGCTTTCTATAGCGCTATCTAAGCTATTTATAGAGTATTTAAATACTTCTAAATATTTACTTAGGTACCTTTTAGGCTCTATAAGTTATTCTATAACTTATAGAAGGTCTAAACCTACTTTAGATACCTCTACAACCCTTATTAGTTTTTATAATAGTAACTTCGCTAGTAATAGGTCTTTAAAATTAACCTATGCTTATCTATATAAGCTAGCTAAAGGCCCTATTAGCTAGGAATTAAAGAAAGTAACTATAATAGCTTTATTTACATTAGAGGCTAAATCTAATACCCTATGTGAAGCTATTAGGGAGCTAGAGTGGTTTTATAGTCTTTTAAGGAAATAAAGCTGCCTATAGCCCCTCTAGTTCTGATTTTTAGTAATAACTAAGGCGCTATTATAACCGCTAATAACCCTGCTTTACATAGTAAAATAAAGCATACCCTACTAAAATTTAACTATACTAGAGAAAAGGTATAAAAGGGTATAGCTAAGGTTATTTATATTAACACTAAAGAGATACCTATAGATAGTTTAACAAAGCCCTGCCTAATAATAAATTTTAATAAGTTATTAAACTATTAGGCCTTACAAATATAGAGGCCTAGATTAATAAAATCAATAAAAAGTTAAAAATCAAAAAACTAATAAAACACTAGAATTCTATTTAAAAGTTATTAATTTAGTTAAAAATTTACTTAGAATTATATTAGAATTTATAGTTAACTTAGATATCTATTAAAGAGCTAAGTCTAGGTATTAAATTAGTTACCTTATACTTTTCTAGAGGAGTGTTAAAATAATGCTATTTATAGCACTATTTTATAGGCTTACTAGTTGCCTAGTTGCGTTATTATAACGTTAGTTATAGGCGTTGCTTATAGCGTTAGTTATAACCTGCGTTGCCTATAACTAACCCATAGGCTTATATAACTAAGCTAACTAGGTTACCCTATAGGGAAGCTAAAATTAACTATAACTAGGAACTAGTAGTTGTATAAAAGGCTAACGTATACTATTTAAATCCTTGAATTTTTCTGGATTTACTAGTATATTTTATTTATAGGGTTATATATTAAAGTGCTTAGTTAGGCTATGTAGGTAGCTAGATTATATAGTTATAAGTTAATTTTTATTTTCCTATATAAATAAATTTTATAGAAAATAAAAAGTAGCTCCTAAGACCCCTCTAGTAACCTATTTCCTCTAATATAGTTAGTAAGTCTATAAGGGGACTTAGAAAATCCTCTTATTGCTTATTAGACTATCTATTAGTTAGGAATTAACTATATTTAACTATCTATATTCTCTATCTTAAAGAATCTACCGTAATCTAGTTATCTAGAAGCCACTGCAAAGGAATCTACTAGGAGGTCTTCCTATCCCTCTAGCTAGATTCCCTTCCATATCCAATAAGTAGTAATTAAGTAGCTAAGTTATAGGGATAAAATTACTCTTTATAAATAGGGTATAGTAAGATTTTAAAATAAGGTTATATTATTCCTATAATCTATAGCATAGCTACCTAGCACCTATTATTCTATAGCTATATTAGCCCTAGTACCCTTAGTTATATTTTTAACTATATTTTTAGTAGTTAGCATAGAAGCAAGTGCTAGAGCCTTTATAGCCTTTATTGGATATGGAAGGGGAATCTAGCTAGAGGGATAGGAAGACCTCCTAGTAGATTCCTTCGCAGCGGCTTCTAGATAACTAGATTACAGTAAATTCTTCAAGATAGAGAGCATAGATAGTTAAATATAGTTAATTCTAACTAATAGACAGTCTAATAAGTAATAAGAGGATTTTCTAAGTCTCTTATAGACTTACTAATAATATTAGAGGAAACAGGTTACTAGAGGAGTCTTAGGAGCTACTTTTATTTTCCGTAAAATTTATTTATATAGGAAAAATAAAAATTAACTTATAACTATATAATCTAGCTACCTACGTGGCCTAACTAAGCACTTTAATAAGTTACCCTATAAATAAAATATACTATTAAATCCAGAAAATTCAAGGATTTAAATAGTATACATTAGCCTTTATATAACTACTAGTTCCTAGTTATAGTTAATTTCAGCTTCCCTATAGGGTAACCTAGTTAGCTTAGTCATATAAGCCTATGGGTTAGTTGTAGGTAATGCAGGTTATAACTAACGCTGCAAGCAACGCCTGTAACTAACGTTGTAACAACGCAACTAGGCAACTAGTGGGCCTATAAAATAGTGCTATAAATAGCATTATTTTAACAGCCTTATTATTAGAGTTATCTTTATCTCTATATATATATATATAAAGCTCTTTAGGGAGTTCTATAGGACTAACCTAAGTAGGAAGCATAGAGATATAAGGGGTAAACTAGTAGCAAGTTAGTAAAGTATTAGCTATAGAGACTTAGTAAACTTACTATAGGAATATTCTTAGCTAGGAATTATAAACTATTTATAATATTAATTTATACCTTAAGATTAGTAGTATTAAAGAGCTAAGATATAGTAGTATACTTATTAGCCTTTACCTTATAAGTAGCCTTAGTAGTTAAATAAGCTTATTAGATATAACTATATTTATTAGCGTTTTTATAGTAAGTAAAGTATTATTTAATTTATATTTAGCTTAGATAAGAGCCTAGTAGTATATTAGTAGCTACTAAGTATATAAGAAATAGGGATATACTTACCTTATTAAGATAGTATAAACTCTCCTTAGGGTTAGAGATAGCTTTAATAATTTTAAAAAGCTTTTAGTAAAGCTTTATAATTCTAACTAAACACTAGTAGGGTATTAGTAGCTTATAAGCTATATCTAAAAGAAATAAATATATACTAATATATACTTTATTATTTTATATATAGTAAGTGTATTTTATAGAGTTAGCTACTAAAGGTTAGTAATAGTAAGAGATAAGTAAGTAGTAAGTTTATATAGAGAGAGTTATTATATTTAGTAGGAATAGGTTTCCTCTTTATAAGATATTAAGGAATTTTATATATGCTATCTTTAGGAAGAATATTCTACATTACTACTTACTAGGCATAGCGCATATATAGAATTTTAGTATTACTATTTATAACTATTCTTTCTTAAGGAGACTTCTTAGGAGACTTCTTAGGCAGCGGAGTAGAAGGACTAGGAGTTATTACTTAAACAGTAAATATAGTTAGCTAGCAGCGAGTTAGCTATAAGAGACTAGGTAGGAACTATAAGAGAAAGGGAAAGAACTAATGATTTTAGCAAGGATAGATAATAGAGAGTAAGGATAATAATATAACGCTAGAGAATGTTAGTAACTACTATATAATAGTAGTAGTAAGGCTACTATTAAGTAAGTAGGGGTAACTTATAATATCTAAGAGGGATATAGAAGAGAGAAAGTGTGTAAAAGGGGAAAAATTAGTCTCTTTTATATTAACCCTAGACCCCTTAAGTAATTTACACGCTATATATAGGTAAGCTAGGAATTATAATATTTATTATTATAGCTACTACTATTAAATATATATACTAGCTATAAATATATAGTAAGCTTACTATAATTTCTTTAGGACTTATAAATAAACCTATTTAGATAAATAGTGTCTTATACCTTATTTATTTAAACTAATTATAAAATTTAATATAGGGTATTTACTCTTTTAGAACTAGCCTTATAGTAGTTAAGAGCACTTACTTTACTATATTAAAGTAGTAGGTATATTACTATTTAAAGTTATTAGGTATAGTAAGGAAATATTTATAACCTAATATTATTAATATTATTATTTTTTAATAATATATTAACCTATAAAAATTATAATAACCTTAACTCTCCTATTAGATTAGTTACTATTTATAAGTTCTTATATAGTAAATACACCCTAAGCTAGTAGCTTATTATATAATTAAGGGTAATTTTATATAAAAGGGATATTATATTAGGAGTATAGAGATTAGAGATAGGGTAATTATATAGTAGAGTTTTAGAAGAACCTTAGACCCCTAAGATAGTAAAGGGACTAGCTAGCTACTAGAGAGCTATATGCCTACTAGGTAGGGTATTTAGTAAAGACTACCTATATAGAATATAGGAGGTTAGAGTTTAAAACCTTTATGCACTAGCCTCTAGGCAGCACATATCTAGTAGTAACTGCGAATCTTAGCCTTCACTCTGTTCATTATCAATCCTAACCGAAGTCGTGACAGAAGATATATAACTTCCTAATGCTAAAGATTAACCTTTTCTAGAATAAGTGTAATAGACTTAACCTTCTATAGGAATATCTATATAAGGCCCTTCTAGTTATACTTATAGGCAATGCTAAATAATACTACCTTAACTATCTAGCGAATAAGAACTTTAGTTATAAATAAATAGTTAATAATATCTATTAACGCTTTAAAACAGAGAGTAATTAATAATTCTATTGCTAAGAATAGAATAATATAACTCTTAAAAGCATTATTAATTAGAATTCTAATAAATCTAAGCTAGATTATCTTAAGATTTTACTTATAACTCTTAAACGTGTTTATAGAGGATTATTTCCCCTAGTAATAGTTAATATAGAGCTTTATTATTAAACCTTAAGTGTAATCTCTAGTGTTCCTAAATATAGGCAAGCTAAATACAATTACTTACTAGGCTTTAAAGGACTTTTAGAAGACTTCTAAAATTAATCTCTATTACTAAAGCTAATAAAGTAGCTACCTAATTTACTTAACACACTACTAACACTACTAATGCTAAAGACTTAGAGGTAATATTTATAGACTAATATTATAACTATCTATATAACTAATAAGGTTATAGCAGAGGCTATAGCTATTATAACTAAGGCTATAATAATAGTAGATATTATGTTTATAATAAGAATAGTTATTAGTTAATAAACTACTTAGAGAAAGACTAATAGTAAGCAAGAGATTAATAGTAGAAAAATAAGAGGCACTAAACACTACTAATAGAGAGGAAGTACTAAGCCTTTCTTACTGCCTATAAAGGCTAAGAAGAGATAGATAATCTTACTAATATAGCATAGGAATTAGCTAAAACTTTTATTAAATCTAATAAAGATAAGGATAATAATAATAATACTAAGGATACTAACATGTTAAAGTATAATTACCTAAGTATTACGTAATTCTTTACATTAGGGCCCTAACTAAATAATAATAATATTATTATAACACTAAGAGACTAAGCCTTCTAATATGCCTACCTTAAGAATAATCCCTATAATAAGAAGAAGATATTATATATTTTAGAGGAATATTACTCTAAAGAAGTCTTTAGAGGTTTACTCCTAATATAGAAGCATTAGGTATATTAATAGTAGGAATTAGGTAAGTATAAGCTCTATAGAAGTTAATGCTATTATTAAAGATTAAGTTAACCCTAGAGAAAAGAATCTAATTTAGTGCTAGAGATATAATTATATAAGGAGTAATCCACGTGCTAACTAAGTTAGGCTAAATCTCTTTCTATGTGATTAACACACACATACCCTTCTTATTCTCTTTAGATAATATAGATAGGTTACGCGTTAAGGTTAATAACCTTACTAATATTCTTATCTAAGGTAATAAGATTATGCCTATTATTAGGAAATAGGGATATCGTTAGTAAACTCTAGAAGCTAAAGAAACGGTTATATTCTATCTATTAGAAATAGAAATCTATTAATTATATTATTAATTTAGTTACCTATTAGTCTAATAGCTTATAAAGATACTATAATAAGCTAGTTATAAAGTTAAGAGTAAAGCTATTAAGCGCTTAACTAAAATCTATTACTATTATTAAATAAATAGGAAAGCCTAGTGTAAGGGCTTAGGCTTTGCCTAAGCATTCACTATAGTGCACACAGTGGGGATAGTCTTAAGCAGGCAAGGATATAGAAAAGGGGGCTAATATAAGGCAGCTAGGGGGTATAAGGGGCTCTAGTAAGGATAGGTTTCTTACCTTCTTCTTTCCTTTCCTTAAGTTTCTTAATATTATACTAATACCCTATTATAGTTACCTAGGGGCTAGTCCTTAATAATTAAGAAACTTCCTTTAGTCTTATAATAGCTACTAAAAGATATAATAAATATACTAATAGATATATTAATAGATTTAATAAGTATACTTTAACTATAGGATTAACCTAGCTAGGGGATAGTTACTCCTCTATCTAACGCTATAGTACTATAGGTAGCTTAGTAAGCCTAATTTAAAACACTCTAACTTATACTAAGTAAGTAAATAATAGAGATTATATACCTCTAGGAGTAAGTAAATATAAATTATATAAGACCCTTAACTTAATTACCCCCTATAGCCTAGCCTAGTGCTTTAATAGTTAACCTTATATTACTCCCCCTTTAATTTAGTCCTTACTATACCTAAAATAAAATAGAAACTAATACCTATAGGTAACTTATATAATAGTAATAAGGCTTTATTTACTATATAGAGGCTTCTAATAAAGTATAAGTTATAGGTAAATAAGGACTTTATTAGTACTAATAAGGATAGATAGATATTTATTTACTAGAATCTCTTCTCTAAGGTATAATCCTAGGTAGCTACTTACTTTAAGTCTAGTAGCTTTATTACTTTTAATTCTATAGACTTCCTAGAATACCTTAGGACTATATTCTCTAACCTATATAGATAGGAGATAGCCCTTATAGAGCTTAACTAAATAGAATAAGGACTAGGGAGGTATTTTCTATGTTTTTATTTACTTTATAAAAAGCTCTTAATAGTAGGAGAGGAACGCTAGGGGATAATATAAAGCTAGTGAAGCTTTAATATACGCTTAATAAGCATTTAAGAGAGATTAGCATAGGTTAGGGTGTTAGCTATCTTAATTAGCATATAGCTATTATATAGTATTATAAAATTATAGTTAACATTAAGGCCCTTGCCCTAGAGGATAAGTACTAGATTTAATATAGACTTTAATAGGCTAAGTGTTAAGGACTAGCCCCTAGGCGACTGCGATAGGGCGTTAGTATAATATTAAGAAACTTAAGGAAAGGAAAGAAGAAGGTAAGAAACCTATCCTTACTAGAGCCCCTTATACCCCTTAGCTACCTTATATTAGCCCCTTTTCTATATCCTTACTTACTTAAGACTATCCTTACTTATATATATTATAGTAAATACTTAGGTAAAGCCTAAGCCCTTATATATACCCTTACTCCTCCCCCTCTTACTACCCTTAACTATAGTTAATATAGGTATTTACCCCCTTAATATATTATAGGAACCTATTATTTTAATATTAGGTTTAGGTAGGGTATATAATATATTCTCCTAGCCTTATATTATTATTATATTAATAGTAGCCTTACCCTTACTAATATATAACTTATCCTTTACTAGTGTAAAACCCTTACTTATTACTTACTATTTATTTTTATTATATAACCTTACCTTTCTTATATAAAATTTTCCTAAAATATTATAATACTATTACTCCTTCCTATCCTACTATTAAAAATACTCTTTATTTACCTATTAGACTCTTACTAAATATAGCCTAATATAGTAATCCTTATAGTATTCCCCTATATACTCTAGCTACCCTTACTACACTACTTACCTAATCTATTAGCAAGTTCCTTATTAAGGAAACTTAGATAATAAGGATTATACTACTCCTAAGTAGTTTTCTAGCCTTATAAGCTATATATTAAAAATACCTTACTATAGGCATACTAAATTACTACCCTCCTAAAAGTAGCTAGTCCTACCCTTATATTAGTAAAATTATATAACCTATATCTAGTTAACTAGGTTCCTATTAGCTAACCCCTAGCTCTAATATTATTTAAAAGACCTTAAGGCTATAATTACCTTAGGGATATATATTATTATATCTAGTATTATAAGGACTATAATAACTAAGAAAAAATACTAATGCTATCCTAGGGCTTCTATGCCCTTATTAGTTAATAGAATACCCTTTTAAACTAAGCCTAATTTAATCTAGCACTAGTTTATTTAGCCCTTAGGCTACCTTTTTCTCTAACTCTCTTACTATAAATATAACTAGGCTTAAAGTTATTCTCTTTAGTAGTAGTAGCCCTATAGGTAGCTATAGTATAGGAAACTTTATATAATAAGTTATAAGTATTCTATTCTAATAAAACTAGTAGATTATAGGTAGTCTAAACTCTATATACTAAGAATATTATAACTAATTTATATGCCTCCTTAAGGCTCTCTTACCTTACTACTATAGTAGTAGCTAGGGCTATTAATTTATTAAGTTTAAAGATAAATTACTCTTTTACTACTACTAAGAATACTCTAACTTAAAGCTAAGTTAAGTCTAGCTAACTATTATACTAATTATACCCTAGGTAGTAGCTATCCTATAGTAATAAATACTACCTAATATCTATTTCCTACTAGAGGTTAACCTAGAGATAGGCTACCCCTAGCCTACACTTACTTTATATTTACTAATTACTATTTTACTCCTACTATCTAGAACTATAGTAATAGCTATCCTATCTATTATAATACTATTTATATCCCTACTAGATATAAGGTAATACTAATTAATATCCTATCTAATAGTAATAATAACCTATTTAATAGTATAGATAACCCTTATACTATAGGGGATAAAGGATTCTAAGTTTATTTTAGTAGCTAAAATAAGTTAATAAGGTTTAGATTAGGTATACTTTATATACTATTAGAAGTCTCTATAGGTAAATAAGTAGTTTATAATTAATTTAGTTTATTATTATATTATATATCTCCTTACTTTACTTTAAACTTATTAAGGGCTTATATTTATATTATACTCTCTAGTAATTTCTATATTAGCTATATATAACTTACTTACTTAACTAGTATATTATATCTCCTACCCTAGCCTAAGGTATTCTAGGCTACTAAGATCTATTTAACTTAATATTCCTCTATAAGCTTATTATTATCCTTTACTAGGACCTATTCTAGTCCTAGGTAAGAGTCCTAGAGTCTCTAGCTAGGGAGAGGGTTCTTTATAGCCTATTTAATAAGGTTTATATAGAAAACTAGGTAAATACCCCTTAGAATATTTAACTATACTATAAGTAATATTAGTACTTCTATAACTATATACTTTACTATAACCTAATTAAGTTTTATAAGGAATAGTTTATCTTAATATTCTTAAGTAAAAACTATATCTTATTTTTAACTTAAAACTATTTTACTAGCTATTAAGAAGCTAATATAGTATCCTACTATTTTTATTAAATATAAGCTATTATAGCTTATACTAGGTAAGTACTCTCTTATAGGTACTTAAGGAATTATATAGCTTATCCTTTAGGTATTATTATAAAGGTAAACTAGTCTAGTTATAACTAGATTAGCTTTAAGTTATAGCTATATAGTAACTTATTTAGGCTAACTCCTATTATAAAAAAACCTATTATTAATTATAAGCTAGTAAGCTACTAAATACTCTAGCTAATTAAACTATAAGAAGGAGACTATAATATATAATATTACCTATATCTCTTAGTTTACTTACTTTATATTACTATTAGTCTATAGGTAGTATAATATAAAAAGTAGCTAGTCTATCCTAATATAAGAGTATAATATTATCTAAAATTTTCCTAGCTAGTCTAACCCTTAATTTATAATAATAAATTAGGAAATCCTTAAAACCTTTACTAAACTATTTTAAATTATTTTATATACTCCTTAGCCTTAATAAAGGTTATAGCTTTTAACTATATAAACTTTAAGAGTCTATTTATAATAACTATAAGGTACTATAGCCTCTTTAGGGATATTACTAGTAAGTTTATTATAAAGTTAATAGAAATCTATAACTAAAACTAATTAAAGATAGGTAAAGGCTTTAGTAAGCCTTAATATTATTAATAACTCTTATAATTACTAAAATAATAGTAATTATAAATAAGCTAAGTAATATTCTATAATATCCTATTCTAATAGAATTATTATTATAAAATTTAAAATATAGTATTATAACCTAGGTGCCTTACTACTAGTAAGTTATAGTATTATTATATAAGGGTTATTATAAAGGGTTTCTAAGCTAGAACCTAAGTATAGCCCCTAAACTAAAGTACCTTATATATACTTATAAAATAATTTATAACCTATTCCTTATTAGTACCTTAGGGGAAACTTTTAACCCCTTTTCTAAATAGTCCTTAATTAAATACTATATATAAGGTCTAATATAATAGCTTAGTTCTATAGAGTCTAAAGGTACTTAGTAATAAAAAAGCCTCCCTTACTAGTAGTAGTAGTATATATATAAGGTATAGTACTAGGCTAGTACTATCCTTTATACCTTTAGTAATAGTAAGAGTTATATAATAGTAATAGGCTATAGAATATACCCTATTCTTAAAGCTAATTTATTCTAGTCCTATTCCTCTAGAAAGGGTATTTAAGTATTAAGCTTATATACTAGGCTTATAATAAAGGTAAAAGTTAAATAATATAAGTATATTTACTTACTAAGCCTATCTTTTTAATATTAACTAAGAAGTTATAAAGTATTCTAAGTTCTTATAATTTATATAAATAATAAATAAATAGAATATACCCTAAAGCTTTACTAACTATACCTTAAGGTAAGAGATAATAATAAGTAATTCCTTATTATAAATTATATAGTTTTTCTATAAGGATATAAGACTAGTAAAATAGTAAGTAACTAAGTATAAGATACTATTAGGACCTTATTATAAGAAGCACTTACTAAGGGCTTTACCTAAGTAATTAGCTTTTACTACTATTAGGTAATCTAAGTTTTATTATACTAGCACTAGGTATATAATAAAGGTATCTTTTAATCTCTTAAAGGCCTTATTCTCTTTAAATCCCTATTAGAAAGGAATATTTCTCTTAGTAAGTTATATTAGTAAAGCTACTATCTCTAAGAAGTTACTAATAAAATTATAGTAAAAATTTATAAATCCTAGGAAGCTATAAACCCTATATAGTTTTATAAGTATTACCTATTTCCTTATAGCTATAATCTTTATAGGATCTAGGTAAATTAAGTGTCTTACTATAATAATATATCCTAAGTACTAAACCTCTTTTATAGTAAATATAGATTTATTAAGGTTAAGGTATAAGCCTATAGCCCTTAAGTAGCTAAGAACTAACTAAACCTTAGCTATATAATCCTTTCTTAATCCCCTAAGTAAACTAGAATATTATTAAGGTAAGCTATAATAAAGTTCCCTAATATATCCCCTAAGGATTTATTAATATAGCACTAAAAGGTTACTAGTACGCTAGCTAAGCTAAAGGGGTAAACTAGCTATTTAAATAAGCTAAACCTTATATAAAACACTATAAGGTACTTCTTACCCTTAGCTATTTATAGTTTATAAAATACTATATAAATATTTACCTTTATAAACTAATATACCTAGGATAAAGAGTTTAATATCTTTTTAATTAGTAAGAGAGAGTAATAGTCTTATATTATTATCTTATTAAGAGTATAATAGTTTATATAAAAACACTATCCCTTATTTACCTTTTTAATAAGAAAGATAGGAGCTATAGCTAATAAGGAGTTAGTATAAATCTAATCCTTATTTATTAAGTCTATAATTTAGTATTAAACCTTTAAGAGCTAATCCTATAGTATATTATATAATAGTCCCTATAGGAGTATTAGTTTAAACCTATTTAGGTTCTTATATATATATATATAGTAATTAAGAGAACCCTATAAGAGGGTAATCTATTAGCCTTAGCCTTATTAAAGAGGTTTATAAAGTTCTCTAACTCCTTAGGTAGTGTTAATATATTAGGGCTAGCTAGCTTTATCTTAGGCACTATAATCTATAGTATTATTATTATCTCCTTTAAGCTTATAGTAATAAACCTTATAGTAGTGTCCTTATTTTATTATACCTTATATACCTTAGTAATATAAAGGGATCTAATAATTCCCTATACTAGTGCCTTTACTACCTAAGTAAAGGCCTTAGAGATATAAAGGCCCTCTATAGCTTTAATAACTAGTTATTATTTTACTATATAAATTACTATATTACACTACTTTAACTAAGGTATTTTAAATATTATATCCTAAGTAAGACCTAGGATAATATATAAGTATATAAATAACTCCTAGCTATTTATATTAATTCTAGTATATACTATATAGGTTATAAAAGAGATATTTTCCTTAACTTACTTCCCTCTCTTTTTATTTTTACTATAATATAAATATACCTTTATTTTAGTAACTATATAAGCTTTAGGCTAAGCTATCTTACTACTAATTTACTTATAGTACTATAGTAATTATAACTATAATTAACTTAGATATTAATAAAATAATATATATTAAAGAGTATAGAAATTAAGAATAGTAGTTAGTTTATATATTATACTATATCCTATTTTATCTCTATATAGTAGTTATAATTATCCTATATTATAGTAGTTAACTAGCTTATTTACCCCTATATAAGACTTTACTTAGGGGCTACTTATTTTCTATAAGGGGAATATTTACCTCCTTATTTATGCTTTTCTTATTTACCCTAGATATATTAATACTAACCTATAGGTAATAAGGTAGGAGAAAAGTACACTCCTAGATAAAGTAGTCCTTAGATTTATAATAAAGGTAGTATCTCTCTTAATAGTGTCTAGCTAAAACTACTTCTAATACCTATTTAGCCTATTATATATTTATAGTAGTTTTTATCTCCTTTTCCTTCTTAGCTAGCTTATTTTATATCCCTAGCTAGGTTCCTACTATATAAACCCCTATTATTAGAGTATTACCCTTATAGTTAGTTAGGGTTAAGGACTTAGCTTATTAAAGTCTATATTAGGTCTAGTACTTATCCTCTAGGGTAAGGGCCTTAATATTAACTATAATTTTATAATACTATATAATAGCTATATACTAATTAAGATAGCTAATACCCTAACCTATACTAATCTCTCTTAAATACTTATTAAGTGTATATTAAAGCTTTACTAGCTTTATATTATCCCCCTAGTATTTCTCTCTTACTATTAAGAGCTTTTCTATAAAGTAAATAAAGAATATAGAAAATACTTTCCTAGTCCTTATTCTATTTAGTTAAGCTTTATAAGGGCTATCTCCTATTTATATAAGTTAGAGAATATAGTCCTAAGGTATTCTAGGAAGTTTATAGGATTAAAAGTAATAAAGCTACTAGACTTAAAGTAAGTAGCTACCTAGGATTATACCTTAGAGAAGAGGTTCTAGTAAATAAATATTTATTTATCCTTATTAGTACTAATAAAGTTCTTATTTACCTATAACTTATACTCTATTAGAAGCCTCTATATAGTAAATAAAGCCTTATTATTATTATATAAGTTACTTATAGGGATTAGTTTCTATTTTATTTTAGATATAGTAAGGACTAAATTAGGGGAGGGAGTAGTATAAGATTAACTATTAGAGCACTAGGCTAGGCTATAAGGGTAATTAAGTTAAGGGTTCTATATAATTTATATTTACTTACTCCTAGAGGTATATAATCTCTATTATTTACTTACTTAGTATAAGTTAGAGTATTTTAAATTAGGCTTACTAAGCTACCTATAGTACTATAGTGTTAAATAAAGGAGTAACTATTCCTAGCTAGGTTAATCCTATAGTTAAAGTGTGCCTATTAAATCTATTAATATATCTATTAGTATATTTATTATATCTTTTAGTAGCTATTATAAGACTAAAGGAAGTTTCTTAATTATTAAGGACTAGCCCCTAAGTAACTATAATAAGGCATTAGTATAATATTAAGAAACTTAAGGAAAGGAAAGAAAAGGTAAGAAACCTATCCTTACTAGAGCCCCTTATACCCCCTAGCTGCCTTATATTAGCCCCTTTTCTATATCCTTGCTTGCTTAAGACTGTCCCCACTTGTGTGCACTATAGTGAATGCTTAGGCAAATCCCAAGCCCTTACACTAAGTCCTTAACCCTAACTAACCATAAGGGTAATACTCTAATAATAGGGGTTTGCATAGTAGGAACCTAGCTAAGGAAGTAAAATAAGCTAGCTAAGAAGGAGAAGGAGATAAAGGCTACTATAAATATATAATAGGCTAAATAGGTATTAGAAGTAGTTTTAGCTAGATACTATTAAGAGGGATACTACCTCTATTATAAATCTAAAGACTATTTTATCTAGGAGTATACTTTTCTCTTACCTTACTACCTATAGGTTAGCGTTAATATATCTAGGGTAAATAAGGAAAGCGTAAATAAAGAGGTAAATATTCTCCCTATAGAAAATAAGTAGCCCTTAAGTAAAGTCTTATATAAGGGTAAATAGGCTAGTTAACTACTATAATATAGGATAATTATAACTACTATATAAAGATAAAATAGGGTATAGTATAATATATAAACTAACTACTATTCTTAATTTCTATACTCTTTAATATATATTATTTTATTAATATCTAAGTTAATTATAGTTATAATTACTATAGTACTATAAGTAAATTAGTAGTAAGATAGCTTAGCCTAAAGCTTATATAGTTACTAAAATAAAGGTATATTTATATTATAGTAAAAATAGAAAGGAAAGGGAAGTAAGTTAAGAAAAATACCTTTTCTATAACCTATATAGTATACACTAGAATTAATATAAATAGCTAGGAGTTATTTATATACTTATATATTATCCTAGGTCTTACTTAGGATATAATATTTAAAATACCTTAGTTAAAGTAGTGTAATATAGTAATTTATATAGTAAAATAATAACTAGTTATTAAAGCTATAGAGGGCCTTTATATCTCTAAGGCCTTTACTTAGGTAGTAAAGGCACTAGTATAGGGAATTATTAGATCCCTTTACGCTACTAAGGTATATAAGGTATAACAAAATAAGGACACTACTATAAGGTTTATTACTATAAGCTTAAAGGAGATAATAATAGTACTATAAATTATAGTGCCTAAGATAAAGCTAGCTAGCCCTAATATATTAATATTACCTAAGGAGTTAGAGGACTTTATAGATCTCTTTAATAAGGCTAAGGCTAATAGATTACCCCTTATAGGGGTTCTCTTAACTACTATATATATATATATAAGAATCTAGATAGGTCTAAACTAATACTCCTATAGGGATTATTATATAATATACTATAAGATTAGCTCTTAGAGATTTAATACTAGATTATAGACTTAATAAATAGGGATTAGATTTATACTAGCTTCTTATTAGCTATAGCTTCTATTTTTCTTATTAAAAAGGTAAATAAGGGATAGTGTTTTTATATAAACTATTACACTCTTAATAAGATAATAATATAGGACTATTACCCTCTCTTACTAATTAAAGAGATATTATACTCCTTATCCTAGGTATATTAGTTTATAAAGGTAAATATTTATATAGTATTTTATAAACTATAGATAGCTAAGGGTAAGGAGTACCTTATAGTATTTTATATAAGATTTAGCTTATTTAAATAGCTAGTTTATCCCTTTAGCTTAGCTAGTATACTAGTAACCTTTTAGTATTATATTAATAAATCCTTAGGGATATATTAGAGAACTTTATTATAGCTTACCTTAATAATATCCTAGTTTACTTAGGGGGTTAAGGAAGGATTATATAGCTAAGGTCTAGTTAGTTTTTAGCTACTTAAGGCTATAGGCTTATACCTTAACCTTAATAAATCTATATTTACTATAAAAGAGATTTAGTACCTAGGATATATTATTATAGTAAGATACTTAATTTACCTAGATTTTATAAAGATTATAGCTATAAGGGAATAGGTAGTACCTATAAAACTATATAGGGTTTATAGCTTCCTAGGATTTATAAATTTTTACTATAATTTTATTAGTAACTTCTTAGAGATAGTAGCTTTACTAATATAACTTACTAAGAGGAATATTCCTTTCTAATAGGAATCTAAGGAGAATAAGGCCTTTAAGAGGTTAAAAGATACCTTTATTATATACTTAGTACTAGTATAATAAGACTTAGACTACTTAATAGTAATAAAAGCTAATTACTTAGGTAAAGCCCTTAGTAAGTGCTTCTTATAATAAGGTCCTAATAGTATCTTATACTTAGTTACTTACTATTTTACTAGTCTTATACCCTTATAAAAGAACTATATAATTTATAATAAGAAACTACTTACTATTATCTCTTATCTTAAGGTATAATTAGTAAAGCTTTAAGGTATATTTTATTTATTTATTATCTATATAAATTATAAGAACTTAGAATACTTTATAACTCCTTAGTTAATATTAAAGAGATAGGCTTAGTAAGTAAATATACTTATATTATTTAACTTTTACCTTTATTATAGGCCTAGTATATAAGCTTAATACCTAGATACCCTTTTCTAGAGGGAATAAGACTAGAATAGATTAGCTTTAAGGATAGGGTATATTCTATAGCCTATTACTATTATATAACTCTTACTATTACTAAAGGTATAAAAGATAGTACTAGCTTAGTGCTATACCTTATATATATACTACTACTACTAGTAAGGAGGCTTTTTTACTACTAAGTACCTTTAAACCCTATAGAACTAAGCTATTATATTAGACTTTATATATAGTATTTAATTAAGGACTATTTAGGAAAGGGTTAAAAGTTTCCCTAAGGTACTAATAAGGAAATAGATTATAAATTATTTTATAAGTATATATAAGGCACTTTAGTTTAGGGGCTATACTTAGGTTCTAGCTTAGAAACCCTTATAATAACCCTTATATAATAATACTATAACTTACTAGTAGTAAAGCACCTAGGTTATAATACTATATTTTAAATTTTATAATAGTAGTTTTATTAGAATAGGATATTATAGAATATTACTTAGCTTATTTATAACTACTATTACTTTAGTAATTATAAGAGTTATTAATAGTATTAAGGCTTACTAAAGCCTTTACCTATTCTTAATTAGTTTTAGTTATAGATTTCTATTAATTTTATAATAAACTTACTAGTAATATCCCTAAAGAGACTATAGTATCTTATAGTTATTATAAATAAACTCTTAAAGTTTATATAGTTAAAAGCTATAATCTTTATTAAGGCTAAGAAGTATATAAAGTAGTTTAAGATAGTTTAGTAAAGGTTTTAAGGATTTCTCTAATTTATTATTATAGATTAAGGGTTAGACTAGCTAGGAAAATTTTAGATAATATTATACTTCTATATTAAAATAGACTAGTTACTTTCTATATTATATTACCTATAAACTAATAATAGTATAGAGTAAGTAAACTAAAAGGTATAAGTAATATTATATATTATAGTCTCCTTCTTATAGTTTAATTAGCTAGAGTATCTAGTAGCTTACTAGCTTATAATTAATAATAGGTTCTCTTTATAATAGAAGTTAGCTTAAATAAGTTACTATATAGCTATAACTTAGAGCTAATCTAGTTATAACTAAACTAGTTTACCTTTATAATAATACCTAAAGGATAAGCTATATAATTCCTTAAGTACCTATAAAAGGGTACTTACCTAGTATAAGCTATAATAGCCTATATTTAATAAAAATAGTAAGATATTATATTAGCTTCTTAATAGCTAGTAAAATAGTTTTAAGTTAAAGATAAGGTATAGCTTTTACTTAAGAATATTAAGATAAACTATTTCTTATAAAAACTTAATTAGGTTATAGTAAAGTATATAGTTATAGAAATACTAATATTACTTATAGTATAGTTAGATATCCTAAGGGTATTTACCTAGTTTTCTATATAAACCTTATTAAATAGGCTATAAAGAACCCTCTCCTAGCTAGAGACTCTAGGACTCTTACCTAGGACTAAAATAAGTCCTAGTAGAGAATAATAATAAGCTTATAGAGAAATATTAAGTTAAATAGATCTTAGTAGCCTAGAATACCCTAGGCTAGGGTAGGAGATATAATATACTAGTTAAGTAAGTAAGTTATATATAGCTAATATAAAAACTACTAAAGAGTATAATATAAATATAAGCCCTTAATAAGTTTAAAGTAAAGTAAGAAAATATATAATTATAAGGGCTTAGGCTTTGCCTAAGCATTAGCTAAAACGTAGGCATTAGGGGGCTAATAGGAAGCAACAAGGGGGACGGAAGGTCTAGAGATAAGGGACAAAAGAAAGGAGAAAGGAGAATAGAAGGAATAAGGAAGGGGATAGAAGAATTAGAAATAAGGCTATTAGGGAAAATAGTAAGGGATAGGAAAGGATAGATAGGATAGCTAAGGGGTATAAGGAGAGCATAGTATAGATAGGTTTCCTACCTTCTTTCTTCTCTCCTTAAGCTTCTTAATATTATATTAATGCCTAATAGTAGCCACCTAGGGGCTAGTCTATTATATTTAAGAAGCTTCCTTTAGTTCTAAAGAAAACTACTAAAAAAATAATAGATTATATAATAGACTCTCTTTAACTATAGAACCTACCTAGCTAGGGAACCCTAACCCCCTATTAGACACTATACTACTACTAGGGGCTTATAATACCTAATTTAAAACACTCTAACTAATATTAGAATAATAAGCTAAAGTAATTAACTCTTTATAATAAGGCATGTATATAAATCTAGAGTCTATGCCTTAAGCTACTACTATACTAGATACTCCTACATAGCTAATAGTCCCTAATATAATTTTAACTTAGTAAAAACTAATTCTAATAGGTAACTTATATAATAGTAATAAAAATATATTTACTACTTAGAGATTCTTAATATAATATAAGTTAGATATAAATAAGGACTTTATTAGAAATACTAAGGACTAATAGATATTTATTTACTAAAACCTAGTGCCTAGGGTCTAGGCCTATATTACTATATTCTTTAAGGTAGGGGAATTAAGTAACTATAACCTAAATACCTTTCTTTACTACCTAGAGACCCTATATATAAACCCCTATAGATAAGAAATAGCTCTTATAGAACTTAACTAAATAGAATAAGCATTTAGGGAGATATTTACTATATTCTTTATTTACTTTAAATAAAAACTCTCCTAGCTAGAGAGACTTATTAGGTAAATAATATTAAGGTAGCTAAGCTATAATAAGCACTTAATAAATAAATAAGAGAAATTTCTATTAGTAAAGGAGTTAGTTAAATAAAATACTATACTACTATTACCTAATACTATAGTATTATAGTTAATATTAAGTCCCTTACCTTAGAGAATAAGTATTAGAACTAACATAAACCCTAGCTAGCTTACCTAGCACCCTAGTAAATTAATAATAAGGGGACACGCTAATAATAGGGGTTTAAGCTATAGTAACCTAGCTAGGGAAGAGAAATAAGTTAGATAAAAAGATAAAGATTAGAAGAAAATATAAATCTATAGAGGGCTAAATAGATATTAGGGCGGAGATAGCTAAATACTACTAGGAAGGATATTACTTATATTATAGCTCTAAGGACTACTATATCTAGAATATTCCCTTCTCTTACCTTATTAACTAAAGGTTAGTATTAATATATATAGGGTAGATAAGGAAAGCGCTAATAAGGAGGTTAATATTAACACTATAGAAAATAAGTAGCCCTTAAGTAAAGCCTTATATAGGGGCAAAAGGCTAGCTAGTGGCTATAGTTATAGATAAGTATAGTTAGTATATAAAGACTAAAAAGATATAGAATATTTTATAGATTAACTACTATTCCTAGTTCCTATACTCTTTAATATATACTTATACCTTAATATTTAGATTAACTATAGTTATAATTACTATAGTGCTATAAGTAAACTAGTAGTATAATAGCTAAGCCTAGAGCTTATATAATTACTAAAATAAAGATAGGTTTATACTATAGTAGAAATAGAGAAGTAAGGGAAGTATATTAAGGAAAACACCTCTTTAATTACCTATATAGTACATGCTAAGATTAATATTAATAGGTAGGAATTATTAGTATACCTATATATTATCCTAGGTCTTACCTAGGATATAATCTTTAGGATACTATAGCTAGAATAATAGGATATAGTAATTTATATAGCTAAATAATAGTTAGTTATAGGGGTAGTAAAAGGCCTATATATATCTAAAGCCTTAAAGTAAGGAATAGATAAACTAGTTTAGGGATTATTAGATCCCTATATACTATAGAGGCACGCTAGGCCTAATAGAGGAAGGACACTATAACTTGCTTTATTACTATAAGTCTAAGGAAATTATATTAGTGCTATAACTTATAGCCCTAAAGTTATAACTAAGTAGCCCTAATATAATAATATTACTAAGGAACTAGTAGACTTTATAGACTTATTTAATAAAGCTAAAGCAAATAGCTTACCTCCTTATAGGGGACCCTTAACTATTACATCTAAATACGCAAGAACCCGGATAGATCTAAGCTAGCACTACTATAGGGACTATTATATAATATGCTAAGGGACTAACTCTTAGAAATCTAACACTAGATTATAGACCTTATAGATAAGGGATAGATCTATACTAGCTTCTTATTAGCTATAGCTTCTATACTTCTAGTTAAGAAGTTAAATAGTAAGTAATGCTTTTATATTAACTACTATGCCCTTAATAAGATTATAGTATAGGACTAGTACCCTCCTACTAATTAAGGAAACACTCTAATCTCTCTCCTAGGTATAATAGTTTATAAAGGTAAATATCTATATAGTATTCTATAAACTATAGATAGCTAAAGGTAAGGAGTACCTTATAGTATTCTAGACTAGGTTTAGGCTATTTAAGTAGCTAGTTTACCTATTTAGACTAGTAGGTACACTAGTAACCTTTTAATATTATATTAATAAATCCTTAGGGGATATATTAGGGACTTTATTATAGTATACCTAGATAATATCTTAGTTTACTCTAGGGGATTAAGGAAGGACTATATAGTAAAGGTCTAATTAATACTTAGCTACTTAAGGGTAGTAAGGCTATATCTAGACCTTAATAAGTCTATATTTACTATAAAGGAAGTCTAGTACCTAGGGTATATTATTATAGTAAGCTATTTAGTCTGCCCTAACCTAGTAAAGGTTATAGCTATTAGGGAATAGTTAGCACCTATAAAGTTATAGGGGTCTAAAGCTTCCTAGGATTTATAAACTTTTACTAGGACTTTATTAAGGATTTTTCTAAGTTAGTAGTACTACTTATATAACTTACAAAGAGAAATATCCCCTTCTAATAGGGACCTAAGGAGAATAAGGTATTTAAGAGGCTAAAAGAGGCCTTTATTATATACCTAGTCCTTATATAATAGGACCTAGACTACTCTATAGTAGTTAAAGCAAATTACTTAGGTATAGCCCTTAGAGAGTGCTTATCCTAGAAAGGATCTAACTATATTATATACCTAGTTATATACTACTTTATAAGCCTAATAATAGCGTAAAGGAACTACACTATTTATAATAAGGAGCTCCTAGCTATTATTTCTTACCTTAAGGTATAGTTAGTGGAGTTATAAGGTATTTCCTAGCTATTTATAATTTATATAGATTATAAGAACCTAGAATACTTTACCACTCCCTACCTAATATTAGAATAGTAGGCTAGGTAAGTAAATACTCTAGCTTTATTTAACTTTTACTTATATTATAGACCTAGTATATAGGCTTAATAACTAGACACTCTCTCCTAAAGAGAGTAGGATAGAAAGGGCATTAGTGTAAAGATAGGATAGATTCTATAGCCTATTACTATTATATAACTCTCTTAGTTACTATTAGATTTAAGGGAAGGTTATAGTTAGGACTTACCTCTATTATATATAAGCCTACTACTAGCTAGGGAGGCCCTCTTTACTACAAAATACCTATAGACTTTATAGGATTAAGCTATCTTATTAGACCCTATATATAGTATTTAACTATAGGCTATCTAGGAGGGGTATAGAAGTTTCCCCTAGAAGCGCTAATAAGGGAATAGGTTATAAATTACTTAATTAGTGCTTATAGGGTATTATAGTTTAGGGGCTATACCTAGGTTCTAGTATAGGAACCCCTTATAATAACCCTTATTTAATAATGCTATAATTCACTAGTTATAGGACACCTAGGTTATAATACTATATTCTAGATTCTATAGTAATAATTCTACTAGGATAGGATATTATAGGATATAGCTAGGCTTATTTATAATTACTATTATAATAAGAGCTATAAGAGCTATTAATAATATTAAGGCTTACTAAAACCTTTACTAGTCCTAGACTAGTTCTAGTTATAGATTTCTATTAATTTTATAATAAACTTACTTACTTTATCCTTAAAGAGGCTATAATACCTTATAGTTATTATAGATAGGCTCTCTAAGTTTATTTAGCTAGAGGTAATAACCTTAATTAGAGCTAAGGAGTATATAAAATAGTTTAAGATAGTCTAGTAAAGATTTAGGGATTCCCTTAGTTTATTATTATAAACTAAGGCTTAGATTAGTTAGGAAGTTTTAGATAATATTATACTTATTAGTAGGAATAGAATAGTTACTTTCTATATTATACTATCTATAGACTAATAGTGGTATAAAATAGGCAAACTAGGAGGTATAAGTAATACTATAAGTAGTAATCTCCTTCTCTTAATATAACTAGCCTAAATACTTAGCTACTTACTAGCTTATAATAAATAATAGGACCTCCTTAGTTATAGGGGTTAGCCTAAAGAGATTACTTTATAGCTATAATCTAGAACCTATTTAATCCTAACTAAACCTATTAGCTTTTACTATAATACCTAAGGGAAGAGCTATTTAGTTCTTAGAATACCTCTAGGAAGGCACCCTCTTAGCCTAGGCTATAATAGCCTATATATAGTAATAATAATAGGATATAACTATAGTATTATAATATCTAGTAAAGCGCTTTTAGGTTAGGGATAAGGTATAGCTTTCCTTAAAAATATTAAGATAAACTACCTATTATAGAAGCTTAATTAGGTTATAGTAAAATATACTATTATAAAAGTGCCTATACTACTTATAGTTTAGCTAGATATACTATAGGGTATTTACCTAGTTTTCTATATAAACCTTATTAAATAAGTAGTAAATAATCCTCTCCTAAGCTAGAAGCTATAAGACTCCTAGCTAGCCCTAGAATAGGTCCTAGTAAAGGATAATAATAAACTTATTAAGGAATACTAAGTAAAGTAAATCCTAGTGGCCTAGAATACACTAGGTAAAGGTAATAGATATAATATTTTAGTTAAATAAGTAAGTTACTTATAACTAATATAGGAACTATTAGAGAATATAATAAAAATATAAGCCCTTAATAAGTTTAAGAAGAAGTAAGGGAATATATAATATAATAATAGACTAAATTAATTAAGTAAAACTAGTTTACTAAGAGAAACTATAAATAAAACCCTAGGGGACTTATATTACTACCTAATAATACTTATATATCCCTAAAAAGACTTATCCTACTTTCTTTACTATATTCTTTAGTTTACTTAGGTTATTATAGGATTTTATATTATTATTTACTATATATAGATTAGCTAGGGATAATCCTATTTAATATTTAGGAAGAGCATAGGATAACCTTTACTAGGGGTAATATTACTAGCTATAGGTCTTACCTAGGTTTTAAATAGTATAAGTAAAGTATTAGTTAGTAAGTATATAATAGATATATAAAGGCAAAGCCTTACTTCTCTAATACCTACTAGCTATAGTAAGAGTATAAGGGTTCCTAATAGGGTAAGGGAATAGGGTTAAGAGAACTAGCGCTAGAGGTAAGTTAGAGTAATACTAGCGCTAGTAGGAAGGTAAATTATTACTTACTTTAATAAGTTATAGATAGCCTAGATTACTATTATAATAATAAGGAGAGTATATTAATTATTACTATAGATTAGTTATAAAACTCCTTATATATAGTAGTTATACTACTTATAAGTTATTAATTTTACTAGAATAAGGTACTAGTAACCTATTAGAGAGTATTTCCTATCCTATAGCTAGCTAAAGGGCTACTACCTATAAAAGGATAATATTAAGCCTAGTTATATTTAATATAGGTATATTAGTAAAAGGAGAAGGCCTAAGGGCTAAATAAACTAAAGCTAGATTAAACTACACCTAGTTTAGTAATATAGTCTATTTACCTATAAGGGCATAAAAGTCCTAGGATAGGATAGGTATCTTTTACTTTATAGTCTTAGTCCTAGTAATACTAGGTATAATAATATATATACCTAAGGTAATTATAGCCTCTAAATCCTTAAGGGCGTAGTAAAGCCTAGGGTTAGTAAATAGGAACCTAGTTAACTAAATATAGGTTATATAGTTATAATAGTAAGGAGAATAGGATTCCTTGCTCTTAGGGGATAATATTTTAAGATACTAGTAGTTAGGGACTATTTAATATAAGGTCTATATAGATAAAAACTAATATAAGGGTAGTATACTATTTATTATCTAAGTCTCTCTTTATAAGAAATTTACCTATAGTATAAGCTAGGGGTATAATAGGGACTAGTAAGGGAATAGAAATAGGATAATAAGGATAAGGTATTTTTAGTAAGTAAATAAATAGGATAAGAGGGATAAGGAGAGTAATAAGATAGGAAGGTATAATAGAGTTATAATATTTATAGGAAAAAGATTATATAAAGAAGGGAAGGGTTATATAGGAAAAGAAAATAGGATATTTATATAGGAGGTATAACTATAAAGAAAGGGTTATAAATAGGTAAGGGAGAGGCTAGGGGTTATTATAGTAATAAAGAGGGTTAGGGATATATATTATATATATTATATAATAACATAAATATTATACACTAAATAAGGAGGGTTTTATAAGGTTTTACACTAGATAGGGTGGTTTTTATAAGTTTCTATAATATATTTAAGCACACACACTATATACACTACCTAATAATAACACACGCACTACCTATAACTAAGCTATAATAGGGTAAAGAGGGTATTTTAAGAGTATTACTCTAGGTTATAGTTTTAGGTTTTTAAGGTATAATTAAGATAGGTAAGTAAAGGCATATATAAGGGCTTAGGCTTTACCTAAGTATTAGCTAAAACAGGCATTAGGGGGCTAATAGGAAGTAATAAGGGAATAGAAGGTCTAGAGATAAGGGATAAAAGGAAGGAGGAAGGAGAATAGAAGGAATAAGAAAGGGGATAAAAGAATTAGAAATAAGGCTATTAGGAAAATAGTAAGGGATAGGGAAAGGATAAATAAGATAGCTAAGGGGTATAAGGAGGGCATAGTATAGATAGGTTTCCTACCTTCTTTCTTCTCTCCTTAAGCTTCTTAATATCATATCAACGCCCAACAGCAGCCGCCTAGGGGCCAGTCTATTACAATAATATAATAATAGACTAAATTAATTATAAATTACTTATTTACCTATAAAGACTTCTAATAGTATATAGAGTATACCTAATCTAAACCTTATTAACTTATTCTAATTACTAAAATAAACTTAAAATCCTTTATTCCCTATAGTATAAGGGTTACTTATACTATTAAATAGGTTATTATTACTATTAGATAGGATATTAATTAGTATTACCTTATATCTAGTAAGGATATAAATAGTATTATAATAGATAGGATAGCTATTACTATAGTTCTAGATAGTAAGAGTAAAATAGTAATTAGTAAATATAAAGTAAGTATAAGCTAGGGGTAGCTTATCTCTAAGTTAACCTCTAGTAAGGAATAGATATTAGGTAGTATTTATTACTATAGGATAGCTACTACTTAGGGTATAATTAGTATAATAGTTAGTTAGACCTAACCTAGCTTTAAGTTAGGATTATCCTTAGTAATAGTAAGAGAGTAATTTATCTTTAGACTTAATAAATTAATAGCCTTAGCTACTACTATAGTAATAAGGTAAGAGAGCCTTAAGGAGGTATATAAACTAGTTATAATATTCTTAGTATATAGAGTTTAAACTACCTATAATCTACTAGTTTTATTAGAATAAAATACCTATAACTTACTATATAGAGTTTCCTATACTATAGCTACTTATAAGGCTATTATTACTAAAGAGAATAACTTTAAGCCTAATTATATTTATAATAAGGAGTTAGAGAAAGGAGGTAGCCTAAGGGCTAAATAAATTAGTACTAGATTAAATTAAGCCTAGTTTAAAAGGGTATTCTATTAACTAATAAGGGCATAGAAGCCCTAGGATAGCACTAGTATCTTTTTCTTAGTTATTATAGTCCTTATAATACTAGGTATAATAATATATATCCCTAAGGTAATTATAGCCTTAAGGTCTTTTAAATAATATTAAAGCTAGGGATTAGCTAATAGGAACCTAGTTAACTAAATATAAGTTATATAATTTTACTAATATAGGGGTAGGACTAGCTACTTTTAGAAAGGTAGTAGTCTAGTATACCTATAGTAAGGTACTTTTTAATATATAGCCTATAAGGCTAGAAAACTACTTAGGGAGTAATATACTCCTTATTATCTAAGTTCTTCTTAATAAAGAACTTACTAATAAATTAAGTAAGTAGTATAGTAAGGGTAACTAGAGTATATAGGAGAATACTATAAGGGTTACTATATTAGGCTATATTTAATAAGAGTCTAATAGGTAAATAAAGGGTATTTTTAATAGTAAGATAGGAAGGAGTAATAGTATTATAATATTTTAGGAAAATTTTATATAAGAAAGGTAAGATTATATAATAAAAATAAATAGTAAGTAATAGGTAAGGGTTTTATACTAGTAGAGAATAAGTTATATATTAATAAGGGTAAGGCTACTATTAATATAATAATAATTAGGGCTAGAGAATATATTATATACCTTACCTAAATCTAATATTAAAATAATAAGTCCTTATAATATATTAAGGGGGTAAATACCTATATTAACTATAGTTAAGGGTAGTAAGAGGGGAGGAGTAAGGGTATATATAAGGGCTTAGGCTTTACCTAAGTATTTACTATAGTATATATAAGTAAGGATAGTCTTAAGTAGGTAAGGATATAGAAAAGGGGGCTAATATAAGGTAGCTAGGAGTATAAGGGGCTCTAGTAAGGATAGGTTTCCTACCTTCTTCTTTCCTTTCCTTAAGTTTCTTAATATTATACTAACGCCCTATTGCAGTCGCCTAGGGCCAGTCCTTAACACCTAGGTAGATTTAAGTTCATAGTTAAAGATAACCATGAATTTAACTATAAGATTATTATTAACCTTATTTAAATTAATAGTTACCCTATCCTCTACGTTATTAATTTAGTAATATTATTCTAAGTAGTATAGTTTCTTAATCTAAATAAATAGAAGGCCTGTAATATTTAGGACGCTTTACGTGAATACTAGATTAATATATATCTTAGCCCTCTAGATTAGATTGTTTATAATACTAGAAAGAACTTTATATCTTTAGAATTTAAGCACTATATATAATTACTATTAATTAAGATTAATAAGGTTTTAGTTAAAGCTTATAATAGTATTAGAAAGGTTAAATATTATTATAGACTATTATAGTAAGCCTATATAATTATTCTAGACTCTATAGGCTAAGACCTTATACCTAAGTAATATCTCTAGATAGCTATTAAAGCTATAAATAACTTAGTAGGCCCTAATAGCCTTATTCTAACCTATTTAGTCTTTAGAGCTTACCTAAGAATAACTAATAAATCCCTACTAAGTATTTCTATTATTTAATATACTAAAGTAATTTATAAAGCTACTAATAAAGTCTAATAGCTTTTAGTAAAGTAATAATTTTAAAATACGTTTTAAATATATAATAGCCTAGATACCTTACTAATGCACTAGCTACTACTATAGTTAGATATATAAGTGTAAAGAGAGAAAGGTAGCTAGTATAGCCTATATAAGCTTCTTAGAAATAACTATAAAGCCTATATCCTTTAAATACCTTAAGGACTAACTAGATTCTAATTAATAGTGGTTAAGTTATATTATAATAACCTATACTAAGCTAAAGAGCCCTAAGAATTAGCACCTAAAGACAAAGACTAGGCTATAGAAGATAATAAAGCCTTTACTAAAGAGATTACCTAAGAAGCTTTAGAAGGAAATAAGGAAGTCCTATAGGTTAAAAGAAAGCGTAGTAAGCTACGTAAGAAGCTTATAGTTTACTTTAATCTTAAGGAAAATAAAGCATATAATCTATTAATATTCCTAGTAAATAAGGACTAAGAGGAAGTATTAATAGAAGAACTTATAGCTACTAGAATACTATATAAAGTGTTCCTTATAGTAAAAGAGAAAGCTAATTAGAACCTAGCTCTTTAATTACACTAAGAAGGAAAGATTATAACACTAGGTAAGCCCTTTAAGTAATTAAACTAAGCTAAAATTAACGCTCTATAAGCTTATAATATATTTAGGTTTATAATATATAACCTAGATAAGTATAGTAATAAAAGACTCTTTAAATCTTATATAGTAAGAGAAATTAAAGGGAAAGGAATAAGCGCTCTATATAAGAAATTATAGCTTATAATTTAAGGGACTAATAATAAAGGGAAGGAATTTATTCTAACCTAATCTCCTATAATCTAAAGATTAAGTTAATGGTTAATTATAGTAATAGCACTATTACTTATATCTAAGGAATTATCCTATGGATTTAAGATATTACATAAGCGTACATATAATTAAACATATAATTAAGCAGACTTATTATTATAACCTTACCAGAATAAATAGTATATCTATTCCTAAAGGGATAATAATAGAAGTTATTAAACCCTTATATAGCATTATAGAAGCAGAAACCCACTAGTAGGTAACCTATTTCTATTACTATAGGGATATACTTAATATAATAACCTTAACCTATAACCTATGCCTATTAATTACTATAGAGAATAATAATAACCTCTTTAGAGTAGTTAGAATATAGATAGATAACACGCTAGGCCTTAGTGATTATAACTTCTATAACCTAGAAGAGACTTCTTAGCTAAACTAAAGCAAAAGCTAATAACTAAGAATCCCTTATCTTTAATAGTTATATCCTTATATAAAACACTAATAATATAATAGAACTATATTAGAAAGGCTAAAGTAAGAAGATTAAGCAAATTAACCCCTAATTACTAACTATAAGGCAAGACTACGTTAAGTAATAAGCTTATAGGAGTTATATTATAACTATATATTAACTAGAAGTACTATATAACCTTTTAATTGCAGCATAAAGCTAAGAACTAATAACTAATAATCTAATCTAATTAAATAAATGCCTTAATTAGCAAATCTAATAATAATAATAAGGGTTATAATATATCCCTCTAGACCTTAAGAGCATAAAGTTATTTATGTTTATAAATAGATCACTTACTAATAATAAAGACTTAAGTTCCTAGATTAGATACGTAATTATTATTAGTAATAAAGAGGCATAAGAGAACGTGTTTACACTAAAAGGTAATATTGTTATATATAGCTTAATAAAGAGCAAATGTGTAACTTATAGCGCCCTTACTTCTAAATCATATGCTATAGTTTAAGGCGCTAATATAGCCTATATAATTACTATAACTTTAAATATAATCACGGACTAATTAAAGATTAATTATATCCTAATAATTATATATATAGATTCCTTTTTATTATATAAATACCTAGTAAAGTTAGGTATAATAAAGGAAAAGCAATTAATAATTAATATTATAGCCCTTAGGTAATTATATAAACACTAGGTGTAAGGGCTTAGGCTTTGCCTAAGCATTAGCTAAAACGCAGACATTAGGGGTTAATAGGAAGCGATAAGGGGATAGAAGGTCTGGAGATAAGGAATAAAAGGAATAAGAGAAGGGGATAGAAGGAATAAGAAAGGGGGATAAAAGGATTAGAGATAAGGCTATTAGGGAAGATAGTAAGGATAGGGAAAGGATAGATAGGATAGCTAAGGAGTATAAGGAGGGCATAGTATAGATAGGTTTCCTACCTTCTTTTTCTCTCCTTAAGCTTCTTAATATTATATTAACGCCTAACAGTAGTCGCCTAGGGGCTAGTCCATCACACTAGGAAATCTATAAAGTTAGATAGATTAATAGAAATAATAACCCTACTAATGCAATAATAAAGGCATTACTAAACAAAAGCCTTAAGACCTTTATTAACTTAAATAAAGCTATAATTTAGGTTAAAGGCTAGGTAAAGAGGCTAGAGACTAGATAAATTAGATTATTACTAACACTAGCACTAACTTATATGGTTTAGACCTGTAAGACTAAACTAGGCATAATAAATTGCCTATTATATATAGGGCCTAATTTAGGGATTAAAGCGTAGTTTAGACCTATAGGGCTTAACTAAATTTACTTTAGACTTATAAGGCCTAACTACCTATATTTATTTTTAATCTTATTGCGTTTTAGATTTACTTATAGTTATTCCTAATTTTATTGCGTTTTAAAGCTATTAGAGATCCTAACCTAGACCTCCTGCTAACCCGCGGATTAACCGCATATTTTTCTTTATATATTATTATTAACTAATAAGAGTCCTAATTTAATATCTAGACTTACCTCCTTCCTTTCTTTAATTATATATTTACTTTCCTTACTTTTCCTTCTAAAAAGAAAGACTACTAGTATTATAATATCTAGGTTAACATTAGGTTAACCATAAGGAAAGTAAGTTAAGTAAGTTAAGTGTTCTACGTAACCTATAAGTGAGGAGGCCACGTAAGCAGTAACGGCGGAGGCCTCCTTTATCCCTCGTGGCCTCACACCCTTGATAGAACCCTCTCCTTAGTTAACTATCATTAATATATATCGAATACAGACTTTGACTGCACTAGTGCAACCCCTTGGTAAACTAACATAATTAGTGTAGTTAGTAATTACACTAACCATAAGCAAAAAAAACTACATTATACTAATTATAAGCTAAAAAACTACACTATAAATACAATTTTTTCCAAAAACTACACTAACTACACTAACTACACTACAAACAATACTCTGATAGCTATAATACTAAGAATTTATTAAGCTCTTAGATTACCTATATAACTTATAGCTTTATTAGATATTATTAGCTAGGGGGTATGTTAGGGAGAGCTTATTAATATATTTAATATATTAAAGGTAGCGCTTATATTAACTATATTAATAAGGATAAGATCCTCCTTAAGATAATAGTAGATATAATATATTAGAAGTACTAGATTTAGCTAGATAGTACTATAGCGTTCTGTGTACCTTTTAGGTATAAAAGTTAGGTGCTGTCTGCACCTCTGATTGATTAAATAGAACGTTTATTATCATCTACATCTACCCCTACCTTGACAGTTAGGCTGTTAGTGCTCTATCAAAACAATCCGCTATATTTAGTGGCTAGACAGTAATCTGTTATTAACTTGCCGATCCCCGCGAATCAGTGCTGGATGTGATTGGATAAGAGCGCGTGATCATTGCGTCCTGAAATTTCAGGCACTAATGTTTGCCATCACATCCATATTTGCGGTATGTTGTTCTAAAGTATGACAAACACCCTTCTCCTTCATCCGGCACTCATCCTTAAGGATGAGGGATTTAATCGTTGAGGCAAAAGCCGAAGCGGCACTGCAACGCTTTATTACGTCAATAGACGAGAGCGAGATTCTCAAGCTTGCTTCATCGTACCACGATAATGAACCCTGCCAGATGTTTCAACCTATCAAGCATGGAAGCTTCAATGTCTGCTTCTTTGTACAATTCGCGACGCCGGGCTCTGAAGGGTGCCTGACCGATGGGTCGTGAGAATTCCTATCCCTGACCAAATTCCTTGGATAGATGAGAAGATTGACGTAGAGATCGCCACGATGAAGTGAGTTTTCTGGGGTCGTATTGAAAGGATTTCTCTAACAACGGTGTAGATACGTGGCAGCCAACACCACGATACCCGTCCCTATGATACGGGCGCATTCTTCCGCCAAGAATAGTCCTATTAAGATGGCGTTTATCATCATGGACTACGTAGAAGGAAAAACCTCAGGGAACTCGGCTTTGCGAAGGACTTCGATGTCTGGCGCTCAGTGACCACGGAGCCCAGCAGAGCCAGAAAGATAATGTACGAGAATTTGGCCCAGGTCTACATTCAACTACGGCGGCTGGAATTCCCTGAGATCGGTGCTCTTGGCCTTCCAAAGGGGACGATGGCCAGAGCATCCGGGTTCGCCATCGGCCACTATGTATCGAAATTCTTCTCCAGCAACGCGAGGGCTTAGCGCCTGCTTCAAAGTTCCCCGAGCATACAACGTTCAAGACCTCAAAGGAGTACGTGGATGCACTTCTCTGGCTGGGAGACAATCTGCTTGACAAGGGAAGAATTCCATGATTGACATCCGTGGTGAGCGTGGTTTATATGCCGCGCATGACTTTAGAAGGTTCGTAATGGAATCATGGCTCGATCCAGCTCAGGATTATGGTCCATTTGTCTTGGTTCACGGTGATCTAGGCCTTCAGAACCTCTTGTGGGACGATGACCTCAATCTGGTGGCGGTACTGGACTGGGAATGGAGCAGCGTCATGCCATTGCAGTTCCTCGTCCCCCTCCCTGGTTAGACGGTTATTCCATCGATTTTCTGTGCCATAGCCAGATACTCTACAACCGCCAAGTCAGCATCTTCTGCGACATAGTGCGAGATCAGGAGAGATCTTTGGGCTTTGGATGTTCCCTTTACTTTCTGATGAGTGGGTCAGACGGAAAGACTGGTGTCATACGTTGGTGGTATGTGCCCTACTCCGCCCGGAGTATGTTTTTGATGTCTACTGGTCCTTTCTCAGCTACGCTTTCGTTGGATTCCAATTGCCGTTTGTAACACCGAAACAATGGGAGAAGTACGAGGAAACCACTTCACAACAACTCGCGCTGTTCATGGAAAATGATGATAGAAAAATGTTTTCATTGAGGAAGCAAGAGGAGCAGAGGGTGTATCTCAAGGAGGAAGAGGATTACTTTGGGGCTTCGGTTGACTGTCAAGATACAACTAGCATTGTTGGCTGATGGGGCCCCGTCGTTTGTCGAAATACATTCATGTCGAGGATCCTCTCTCCCAAACTCTACAACATGATGCCTTGTCCCTTGGCGGTCGCTAAATGTGAAGTTGCGCTTTCCCAGGCGGAACGGCCGGGTCGAACGGCGCTCCGGGTGAAGAACAAGCCTCGTGATCCACTTAACGGCCTCACACTCAGATTGTGAATCTCATTAGTCTCGTTCACAATGCAAAGGAGACGCGATAAGTGAAGCCAGACACCAACCACGTACTCCTTATCACATCTTCCTCTTGGTGTTTCTTCTCTTGCTCTTTCGCCCCTCGTTCGTTTGTAACGTGATGGACCAGTGTTGGTTGACCCCGTTCTCTGTGCGGCGTAATCTACGCGAGACTTCTGAGTCTGACGGCATACCCACATTCTTCTGGGCACTCTTCAGTTGCCTGAGGAGGTTCTCCTCGGTCTTGGTCCACCTGCAACGTTGTATACTTCTGTCTTGTGTGCCTTTGGGGTTGCCGTACCGAAAACGCTGACGTCGCGGGCGCTGTCAGAGTCGTTTTCCTTGTCATTGTCGTTAGCGCGGCTATCGTCGTCACTTATCATCGCCGGCAGGCCTCTTGGCGCTTGCCCGTGTTCTTCTGTAACGTGATATCCCAATGTTGCTTTACGCCGCTCTCTGTGCGATCCAATTTGTTCGCAACCTGACAGTCCGATGGCTTGCCTCCGTTCATCTCTTGGATGCTCTTAAGCGTCCGAAGGAGCTTCTCTTCCGCTGACGTCCACCTGCGACGTTGCGTCTTTCTTAGCAGACCTCTGAGCTGGATAGCTGAGAGTCGCTAGTTGCGCCTCTTTCAGAAAATGATGGCTTTTTTGGCGATGTAGCATCTTGAGCCGGTCTTTTAGCTGAACTGAACTCTGTGACGCTGGATTCCATGCTACTTGCTGCAGATGCAAGAGCACGCAGGGCCTGGATATCCTAGCTGAGCAGCCTGTTGCTTAAGTTAGAGGATGAGGGCTTAGGAGCAATGTTGTCCCAAGACTTCAAGACCAGAAGGCCCACTCTAGATAGCGCATCCTTAGATATGGCATTAGGTATGCCCAAGTCAGCCATCCCAGTGTAGGAATCCTGCGCGCTGTCTTCGTTACCAACGAAGGAGTCTAATAGGTAGCAGCAACTTCCTTACGGTCCACAGCCTCAAAGTGATTACCTTGATTTCTCCAAGTAGAGGTTTGTTTTTAATACGTAGGCGATGCTACTAAACCTAGTGTACTAAAGGCGCGCGACACGATTAACATCATGCTTGTTCTAACAGTCTTATTGATATTTTTGATATTTTTGGGCTTATTAGTTATGGCTAATGCATCTAATTGAAGAGAGACATAAGGATTACTAGCAATACCTAGCTAGTATAATCCGTAACAGTTAATATATAAATGATAGTAACTATAGTAATAGATAAACCTAATATAGGAATAAGCTTCAAGGTTATAAATATAGGGGCTGTGAGGTTAGAGCAAAGTTGGCGATTGTCAGGAGCATGGAGGCAGAGAGGGCAGAGAGGGACGGAGGATCCTCGGATCCCTCAGATGACTAAGAGCCACCGCCGTGTGAGTGGGCGTATCAGCACGCTGGCCCCTGGTCTCCGCACGGCTTTGGCGCCTCGATCCCGCTTCTCCACCTCTACGGGTAAAGCTGCAGCTGAAAGCGTCCTGCATAATGTCATCTCATCTATGTACAGTATCTGTGCACGGTGCACGCGCCCGTCAAGCTTCTCTCGCGCACCCAATTAGTACTTCCCATCCTATTGTTATCGCCGTCGCTGAAACATCATTGTCGTTGCTGTTTCATCCGTCGCTTGCATTCTTGTTTCTGCTTCCGCTCGATCGCGTCCGTCGCGTTGGTCTCGTTGCCTCCGAAGGAAGGGGTCCGTCCAGCTTCTCGTCGGTCACTGACTGATCAATCGAGCTTCCCTGTTGTTCGTTGACCGATCCCATTAGACCTTCACCATGTCCCTCTTCGGCACCTCCCCACCGAAGAGCAAGACGCTCAACCATCGACGCAGAGCCGTCGGAGCAGAGCGCGAGGCGGCGGGCTCTTCGACGAACCTCTGCCCAGGACGTCATCAAACAGCTTGTTCGACGACGGCAACGGCGAAGAGGACCGGCCCTTATCTCCCTGGGACCTGCCCATGCCCACGCCCAGGAAACGGAAAGATGGCGCCGAGATGATTCGCGACCTGCTGCCCGCATCGGACGTTCCCGACAGCTACACGGAGACGTTTGACGCCATTGCTCGCGAGGATGGAAGCTCGGGCCGCGTCCAAGCCGGCGGCATTGCCAAATTGTTTGCCAATGCTCGTCTCGGTCCCGAGGCTCAGGCGCGCATCATGTCGCTTGTCGCCCCGGGCGATGGGTCTGATGTGTCGCTTGGGCGGAACGAGTTCAACGTCTTGCTGGCCTTGGTGGGCCTGGCGCAGGAAGGCGACATCATCAGCCTCGACGGTGTGGATGAAAGACGACGGAGTAAGTTGGGTTTCATTTCTTTGCACAATCACAATCACCCTGTCACACACTGGTGGGGGCGGCGGACGCAGCTAATCTGATGGACTCTACGGATTATTAGACATCCCCAGCCCAAGCTCCTGGTCTCACCGCCGAGCCAGTGCTGCCACCCGTCGCCGAGCTCGCCGCGAAGCCGCCGCAAACGCCCAACGACAGCCAGGTTTACGCCGAAATACAAGAGCAGCAGGTGCAGCAGAGTTTGCACAACCAACAGGCTCTGGCTCATGAAGCTCGCCCACACCCAGAGCCATCGCAGCCCGAGCTGCTCCGTCCTGCCATGGATGATCCCGAGGACGATCCTTGGAACTCGCCCGAGGTGCACAAAGGGCACGACCACTCGAAAATCAACGGCGCTGGCACCCATGCTGCTGTGCCGCCAAATGGCGGAGCCAGCTTCCACGCTTCACCGTCCACCAATATTGCCGACCAGAGCCTCAGTCAGTATGCATCGGCGGCTCAAATACCTTCCTCGGCTCATGGCGGCAGGCTAGGCAGCGATGCCATCCAAGGACACGGCGACTGGGGCTTTTGGGCCTCCCAATGCCTCGCCTGGCGTGGGAGGAGCTTTCACCCATGACTCCCACTCTCCCACTGTTACTGTTACGCAAGCTGCGGCAAATCCGTTTGGAGGCGACGGCGGAGCCATGGACCGGACGGCGGCACGGGACCAACCTCGCACCACAACGGTGCGTGCCACGGGCGGACGAACCGGTTCCAGTCTCGAGGAGAGCATAATTGTCACATTGATGCCTGGCAAAGAAGGCATGTTCATGTTTCAGCATCACAACTATGAAGTCGCCAGTCAACGGCGCGGAAGCAAGGTCGTTCGTCGGTACAGTGACTTTGTCTGGCTCCTCGACTGTCTTCACAAACGATATCCCTTCCGCGTGCTCCTCTCTTGCCGCCCAAGAGAGTTGCCGTCAACGGCAACCACCTTTCCAACGACGGATCGTTCATTGAAAAGCGGAGGCGAGGGCTGGCTAGGTTCCTGAATGCCATTGCGCGCCATCCCATATTGAGTCAGGAACAGTTGGTGGTCATGTTCCTCACTGTACCGACGGAACTCTCTGTGTGGCGCAAGCAGGCAGCAATCTCTGTGCAGGACGAGTTCACTGACAAGGTCCTGCCACCGGGCCTCGAGGACTCCCTGCCCCCGAACTTTTGGAAGATCTCTTCTCCCGCACGTGCACGGGTGTCCGTCGCTCGGCCGAGCTATACATCAATGTCTGCAACATCATGGACCGCCTCGTGAAACGAGCCGAGGGTGTTGCGGCGGACCATGCCCGGATCGCCATGTCCCTGATGTCCCTCACGGAAACCTCTGCAGAGACATATGCCACCGACACCAACGAGATACCCCTGTTGAATGACGGGCTGACGGCGATGAGCAAGCACCTGCGGACGTATCAGACGCTCCTGGAAGATGAGAGCCGCGGCTGGGATGAAGGCGTTTTGGAGGACCTGAAGCGTCAGCGAGATGCTCTAGTTGGTGTGCGCGAGCTGTTTGAACGCCGAGAAAAGCTCGACAGGGACAACATCCCTTACCTCGAAAGGAGAATCCAAACCAACGAGACCAAGCTGGCCAACTTGCGATCCAAGCCCGAAGGCACGGTCAAGCCCGGAGAGATTGAAAAGGTGGCAGAGTCCATCATCAAGGTAAGCCGGCTTGTCTCCCCTTTTGCCTGACGATTCGTCACATCAACAGCAAGCAAGCAAGAACGAATAAATTTATAAAACAAAAACCGTTTGCTAATCTGGTTGCTACTCTGTTTTTTTTTCTTTTTCGTTTCTTGTTACAGGACAAGGAATCTATTGTTCAGCAGCACAATCGGTCCGTCTTTGTCAAGGAGTGCATTCGGGACGAGCTGGTCACTTTCCAGAGCAGCCAGTACCATGTGAGCCGGTGGAATCAGGACTGGGCCGGCGAACGAGTCAAGTACGCCGAGATGCTGGCGGATAACTGGCGACGACTGCTCGATGAGCTAGAGGGCATGCCACTTGGCGAGTAAGGCTGAAGAAACTGGGAAACTCGGCCGAGTCCGTGTAGTGAGTCTTGTCTTGGGGCGTTTTACTGCATCATTCTCCTTTCCGTCATGGCTGCATTCGCTTGATACACCAATGGTTGCTCTTAACTTTACTTGATTATTATCAATTTTTTTGATTTTTTTTTTTCCTTTTAATCACGATTGGTTTTTCTTATTTCTCCAATAGTGACTTGCTTGTGCGCACGAACCCCTAGACACGGCAAGCCCAAGCTCTTCTTCATTCACCATCCATGATCCGTCACGGCGCCGTGACTCGCATCCCCACCAACTTTGCATATTTGGCCAAAACACCCTCTTGACCCTCGGCTCGGGCGCCTTCCACGCAGCCCGTCTGGCGGCCATGTCCTCGTCCGACACGTGGACGTCGATACGGTTCGCCACGGCGTCGATGGTGACGGAGTCGCCGTCTCTGACGAGCGCGATGGGGCCCCCGACGGCGGCCTCGGGGACGACGTGGCCGACGATGAAGCCGTGCGAGGCGCCGCTGTAGCGGCCGTCGGTGACGAGGGCGACGTTTGTGAGCCCGGCGCCCATGATGGCGGCGCTGGCGCGCAGCTGCTCGGGCATGCCCGGCCCGCCCTGGGGCCCTCGTAGCGCACGACGAGGACCTGGTTCCCGTCGTCGCGGCGGCCGACGTCGCCCGGGACAGCGCGGCGTTGAGGTCCCTCTCGCAGTCGTAGACGCGGGCGCTGCCGGTGAAGGAGAGGCCCTCCTTGCCGGTGATCTTGGCGACGGCGCCGCCGGGGCCATGGTGCCGCGGAGGATGCGGATGTGGCCGGTCGGCTTGATGGGGTCCTCGAGCGGGCGGATGATGCGCTGGCCCGGGTCGAGGCTGGGCCAGTCGCGGACGTTGCGGGCGAGGGTGTCGCCGGTGACGGTCATGACGGAGCCGTCGACGAGGCCCCTCGCGATGAGCATCTTGAGGACGGACGGGTGCCGCCGACGCGGTACAGGTCCTCCATGAGGTGGCTGCCGCTGGGGGCGAGGTCGGCGAGGAGCGGGTGCGGTCGCTCGCGCGCTGGACGTCGTCGATGGTGAGGCGCACGCCGGCCGTGCTGGCCATGGCGAGCAGGTGCAGCACGCCGTTGGTGGAGCCGCCGAGGACCATGGTCAGCACGAGGGCGTTCTCCAGCGCGGCGCGGGTGAGCAGGTCGCGCGGGCGGATGTCCTCTCCATGGCGGTGCGGATGGCGCGGCCGGCGCGCTCGCACTCGCGGCGCTTCTCGGGCGACAGGGCCGGGTACGACGACGAGCCCGGCAGCGTCATGCCCATGGCCTCGATGGCCGTGGCCATGGTGTTGGCCGTGTACATGCCCCCGCAGGCGCCGGCGCCGGGGCACGCGTGCCTCTCAATGTCGGACACGACGTCGGCGCCGCACCGGCCGTACGCGTGCGCCCCGGCCGCCTCGTAGCAGGTGCTGATGTTGACGTCGCGCCCCAGCAGCTCCGAGCGGCCCTTGCGCATCGTCCCGCCGTAGATCATGATGAAGGGCCGGTTGTGCCGCGCCGCCGCCATGACGACCCCGGCATGTTCTTGTCGCAGCCCGGGATCGAGATGTTGGCGTCGTGGTGTTGCGCCGACGTCACCGACTCGATCGAGTCGGCTATGAGCTCTCGTCTGGAGCGAGAACCTCATGCCTTTTTGGACAGAAGAAAGAAAGTCAGTGTCTTTTTTGTTTTTGTTTTTTTGTTTTTTTGGGGGTGGAAAATACGTGTCAACGTACCGTCGCCGCCCATGGTAATCGCATCAGATACACCAACCGTGTTAAACTGCCATCCCAGCATTCCCTCCTCTCCACGGCCGTTTTGACGATTTTTCCAAACTCGAGCACTGCCCGCGTTAGAAGATTCCCATGCCTTCCATGCCTCCATGCCTCGGCTCTGCCAAGAGACAGATTCAAGCAAGGGTGGACCAGACTCACAATGCGTGCTGCAACGAGGTCAGTTCAAACACATGCGCATCTGAATTCAAGGAGATTCCTCGTAAAAGAAAACAAGAAGAAAAAGATTTTGAAAAAAGATTTTGAAAAAAGATTTTTGAAAAAAAGATTTTGAAAAAAGATTTTTGAAAAAAGAAAAAAAGAAACATACTTGCACGGGTTCCCCTCCCACCACACAGTCGCAATGCCCACCTGAGCAGCATTCTTCATCACCTGCTCATTGGGGACACCTGCACCATAGAGCATGGCCTGTGGATAATGCCCGTTTCTCAATCTCAGCCTGATTTCACATGAAAAAAAAAGGGACCGGGGGACGGGCAGCCATGGAACTTCGCTTCCTCATTTCTTCCTCAAAATAAAGGATTTAAAAAAGCAGGAACCAACCTGCGCTCCGGGAAAGTCATGGTCTCTCGTCAACACCGTAGACCAGCGGTTCAAAGATCCGCCCGGCGGCAGACACTTGAACTGGATATAGTCGGGCGAGGACTTGGGATCGTGGCCTGGCGTGGCGGGCGTGTTGGACTGTCCGCCCGTATCTGATGCCATTGCGAAATCGTCCAAGTAGGGATTGGTGTTCAATATGCTTGCGTGACGAGCGAGTTGGTATTATGATTTTCTTTCTTCTTCACCAAGCCCGAATTACAACAGACGAACAAAAAAAAAAAAAAGAAAGAAATCGTTGTCTAGCGAACAGAAACCTTGCCCGATGTCCGAAATCCAATCCATCCATCCATCATCCCACTTTCTCTCCTCCCCGTGGATCGCCGTGGATCCACCGGACGGGGACGAGGAAACTCTCATTGTCGAATGGCCGTGCTTGCTTTGGCAATCAGCGATGTCACCCCGCTCTTCCCCATCTACTTGTGTATGCCTTCCGCAGTGGCATTTTCACCTTGTCAGAGACCTTCACACATCACATCACGTCCTGACGTCATCATGGAAATAAAAACGCACATGTTGTCTTGAATTGTTCCATTCAAGTACCCATGTCCTTTCCCCTCCTCCTCCTCCTGAGTCCTGCCGTTATGATTCCCTTGTTTCCAACCCAGATATCAAAACCAACCGAAACAGGGAAAAGGAGATAAAACTCAGTCAAGGAAATACTTGCAGCATACTGTCGCTGCATAATACACATCATGTCAATCCCAAATGCCTCAAAACGTATCCACCGCCCCCGAACGCCTCCTCACATGGTTAGGTTGTCCCTGTCCCTAGTAATACCTTCATTCAATGGAATCGTGAGTCGGGGTCATCGTCAAGAATGGACGATATCCTTGTCTTGTCCTGAGCCGACAGGCGGTATGCCGCTCTTCGATCCTTGTCCGGGCTGGCCATGGGTGTAATCGGGTTGCTGTCGCCTTGGCTGTCGCTATACTGGCAGCACGCACCAGATCGCCATGACTGCTCCAACGCTACGGGAGATGCATTCATGCCGTATTCGTCAGCGATGACGGCCCAAAAGCACTCTTGTGCGCCTCGTAAATCGCACGGAGCCGAGACAGATCAACATGCGCTGGCGTGTGTACCGACGCCGAGGGGGCGACAGACGGGACGTGTCGAGACGGAGCGGCGTTGCAGCAGGCTGATACGCAGCCGGGCTTCCGATATGATGCGAGTAGACGGGAGGCAGTGTCTCGTACTGTGGCTCAGGTGTGGCCATGCTGTATCGGGCCAAAGCCTCGTTGACATGCTGTTGAGGATACGGAAGTCCCTCTGGCTTGGGCAGGATGGCGGGCAATCGTGGTGATCTCTCCACAGACATGATTCGAGATAACTGCATGTCGTTGTTGACTGGCTTAGGAGATATGTGCCGCCGACCACAGACGGCGACAGAGATCGAGTGTCGCCTCGAAACACAGGGCTGGAAGAAGATGCACCTGCCTGGTTCGAAGATGGATCAGATGAGCCAGATGAGCCAGATGAGCCAGATGAGCCAGATGAGCCGGACGAGAAGGATGCGGTGCGTTTACGCCTGGTGCTTCCGTGCGACAATTGATGGTAGTGCAGGCGGCAGGCAAGCTCGGTCTTGTTCAAATGCGCTGCTATATGCTTGTATGGCATTTTCTGAAGTCGAGTCTGAAGAAGATAGGCCTCCTACAACGAAACAAGGATGATGAGTATATGCGATTGCGTCGTTCAACTCAATGCAAAAGCAAGCTGGTGGGGGTTTCAGCGCGTACCTCGTCCTCTCTCCATGCTCGGCCACTGCCATTCAAGGGTGTCTTCCTGTTCTTTGTAACGCCACTCTCGTGACGTTGCATGGCGTCTTTAGACGGCACATAACCAGATTGAATTTGCACCACTTGTGTTCGAGACATTATGCCAGAAGTGACCTTCAAGAGGGTAATTTGTAATTTGATGTGATGTTGTCGATGTCTTGTATTCGTTCGCAGCCTCAATTTCCGGACCAGATCGCCAAGAATATATGTGATTACAACAGAACCGAGACGGCAAACCAGGCCTCTTCAAGGTTGATAATTTTCTCCGCAGCGTATTGTTTAAGTAATGAATAGAATATATCTCAAGTCCAGCCTGACAACAAAAATAAATGAAAGCGTAATCAGAGGTAGGGTGATTCCAAGGTGTTATCAACGAGAGGATCTGATTATAGTCGACAGAAAAGGAGTGGCAGCGGCCTAGCCAGTTGGGTGTTTAAAGAAAGTATAAAGCTGGCAGCGGATAAAAGAAGAGAGAGTGACGAGAGAAAAAAAAAGAAAAAAACCTTCTGGCAGGACAAAGCGTACTGAGCCAGGGTCTTCCAAGGATTATAGTCTGAAGAAAAGAAAGGGAGGGCGGAGAAAATGATACATTCAACGCGGTTCGCAAGCAAAGATATAACAAATTCACACCAGATAGCCAAACACCCTGACCGGCAAAACCAGCCGCCGCCTGGTTAGATCCGCTGCTGGGTGTCTGGCCCGCATGTTCCTATTCCACGAAACAATCTGGCGCTGTTGTTCCGAATCTGGGACATGACGGACCGGGGACCCTGTCAGTCTTGAGATCTAGCCCTGTTACATCTCGGTTCGACTCTTCAGTTCTGTGACAAGACGGGCCATATATGCCATAGTAAGCATAACGTTTTGGCCTGGTGCTCATTCTCATTCCCGTCCCCATGACACTTCGCCGGCTCTGCCGCTGGGGACTCATCGGTTGTGGACTCATCCCATGGCACTGCCCGATGCAGAATCTCCACTGTTCCCACTGTATCGAGTAAGTGGTAATATTGTACGGACTACGGACTATTCTTTGGGAGGATCGACTCCTCCCCTGTCCTGCAGAAGTGAAGTGCAGGATTTGCCAAATTTGAGACGGGTCAATTTGTTGGTGTCGTGGCTTGCAAAAAACCCTGCGTTGGTTTCCCGTTGTAAATCAATACACAATGACGAATGCTAGTGCAAGCATGAGAGATGGCGACGGCTGAGTAGTGAGTGAGTAGTGCAGGCATTGTCAGGGCAGCTCACGAAACGCTGCTGCTGATCGGAAAGCCACACCCGTTCTGGAAGAGGCCATTGAGTAGAATCGGGGAGTGTCGCGGCGACGATGCCTCAGTTGCGACCATCATCCGGCCATGCATGTTACAGACGGGCGACTCTCTGCTCGGGTTTCAAGACTCCTGGCAGGAGTAGTCCGTAGTCCCGTGGTCGCTCATGACGGAATTACCCCTGCCGCTGCCACCTCGTAGAATTGAGTCAATTGACGCCACTCCCCATCAGTCAACGGGACAATCATGCCCAGAAGAAGCCACTATCATCGATTCATGCGACAACTCTTACCCGAAGGCGTTTGGTTTGAACTGGCCACATTGAAACGTGGACATCGTTTCTCATGCCAGCACATTGCTCCAACCAAGGTTGACCATGCATTGTTTGTTTCGTGGCTCGCGCAGCTCGCGGCGCAGCTGTCAGTCAGGCAATGATATTTGTGACTTTTCATTTCTCTTTTGAGAGAGACGGGGCTGATTATGCGTGGCGGTGCATCTTTCCATGGCTCAACCGCTTGCTCAACCGCTTGCTCAACCGCTTGCTCAGGCGGGCTGGCTGTCCCTTGAAACCGAAGGCGCTTTCAAAAGGCTCACTGAAACTCGCATTTTCTTCTTTCTTCTTGCAAATGATCCTGTCGCAAACAACTTTATTCTGCCTACCGTCTTTTCGTCCCATTGTCTTGACGCTGCGTCCTTTTCATGGACCATACTTTATTTTCCTTTTCCTCTTTGTTTTTGTCTTGTTTTCTCCTCTTGTTGTATCACTTTTGAAGAACGCCATTGGCAGCTGTCCCGCGGTCATGCTCACCCGCCCGTCGAGTGAAACGATCATCGGACATTCAAAGAGACGCTGACAGTGAGAGAAGAAGGCTTTCATGTCCAGGGTTATCGGGACCGTTATTCGTGGCGGAGAAGGTCCTGTTTGGCTCACGCCATGTTCAGTTGTCATTTCATTACATCATCCACTTTACAAAATATATCCCGAGTTCGCAACACGATCTCATGCGCGCAGTTTGGATGCCTTGATGACGAATCTCCGGTTTCGATGGAACCGGGCCTGTTTCAGGAAAGAAAAAGAAAAAGAAAAATACCCCCACGCATGGCGGGCCGGTGACTTGCTGGCTATGCTCAGCACGATAGTATGTATTTGCTGCGCGAACGTTCTAAATGTCCAAAAGTATTCTCTGGGTGTAAATATCAATTTTTCGTTGACTTCGACTTCGCGTGTTGTCCGTCATGTTGATGATGCAGATAAGTCTTGCTTGAACTCGCGATTTGAATAAGATAATCCCCATTGTTCATCTAAAGCCGATGAACAGGTATTGCAGCATATAATGTTGCATTATTCGACCGAGAGTCTGTTAGACTTTGATGGCCGCGGCGGAGAATTTCGAATTATACCAGCCCGCGGCGCAAGGTACACAGTACTCCAAAAAGGCAGCTGAGGTACAGAACACCGTGGTTGTGGAGCTCATTAGCAATTGCGTGCATGTGGCTTCCAAGCGACCGAGAAATCGACAGACGAGCAGCCACGTATCGGTACATGACAAAAGACGACAGAGATTGGGGTGCGTAATAATAGCGTCTGTCCCTTTGTCTACCATGTGACATGTGAGGACCAAGCTTCAGGCCATCGTCGACAGCCGCGCGAGAGTTTGGCTTCGAATCGCCTTCTTTGTCAACAGGAGTGGTCAACAGGCAGGAGCGATGCAGGTGCTGGGAAATGTTATAAATGGAAAGACCTCCTACCGGTCCGACAACTTGTCGAAGCGATTAGTACTCCGTAATCCGTAGAGCTCTCGACCCTGCCAGTGGTGACACATGGCACCTGTCTCGTCAAATACTAATGCCAGCCTCCCAGCCTTCCCAATTACTGCCCAGGGTACCTCCTCTTATATAGGAAAAAGAGCCTTAGAACAGTGAGGCTGCAATGTTCGCAATATAGCTCTTTGTAGATCAGAGATTATTAGGACCTCTATAATAGAGGGATTTTCTTGTAAATCAAAGTACTCTTCGCACACTCAAAGAGGTTATGTACGGAGAACATGTACGTACCTGGGGCCACCACCGCTATTGGCTTGCGACTCCAATTTCCTGTCAGCAAAGTGTCCTGCTCCGAGATCTCCTCCCATCGGAACCTTGCCTGGAGCAAGCTTGTGCTCTCTGGGATCCACCGCGCTATTCATCAGCTCACGATATCTCATTTAACTTCGTTCGGCTACCTCGACGTCAAGGTTGTGCAAAGGGGACAGAGAAGACGTCGATTCGCCAGCCTGGTCCTCGTGTCCTGTCGTGGTCCTGTCGTGGTGTGCGCTCTGCTTGTTTTGCCTGCGCTGGCCTCTCCAGCTGCTGCGCCCAGCTGCTCCCAGCTGCTGCGCCCAGCATCGCCACCCTGTCAGCTGCATCGCGTCTTTCTGTGTCTCTCTCTCCTTCTCGCCATCTGCGAATCGTTAACGAGGTACCAAGTTCAAGCCCCGTTTCCAGAACGAAACCAGCATTCGTCAATCTATTGTCGAGTTTATTTCACGCAGCCAACGTCGTCTCTTCTCCTCCTCTCGCTCTCACGCACACTCGTCACGTACCGGTCCCATACCTTGTCTACCTGTCCCACAGAAGCCGTCAGCCCACATCTTCGCGGACTTGAGGAGCCCCACCCACACTCTTGAAACACTGTTCAACCATTGGACCATTGGCAATCAGAGGTCCAACAGACCAAGCCAGCCTCCACCACTAACCCCTCCCAAGGCGGCGGCGGCGGCGACCCGAATCCGTCCACACCTCGACCTGCCTGCCCAATTCTCAAGGCGCAGAAACTTACTTGTATTACGCAAACCCGTGGCTCTCTGCCTGTCCACCGCACCAGACCCGAGCCTCGGACCACCTGTGTAGCTTTGACTTTGTCTCCCTGTCAAAAGGACTTTCTCTGCGTCGCCATCTTGCCGCACCAGAGCCAGGAGTTGATCATCAACGAATTCGCTTCTGCTCAGCAGACTGACTCAGCTGAGAAGCAACTCTGCCTGTGAGTATCTCGATCCCTTTTTCTCACCTGGGTCTCGCGTCGCGCGTGCATCAGACTCGAGCGCGGCGAATTGGGCCTTTGTCCAATGCCGCTTACCAGCGCGCGTTTGGAAGCTTTCGCAAAGACAGAGAGAGTTGTTATGGATGGCTACACCAGCCGCGTCGCTGCAGACAGACCCATGTTTGTCGCCGAATGTTCCGCCTCGCAAACAGATCCCAGCGGCCTGTCCTGCCCTCACTCTGGTCTGGCCGGCTTTGCGTTGCCATGCCTTGCCTTGCTCATTTTGCTCTTGCTCCTTTCTTTCTCGCCAGCGGTAAAATACTGATGATATCTACTCTTGTCGCATCCAGATCATGGAGCAGTGGCAGGTCGGCCCCGTGCCGGAGTACGTCTACTCCAACTCCACTCACCCGCCCAACGACATACAGTAAGTACCGACACCATCACTTTTGTCCCTGGTACCTCAACCCGTCTTCATCAACTACATCCATCAACTGCATCCATCAACTGCATCCACCACCATTAGCATGACAAGCAGTTGGCCCTTTTCCTTCTTCGTGGCCCTATTGCCTGTCCATCTAGCTCCGTGCACCTGGCAGGCTGTTGTGATCGCTCTTCGTCAACTCCTCAACTGTGTAACCACTGCCAAACGCTGTCCTCACCGTCGGCGACAGACAGCTGCAAAAGCAATGTTCCTGCAGACGAGACCCTCTTCAATGGTCACCTTGGAACCCACCTACTTCGTTGTACTTGCGAAAAGGTCGCGCAAGTCATGGCGTCAACATGTCACCTCGATAGTGACCGCGATGCGTCGTTTTGATGAGTGCTAACGAGCACACCCAAACAGCAACCATCCTTACCAGACAGACATGTCACGCCGGAATGAGCAGCGCATGGAGTTTCCCTATGGTGCTGCTCAACCTAGCATGGCGCCTCAGCAGCAGCAGCAGCCACCGCAAGCGCAACAGCAGAATCATCCGACTCCTAATCAACAACCGATGACTGTTCCGCAAGCTTCTAATGCCCCGGGTGCTCAGCAACAATCTCAACCCCGACCCCGGTGCAGCAAAGTCGCCAGCGCAAGCGGCCTGCTCCAAATACTGCTTCTTCGCCAGCTACAGCTGCGTCTGCCGCCCCGTTGCGGCAACTCAAGTTCAACCACCGGTCCCAAACCTTTCTGCTCCTCAGGCTGCTGCTGCTCCTCCACCTCAGCCGCAGGCGCCTGCACAGGACGCCAATTCTGCGGCCGTGCAGCCTCCTCCAGCCAAGAAGAGTAGGACCAACACTCCATGGACGCCCCAGGAAGAACACAGATTGAAACAGATGCGAGATGCCGGCAACAGCTGGGCGGAAATCGCTAAAGTATGTTCCATAATAGTTCCGAATGCCGTCGTGATGATCATCTAACCCAATTTAGACATTCCCGACCAGGACAGAGGGCTCGGTGAAGAAACATTGGTACAAGGTAAATTGCTCGCCTTATCCAAGGAAGCGTTACCTTTGATACTGAATCCCGCGCCAGGATATGCATTATGCCGAGTTTGCCGAAGATGAGGTAAGTCGCACATCGCACACGAATACGTTACCTATCGAACTACCCCGACTAATTTCATTGTCTGCAGAGTCAAGCTTTGTTAAATGCCATCAAAGAGTATGAAAATAACAAGTGGAAAGTCATCGGCCAAAAAGTTGGCAAACCAGCCAAGGTGGGCAAATTCTCTACGTATCGGTCTGTGAAGGGGAACAAAGAGAAATCACGCTGACGATTGTAACAGGCATGTGAGCAGTACGCAAAAGAGCATTTCCCAGGTAACCAGTGTCCAGGCGAGTTGGTGGGCAGTTCAGGCTGGTGTAGGCTAACCATGTCACAGATCTCTTTACGAATAACAAGGGACGATAAAAACGCCAAACTGTTTTGATTGCGATATTTTTCGAGAAGAATATACCATGCAAGTCTAAATGGCTTATTCACCATGATTTAAATCAACCGATAACCTGCGGGTTCAGCGCAACACGGTCACAGCCCCAAAAGGCCAGTTAATTTGATTTTTAGTTGGTCAAAGTGCCACCGGGCAATAGAGACAGTTTGTATTTTTGAAGGCCTACATGTGGACGAGCTACATTGCAGCCATGATGCCAGTCAGGAATGGTGGCGAGGGCGAGGTTTGGAAACGAGTAATAAAAGATGGGGGTATGGGACAGGGTAGGAAAATCGTCAAACCGCGCTACATTGAGCGAAGAATCCTTTATCTCCTTCTTTGTATGTTTGGGGTGTTCGCATGTTTGGTCTTCTCTTTGTTGCAGGAGCGACACTTTCGAGACAGCCCTGTTGGACCTAGATATTCGCTTTCCTCGAATACCGTGGGGATTTGTCTGATTTGTGGGATAGCGTTGCTTCGCTACGGTCAGGGGAACAAGGACAGGAATGTGACGGGCACTGGAGTCTGCTTGACCATGTGTCGAGCAGACTGTCAGGTGATAACACGGGAGCCACTTAACATGGCCGTCAACTGAGGTTGGACATGGACCGTGTGGGGGAAAAGGCGAGGCGCTTGTCTTTTTCTCTCCAACTACACTTGGGCATGGAGGGTTGAAAACCGAATCAGTTTGCCAGACGATCCCTATACTTTCTTATGGGGGTTCGACGTGGTCAAGCACCGCACTACTCGGACGCCTCGGGGAGGCTGGTGTCGCCCTGTATCACTTGCGCGAGAACCTCATCTTGTGTATTTTTCCCTTGGAACTAGAGTCAAATCACCTTAGCTGTTACCCCCAATCCGATGATTCCTTTGTGTTGCAGTGTTTTCATCCACGATGGAACCTAGTGATGCTCTGTACCCGCTGTACTCCATAGTCTCGACAGATCTGCAGGAGCTGGTGGTGACTTTAGGCCAAGTACTCCGTACTCCTGTTTCCAAAGCAAGCCATGCATCATCCCGCGATCCTCGGCCCCCACTGCAAGGGGTTCCAACTTCCAGGTAATACTTCAAAAGTACTCCGGGCCTGGTTCTAGAAGCATGTTCAGGGTACCTGTACATCAAGCACACAACGGTTCAATTTCGGGCTACAGCTCTATCTATGTAGGGTACGTACTCCGTACGGAGTGTTGTTCGTACCCACAAGTGCTAGCCTGGGCTGCCCCACTCCCAAGTACCCAAGTACCCAAGTGCAGTGCAGGGACTATTTTTTTGCCAACTCGCACTCGGACAACCAAAACGACTTCTCATGATTTCGTCGAACTGGAATACCATGAAGCGCAAACTCGATCAGAATGGGGTACCTTCACCGGAGACAGAGACTCAGAAACGAAGCAAACCGGAGCCCTCCTCTGGCGGAGGACTCACTTTGCGGAACTCGGATTAGATCCTCGCCTCGTCCAAGCGGTCGCCGAGCAGAGCTTTTTGAAACCTACCCTCGTGCAACGAGAAGCGATACCACTAGCACTGAATGGCAGAGATGTTTTGTGCAAATCAAAGACAGGATCAGGAAGACGGCTGCTTATGTTCTCCCGGTGCTGAATGGGATCCTGAAGAAAAAAACCGTATGTCGATGATAACGATGCTTGGTTTCGTTGCCCCCTCCCCCTCTCTTTTCATAGAACAATTTTGCTGACAAGACGCACAGACCGATACCACCGCAGTCACATCGGCTCTCATTCTTGTACCGACTCGCGAACTCGCTGATCAAGTTTTCAAAGTTATTGAACAATTCTCCTCGTTCTGTGCGAAAGATGTCCGAGCCGTCAAATTGACGGATAAACTGTCCGATGCCGTACAGCGATCTTTACTGTCGACCTCCCCAGAAATTGTAATTTCCACACCAGCAAGAGCTTGGTACAATGTAAAATCCAACCAGTCTGCTCTATCACTAGAGAAGCTCACGCATCTTGTGCTGGATGAGGCGGACCTGCTGCTGTCATACGGATATGACGAGGACCTCGAGAACTTGTCGTGGTCGATCCCGAAGGGAATACAGACGATCATGATGAGTGCTACCCTCACATCCGAGATCAATTCACTCAAGAAGATATTCTACCGTGATAACGCACCAACCTTGCTGGACTTGCAGGAACCCGATGCTGAAGGAGAAGGCGTGACGCAACTGGTGACAAAGTGAGTTTTATGTGTGTATTTCTACAGCCCCAGGATGCATATGCTGACGGGTACTACCTAGGTGTGGAGAAGACGAAAAGTTTTTGTTGGCCTATATTATATTTAAGCTCCAGCTGGTCAAGGGCAAGTGCATAATTTTTGTCGGCGACGTTGATCGCTGCTATCGATTGAAGCTCTTCTTTGAACAGTTCGGCATCCGCAGTTGTATTCTAAACTCGGAACTGCCCGTCAATTCCAGGATTCATGTGGTTGAGGAGTTCAACCGCAATGTTTACGACATTATCATCGCCTCAGACGAAAGGGAGATTCTCGGCAACGAGAAAAAGGCCGACGAAGAGAAGGAAGATGAGGATGCGCAGGGCAGTCCCGACACCGAGAAGGAAACGGAGCGACCTAAGAAAAGGCGAGAGGTATCCAAGAGAGACAAGGAGTATGGTGTCTCTCGAGGTATCGACTTCAAAATGTTGCCGCAGTGATAAACTTCGACCTCCCACATCAGCTTCATCATATACACATCGCATCGGACGTACAGCACGAGCTGGCAAAGCCGGTATGGCCTTATCATTTGTGGTACCGAAGGATCTTTTCCGAAAACACATGCCCACTTCTATCCAGAGTGCAGAGAACGACGAAAAGGTTTTGGCAAGAATTACAAGGCAGCAAGCCAAGAAGGGCAAGGATATCAAGCCTTATAGCTTCAACACAAAACAAGTCGAGGCCTTCAGATATCGTATGAACGATGCGCTTCGTGCGGTTACCAAAGTGGCTGTGCGTGAGGCACGAACTCGCGAATTGCGTCAGGAGCTCCTGAAGAGCGACAAGCTAAAAGGTAAGCCGTACTCACTACTTGATGCCAGGAAGTCAAGCCAATTGTTTCTGAAAGACAACATCTCTAACGAACTGGATTTCTTAGATACTTTGAAGAAAACCCCACGGAGTTCAATCATCTTCGCCACGACGGAGAACTAAGAACGGCAAGACAACAACCCCACTTGAAGCATATTCCAGAATACTTGCTGCCCAAGGAGGGAAAGAAAGGATTGACTGCAGACGACATCGGGTTCGTCCCGCTGAGGAAAATGGGCAAGTTGCGCAGTCACCGCAAAGGAAAGACGTTCAAGCGCGGCGGGAGAAAGGGAGATCCTCTGAAGACGTTCAAGGCTAGGCGCAAGACGAAATGAGGCCCGGCCCAGGACAGCCTAGGTTGAGAATGACAAGTAATTGCATATGAAAGCCAAGTCCAAGTCCAAGAGTAGTTGTGCCCTCGGTACGCAAAGTACTGTTTAATTCGAAGCAAATCATGTTGGGCCGATGAGTTGAAATCAATGAATGAGTCCCCGCAATACGACATCCCATCGGTAACGAGTTCATCAGGACACGGCAATGTAGAGCAGTGCTACTCGGAGCAGTAACCACATGATTAATACGGCCATGAAATGTTTGCCAATGGTCATTTGTGCAAGTGAAAATCGACCAGTATGGAAATTGAAATCGAGACTACATGTCAGATTGCCCTGATGCCTGGACGCCCAAACAACGCCGTGTACCATTCTCCAGTGCCCTTTTTCACCAATTATCATGTGAGTTTCCGTCCCGAGGATTCCTCCCCATGTCGAAAAAAAAAAACCCCAGTTGCCACGACGTAGGACAAAGAAAAAGACATCATCCTTTTACGCAGTTCCACGAGGCTTTGCCTTTGAGCAGCCTTCTCCTTCTTTTCCAGCTTCTGTTTCTTCTTTTTCCCTCATTCTTCTCATTCAGCTTCCGCTTGTGGGCAGCCTTCTCCTCGTCCGTCTTGGGCACTGGCTTGAAAAAGCCTTCCAGCCGAGCTTGCTGGGATGACTTGACATTCTTCTCCAACCGCGCGCCTGCGCCACGCACTCGGTCCTCGGAGAACCCTTTTCGGTAACTAGGAAACTGACGAGACCTTCAATGTCAGGCTTATCCCACTTAAAGTCACAAAGCGGGTCATCTGCCTTGCGAACATCCGGCTGAAAAACAGATCGCGTGCATCCTTGTATGGCCAGTCCTCCGGGATCGTGTACTTCTTTTGGGATCCTTTTCAATCGCCTCGACGACTTTCTCGAGGTTTCCATGCTCACGTATCAGTTTGAGCGCCGTCGTAGGTCCGACTTTGGGAACGGGGTCGAGGTAATCGCACCCAAGTAGAATGCACAAATCGACAAACTAGATGGCAAAGAGATGCTCGTTAGTAAAATGCCAGAAGTTGCTGGAGTGAAGCCGCTCTACATGAGTCGGCAAAAACAGCTCTTTACCTGGGGTCTCTCCATGTTCAGCCCCTCGAGAACCTTGTCAAGACGAATCTCTTGAATGGGCTCTTTCCGCTGTTCACTAAATGTGAGATGTCGCAGCAGAATTGGCGTATTGAAGCAGAGCGTGTCCATGTCCTCACTGGCCGCCGCATACACTTTCCCAGCCATGGCCAGCTCTGCACACTGCGCCTCTGCTTCGGTAGGCGCAATGATGTACGGAACGCCCATGAGCTTCAACAGACGCTGACACTCAGCATTGTGTTCGCGCGTCACACGCACCGTTCGTCTCGAGAACTTCTCCACCTCCTCGGCCGTGCCCGTCTCCTTGGCTTCCTCCAAACCCTCGTTAGCCTCCTGCTTGCGCTGGAATCGCTTCGCCAGCTCGCCAGATTTGAGTTTTGGCGGTGCGCCGTCGAATACATAGAGGGGCTTGATGCCGTTATCCACCATTCGTAACGTGCGATAAAACATGCCCATTAGATGGGAAGTGGTTTCTCCGCTGTCGTTCATGAGTTGTTGGCCATCGGAGCGCACGGCGATTAAGAAGCTGTAAATGCTCATGGAAGCATCCTGACACGCGAGGTTAGTAGTATTTTTATACACGGGCTAGTGCGAGGCTAGACATACAATGGCAACCTTGCGACCAAAGTGGTTCTTGATCTCGCCCTCCTTGATTGCCTCGGGGCCTCTTCCTTGATGATCTGAAATAATTGCTTGATACCCATGATTGCGCCGCGGAAACAATCCAGGTGTGGCCGTATTTAATCAATGGTTATTTTGCGGGAATGCAGAGCTGTTGGGGTTGGAAATCGAAACAGGCTCGCGGGGTGAAGTGAAGTGAAGGCTTCGTAGCTCCAGAAGTCCCGTCGACGCGCCGCCAACAGAGAAAAAGTCACCATGACGCGCCTGCCCTGTTCACGCACCATACTTAAAGTGGTCCCACTTTTCTACGCAGTGGAGAGAGCACAGATGCAGATAGATTCCCATTCCATTTACGGCTCTTGCCTGAACTGCGCCTTCCGTACGGACATAAGCTACGGACGGAGTACGGATTAGATGAAGTATTGAATACACAACGCGTTCATACCACATTCACAACTTGTAAAATGTCTCGATGGTCGCCTCCCAGTGCAAGTCGGTAGCCCCCTCCGATGGTCACGCCCAAGAATTACTTCTCGGACTCCACTCAACAGAAGATGACAGGGCCCTCTTGAACTAGGTCCAGGAGCAACAGGTGCTCAAGAAAAAGCCCACCCGATCCCTTTACCTCGTGCAGACGCCTTCGAGTATACACACGGTTGTGTATACTTTGTTTGATATACCGCTCAGAATACAGAGTCGTCAAGGATGAGTCTCGCCTTGCGCTCCACCTTGCCGTGCGGAAAATTTCTAGCACAGCATGTGTAAATCACGTCAAATTAGGAATTGCACGCGTCCGACATTGCTGTCGGCGGGTTGGGTGGTCATCATGAGTCCTGTCTGGGTATCGGACATGTTGTATCCAGTTGCGTTGCGTGCTGAACCGCCATATGTCTAGTTTGTCAGTTGATCAGCCGTGCTTCCTAAGCCTCCTCAAAGAAGACCTTTTACGCCCGCGCCCTCTGCTATCCTCCATGTTGTCAAGTGCTTGATCGATTTCCATGATATCCAGCATCTCAGCTTCCACATCCCGAGCTGTCAAGTCAGTGCTCATATCAGCTGCCGCGTTCATGCTGTTCATAAAATCGAAGCCCACGCGTGATCGGGATGAAGTTTGTGACGCATCTTCGCGTCCTCCGATGGCGTCATCTTGCTCGCTTTGATATGATTTCCTGCGCAACGTCCCAAACTTTACAGTGCTCAAGTTGAAGCATAAACTCTTGGCTCGGTTGGTTTTGCCATGAACAATGATGGCATCCGTTTTGTCTCCCTTCGAAAACAACCGTCTTCTACGACCGTCGACAAAGTTTCCAATCTTCTTTCCTTGACCATCCTCGCCATGGCGAACAATGACTAGTCGTGACTCGCCCTGTACCAAGACATCAACTGGTAGACCTCCGTCATTTTCAGTTTGAGATCCAGGTTTGGAAGAAGCTACCAGAAGGTTGACGCCGCAACACCTATCTCCCAAAAGTCCCGTGGAGAGATCAACAAGCTTGACAATCCTTGTAGGCTGCGCTCCACTGAACAAATTCACTCCTCCTCCAGCTCCCTTTCGGAGCTGCGAATCCCAAAATCCTGATACAGTCGGAATGACACACACGTGTTCTGAGCCTCCAACCCACAGAACTAGGCTCTCATCTTGCAGCGCCTTGCCCTTGGGCGGCAGCACGATGACCTTGAGCCCTCCCCGCACGGTCGATAAGCGGTCGAGAGTGGTCGCAGAGCTGAGGGAAGCAGTTGCCTGTCGTCGAGTATGGGGTGTCATAGGCGCAAATTCTCCGTTGTGATTCTCCTTTTGCTGGGTTCCAGCACTCCGAAGAGAGCCTGTGCCTTCAACGTAGCCTGAAATGCTGAAGTTCGTCAAAGCAGCACCAGTAACTCGGACTTCAGCTTGCTCGCAATTGCGGCTGCAGATGAGGACGGGCTGACGCCGTCAACGTCCCAGACCCCCACATGCCATCAGCCAGGAGAGCAAAGACAGCTCGGCCGTGTGATATCCATGCCGCATCCAAGACGGGCTTTCTGGACGCTGTCGGTCGAGCAAATGGTTGGTATAGGGACAGTAGCCATGAGCCTTGTGATGGGAAAGGGCTAATAGCCTCATGGTCGGGTGGTAGTGAAGACACCGCGTAGTCATATACTCTGACAGCGTGGCGAGATGAGACAGTTAAAAGTTGTGAACTGTGAACTGGGTTGAAAGAAATTTTGCTAAGAGGTTGGGGAAGATATTCTGTTTGAAACGGTTCGATTGGCCGATCTGGCTTCGCATTGATATCCAGTGGAACGTCCCAAAGCATCAGGCTACCAGACGCCTGTTTTGAGCATGCTGCGACTACAGCCCGTGGTGACTTGCTTTTGGGCTCCGAGGCTTTGGTGTGACTAGTGAGATAGCCAACCCATCGCTGTACTTTCTTTGACCACTGAGTAAGATGATTGACTCTCCCCAAGCGCCAGATCCTGCCTGGCCAGCTAGCAACCCGGACCTCAGCTCTTCTCTTGCTTTGCTTTCTGGACTCGGGGGCGTCAATGGAACAGTGATGACATATACATCGCTTGTGACGCAAGAGACCGCAAGCACGATTTTCTGCGATAACAACGATCCCGCGGCGAATTTGCCATCGGGGATATTGGGGATCACTGGCATAACAGCCACATGCAGGACTGCCGTTCCAAGCGTGAGATCCAGTGTTTGCACAATCTCGGGGTATGGGCCTTCTTCGACCTCTTCCTCAAACTGCGGCTCATCGACGAACGTTTGCGCCGGCTGAGCTTTCGCAGGTAGTTGTTCATCGTCGGAGTCGATCAACATAACAGCATTGTCAGACGAGCCATTCTGCTTTTTCTCGGTATCTGGTTTGCTTTGCTGCGGTTTGAAGCGCCTGCCGCCTCTCCATACTATAATCACACCATTTTCGTGACCGTAAACAAAAATGGTCGCTCCTTGTGGTGATTGGATAGGATATGTTTGTACATCATTGACTCGTCGAGAGAGGTTATACCTATCAAAGGATATCGAATTAGTCATCCGAAGTTGCTCTGGACATTGCCACTGAGGCCTTTGTACCCACGTGAATTGTGTATTCTGTCCGGTCCGACGAATGCGAGGACTAGTTGAGGAAGTCATGATGAGAGGTATAGCTGTCCCGGGGTGGCACCCGGTGACAGAATATCGAGGGTCGTGAGATCAGCAGATTGTTGAATCCTTGGTCGACCGTGCAGCTGCTGATATTATTGTTTCATCGGGTTTGAGCTGTGTCCGAGCCAGATCGTCACTCACGTGACTGGTGTTTTCCCACTACCCTGCAGGTTGCGGAGTTTCAATGAATTGCTTCAATGAACTGACATGATGGAATATTGATGTCTGATGTTAAACTGAATGTATTCATCTTGGGTTGCTGTTAACATAAACAATGTTCATCAATGATATTTGAAGATATACATAGATAGACCCATCAACATGGCACAACGTCAGCCTGGATATGGAAGACAATCCAGGTGCTGATGAAATCGACTAAATCATATCGGTGTATAGTTTCAGTTGCTATTTTGCAGTCCGTACATACATTTCCGCACTGTGCTTTCACGCCGCCCTTAACATATAATAAAAGTTTTTAAGACTAAAACCAGCAACGCAACAGTGTTGCATGTGTACAGCCCTCCCAGATTGACGAGCCAATCCTTGATTTGCCTTATCATCCCGTGCCTATGTCGAATGTGATGCCGGTCGCCTGAAAAGGTACCGGCACCAAGTCGTGTATCTGTACACAAGTTGAGCGAGCACCACTGCGAGGGAGCATCGTGGTCTAGCAATAGAGATTGCGGCCGAGTCAAGAGGGAGAGGGAATACAACAAGACCGTCGCGTCCCATCTCTCATGTCCAGAATAGAAGTTCAGCTGCTCGAAAGGAGACGTAAATGAGTGGATGGCATAGGAGACAGATCCACAATGCATGGCGTACGCTGGAACACCGTGCAAACAAGGATTGTCATCTTCGTAGAACAAATTGAAATCAAGAACAATCCTACGCCGAGGGAGCAAATAACAAAGAGTTAACGCCGCTAGATCGTCAGCTGATTGACCAATAAGTGGACGTGAGCTGTCATCCCGATAACGCCTTGAATGCCCGTAAATGAAGGAGATGATGGAAGATGGAGAATAATGGGTATTTCCGAAATGGTGTGTAGTTCCTTGGAGCTCAAGTGCTCACGCATTGGTGACCTGCGGAAAAAATTAGATTTCAAGGACAATGATGGCGGACACTGAAAATGACTCAACGAACCCTCAGAATCCTTCGCGAATAGTCCTCATTATCAGCGATGCTGCCATCGCTCATTCGTCGATGGGCCATGACAGGATCCAAGCGAGAGTCAGTCATGGAAATGCTGCCATGACTGCTGGAAGGCTTGGAACCGCTGATGAAAGCGTTGACCGCGGCATTTCGGCGGTGCTCCTCTTCAATCTCGGAGTTGCGCTTGCGTCTGACGTAGAAGAACAACCCGGCGATGGCAGCAGCAGCGGCGAAGACACCAACGACAACACCAGCAGCAATACCTGCAACATTTGGACCGCTCTTCTCTGGGTTTGGAGGCTCCGTGGGGACTGATGTTTGTATGACGGTGGTACCGCCACCGCCACCGTTGTTGTTGTTGTTGTTGTGGTTGTTATTGTTGCCGCCGTTGTTACCACTAGAACTTGCCTCGGTAGGAGTTGGCGACGCGGTACTCGTTTACTTCCACCAGTGGTGCTAGAGCTGGAGGGTTCGTAGCGGCTGATTTGGAGCTGAATTCCGACGTTGTAGATAGAGTAACTCTCAATGCCACCACAGGCCTCTGGGGGTATGCAGGGCATGGCTGATTGCATTCGCTGTCCTCAACCAGGTCTTTCTTTGGAGGCAGAGCATAGCCACACCAACATTGTCCTCCATGCATAGCAGCCAACCAGAAACCATCGGCTTTGCATGCATTGTTGCAGGCAGCGGTAGACATCTTATCGGCAGAGATAGGCTTGTGCATCGTCATATTACCATAAGAACCATAGCAGCCCGATGAGGTGGCAATACCGTCGACAGGAATCTGAAGGGCGGGTTGTTTGGGTTTGGATGTCTGCGTGTGGACACCAGTGGCAGCCATGATGGCGCCAAATGCGATTGTTGATAGTCTCATCTTGAACGTCGTGAGAGAGCGGGCTGTGATAGATAAGAACTAGAACGCAGCCAGTTTGAGGAACAGACTGAAGGATAGTCAGGAGAGGTGTTATTGTCCACCCGAGATGAAGGAACGATAAGATGAAAAGCCCAATGAGCAATTCAGTAACAGTTCAGTCGATTCTGCCAGGGAGGCGACGTGCCTGGACTGTGATGAATCGAAGAACGGAAGCGGCCAACGAGACTATCGCTTATTTCTCGAGAGGTGTGTCGTGGCACAATAGAAGTCGACGAAGGTCGAGTTTAAGGCGTAGGCGTAGGCTGTGTCGGCTGTGTGTCAACTTCCCTTAATGGACGCTGCGGTGACGAAGCTCAAGATCGCTGAGCGTTGAAAAACGAAAAGGCTGCACGTAATGATCGCACAAAGACGAACAACAGACAATCGCAAGCAGCCTTCTGAGCAAAGGACGACGAGCTGAAGAATGCAGTGGGGGTGGTCGGGGAGAACGAGGGACAGACGACTGGAACGAGCGACGAGACGTTTTTGTTGAAGGGGTAAAGCGAGACGAGGTTGAGAGAGTGAAAGGCCAGAAGTGTGTGGGAATGGGGGACAGGGCGACGGGCGAGCGAGGATAGGTTTGGGGCTTAGGCTCCGGGTATGTGCGGCCTGGTGTCTGGTGCGGGAGAAGCAGACTGGACGATAGATGGAGCAAGGACCACCCGCCAGCCAGAACCAGACCACCGGATGCTAGGTCCTGAGAGGCAGAGAGAGAGGGTGACGGGCCACACCGGGCCAGGGGCAGGGGCAGGGCAGGGCAGGGTGAGCCAGGCTCAAAACGCACACCTGCACAGCACACAGCACACACAGGACAGGTGCTGAGCTGCAGGCACCACCAGGCAGGAGCAGGAGCCTGTCATCTTTTTTTTTTTTTTTTAACCTGGCCTGGCAACTATCAATCCTTGCAGGGGAGTCGGCATGGCATGCCAACTAATCCATAGCATCGCATTCATTCAAGTCCCGTGTCCACTCAGATACGGAGCAATCGCGCACGGCGGAGTCGCGAGCAATGCAGCGCGCAATGATACAATATTATCTGCTGTGCCTTATTGCTTGATATGCGGGCTAAGAAAGTGGCAGCACCTGAACGGGGAAACTCCAGTCGAGACTCCAGTCGTCTCCACCTCACCGTGGCTCGTGGCTCGCGCCTAATCCGTACTAGCCTAGCCTAGCCTAATAGCGCCTGCGACGTTCCTGAGCCTGGCGGCTGGCGTCTGCCACTGCCACTGGGTGCGAGCTACGATCCATGATGCACGATCCGCGATTCACGGTTCACGATTCACGCAAGGCGCCATCTCACTTGGAGCTTCACAGGATTATCTTTTGGGCATGAGAGTTCACAGGGTCTATATGGCACAAATCGTGCAATTGAGAAACAAGTACTATAAGGGCATGTGCGCGTACCACATGTATGGAGCGCTCCTACCTTGGGTAGGTACTTCATTCCCGCAGACCACTTTTTAGTCTGCCCTTCTGTTCGTTAACTTGCGTGCTTGTTCAACCCTATGACCAAATTACTTGTGCTCCGTACGGATGAAAATTTTCCATCTGGACACGTCCACTTGTTTTGGCGAAGCACTGGGCGTCGTTAACTGGCACTAGCACGCGCCATCTACACAAGTTGACATGCCCACCGCTGTCGATCAAACAGCAGTGCGAAATCAGATTGTTGTTGCTTAGTACTTACACAGTGTAAATCTCGACACGTCGCATTCCTGCGCACGACCCTGCCTGCTATCGCCATCCCTACATAGGCACCCAGGATCCTTCTTCCATGCTGTGCCATGGTGAGGAGCACTGTGCGACCCACCAACTTGAGCAGTTTGGCAAACCCCTTACTTTTATTCTAATGAGTTTGATCCCCTGAATGAAAGACGCTAGCGAGAACCTCGGTTAGGGACGCCATTGTCCCCTGCTGGAACATGTTACCACGCTTCAGTTTTATTTCTGCTTTTTTGATGCTCATCGTTTTGTTCACACGAGACGCGGGCACAATTCGGCATGTCCTTTCCCATCCAGCGAGTCTCAACTATTTCGTCATCATGAGCCATACGGAGTACTTCTCTGTTCATTGTTCTGCTGGCTACCGCGTCATCCGGGTGGCGTTGGCGCCAGCCTACACTTTATCGACAGGCCCCCGACGAACGTGATGATCAGACCAGTTCATTGACTGGTGCTGACTGGTACCAGGGACTCTGTGTCTTCGTAGATGTGATACAGACGACACGTTGACTTGCCCAGATGACTAACATTTTGATTGCAATGCAAGGGCCTTTCAGTCCCGGATACCGCACAACGACTTCATGCCTTCCTGAGGACCCACACTAATCAAACTAAGGAGCAAATGCCCCATCCCATCGCGCACGTCGTATTTCGCCTATCCACAAAGGAAAGATGTCTGCAATAATCAATAATAACAGGCACACGCGCTGACCGGCATGCACGGCACCGATGCACGCGGCGACTGTCTGTATTATCTTGATATAATCCGTACTCGACCACCACGAACCACGCGCTTTCATACACTTTTTTTTTTTTTTTTTGCTTTATTATCCACAAACGCTTCACTGATTATTCTATGAATTACAATCACGTTCTACGTACGCGCACGATACGGATAACCAACCCCGTATCATTCAAGGCACCCTTTTCCGTCGACTTGCCTCAGCTTCGACGCAATGGGATATTAGGCTCTAAATCATGTGTCATCTGAGCATGGGTGATAATATTTTCATATGGTTGTATACCGATATGTGAACACGCTGTCGGCTTGCACAATTTTCTGGTTGGCGTTGCATGTGAAACAAGACGACAAAGCGGGAATCAACAAAGGAATGAAACAAAGGAATGAACAGTTCGTGCCATGTTGTGCTTGGCGCACGCGCACTAGTGATTCACCCCATCACGCCCATCAGACAATACAAGCTTCGTCCGGTGTGAACATTTTCAAGAGGGCTTATTCCGTACCTGCGACATTGCAGTTGAGACATGTTGATTGGTGCTCCGCCGTCAACCCCGTCAACCCCCTGCTGGGGCCCGTCACAACCACACAACCACACAACCTCGCTCCGAAACCTTCGTCGGCTGTGCCCCCTCTTCAAAAGCAATCTTGAATCACGGTCCAGTCGCAGGCACGCAGGTTCGCCCTTATTTTCAAGATCCCAGACAGAAGCCAAATCAGCCGAAGCGCAGTTGATGATCCACCCCGATGGCTTTCGATCACAGCCCTGCTGTGAGGAGGCATTTGGCTGGGAAGGTGCCGACGCACGATTGGCTGCTCCTTGCTCATGCTTTTCGTTCGTTAATAGTACTCCGTAGTACAGTAAAGTAATCGTGCAAATCTCTCACTCCTGCATTATGTCAGTATTGGAGCCTGTGGGTCGCTTTTTCCATATTGTAGATGCCAGGTGATTCTGTTTGTGGAGTTGAAAGACTTTATTCTTGGCAGATCTTTTCTTCTTCTCAGGTTCCGTGGACACAAGAGTTCAGCCAATCCCGTAGTACAAGGGGATTGTATTACATGTACGCCGAACAACGTAGGCCATCCGCCATGAGTACACAACGATCAGAAGCTCCACATACATACAAACCCCTTGTTCACAATTGCAATTCATAGTAGTAATGCCATCCTACTGCTTCTGTCGTCCAGGAGAAATATATTTACCAGCTTCAGGACTTACGTACAGCCGAAAATAAAGGCAAGGACCAGCTGACTGCCATGATCTTCAGCCGCCCTTTGACCACCCTTAAGACTACTTATTGCATGGGATAAGTGCTCTGTACTAGAGTATGAGGTATACAATTGTCACAGTTGTCAGTTGTTCCAGATCATATTGAGTCAATCTCTTTCCGACTGAATATGCTACAGCTGACTATGCTGCGTTCGCCAAGCCAGAGTGTCTAACCCAACGAGTTGGCACTACACTTTGATGGCGGAAATCCCTTGAAGTTCATGGTTTCTATAACAGTTGGTGGACTCTCAAACTAATCATTTCGCACAGTTGCGCGGGAGTGACCATCCACTGTGTCATCTGCCTTGTCCATCACGGCAAGACGGGAAGTCTTCACGATCTTTCCGGGATAAAGATATGATTCTGTGACGAAATACAGGGCCCCTATTCCCTTGGCAAACAACATCGCCATTCAAAAAAATCTGTATAACAAATAGGCGCTCGTGACGCTTAGAGACTACCGGATTCAAATTTGGACGTCACTTGCCCAAGTGGCTCGAAGTTTACATCTAAGGATTACCCGTTTGGATCTCAGCCAGGCAACACAGCGTTGCTGTTTCAAGTAAGTTTGGAATATTATGAGGAAACGGTATGGATAGCCGAGGTACACACTGCCAGCTCAAGCATGACTCCTTTCTTAATCTACGGTATATTCACCTAGCACCTAGTTCCCCAGGCTCTTTAAAAACTTTCGGAGCGGGGTCATGTCACGGTGAGCTACCCTTTGACATTAGAAACCGACTGTACAACCCAACCATTCTATTTTGGCACAAGTCACCACTCTACAAGCGGAAAATTTAAGTATGCTGCAATTGACGTGCCTGACCAGTCATTAGAAGATCACAGAGTACAACTCTTGTGTATAGGTAGCGGCAGAATAGTGTCGGCAGCACCTGATGTCGGCGAGTCGAGCGTCTTTGCAGTATGACGTGGTTTCAAGGAAAGTGTGCTTGCGTAGCATCAAAGCTTGCGTAGCATCAAAGCTTGTTCATATGACATATTTCGCATGTGTATGGTGCTCGACGAAGTGACAAACCACTTGGTACCATTTGGTATCGGAATATGCACTCGGGTAAAGAAAGACTCCTCACCAAACCCTTGAATTCATACGTGGAACGGACGGCTGTCCTTGGGACTCACTCCAAAATTGGTCCAAGTATCTGCCATCTCGCAATATTGGCAGCAAGGAATACTCGATATATCTTCCAGCAGTCATGGGTATTGGGTGAGTGAGGGCATGCATTGTTTGAAGTCGTGGGATAGGAAATATTTGCACATAATTTGGTAACGCATCGAGAGTATCGAAGGTCCTGGGTGATTTGATCTTGCGCGGCCGCCGACTTCTCATTGACGAGTGTCAGAATTATATCCTCAATAGGTGAGGATAAGACTTTGAAGACGACGCTTTTTACCAAGAGAATTTGCCGGTGTTGCAAAAAGAAGCAGATGACTCACATGCTTATTTCGCTCTCTTGAACTAAATGGTCTCAAAGTCCCCGGACAACTTGGCAGGCGGCGACTCTACTGTGATTTTGTGTGAATTGTCGAGCCCTTTGCCCTCCCCGATGTCCCGTAACGACGAAAAAGTGCTCCTATTGTAGGGTATATAAGGTTATTGTCCATCATCAAGTCAAGGGCCACACGCCCGAGAAAGAACTGCAGAAAGTGAGACATTGAATACCAGGCGATGGATACAATTTTAGCTTTGACAGCACAACACATTGTGACTAGCCTCACATTATTTTTTTATCAATATTGAATAGCTGATGCTGTGGTTAGAATCCCCTTTGGCCCGAAATACCAATAGCTATAGTAGCTATAGCGAGGTTGAGACCTGCCATGGCGAACTCGGCACCGCACTCTGTCACGCCCAAGCTTTTAGGTCCATATTGGATTGCAGAACAGGAAGGGCCGCAGTGGTATTCCGTAGTCGGTATGCCTGTCTATAATAGGCTGTCGTGCAGCGTTTGAGAACAGAACACAGACAGACGGCTGCGTGCCGCGACATTCAGTGATATGCTTGCGGGATCGATGCACAATTGCCGTCGCAGCTCGACTAGATGGACAAGATGGAGGGGCCAATGTTCCTCAGGCTGTCACACGACGGCTAATTTGTGCTACCCACTGCAACCATGGCAACCCCAACAAGGAATCGCTTGATTGGTTGGTTGGTTGTATGTATTCATTACGCGCTATTATCAGAGTTTTCTGATGGGTAGTACGGATAGTACGGATTACAGTGTAGCTACTCCGCACAAGACCTAGTATCCCACTCTGGTCCTTGTTCTTCCCCCTTTCGCAGTACATAATATGTAGTGGTTTGTATCGGAGATCCTTCTGGGTAAGGTCCCTATGCCCTCTGGTTCCCCGGTTCTCTGGCTTGCCACATCCGGCTTGCCACATCCGGCTTCTGAGCGCGCTGCTTTAACAAGCACAGGCGTGGCGTTGACTAGGGCTCCCCACTTCATCATAGCTTTGCTAATAACGTTGAAAGTGAGTGAATAATCCAAAACCCCTTTCATCAAGCGGTGGTCGAGTCATAAGGAAGAACATTTCGTCTGTCGGAAAACGTCTCTTCGCAAGCTGGCCGTGCATGACCATGTGACTGGGGTCGAATGCCTCCGATCAAGCTTGATGGACAGGTAGAGCGGCACTGGGTTTATGCCTGCTTTGTCGAGGCTAGTCATTGGTGCTGAAGGTCACCCGTCACCCGGACCCGGACGGACCTTACTGATGGCCCATGGGTGCGTTGAGGGGTGCGTTGATGGGTGCGTCATGGTCGTCACCGGGCTGGGACTGGCGCCTGCCGGCGTTGTGGCCTCTCGCCCGCCGCTGCCTTCTCTGCGCTTTGCCGCCGCTGACGACCTCGCCCTCCGCAACCATTGCGTGAGCACTCTCCCGAGTCTCCTCTCTCATCTTCCAAAACATCAACTTCAACTTCAACTCGAGCGTTGGTCCATTCCATCGTTATTCTGGAACTGAATATCTTGTTTGCTATCACAAGCATCTCTGACACTATCTCTCGAATTGCCCGATCCCTTCAAAGCGTCGCCCAACATGAAGAGCGCGCTTATCGCCGCGGCTGCCCTTGCTGGCTCCGCCCAGGCTGGAATTCACAAGATGAAGCTTCAGAAGATCTCCTTGAGGAGCAGTTGGTACGTATGCCGCTCGGTAGCTCGAAGTGACGTCTCGTCTTCCTCCAGACACGGCTATTGAGACTCAAAATGTGCTGACACCTCTGTCTAGGCTGGTGCCTCTTTTGAACAGCAGGTCCAGCACCTTGGTCAGAAGTACCTTGGTTCCCGCCCTCTGTCCCGAGCCGACGTCATGTTCAACTATCAAGCTCCTCAACCCCAAGGTGGCCACCCAGTGCCCATCACCAACTTCATGAATGCCCAGTGTAAGTCGATCGCCATCGCTGGAGCGCATATGATGAAAGCGACACTAATCAAGATGTAGATTTCTCCGAAATCACTGTTGGCACCCGCCCCAGACCTTCAAGGTTGTACTTGACACTGGCAGCTCCAATCTCTGGGTTCCTTCCAAGTCTTGCTCCAGCATTGCCTGCTATCTTCACTCCACCTACGACTCCAGCTCTTCCTCAACCTACAAGAAGAATGGCTCTAGCTTCGAGATCCGGTACGGCTCTGGCAGCTTGTCTGGTTTTGTCTCCAACGATGTCGCGTCCATTGGTGACTTGAAGATCAAGAATCAGGACTTTGCTGAGGCAACTGAGGAACCTGGCTTGGCTTTCGCCTTCGGCCGATTTGATGGAATCCTTGGTCTCGGCTATGACACCATTTCGGTCAATAAGATTGTCCCTCCTTTTTACAACATGGTTGACCAGAAGCTCCTGGACAAGCCTGTCTTCGCCTTCTATCTCGGCGGTAGCGACGAGGGTAGCACAGTTACCTTTGGTGGTATTGACAAGTCCCATTACACCGGCGAGATTGAGTACATTCCCCTCCGCCGCAAAGCTTACTGGGAGGTCGACATCAATTCTATTGCCTTTGGTGACGAAGTTGCCGATCTTGATGACACTGGCGCTATCCTTGATACCGGCACTTCCCTGAACGTTCTCCCTAGCTCTCTTGCCGACTTGTTGAACAAGGAGATCGGCGCTAAGAAGAGTTGGAACGGCCAGTACACCATTGAGTGTGAAAGTATCAAGTCTTTGCCTGACATTACCTTTAACCTTGCCGGTTCCAACTACAGTCTCCCTGCTTCCGACTACATACTGGAGCTTCAGGGCACCTGTGTCTCTACCTTCCAGGGAATGGACATCCCCGAACCTGCTGGTCCTCTCATTATTCTTGGAGATGCTTTCCTCCGCCGCTACTACTCTGTTTACGACCTGGGCAAGAATGCTGTTGGTCTTGCTCGTGCCAAGTAAATGGTAACTCAGCCACATAACACATGTGCTATTGAGCTCTTTATCGCAAGAACTGGAGAAGATGGTGTAGCTCATGGTTGAGCCTTGCATTTACTGCATGCATTGTCTTTTCTCTTGTTCAAGTTGTCGCTGTACAGGCTCGTTTATGTAGTAATACGGATCAGAAGTAACAGTACAGAATAGAAATTATTTCTCAGCCTTCGGCGCCTCTCCTTGGCTGTGTCAATTTGAGACGATCTTAGGAAGTCGATTCACGGACACGCCTCCGTTGCCATTTGGTAGTCATAGCTAGCACTGCCAATAATGCTGCCTCATGGAACTCCCCGGAACTCCCCGGGAACCTACACAGGCCATCATGTTCAGGAAGATGGACAATGGGGTTCACTAAGCTTGAACTGGTCGGGATAGTGGCGAATAACGATACTCCTCACTCTCAGATTTGATGGCTTGCAGCATTTTTATGGGATTGATAAACCAATGTCGAATGATTCCCAACGGACACATCACATTTGCTGGGTAAGATTGAAGCTCAGGTAATAAATATGCAGGCGTCGCGGCTCCGCTGTACAGTAACCTGATCTGGCAGTAGGCGAGAAGCGCACGGCGAGGTGTGATGGCCCAGGTCACGTGCGAATCAGCTTGGCTTTTCCTCTCTGGTGTTAGCGTGGGACCCAGGCAAGCCAGGCAAGCCAAGGCGTATCTACTTGGTGATCCCACGACAACATTCTTTCTCAGTGGCCTCTTCTGTTGCATTACGCCTTATAGCCATTTGCTGGAAGCAGTGAAATCGCGTCATTTGCTTCCAAAGCTCTCGAATTGCCATTTTTCAGGCGTGACTCTTGATCGCACCCTTTGTGCTGGATGTAGGCGGCCGTTTCGACAACCCTTGATGAGAGGGCCTTAAAGTCGCACCAATTTGTTCTCCACGACTGCTACCGCGTATCGCGACGAGGCGACGAGACGCGGCCAGCCATCACCACCAGACGCTCGACTACGATCTAGATATGGCGCAGCCCACGCCTGTCGATGCGAATGGCGCACCGACGCCCATGAGTGATGATCATGGTCATCTCGCCGTCCCTGGCAAGCGAAAACGCGACAGCGAAGAAGACGGCGCGGAGGCAATGACTGGTGTAGAGGAACCGAAGCCAACTGCACCCCACTCATGGGCTGCAGGGAAACAAAAGATCTAATCAAGAACTATTTTGAAGTTTTAAAGAGGTAACCATTCTTTTGCGCACCACCAGCAGCGGAACCTACGTCGCGCGATCCTGATCTAGTGTCCCCCTTCCGTCTTGCTGCTTAAACAATCATCAAATAATCATCTTACGAAATGGCTGATCATCCATTCGTAGCATCGACATCGAGCCATCCATCCTCAAACGCCCGCTGGAAGACTCTCACTTTGCAGACGAACCTGAAACAAAGCGACAAAAGTCATCAGAACCGCCAACGTTGAAGTCAATATCGGACAAGATTGCCGCCGATGCGTACACACATATGGAGCATTTGGCTTCCGACATTGTTTCTGTCGCCGAAGCTGCTCTGTCAGAAATCAGGTCCAAGGTTCCTGACGAGTCTGGCAGCATGGCTGATAAGAAGATTGCCGCACGCATAAACGAGTTCAAAGATCAAGCCCTCACCATCTTCGCACGCGAAAAGGCATACCCGAGACACCTGCCGCCGAGCTATTGCCTAGGGGTGAAGACTCCAAATCCGCTTCTAGTAAAAGCCAAGCCATCTTGTCTGTTGTTGGATACGCACCGCAAGAGCGACGCCTCTTTTCCAGCTTACCCTCGTCGCAAGACATTGACCCGACAGACTTCAAGCTGCCACCGGGGTCAGCTTCTCCGGGTGATTCAAGTAACGCGCAAGAACGGACACAAACCCTGGGTGAATTATTCAGTGCCCCACGACCACTTCCTCCGTTGCAACCGCCAAAGCAGCCAAAGACTCAAGCGAAGGGTAATACGCTGGACTTCTATCATCCTCAACTGGAAAACACGGCCAAGTATCGCGGAAACTGCTATTTCAACACCAAACTCTCAGCTGGCCACTATCTTGACTACAGCAATGCCACACCCTCCCATCAAACCAAAACCAAACAACGAGAGCGGGCTCAGAGCCTTGCTGGCAAGAGACCCTCCAGCTCAGAGCTAGAAACTTCGGAAATTGAGTCTCTATTCAGAGGTGCCTTTTCCAGTTTCGCTCCGTGCAAGGATGACTCGGCGGCTGTGATATCCGCTGACACTGCCGGGCGAATCTGGTGGCAGAAAAGTGGCTCACGCAGTTTTCAGCGGATGGTTGAGGTTGAGTACTATGAAGATGTTGCGGGTTTGGATGTTCTTGGGCCTGAAGTCAAATTCGAAGAGCTTGACGAAGCAGTGGTCCAGGAGGCCATCGACAATTGGGACGAAACCACCGTTGATCCTTCACTTGAAGATGCTATGGGTTCCAAGCGAGATGATGATGAAAAGGAGGTTGATGAGATTCTGGACGAAGTCACGGACATGATCGAAACCTTGGCTTCCTACCAGCGCATCCGCAACCTGACGCTCCCCAACTCTCAAAACCGTCAATCCAGCGACCCTGTTAACGGAGATATGCTCGCCAATTCAGGACCCCACCAACCCTCCGAGGAAGAGCAGGCCACATACGAGATGCTCAAGGCGCAGTTAGCCCTGATCATCAAGACACTACCCCTTACGCCGTGGCCAAGCTCAATGGAGACCAACTCGATGACTTGCTTATCAGCACAAAGATACAAATCCATACCGACCAATTTCGGGGCGTCATGGAAGAGGATGACGCTGGTGTCCAAGCTCGCATCAAAGCCCAACAGCAGCAACAACAACAGCAGCAGCAGCAGCAGCAGCAGGCAGCTGCCCAAGCCACGCAGGCGAGCGCCCGCCCACCTTCGCAGCGCTCAGCCAGCATTTCTACCCCTATGGAAACCAGTATCAGCACCCGAACCAGTACGCTACGCCGGCAAGAACCCCGTCTAATCCGCAGCAGTACTTCCGGTCCATGCCAACCCCGAATTACCAACAGCCTCGAACTACGGGCAGTCCTGCTCAGCAACCCAGACCACCACAGCCGAATCAGTACACTCGCCCTAACGGATATTCCAACCAGTACGCGGCGCAGTTGGCCAAATCGCAAACCCCTTACGGCCATCAAAACATGCCTCAGTATGCCAACCAGCAGCGACCACAGTACGGGCAGCTTCAACAGCAAGGGACACCGAACGCGCCACGTTTCCAATATCAGCAGTCGTTCCAGCACCAACAACAGCCTGGAACTCCGGGCCAACCCAACTACGGCGCGTATACTAATGGCGGGGGCATGCCACCGAGGAATATGTCACCTCAAGTTGCCCCACGGCACGCGTATGGCCCTAACATGCAACAGGGTCAACGATTTGTAACACCCGGACAAGGCACACCCCAGATGAATAGAAACGCCGGCAACCCGGGACAACATGCACAATACAGCCAATCACCAGGTCTGACTGGGTATCACACTGTGATACCGGAAGACCAACAGCAGCGAATACTGGATCAAGCCAAGGCTCGAGTCGCCGCACAGGAACGGACCGCAACGTTTGGTGACAAAGTGTCCCAGCCAGGCTACGCAGGCATGGGCACGGGTTATGGTGTCAATGCTGACGCGAACAGAATTACGGCCGCCCGAGCCAATGCCATGAGCCAGCAGAAGCCACAGACACCTGTTGGACAAAGGCAAGGGATGAACGGAACTCCCACGCCAGGACCGCAATTCATGCCACCATCAAAAGTGACGCCTGTTCCTGTGCCCCTATTCCTGGAGCTGGACAGGCTCAACAACAACAACAACAACAACAACAACAGCCCGCGCAGCGACCTGTACCAAAACCTGAACTGTAATTATTCTTGAGGGAAAAGGAAGGTCTGGACGCGTTTGATGCGAGGCTTGGAAAACATGAACGAGGCATGTGGAAAACAAAGGACTGGAGCAAGCTGTGTGGAAACTGTTGTTCATGGGCTACCCCGAAAAAATGTCCTTTGTTCTTCCCACCTCTTTTCCTTTCATTTTGATATTTTTTTTTTTTGTATTCTCTCTTTTGTTCGTGCAAGGATATGGCGCATCTAGGAGTCAAAAGCCACCAATGATTGGGACGGTGTATTTTCCAGTTCTGGGCAAGAAAGGAGAGGGGCAAGCTCGACGTTCTCCCCATGGCAAACAAGTGAGAGAGGCGGATGAGTAGTGAGGGCAGGTTGGACTTTCTATGCATCAAGGAGGAAAATCTGTACAGCAGCAGCCTTTGCGGTCATTGAATAATGGGAAAAGAGTGAAGTCGCGGCCGTATAGAGCCAAACACGCGTGTGCATGTGCGTGTGCATATGTGTGTGTGTGTGTGTTTTCTGGCGACATGAGTCATCTTGATACTGTGCCAGACAGAATCTTACTCACACCATATGACTTGTGGGAAAAAACTAGGTATCTTCGAGTAGAGTGGGTATCATTGAAATAGATGTGTATGCCTATGCCTTCGCCAATTCCTCTTTTTTAAAAAAACCGACACGGTCCAGCACCATGTATATACACATGTTCTCAGTTCATCATGACGGCACCACGGCCATCTCATTTGCCGCCTTGACAGTGCGCGTCACCTCCCTCTCGTGACCCCATTCCAGTATGATCCTCCGCAGCTCAAACACCACCTCGACGGCGATTAACAAAATAATAATGAGCTCGAGTCGCGTGCCGTGCTGCTCGCTAGACAATTCCCGCAACACGGTCGCAATCTCCTGCGCGTAATCCATCTTTTGGTTCAGGGTGCGAATGCGAACATTGACGTCTAATGCGCGGCCAACTTGGTCGTAGTAGCCTTCCAGACCAAGCTCCGACTTGCTGTCCCAGAAGATGTCGGGCAGAGAATCGGTCAGCTCGGAGTAGTGGTTCAGTCGGGCACGGAGGCTCAGCAACTCGCCCGTCTTTTGCAGGATGAAGTTGCGACCGAGGGAAGGCCGGACCCCGGGACAGGATGGCGGGGATGTTGCGCGTGCTCTCAAAGTAAGCCGTCAAGGCGCTTTCCAGAACGGCCAGTTTCGTGCTCCGGGCCAGGCCGGACGAGAAGGTGATCTTGGCGAGGGTGGTGTCCAGCGTGTCGCCGTCCTTGTGCTCCCTCCGCGTGCCGAGGACGACCATGTCTCCTTCATGATGCTCTCCGCGCGCGAGACATCCGCTACGAAGTCGAGGTCCTCTACCTCGCGGAGCTCGGGGGTGAGCATCTTGGGCAGCACGGAGGATCTGCTTCGTCACCACGTCCGGCGGCAACGACCAGGTGACGATGGTTCCCGAGGGGAACACGAAGATGTCGCCGCCGTTGACGCCCTTGGCGTGCACCACCTCGCTGGCGTCGAAGCCCGTGTTGTCAGGGTCGATGGCGAACCCGTGCGACGAGAGAATCTCCACCACCAGGGGCATGTTGAACGACTCGGCCACGCATGTTGCGCTGATGGTGGTGGATGGGTCGTCGTCCGTCTCTGCACTGGCCTTGTCCCCGCGCGCTTCGGCTGCTGGGCAATGATGGCGACGCGGCGGAGGGACGTCTTGGCGGTGGCAGACCGGGTCGGTTTGCGCTTGACGCTGGCGGCGTGGTCTTGGGGACGGGGATTGCCTGTGGAGGAGGGTTTCGACGAGTCGTCAGAGGGTGGTTGGATAGGAACGGGTTGGAGGTGAAGAAGTGTCGTTTTCGAGGGAGGCTCGCTGGCGTGGTGAGGTGGAATGAGCGTCGGGGTCGTCGGCTGGTGACGACGGAGCTGTGCATGTGTCGGGTGATAACGTTGAGCGTCGTCCGTTGCGGAGGGTGCCTCATCATGATGTGGTTGGAGCCATGTGCTGGTCCCGATTGGTGATATTTCGGGGCGTTGTAGGAGCTGTTGGGAGATTTTTGGTCTAATGGCAAGGTATTGAGATGTTCAAGGCTGAAAAGAATTGAATAAAATAACAACAAAATTTAATAAAAATAAATAAAACGAGGCACGGTGCTCAGATGCTCGCCATTGTTGGCAGCACCGTTTTGGAGCTCCATTGGACACCTCTATTGGACAACTTCTGTGAAGGTTTCTGGCCTATCTTATCACCATGTGACATGGCGAATGTTGTGCTGACTAGCCAATCTGGGCTATTGCCGGGGTTGCTTCGCCGGAGACCCCGGAAGAGTGCAGAAGTGCCACGTTGATAAGTTGGTCGCGGGTATGCTCCAGTGGTTACCGGTGGGATAGAATATTTGGGGGAGCCTGGGAGGGAATCTGGCAGGGAAGCTTTTAGCGACCCCAACAACACCGCCAATTCGCCCTTTACCCTTTGCCATTCCACCAGAGACCTTGTTCCGCTACATATTGCATCGTGCACTTTTTCCAATTTTCCAATTTTCCAATCTCGCCTCCCTTTCGATATCGCCTTCTCCCCTTACTCTCCTCTCCTCTCTTTTCTCTCCTCAACCTGTCCTACAGTCCCTGTCACCAGCTTTACTTTGCAGGAACCGTCATCGAGTCTTCCCATCAGGGCCAGCTCCCAGACATCGGTTTGTTTACTTTGGGCCTACCTTCCCCCTCAGAAAACGTCATTTACCGCAAAAGCCTTCAAACCAACCTCCCCACCATGGACACCGATCCCAAGTACGACAACTATGACTTCCCTGCGACGGCAGCCGAGCCACAGGACGGTCATGCTGGCCATCTTACCCCGGAGAAGATTGCTCAGCTTCACCAACTGCGCATGATGCTCGAGGCTGAGGGGTACAAGGAGCGTCTGGACACATTGACTTTGGTACGGGGAAACCTGATCTGCGTGCTTTCGCGCCACCCCCGCTGTGCTTCTGCTACATTTTGGTGGCAGACACAATGCGGGGGAGTCATGGCCTACAGTGATTCTGAGACACGTATTTACTCATCTTCGACTACGTAGCTGCGATTTCTGCGAGCTCGCAAGTGGGATGTCGCCCTGGCCAAGGCCATGTACGTCACATCCAATCCCGGCTGAAGTGCGGCATTAGACGTTGCTAAGCGCAATTATGGAACAGGTTCGTTGATACTGAGAAATGGCGAACGGATACCCATCTCGACGAGACTGTCCCCGTCTGGGACTACCCCGAAAAGGCCGAGATTGCCAAGTACTACAAACAGTTCTACCACAAGACGGACAAGGTAAACAGACAAAATCACTCCTTGACGGTGGACATACAGGTAATCATAAGATGGCGAAAAAACCAGCCGACTAACACGTTCTTCTCTTCTAGGATGGGCGCCCCATTTATATTGAAACCCTGGGTGGCATTGACTTGACCGCCATGTACAAAATCACCACTGCCGAACGCATGTTGACCAACCTTGCCGTCGAATACGAGCGAGTTGCCGATCCCCGCCTGCCCGCCTGCTCCCGCAAGGCCGGAGCCCTCCTGGAGACGTGCTGCACTGTTATGGACCTCAAGGGAGTAACCTTGACCAAGGTTCCCTCAGTCTACTCATACGTACGCCAGGCATCTGTCATCTCACAGAACTACTATCCCGAGCGATTGGGCAAGTTGTTCTTGATCAATGCGCCTTGGGGTTTCTCGACTGTGTGGAGCGTCGTCAAGGGCTGGCTCGATCCCGTCACTGTCAAGAAGATTCATATCCTGGGCAGTGGCTACAAGAGCGAGCTGATGAAGCACGTTGACGCCGAGAGCTTGCCTGTCGAGTTTGGCGGTACCTGTAAGTGCGAGGGCGGCTGTGAGAACAGTGACGCTGGCCCATGGCAGGACCCCAGTGGGCACGACCTGCCTGGTGGGAGAACAAGGCCGACGACAAGACGATTGAGAACAGTGGCGCCAAAATCGAGACGGCTGACGGTGCCCCTGCCACTGTCCTTGCTCCTGCCCCTGTTGCTGGTGAGGTCAAGCCCGAGGCCGAGGCCAAGGAGACTGCGGCTGCATAAACATTGCTGCAGGATTCCAAACGCATAATTTTCATCATTCGACAGCTTTGAATGGGAAGGTCAAGGCGATCCTAGAAGGGATCATGTGAAAATTCGACAAGTCAATAGAGAAAAGACAAAGACGAAACATAACTGGGACTGGTGCAGATTGGCGCGGCGCGTTGTGGAGTAGAACAATTAAGAAGAAAGTTGAGATTTTTTTCTATAAAAAAGAAAAGGGAGAGGGGAAAAAGGGGTAGAAAAGGAATAAAAGATACAAAGTGAGGGCTTTGGTTCGTCCCGTCGACATGGGACGGTTTCAACACACATATCATACATGGGCAGGAAATTCGATAGCCGACTGAGAAACATGCATAGAGTTTCTCGTCAGTATTGTTTTCCGTGTACTTTGATTGTTCCTGTTTGCAGCCTCGTGATCTTGTCTTGTTGACAACACACCGGTAATATCGAACAGCCATCCAACCTATTTTTTTCGAAAGAAGGAAGGAGAAAAATCAAAGTGGTATCCATGAGCTTACTTGCGTGCCCACTCCCAAACGCCATACCAACATCAAAACATGCCAATACATACGAAAAGCCAAAAAAAAAAAAAAAAAAAAGAAGAAGGAAAGAAAAGTAAATCCATCACTTCGCTTTTCCAACATAGTCCCCCGCCACTCTGGCCCTTTCCATCCTCGCCACCACAACCGGCATGTCCCTCTTCAGCCTGCCCAAGGCCTCCACGGCGCCCTTGAACGCGCTCTCCACGGCGTCCTGTCTCTGCAGCCTCGCCGGCGACAGCGCCGCGCCGGCCTGCTCCTCGGCCTCCCTCGCGACCTGCCCCTTGCGCTGGTCGACGAGCTCCTCGTCCCGCCTGATGGCGGCCTCGACGCGAGCCGCTGCCTCGACGGCCGCCTGGGCGGGCACGCTGCGCTTCAGCGCCGCCACCTCCTCCAGCAGTTTCTCCTCCTGCGTGATGAGGTCCGCTACGCGCCGTCGCTTGCGCGTGTCCAGCGGCTCGTAGGCCTGCGGCGCGCACGTCGTGAACGACTTGTACTGCGAGGACGTGAAGGGGAGGCCGTTGATGGAGAGGTTGTCCGAGGAGAGGTGGAAGGTTTCGTCTATGTACTGCTGATTGTTAGTTTTTTTATTCAGTTCTCAGTTCCTCCTTCTTCTTCGTTTGCTTGCAATCATCACTTGGTTTTGGCTACAATGGCTTGGCTCAAGTTGGACGGGGGTGGAATATCTTTCATGGGGTGCATAGAATTTGCTCGTTGGAAAAAGAAAAACGTTTCAGACAAGTAAACATGCCTGATTTACCAGCGCCGCAATCTCGTCCCGTAGTTTGTCCTCTCGCTGACCCTCGATTCGGGGAAGGGCCTCGTCGAGATGGGCCGTCGCGGCTTTGCGCACATTGGCGATGAGGTAGGCTAGGTCTTCGGGGATTGGAGCTCGATGCGGCGCTGGACTTGGGAGGCCTGCGAGTCGGGATCCATGGTTTGGTTTACACCTTCTCCGTAATTCCGTCGACAGCGAGATTGGATTTCGGTTGAATATCGTCGTGGGTTCTGGATGTTCAAGGACGTGGTTTTCTTGGTCGGTTCGTTTATTTACTCGGGTTGCGGCGTGATGGGGGCCGATAAGACGAGTGGGGCGGCGGGCCGGTGTCCGAGAGGAGCGGATTTTGACATTGGGGATCGGCAGGCCGAAATGTCGTGTTTGCGCAAAGGCACCTTATAGACCGCCATGTTCAACGTGGGCTGATCACACGTACATCACTGTGAGCCCACCGACACTGAAACAAAATGCTATTCTCGACTTACGAGCAGTGTAGAGCCTGGGGTTGCCGCCTGCGTTGTATCCATGTTAGAAAGGGCTTGTTCACACTCAAAAGAAGGCATACAGAGGCTCTTGATGAAAAAATTCTTTGACAAATCTGTGAATTCATCTCCTACGCCCAGAAACACCTGTGTGCTCTATAACCTAGCTCCTGCTGGAGCAAACACACACGTAGTCTACCTATCTGAACACCAAGGCATCGACGAGAAAGAAACAAAGATCAATAAGACCAAAAAGTAAACTCCAAAAGCTCCTTTGCACCGTGTAGCCTCAGCCGTGAAACTATAGCTGCCGTGGCTTACCTGGAACCAAGCCTTGGCTGCTGCAAATATGCCATGACAGAGGCTTCACTGCACGTTTCCTGTCCATAAGAACCTGCGCAACTTTGTTTTTGAAAAGCTCGAGCCCCAGGCAGAGACCATCGGTCGGAGTAGGGTTCAATTCAAGGTCCGCGGTGATGACCAGGATGCAGATCCCGATCCCGAACCGCATTTCTTGGCTTCTTTGGCTCAAATCTGAATTACGACTTGACAAGTCTGCATCGCCGTTGAAAATTTACAAAATCGAAAAAGAAATAAGTCAAGAAGAAGCCGGCAAAGGTATAGTCGGAAAGAAAAAGTGTTGACGCACGCCAAAATTTGAACGAGAACTCGCCACGTTGAAAGCCAGCGGCCGGCTCAGAAGTGTACATGAAGCCGAGTCCGAACCAATGTGTCCGAGGATAAGGGTCCCTGACCCCGAATTTCAAGTTTCATAGACAAGCACTACGGTGCCAAATTAATGTGGGAGCATCTGGCGGGACTCTTCGTCGCTGAGAACGATTTCGTGGACCGGCTCACGCGTGTTTTCGAGCGGGACGTAGTCGCAGTCGACGTACGAGGGAAGGAAAATTTCTAAAGTGCACCCTGTTAGCTACCATCTGCTTGGAAGTGGGGTAAGAATCTACCTGGATTCCAGACAAAGCCCTGGCTGGAAGACAAGTAGGAAATCTAGTCATGTTATTAGCTTTTCTTTTCTACTCAAAGAAGTGGAGTTGTTGACTCTGACTTACCAGACGAGGTGGTCCATCAGGGTCTCCGATATTGATAACGGTGCTTTCTTGCTTGGATAGAGCAGTACCTGTTCCAGTTGTCAATCAGTGCACTAAAAAGTAGTATAGGCTTTCGTAATCGGCCATGATTCAGACTGAGTCGGTGGTGGCAAATATAAATCTGGGAGCGTGGTAGAAAGATGGTATATTGCATCGTCTTGGATGCAGATGTCCGTGAAAGCCAGCTGAGCTAGAACTTACTCAATAGACTGCGTCGTCGGGCATGTAGCACCCTAGTATTCGGGCTGGTGGAAGGAGACGAGTTTGAAGGTGAGCTTGAGTAAGAGCTCATGGAAGAGCTGGCTAGAGCTTTGGACGACGACGAGTGGAATGCAGAGGATGACGCCGAAGACCGGCCAGCGGGAATATTGATGGATGACGACATGGTGATGGCGATGACAGTATTCTTCAGAGACACAATCGTGGGCTGGCAAGTCGGTGCCGACGGCTTTATGTGCAGTCGAGATAAGAAAACAAGAAGGACGAAATGCGAGGTTGAACAGTCGTCGAAAGCGGAGAAGACACGAGGGCCAGGGAGTTGGAGGGGAAGAAAGACGTTGTGGAGAGAGGGCGGCTTAACAACAATGATGAGGCGTGTGGTAGGTGTGTAGTGGTGGGGTATCTGGCTGTGTCCGATGAGGCCTTTGTCACCGGTTGGAAGTTCAAAGTTGTCGAGCGACGGCCAAGATCGGGTCCACTGTGCATCCGACTGCGGAAAGCTAGATACGGTTCGGAGAGAGGTAGACGGCGGGTAGCGTAGAGGAGGGGGAGAGGGAAACAAAGGCGGAGAGGAGAGAGAGTCACGATTGGAGCCGACGAGGTGGTGAAATTTTATTATCCTGTACAGCAAAGAATGGTAGACGGACGGCGGAAAGATAGAAAGGAAGAAAGAAAGAAGCAAAGTGAGGAAAGAGCGGAGAGACATGTCATAAAAGAGACGGGCGAGTCATCGGGCAGGGAAGCAGGCAGGGAAGCAGGCAGGGAAGCAGGCGGGCGGGCAGGCAGGCAGACCAGAATAACTACTAGTCTTTACAATAACTCCGTACTCCGTACGGATTACAGTACAGGAGGACCCTTTTGGAGCCTGAAACAAGGGTATGCATGTGTTGGCGCCGTGATGCAGAAGGGAAGTGGACAAATGCCTACTTCGTATTATGTATGTATGATTACGTAGGGATGAACCTGGGATGAACCTGGGATGCTTAATAAGTCCAATCATTGTAGTTTCCTCCAGACTCCACCAATGCCAATCAATACCAGTTCACAAGGAACGCGTTTTCATTGACCAGTGTGTGCTGAAGACCCGGCAATGTCTCCTCTGTCTCCCCGGCTTGAGGCTGATCTTTTCATCGATAGCGTCGGTAGTCGGCGGTTCGGTGTGGAACATCGGCTTGCTTAATGTTGGGATAGAGTTACAGAAACCTGGGCACGGTGTGTCAGCGAATTTGCGCAGGCGTCCCCGTGCCAAATCACGTGGCGGAGCTACTTCGCCGGGCCCCTGATGAATATATGACTAAGCCACTAGCTCCGATACGATACTGCAAAGCACCGCAAGGCAACGTGCACAAGCTATGCCTAGAGGCAACTTCCTAAACCTCAACGCCGTCATCACGAACCATCGCGATCTACTGCCAACTCACCAATCTGCTAGCATCCGAACAGGAGATACCCTCGCCTTCCGACCCCACCAGCAACCAACCCTCCAAAATCTGTTCTCGCGCTGCCAATTGCGCGTTGCTTGACAATGGGCGATATTGCCGTCGAGAGCCAGGCCAACCAGGTGCCGCCGCACAAGAAGGCAGCCCTTCGATTATCTCTACAATCGATTCATTTGAAGGCTTACCGACGGAGGGTGGCGATGACTACGCTACACTAAAGAAGTTGCAGCGACAGCTGGAGTGAGCAAGAACCCTTGGGGATATCTGCCAAGTCCAGGACCATTCGTCCTTCGGGCGATTGCATCCTGGCACTGATAAGGGCATGCAGAAGCCAGAAGACTAAGCTGACGCGGCGTGCAGGTACATACAGTTGCAAGAGGAGTACATCAAAGATGAGCAGAGGTATTTCCTGACGACTTTCCTCCCTCGAGTCGCGAAAAGGGCGATCCGACTCATGCATGGCAGACTCTAACCACTCTCGAAATAGGAGTTTAAAGCGTGAGCTGGTCAGAGCCCAAGAGGAAATCAAGCGCATCCAAAGTGTGCCTTTGGTTATCGGCCAATTCATGGAAGCTATCGATCAGAAGTAAGCCAGCCTCTACTGTCCCATACCCAGAAAAGCCCGATATGGAAGCTACATACTGACCATGCTTTTCTTGTTCATCGCAGTACCGGAATCGTTCAGTCAAGTACTGGATCCAATTATGTTGTTCGAATTCTCTCGACTCTCGACCGGGAGCTGCTCAAGCCCTCATCATCCGTCGCCCTTCACCGACATTCTAACGCTCTGGTCGACATCTTGCCACCCGAGGCTGATTCGTCAATCGCTATGCTCGGCGCCGATGAGAAGCCCGACGTGACATACGCCGATGTTGGTGGTCTGGATATGCAAAAGCAAGAAATAAGAGAAGCCGTCGAGCTGCCCTTGACACACTTTGATCTTTACAAGCAGATCGGTATCGACCCTCCTCGTGGTGTGCTGTTGTATGGCCCCCAGGAACCGGCAAGACCATGCTCGTAAAGGCCCCGCGAAAACTCTCCCGCCATCATCTTCATCGACGAAATCGATGCTATTGCCACCAAGCGTTTCGATGCTCAGACCACCAAGCGTTTCGATGCTCAGACAGGTGCGGATCGTGAGGTTCAACGTATCCTCCTCGAGTTGCTCAACCAGATGGACGGCTTCGACCAGACCTCCAACGTCAAGGTCATTATGGCCACCAACCGTGCCGACACCCTGGACCCTGCCCTACTCCGGCCCGGTCGACTAGATCGAAAAATTGAGTTCCCCTCATTGCGTGATCGTCGCGAGCGTCGTCTCATCTTTTCCACCATTGCCAGCAAGATGTCACTCGCTCCCGAGGTTGACCTGGACAGCTTGATTGTCCGAAACGATCCCCTCTCTGGTGCCATCATCGCCGCCATCATGCAGGAAGCTGGTCTCCGTGCCGTCCGCAAGAACCGATACAACATTATTCAGAGTGACTTGGAAGACGCCTACTCTAGCCAAGTAAAGGGCACCAGTGACGACAACAAGTTTGACTTTTACAAGTAAGCTTCACACATGGCAGCTTTAGGAGTAGGAAGAGAGAGAGAGAGACCTTGCGCATTGGGAAGTAAAGCTGGCTCGCTCTGGGAGGGTATGAAAAATCTGGCCCGTACCTGTCGTCGGTTTTGCGATGACACCATAATGCAATGGGGCCTCAAAAATGTCGCTGTAATTATTAGACCCGACCTAGCGGGAATCAGTATCCTGACTTGCAGCCTTGTAAGACCCTTGGCGTTAATGTACTAGTACTGCCTCTTTACTTTTCCTTTATTGTCTTTTTGTGCAGTGGTTTAAGTGACTTGTTCTCATCATCCCACAACGGTGAGGCGCGATGGAACACAGCTGCAATATAGTTTCATGTAGACACGGGTAGGAAACATTCAATGCTTGGCTAGCCAGCATGTCTGAAAAAGCTAGGTAAGCACACGTCTATTGAGGTTGATAACCAGCCGCTAAAAAAACAAAAAATGTAAAAAGTGAGTTCAGGGCTCTCACAGAGCGCCTCCATGGGTTGCTTCAAGCAGCCATATCTGCAAATATAGCAGGTCGGTTTGCGTTCCGGCAAACCCGGTTTTGGACCTCGAAAATATTTCCTATTCTATAAATACGTTCAGGAAAACTCTACCGCCCCTGGATACCTCCTTCGCGCCTTGGGACAATTGAAATAAAACAAAAACAAGTGACGTAAATGTCGAGTCGAGAAATGGCAGTCACAAAGAGCGACTAGCCGACCAGCCTTGCCTTGCCATTACCAACCCATAAAATACAGAGGATATTGACGAGCCGTAAACATGACTCCGACAAGCTCCGATCCAAGACAGATCGAATATTGAGCTAGAAACCGCCACAACCTAAAGAACTCGAAGCTATTTTATTAGGTCGTAAGAGAGGAAACGTGAATACACATTAAAATGCTTGTTTTAGCTTCACCCACTTCAACCCGTTCAAATAATGCACTGAATGACCTCGAACGCCGATGCTATGCAAATAATAATGACAAAAGGTAGGTGAGAGGACGTGTGTAACCCTTTCTATTGTTGGCGCTTCGGGGCGTGGTGGGTGTGGGCGTAGGAAAGGGGTTTAACAATTCAGTATGTCAGCAAGCAAGCCTTCCATGGCCCAGGAGAAAGGGAGCAGACAATATGAGGGCCGTTCTGGAAGGTTGCTTAAACCTATTAGTGCTGAAGCGGCGAGCAGTCCTCAAATTTTTTTTTCAAGAGCTCAAGGCGACGCCAACTTCGAAAAGAAGTTGCACAAACTTGCCATGCAACTCAATGAAAAAGTCAGGCTGGCCGACTAGCTCAGCAAGACCGCGAGCTTTCAGAGAGGAAGTTCCTGGCCCACAGCCCATGCGTCTAGTAAAGGCGCTTCCTCCGGTCAGAAAGCTGCTACTAGATCGATCAACGGCAGCAGGGGTCGAACGCAGATGGTTGTGGCTGTGGCTGCCCTCCTCCACTGTACATGAAGCTGCCGATTGGTGATGAATTCGTGGTTGTACGCTCAGCTTCGGCTTCTGCAAGCTGCTGTATCCATGTGGCTAGATTTCCAAAGGCCTGTGAGATCATACTAAAAGTCTTCATCGCCAGTCGCTCCTTGTGGGTGCTGAGAGCCAGGAACGCATACACTCGCTTGTGACCTCGAGCATGCATATCGGGGATACGAAATATGTATGCCGTAGTATATCCAGCCAAGGCATCACCAAAAGATGGGCCCACCAGTAGCTGCTGAGCCAGGGCTTTGCGTTGTGACAAAAGAAGGTGGGGAGCTGAGTTGCGGGGATGATGTCGGGTTCGAGGTTGAGGGCGGCCGTGGTAGAGTCTCAAATGACAAGGCTCTTAGGCAGGATGAACGGATCAAAGAAAAAGAGTCAGGCAGAATCGGTTCATGAGCAGACGTATAGTTGACGTAGTGAAAGTGATATGGGGATCGTTCGGATGATGTCGAGGTGCTAGAACAGGAAGTGTTTCGAGAGCTGCTAGCTGTCGGAGTTTTCCTCCGAGATCGCACTCGATGGATAGGCTCTCGGTCACCGTCCGTGTCGCTCGATGTTTGCGAGTTGGGTGGAGATGCTTGCCCTGCAGTCCCAAATACTCGTTCAACGGGAGCCTTTGTTCGAAGTGTAGGGCCGTGTGCTCTAGTTGCATAGTCTTCTGTTGCAGAGCCAGCAGTTTGCCGTCGTGGTAGCGTCATTGCGCAATTGTCACACGGGCCTTGCTTTTGGTGACGGTATCATCATATGTTCGCCTGAAGCTGGAATCCCGGCGTGGCTGCTGAAAGACTGGGCGTGGGCTTTCCGGCGGCGTCTCGAGGGCGGATGAAGAAGCTGTAGCGTTGTTGTTGCTGCAACCGGCAGAACGGCGCAACGCAGCTCGTTGTGCACTGGCATCCTGCTCTGATGCTGGCGCCGAAACACTTGGACCAAGACTCAGATCTCGCAGCGCATCATTCAGGGCGGCCGAGGACTGGGGTTGTGGTGGTGCGGATGTAGGGCCGTTGGATCTTGTTCGCTTATCTGACTTCGGCTTGGAGAAGGTTGCGCTGTTGGATGCATCAGGTTCCTCAAAACATACAGAACACGGAGTTCTCAAGCCCTCTGTGACCATCAAAGGGTTGGCCCATGAATGTCACAATAGTGAGCTAGGCATAACTTCAATTCGGTAGTTAGCTTAGTGCCAATGGCTATCATGGTGAATAATGAAGCGAAAGCGGTGCATCACTTCTCGAGGAAGGGTTTCAGGCAACGAAAGGCAACGTGACGGGTGTTTGGGGTAAGGAGAAAGCGAGGCAGATTGACAAGACAAGAAGAACATGTGGGTTTTAGTGTCCCGAATTGTTCGCGAGAATACATTACAACACCAAGAGCCGCTTCGTGCTGGCGCATGTCTGACTTTAACATGGCAGGTGACCTGAGTGCAGCCGGGCTCCCGAAGGCTCGTCTTGCGCTTTGGCAGCGCTTCGCAATTCGTGGTTTATAATGCCGGGAAGTTCGCATAAGAAACAAGGAATCCAGCATACGCCTGGTTCAACAACAGAGGCGGTGAGCGAAGATGGTGTGAGAGCGACATATCGGAGCCAGCGGCGCGGGACACCAGCATAAGCGGGAGCTACGTGACATCCAAAGACACGACGACACTGGTCGCAGGAGAAAACAAAGTGAGGGTGATCGGGACAACAACCATATGCAAGTTGGATGCAAGCGGACATTAGGTGTGGCGCCTTGCAGGACATCCATGCAGTGTGGTGCCTTCTTCTCGGTGGCTTGTTGGAAACTTACAATGTAGGTCATGACGCATCCAGTGATTAGAGTTTATTTTATCGTCAAGGCGTAATAGTTCAGTATGGGATCTCGGTCAAGAGTTGAGCGGTGTCTAGGCGTCGATGACAACAACAAAATGATGCAGAAGTACTCCGTACGGGCTGAAGTGCTAAGTAAGTCGCGATGGACGACTCTTGATGTAAATGATGAAACGCAGGTGGCGATGTAGTTGGTAAGCAGCCCCAGTACGTACAGCTACTAGGACAGTGAGGCAGGCGGCGGGTTGAGTAGATATCCTAGTTGCGATACGTTGTCGCCGTGCTATAATCCCAGAAGACGGATGCCCGATGCAGTGCAGGTGGCCGCGTGCTTTTGCTGACGGTCGTTGTGTGGCGGCGCTGGATGCTTTTGAGTCGTGGCGTCGACGCTGTCGCTGGAACGAAACAACCCAGCCCGAGGTGCAACGGCAGCTGGTCTGTTCAGAAGACAGACAGCGCAGCACTGTTGGTCAGATAATGGCGATGATCCCCATGAGCGGGACGAGAACGCGATGCCCCCAATCTTGGATGTTTTGGATGGAGGAAGAGAATAGAGAGGAGGTTGTGAGAAAATTGGGCAGAGCGGGTGTTACGGAAAACAAAGTTTCGCGCGCGAAGCAGGAGCGATCTAGAGCCAGGCGGGTCGTGGCTTCCGGTCTAAGCTGTGTCGAGATGGCTACCCTCTTTCTCTTTCTCTCCCAAGGATGAAGAGAAGCATCACCAGCGCCTTCAACAGTTGACGACAATTCGCTGCTTCCGAACACGAAAACGATACACGAATGGATGAATGGATGAATGAAGTAATAGCACGGCTCGCGTGTTTTGCAAGCTCAATGAATGGGTTGAATCCGGGTCGACCGAGATGGGCGTCAAACAAGAGAAAACGGAAGCAGCCTGCACACCAACAAGAGATTGAGCCAGAGCGGGCTGTCCAGTTCTTGATATCTTCCCACAAATCATGGAGACGCTGTTACCAATTATTTACCTGACGAAGCCAAGGGCTCCAACAGGCCTTCTAGAACAAAACCAGTAGCCAGTGACAGGCCCATGCTGGTGCGAAACAAGTAAAACGGCGGATCTTGACCTAGGGACGACTGGCACAGTTCCAATTGGTCTCCAGGACGGGTCTTGTACGGACTGGGAATGGCCTGGTTACTGTACTGTGGAGGTATTATGTCGAGACAACGGCTTCATTGAACCAGGAACCTCCCCTCCCTCCGGCAGCATTTCTTCCGAAGGAGGGGCGGCACGTTCCTGGGGACGCAGAGACAACTAGGAGACACTGGGCAAGCAGGACAGCATGATGATTCTCATCTCATGGCTTTGTTATTCGTTGCTTAAATGCGTACGCAAATTTTGGCAGAACTAAAGAACAGTTGCTTGGCTCCTGGAAGAAAAGGGGGTCTACTCCGTACGGAGTACGACTCTACGGAAAACGGTCCACTCCATGTGGCTTTCACAAGTTCCCACATCCGGGAACTGCCGGCCCAGATGGAAAGAGCATGGCCATTACGGATTAGTTCTCGGGGATCTTTTGTGCTGACAAAATGAAAAAGATCATTTGTGAACAAAATTGACGAATACCCACACGGATCGAATTCGATGCCTTTCCCAGAGACCGTCCGCAGTCTCAATCGAAGCCGTCGCCAGCTTTGACGTTCTTGGTCAGTAAGCAGGAGATTGTACGGAGTATAATACATCAATACAGTACAGACGACTCAACCCATCCATGTTCCGACAGGACCACAGCGGAAAGCGGGAAGCGGTCAACAGGACAGTGGCAGTTGCATTCGGACACGCCGAGTGCTCCAATTTTGCGGGACTTGTTGTTTGTTGGTGATACAACAATAAGATTGCTGCACATCAGCCTCTATATTACGGAGTAGTGATGATCAATGGAGGAGGCCTTACTAATTACCTCTCGGAAGGGGTCAGCCCGAATTAATAACGCTCGGAGGGATATCACATGCCTCTCCAGGAATCTGCCTCCACATTCAGGCGCACTACATTACCTGTGCTTGCCCCTGCAACCCACCGCGGAAGGCAAGATGGCTGGATGGGTAGGGATTGGCACATGGACTCCAGGTTTTGTGGTACTGCAAATTGAATCATGTTGGCCACGTGGACCCGTGCATTACCTGGGTCATCTCCGTCATTATGCCAATATGGAGAATCGCAGACAAGTATTAATCAAATGCTGCACAGCAACGACATGGCGCGGCGCCGCAGGTTTATGAAAACCTACGTATGGGTTACAGCACGGATCAGGAGCCAGATGACAAAGGCGCATGTATCATTGGCCAGCGCACAGGGCATTGGGAGCAGCTTCTGGGTAATATTGTCTTGCCCGTTGGGCACTGGCTGGCACCTTGAGATGGATGTTATTAGTCTTGGACCCCACGACCGGTGAGAGCAAGATGCCTGTTGGGCTGACTGACTGACTGACCCCTTGTGCGAGGCACGGAGCACTCCGTCAAGCTGATTCTATAGCATCAGCCCATGTAAAAGACTGAGACAGGCTTTTTCATCGCGGGTGAAGCAAGCGTCCACGACTGGCGGAGGATCACGGATACGGTGACGATACCCAAGCTGACGTGCATGCAAATGCAGCTGCATAGCAATTAAGGACTAGGACTTATACCACGGCCATTACTCGCGTGACCTGGATGTCAACAATTCAAGATGCGCAGCACGTATATGTATGTATGTATATATATATATGCACTTCGTATACGGCAAACACGGCGTTCCCTTCAAGCTTGTATGAGCCTGGGTTTGCATGATACCGCCGTCGTCTGAACAGCCTGAAGACGATACCTGGGTCATTAGTTCAGACGGACGAGCGAAAAGGGAACACAGCAGACGTCACTAATGAAACAAGAGCCGCACAGCGTGCCGAGAGAATTGACCACGCGTCCGCCCAGAGGGACCGGATGCGAGTGAAGACAATGTGATGGTGATGGTGAAATTACTACTCCGTAATAGACATTTCATGAGCACCCTCCCCAGCCGAGTCAGGAAGTAATATGTACGCTTTCGCAAGTAATAGAGTAGCACCGCGGCACCCTCATAACCGACAGACTGGACAACAAGTCCCAACTGGGGCCTCCGGCTAAACAGGCATCACCGTTTGTTTATCCAGATGATGCACAGCCGCGGGGAAAATGTGGGAAAATGTGGAAAATGCTCCCAACGAGCGGATTTAGCCTTTGAGCAAACTGGTTAGGCCGCCGATGTCGGGCGGCAGTGGCAGTATCCAAGAATCTTTGCGGTTTTTCTTTGCCCCGTCCACCCCTACCCCTGTCTTGTCTCTCTTTTTCTTTTTGTTTCTTTTTGTGAGACCGAGTACTACGTATCGTTGAGTGGTCAAGTAATATCTGGCAATATTCCATATCGCCATGCAAAGAGCATTCTGTTATTACCATGTGTCCCAGCTACCCGTCGCCGCTCATTATTTGATATCGGGTCGATCTCGGACCCTGCCTCGGGACATGCGTGTATAGAAGGAACCGCTGTAAACAACAACTCCCCATGAAGGGGTTGGGAGAGCAATCTTGCAAATTGGCATACATGCAGATTAAAGGCTTATTCATAGAGGACTTGGGTTTACGACATTATAGTATGTACTCCATATGCTAAGCACGAAATACTACCCACCACTCGTCAACAATGCCATTGCTCTCCAAGACCAGCAGCATCAATCAGCCTGGGGCAAGTCTTTTCTCGTGCAGGCGAACCAGAAATCAAGCACCTCTCGTCATTCCGCATTTTCTCCTTGGACCCTTTTACTACCACCGTTTCTCGCGCAGCCATGCGTCACTCCTGCTCCAGATTTTTTGCAAAGTCGTTGCTTTCACGGCCGTCTTGCTCCATCGGTCCAAAGTTTTCCCCGGCCCCAGGCAGATTACAAATGGCAACCATGTCGACAGATGATTACCCTCGGTACGAACATATTGACCATGTCGAAAGGCTCGACTACTACAACAGGGGCGGCTACCACCCTATCCAGATAGGAGACCGCTTCCGTGAGCGGTACAGAATCGCGCATAAGCTGGGGCATGGAAGCTACTCAACTACATGGCTAGCCAGAGATGAACAGCTTTCCAAGTACGTCGCCGTAAAAGTCGGCACAGCGTCATCCAACTACAAGGAGGTCGACATTCTCAACCGCCTCAACAACCATCTCGCCCGGAAGAACCGTCTTTGCAGAGCCACGATACCATGCGCATTCGATCGCTTCGACCTCCATGGGCCGCTGCCGGCAGGGATGATGGATGACTTGACAGATCAGCAGCTCTACGATCGGTACGACCCTCCGGAGCCTGAGCCTGGAGTGCGCGAGGACGGACAGCCCATCATCCCCTCGCAGGGTGTCCCCTCACACGTGTATGCCCCCATCTGGATGGGAAAACCAAATAATGACATCTCACTCGCTGAATCAAAGCTTCTCCTCGCCGACTTCGGAACAGCTTTCTGTCCAGATGAGGAGCCGAGACTCAGCTCATACCCCCTCACGAAATCAGACCACTTGAAGCTCTTCTCTGAGAAGTCCCGACCTCCCTCCACCTGGCGGTGCACTTCGGGCTTGCCGTTGTCACATAGCTCCCCCTCCTGGTGAGACTCCTGTCCCAACCAGCGGTACTCCTATCTGTATAAATGCTACTCCGATAGAATAAAGCGTTAATTGCCTAGAGCTACCTAACTGAAGTTGGAGCCTCGCACGCGACTTGCTCCACTGTCGGGCTCCTAACGTCTTGGATTCGTGTTCGATAATAGTGCTAAGGCTATGATTAATCGTTAGCTTACTCGTTAGAATTAGCTCTCTGGAAATTTACCAGAATAATATTACCATCTCTGTACTAGTGAGTGTGATTTCGGCAGTAATACCTCAGGTGAAGAAATGAGAGGATTCGAAGGAGTCATTCTTCGTCCACGTGTGGGATGGACGAAAAAGATGGGAATCTCATCTTGGCAGCTGCAGATACTGTTTAAAAAGAATTCATCTGCCGACTTTCTGTGGGCTATAGTATATATATATATATGTGTGTGTGTGTGTGTAATGTACAGATTCTCTAGGATCCGTGCAATGATGTGTCTACTTGTCACATTATGCTGCCTCGCGCTGTTCCCGTGATGCTGTACAGACCGATGAGTTATGGAATACGTCTCATAATCTGCTTCGTTTTCTCGATTCGTCCGTCACAGCACCGAGTCTTGAATTAGTTGAGCGCCGTTTTCTCAGCGGAATGGCTCTTGGACTTGGACTTGGACTTGGCTTTGGGCCACCGTCGGAGCATGACGCGCGTGTCCTTGCATCCGAGCTTGACGACGTTGACATTTTCGAAGGAATGATGGGAGGCTCGCTATGCGTACTGCTGTTCACGATATCAGCATGCTTCTCTTGAACAATCCTGTTCATCACGTGTGTTTCCGTCCCCAGTGACTGTCTACCCAAGCCTCGCGGACAGCAACACCCAGGGCGAGGGCCACTTGTCTCGCCACGCTGTTGCCCACGATTCTATATTGATTCGAGGGATTGCCGAGAAGAACTTCTTCATCTGGGAACCCCTGGGCGCGTCGCGCCTCCATGACTGAAATGGTTCTGTCTTCACTCCAGTGCAGCTGACGCCCGTTTTTACGATCAGCGGGATTCGACCGCGTCACTATCGTCTCCATCAGTCGGTGCGGGAACATTCTTCCATATGAGCTCGATTTTTCGCGCACCGTGCTGCTCAAATTTGCAGTGGCGTCTTCTCGGGTTCTTTTGAAACACAACAACTGCGAGGGTGTCAGAATTGTCAGGCTCGCTTTGAGGTAATTCATGCCCCATGGCTGTTTGGGAATCAGCGAGATTCGCGATCGGTTCAACCTGGTGAGACCAAAAGCCAGCCTGTGGTCTGGAAACTCGATACAGGTGTCTGTTTGGCCGTCGTATATCTTGGGCAAATCACGGGTTGCCTGCAACGCGGACACGAACGGAAAAGGGGTTGCTGCTGGAGGATTTCTCTCCACAAAGGCTTCCCCAGTGGATAATTGACCAAGTTTCTGGGTTTTTGTGTTTGGGGGTCTGAATGTGTCTGCTGCGGTCTGCCGGGAGTCTGCATCCCGGCGCCGCAATCACTAGGAAAACTCTGGTTCTCCTCTGGGTCGCGCCGCATGATGAAGCATCGAGGAGAATCATTTGAGCCTGGTACCCCATCCCGACGACTGCGCATAGTAGCTGGCTGAAGACATCTTGATCTCGGTTTGTCTTGGTGCGCATTATGCCGGGGACGTTCTCTAGTACACCGAATTTGGGTCGGTATAAGTCGATGAAAGATGCAAATGCTGCTATAAGTGACTGATTCTTCCGCTGCTTGTTTGTAGTCTTATCATTGGTGAGAACGGAAAACCCAGGACAAGGGCTGCCGCCACATACAAAGTCAACCATGCCGATCGGTGGCACGGACCTTGAGAAACGACCATCAATGGCTTGTTGGAGAAGATCATCGATGGTTCCAAGAAATGGACTGATGAGCTCCGGGTGATTTGAATTGGCCATGTACGTATGGATGGCTTTGGTATCAATATCGTTAGCCCAGCTCATCTGAATCGCACCACCTTCTTCGAGCCCGCGACCAAAATTTCCTCCCCGCAAAAGAGATCTAGGCCCCGAAGCTGTGGGATCCTCACGGCAGGGTCAAAGCCTTGCTGAAATGTTGATGGAAGCGCTCTAATAGCTCTATATGAGAGGGTATTACCTCGACCAATAACCTGTTCGTGAGTCATGTAAAGAAAGACCCGACACCGTCTCTGTCATACGGTGTAGGAATCGTTGCATTAGGTATGAAAACGCGTACATGGCACTTGCCGAGTATTCGACGGCTAGAGCATGCGACAAATCGGCCGCTGTAGACCAGTTCGTTGGGGCGAGCGGTAGGAGCAGCTGGATCTACCTCTCTGCGCCTGAAGAGTTTTCGAAAACGATATGCCGCAGGCCTGCCATCTAATACACCTACCAACTCGCAGGGTTCAGATCTTGCTCCATCAAGATGCACCAGATATGTTTCGCCCAGTTTGTGTTCACCATCCTTCTCTTCTTTTGTTGACGTGTGTGGACAATGTAGATCGTGCTCCTTCAGAGTCAACCATTGTCTGTCTTGGCTTATATAAAGCTGGCGGCAGAAGAACTCCGATGCTGTCGTTGAGTTTCCTCCAAATTCAACTTCATGAACGTCAAGGACTTCATGAGTGTGGATTTTATGCTTCTCGAGGCATGAGCAGTGGTCGGAGAGGAATAATTCATTGGCCCAGGGTATTTCATCACACCGCAGCTCGTGTCTACAGGGCGATAGTACCACAGGACCTCTAACTCTGTGTGTTGGCCTTTAACTTGAACCTTTTGGACCAAGCCAAACCAGCGATCAACATCCGAGAAGCCGTTGGATACTTCACGTTTCCACATTGATCCCGAGTTCTCGGGATCCCGTCTCGTGGAGATTGTGTCCCCAGGCTTAATACTTCTTAAAGCTGATGTATTGAGAATGGGTCGAATTGTGGCTGATGTTGTTGAACACGGGGCGCGCTCTAGATGGCTATCAAGAATGATACGATCTCTGAGTGTCTGCGACTTTAGACTTATCGTACTAGCTTGCAGTTGATCACCAAAAGGAAGATGGGAGAAGAGCTGATGAATATAGTCAGTGACGATTGTTTTGTTCCGTGTGAGCGCAGAGCAAGCGTTTTCAATCAATAGTTGCTTTGGATACATGGCAAAATCTAGGACTTCGTCCCAAATTGTGTGAAAATATGCCTCTTTTTGACCGAGCACTGAAAAGGCTTCCTTGTAGATGAAGGCAATGTTTGCGACTACTGACGTACGGAAGTCGCCCGATGGATGTTTGGCGAGCCAATTCACAAATTCTACTGAGCTGCCATGGAGGGTGAGAAGCCAAGCTCTGAACTCTTTTCGAAAATGATGAATGGACACTTTGATGTATTTCTCTGCCATAATAAACATGAAGTCGATAACATGCTTGGCCAAATCAGCGACCCATGTGAAAGGCTCAAAAAGCGCTTGTATTCCTCGGCCGGTGTTTCCAGCTTATAGAAGACGTCGCTTCCTCTGCAGAGTTCGGATTGTATCCAAATCTGACTTCGGACGCTGTGTGAATTGAGACAGCCATAGTTTCCTATGGGGACGATGCTTATGGGAACACGTCTGACAAATAGCCTAGTGTCATCAACGGTAATAATTCCGTCGAAAAAGTATCCCGAGTGCCGTAATTTTGTATCCAGGTAATGCAAGCATCGCATCTCGCATGGATATTCTGACGTGTCGTAGTAAATAGCGAAATCGTTGAGACTGAGCTCGATGAAGTCTAAACTTGTCGGTATTTGTGCATTTTCTACTACTTGCTGAATGATCTGTAAAGCTTCGTCTTCCGTTTTTGGGGCGCGCTTGGTGTGAAGGGCACGTAAAAGATCGGGAGACGTCAAGCAAGAGTCTAGGATATCAACACTTAGGTTGGCCCTCGAGGCGTCCTGTACATTCGCTTCCGCATCGGAAAATTCCTCGAGTGCAACATATGAACACTCGGCCCAATCAGCTTCGCCCGCGTAGTCCTCGTATTCAGGTGAGAGGATGCCCTCAACCTGCCGCTGATTGATTTTTCGGGCTGCGAGTCTCCCAAGATTAGCAGCAATCTACAAATGACAAGCACTAGAGAGAAGGAGGCCTTACCATGTCCCGCGAGGCAAACTGCAAACATCATGACATGTGGAGAAGCGGATTCAGGCCAGTAATATTAAGGAGACGCTAATGGAGAATCAGCAGAAAAGAGCGGTAGTCTTGAAGTACAGAAATCGAATGCACGAAAGCCGCGATAATGGATAATGGTGAGGCGACAAAAACGTGAAGCCGGGTAGATTCTCGAGTTCACTTCTTTCGTTGGCTTTGTGAGCAAGCGGAGCTCGTTTGCCTGATTGTGAATGGGCCCGAGCTGGCAAAACAAACTTTTGATTCTTTCCCGCAATTTTGGCGGCTGCATATAGTCGCTAATCCGAAAACTATAGTCGCCCTCCCATCCTGTAATTGTGCCGATCATCATGGCGCCGGTTCAGGTTGCAGGGTGAAGAACGTTGCTCCATCTTGCAAGTACGTCTGCGTCTGGTACGCAATTTCTTTGCCAGATTATAAATTGTTCATTGGAAAGGGGGAAAGTATGAGAGAGCTAGCTCTTTAGAAAGATTGGCATAGCATGGAGTTCCAGCCAGAGTTTGTCAGCATATGGACACTTGCCTCTAAAATAGATCTCGCTTGGCAGACCCAGGCTGGAGCCAGGAAGGGACCTCGGTCATCACAGATGCGCCATCCGACCAGAAATGGCCGGAAATGGGGGTATCGGGCCTGCAACCCTAACTTCAAGTACACCGAATGGCGCAATCCATCTCCTACGTGAACCTCCCGAATCCACATTGTTTTGCTTTGAATCCGCTCGGCCAGGTTGGCCCTGCATGGTCCGCATGGTCCGCATGGTCCGCATGGTCCGCATGGTCCGCATGGCCAATTGCGACACTTGAAAGATGACATCTTAATTTGACTCATCACTATATTCTCCATCCAATACATGGAGCTGTCGAAGTGGCGATTCATCGTTGAAAATGAAGTCGAATAGCCTCTCCAAGCCCTGCAAATCCCCTTGAGAGATATTAGGATTACTGGCAATACCCAGCCAGTGTGATTGTTACAATCGCAGAAGTACGGAAGCAGACTCGGCACGTCTTTCTCTGCGGGGTGTGACAACCATGAAATGCTTCATGTAACTCACCACCACCACCACCACGCCTCATTGGTATATACGTTAAATCCTCTGCACTTCAAACACAGACATGGTAGTACAAGTAGTCTCTCCCCAAGACATCACCCTTCACCACAAAGTCTCCTCCGTAACCTTCTTCTCCGCCTTGGCCGCACTCTTTATTTTCTGCTCCCCAGGAACCTTGAAGTACAACGACGGGGACTGCCCCGGACCCAACTGGTGGCTCAGATAGCCCCTATGCGCCGGATCTCGGTAGTACTCAATGTCCTCACGACCAGTCGGGTCGGGAAGTCTGTATCGGAACGGCGCCTTTCTTGCCTCTGCGAGAACCGGTTCCACGTGCTCCTTTCCCACGGGGAGGGGTTTATCCGTGTTGATGGACTCGCCCCTGAGTAGACGCTGAATCGCCAGCTTCGTATAGTATCTCGTGGTGATCTTGCCCCCGCGGCTTCGATGGCAGCAATAGCACCGGCCGAGGCCCTCGAAACCATGACATCGATGGGCTGCTTCAGGCTCTCTGATCCGCGGGAGAGGATCTTGACGCCATCCCTGACGCTGCCGACCAGTTTGCTCTCGATGAGCTCCTTGGGCGTGATCTGTCTGGTGGCATCGAGACGACCCTGGTTGATCCATTCTTGGATCTGGTCGAGGTTTACTTCGGACAGTTTCGGTGCGCGACTACAAGACAAGACAAGTTACCAACAAGTTAGCTCGGACAGGGAGAACTCCAGCTCCCAAAGACAATTCTTCGCCTGTGGCCCCGGGTTTTTTTTCTTCCTTGCTTCGTGCTTACAGATTCGTAAAACCCTTGCGACCATGCTTGACTACCAGTGGCGTCTGGCCACCTTGAAACCAAGGGTTCACCTTTCCGTGTTGCTTCTGACCATTGTGACCTCGTCCGGATGTCTTTCCATGCCCAGAGGAAGGACCTCGTCCCACCCGTTTCTTCTGGTGAATCGCACCCTTAATGTTGGCAAGACTGCCGAGAATGGATGCATGGCGAGTCTGCTGGATCGCGAGGCCAGTCAAGCAAGCTGTGATGGAGCTAACGGGAGCAGCCGAGATGGCTCTGCAGTAGATTGACGTGCCGGGCAGTAGGAATCGAGGAGGCATGGCGACGCAATTTTGAGATGGCCTGTCAACCAAAATTGACATGGAGGGAGGGTCCTGAATTTTTGGTAGTAGCTCAGTCTTCGTCCCACGGCTCCATGAAGGGCTGGTGGTGCCTGAGGATGGGTGTGGGTCCAAATGCGCGCCGTCTGCCTTTACTCCGTGCAACAAACAACTATCACAAGAACGAGCAGTAATCCGTATCCGGATACAATTCTTTTATTTGAATTTCGACACAAGACCCAAGCTTTTCCTTGCCACCTAAGCTGCATGATAGGTACCTGTAGACAGACTCTCAAAGGAGAAAAGAGTTAAACCCAGCTATTGGTAAACTGTTCGCTAATCCGGCATGTCCAAAAAGTGCCACATCCCAAAAATCTGCATAATACGACAATTCATGTCTTGCGCTTGTAGGTACAAATGCAAATCCCACCTCTAAGTATTGGGGGCGAGGAATGAAGCTCATCGTCTTCCACTCATTAAGCCTGAAGGTATAGAATTAAGCCAAAATTTTCCTGTAGCATCCCTCCCAATCCCTTTACCGATAATATACTCGTCAATATCTCCCTGCGCTGTAAATACCTAACAAAACGCCGTCTCATTTTACTTTTTTACTTTTTATTTCTTTGCCATCCAGTGGTATCGCCGCGAAGGATGTGGCCCGTCTTCTCTTCGTCTGAACTCGTAGCTCGGCCATGTTGGTTGTGCAAGTAGAGTAGCCTGCAGAACATGCGCATAACTGCGAGTCGACTGTCTTTATTCCTCTCGGACAAGTCCCGCGGGGCTCCACGCAAAGTTGTCGCCTGTTGGCCTCTTCTGCTGGTTGTGTGCAAACGGGCTTCAGAGCCGACCTTCTGGCAATTTCTCGGCATGCTTGCTTCTCATTCTCAAGGAGCCCAACCGCCGGCAACGTCAACCCATTCAGGCAGACAGGATCCCTCCTTGCCTTCGACATCGACAATGTCTGTATCACAGCGGCATCGGCAACCAACACCATTTTCTTTGACCTCGTCCCAGTTTTCCCAGTATTTATCCTCTTCTATCCTCTTCTTCTCATCTAGAGTGGTCTCTTCAAGGTATGGTGTGCGAGGCAGCTGTCGGGATGGAGCATTAGCAGGACAATGCTGAATAGTGGTGTGCCTGTAGCCAACATCACGGAAGTAATGGATATCTTTGACCCCCAAAGTGCACCAGCAGCAAGAGAATGTATGGGCGCGTCACCCCACTGGAATACATCGTTAGTGCTTGTTAGACGAGCGAAACACGTGGCCATAGGGGTAAGACATACCCGCTCCATCCAGAAACCGCCGCTGCGATCCATCATTTGAAAGAAGTCATTGTACTCCTTGCTCCTGAACCAACTGAGCCTGGCGATTTCAAAGTTTGACCAGAAGTGACACATGTTGTACGTTTCTCCCTCCATATCCTGAGGGTCAATGTTGGGAGGCGCGTTGTTGGCGGGATCATTCTTGAGAATCTCATCGGGCAGCTCCTCTTTCTTCTTCTCTTCAGCAGGATTTTTGGGCTCGACAAACATTTCCCACAGGCCTTGAGACGTCAGGTTATTGAGTCGCTTGTAAGCGGAGGCATAACGGAAAATATTTGGCACAGTTTCGCGAAGTTCCTTGACGGCAATAGTGAAACCGTAGGTCTTGTTATGCTCAATCATTTTTAGGAAAGGATCACTGGCCACAGTTAGCTATTGAAATCTGGCATGTGTCTGGGAGGATTGACGCACTATGTGATGTCGCAGAAGTAAGTAATCTCGGGCTCGACTCGCCAGTACCATTCGTACTTGAGCAGCAGTGGGTGATTGTAAAAGAAGCTGTGGCAATGTTAGCTTTGCGCAAACGGGTTTAATTCATCCATGAGGCACAAGACATACCCCGAATAGAACCGACACATGAAGTGGTAGCTTTCCAGTCCACCGTACATGACGGCGGCATCTCCTTGTTTCGCGATGCCTTCTTGAGCAACCTTGTGGTCGACCCAATCAGGAAACCCCACATATCCGGACCGACTCTGCCGAATTCGACAGGACCAGATGTGTGGTTTCGTACCGTCTCCTTGAAGTGTTCGTCGAATTCGCCATCGTTGAGGAAAACATAGGGGTAGTGATACCATCGGTTGAAATGGCGCTCCACGGACTTGAGTGATTGGAGAACACCATCGAGTTCCTTGTTTCGGGCCAAAACCACAAATGTAGCGTTGGCGCGAGGCTGACTGGTGTCGGGTTCCAAGCAGCCAGTAACGAATACCTTGTCGTGCTTCTCGCTGATTTTTCTACAGTAGGGGTTGACGGTTAGCTGCGCATAGGTTGTAGCAGACACCAGAAGAACTTGAGCTTACCGAATAGCAGGCGGCGAACCAGCAGGCATCAGCATCCTGCCCGGCGAGCTGGGGTGGCGGACGAAAAGAACTAGAATGAGAATGACTACAAGCAGAGGGAAGACGAGGACAATGCCTAGCGGCACGGACACGGTTGAGTTTCCGCGTAGCCGCAACGGTCGTCGAAAGAATTCCAGTCTTGAGGCCAAGGTAGCCCGCTTTGTTGTTCCATTCTTCTCATCATGGGCGGGTAGCTGTAGTTTCGGCGACAAGGGGACTATCCTCGAAGCCCTTCGAATCAGATCCATGATGGTGGTCGCAGCTGCCTAGCAGCAGATGATCTGTACAGGAGTTGAACTATCCAAAAGAGGAAAGTCCCAGTGATATAGAAATATCGAGATTTCACGAGGCCTCCGCTAGGCCTTGACCAGATACTCTCCAGAATCGGTCTTGGTCGGGGAGTTTGGATGCGGTGGTCGTCTCCCCAAGGGGGAAAGGCGAAGATGCAGTGCTCAGCTCGGCCGAAGAACGGCTAAGAAGAAAGAAAGAGCACAGTTTGAACGGCGAATGTAACCTCAACCCGGCTGCAGCTAGAGAGGAGAAAATGGGATCGTTGTCGAAAAGAAAACCGGGAGGGTGTCGCGGATGAACGAGTGACAAGAATGATCGATCCTGGAAAATGACCAGGACGGGCGTAGACGGGATTAAAGCGCCGTCTGCCACGAACCCAATGTGTCAAAGTTGGCGCAGCTGTGGGCGAGCAACTGCCAGACAATGGAGACCACGGCGCACACTGATAGCTATCAATGCACGGAGTTGCGTGGCAGCGTCGAGATGGGGTATGGTCTTTGACGAAAGAGAAGGACGTCGTCAGGAGAAAGTGCGAAAGTGCGAAAGTGCGATGTACACCGTCAACCAAATCTAGACCAGGCTCCTGACAACCCAACCCGGCTTTATTAAGCTGTAGAAGCTGGGGCCTCGACAGCGGCTCATTGGCCGGTTCAGGGGGCGGGCTTTTAATTGAACAAGCCGGCGATAACAACGCAAGGGTCTCCCCGTCCATTTCAGCCAATCACCAGCACGCGCCTGAAATATTCTTTTCTTCTGGCTCGGATTATCCGTCCACCCGATCGATGCCTTCTGTCCCCAGAGTTCGCATACACACATCGCATCGCATCTTGCATTTGCTGAACCGGGGCATTGATTTATTAGTGTCAAGCTGCATACCTTCGTGACGTTCAAAGATAGCCACCATTGGTGAGAGGCCGATGTAAATCAGCGAAAATCAAATTTAGACATGCTGTCTGTCACTTACCAACATGCCTGAGAAAATCACGTCCAAGAATCTCTCTTACAACTCCTCGCTACCACCGTTTCTGCAACGACTCCACGCACAGGCAGGAGGGGTAACTGGGCCAGACCCCTGCTAGCTGCCCAGAAGAGATCCGTCAAGAGACGGTCAAGCAGCGAAGAGGCAGAAGATGCGCCGTTGGTCGTCGATGAGCATGGAAACAGTGTAGATGTTCAGGTTGAGAGGGACGGCACGGTTAAGGAGGCTGATCCCAAGGGTGATGTCGGTATTGGTGATGGGGAGGTTTCGAAGTCGGCGAGAAGACTGAGGAACAAGATGCCGAGAACAAGTCATCCGTCGGGACACGAAAACGCAAAGTCGGTAAAGTGATTGGAGAGGATTCCTCTGATGCCGGAACAAAAATGAGGTTCAAAAGAAGAAGGGCGCGGGGAAGGACGACGCGCAAGTCGATAGAAAGGTCAAGAAGAAGGCTAAAAAAATCAAGCTTAGCTTCGATGAAGATGAGGGTTGAACGACAGGCTCTCGTTCATATTGTTTGGATAGGGGATTCGGTGTCAGCCATTACTGAGGCAATCAATGCCACAAGAGCAATGGAAGAGGCGGAGCCAGCACAATTAGAAAGGACACTGTACTCTCTGGGACAAACAAGTCGTCACTATGGATGAACTAGTGTGGCCCGAGAACCGCCTGTCAATAGTGACACTAGATGCGTTTCGAGCTGTTCTGTGTCTCACCGCAAACAGTGGTCACATCAGACGAGCTATCACCAACGTGTGGACCAAGAGATAATACCTGAGATTAGGTTCGGACTGAGCGAGGCGTGTAGTTCCTCAAAGCGAGCTATCGCCTACTGTCACCCGCATCCGACCATTGTGTCAGTCCTGCTAAGCGCATAACGGATGGTGAAACACAAGTATCACACATCATTTCTTTGATGCCTCTAAGTGGGCAAATGGAAAAAAGCTGCACCATAATCTACACAGCCGCTGCTCCTCTCCATGTGGAATATTTCGTCTCTCCGCCTATCAACTAAAAATGCTGACCTTCATACATGATTGGCCCCCCTCCCCGGCGTACAAATTACAAAAGAAGTGATTTATCGGTATCGGTACTCGGGCTTGATAAAGTCTGCAAAGGTCTTGGGCTCCTCAATTTCGGGGCCGTGGTGATGGCCGTGGTGGTCATCCTCGGGGCCAACGTAATTCATCTTGTAAACGCTGCCACACTCAGGGCATCGCTCAATGGGGCGGTCCTTGGTGACCTGTTTTTTTCACGTCAGCGATCCCTATCTATGAACGGTCGAGTGGAAATAGGACCAGGTAGAACGGAAATTCCAACTTACGCGGAGCCAGTGAACAACGTGAGAGTCGGCAGGGTAGCCAGTGCAACCGGCGAATTGTTCCTCGCCTGCGGATCGGACCATGATGGGGTTCTCCATAGTTCCCTTGCGGCTAGCATCGAGGGGCCGCATGTCGAAGATGTCGACACCCTCCATCTTGCCCAGAATTTCCAGACGCTCCAGACCAGTGGCCTGCTCGAGATCGGTAGGAACGGTTCCGGGCTTGGCACCAGGGCCAAACAAGTCGTCTTCAGACTTGATTTCTGTATGAAAAATACGTATAATACGAGTCAGTCGCGATTTCATCAATTGACCCCTAGTTTATCCAGTCGTCCTTGAATCCCTAACCGAGGTTGCCGAGAATTCGTCACGCGAAGAACGTACCGTTCAGAACCTTGTAGTCGCCGACCTTCTTCTGGGTGGTGCCAGCTAGAGCAGCAGCCTGCTCATTGGGAGTGGTAGGGCCCTTGGCAGCTTCGCCTGTACCATGTTGTTAGAATGTGTAATGGACAGCAACGAGACGACAACGGCGGTCGTGTTCGGGAAGCGGGAAATTATGCGTACGGCGAACGAAGGAGGTGGTGAAGGAGCGAGCGACGACGGGAGAGACAGCGGCGCGGCGGGCCGCAGCAATGGCAGAACGTTGCAAGAACATGGTGTCGGTGCCGTCGATGAGAGCACTTCAGCGATGCAATTGGGGATGTCGAGCTGTGGTGGGTTGTATTTTCCTTGGAGATCGAATGATCCATCCTGGAATTGTTGACCCACGGATCAATCACGTGATACCACCTGAAGCTTCCCGGCCTCGGGCTCTCATCAATTGTCAGCTGAAATGGATTGACGGTATTGGCCAAGTCCCCAGAAAGCTTTTTGCGACAAATACGCATCTGTCACCTCGAGTACGATCCATTTTTACTTGGTCATAATTGCACGCCATCTCAGCCGAAACACCACTACTAGTCGGTGGTTCCTTGAGGACATTGATCACTTCTTAGTGAGAATTTCGGTGAAACGGGGCAGGATCGTATCATTCCGTAATATTCAATTGACTGTGCTCCGTAACTGTTCCAGCCTAGCTAGACTAAAGGGGTGCCATGTTCGCCATCAACTAACCACAAGTCTCGGCCAAGAGACACATAAGCCAAGCCCAGCCAAAGCGTTAAACAAAAACCATTTTTAGCAATGAGCCAAAATCTGCACCTCCCAGTAATGCCAAATCTCGTCTCAAAAAAACATCTGCTACATCTCATTTCTCCCGACGCTGAGCACGAAACGCGTTGACGCCCTGATATGTTCTAGGTTGCGCTTTCAATAGACGACGACGCTCTGACCGAGCATCCATCTTGACTCGCTGTCTTACAACAGCCCTGGATAAACTCGGCTGATGAACAAGCTTCCCAGACGGAGGCTTAGTCGTAGGTCCCTTCAAGTATTTCTGCACCGTGGTGCCCGGAGTCTTTCGATCATTTGCATGGGTCTTGAAGCTCGCAAGACGATTCTGATACTGCGCCGACAACAGGATAGCCTCGCGCATAACAGAATCCGTGGCCGAGCCATCCTGATGATCAGATAGCTTGAAAATGGCTGATCGAACAAAGCCCTTTGCACTCTCACCAATGTGATTAATCTTCTCGTTGATTCGAAGATGAACGCGCCACCGTAGAAAGTCCCAAGCATCCATTTTCAAGACACCTTTGCTGTTCAAGACCTTGAGATCAGAGATCTTGCAAGCAATGCGATACATCATCTCTTTCTGGCAGAGGCCCTCGACGGGAAGATGATGTTTTGACACAAGCTGATTTGGGTGGTATGAGCTGACATCGCTGAAGATCTCGCGGATCTTGACATGTTTGCTCATATTATCCTGGTGGAGCTTGGCGCGTTTGTAAATAGCAGGATCGTGAGCTCCTTGGTTTTTGAGGAGTTGGTAAGACTCTTTCAAGGCCTTCTCTTCGCTCTCATGGCCAAGAAACTCATCTAGAGAGCTCCATGAAGTCTCCCAGTACTTAGAATGCTCGTCGATCCGCTGGACAGGCACGCCTCGCAGTGAGGCAGGTTCCATGTAGAAAGTGCCGCTGTGGTCGAGCTTATAAACAGCCTCATACGGGGTCTGCAGTGTCTTCTAGAAACTGGGATCCTTTGAGGGCGTAGCAATGGTGCTTGAGGAGGTTTGAGTCGGAAACCTCGTGATAGGTTTGGCGAAAGCCTCCTGGGATGCCATGCTAGCGAATGGAATACAGCTAGCAAATAGTAAAATTTAATACTTTGCTTAGGTAAAGAGACAGAAAACAAAAATAATGGGACAAAACAAAAGCAAGATCCACCAACTCTAGAGTATAAATAACAAATAACACAAGGCATGACTTACTTTTAGTGAACACAAGGTTGTATGTTATTGACAACGTTCTTGAACACGTTCTTATAGAAGGTTGTTCGCAAGAAGCAAAGGCATGTGGAAGCGCGATGCAAGGCCTAGAGAAGTCAGAGTGCTGCCATGCGAGGATGTCGTGAGCAGAGAAGAGAAGTGGGGTCTGTGTCTCAACGGCTGCGACGGGCATTGGGCGAATCACACCACCAACTTGAACATGGCGACAAACAGCTGGCTAGATAAATTGCCAGTTGCACCAGCCAGACTTGTCACAACAAAACAATACGCCATGCTCAGCCAACAAAGCTGCGTGCCCGCACGTATCAGAGGCCGCCTTTATCTACTAGCATAGTTCACAGGTATTATTTGTTTCCAACATGTAATTTTACAACTTTGTCTGCCTCGCCTCCGATGGCGCTCTAGCAGGCACAATGATGCCGTCCTGGTATGCACTCGCAACATGTTTACCGTCGGGACTCCAAATCCTGCTTTCCAACATGCCTCTACTCGCTACGACTCTTGGCCAGTTGATCTCCTGGATCCACCATCCCTCGCCGTCCATAACGGCGTCCTGGGGTTGGTGTGCACGAAGAAGGAATAGCTGAGACTCGCCGCCATTCCCATATTGAAGCCATAACCCAGTTGATTGGCAAGCATGGTGAGACCATTTCTATCCGCCTCAAAGGCATGACACGCGATGTGCCCGTTGACGTCGTCCTTGGGTACGGGCTTCATCGGCCGGTAGAGGATGAGCTGTCGGCGGTCTGGCAACTCCTTGTTCTCGTTGTATTCCGACATGTCAACCTTGTACATGTCGAGCATGGGGAAGGCTCCGTGCCCAGCCCCGGGGAATAGAGCAGTGATGATACCGATGTCTGAGAGGGGTGCCGGCTCCCATTGATCTGGCGCCCGTTGTGATAATGTGTCCGCATATCGCTTTTGAGCGGATTCGGGTGATTGTACATCATCAGCACCATCTGCCGGGCGCTTGAAGGTCGTTATACAGCTGAAGAAGATGTCGTTCAAAGGCAGGCCGGCATCGGAATCAGGGAAAGGGCCGGCGGGATTTGAGGAGGGCTGCTTCGGTTGGCGAACGTCGACCCGGCAACCTGAAAAGGTTCGCGCACTCATTATGCCGCAGACGTCGAAAACAAAAGGGCGATCACCCAGTCCAGGTTTCGTGAAGATGCCTTGTATTGACTGAGACACCGGTTAGCAATCTGGCAGGCCTCACACGTCGGTATCGAGCATGTATGTCTTGGTTCGGATCAAGTAGCTTACGTGAATTCCAGGTCGAGGTTTTGCCTCGCCAGTAGCCTCCTTCTGCTGCCGTTCTTCCTCCTCGACGGCTCGCGCAGCAGCCAAGGACGCTTGTGCATAGACGCAACCACCAAACACACCCAATCCGGTATGTCGAGGTCGCGGCCCCTTGATGTTCTGGAACAAGACGTCCCATGGCAGCTCCTTGCCTTCCAGCCACGCCGGTTGACGGCTCATGAAGCGCTTGATGTCCTTGCCTTGCTTGCAGACATGGTCTGGGATGGGCACAAGCTCCATGAACTCTGCGAAACTCTTGCGAGGCCATTCGCGGTAGGCTGCGATGGCCCTCTCCTGAGCTGCAGCGAAACCGTCTTTGAACTCGACCATGGCTCTTCTTTCGGTACTCCTTTCATTGGAAGAGCCAAGATGCGCCGCAAGTTATGAGATCGAGGTGCAAGTGTTATTACAAGTAGAATGGATGAGGAGGTCAACAGACGTCAAAACGCAATGTGGTGGTGGTGGTGGTGGTGTTAAGAGACGACTGATTCAATGTCAATCTGCATCATTAACTGATTCACTTTTGAGGACATGAACCGACCCAGCCAGCACGCTGGAGACGTCAACTTTAAAACCTCGACGGCACCTACGAACACCTATTACGAACACCTACGAACGAAGTATAGGGGCGAACGGGGCCCCACCAGACAAGTACAGCAGCATACTATATAGTTCGTACAGTCCAGTCCTGTTTGACAACCCCAAAAATACCTCTGCTCAATATCCATGGATGAGCTAGCCATGCATCGTAAGTTAGTAAAGCTATCTTGGTACTTTATCATGGCAAGGGCTTAGATGCCCTGTCTTTGGCAATGTCACACATGGCCTACATCTTGTCAGCATAATTCATGGACAACTCATCTCGTGCAAAGGGGAACAGACTATACCTGCAATGCAGCGTCGATTTCCTTTGAAAAGTCACCTCTGTCAATCCGCACCCGCATGTCATGCATGATCTCAGGCCGACCTCGACCGTTGACAAAGACGACGAATCGTAGGCCGGGAATTTTTCTTCGTATTCTCGATTGAGTTCGGCAAGTTTCTCGCCCTCGCCCTGGAGGTTGGCTTGCTCCGCGCTGGACTGCGCCGAGTCGACCTTTTAGCACCGAGCCGTGGATGAGAGCCAACTACTGACAAGAGATTGGGATCTGGACTGGCCGGTGTGGAGGAGGCAGCGAGTTCAAAAGGGCCAGCCGACAATGATCTATCAGCTCTGTGTATGAGCCATACGATCTTGATCGAACAACGGGCACGAGTGTTGAGTGAATTGCCGGGCTTGGTTCGAAGAGAAGATCTAGCGCATTGGTCTGGGCAGTCTCGGGCAGCGAGGCAAGCTCGTTAATTGGTGGGAGTTGTTGACCCATGCTGTTTCTGTTTCCAATGGCGCTGTTCAAGATGAACAAGCTTAGAAATGGTGCAAGTGTATGAAATCCGCTCAAAAAAGAACAGAAAGGTTTGTCTTGTCGACTTTGCTTAATCGCAGAAGTTGAAGTCAAGCCAAGAAACGACATGCGGTACAAGATCCACTAGTCGGAGTACTGCGAGCCGGAGCTCACCGGCAGCCATTTGTCTGTGTTGTTGGTTGGTGTTGGTGTTGGTGTTGGAGTTGCGGTAGCAATGTATAGGAATGACAACCAGCCTTGAATTTTGACTAATTGAACATATCCTGAGTCATCAGACCTCATGATCAATCTTCTTTTGTCCCTTGAACCCAGGCATCCAAGTAATGCAACAACTTGGCATCGCATCGTCCTGCCTGACCCAAGCTTCGAATGCTGACTGCACGTGACTGGACAGTCTGTCTGTCTGTCTGCCTAACCTGCTTACCAGCCGCAGCAGGCTGAAGTGGGCCTCTTGTTCCGGCGCCGGAAAACCTCGATTGGGAACAGAGAGCCTCTCAAAACGACTCGACAAAGACGCGATTGGTAGCTGCGATAGCTTCGAAATCAGTCGCCATGCTTTGCGGAAGTAAGCCAAACTGCCTGAGTATTTCCGTGAAGCGAAAGATGCTAATCCAACTGTCAGTTTCGGGAAGCCCCCAAGAGCCCGTCGTGTCGAAGAAGTCTGGTGCGTCGCCGTCCTGTTTGTCTTGATCTCGAAACACCTTTTAATACGGTTACAGGCATCATTTACGAGAAGAGGCTCATCGAGCAGTACATCAACGAACATGCAACAGAGCCAAGCACTGGCGAGGCCCTCACAGCCGATGACCTTCTCGTTGTATCGTCCTCGCGCATCGTTCGCCCGCGACCTCCTACCTTGACCTCGATACCCGCACTTCTGGCGACGTTCCAGAATGAATGGGACGCTCTGGCCCTTGAGACCTATAACTTGAAAGAACAGCTCGCGCGTACCAGAGAGGAATTAGCAACCGCCCTGTATCAACACGATGCCGCCGTTCGCGTCATTGCACGATTGTCAAAGGAGCGAGATGAAGCCAGAGACTCGTTGAGCAAGGTAACGATTACGGATGGCGCGGTCAATGGCGAAGAAATGGTCGTGGACAGTGTCGAAGTACTACCTGAGGCACTTGCAGAGCGAGTAGATGAAGTACACCAAACGTATGTTACTTTCAACCAACCCTTGCTGCGTGACAGTCTGCTAACGTTGCGAATTTCAGTTTGTCCAAAGGCCGAAAGAAGCGCCCCGTCCCAGAAGGCTGGGCCAGCTCCGACGACATTTCTTCCTTCGATATCACAGCCTCGAGTGCGCTGCCTGTCTCACAGGCCACTTCAATCGATCTCGAGGGCAGCTATGCGGCGTTGGGTGGATTGAAGGGTGAGGCCGCCATTTACGCTGTTGAGGCCGACACGCTAGAAAGGCAACTCCCGGTGAACGAGGCGGTCACGAGCACCCTATGGTCTGGATCAAAGGTCTTCTTCGCTACCAGCCAAGGTAATGTGAAGGTGTACGAGGCGGGCAATGAAACCGCCTCTCTTTCTGAGCATGCTGGTCCTGCCACCGGCCTCAGCGCACACCCCAGTGGAGATATTCTGGGCTCCGTCGGCGCTGACAAGAGCATCGTGCTATACGACTTGGCCAATATGAAGCGCGCCAGCCGTGCGTACGCAGATGCCTGTAAGTTACATGATTGCCCGAATACTCGACGCCAGGTACGAGCGCTTTGCTAACATCAACAGCGCTGACCACATGCGCATTTCACCCCGACGGACATCTCTTTGCAGTCGGTACCAGCAGCGGAGATGTCAAGTTATACATGACAAAGAACTTGGAGCAAGCCGCCGTTTTCAAACTCGGCGCCCCAGTCCAAGCTCTCACCTTTTCTGAAAATGGCTTCTGGCTGGCTGCCACGGCCAAGGGCCAGACGACTGTTACGATCTTCGATCTGCGCAAAGAAGGAGATGCTGCCACGGCCAAGGTGCTGGAGACGGGAGGGTCCGTTCAATCGTTGGCCTGGGATTACACGGGACAGTACTTGGCCACTGGTGGTCCCTCTGGCGTGACCGTCCAGCAATATACCAAGTCGAGCAAGAAGTGGAGCGAACCATTCAGAAACTCAACTGCAGTGGTAGGAGTCAGATGGGGAGAGTCGGCCAGGAAGTTGGTCGCAGTGAATGGCAATGGTGTGGTCAGCGTTTTCGGCGTTAAGGAGTAGAGATGGCAAGTCTCTAGACAGAGCATTATTCACATTGATTTAACATTCTAGTCTTTATGTTTTCAAAAACCAAGGGAATATGGTCGGGGCGAACGATGTGTTTTCAAAAGTTGTATACCTAGAGAAACAGATACGAAGAGTCCGACTCTTCGTGCTGCTGTGCTGGTGTCCGTCCGTCCGTCACTCACTCCGGGTTTATAGAGGATATTGCCACGTTAAAGCCGAAGTTTTGGTGGATCTTTGCTGTTGGCCCCAGTCAGGGGCGAGTTGCCGCCACTAGCGCTATGCTCACTGCTGTGCAGTGCGTGTGCATTGCAAGTTGACGCTGGCATGTGTGAGCCCGCCTGCTGCAACTACTGCACCCCATCACAACATCGACGACAACAATCCTCTCACCACATCCTCGCAGCGACTGACTCACCACGTTTTCCTAACGCGCACAATAAAGCAGCAATAAACCGATGGAATCAATCAGCGCAAATCACGCAACCGAATCTCGACTTACCTTCCGTCTCCGAATCGCTGCAGAGCCAGCACCACCCTTGCGGCCTGAGATTTCGGACGTCGCCACCGACCCAAAAACGTAGGACGACTTCAGTGCAGCCTATTCGTAGTGGAGCAGGCCTGCAATGACAACATAATCCGGCTCTTCTATCCTTCTCGTCGAACAGGCACTGCCACTGTTTTTTTTTTTTTTTCCCGCCTCGAACCACCCCGATATATCTCCCCGCCTCGACTGCCGCAGAACGGGACGACAACATCAAGACATGGCACGAGCCGGGGACGCAGGGCTCGAGTCAACCAGCGAGGACGAACTGGTTGAAATGCCAGTCGGCGGTTCTAGACGTACGCCTCACGGAGCCCTTCGAAGTAGTCCAAGCCCGAGACATTCAGAACCGGTCAATCGTCCTCGACGAACTCCGTATAGAACTATTCCGAGCAACCCGCTGCTGGCCCAGCTGGGTGTAACGTTATCTTCAGCACCGCCGACAAGATCAAGCAGCGGGAGGAGGAGTGAACCTCGCCTGCCACCTCGTATGTCAGCAATGCAGATGCCGCAGGCTGCCGCCGTTATAGATTTGACAGAGGAGCCAGACTCCCTGCGGAGCAGAGAGTCGCAACCCCAAGTCAAATTGGTCGAAACCCGAGGCGCACCAATTCACAGCGCATCACACCACCGTCTTTGTCGAGGAGCGACAGTACCTTCATGGGGCCTGGGGCCAGCGTCATTGATCTCACGGTAGACTCACCTGAAGATGAGCGGCCATCTGAGCCTAGGTTGACCAGAAGCCATCGGCATCACCACCATCACCATCACCACCACCATCACCATAGACCAACACGCCCATTTGGCCACGATCAACTCATTGAGCTGGATTTCATAAACGCATCTAACAGCAGCCGCTTATATTCCAACTTTGCGCGCGGCGTCCGGCGAATGGCGGGGTTTCTAAGCACTGATTTCATTGCGAGAGGCTTCAACAGCGCTACGCCCATCGACTTTCCACCACCAGCTGGGCTCACACCCAGAGAGCCCAGTCCGAAGCCACCCATGGAACCAGCGCCGCCTACTCGTGAAGGCTTCACCCGCGATACGTTATCTACGGAAGAGCGAGTCGTAGTCTGCCCGGCATGTAACGATGAACTTGCCTACGACCCATCAGACAGTGCCAACCAACAATCGTCAACCACCGGAAGCGCCAGGAAGAGAAAGCGAGTGCCGGGCGAGCACCACTTTTGGGCGCTCAAGAAATGTGGACATGTACGTATCTCTGGCACCTTGAATATATATATATACATATTCCTCCTGCGAGATCAAGCTGACAACCTCTTTACTCTCCTTCACATATGCTGATTTTTGTTTTTTTCTGTGCATCAGGTCTACTGTGCAGAGTGTTTCGAAAACCGCAGACCAACAAAGGCATCCCCGAGGGCGTGGGCTTCCGCGCCCCGCCTGGGAAATCGCTCACCGGGGCACCGAACGAGATTCGCTGCGCGGTGGACAGCTGCGAGACAAAGGTTGCTCTCAAGACAGAATGGGTGGGCATCTACTTGTGACGAACATGTGTATGACTACTTTTCATCGTGTTCTTTTTCCGATTCGCCATTTCTCTTGGTCCCTGCATATGGTTGCATTGCATGGAAAATGGAAAGGGTGAGCATGGCAACGTTGGCGTTGGCATTTGGAAGCGTGGTTCTATGCTTTGTCGTCGTGGCAAATCCGCGAGACGGGGGGAGGAGGAGATGCATGGGGTTCGGCATGAATGATAGCGAAGGCGTTTCGTTGAAATGAAAAATTTTTTTTTGAAAAAAAAACTATTCAGTCGTGGCTGGTTTCTTATGAACATGCTTGGTAATTCCACACTGCAGCGACTCTTATCGCCTTGAGAATAATAGTGGGTTCTATAGTAGTTCGATACGCAGTTGCACATGTCATCATCATGGTATTATCGCTTCGACAACGCCCCGTCGCAAATGTATGCATAGGGGAGAAAGAAAACAGGAGAAAAGCGATGGCTCAATTCCTTCCCGAACCCTTGGTATCAATTGCCCTGCCCTGCCCTGCCCTGCCCTGCCCTGCCCTGCCCTGCCGCGTTCGTTCCTCGTATAATGATTTGCTTTTTCAAATGATCAAATCCAATGGCAGTTCGTCGACCCATTCGCCCCCGTACTCTGTCTCCTGAGAATCGCTAATACTGCAGGATGATGGCATTTCCGGCCGGACATTCTCTTTATCTGCAGTGGTCGTGGCGGGGCGTTGCCCATCCCGGCATCTGGGTTGGTCTTTTGCAAGGGGGTATGTGATGTGGATGTGTTTTTGGACGGTGCGGGCTCGGGAGAGATTGGAGAGCCCACGTGTCGTCGGGTGAGTGTAGTTGCGAGAGTTCTTGTTCCTGGATTTCTTGGAGCGCAGCGGTGCGCCGGCTGCGTTGGATGGCGAGGGAGACGAGTTCGTTGGAGCCGGAGGATGTGAAGAAGCGGCGGGGGCGTGAGGGGCGGGGAACGATGGACAGGCTCTGGTCGGAGCGTGGTCGGTTCTTGCTCTTGATTTGCGAGGTTGTGTCGGGGTTTCTCGGGAGGGATGCGTGTTTCGCGGGGCGCGTCGTCCTGAAGCTCGCGGGCTTGTTGGGAGGAGGAAGGAAGAAGTCGTCGAGGTTGCCGAGGATGGCTTGCGTGCTCATGGGTGGTGGTTGTTGTGGAACGAGAGGCGGCGAGGGCGTCGGTGCGGATGGCTTTTTCCTGGGCGGTGGTGCTAGGGAGATGCGAGGTATTCGGGGGTTGAGGCTTTTGCGGCAGACATGATGATGGTTCTGATGGCGGAGGCATGATGGTCTCCTGGTGTGCTGCCTGTTGCGGAGACGCAGACGGTGGCGGCTTTGCCTCTGCCATGTCGTTCGTGTCGAACTGTTCATGTTGCCGTGGCCCTGTCCTGCACTGTTCCCTGGAAATCGTATCGAGCAGTTCCTCCAAGCCGCTCTCATCCTCCTCCGATATCAAGTCCAACTCTCGCTGGTCATGGCTCGCGGTCCGCCGTGGCGGCGATGCCCTCGACGATGACATCTCCTCGCATTCGCGGCTGGTAATATCCCGCCCATCACCCTCATCGCCGACCTCATCTTCCAAAGCCCGACCAGCAGAGTTCCGCTTCTTCCCGAGCCATTCCCCGCACGAACCGCGCAATCGTATCCTGACTCGGTCGCACGCTCACCAGCGGCATGCCCCTCTTCTTCTTCTGCTCCCTTTCCGCTTGCTCCTTTTCCTTCCTCTTCTCCCGAGCGGACCTGGCCTTTGCCGCGGCCTTTTCTTTCTCAAACTCCTTCCGGATCCTTTCTTGTTCTGCCTTCTCTTGCTTCCTGCTTTCTGCGCGGGACATGGGCGGGCCACGTGTCGACGCCTTGTATGCCTTTCGAACCTGTTTTGATGTCATGGGGCGGGCATGCTGGGCGGAACGCTCGGGAGACTCCCCTCGCGTCGTGGCGGCGGGAGGTATCAGTGTGAATGTCCTTTGGACGGGCATGGTGTGTTTGCCGGTGATGGCCACATTTGGTGGTGCGTGGTGGGTTTCTTTCGGGGTGGTCGGCGGCGCGTGTAAGTGGTGAATCACTTGGTGATGGGAAAATCCCTGTCGTGGCGTGTAGCTAGGGTCTCTCGCGTTGGCGGCGCGCTCTCACGTGATAACTTCTCAATCTGACATGGGGTAGGTGAAATGAGTAGATTATCTCCGCCCTTTTTCTAACAATTTTCCATCATGAAAATTTTCCTGAAAGGCTTTGCTACTCAAGTGTGGGCTCAAAGCTCAATAGCAATATGCCATCTCATCGACAGTATTGTTGTTGGAAGAATTTACTACATTCGCAAAATTACTTGTCAATCGGTTCAACCGTAGGGTCCCACGCGCAAGGGCTGTACTCCTCCGTAGCTATCCCTTCGACTTCCTCATCCGTAAGTTCAAAGTCAAAGATGTCGGCATTCTCTGCGATTCGCGAAGGCGTCACACTCTTAACCAGTGGCACGTAGCCTCTCTGCAGACTCCAGCGCAGTAAGATCTGAGCCTCTGTTTTGCCATACTTCTCTGCCGCGGCCTTGACCTTGGGTTCCCCCAACGCTCGCCTCTCACAATGGGACAGTAGGCCTCGACGGCAATGTTCCTCTCCCGACACCATTTCACAATATCCGGGCGCGTGAGCCATGGGTGCACCTCCCATTGCCCGACGGAGATGACTCCGCCTTTCCCGGGCCCACCGCGCTCTTGCTCGAGTCTCTTGATGTACTCCTCTAGTTGGTTGAGATGGTGGACACCGTAGTTGGACACGCCGATGGAGCGCACCTTGCCGGCGTCGACGAGCTCAACGAGGGCTTTCCATGCCCCGAGTCGGTTCTCAGTGCCACCGTAAGGAGAGTGGATCAGTACGAGATCAAGATAGCCGAGCTGGGTGTCCTGGAGGGCAGTGTTGACAAGGCTGATGGTGTTGTCGTAGGAGAGGGCTTGCCGCTCATGGGAACCTTGGTGGTGAAGAAGACTTCGGATCGGGAACGCCTGAGGCGGCGATGGAGGCTGCACTCGGGCCTTGGTTCCTGTATGCCGACGCAGAATCAATCTTGGTCAATCACGTTAGTGGGGACAAGTTGTTGCCCAGAGTCGAGGGGTTCATGATGGGACTTGCATGGCGATAGCCAAGGCGCAACGCCTCGGCGCACACTTCTGTGGCAGTATCCTTGGGCCTAATGGGCCATGGCTATGTGAGCATACGCGACAAGCACGGCGCAAGAGTGTTTCCCCAACTTACGTTTGGTATACCTGAACAATAGAGGGAAATGTCAGCGAGTGATTTGCAAGATGCCGAAACTGCATACATACCCCGAAACCAAGCACAGGAAGCCCATGGCCCGAGTTGAGCTTGTCAGTAGAGTTGATGCTCAATTTAGACGCCATATTGCGAAACATGAGAAAGAAAAGTAAGCTTGATTGAGAGCTAAAGATGCACGAGTTCAGTGTAAATGGAAATACGAGTGCCGTGACCACTGACTAGTCTGTGACGCAGTTCGGGTGGGGGCGACAGCTCGGACGCACAGTCAGTAATAAGTAGTTTGCGTAAACACCAGAGCTCAGCTTTGCGCGTTTGACACAAGGAAACATAATGGTGGACGGGACTGCTTTCTTCTTTCTAATTTATCCATTCCCCACTTTTTCTAAATGACGCTGTCCAACAGGCCGCCGTAGTCGTCCTCATGATGTCGTTCATTTGCTACCACTGGAGCAGCTTGTTCCACCTCATCCTCTTCGTCCAGATCCAACATGGGATAGTTCAGCGTTGCAGCTATGTCGCCCATCATCTTCAGCCTTTGTCCACTTTCGTGATCGCTACTAAGTATTCTGGTCTCCCCGCCGTCAAGCTTTACTTTGTCCACCAACGCGACGTACTTCTTCCGGATTGCCAAGTCATGACTTCGGAACAGGGAGTTGCTGATGAGTAAGACACCGCCACCAGGCCCGACGGCACCGTCCTCAACGGCTTTCTCGGCGGCCTTTGTGCCGTACCAGGCTCGTCCATCGTCGAGTTTCAGTAGCTCAAAGAAATTGTCCATGTATTGCGCTTCCTTTGTGTAATTCATGTCCTTCATTTTGGCCACTACCTCAGGGCTCTTGAGTACCTCGTTTAGGCTGTAAATATGGCCAGAATTGGCGTGGATGACAGTAGCTCGCTTGGCAACGGTGGCGAGAACTTTGTCGGATTTGTCCCGTCCCTGCTTCGCAATGTACTCCTTGAAATCGGCGGCTACAAATCCCGGACTTGCTAATAACAGCGGCCGCGAATCTGAAAAATCCACCGCCCGGAGTAGTGAAGAGAGAGTCTTATCAAAGAACCGTTTGAGGCCGGCATCTTGGTCGGCGGCGGAATCACGTTTCTTGGGTACAACACTCTCCACACGAGTTTTTGAACTGTGCGGAACTGGGTTATCAAGCAAATATTCGCCAACCCTTCTTGCATAACTACGGCTGCCATTGCGCCATTCTTGTCGTCCGATAGAGCTTGCGCCAGGGTTGCCTTGGAGACCGAGTCCCAGCCATCGAGTTTAATGACGGTGAAGGATCGACTGACCTCGATGTCCAGAGTATGATGCGAGCCCATGGGTACATGATCGTTTTCCGATGCGACAATACCAGACACTCGTAGGGATGACATGACGGGATCGAAAAAGGTCGATTTGACTTTGATTGTGAGATCGGTGTGGACTCGTTCAGCGGCTGCTGCACCCGTCCCCGCGTTGACCGTGACAACTTTCCGTAATGCATGGGCGTGTACTAAGTCACCGGGTACGATGAGGTTATATGCATGCCACTGTGCGTCCGGAAGTCAGCCAAGGTCTGTTTGACCAACAGCATGCCAAAGAGCAGCATCCAACAAACCATGTCTTCAGCGTCCTCTGGCAGAAGAGAAACCTGGTCCTCTTCCACGTCCTTGAGGACTTTTCGAGTGATGAGCTTCATAGGAGGGTCGGGGACAAGAGAATTTCGATCTGAGGGAAAGAATGCGCCGTGTCGGATGCACTATCATAGATGCAGGACGATTTGGTGATGGAAGCCAGGCATTCAGCGCCTGACTTGATGGTTCATTTCTTGCGGTGACAGACGTAAACGTCGTGTGTGGGGGTGGCGGTTGTGGCGGGAGCCTGATGAGAAGTCCAACGTGCGCTGCGCATGTGGCTGGAAAGCAGGGAGATTTCATGCGGACGGACTTGACCTGCCGCCCGCCCGACTTTGTGTGTGCTCACAGGCTATTAGGGTACACAGGAGCTGGCTCCATTGTGGTGCGGCTGACGGCGGCTGACGGCGGCTGACAGCAAGGGTCTGCGACCTTGGATAACGTCACCATCGCTGTCATGTAGAACCCCCAATTGGTTTGGCGAGCGCCTTGCTTCTGAATCTACTCGCACCAACATCCCACCAATGGCAATCTGACTTTAGTCGCTGACTTGAAATGCCGCCCACCTGCACATAAAATGATACCTTTGAACTCTTGGCTGCTCAGTCGACTTCCGACTTACATTCACAGCGCGTGGCGGAGCCAATGCTAACATTGGTCGACCTTCCTGCTCAGCTCACGCAGCTGGGACCGAATTTTCCCGCCAGCAGCCCACCAAGCCCGCCGAATTCTCATTTCAATATCGATATCGATAAACACTTACCTCTTGTTGTGTTTGATCGTTTCTTGCCTCCGGATCACTCGGGGTGGGCGGACTTCGGGGTGGGCGGACTTTGGGGTGACTGCTAGTCTGGACCAATCGGTGTTTTGTTTTCTCTCGTGGAGACCCTGGTCACCCTGCCTTTTGCGTTCTTGACGCATCGCGAGGTTTTGCGACAACCCCTCGCTTCTCCCAGTTACAAGCTTTGCTGCGTGGTCGCCTAGCCGGGAGCTTGCAGCAAAGCGTTTCCTTCGCAGGCCAAAATCATACATATGATATGATAGCCTTACTGTTTTGCTCATTGCCAAGCCCCTCACAGCATGGAAAATGTCGACCCAGCTAGCCTCGCCAGCCATATTGGGCCATGGAGAGGTTCCTCGAGCAACATCGCCGACATCGCCGCAAACCCCGGGCTTGAAATCCCGACCTATCCGATCCCACAGGTACGGTGAATGGTGTATTCCCGCACCTAGGACGTCGGCTTGGACGATGGTTCTGACCCCGATGTGACAAGACGGTATCTGGCGTGTTCTAGGCTGACAAGATCCAGGAACAAATATCAACGGCGCAACGCATCGCGGCCCGCCGAATCGTCTATCGAGCTCGCGATTTCCACGTTCGAGCACTTCTCCAAGTGTCAGAGAAGAAGAACCTAAACCGATATCTAAAAGCTCCACCGTCACTTCTCCTATCAACTCTGGTCTTGATCCTTTGAGCACTGTACGTATATTTCTTCTTTACCAAACCAGAAAAATGACAATTTGCTGTGACATAACAACGACTGACTCGGCACCACTTGATTTCATGCAGCAAATATACCTCAGAACAAGTAGTAATACAGAGCCGACGATTGCCCAACGACTACTACATTCGGCACGAGCAGACAGCCCCACACAGGATAATTTGCGCAGACAGAGTACCGACAGCCAAGCCAAAGCTACCAATCCTGTGATAGATGTTGGTCGAGAGCATCGAAGGTGCGTTCTTGTTTGTACATTGTAGCCTCGACCAGCTGATTGCTTACATATCACTCCTGTGTATGTAGGAAGGGATCGTCGTTTCTGAGCCGCCTAGCCATTCGCGGTGCCTGGAAGAAGGACGATGCCATGCACGACTCCGATTCCGAGTTGGGCGAGCTTCGCACCGATGGAAGTACCGCTAGGGCTTTGACTTCAGTTTTCGGAGACGGGGTGGTTATATACCACTCCACAAAGAACCGCCGCGTTATATTCGTGTCAAGTCCCACGACAAAAGTCTCGCGAATTTAACCATCTGTTCCTTGCCCAGGAGCTCCTTGGAGTAAAGCGGACCTCTGGAGACGAACCTCGTAGCCGAGAGCCTGCCACTGCAGTCGGATCAAAGATACTGAAGTCGGGTGATGCAATTTGGGCGGCGAAATTCAGTCTGGACGGCCGATATCTTGCCGTTGCGGGAAAAGATCAAACCGTCAGAGTTTTCTCGGTGATATCAACCCCAGAGGAGCGAAAAAGATACGAGGAAGAAGAGGAAGAGGTTCGAGGTCGAGGTGTTGGGGAGAAGCTTAGTGCGCCTGTTTTCCAAACAAAGCCTGCTCGAGAATTTGAGGGCCACACGGGCGAGGTATTGGCATTAAGTTGGAGCAAGAACAACTTCTTGCTGTCATCGTCCATGGATAAAACAGTAAGACTGTGGCATATGAGTCGGCCCGAGTGCCTCTGTACATTCAAGCACAGTGACGTTGTCACCTCGATTGCATTTCACCCCACGGATGACCGCTTCTTCTTAGCAGGCTCACTAGACGCGCAGTTGCGCCTGTGGAGCATACCAGACAAGGCAGTTGCATTTTCAGCAACTGCAAACGAGTTCATCACAGCGGTGGCATTCTCGCCTGATGGCAAGACTGCCATTTGTGGGCTGTTGACTGGATTGTGCTTGTTCTACGAAACAGAGGGCCTAACGCTGGAGTCGCAGATTCACGTCCGATCGTCCAGGGGTAAGAACGCAAAGGGCAGCAAGATAACAGGTGTCGAGACGGCCACCTTCCAATCTGGAGACGGAAAGAAAGACATTAAAGTCCTGATCAGCTCCAACGACAGCCGTGTGAGAATATACAACATGCGGACAAAAATGCTAGAAGTCAAATTCCGGGGTCTGGAAAATCAATCCAGCCAGATCCACGCGCGCTTCAGTGACGACGGAACCTACGTAATCTCAGGAAGCGAAGACCGTCGAGCTTATATATGGAATGTCGATAGCCTCAACAATGACCTCAAAGATAAGCAACCGTATGAATGTTTCGATGCCCACCCCGAGGTAGTCACGACTGCGTCAATGGCTCCAATCAAGACTCGACAGCTTCTCAGTGCCTCGGGGACCCCATCTATGATCTTTGCAATCCACCGCCCGTGATGCTTCTAAGTCTAGAGGAAAGGAATGCGAGTCAAAGCAAACTCTCCGATGGTGGACAGTCAGAAAGCGCGCTCAGCCTGAAGAAGCCCGAAGAGAGCCCGGCCTACATTAGAAGATCGAGACATGTAGATGGCAACATCATCATTACCACTGACCGAACCGGTACCATCAAGGTTTTTCGACAAGACTGTGCTTACACCAAACGACAACAAAGCTTATGGGAAACATCCTCGAAGTTCTCGGGCAGACTCACTGGCGTTGGGCGTTCTGGCAGCATTGCGACGAGAACGAGCACGGGTAGCCGCGTTCACTCCCGACGTGGGTCACTGAGCTTGGGAACAACGTCACAGCAAACACAACCAGCGTCGGACAGGATCATGAGCTGGCGCCAGGATGTCGAGGGACGGGCCAGTATGAGCATTGCAACCAGCAGAAGCGACCGATCTCTGTCGCCAATGAAGTCCAGTCGCACGCCAATCAATTCTTCAGCTGCCACTCTGGCTTCCGAAGCCCGTAAGATGCCCTACACGTCTAGTCTTGCGAGCCGTACGAACAATCCGACCAGCCCGACAAGCAGCGTTCACACCGGCCGAAGTTCTCTACGAGCATACAAGGACAGGGACTCATCGATACCTCCTGCACCAAGTTTCAGTCTCATTAGTGCAGCAGCAGCAGCAGGATCTGGCCAAAATGACAAAAGTGAAAGCAGTTTCTGGAATCTTAGCAGGTGGAGGCCTACCATACCTGGCCTGAAATATTCGCCCAACGCGAGCCCCTTGGTGGTGCGGGCGAAAACGAGAGCAGCCAAAGTACAAAGGATGGCGACAACAGTCTCAAGCCAGGTGACAAAGCGTCCGTCGGGCGGAGCATCGCTGTCAATGATATACCGCGATTGAAGGCTGATGAGGACGTTGATCGACGTCGATCGATTGGTCCGATACCTTCCTCAGGATCAAGGTTCACCGGTTCAGAATCCAGGAAAGTATAGAGGAGGGTGTAAAGCTGTCAGTTCATCCTGCTGCCGCTAAGAAGCGTACAGGCTCGGGCATTGCCGAGGTCAATACAGACTCGACCGGTGGGAGTGACGCGCAATCCTGCCGGGAATGCGGTGGCCGCGATATAAAGGTTAAGCGAACGGCCAAAGGCAAGACTGGGTTGCAGTGTCGACAATGTGGCACGACGAATGCAGCGTGAGCGACGGCATGGACTGTAGCTATGTGGAAGGACACGCACTTATCTTGAATATTCGAATACTGAACTTCAGAATCCAAGACTCGTCGTCTGCTTGCGCATTGTACATAGAAGGGCGTAAGCAGGGGTTTTTTTCTTTGGGGGAATTGAAGTGGCGGCGTGTATGAGCAAGGCAGCGATGTGGAGTTGATGGGAAACGAAAGCAGGCGACGGACAAGTCCATCTCATTCAAAGGCTGTTGGTGATACCAACGCAAACTACGTCATCTTTCAAGTACGAAATGACCTACCAAGGTAGTCAACCAGATTATATTGTCGTGTGAAACATCCCGCGTAGACACAAACAAAGGCCCATTATACGTTGAGTCATGTAATACACGTTACCAGTCGCACGAAAGATGAAGAGGAGATATAGAAGGACCTGTACATTTATTTTTAACTTTGTCAGTTGTCCTCGTCGCTCCAGCGATTGACCGTCCATTTGCTGCTTTCGATGTCAAGCCCGCCACGTCGATGTTTTAGAAGTCCTCGTTTGTGGAGAGCTTCAGAAAGAGACATGTTAGTAAATCGAGCCAAATACGCGGCGCCCATGCACAGCACAGCACAGCACAGCGCAGCGCAGCACACGGGCATCATGCATGCGAGGAACATTGAAATGTTTCATCGGTTCTCCACTGTTCCTCTTGTGTATGTATCTTCTTCCTTCTTGGATCGTCTTCTCTAGATACTCACAGTGTTGCCCTTGGCCCTCGCCTTTTCCGAGACCTCCTCCACAGACTTCTTCAGCGCAGGGGTTCGCCCCCGTGAGAGTCCCCTCGGTCTTGTCGCCGTTCTCGAAGAAGTAGAAGGCGGGGATGGATCGGACGCCCAGCTCAAAGGTCAGGTCGGGCACGTCGTCGGTGTCGAATTTGGCGAAGGCGTAGGTGTTTTCGATGGCGAGCGCGTCCGAGTGCTTCGCGAACAGGGGCGAGATGGCTTTGCAGGGGCCGCACCAGGATGCGCTGGCTTGGAGGGCGACGAAGGGGGTGGACTTGACGAGATCGTCGAATTGCGACTTGGAGGTTATGTTTATGACGGGCATGGCGGGCGGTTGTTTTGTTGTTGTTGGTTGAGGCGAGGGGGAGTTGGCTCCGAGTTGACGAGGGGGAAGGAGAAGAAGGTGGGTGTGGGCAAAGGTGGTAGGTTAGAAGATGTGTAATAGGGTCTGCGCTAGTGGATTTTTTTTTTTTTCACTTGTTTGGTCCTGCTCCGAGTTTGACAGAATTGTGTAACGGGACCGGCGGTTGGGTGAATGCTTTGGTTTTCAGGAGTGAGAGTAGTTCTGGCTGGTCTGTTTATTATATGAGATCTGCCCAGTGCCGGCAGTCTGCCGCATGGCGGCATGGGTGAGGATGACAAATGGTGGGACAGAGTCAAAGATTCCCGCGTCGTCATCATGGCATGGTCAAACATTCCAAATGTTGATGGGCCGACAGCCGCGAAAGAGTCAGGTATTGAACAGGTGGTTGCTTTGTCAGGCGTCGTCGGTGACGTGATTTTTGGTGCCCATTTGCGAGGGGGCGGCGGGCTTTGTTCGGCAAGCGCGGAACTCGGGAATGGCATCGTACGAAAACGCACCGCCACATGCGAGCACCGCCACTGCCATGGCGGGGCTCGTCCGGAAAAGTCGGAATTTTTTTATTTTTGACCGCGGGGCCAGAAAATTATTCTGCCGCCGGCCGATAGACGGACCAGACATTCAATCTCGTCCATTGCCGCCCTGCTGTCTCCCAAAGCCAGGGCTTGGCATTCCAGCAAGCATCGGGTTTTCCTCTCGCTGATTTGTTTCATCTTCAAGTTCTGTTCACTTCGCATTATTGTCGATCTAACGACTCGTTCAGCCCATCACGGCGCACAACTTCCACCATGTCGAAGCGTGTTGCCGACCAGAACGGCAATGGCCCTCTCAAGGGCGGCGACCGCCCCGACGCCATGGACGTGGACGACAAGGACATGGGCGAATTCGAGGACGACTTCGAGGACGACTTCGAGGACGAGTTCGAGAGCGAGGACGAAATTTTTGAGGCCGGCGTGGACGGAAGGCCTGATGCTGAGCGAGAGGCCGAGGAGAAGGCTGGTGAGCATATCGCACCTACATCCTTCCACCCAGGGCTTGACCATGGACCATGTCAGATGGAAGCTAACAGGCACACCACATACATAGACGCCATGGAGGTCGACCAGGGTACCTTCATTGTCGGACGAAACAAACTAGAGCCTGGGCAGACTCTGGCACCAGATCTGTCTACATACGAGATGCTGCACAACTTGAGCACGCCGTGGCCCTGCTTGTCCTTTGACGTAGTCCGCGACTCATTGGGCGATAACCGCAAGGCATATCCTGCCACAATGTACATGGTTGCTGGAACACAGGCTGAGAGCGCCAAGGCTTCGGACAACCAGCTGCTGGTCAACAAGTTTAGCGGCCTGAGCAGGATGGACTGTCAAGAGGAAGAAGAGTCGGATGACGATGACGACGAAGATGCCGACCCCATCTTGGAGAGCAGAGCCATCCCCCTCAACTCGACTACCAACCGTATCCGAGCGCACCAGATCCCCAGCAACGAGCCCGGCCGCCCAGCAACCACGCTGACTGCCACCATGACCGAGTCGAGCAATGTCTTCATCCACGACGTTACCCCCACCTGGCTTCCTTTGACAACCCCGGCACCACCATCACCGCTCAACAGAACAAGCCGATTTCCACAATCCGCGCGCACAAGACGGAGGGCTACGCCGTCGACTGGTCCCCATGGTCCCCGGCGGGAAGCTCCTGACCGGCGACAACGACGGCCTCATCTATGTGACGTCGCGCACCGACGGCGGCGGCTGGGTCACGGATAACCGACCTTTCCAGGGCCACACCAGCAGCGTCGAGGAGATGCAGTGGTCGCCGTCAGAACAGTCGGTCTTCGCCTCGGCGTCCAGCGACGGGACCATCCGCGTATGGGACGTCCGCTCCAAGTCACGCAAGCCCGCCATCACCGTACAAGTCTCCAACTACGACATCAACGTCATGTCGTGGTCCCGCCAAACCAGCCATCTGCTCGCATCGGGCGCCGACGACGGCACCTGGGGCGTCTGGGACCTGCGCCAGTGGAAAACCAACGCGGACAAGCCCCAGCCCTGGCCAGCTTCGACTTCCATAAGGAGCAGATCACCAGCCTGGAATGGCACCCCACCGACGACTCCATCATGGCCGTCGCCGCTGGCGACAACACCGTCACTCTGTGGGATCTGGCCGTCGAGTTGGACGACGAAGAGAGCAAAGACACGGCGGGCGTCAGGATGTGCCCCCGCAGCTGTTGTTTGTGCATTATCTCAAGGACGCCAAGGAGGTTCATTGGCATCCGCAGATCACGGAAGCTTGGTGGCCACGGGCGAGGAGTTTAGCGTTTTCCGAACCATTAGCGTGTAGGCTGGGGCTGCCCTCTCCAAGGAAAGGGGATCAAAATTAAACGTGAGACATGTTTGTCTTTTTTTTTCATCTTGTATATATGAGTGAGCATCTTATGATTAATAGATACTCCCCTCAACGGAGGCCATTATGACAAAATCGTCATGTCAGACCGTAGGTTCGAGTCCTCATATATTGTCTAGTCATGCTAGAAATGCCTCGTTGCCACGTGAAAACTACATCTGGACAGCAGAACCAGTGTACGCGACAGTGCCCATTTATACAGGGAAGGAAGCCCATCTTGCGTCTGAAGGATCTGGCATAATCGCCCCGGATAACCCGCATCGTCACTTTGGCGGGGCACCATCACGACCGAGACACGATCGATGCGATACTTTGAACGTCGCTTGGAGTGGAGAGGGGGCGAGCTGGAAGGTACATGGGGACAAGTCGAGAGGAAGTAGCAGGGTGCGTTGCGTTACGAAATTCATCAAGGCACTGGGTGACTATTTGCACTGGAGAACCGTCGTTGCGTGCAATGTCCAAGTAAGAGTAGAGAGAAACTACGCTAGATCAGGGGATATATATATATATATATGTACACAATTGGACAAGACTAATCGACGCGGTTCTTCTCCGACGGCAGCTCAGGCGTATTGGCCTCTGCACCACGATGTACCTGCGCCACGCCCGGCCCAAACGCCTCGTCTCTCGCCAAAACAGGCGAACCATGGAAATTGCGGTGCGCAAACACAATGTACCAGATGACGGCGACGGCCGCGAAGCCCGCAAACACCACGGAGGCGTAGTTCATGCTGGTGGCGTCGACGGGGAGCGTCACGGGCATGCAGAAGATGACGACGGCGAGCATGGTCCAGACGATGCAGATGACGTTGATGACGGTGCCGAGCTTGCCGAGAGAGTAGGGGAATTCTTGACGGCTTCTCTGCGGCGGACGAGGAGCACCAGGACGGGAACGCAGTACGACATGCCGAGACAGATGGTGGCGACGCCGGTGAAGGAGTTGAAGGCGGAGACGGACCCCAAGTAGATGCAGCCGAGGAGGCAGTCCACGACGGTGGACAGGACCAGGGCCCACACGGGCATGTTGAGTTTCTTGTCGACGCGAGACCATAGGGTGTACCCGGGGATGGCGCCGTCACGAGCAAAGGCATAGGTACAGCGCGAGGCGGCAGTCAGGGCGCCGATGCCCGCAAACATCATGATGCCGAGGATGAGGAACAAGAGACCAAAGCCGCCCGCGCTTGAGCCGGTGACCGTCTTGAAGAGCAGGCCGATGGGCTGCGCTTGCGTGAGCAGCATGGCAATGTCGGGCATGACGAAGAGCAAGGGACGAGGAAGATGACGCCTGTGATGCCGGCGGCCACGACGGAAAGCACAATGGCCTTGGGGACCTCGCGCTCTGGGTTCTGCACTTCTTCGCACATGGAGGCCACCATGCCGTAGCCGGTCAGGACGTAGGCAGCTGCCGGGGGACCGCATTAGTTTGGATTCTCATGGATATGCAAAACATGTTCGTTCATGGACAACTCACGAGACAGGAGTCCAACAAAGAAAGACCACGCGGCGGGCCATCCGCTCGCCGAAGCATCATAATGACCAAAGACATAGTCGGCCGGGTGTCTCTCGGGAGCCATGACCAGCAGGGTGACGAGGATAATAAGCACGCTCGCACCGGTCCAGTAGATGCAGACCTTGTTGATCAGGTCCAGATATCTCGACGCGAGGGCGTTGACCAAGGCGCAGACAATCATGACGGCCCAGAAGCACAGCACCGTCTGCCACTGGGTGGGCGCATAGTCGGGGTTGAGGACGGTGACGGCACTCAGGATGAGCTGGGCACCACCAAAGTTGATGGACAGGGTGACGGTCCAGTTGCCGACGAGGGTGAGCCAGCCGTCGACGAAGCTCACGGGGCTGCCCACGCGCGGGTGCTCAGCATGGCGGACCAGTAGTAGACGCCCCCGGCGGTAGGGAAGACGGCGCAGATTTCGGCGAGAGAGGCGGCGATGCAGACGGAGACGAGGGAGACGAGGACCCAGCCCCAGAGGACCGAGACGGACTGGCCGTTGTTGAGCGTGATGTAGACGGTGGTGGACAGGCCGTAGGGCACGGCCATGATGGCGAAGGACAGGCCGAGGATGCTCATCATGCCGAGGGTTCGAGGCAGCTCGCTCGTGTAGCCGAGATTGGCAAGAGCCTGGTCGGCCGCATCGCCGGCCGCATCGCCGGCCGAGGAATGTCTTCTTCTGTCCATGTCGGAGGCATGCGATGTTTCTGGCTGCATGTGGGACGAAGTTGTGTGACGGAGGACTGCGACCCATCTTCTATCTAAGGCCCTCTTATCTGGGGAGACAGGGATCGGCATTGTAAAGGTACCTTATTTCCGCAGTAACCTACATGGAAACAGATGTATTCTTTGTAGCTCTCTACTCATAGTATTACTCACAGCTGATCGCAGCTGATCGCAGCTGTAAAAAAAAAGGAAAAACTGGGGCATGTACTTACATATGTACTCCGTAAATTTGTCAAATAAATTCTGGGGTGTTGTTGGAACACGCATGATATCAACCGCGCTTGGCAGCCGCAATTGTGTGGTGGGCAAAGTGGTCGGCCCGCGGGCGCGAGGGCCCCACACGCGACCCACAATGTGGGCCTATGATAGGGCAGGGCTTGTGGTCACGTGACCTACATAGCCCCTTTACGTTTTATATCTTATAAGAAGAACCCTTACTTTTGCCCTCTCTTTTCTCTCTTTTCTCTATAGCTTAGAATAGATAATTAATAATAATACTATTCTTAAGGTTTATAATATTAATAACCTAATATTAGGTACCCTATATAACTAATACTAATTAGTGGTTAACTTTATAACTACTTCTAAATATATATAAAAAGCTATAGATTAGTAAGGTTAATAATAGAAGAGACTTTCCTAGAAGTAATATAATCTAGCTCCTTTTATTAAAGTATAAGAGTAATCTAATTACTATAAGATCCTTAATTATACTAAGGAAGAAGTTTATTCTAGTCTCTTTATTAAAGTATATAAGTAATTAGTAATAAATAAAAGCCTAAACCTTAAAGAAAAGTTTAAGTCTAGTAATAAAGTTTATTTTATTATTCTTTTTCTTAGTGTATTTTATTATATATAAAGTTAACTACCTAGCCTTATAATCCTTTATAAATTACTTCCCTTAAAAGTAAAACTTTCTTATTACTCTCTCTTACTTAATAAATATTAATTTTTCCTATTCCCTTTCTCTCTAAGGACTATAAGTTATAATAGCTAATAAAAAGAATAAGTATAAGCCCTTAAGAGTTAAGAAGGCTTCTAAGTAAGAGATAGCTTTATAGAAATAACTAAGTAACCTAAAGAAAGTAAAATAAATATCCTTTCTCTTTTATATATCTTATAGTACTTCTATAAATATATTATAGAAGATTTATTCTATAAGGCTATGTAAGGGCTTAGGCTTTGCCTAAGCATTAGCTAAAACGTAGACATTAGGGGGTTAATAGGAAGCGACAAGGGGGACAGAAGGTCTAGAAATAAGGAATAGAAGGAATAAGGAAGGGGATAAAAGAATTAGAGATAAGGCTATTAAGAAAGATAGTAGGGGAAAGGGAGAGAATAGATAGGATAGCTAAGGAGTATAAGGGTATAGTATAGATAGGTTTCTTACCTTCCTTTCTTCCCTCCTTAAGCTTCTTAATATTATATTAACGCCTAACAGCAGCCGCCTAGGGGCCAGTCCATCACAGGCTAAGAACTTTAATAATAAAGAAAATAAAATACCTAAGGTACTTATAACCTATATTCTTATTAAGGTTATAAACTATAAAATAAGAAAGGTAACTAGAAGGATACTCTTTATAGAATTTACCTAAGATTTCTATAACTAGATCTAAGAAATATTCTATTAAACACTACCTCTAGTGCTAAGATATCTTAGGGATTACCTTATTAATAATAGGGTATATATAATAATTAACTAGACTACTATTATAATAAGGAATCTCTAAGAAGTTATTAACTAATAAGAATTTTACTTCTAGTTATAAGAAAAAGTAAAAAAATACTTAGAAAAAGTATATAGAATTCTAAAGAAAGCTTAGTAAAGATAATAACTTTCTAGATAACCTCTTAAATTAAGGGAATATCTAAGAATATTAAATCTTAAGAGCCCCTTAATCTCTTTACTAAGGCTTACTAAGTATTACCCTATTAAGGTAACTATATAGCTATAGGTATAATCTTCCCTAAGAGAGTATATATTAATATATTAAAAGTCCCTCTCTAGGTATTATATCCTATATTCTAACCCTATTAGGGTAGTACTAGTAAGCCCTAATTCCCCTCCCTAGTATAAAGAAGCTACTATCCTTACCTCTATCCCTATTAACTAACTAATATAACCCTTAAAACTATTACTAAAGTAAATTATTAATCTAGCTAAGATATATATACTAGAATAATAATATAGTATAAATAACTATAATATCCTTAAATTAAAGCTTTAAATATTTTAAAGAAATATAAGATCCTAGATATTAGACTAAAGTAAGTAAGCTATATATTTAAGGCTATACTTAAGGGTAAAGCTCTAAGATACTACTTAGATAATCTCTTAAAACCTAGGTAATCTTAAGACTTACTAAGCCTTATTACCTAAATAAGATAAAGGTTTAAGACTAAGAATATAAGGTAATAATATCTCTTAAAATAGTATAATACCTCTTTATAAAAGGTAATTAATAAGAATAAGAAAAAGTTAAAGACTAAGTGCTTTAATAATCTTATTAAGAAGCTTATTACTCTCTAAAGAGCTATCCCTAATATTAGGTAAATAGAGTAAGCACTCTAGAATTAAATTATATATACTTATAGTAAGATCCTTAAATATAGAAGCTATATTACTAATCCCCTAATAGCCTATAAGAGTTCTATAAGTAAGTAAGAATAATAATTTACCTTATTAGAGAGAAATCTAGTAATTAGTACTAATTCCCTAGTAAAGCTAATACTATAAAGTAATTCTAGACTAACTAATAATATTATAATAAAGGTAAAGAGTTAAAATACCTTTTATTAAGGTCTAAAGATATAAGACCTCCCCTTATATAAAGAAATACTATATTTATAGTAAGGAAGGATATTAGTTAATAAAGCACTCTAAAGAAAACTATAAGAAGGTATATTAATACTATAAGAGTTATTACCTTATTAACTCTTTAAAATCTTTACTACTAGTATATAATATATTTCTTACTTAGTATAAGGAAGAACCTAAGGCTAATAATACCCTAAGAATCTTAGAAGATAATAAAGTTACCTAATATATATAGGGCCTTAGATTTACTAATACTTAAGAGAGTAAAGATAGCTTAATTCCTATAAGCTTCTTTATATAAGGTGTTACCTTTAATAGCTAGAAGATAGTTAAGATTCTTATAAATTAAGTAATACTATATAGCCTAAGTAAAAAGAGCCCTTTTAATAATAAATTATCTAATTAGCTACCCTATATATTTATACTTAGGGATTATTACTCTTTTAAGACCTTCTAAGGTATTATACTAGATACTAAAGCTACTAAGTACTTAATAGTAAGCTACTTATAATTTCTAGTATTATAATATATAATACTAAGGATTAAACTTAATAAATTAAGGGTAGGTAAAGCAGTTATTAGGTTTAGAGAAGATATACTAATTATCTTAATTAGATTAGTTGTGATGGACTAGCCCCTAGGCGGCTGCTATTAGGCGTTAATATGATATTAAGAAGCTTAAGGAGAGAAGAAAAGAAAGTAGGAAACCTATCTATACTATGCCCTCCTTATACTCCTTAGCTATCCTATCTATCCTCTTCCTATCTCCTACTATTTTCCTTAATAGCCTTATCTTTAATCCTTTTATCCCCTTTCCTTATTTTTCTATTCCTTATTTCTAGACCTTCTATCCCCTTATTACTTCCTACTAGCCCTTCTAATATCTATATTTTAGCTAAATACTTAGGCAAAGCCTAAGCCCTTATATATATCCCTACTTACCTATCTTAACATTACCTTAAGGACCTAAATCTATAACTAAGAGTAATACCCTTAAACGCCCCTCTCCACCCTATTATAGCTTAGTTATAGGTAGCGCGTGTGTTATTATTAGGTAGTATGCGTGTTATTATTAGGTAGCGTGCGTAATGTGTGTGCTTAATTATATTATAAAAACTTATAGAAACTATCCCTATTTAGTATATAATATATATATTATTATATAACGCGTATAATACGCGTCCCCTAACCCCTTTATTACTATAATAACCTCTAGCCCCTCCCTTTACCTATTTATAATCCCTTCTTTATAGTTATACTTCCTATATAAATATCCTATTTTCTTTTCCTTATATAACCCCTTCCTCCTTTATATAACCTCTATCCTATAACTATTATAACTCTAATATATATTCCTATCTTATTACTCCCTTATCCTTCTTATCCTATTTATTTACTTACTAAAAATACCTTATCCCTATTATCCTACTCCTATTCCCCTATAAGTCCCTATTATATCTCTAGCCTATACTATAGGTAAATTCCTTATAAAGGGAGACTTAGATAATAAATAATATACTATACTTATATTAGTTTTTATTCTTATAGACCTTATATTAAATAGTCCCTAACTACTAGTATTTTAGAATATTATTCCCTAAGAGTAAGGAATCCTATTCTCCTTACTATTATAACTATATAACCTATATCTAGCTAACTAGGTTCCTATTTACTAACCTAAGGCTTTACTATACCCTTAAAGATCTAGAGGCTATAATTACCTTAGGTATATATATTATTATACCTAGTATTACTAGGACTAAGACTATAAAGTAAAAATACCTATTTTATCTTAGTACTTCTATACCCTTATAGGTAAATAGACTATACTCTTAAACTAGGTATAGTTTAATCTAGCTTTAGTTTATTTAGCCCTTAGGCCCTCCTTTTTACTAATATACCTATATTAAATATAACTAGGCTTAATATTATCCTTTTTATAGGTAATAGCCTTTTAGCTAGCTATAAAATAGGAAATACTCTCTAATAGGTTACTAGTACTTTATTCTAGTAAAATTAGTAACTTATAAGTAGTATAACTACTATATATAAAGAGTTTTATAACTAATCTATAGTAATAATTAAAGCACTCTTCCTTTATTATTATAATAGTAATCTAAGCTATTCTTAACTTATTAAAGTAAGTAATAATTTACCTTCTTACTAGTGCTAGTATTACTCTTATTTTACCTTTAGTGCTAGTTTTATTAACCCTATTTCCCTTATACTATTAGAAATCCTTATACTCTTACTATAGCTAGTAATTACTAAAGAAGTAAAGCTTTATCTTTATATATTTACTATATACTTACTAATTATTATTTTACTTATACTATTTAAAACCTAGGTAAGGGCTATAGCTAGTAATATTACCCTTAGTAAAGGTTATCTTATACTTTTCTTAAATATTAAGTAGGATTATCCCTAGCTAATCTATATATAATAAATAATAATATAGGTTCCTATAGTAACCTAAGTAAGCTTAAAGATATAGTAAAAAAGTAAGGTAGGTTTTTTTAGAGAATATATAAGTATTATTAGGTAGTAATATATATTCCCCTAGGGTTTTATTTATAGTCTCTCTTAGTAAACTAGTTTTACTTAATTAATTTAGTTTATTATTATATTATATATTCTCTTACTCTCTCTTAAACTTATTAAGGGCTTATATCTTTATTATATTCTCTAATAGTTTTTATATTAGCTATAAGTAACTTACCTATTTAACTAAAATATTATATTTATTACCTTTACTTAGTATATTCTAGGCTACTAGAATCTATTCTATATAGTATTCCTTAATAAGTTTATTATTATTCTCTACTAGAACCTATCCTAGAGCTAGCTAGAAGTCTTATAGCTTCTAGCTTAGGAGAGGATCTTTTATTACCTATTTAATAAGGTTTATATAAAAACTAGGTAAATACCCTATAGTATATCTAGCTAAACTATAAGTAATATAAGTACCTCTATAATAGTATATTTTACTATAACCTAGTTAAGTTTTTATAATAAGTAGTTTATCTTAATATTCTTAAGGAAAGCTATACCTTATCTCTAACCTAAAAGCGCTCTACTAGATATTATAATATTACTATTATATCCTATTATTATTACTATATATAAGCTATTATAGCCTAAGCTAGGAGAGTACCCTTCTAGAGGTATTTTAGGAACTAAATAGCTTTTCCCTTAGGTATTATAGTAAATACTAATAAGTCTAGTTAGAATTAGATAGGTTCTAAATTATAGCTATAAAGTAATTTATTTAGGCTTACCTCTATAACTAAGGAGGTCCTATTATTTATTATAAGCTAGTAGGTAGCTAAGTATTTAGGCTAATTATATTAAAAAAGGAGATTACTACTTATAGTATTACTTATACTTTCTAGTTTACTTATTCTATACTACTATTAGTTTATAAATAGTATAATATAGAAAGTAACTATTCTATTCTAACTAATAAGTATAATATTATCTAAAACTTCCTAACTAATCTAAACCTTAGTTTATAATAATAAACTAAGGAATCCCCTAAATCTTTACTAGACTATCTTAACTATTCTATATACTCCTTAGCTCTAATAGAGGTTATTACCTCTAGCTATATAAACTTAGAGAGCCTATCTATAATAACTATAAGGTATTATAGCCTCTCTAAGGATAAAGTAAGTAAGTTTATTATAAAATTAATAGAGATCTATAACTAGAACTAGTTAGGGACTAGTAGGGGTTTTAGTAAGCCTTACTATTATTAATAGCTCTTATAGCTTCTATTATAATAGTAATTATAAATAAACCTAGCTATATTCTATAATATCCTATTCTAGTAAAATTATTACTATAGGATCTAGAATATAGTATTATAGCCTAGGTGCCCTATAACTAGTAAATTATAGTATTATTAAATAAGGGTTATTATAAGAGATTCCTATGCTAGAACCTAGGTATAGCCTCTAAACTATAGCGCTTTATAAGCATTAAGTAAGTAATTTATAACCTATTCCCTTATTAATACTTCTAGGGGAACTTCTATACCCCTTTCTAAATAGCCCTTAGTTAAATATAATATATAAGGTCTAATAAGATAGCCTAATCCTAGAGTCTATAGGTATTTTATAGTAAAGAGGGCCTCCCTAGCTAGTAGTAGGCTTATATATACTAAAGGTAAGTCCTAACTATAATCTTCCCTTAAATCTAATAGTTACTAAGAGAGTTATATAATAGTAATAGGCTATAGAATCTATCCTATCTTTATACTAGTGCCCTTTTTATCCTATTCCCTTTAGAGAGGGCGTCTAGTTACTAAGCCTATATACTAGGTTTATAATATAGGTAAAAGTTAAATAAAGCTAGAGTATTTACTTACCTAGCTTACTATTCTAATATTAAGTAAGAAGTAGTAAAGTATTCTAGGTTCTTATAATCTATATAAATTATAAATAGCTAGGAAATGCCTTATAATTCCGCTAACTACGCTTTAAGGTAAGAAATAATAGCTAGAAGCTTCTTATTATAAATAGTATAGTTTTATTACACTATTAATAGGCCTATAGAGTAGTATATAACTAGGTATATAATAAAGGCTCTTTTAGCCTCTTAAAAGCCTTATTCTCCTTAGGCCCTTATTAGAAGGGGATATTCCTCTTAGTAAGCTATATAAGTAATACTACTATCTTAGAAAAATCCTTAATAAAGTCCTAGTAAAAGTTTATAAATCCTAGGAAGCTTTAGACCCCTTATACCTTTATAGGTACTAGCTATTCCCTTATAGCTATAACCTTTACTAGGTTAGGATAGACTAAGTAACTTACTATAATAATATACCCTAGATACTAGACCTCCTTTATAGTAAATATAGACTTATTAAGATCTAGATATAGCCTTACTACCCTTAAGTAGCTAAGTATTAATTAGACTTTTACTATATAGTCCTTCCTTAATCCCCTAGAGTAAACTAAGATATTATCTAGGTATACTATAATAAAGTTCCCTAATATATCCCCTAAGAACTTATTAATATAATATTAAAAGGTTACTAGTATACCTACTAGTCTAAATAGGTAAACTAGCTACTTAAATAGCCTAAACCTAGTCTAGAATACTATAAGGTACTCCTTACCTTTAGCTATCTATAGTTCATAAAATACTATATAGATATTTACCTTTATAAACTATTATACCTAGAGAGAGATTAGAGTATTTCCTTAATTAGTAAGAGAGAGTACTAGTTCAATACTATAATCTTATTAAGGGTATTGTTATGAACTGGCCTTATGGCGGCTGCACATAAGTGTTTAAAGTGCAATTATTATTCTTATAGAAGAAGAAGAGAACTAAACTAGAGGTTACACTATATCCTAATTTATAGGGTTACGCTTAGTTAGTGCGTGGTTTACACACTAACCTATATCTACCCTTATATAACCTATATATAATCTATACCCTTTCTAAACCTAACCTTAACCTAGACTTAACCTAAGCTCTAGCTTAAGTCTATAATATACCCCCTTACTTACCTTTCTCTTATCTCTTTTATATATAAGTAAGGGAATAATAAGCATAGGACCTAGTGTAAGGCTACCTTTCCTATATATATATAGTTAGCCCCTAGTAAGGGAGGGGGTAGCTAGTAAGCTAGACTTTACTATATAGATTATAAAAATTTTTACTATAAACTTACCTTACCCCTAACTCTCCTTATTATACTAATAGCCTTACTTACTCTAACTTTACTACCCTAAAACTACTAGCTTACTTATTTCTTATACTTATTACTAGCTATTTTTATACCTTATATTATTACTCCTTTTTACTTTCTTCTTATTACTTACTAAATCCTAACTTTACTTTAATATCTTTCTTATCTCTAATTACCTATTAAATAATTATATAATATATTACCCTTACCTATCCCTAGCTTACTTCTAATATTATAGCTAGCCTAGATTTTAGTTAGGGTTAATCCCTTATTTCTAGGAATATAAATACTCCTTCCTTTTTCCCTAATCCTTACTTTTATTTTCTTTTAGTATTATAATATTCCCTTAAAGTATTCTTTTTATTCTCTCTTAATTTCTCTTAAGCTTCCTTTATTTTCTATCTTACTTTTACTATATCTAAAGTTATTTCTAAAGTAATTACTACTATACCCCCTTCCCTTTTTCTTCTTTTTATACCCTAGGTAAGGGAAGCTACCTAGATAAATATATTCTTAAGGGTAACTCTAATAATAAAGCTCTCTCTAATAGTAAGAAGTATAATTTCCTATATACCCCTTATATTAATATTTATTTATTTATTTATGTACGCTAGCTAGCCCTATCTAGCTAGTTCTAGTACTCCTACTAGTTAGTTAAAGGGAAAACCTTTAGAAGGATAAAAAACCCTTATGTCTTTATACAGTCTAGCGCTAGCCCTAAGTTAGGTTAGCGCCGCTATTAGTGTGGCCTATTATAGGTATTTATTACTAGCTTACGCTAGCCTTATCCTATTAATTAAGTATTTTAGATAGAAGCACCTCTATCCTATCCCCTTAGCCTAGGCCCTAGCCCTCCTCTAGTCTTACTCTAGTCTAATTTAATTTATCCTTTATAAAGTAAATTTAGCTATAGTATAGTATTTTATATTTTTCTTACTTTTTCTTACTTTATTACTAATACCCTTATTACCTTACTTTTAGCTAATTTTACCTCTTATCTAGCCTAGTCTAGTTATAAAGTTAAAGCACCTAGTTTTTCCTAAATTACTAAAGGGAAAGGCAAAGTCTATCTAGGTCTGCCTTAGTTTTAGTGCTATTTTATATTTAGGGTCTCTATCTATTTATAATATCTATGTATTATCTTTATATTTATAGTAATAATTTATAGCCCTAGGGATTATAAGAGGAGTTCTTCTTACCTTAGATTCTAATCTCTTTCCTTCCTCCTATATTACCCTTTCTTATAGGTTCTTTTCTCTTTTCTCTTAAGAACTAATAGGCCCTATCCTAGGTTAGATTTAGCTTAGTAGCTAATAATAGTGTAGTTTTATATACTTACCTATATAGTTAAGAAAATAACTTCTTTATAATCTAGGTTACTAGTAAGTTTACTCCTATTTCTATATAGTTCTAGCGCTAATCTATATAGAAACCTATACTCTTATTATATTATCTAAAGAAACTACTTACTCTAAAGTAATTATAATAAGCCCTTAATTATAAGCTATAAGTAAGTCTCTTTTACTCTAGTACTAAGCCTATTTTAATGCTAATTTAGTTTAGTTAGGTAAACTATAATAGTTTTAGTATATATCTTACTATATATAATCTATTAAAACTCTAGGCTATTAGTATTATAATATTATTAGTATACTTTCTCTCTAGTTTTACTATAGTAGTAAGGCTAACCTAACTAGGTAGGGGCTATAACTAATACCTATTTTAATTATTAGGTTAGGAATAATAAGTATAAGAAGGTATAATATTATCTACTCTAGGCTAGTGTTATCTCTAATCTATTATATAGGTTAAAATTACTAGCTATTAGGTAGAATATTAGTAGCTAACTAAGGTATTAGTAAAAATTACTAGTAGTGTAAAGGTAAGTGCTTCTTTAGTAAGTTAATTCTAGGTCTAAACTAGGGCTAATTTATCTCTCTCCTAGGTCTCTAAAGATTTTAATACCTATATTAAGAAGTTATATACTAAAAATTAGAGTAAGAAGAAAAGAAGTGTATTAGTAGTAGGCCTTAACTAGGGTAGGGCTAGGTTTACTAGGGACTAGTATAATAAGACTATCTTTTAGCTATATTAACTTAATATATAAATAGTAGAAATAAACTAGCTCCTAGTTACCTCCTTACTTATAAAGGGGTAGGCTAAGATTATTAAGGACGCAGTTCCTATCCCTAAGGAGGATTAGTTTTTCTAATTATTTTACATTAGTATATAGGTATAATTAGTTTAGAAGCGGCCTAGAGGGGGCTAATATACCTAGCGTTAGAGAGTTAGGTAGTTTGAATTTAAATGAATATTCCGGAGTGTACTCTTCCCTTATGTGTGTGCGTTGTAGCCCTGCCTCTGGCCCGTCCCTTATATTAATAATTTATATACTAAGGGCTAGTATACTTATATTTTAGGTATAAACTAGGTATATAGTCCTTACTAGGTAGCCTATTACTTATATATTTAGAAGATATATTTATACTATAGTAACCCTAAATTATATTATACCTTTAAGTACCTTAAGACCCTTATAAGCACTAATAAAGCTATTAAGACTATAGCTATAAAGTAGTTTATTAGTAAAAAGGATACTATATTATTCTTATAAAAATTTTTATTTACTACTATAAGTATTTTAATAGTATACTTATAATTACCTATATTAATCCTACTATAACCTAGCCCTTAGACTCCTCCCCTATAGATATAGCCTATACCTAAGGGGCTACTAAGGTATAAGCTCTTATACTTATATAAACTATACTTACTTACTAGGTATAAAACCCTCTTACTACTAAATTCTTTTATAGTATAACTAATATAGGTAATAACCTTATATAGTTTATTTAAGCCTAGGAGGTAAGTATTACTATAATATAATAAATTATAGCTAATACTTATAGCTTAACTAAAGCTATAGCTAAACTTACTTACTCTATTATAAAGGATTACTATAAATATTATTACTAGCCTAAAAGCCCTTCTCTCTTTTAATTACTCTTTATTATAGTAAATAAATAGTACTATAATATATATATACTAGAGAAGAACTAGAATATTAATTTTCTATAGCTAAATTAAACTATACCCTTTAAGACTATAACTTATTTATATATCCCTTTATTATAACTTAAATCTATCTAGTATCTCTATATCTTATATATTTTCTAATAATTTCTATATTAGCTATATATATCCTTTCTATTTTACTAAGATATTATAGTTTAATCTCTAGCCTTAGGTATTTTTAGTAATAAGAATCTCCTTAACCTAGTACTTAGAGAGATCCTTATTAATATTAGTTATAACTAACTCTAGTAGTAGTTATTTATTAGCTAGCTTCTAACTTAGTAGTAAATCTTTATTACCCTTTATACTAAGTTAATATAGAAAATAGGGTATAGTCCCCTTAGGATATCTAATTTAACTATTAATAGTATAGGGACCTTTAGTACTTTATATTTAGCTATTACCTAGTGTAGTTTCTTATAAGAATAGTTTATTTTAATATTCTAAAGACTTAACTATATATAGTCCCTAACCTAAAACTATTTTACTAGTTTTTAACTACTATTTATATACTCCTATTATTATTATTAAATAAAAGCTATAGTAGCCTATATTAGATCTATACTATCCTTTAAGTATTATAAAAATACTTAAGCTTATCCCTTTACTAAGGTTACTAATATTTATATAGAAGGTGCCTTCTAAATTATTAGTATATTAAAGCTATATAAGGCTATATTTATACTTATACCTATTACTAATAAATCCCTATTATTTAATAGTAATTAGTAAGCTAGTAAGTAGTTTACCTAGTTAAATTAAGAAAAGGATAGTAATACCTATAGGATAGCTAGTACCTCTTAGTTAGCCCTTTCTATACTACTATCTATCTATAGGTAATATAATATTAATAGGAGTTATTAAATACTAATCTTATTATATAATACTATCTAAAAGTTACTTAGCTAGTCTAATCTATAATCTATAATAATCTAGGTAAGGAAACTATAAAACTACTACTAATAGTATTTAAATTACTTTATATATACCTTAGCCCTTATTAATATTATAGCCTTAAGTTATATATATTTAGAGAGCCTATCTATAATAACTATTAGGAACTATAGATTACCCTAGTCCTTAGCTAGAAGGTTAGTTATAAAATTAATAGAAATTTATAACTAGTATTTATTAGGTAAAGGAATTAGCTTTAGTAAGCCTTATTATAGTTATTAACTCTTCTAACCTCTATAGTAGTAATAGTTATATATAACTTAAGCTATATCCTATAATATACTATCCTAATAGTAGTCTCTTTAAAGTGCCTTAAAGGTAGTATTCTAGCCTAGGTAACCTAGTAAAGGTAAGTTATAAGCTTACTAAATTAAGGTTATAGTTAAGGGCTCTTACTTAGGAACCTATATCTAGCCCTAGAATTAAAGTGCCCTTTTATACTAATCTAGTAGTTTACTATTTATTCCCTTATATTAGCTACCTCTAGAAACTTCTAAGCTCTTATTCTAACTATATAAAATTATAACCTATAGGTCTTATTATAGGTTAGTAACTAATCCTATAAGAATTAGAGGTATTTATCTATAAATATTAATATACTAGCTAGAGAACCTATTATAGGAACTAAATTATTTCCTAGGGTTATATTCTCTAATACTATAATAGGCCTAATCTCTATATATAGCTATCCTTACTTAAAGCTATAATATATAGGGGCTATTACTAAATATATAATAGATACTTTTAGCCTTCTTATTTATAACTTCTCCTAATAATATCTTAATAATATATCTAGTTATCTTACTTAAGTACCTAGTTTATAATATAAATAGAAATTAAAAAGCACTAAAGTCTTTACCTATTATACTTACTATTCTAATATCTCCCTTAGTGCTATAAAGTACTCTAGATTCTTATAGTCTATTAGTATTATAAATAGTTTACTAATACTCTATAGCTTTACTAATTATACCTTAAGGTATAAAATAACTACTAGTAATTTCTTATTATATATAGTATAATTCTATTAAGCTAGTTATAAGTAAGCTAAGTAGTACACTACTAGATATAAAATTCCTTTATTATTAACCTAAGAGAGATAGCCCCTAGTGCTATTTCTAAATAGTTTACCTTTACTACTATATCCTTATTAGAATCCTATTAAACTAAGATAGAATATAATATAAAAGCTAGCTTTAATACTTTAAAAGCCTTCTTATAAGTATTAATCTAATAAAATAAAGTGCCTTTCTTTATTAAGTTAATAAGGGGCTTATAATCTTAGAGAATTATAATATAAAATTATAGTAAAAGTTAGTAAACCTAAGGAATTTATAAACTCCTAGACCCTTATTAGGGCCTTCTAATCCCTAATAGCTATAATCTTCTTATTATCTAGATAAATCTCTTTTCCTATATAAATAATAAATCTAAGATATTTAACTTCCTTTATAGTAAAAACACACTTCTTAATATCTAAGTTTAGACTAGCCTATTATAGTTTAGCTAGTACTCTATAGACCTTCTATATATAATCCTTTTATAAGCCTTCTAAATAAACTAGGATATTATTAAGGTATATAGTAATATAGTCCCTAAGAATACCACTTAAGGCCCTATTAATATATCTTTAAAAGGTTATAGGTATACTTATAAGGCTAAAGGGATAAACTAACTATTTAAATAATCTAAATTATATTTAGAATAAAGTCTAATATTCCTTACCTTTAGTAATATATATATAATAGAATATTACTTATATATCTAGCTTTATAAACTACTTTACCTTTACTAATAAATATAGTATTTCTTTAACTAATAGTAAAGAATAATAGTTCTATTCTATAATCTTATTTAATATATAATAATTTATATAAAACCTCTACCCTTTCCCTAGTTTCTTTACTAATAATACTAGTGCTATTACTAATAATAAACTTACCTAAATCTAACCTTTATCTATTAGGTTTATAACCTATTTCCTAATTTTAAGTAAGTATTAGTATAGTATATTATATAAAGGTATTTATAGTAAGTCTAGTTTATTTCTCTCTAAGTCTTATTTAAAGTAAATATAATAATCTAAATTCCCTAATATAAGGATAAAGTATTTACTTTATTTTTATAAAAAGGTCCTTAAAGTCCTATAATACCTTTAGTAAGGAAGCTAAAAGCTTTTATTCTAAAGCCTTTAGTATAGTATTAATCTATAAAATAAATATAATCTCTTATAAGCTTATAGTATAAAGCTAAATATACTACTTTTACTTCTTTACCTAATATACTATCCCTATAAATATTAAACCTAAGATTACTACTATAAGTTAGTTAACTCTTTTATTAACTATAGCCTATACTTATAGGTTATTTACTACTCTTATATTTAACTAGTAATACTTTATATCTAAGTTTATATTATAGTGCTTTATCTATAGTATTCCTAAGATTAACTATTTAGTTAATCCTAGGATTATATACACTATAATTAGCGCCTCTTATCTATCTAAATTTACCTAAAAATAAATAATATATATTATATATAAATATTTCTTATAGCTTTTAGTTTCCCTTTATTTTATACTAATTACTATATAAACTAATCTCTTAGTTAGAAGGATAATATATTCTAGTTAAAGCTTTTAGACTAAATATTTACTTATAGTAATATAGTAGTTATAACCTATATTAACTTAAGTATTTATAAATATAGTTTTATTAATTAATATAAGAACTAAGAAAGGTAATAAATCTATATTATTCTAAATTTACTTAAAGTCCTTATTAGTAATAACTATATACTATAAAGCCTTTTATACTCCTTTCTCTTAATCTTTTTAAATAACTTAATAAAGGGATTACTTTTTTTCTAGTTACTCCCTAGACTTATTACCTAAGTCCTTAGGATTAGCCTTAACTATACTATAAGTATTAATTAATAATTTCTTTTATAAATAAATAAGGCTATATAAGGTATATACTATAATAAAGTACTTAGTAAAGCTATATTATATATATTTACCTTTCTTATATTATATATTTAATACTTCTTAGGAAACTTACTTAGCTTATTTTATATTACTTTTATTACTTAACTTTAGCTATATATACTAATTCTAATACTTTCTAGAATCTTTTAAGTACTTACTATATTTATTAATTAAATATTTATTATTAGTATATCTTTACCCTATACCTAGTGCCTATTTATATTAACTACTAGTAAAGTAAGCTTATATAACTAATACTTTTCTCTAAGTAATAGGATTTAATATCTAATAATATACTATAGTAATAAGCTATAGCTACTAAGTAATTTATCTAGGGTATATCTTAGCTAATACTATAGTCTCTTATTTACTTATTAAGTACTATATATTATTTAGCTAACTTTATAGAGTTATTCTAGCCTAATCCCTTAGTAAGCACTAATTTCTATTTAAACTAAATATAGAAATTACTAAAATACTTATTTTAATATTATATTAACTAGTTAAGTTTAGTAATAGCTATTTCCTATTAATAAGGGTTATTAAATATTTTCCCTAGGTAAGTAAGGAATACCCTTAGTTAAAAGTCTAGAAATAGCCTTTTTAAAGTAAGAAGTAACTTAGGCCTAGACCTTAAGTAAAAGGTTCTAGTAAATAAAGAATTACTAGTCTTATTTATCTCTAATAAAGTATTTATTTATTAATAGCTTATAAGTTATAAAACCTTTTTATACTATAAATAGTACTTTATTACTATTAAATAAAAGCCTTATAGGTAAGGGTTTTTATTTTAGCTAATTTAGGCTAAGGTTTATATTTTACTACTTAACTAAGTATTTAATTTATTTAGCTTACTTATTAAGTACTTTCTATAATATTACTATCTTATTTATATTTATTCTCTTTAGGGGTAATAATACCTTTACTAGTTATTAAGTACCTATAATAAATAAATAGTAAAGAATAATAAATATTATAAACTAGCCTTATAGTAGCTATATATAAGTATTTAAAGTATAATTATTATTCTTATAAAAGAAAAAGAGAACTAAACTAGAGGTTATACTATATCCTAATTTATAGGGGTTACGCTTAGTTAGTGCGTGGTTTACGCACTAACCTATGTCTACCCTTACATAACCCGCGCATAATTCGCACCCTTTCTAGACCTAACCTTAACCTAGACTTAACCCATGCTCCTAGCTCAAGTCCATAACAGGTATAGTAGTTAATATAAAAACGCTACCTACTATTTAACTTCTTAACTAGAAGAATAGGAGCTATAGCTAATAAGGAGCTAGTATAAATCTATCCCTTATCTATAAGGTTTATAATCTAGTATTAGATTTCTAAGAGCTAGTCCCTTAGTATATTATATAATAGTCTCTATAGTAGTGCTAGCTTAGAACTATCTAGGTTCTTATGTATCTAGATATAATAGTTAAGGGATCCCCTATAAGGAGGCAAACTATTTACCTTAGCCTTATTAAATAGGTTTATAAAGTCTACTAGCTTCTCTAGTAGTATTATTATATTAGGGCTACTTAGTTATAGCTTAAGGGCTATAAGCTATAGTACTAATATAATTTCCCTTAGACTTATAGTAATAAAGTAAGTTATAGTGTCCTTTCTCTATTAGGCCTAGCGTGCCTCTATAGTATATAGGGATCTAATAATCCCTAAATAGGTTTATTTATTCCTTACTCTAAGGCTTTAAATATATATAGGCCCTTTACTACCCTTATAACTAACTATTATTTAGCTATATAAATTACTATATACTATTATTCTAGCTATAGTATCCTAAAGATTATATCTTAGGTAAGGCCTAGGATAATATATAGGTATACTAATAACTCCTACTTATTAATATTAATCCTAGTATATACTATATAGGTAATTAAAGAGATATCTTCCTAGTATACTTCCCTTACTTCTCTATTTCTACTATAGTATAGACTTATTTTTATTTTAGTAATTATATAAGCTTTAGGCTAAGCTATTATATTACTAGTTTACTTATAGTATTATAGTAGTTATAACTATAGTTAATCTAAATATTAAGATATAAGTATATATTAAGGAGTATAAGAACTAAGAATAGTAGTTAATCTAGAAAATATTTTATATCTTTCTTAGTTTTTAAATACTAACTATACTTATCTATAACTATAGCTACTAGCTAGCCTTTTTACCCTTATATAAGGCTTTACTTAGGGGCTACTTATTCTCTATAGTATTAATATTAACTTCCTTATTAGTGCTTTCCTTATCTACCCTATATATATTAATATTAACCTTTAGTTAGTAAGGTAAGAGAAGGGTATATTCTAGGTATAGTAGTCCTTAAAGCTATAATATAAGTAATATCCCTCCTAGTAGTATTTAGCTATCTTTACCCCTAATATCTATTTAGCTCTCTATAGGTTAGTATTTTCTTTTATTTTTATCTTTTTATTTACCTTATTTTTCTTTTCTAGCTAGGTTATTATAGCTTAAACCCCTATTATTAGTATATTCCCTTTATTATTAATTTTCTAAGGTACTAGTTAAGCTAGCTAGGGTTTATATTAGTTCTAATACTTATTCTCTAAGATAAGGGACTTAATATTAACTATAATACTATAGTATTAGGTAATAGTAATATAGTATTTTATTTAACTAACTTCTTTACTAATAGAAATTTCTCTTATTTATTTATTAAGTACTTATTATAGCTTAGCTACCTTAATATTATTTACCTAATAAGCCTCTCTAGCTAGGGAGAGTTTTTACTTAAAATAAATAAAGAATATAGTAAATATCTCCTAAATACTTATTTTATTTAGTTAAGTTCTATAAGAGCTATTTCCTATTTATAGGGGTTTATATATAGAGTCTCTAGGTAGTAAAGAAAGGTATTTAGGTTATACTTACTTAATTCTCCTATCTTAAAGAATATAGTAATATAAGCCTAGACCTTAGGCACTAGGTTTTAGTAAATAAATATCTATTAGTTCTTATTATTTCTAATAAAGTCCTTATCTATATCTAACTTATATTATATTAAGAACCTCTAGGTAGTAAATATATATTATATTTTTATTACTATTATATAGGTTACCTATTAGGATTAGTTTTTACTAAATTAAGATTATATTAAGGACTATTAGTTATATAGGAGTATCTAGTGTAGTAGTAGCTTAAGGTATAGACTCTAGATTTATATATATATTTTATTATAAAGAGTTAATTACTCTAGCCTACTATTCTAATATTAGTTAAAGTGTTTTAAATTAGGTATTATAAGCCCCTAGTAGTAGTATAGTGTCTAATAGGGGAGTTAGAGTCCCCTAGCTAGGTAAGTCCTATAGTTAAAGAGAGTCTATTATATAGTTTAATTTTTTTTTTTTTTAGTAGTCTTCTTTTTAGAACTAAAGGAAGCTTCTTAAATATAATAGACTAGCCCCTAGGTAGCTACTATTAGGCATTAATATAATATTAAGAAGCTTAAGGAGAGAAGAAGAGAAAGTAAGAAACCTATTTATACTATGCCCTCCTTATACTCCTTAGCTATCCTATCTATTCTCTTCCTATCTCCTACTATTTTCCTTAATAGCCTTATCTCTAATCCTTCTATCCCCCTTCCTTATTTCTTCTATTCCTTATTTCTAGACCTTCTATCCCCTTATCACTTCCTACTAGCCCTCCTAATGTCTATGTTTTAGCTAAATGCTTAGGCAAAGCCTAAGCCCTTACATTAGTTAATATACTTACTCCCTTTAGTAATATTACCTTCTATATAATTACTATAAGTATACCTTTCTTAATATACCTTAGGGATATAGGCTAATTAAAGATTAACTTTATTATTACTAAGAATATACTATAGTAAGGGAATATTAAGGTCCCCTTATATATAAATAGAGGTATATATAGATATTACTAGGGTAAAATAAGAAGTTAATAGTATAGAACTACCTTACTAAAGTTAAATTATAGCACTTATATTACTAATTTAGTTACCCTTTAGTCTAATAACTCTATAAATTTCTATATAAATTAAGGTATAAGATTAATCTTAAAGCTATTAAGAAGCTAATAAAAATATACTACTAATATTAGATAAATACTAATAGCCCTTATTACTTTAAATTTACCCTTTAGAATAAATATATATTTAATTTTTAAGTAATAGTAAATATTATATATCTTAATAGTAACTACCTTACCCTTTATACTATTAATATAGCTATAGTATTTAATATAGTAAGATTCCTTAAAGATATCTTAGTAAGAATAATATAGGAGGCCCTTAGAGTATACTAGATTAATATATACTAAGGACCCCTAATTAGATTATTACTAATACTAGCACTAACTTCTATAGTAAGGAATTCTAATAATTTATAGTATTAATATTAATCCCTATTAAGAAAGTCCTTATTAAAGTATACTATAGTATTAGTAAGGTTAAGGGATATTATAGGCCTCTCTAAAGAGCCTATAATATTATCTTATATAAATACCTAATAACCCCTAAGCCTATAGCCTTATAAATAGCTATTAAAGCCCTTAATAATACTATAGGCCCTAATAGCCTTATTTTAATCCTCCTTATCTTTAGTGCTTACCTATAGATAATAAGTAAATTCTCTCTATCCCTAGAGATATTATAATATATAATTATAGTATAGAAAGCTATAAAGAAGATTAAGTAGCTATATACTCTCTAGAAGGTTACTAAAGCCCTTATAATAAGGAATAGCCTAGATATATTAGTAACCCTTAACCTCTTACTTAGATTACTAGTCTAAGTATAGTATAAAGGTAAAGAATAGTAAGGCCTATATAATCTCCTTACTATTAATAAAGAAAGCTATATACTTAACCTTCTAAGAGGCCCTAAGACTTTTAGGTTAATCTCTATAAGACCCTATTATAAGGACTCTTATAGGGAAAGCCCTCTATCCCTAATATAAAGTAGTATTATAATAGAGGTAAAGAGAGGGCTACTAGAGACTAGGGATAAATATAAGGCCCTAGGACTAGAGATCTTACTAAAGTAAAGGCCTAGAAAACCCTATAAGAACTCTCTAGCTATTATTAATAAGACTAATATTATAATTTTTATATTAGTAAAGAAGGAGGCTAACCTTAACCTTATAATCTAGTTATATAAGGAAGGTATTATTATAACCCTAGGGAAGCTATTTAAGCTCTTTACTAAGACTAAAATTAATACTTTAATTAAGTAAGGTATCTTTAAATTTATTATATTTAATAAAGAGAAGTATTATAGCCTAAGAATCTTTAATTCTTATATTATTAATAAGATAAAAGGAAAGATAAGTTAACTATATAAGAAGTTATAGCTTATAATCTAAGGATTTAGGGATAAGGAGAAGTAATTAATCTTAATATAAGCTCTAATAATCTAATAAGCTAGTTAATAACTTATCCCTATAATAGCTCCTTCTTTACTTATAATAAAATACTTTATATAGATTTATAATATTATATAAGCCTATATCTAGTTATATATAGCCTTAAGCTAAGTTATCCTTACTAGGCTCCTAATCTAAATCCACTACTAGTACTTAGAAAGTATAATTATAATTATAATTAAGCCTCTCTATAGTATTATAAAAGCTAGAATACACTAGTAAGTAATATATTATAAGTATTATAAAGAGAAGCTTTAGATAGAGACTTTTATATATAATCTATACTTACTTATAATAATAAAAAGAGCCTAGAATTTACTTATATAAGTATATAAACTAATAATACCCTTAGGTTATTAGATAAGGAGTTCTTTAAGAAAGAGAAAGCTTAACTAACTATTACTACCTTTACTATAAAGCTAAAGTAATTCCTTAGTAAGAATAACTTACTTATATTTAATAAAGAAATTATTACCCTTAGTAATAGGAATATTATATTATAATAAAAAAGTAAAGTAATAAGCTTAAATTAATCCTATTAACTAATTTAATATAAAAGTATATTAAGTAGTAAGCTTAAGGCACTTATATTACTTTAATTTACTAACTAAAAGCTTACTTTAATCTTTTAGTTACTATATAATACTAGAAACTAATAGTTAAGAATATTAAAGCCCTTAACTACTAAATCTAGTAGTAAATAAACTACCTAGAGAGAGGCCTAACCTTTATTCTTATTAACCTTACTAAAGTAAAGATCTATACCTTTATAAATAGATTATTTACTAATAACTAGGACCTTATATTATAGCTAGGATATATACTAATCCTAGCTAATAAAGATAATAAGAATAGTAAGTTTATAATTAAAGGTAATATTATATACTTTAGCTTAACTAAGAGTAAGAGAGTTATATAAAGTATACTTACCTTAGAGGTTTATAGTATAGTTATAGGTATTAATATAGCTTATATAATTATAATAATAATTAGATTAATTATAGGTTAACTAAAGCTTCCCTTAATTCTAGTTATAGTATATATAGATTTATACTCTCTATATAAATACCTTATTAAGCTTAGTACTACTAAGGAGAAATGCCTAATAATTAATATTATAGCCTTATAGTAATTATATAAGTACTATAAGCTCTATAAAATCTATTAGATTAATAGAAGTAATAATTTAGCTAATACCTTTATAAAGGTATTACTAAATAAGGCCCTTAAGTAATTTATCCTAAGTAACTAGATAATAGTCTAGATAAAAGGTAAGTTACTTATATAGAGAATAGTTACTATAGATAATATCCCTAGGGATTTAGTTCTAATACTATAGGAGAATATAAAATCCTCCTAGGGAAAAAGAAAGAGAAAGACTATAACTCTTATTAGGTTTACTAATTCTAATAAGAGCTATACTTATTATTACTCTAACCTAATAAGAGTTATAGGAAGACTTATAGTAGTCTCTTTAATCTCTATATAATATATATAAAGTATAGAGAAGGAAAGACTATTATAGTAAATAATACTATAGTAATAAGAGAAGGATTAGTATATAGCTAGATTAATTTTTATTTATTAGATTAAGAGAAGGTAAAGGAGGCTCTCTTATTTTAATTTAAGGGCTATAGATTATAGGTTAGTATTTTCCTTTCTTTTACTTACTATACCTATATAAGTATTTTTATTCTTTTATTTCCTATATCTCTAATTAACTATAATATAGCCTATTATTTCTTTTCTTCTTTTCTATTAATATTATATATTAATAGTTATATTAAAAAGAGAGTTTCTAGTGTTAGAATATATATAATATTAACCACGCTTAGTAGCTATAATTATATAGTTAGTAAAGTGATTAGCCCGCGGGCACGCGAGGGCCCACACGCGACCTATAATACGGGCCTATAATAGGGTAGGGCTTATAGTTACGTAACTTACATAGCCCGCTTTGCGTTTTATATCTTATAAGAAGAACCCTCACTTTTACCCTCTCTTTTCCCTCTTTCCTTTGTAGCTTAGAATAGATAATTAATAACGATACTATTCTCGAGGCTCACAACATCAACAACCTGATATCAGGCACCCTGTGTAACCAACAGGTGTCGACTTTTGATTTCTACATCGTGCCCGCCCGTCCGCCCGCCCGCCCTGTTGTGACAGGTGGGGCGTCGGCGGGTGCAAATGTTGGCAGCACTCACGGCACGAAAGTCCACTCGGGAAGGTGTGACGATTGTCAACGAATGAAACAACGGCATCCCTGGCGTTCAAATCAGTGGCAAAGACGTGAGGTGAAGCACAGTCCGTATGATTACGTAGTCAGTCCGGCGTCAGATCTGGCACGATTTCACTACCCGGTCTATCATGCGTGACAGGTCGACCTCGTCTCCACAATGTATCTCCACAATGTACATGCCTTCAACCCGCCCGGCGGACGGATGGCGCTGTCCCGGGTCGGTGCATGTTGTCGTGGTTTCACTTGCAAACCGGGTGGCTTTCACGAAATCATGCCAGTAGTGCCGGGTCATTGCATCCGGGGAAAAAAATTGGGACTCTTCGCTCATCATCCTCTTTCTTGTCTTTCTCATCTGGGGCTGGTCATGTGGGCGGTACGGCAATTATACCAAGATTTCACGTCTTGTTCGAGCTCGTTCGAGGACCATTTGACCTTCTTCAAGAGTAACTTGTATCATTCTGACTTTTCTAAATTCGCTGACAGTCTCTTTGGCATAAACCCAGACTTGCGCTACCTGGAATAGCTGACCAGCAAGCCTCTAACCCGATGCAATTGCTGTCCAGTGAAATGCCTGTTGGAAAAAGATGAAAAATGAGCAGTATCTCCCCGCTGATGTATCCTGTCAAGTAGAGCAGGCGTAGATGCGTCGCAGAAAAGAGAGAGGGTGGGGAGGAAGGAAACGAATTGTGAGCCACAAGTAGAGGCGTTTAGATATAAGAGGTCAAAGTGTCAGGTCAAAGTGTCGAGTCGGCAATCTGTAGTGCCTCAATGATCTTCAACATCCTCGTCTCGGCCCGGGTACATGATATCCTGCTTGATGATGGCTTTGACGTGACAAAACAAGACGAAGCAGTACATGAGGAGCAAACAAATGCTGAGACCTGTCCCAAACCACAGCACTCCCTCATTGGCCAATTCCTTCCCAATAGATATCGTGGCCAGGATGAAGCCCGTGTTAGGGAACACCATGGCCCACCAGCCAAGATGGAAGTACTTGGGTGGTGATTGAACGACGGCCACGACCGCGATGCCGAACCACCAAAGACTGAGCGACCACAAGAAGATGGCGCTTATCAGGGAAATCGTGCGGACGATGCCGATGTCGAAAAACCGGCCGTCCATGTTGATGTCGACGCTGGCGGGCAGCCTTGGCCATGCCGATGAGCGCCAAGGCTGTAAATGCCGGAGGGCCCACACATGAACAGACCCGGCCGGTGCTCCCGATTCGGCAGTCCGGCCTGCATGAGGCGTCCAACCATGTGTGCATACATCAAGACTGCAACAGCGAAACCAAGACCTTGGCACGTTAAGCCAGCGACGATGATAGGAACGGCAGCAGCTTGTGGTTGTGTTTCGGCGATGACGGATGCAATTGTACCAGACAACATGATCGGGAAGATGGGGAGAATCCACGTTGGCATCATGGTATTTAGTCCGAGACTGTGCGCAGCAAAAACGTAGCTGTACTGTCCAATGGCGAGCATGAGTGTCACTGCGACGTAGGCCCAAAAGGCTCCCGAGACAGCCCAGACAAGACCGACATCATCTTTCGGTATGGCGTAGCGGTCGGTGCTCGTGATCAGTGTGGCCACGGAGAGGAAGAAGGTCGGCAAGAAGAAGCCTTCTCGAGGATGCTTTATAGACTTTGACATGTCACCGGAGTGAATGATGAACCGGGCTGCCATTAGTGATGTGATGGTGACGAATATGAGAATGTTGATGATGTAAACAACCAAGCCGATGGTTTTCAAGCCTGGAAATTGGTGGGGTTGAGCAAAAATCAGCAAAGCAAGGCCACCTGTGCTCATTGGCAAGGTGTACCAGGCCCATGTGAAATGATGAAGTCGTTGTTTGAATCCAAGTTTTGGCCGGTTGGGGTCGTAGATGTCGACACCGTCGTGGAGATGCTGAACTTTGTCATCTTGGCCTTCGAGAGCCGGTGTCGAAGCCATGCTATTCGTCATGTGTTCTTGTTTTTCGTTCATGCCGGGCTCGACGTCTTTGTAGACGTCTGTGTTCAGCTTTGGAAGATCGTGGAGCGATGATAGAGAATTCCGTCTTGTTGATTTGCCTGAATCACTCCAGCTCTTGGATTTTGACCGGTTGTGCATCTTGGAGCCAGGGCCTGAAAGAAAGGAAGGTCTCCAGAAGTCGGTGGGGAGGGTCCGGGTGCAGGAAGCACTGATATATGGCAATTAAGATGGGGTTCGGAAGGAGAGGACGAGGTATACAACAAGGAAGGCCAAGAAGAAAGATGGAACCAGTCGAGTCCAAAGCAAACCGTTCATGCCCAATCAACAAGGTATGTAGTATGTATGATGGGAAGCATCTGCACAGCCAGCCGTGGAGAGCGGATTCGCTGTCAAGATTCTGGTGGAATGGTCCACAAAGAATGGCAGGTAGTCGGTATATCAATGAGTTAGGGAAGTGGAGAGGTGCGAGACAACGCGAACAGACCAAGTGAGGGCAGATGGAAAAAACATTGGCAATATCGGGCCAGCGCCGAGCACCCCCTGGCTCCAGGGAGCACAAGAGATTTTCGTTCCAAGGTAAGGCTATGCATGACGGTTTGACGCCCTTACTGACACCCTACACCCTACTAGGGTGTTGCACTGATGATTGCACGGCCTCCCTGCCCATCCATCACCTCGTTAGTGTTGTGTGGGTTTGTGTCGCAAAACTCAGATACGTAGTATGTCGCAGTTGCGTAGTGTCTGACGCTGGTGGAGCCGCTTCCAGGAAAACGACCTGCCAAGGCCACCATGCAAAGTGTAAATCGACAAGGCCACGGGCGAGTGATGATGATCATCCACGTAGTAGAGATTAGTGGTCTCCGGATCTGGTCTGGATAAAACGTTCACTTACCTCCATTGGCTTGTCACCCATGGTAATTAGACCTTTCTTGCGAGCGGGTCACTTGGCGATAAGGGCTGGGGCAATGGAAAGGAGGCCGTCGCCAACGAGGGTTCTGTTCAAACCGTCGTGTTACTAGTTGACGAGTTTTCCACCTTGCACGGATTACTGCAAGGAAAATAGAAATACATCGGCATCAAGGAGCTTGCGCGAAACATGCCGTCTACCAAAAATATCAATAGGCACTCTAGAAAAGAAACCCCGCCAGTCCCGAAACTGCTGTGTTTGTCGTGTGTGATTGGGCCAACCAGCTTTGCCACTCTGCTGGGGCGGTGGGTTCTTGTTGTAATACGGAGTAGGGAGGACTGATACCGTTTGTCGAAGCTCAGATCTTGCCTAATAAGGGGGCATCCAAACAGCAGCCACCGGCAACCGGATCTCAGTGGCCCAAATCAAATCTGTTCTGGGCCAAGCCTGAGTCGATTGCCGTTCCGGCCGGGTGAGCTGCCACCGGCATCGTCTCGCCTACTCCACTAGAAGCAAGACGAGGATCAACCATCTCCAAGCACGCGTCACCGAGCGGTTATCAGTGAAGGATTGTGCTTCATACCACGATTCTTGAGCCTCTGTGAATCGTGGGCGTACATACATACAATCATGTATGATCGACCTCGACCCTAGATGGGACCCTAGATGGGGAGAAAAAGCACGCCCGAGACATTGGCAGCCAATTTTCTCCTCTCGAACCGCTTGATCCTTTGTTGATGAGGTAACAAGTTTCGGCGAATCTGCACGGCCGAAGCCAGTCGGCCGCAGCACCGCCACCCGGGGCACCGATGTAACTGCAATATCTACTCAAGAGGTTATTCACAAGCTTGAAAATTGGGACCATGTGGGTTATTACTACCGTGGCCTAATAAGGCAGAGAAGGATACATAATATGATACATAATATGATACATAATATGTAGATGCTGGGCAAGCTACCGGAGGAAACCGCAGTGATGAGGAGACAACGAGGAGTCGACTGCCCGCGACTAATGTTCCTGGTTAGGATGACTCGATGAAAAGCACGAAAAAGTCTTCGAGGCCGTCCACGCAGGAGTTTGCCGGGGACCAGACCAGGCCCGACCAGGCCGGCCAGCTGTGCGGACTAGGCGCCAGCTGCGACCGCCGACGACAAACTGCCAGTGGTACCAGTGGGTGGTGGGGCTGCCAAGCTGCGGATTCCACCCACGTGTTTGGCGCAGTTTGCCGGGGCTACGCCAAGCCATTGCTCATTGCTAACTGGTCTTGAGACACTTCGTACGTCAGATGTGCGGGAACTTTGTCCGCGTCCTTTTGTCTCAACGGACATTTTGATATTGCGCTGATTCAATTGTCGTCATTCTGTGTTGCCCTCCATTCCCAAGCCCTTATCACTGCGGCTCGGCGCCAAGTCTGTGTTGCCAAGCATTCACGAGATGACGGTCAAAGTACGGCTAATTAAACATCCGCAGTTCTTGGCATTGGGCAAAAAAAAAAACCAGAAACATCTTGGCAACGACTTGAACTTAAAATGAGAGCACAGAGGTTGCTAGCAGGTTTGCATGGGTCGCGTTGTGCATGATTAGTGTGCTTCATTTCATGGTTGAGATAACAAGTCCCTTTTTTTCTTTTCTTCATCCTTGTTTTCGCCTCTCCTATTTTTGCCAATGAAACGACCCGCCCGGTTTCAACCCAACGCCCGACGCCTCCGTTCCCGGAAATACATCGCCACACACCCACCGGACGGTTTGATGCAATCCGCGTCCATCCCTGCGGCTTGCGAGGTGGCGCATCTTCATGGACGGATATGTTGAAACTTCCATAATCTATGTACGTCCGTAGCAGCTTGCATGTAGATCGTGGCGCGGGAAGTGCCGGACGAAGAGCCCAATCACCTACCGCCCAGCCGCATAGATCATCGGCGGCCCTCAACGCTTCATGGTGCAACCTCTCACTGCCTCCGTTCCACTAGTGCGCAACGCAGCGAACATGGTAGCAATGACAAATGGAACTTCTGCGGTGGGACACGTGGGATGCTTTAACCGTTTCCCACCCAAGCTCTTAAAAAAACTACCACGCAGGAAGCCCTAGCAAAAATAGCTGTCCAGGAGCTGGGGGTGTGTTGCAAGGCACATGAGGATAACAAACGCACAAATTAGTGACCAGTCGGCTACGCCTCTTTTTCGTGCAACAGTTTCTCTTTCTCATTGGCCTGCCGCGCAGTATGAAGCAGGTGTCCCAGATTGGAGTCGAATTGGTTACAAATGACCCCCTCACCCCCGGGCCATGAGTCGAGTCCTTCCCGGGCCAATTTCGTGTTTATATAGTCACAAAGCTTACATGTTTAATATAAGGAGGTAGTTTTTTTTTTTTTTTTGAATATCAAAAGATACGTTGTGTTCAACATTTGGGGTCAGTCAGTTCGGTGAGACGCTCCTCAGATGAGTAGCCGGTTTCCAGGATTAGCTAGTATTAGCTAGCCGCCGTGGAGGATGGCTTAGGTAATAATGGGTAGTAGTTATATGGAGACCTGGTAGCTAGATTACGAGAGAAGACAACCATCATTATCCACCCAAACTTTTGGTCAGCTTTCAGCACTCAAAGGAATGGAACTTGGTCTCTCTGCCTTCTTTCTTGTCGGTGAAATCTTACAGCACGTGCTTGCTTGCTGATCATGCAGCACCGAGACGACTGCCAGCGGGGCAACGCGAGAGGAAATCCACGCCGACGTTTCTATCCTGACCCCGATCTCGCAGTTTCTGGCGCATCGCCTCTCGTCTGGCCAAGTCAGTGAGCTTCCTTGCAGGCTCGTCTCATCTTTCAGTGTTGGACTGGTGCCAACGGGGGCATTGGACAAGGGGAGGGGGACAAGCAGGTGATTTTGCGTTGGCTGCAGTAGTGTGTATGTAAGCTGGATTATTCGCACCGCGTGAGCTAGCAGTACATGTACTCAGGGCGTTCTGCTCCCATGTTCTGTCAGGATCTATGATTATTGAAATCAATGATATCCACGCTCAAGCAGAGGATTCATCTGGGTGAAAAAGACGCAGACATGTCTGGATATAGGAATAATGGAGTTGGCATAGTAATGTTGCTTCTCAGTTTGGCATGGACTCAACCGCTCTTTTGCAAGCTTGGAAGGCTATAATTAATAACTTCTTTTGAGCATCAACGAAGGCTAGTGCATTTAACCAAGCAGCGAGTTGAACTCTGTGCATTCCCAACGGGTCCAGATTCCAGAATGAAAAGTAACCCATCGAACCTTGGAGACCTTGTCGTGCACCCCAGACTTTCGATATAAGGCGTAAGACGAGCTAACGCGAGCCCGATGTCCAACAGCACCGGGGGCGGTGAAGCCCGAAATCTCGTTTAATCTCGTCCTTCCACGTTTCAAGATACCAACAACGGGTTTGAAGGTTTCCAGGGACGGGCGGGTTTCGAGTTTCTCAACGGCTGGTCGGATCAGAATGCGCTTGAGCGTGCGATGAGCGCTTGCACTGGCGATCGAGGCGTCGACGATGCACGATGTAGCTTGAATGTTGGACCTAATAGCCCTGGTCACGCCAGCCAGCAACCCGTCGAGGTCGCGCCGCCAAAGGAGGAAATCGGGCTCAAAGGGCCCTCGATAGATTGCCCGGCAATAACGCCATCACTGGACAGCCTGTCTGAGGGTAGAGTTGCAAATAGTGCTGTGGAATCCTCTCGCTTTGTAGAAGACGCCAACCACAAAAAAAACCACAGCATCCGACATCGATACTTGCTTACATGAGCTGCCGAGCCCGGCCGTGGAGGTAGTTTCCATGATTTTGGGTGTAGAAGGAACTTTTCTTGTTGCGTCTGGTCCATGAGATAAGATGAAAGAAAACTGTTTTTACAACACAAAGTTCAAGCGTCACATGTTCCGAGCAACCCAGAACTGCGCATTGTACGCATTCTTCGTCAGAGCCTTGCGGTCAAAGCTATACGTGGCCTCAATACTCCTAACAGTGGGCTTGTCGAACGTGGGCACTCCGCACTGCTCAGGTGTTTCGAGAAACTGGAATCCCATTCTCTCAGACACAGTGATGATGTCTTCCAGGCTGAGTTGTACAAAGGGTCTGGTGCCGTAGAGCAAGGGCCCCAGGTTGATCCAGATGGCCCCCTTCTTGAGCACGTCTTTGATTGTGTCCAAGTACGACAGGAGGTTTCGGGCGGTGTCGATGAAGAAGTACGTCAAGACCACGTCGTAGTGGCCCGAGTAGTTTTGAACTCTGTCGTAAAATCACCTTCTACCATGAGGACTTTCCGCTCGTCAATGGGGACGTCGGGGAATCGCAGGGATCGGCGCATGTTCTCGTCTGTAGCATGATGGGACCAGCCATCGATGAAGGGTGGACCGATTGCGATGATGCCTTGGTTTGGGCTTCGAGGAATCGGTATGCTGCGTTCATGTACATGGACCATTCGTTGATGGTAACCTCGAAACCTGGATCCAATGTTAGCCTTTGAATGGAGAGGAAGAAGAAGAAGAAGAAGAAAAACTCTAAAGAAGACTCTACCTCCAAGGTGACTGATATCATGACCCAATCTTCCCAAGCCGGCGCCAGGCAACAAGATTCGGACATCTTGACTGTTGATATTTCTCTCGGAAACAGTCGCTCCAGTTCACCCGCAGGCATGCAAACGGCCCGTCTCTCTCACGAGAGCCTTCCTCGGTCCAATCCCGCACGATGTGCTTCAACGACTGAGAAATGGACATCTTTTCTGCCTGCCTGCCTTCTGCCTCCCTATCACGCATGTGTTTCTGCAATTCGTCCATGCCAATGTTGTAAAACCGCAGCGATGCCTGCACAATGTCGTCACACAAGTGCTGATTGCTTGCGAGCTTTGCTCGATTTTCTTAAACTTGGACGAATACGAGAGGTGGTCTTCCAACAGCTTCTTCTGCGCCTTGGAGACATTGGTGTACAGATCCCGAAGTCTGTCAACATCTGCCCGTTGGCGTTCGTAGTATTTCGCGAAGCCATGGAGAGCGTCGAGCAGGCGGTAGCGGGGATGATTCGGCGACCACGTTCCGTGCTGCCTTGACATGACTGACAAGAGTCTTTCTTTTTCAAGGTCGTGCCTCGACGCCGCGGATACCTGTATTGACTGTTCGACTGTCACGCTGACTTGATGCCATTCGATGATACCTTGTTGAAGCTATAGACGCACTTGAGTAAGCTGGTTGTTCTTTTTTTCTTTTGCTATTTTTCCCTCTATAAAGGAGGAGTAGAGCAATGTTTCTCTATACGCACCAATGCATCATGGCTAGATGGGACGGCACCGGGCGGTGCATTTTGCTCATCCTTGGCAGCCGAGCTGGTGCCCAGCCAACTGAAAATGGTGATTGCTTGCCGGAGTGCGTGCAACCTCATGTCGAGTCGCAGGCGGTGTTGTACGTACAGTTTGCGCACAGAGTCAAGATTCGAAATTCAAGATTCAAGAAGAATTTTCCAAGGATTTGTCCCCTCGCCTGCTTGGCAGAAGCTCTTTTCGCGCGGGGAGTCCTGGGGACCTTGATGGCCAACCGTTGGCTTGGCGGGCGAAGCCTGACTTGGGCGAATTACAGTGATCCATACGGATTACTCGGGACGAATGAAGCTTAAACCGTTGACACATTCACGTGCCACTCAATGTCCGCGATTACAACGGCTCACGGCCTGTCGAAACATTAAACATTAAATCCTCCGGTCCGGTATAGCCTCCACCCACCCACTTATCCCAATAATTGAACTGGTCAGTGGAGCGCCCGTTCATCGGCATCGTCTTGAACGGGGCAAGTACGAGCAATCGTGATCCGTGGGCTGCAACGCGGCACGGCAGGAGCCTCGGATGGCTTCCCGCACGTGCACCGTCGTTTATGAAGATTGAGTACCCCCGCGTTCCCGTTCCGTATGGTTGCAACTTGCCACACACAGTGCGGCAGCGTAACCTCGGACCTGCTGGTGCGCAACCGTAGGAATATATATACTCCAATACGGGCCCAATCAGGAAGCTCGATGAGATCCGAACCCTCCTGCGCTCCGTATTGCTGCCTATACGAATGGTTTGACGCGGCATCTGGATCCCGGAGCCGCTTTGTCCCACCATCGCCGTTTGACATGCCTGTTTGGGAAAATCAATGATGCTGCATTGGCATTGTACGGGCGACAAGAAGACGGGTCCGGGAATAGGAAATTAGATATAAAAGCACAGAGAACTTGCCCTACCTTGAAGATCTTTGGCAAAAGTCGCGGTGTAGTAGTTCTTCTATAGATTCCCCAATTTCTTGTCGTGCCCGCGTCGTTGGTGTGGAAGTTTCGAGCCCAGTCCGCAATGGTTTCGTTCAGGAGATTAACCACGCTCTTGGTGGCGGCACTGCTGCCGCTGGGCCATGCCAGCCCGCTGCCCGAGACTCGGGCGGCGAGTGTCGTCGAGGCAAGTACATTATTACTTTGAAGGATGACATCAGCGCCGCCGCGCTCGGCGGTCATATGAACTGGGTGAGGGATGTCCATGAGAACAGCTTGGGCCGCCGACAGCTCAGCTTTGCTGGCGTGGAGAAGACCTTTGGCGTCGGCAACTTTAATGCATACGCTGGTCATTTTGATGCCGATACTCTGGAGCGCATCAGGAACAGCCCCGAGGTAAGCTTGGCTGTGAAGTTCGGGCGATTGGGCGACACCAGAGATGGTTTTGAGAGTCCGTTGAGAGTCCGTTGAGAGTCTGTTGAGAGAGAAATGTCACTCAGTGCGCTAATACTTTTGATGTTCGCAGGTTGCCCATGTTGAGCAACAGCAATTGTATTATTTGAGCAGACTTGCCACGCAGAAAAACTCGACATACGGTCCTGCGACCATCTCACATCGACGGCCTGGCGCCACCGAGTACGTGTATGACGAAAGCGCCGGCGAAGGAAGCACAGTCTACGTGCTCGATAGTGGCATCGACATTGACCATGAGGAGTTCCAAGGCCGTGCTAGACTCGGATACAATGCTGTCAAGCACGCGCCCGCCCGCGATGTAGATGGTCATGGCACCCATGTTGCTGGAACGGTCGGCAGTAGGACGTATGGTGTTGCCAAGAGGGCCAAATTGGTCGACGTCAAGCTCTTCCATTACGGCGCCTCTACCACTGAGGTTATCTTGGACGGAATCGAGTGGGCTATCAAGGACATTATTGCGAAGAAGATCCAGAACCGTGCTATCCTCAACATGTCGTTTGGTATGTCTCCTCAAATTCCTCTTTTTTTGTCCTGTATCATCGTCCGCTTCGCCCCCGTCGCGCGCGCGCAGCCTAAATTTTTCGACGGCGCTAACCGGAGATGTATCATTTGTATCATTCAATTACCAGGGGTGGAAAATCAGCCGCTCAGAACAAGTTGATCAAGACGGCCTACGACGCAGGCATTTTGTGCGTGATTGCTGCTGGAAACGAGGCGACCGACGCCGAGGACAGGTCCCCTGCCTCGTCTCCCCATGGCATCACCGTCGCGGCCATTGACGACAAATGGAAGTTGTGGCAGTATTCAAACTATGGCTCCGGCGTGCACATCCTGGCTCCTGGTGTCAATGTATTGTCCACTTACATCGGAAGCAAAACCGCTACCCGGGAGGATTCTGGAACGTCCATGGCTGCTCCTCATGTCGCAGGACTGGCTGCCTACCTAGCCGTCGCCGAGAACATCAACACTGTTAAGGAATTGAAGACACGCATCTTGGCCCTGGGGACAAATGGAACGGCCACCAGTGTCAAGCAAGGCACTGTCAATCTAGTTGCTTACAACGGAAACAAGTAGAGAGTTTGGGTGTTTGAAACCAACTCTGAAGGCAGAACATTCCGGTTCTCCCGCGGCATTATTTATCGAGCACCTCATGGTACCTCCTGCTGAGTGCGCCATTTAAAAGTAGCCAGTGAATTTGAGATTTTTCTTTTTGAATTACAATCTCGATCTTGGGCATCAACACTAGTCAGTCGCACGACGTAGTCATATGTCATTTCGTTTTCCAAAGCGGAGATTGACCTTGCCGGTTCAAATCCGCTCAGAAAGACCAACGGCTGCGATGAACTCACAGCATTAGTTTTATATAATCATGGCCAATGGGAGGGAGCATCGCGGGGAAAATGGACAGCAGGTTGTAATCGGACCGAGGCCATCGGGTTGGTCAAACCGCGTGATCCAGTGCGACTATGAGAGTTGCAAGCCACTGCAGGCATCTCGTTGAGCGATGCGTCGTTAGATCCAAGCTTCAAGTGAGAATCAAGTTCCGCTAATGCTTTTTCAGGAAACTGAGCCAGAAGATGGTAGTAAGACAAGTCGCTCTTTTGGGACATCGTGTTTGAACGGCAGTAACAACAGGCATGTGCTGGGCGATATGAACGGCAGCTCTGCTCTGCATTAGAACAAGGCGCCATTTTGGTCACAATGGAGCGAAATATCGCCAAGACAGTTTCTCTTGCGTCATATACGTGAGATTAAGTAGTCTGCTGATTGGCTGATTTGGTCGAGGACGTCGCTGCCCATGCGTTATATAGGGCTTGGTAGCTCGATGGCGACTACGCGGTCATGCGGTGGATGGCTAGACTTCTCGCGCCCTAACACGCGAATTCGATAGAGCTCCGTGTGTCTGCCATTATCACAGTGGCAGCAAGCAACGTCGCCAAGCTATGAAGTTTGCGTCATTAACGGCTCTTGTAGCCTGCCTCGTCGGATCGGCTTTGGCTGCCCCCTGGAGGCGAGGGACGAGGACAAATTCGACCAGGGATTGCCCGTCAGCAAGAACGGAAAGGCCGGGCCTCTCAGTGGTAAGCTTTATGGTTGCTTATTTTCAGATCGAGTCTGTATCTTATGATGACCCCTGACAGGTCGAACCAAGCATGAGCTGGACAAGCAAAACCCGGATAACTTGGGCCGACAGTCTACTGACAACGGAATTGTTCCTAACCTGAAATGGAGCTTCTCGGATTCAAAGACGTGTTTCCTCAGGGGCGGCTGGGTTCGAGAGCAGGTCATTCAGGATTTGCCGGCCAGCCATGACATTTCTGGCGCGCAGCAGCACCTTAAGAAAGGCGCCATTCGGGAGCTGCATTGGCACCGAGTTGTAAGTCGCAGCGAACCTGGTTGACAATGAAGACAAAAACCAAAGAAGAAGAAGAAGAAGGCAAGATTCACTGACCCCTTCCATCTCTGATAGGCCGAATGGGCTTTTGTTTACAAAGGACGAATGCTTGTCTCCGCGGTAGACGAGAATGGCAAATATCAGGCCGAAGAGCTAAACTATGGCGACATTTGGTACTTTCCCAAGGGTGTCGCCCATACCATCCAAGGTCTCGAGGATGAAAATGAATCACTGCTGGTCTTTGATGATGGTGATTTCGATAGAATTGGGCGAGTCTCCCAATTTACTTTCATTGCGCCGAAAGGGACAACTGAAGCTAATTCGAAATTCAGGACCACTTTCAACATTGACGACTGGCCGGCTCACACACCCAAGGATATTCTTGCGAAGAACTTTGGTGTCCCCGAGTCCGTGTTTGACAAGATTCCTCCTTCGAGTCCGTACATTGTCGATGCGACAGTCAGCCACAAGAACGTGACTGATGCCGTGACCCCGTTGCTTCCGGTAACAGTTCTTTCGTCTACCGAACGTTGGAGCATCCGGCCGAAAAGATCGGTGGCCAGGGAGGCGTATTCCACAAGATCGATTCTACCAACTTCCCCATCTCCAAGACCATTGCGGCAACCTACGTGGTACTCAAGCCTGGTGGCCTGCGTGAGCTCCACTGGCATCCTAATATAAGTTCGTGAAAGACGAGAGTGCAAGCACCATGTTGAATGGTAAGGATCCAGAGCTGACCGATTGCATCTACTAGGCCGAGGAGTGGTTGTACTTCCACCGGGGAGTGCCCGAGCAACTGCCTTCATTGGCAATGCCAATGCTCGCACGTTCAATTTCAGAGCGGGCGATACAGCCGTATTCCCTGACAATTCAGGGTGAGTAGCGGTAGTCTCTGTGAAGTCCCCCAACACAGTATACATTCCTAAAACGTGACGTGAAAAGACATTATATCGAAAACACGGGAAACGAGGACCTTATCTGGATTGAGATATACAAGTCCGATCGTGTTGCCGATATTCCCTGACGCAGTGGCTCGCTCTAACACCACCTGGCGTTGTATCTCAGGTGCTCAAGGTCCCCATTGAGTTTTGTGGAAAAGCTTAAGAAGGAGAAGCAAGTCTTCGTTTAAGCGACCCTAGGTTTGAACATGTTGCTAGGCCAGTCACCGCAGCGGCTTCGCACATAGATTTACTTTTCCCACACACAGAATCTAGTCATCCTCTGTTCACCATCATAACCGACCGAAGTCGTGACAGCGATAAACTTCGTGGAGTCATAGTTCACGACCGCAGTTAAACTCAAATCCGTTCGAGTTTACTCACAACATAAATTGACGTGATTCCCCTTCCTCTGCGACCCTATGATATCAATCATCAGGCGCTTCTCTTACAGCTTGTCATTATTTATCCCCTTGTACTACTCCGCAGGTTATTCCTGAATGTGAGTTTTCTGCAGCGGCTTATTGGCTCGGAATCTCAGCGACCTTCTCGTGGAACAGCTTCTCGGCGTCCACCCAAACTCTGGCAGACTTGCGGTCGTTGAGAAGCAAAGTGACTCCTTCAGGCCGTCGCTGAAGGATTCACTAGCCTCGCGGGGCAACATGGACGGCAAGTGGTCGATGCTAATGACGGACAGAGGGGTGGAGTTCTGGTCATTCTCGACCTCGACGGCGACAGTGGGGTTGTCGAAGGTGGTGTTGATGTTGTACATGGGGATTGGGTTGTGAGGGTTGGTGGTATCACAAGAGACATCAATGACAACACTCAGCTTGCGGTCAGACTTTGCAAGGAGCTCGTCGTTGAGGAAAGGGGGACGGGCTCCGATAGGTAGATCTGATACGTTGACGCACTCGTTAGATTCTGTCTCACAATTCAAAAAGCTTGGCCGCGGTTTGGTTCACTTACAGCGTTCAAGAAGATGTCATGCTGGGCAATTTCCTCGTACGGGCCGTGTCGGCCGCGGGTTTCAGCCAAGTCCCAGCGGGTGATGTTCTCTTCGGGCAAACCAGCCTTGATGAACAAATCACAAGCACCTCTGCCACAGCGGCCCAAGGCTCCCATAACAAGAGCGGTGGGCTTGCGTCCGAGGATCTTCTCTCCTGCCCCAAGATCTTTACGGATCTGGTCAACCAGCTCCGCTTCATCCACGTAGTATCCCTTGCCATCGGTAAAGGAAGCAACAGCAGGAAGCTTCTTCCTGGATTGGCCAGTTGCCAAGCCCAGTTCTTCACTCCCAAGGCAGCTCCGGTAAATCCAGCGTGGAATCCAAAAGCTGAGATGCGTCTTCCAACGCTGTCGTGCAGGAATTCAAGATCGTAGAGGGTTGATTCTCCTGCTGCAAACCGTCCAAGAACTTTGTCCCAGCCAGCCTGTTTCTTGTAGCAATGAGCAAAGGTGAGGTGATCGTTGGTGAGGGCAAAATCTTCTTCGGGGATTTCCTTAAGACCAATGATCAACGTATTTGGTTCAGCATTGGGCCAGGTGCCAGTGGGAACCAGAGTGGCCCCAGCAGCCTCGTATTCGGAGTCTTGGAAGATGCGGACGAAGTCGGGGTCTGAGGGCGAGCGCTCAACGGAAACAGGGTAGCCGGCATCCACGAGTGACTTGATGACTGCAGGTGAGAAGGATCTGTGCTCGAATGGCTTCTGCTCCGCTCGGAGGAGGATACCACAGTACGGCGACATGGTGCTGGAGGGAGTTGTTAGCGATAAAAGGTCTTGGAGTCGGAGACCAACGGACTGGCGTTGCAAGAAATGGTCTGGAGAGTTACAGGAGGCAGCTCTTGACTCAATTGAGACGATTCTGAGGAAATTCGGCGGTGGGAAATCATACTTATGTATCAGGAGCGCAGATATGCGACTGTGCAAAGGCAAGGCAATGGCGTGATGAGGTGAATGAGTATGGCAGAGTCGTAAGCGCGAGCTGAAAGCTGCTGATCGAGCTATTGATAAATGCTGTCAGGTTCCTAGGATGAGTCAGCGGAAATGTCGCAATGCGTCACAGTCACACGTACAATACACCCCTGAATTATTTTAAGATGTCAGCTGGGAAATAAAGGAGACAGGGGCTAGTACATTTTAGTGCTAGTAGCTTGCATAGAAACAGATGTACTCTTTTGTGGCACTGTATATGTTGGACCGCGAAGCTAGGGTTCAATGTGATCACCTCTATTGAGTTGTCTAACCCTATAAGAGGGTGCGAACTACGGTTTAAATACCTAAGTACCTCTACTATTAGTAGGGTACTTATACAGTGCTAAAACATACTATAAAGTTACAGAGGTCTTAGAAAATAACTAGCTAGGGGTAGACTCTTATCTTAGCTAGTTAAGTAGTAAGACTATTATATAGCTAGGATTAATTATACCCTTATAGGTATAACACACCCCCTAGGGGACCTTATTTAAGGTTTTTATAATAATTCTAAATTAATAAAATTAGTTAAATTAATATTATAATATTTAAATTAATTCTATAGTATAGAAATATAGTTAATTAGTTATAATCTTATCTAAATTAAGGTTATTATATAATACTTAGTCTTTAGGTTCTTTACTAAGCATACTAGAGGGTAATTATATAAGCCCTAATACCTTATAGAAGCTTATAAAAGCATTCCCTATAAGAGGCTTTATAAGGCTATTAGTAATTATCTCTTTAGTAATAATCTAGGTAATATTAAAGGTTCCTTTTATAACCTCTTAATAAAGCTAGTAGTAATAAATATCTATATACTAAAGCTTTATAATAAGCTTAATAAACTCTTCCTTAAGGAGGTAAATTATCTATATATTATTATATTTAATTTTAAGTATATTATTACCTAGGTATAGCCTAACCTCTTAATATAGTTATCTAAAGGCTATAAGCTCTTTACTATAGTAAGAGAGCGCTAGAAGCTTTACTTTAGTTAATAATATTATTATAGTAGCTTACCTTCTTATCTTAAAGAGTATAGGTTCTCTAAAGAGCTTTATAATATAGCTTTATAAGCTTTTTTATATTATAGGATTATTAGTAAAGGAAGTATTACTATATATCTTTAATTTAGGGTTATTATTACTATATTTAATTACTAGGTTTACCTATATATACCTATACTTAAGGGCTCTTTTTACTACTTCTATATACTATAGCCTTAGGTTTTATAAGTATTATAAGAGTTATAAAGCTATAAAAGTAATATTAGGTCTTAAAACTATTATTAGATATAGTAAGGTTCTAATTAAAGATTAATATCTCTTAAGATCTTAAGCACTAACCTCTCTCTTAAAAGGTTCTAGTAGTGTAGTAGTTATTAGGGCTATAGGCCTTTATTAAGGAATCTTTATATTAAATTTAGTAGTAGCTTTATTCTAATAAGACTTCTAATTAAGCTATACCTTCCTATTAGTATAGTCTCTAATAATTTTAATACCTAGAAACTATTAAAGCTCTCTAAGGTTCTTAATATTATACTTTATAAAGAGTCTTACTCTAAATTTATTATATAAATATAATTTCCCTTTAGTAAATAAGGTAATAAGGTTATTTATATAGAAGAAGATAATTAACCTATTCTTAATAAATATATAAATATCTTTAAAGATTTATATAAAGCCTTTACTAATTAGCTAGCTAATTAGTTCTTTTATCTATAGGAGAGGCACTCTCTATAGCCTATAGACTACTCTAAGAAGCTTTAGATAGGCTTATTTATCTTTATAGCCTAGAGGTATCTTATAGTAAACCTCTTTATTAAAATCTAAATTTAGAAATACTATAATAAAGTTATACTAGTATACTTCTAGGTTAAAGTAGTATATAATAGCTATAAATAGCCTAAAGGTATTAGTAGCTAGGGTTACTACTTAAGTTAATAGATAACTCTTTAGTTAATAATTTCTAAGAATATAGAGATAAGCTTTATATTATAAAAGGTAGCCTTACTTATCTAATTTATAAGAAAAGACCTAAGTAAGGCCTAGAAGCTTTATATCTATAGGAACTTTAGTTCTAGATACTTTCTTAGCTACCTTTCTATTAATAATCTTATTATATTTCTTATCTTATACTTTATAGAATTCCTTTTCCTTTAGATAACTAGCTAAATTATTATAATAAGCTAGAGAAGAGGGAAGCCTTAATATATAAGGCTTTTCTTTACTTTTAGGTCCTAGCTTAAAGGCTATAGCAAATGCTTTAAGATTATTATAATCTTATATATTTATTAATATTTTATAATTATTACTACTATTAGGTAGGTTAAGTAAATTATTAATACTTAATAGCATATAATCTATTAAACCTAGAAATTATCTAGGTAAATTTAGAGGAGTTAGTAGATTTATTTCTTAACTTTTTTTTCTTTTTCCTTATAATTATAACTATTAGGAGTTTTAACCTATTAAAGCTAATTAAGTAGTTATTATAGTAATAGAGGGTATGCTATCTATAGAAGCCCTATATTAGAGCTTTTATCCTTATTATTATTAACTAGTGTTATGGACTCAAGCTAGGAGCTCGGGTTAAGTCCGGGTCAAGGTTAGGTCTGGAAAGGGTGCGGATTGTGCGCGGGTTATGTGAGGGCGGATGCAGGTTAGTGCGCGAACCGCGCACTAACTAAGTGTAACCCCTATAAATTAGGATATAATATAACCTCTAGTTTAGTTCTCTTTTTCTTCTATAAGAATAATAATTACACTTTAAATACTTATATATAGTAGCTATAAGGCTAGTTTATAATATTTATTATTCTTTACTATTTATTTATTATAGGCACTTAATAACTAGTAAAGGTACTATTACCCCTAGAGAGAATAGATATAGATAAGATAGTAATATTATAGGAAGTACTTAATAAATAAGCTAAATAAATTAAACTCCTAGTTAAGTAGTAAAATATAAACCCTAACCTAAATTAGCTAAAATAAAAACCCTTACCTATAGGGCCCCTATTTAATAGTAATAAAGTGCTATTTATAGTATAAAAGGGCCTTATAACTTATAAGCTATTAATAAATAAACACTTTATTAGAGATAAATAGGACTAGTAGTTCTTTATTTACTAAAACCTCTTACCTAAGGTCTAGGCCTATATTACTCCTTACTTTAAAAGGGCTATCTCCTAGACTTTTAACTAAGGGTATTCCTTGCTTACTTAGGGGAGATATTTAATAACCCTTATTAATAGGAAATAGCTATTACTAAACTTAACTAGTTAATATAGTATTAGAATAAGTATTTTAGTAACTTCTATATTTAGTTTAAATAGAAATTAGCGCTTACTAGAGGGTTAGGCTAGGATAACTCTATAAAGTTAGCTAAATTATATATAGTGCTTAATAAGTAAATAAGAGACTATAGTATTAGCTAAGATATACCCTAGGTAAATTATATAGTGGCTATAGCTTACTACTAAAGTATATTATTAGATATTAAATCCTATTACTTAGAGAAAAGTATTAGTTATATAAGCTTACCTTACTAGTAGCTAATATAAGTAAGCACTAGGTATAGGGTAAAGATATACTAATAATAGATATTTAATTAATAGGTATAGTAAGCACTTAGAAAGGTCCTAGAAAGTCTTAGGGCTAGTGTATATAGTAAAGGTTAGGTAATAAGAGTAGTGTAAAATAGGCTAAGTAGGTTTCCTAAGAAGTACTAAATATATAATATAAGGAGGGTAAGTGTTTATAATATAGCTTTACTAAGTACTTTATTATAGTATATACCTTATATACCCTATTTATCTATAAGAGAGATTATTAATTAATACTTATAGTGTAGTTAAGGCTAATCCTAAGGACTTAGGTAATAAGTCTAGGGAGTAACTAGAAAAGAGTAATCCCTTTATTAAGTTATTTAAAAGGGGTTAAGGGAAGGGAGTATAGAGAGGCTTTATAGTATATAGTTATTACTAATAAGGACTTTAAGTAAATCTAGAATAGTATAGATTTATTACCCTTCTTAGTTCCTATATTAATTAATAAGACTACCTTTATAAATACTTAAATTAATATAGGTTATAACTACTACGCTACTATAAGTAAATACCTAGTCTAGAAGCTTTAACTAGAATATATCCCCTTCTAACTAAGAGGTTAGTTTATATAGTAATTAGTATAAAATAAGGGAGAACTAAGAGCTATAAGAAATATTTATATATAATATATATTATTTATTTTTAGGTAGATTTAGATAGATAGGAGGTGCTAATTATAGCGTACGTAATCCTAGGATTAACTAGATAGTTAATCTTAGGGATACTATAGATAGAGCGCTATAATATAAACTTAGATATAAAGCATTATTAGTTAAATATAAGGGTAGTAAATAACCTATAAGTATAGGCTATAATTAATAGGAGGGTTAACTAGCCTATAGTGGTAATCTTAGGCTTAATGTTTATAGGGATAGTGCGTTAGGTAAAGAAGTAAAGGAGTATATTTAGCTATATACTATAAGCTTATAAGAAATTATATCTATTTTACAGATTAATACTATATTAGAGGCTTTAGAATAGGAGCTTTTAGCTTCTTTACTAGAGGTATTATAGGACTTTAAGGACCTCTTCTATAAGAGTAAAGTAAATACTCTACCCCTATATTAGGGGAATTTAGATTACTATATTTGCCTTAAATAAGACTTAGAGGGAAATAAACTAGACTTACTATAGGCACTTTTATATAATATACTACGCTAATACCTACTTAAAATTAGGAAATAGGTTATAGACCTAATAGATAAAGGTTAGATTTAGGTAAGTTCTTTATTAGTAGTAACACTAATATTATTAGTAAAGAAACTAGGGGAAGGGTAGAGGTTTTATGTAGATTACTATATATTAAATAAGATTATAGAATAGGACTAGTATCCTTTACTATTAGTTAAAGAAATACTATATTTATTAGCAGAGGTAAAGTGGTTTATAAAGCTAGATATATAAGTAGCGTTCTATTATATATATATTACTAAAGGTAAGGAACACTAGACTATATTCTAAACGTAATTTAGGTTATTTAAATAGTTAGTTTATCCCTTTAGCCTTATAGGCGTACCTATAACCTTTTAGAGATATATTAATAGGGCTTTAAGTAGTATTCTTAGAGACTATATTACTATATACCTTAATAATATCCTAGTTTACTTAGGAGGCTTATAAAAGGATTATATATAAAAGGTCTGTGGAGTACTAGCTAGACTATAATAGGCTAGTCTAAACTTAGATATTAAGAAGTGTGTTTTTACTATAAAGGAAGTTAAATATCTTAGATTTATTATCTATATAGGAAAAGAGATTTATCTAGATAATAAGAAGATTATAGTAATTAGGGATTAGGAGGCCCTAATAAGGGTCTAGGAGTCCATGGATTCCTTAGGTTTGCTAACTTTTACTATAATTTTATACTATATTTCTCTAAGATTATAGGCCCCTTATTAACTTAATAAAGAAAGGCACTCTATTTTATTAGATAGATGCTTATAAGAAGGCTTTTAAAGTATTAAAGCTAGCTTTTATATTATATCCTATCTTAATTTAATAGGATCCTAATAAGGACATAGTAGTAAAGGCAGACTATTTAGGAATAGTACTAGGGGCTATCTCTCTTAGGTTAATAATAAAGGAATTTTGCATCTAGTAGTGTACTACTTAGCCTATCTATAACTAGCTTAACGGAATTATACTATATATAATAAGGAATTACTAGCGGTTATTTTGTGCCTTAAGGCGTGGTTAGTAAAGCTATAGAGTGTTAGTAAACTATTTATAATACTAATAGACTATAAGAATTTAGAGTACTTTATAGCACTAAGGGAGATATTAGAATAGTAGGTATAATAGGCAAAGACTTTAGCGCTCTTTAATTTCTATTTACATTATAGACTAGGCACTTAGGCAGGATAACTAGATGTATTATTAAGACATTATTAGGAGGAGTTATAGATAAGGAGGCTAAAAGCATCTATTGTGCATTTAGTAATAGCCCTAATATATTATAGCTTTAGGCAGGGATAGCTACACGTAGAGATTAGGCCTATTATAGTATTAGAGGATATAACTCTAGGAAATAATTTAGTTCCTATAATAGGTCCTCTAGCTAGCATATTAATGTTTGTAGATAAACACCTCTAATCTTTATAGGACTAGTTACTAACCTATAATAAGACCTATAGGTTATAACTTTATATAGTTAGGGTAGGAGCTTAGAAGTTTCTAGAGGTAGCTAATATAAGGGAATAAATAGCACACTACTAGATTAGTATAAAAGGGCGCTTTAATTCTAGGGCTAGATATAGGTCCCTAAGTAGGAGCCCTTAACTATAACCTTAATTTAGCAAGCTTATAACTTACCCTTACTAGGTTACCTAGGCTAGAATACTACCTTTAAGGCGCTTTAAAGAGACTACTATTAGGATAGTATATTATAGGATATAGCTTAAGTTATATATAACTATTACTACTATAGAGGTTAGAAGAGTTAATAACTATAATAAGGCTTATTAAAGCTAATTCCTTTACCTAATAGATACTAGTTATAAATTTCCATTAATTTTATAACTAACCTACTAGCTAAGGACTAAAGTGATCCACGGTTCCTAATAGTTATTATAGATAGGCTCTCTAAATATGTATAACTTAAAGCTATAACGTTAATAGGGGCTAAGGCATATGCGAAGCGTTTTAAATACTATTAGTGGCGGTTTTATGGTTTCCCTACCTAGATTATTATAGATCGCGGATCGGACTAGCTAAGTAACTTTTAGACAGTGTTATATAATAAGATTAGCACCTAGTAGCTCCTATTAACATTATATTACCTATAGATAGATAGCGGCATAGAAAGGGCTAACTAGGATTTAGTAGGTAATAAGGAGGAGGTAAAAGGAGTGATAATATAAGGCATAGAAATAGCTAGTAGTGGGTATAGAAATAAGTGGGCTAGTGGTTTTAGGGTAGCGGAGTTAGAGTAAGTAGGGCTATTAGCGTAATAGGGATAGTTAGGGTAGGGTAAGTCTATAGTAAAAATTTTCATAACCTATATAGGGAGTTTAGCCCTACTAGCGCCCCCTTGCTAGGGATTAGCTATATACACACAGGGAAGAGGGCCTTACACTAGGGTCCTATACTTATTATTCCCTTACTTATATATAAGAGAAATAAGAGGAGGGTAAGTAAGGGGTATATTATAGACTTAAGCTAGAAGCTTAGGTTAAGTCTAGGTTAAGGTTAGGTCTAGAAAGGGTGCGGATTATGCGTAGGTTATATAAGGGCAGATGTAGGTTAGTGCGCAAACCGCGCACTAACTAAGTGCAACCCCTATAAATTAGGATGTGGTGTAACCTCTAGTTTAGTTCTCTTCTTCTTCTATAAGAATAATAATCGCACTTTGAACGCTTATGTGCAGCAGCCATAAGGCCAGTTCATAACAACTAGCTCTTTAAGGAAGTGTCTTTTAACCTCTTTTATAGTTAATAATAGGCCTCTCTCTTAAGCATAGAAGATAGACTTATTAAAGGTAATATAGCTTAATAAGAACTAGTAGCTTCTCTTTATTATTAGCACCTAAATTAGGTATTATATAGAGGAAATATATCTAGCTAGGTATTTAATATAAGCTCTCTAGGTAAGCTTTAGACTTGCCTTATAGAGCTTACTTTACATTATTATAAATACTTTATAACTAAAGGCTTATAGGTAAGTTATAAAGGCTTCTAGATTCTCTAGTAAGTAACTCTATTAAAGCTTATTCTCTCTTAACTACCTATTTAATACTTATTAAGGTAATTACTAGTTAAGTAGCTTTTAAGGCATATAGTTTAAGGGATAAATAGCTACTTTAGTAGCTATAGGCTATAGGTCTTCTAGGAAGCCTAATTATATTATAAGAGTTATTATAACCCTTATTATCACCCCCTAGACTATTTAGCGTGCCTATTTTAATATAGGTAAGCTAGGCTAGATTTTCTAATAATAATACCTCTATTTATAACCTTTTCTTCTTGCTTTTAGTCTAGAAGGTAGTCTTACTATTAGTTATTATAACTATAATATAGATACTATATACTCTTATATATATAGCTTTTAACTAATTAAAGTAAAGTATAATATCTATTTTTAATAGGATTATAAAGATATAGTATTTACCTATAGCTTTATAGGTAAAGAGAGTAATATATTAGTCTTTATTATACCCTAATAATTAAGTAAAGAGATTAAAAGAAACTACCTAAAGTAGTCCTAAAGGTAATATTCTTACTTATAGGACTTATAATATTTACCTCTATACCTTAGCTATTTAGTAAACCTTATATTTACTTATACTCCTTTCCTTTAAAGGAATTTAAAGCTTCTTAAGCACTTAATTTATTATATCCTTACCTAGATACGCTAATCTAGTATGCTATAGGTCTATAGGCATTATTATTATAGCCTTTAGGTCTTATAAATCTCCCTTAATAGTAAAAACCTCTAATAGGCTTAAGCCCTTTATATATAGCTAGGTACTAATAATCTAAGTTTAAAATATCTCCTAATTACCTCTTACTAGGTTTATTACCCTTCTAGTAAGGTTATCTTACCTTATTCCTTTCTATATAAGTAACTAAAGAGATATAAGGTTTATAAAAATATTAGTTAGTACTAGGCCTTTAATAAGGTAAGGGTCTAGCTATCTATTAAGATAATCTAAGCTATGCTAATGCTATAAGCCTTAGTAACACTATAACTAGCTTAAATTCTAGGTTACTAGCTATAATTAAGGTCTATAAACTAGTGTTTATTATTAAAGATATAGATTAAAGTGCTACTATTAAGTATAACCTATAATTTACCCTAGGTAAGGAAAGCCTTTATAGACTCTTCTATAGCTAAAAATATAGTATTATTTTCTTTAAGTTCTTTTATACTATTATTCTTTAACTATATATTATATGCCTTTTTTATATTATTAGGTTAATAATTTATTACTTCTATTACCTTCTTTAATAGCTCTTTATTAATTTTCTAGTCTTTTATTAAGTAAAGCGCTCTATAAATCTTCTATAAGTCTTTTAACTTCTTTACCTTATATTTTTATAGTAAATATAGGAATCTTTCTTTATTACCTTCTCTTTTTAGCTTTATTCTTTACTTTACTATTAAGAGTTAGCTTAGCTTTAAAGGTATTATTAGCCTTTACCTAAGATCTTCCTTAGGCTTTAATTAGGTACCTAATCCTACTTATAATACTATAGAAATCTAGGACCTTTCCTTACTCTTTACTAAATAAATTAATAAGCTAATTTAAGCTAAGATAGTAAGGAATTATACCTTAATAGCATTATTAATTATTTCTATAGGTAAGTTACCTTTAGTAATAGGGTAGTTTACTTAAAAGCATCTCTTATAGCTAATTAAAGTATCTATAAGCTACTTATTAATATTTACCCTTATAAGGTTCTATTTAATAGTCTTATTAAAATTAACTTTAGTATAATACTTAATAGTCTTACTTAAAGGTATTATATTCCTTATAAGCTCTTTAATCTTATTATAAAAGATATATATCTTAAGGTTATTTACTTATACTTAAGCCTAAGTATTATTATAAACTAAGTATAATACTCTTATAAGGCCTTTATAAAGCTCTAGAATTAGCTATTAAATACCTAATAATAACTACTAAGGACTATAAACTAGGTATTATCTTTAGTATTATTAGGTTATTAAGGGTACTAAAAATAACTCTCTTTAGGTATATTATAACCTTTAGAAGAGCTTTCCTAGGGTTACTATATACTACTAATTATAGCTTTACTACTATATAAGCGTATTTAAACTCCTATAGTATCTAATATAAATAATTAACTCTATATAGCCTTTACTACCTTTCTTTTACTAGAGTCCTATTTCCTATAAGAATTAGAGGCTTAGGAGGGTAATTTAGCTATATAATTAAATTAGGATTAATAAAGACTTAGATTCTATCTTTAATAGCTCTTACCTTAACTATCTTATACTATAGGTCCTAGTAGTAAGGCTCCTATAGCTTAATAGCTAGCTTATTACTCTTAGAAGACTCCTTAGATATTATAAGGATACCTATAGTGTTATTATTATTAAACTAATAGATAGTTATATTACTCCTAGCGTGCTAGGGTTACCTAATTATAATATTAATAAATTAGGCCTCTCTTTACTATATATATACTAATTATTTAAAGATTAAATAATTAGTTAATTTAAAGAGAAAAGTACTAATTTAGAAAAAGGTATAATTATTATAAATACTACGTAATTACTACTATATTAGACTATAAAGCTAGGGTTTAATGTAATTACCTCTATTAAGTTATCTAACCCTATAAGAGAGTGCGGACTACAGTTTAAATACCTAAGTACCTCTACTATTAGTAAGGTACTTATATAGTGCTAAAACATACTATAAAGTTACAGAGGTCTTAGAAAATAACTAGCTAGGGGTGGACTCTTGTCTCAGCTAGTTAAGTAGTAAGACTATCGTGCGGCCGGGATCAATTATGCCCTTGTGGGTGCAACAGTATACCCCTGCGCATTTTCCTTGTAGCTCTCTAATAATAGTATTACTCACTAAAACTCGAACGCGGTCGCGAACTATGACTGTATCGTTTATCGCGAACTTTGCTCTAACCTTACAGCCCCTATATTTATAACCTTAGAGCTTATTTCTATAATAGGTTTTATCTATTACTACGGTCGCGATTATTTGGATGTTCATTATTGAACTGGCTGGGTATCGCTAGTAATTATTATGTTACTTATAAATTAGATGCATTGGCCACAACCAATGACCCCAAAAAAATATAAAAATCAATAGTATTACTCACAGCTGATCACAGCTGTTAGAGAGGGGCGAATAACTGGGGCATGTAGATTTGTAAAATAATTCAGGGGGGCATTGTAAGGGGCGATGTCGGGGTGGATTGTATCGGAGAACACAGGTGTCCAGGCAGCAGGATTTTGGCTATCAGTCAGGGCAGCATGTGGATCGATAGCCTACTAGTCCGTAATACGGAGTACTCCGTACTTCCTTGTTTCTTCCTGGGCTACGGAGTAGTTTTCTAATTACACCTGCAGAAGCTTATTCCCACATCAGTCAATTATCACAGTTTCCCTCATCAGCCACCACAACACCACAACTGCGCAAGTGCACACATCGTAACAACGCGCGGCCTGCATAGTTGGGACTCGTGCACATTGATCTCGGTATGACGCCCGTATTTTGAATAGAGGCAAAGCGGGAAGCTACAGCTCTCGACCGGACATGGCCTCGGTGATGCCCGCTCTCGTCGACCAAAAAATGAATCCATGAAATAAATATGTTTCAGGCAAAGTTCCGTTTCTTTCATTGACACTTGGGCAGACTTCGATGACGGATCAAAGGCGAGGGACAGCAAAGCAAAGCATCAGAAGATGGAATGGTTTGGTTGCTGCATGCGGACGAAACAAGGACGCCGAAGATCAAGACGTAAACATGCAGTAGTGATTTTTCAATCAATACAGTACGGACTAGTAACTAGGCCTAAAACGGAAGAGGTACCTCCGCCCGTAAATTTATAAGAGGAATGTTAAGTATGCACACGAGAGGAAAACGCGCTTTTAGGCTTTTAGAGATGCAGAGCTTTAGTAATTCTATTAAGTGGAGTGGCTAGTTTCTATGCCCTAAGAATTACAGGAGGTCACTCCTATTATAAATTTGCGCGGAAAGATACCTCTTCTGTTTTAGGCCTAGTCACTACAGCATGATTGAAAATCACTACTGCATATTTACGTGTTAGCCGAAGATTGTGTTCTGTAGATTAGCGCAATCGGAAACCCAAATCCACAGCCCATGGGCCAAGGCTCCTGCCAAAATTCGATTCATTGTAGCGCTGGCCGCATTCCTATTTGTCGCCGGCTGATCGACAACCTCACCTAAGCCTCCCGCCTCCCGCCTCCCGCCTCCCACCTCCCACCTCTCTTTTATGCCTCATCTCGACCTCGTACCTCATACCTGGCACCTCCACCCCGTCCTCATCCATCGAGTCGTCACCGCTCGCCGGGTCGTCACCCCGCGCCGCACGCCTTCATCCTCAGTGCCAGTTGCCGACTATTCTCACGGCGCAATACCGCTCCCATGTCCTTGTTGTAGAAGTTAGAAGAGCCATTCATCTCCAACGCGCGCCCGCTTTCGCCTTCGCGGCGTCAACGTCTGCGAGACGTGGCACAGCCACTCCGACCCTCGACACCTACCATCGCACGTAGGAGCCGACGAATTCCCCTGTTCGCGATACATCACTTTGACTTGAAGAGCCTTCGACGTACCACCTGATTTGGGTATGCTTGGCTTTCCTGTCAACATTTCTCTGGAATGAGAGGCGCTAACACGAGCAAAAGTTCAACGACTGGATCTTGCGCAACATCTTCATCATCGAAACAGCTTCTCGGCCGATAGCCATGAGTGGTGCCGGTGCATCCCGATCAACTGCACCATTATGTCACGATAAATTACATGACAGCAGCCACAATGGCTCCGGGAACCAAGGCCCAAACTCTTCATTCGGCCCTTCCGCTATTCAATCGACCCCGAAAACATATGCCGGGCCTCAGTCCAAAACGATCGCCCCCTCGCCTCCTCCCTCTCGCTTGACTTTTCATCAACCGTCGGATGATAGGAATGACACCTCACCACTTCGCATCTCTAACAATGTATCTAATCCGATTCCGATATCTTCAGTCGCTCACGGCCGTGAACCCCATCCAGCTAATATCGGTCTGTCGCCCCGGGGTATTGGACCATAGAGTTTCCTCTGGTAACCTCTATCCGTTATCACGAACACCAAGCGTTAAAGCTGCATTCGCGAGCTCTTCGGGTTCTTTCGGGAACTCGGGTGGCACCATCCCAAGTCCCGTCATCACGGCGATGGGGGACATGACTCCCTTGCCTAGTCCACTACTCTTAAGCGATTCTCCGGGCCCGTGGAAAAAGCTGATTGTAGGATCTGCTTCACCCCTCAGATGAGAAACAGGCCGAGTGAACATGGGGAGGCCCCTATTCCAGTGGTGAACAACAGCAAGCCAACCGATACAGACAGTACCATGCCCAGCCCTGCCAGACGTAAGCAGTATGGTAGCCTGGATGACGACAGCAGAACCGTAGCCTCGACATCATCTCAAGATTCAGCACCACCAAACCCCGCTCATCACTCCCGGAATCGGAGCGTCAGCGAGTATATTCCAGATAAATCATCCCACAAGCGAAAAGTAGTTGTCTCCGGGTCCCAGGTCAATACCAAGCTCGCCGCAGAAGCCCGAGAGTCCCTCATGAGAAGAGAGATAAATTTTGCAGAGTCGCGAGGAATCACGCCCACAGTGGCACAACCGCCGACGCCACCTCCAAGTGAATCTTCGAAGGACTCCAGCGACGGAAGGAGGTTCAAGGATGGCGATGACGAGTGGTTCGAGGCCCGCGGGAGACATGATCAAAAACGTCGTCGCTGGCGATCAATTTGTTTCCTCGGACAAGGCACCTTTAGTCGTGTTATGCTAGCAAGCAGTCAGGCGGTGTCTGCCGATCATTCTTACGATCAGCGGATCGAGGCCACCTCGCCCATTGTGGCAGACAAAGAATACCGCAGGAAGCTGGTCGCTGTCAAAGTTTGCGAGCACGGCCCACGTGGTGGCGCCAGTGAAGAACGCATCGAAATGAGCCTCAAAAGAGAACTGGAGATAATGCAAGCTATTCATCACCCGTCCCTTGTCAACCTCAAGGCTTGGAGCATAGAGCCGACAAGGGCCATTCTCGTTCTGAGTTACTGTCCTGGTGGAGACCTTTTGATATTGCGACCACCCAGAGAAAGCTACTCACGCCTGCTCTATTGCGGAGAGCTTTTGCCGAGCTTATCGGTGCGGTAAAATACCTGCATGAGAAGAACATTGTCCATCGAGACATAAAATTAGAGAGTAAGCCCACAAAGCTTCATTGCCAACTTTCCCCGCCTTTCGTATTTTATACCGGATTGGGCTAATTAACATGTTGCTTTTTCTAGACGTGTTAGTTAATTTGACGCCACTGGAGCTGGCAGATGCTTCAGTCGACTGGACAAAATTTCCGACCTCTGTAATCACACTTGCCGACTTGGGATTGTCTCGCCGGATCGCAGATGACGAGAAGCTTGAGACACGCTGCGGCTCTGATGATTATGCTGCACCAGAGGTCATCATGGGCCAACCCTACGATGGCCGAGCAATAGACGCCTGGTCGCTGGGTGTGCTTCTCTACGCCCTTTTGGAATCTCGCCTTCCTTTGATCCCCATCCTGGAATGAGTGACGCCCACCGCATGCGCAGTCGGACAAGTCATCGGATTGCCAGAGTTGAGTGGCGCTGGGTCGAGTTCGCTGGTGATGACGGGGATCACGAAGCCAACAAAGCCAAGTTCAAGGAACAGGGGCTTCTCGGTGCCATGGAAATCACGGAAGGCCTTTTAAAACGTGCCCGCAGTCGCTGGACCATTGACAAAGTTGCCGATCAACCTTGGGTCCGTGACGCGATCCAAGTCGAAGGCGGGATCCGATTCCGGGACGAAGATGAGGGAGAAGAAATTTGAACGGACCATCCGAGTTTCTTCCTGCTCTTTCTTCTTCTCCGGTTTCCACTTTCCGCACCCCTTTTTCTTTCAAGCCTTCACTTCAATCGCCTGGCTCGTCGTCAGTTGTGGCAATGGCATTGCAAATGATGGCGTGGACTTTTGCCCTACATAACATAACAGTGGTTTAAGTCGATTCTGAACCTTTCATATTCTATTCCTCGTTGTAACTGGTTGTTTCTCACTTCCTCCTTGTATTCCCATCATTTACTTCCAAAATCCAAGATTTTTCCCCCAGACTTCCGTTTCACGCCCAGGGGCTAATTCACCCCGCCCCCGGTGATTGATTACTATACCCAATATATTCTGTCAACTTTTCTGTTTTGTTATATTTTCCCCATTCTCTTCAAGTTCTCGTCACGCCTGCTTACTTGGCGCTTTTCTATTTGCCTTGGACCTTTCCCTCCATTTTACATCCAACGATTCACTCAACATGCAAAAACATTAAGTGTGACGACATAGCAATCAGACGGACAGGACAGCATTATTCGCTCGAGACTAAACATGGTGATGATGGCGTGGGCATAAATTATGGGACAGCTAACGGAAAAGATATACATAAACATGGAAGAGGATGACGCGCAAACGACTTTTGGATCCACCCATCTATCTACCTATCCTGGATTTGCCCAGGGTTGTACTATAATTATCATCATCATCATTAGGGTCAGAGGACTACTTCACTTCCCCTTCCCTTTAGGGATATTCAACAACGACTCAAATCAAGACTTCAAGTACCGGTGGACGTCTTTGTCATGCCCACTTCCCATTCTGGTGTCGATCATGGCGTGCTCATGATCATTCTCATCCTGAACCTGCACCGGACTATTAGTAATCTTCTGCACCAGCGGTGCTGGCTGGGACCTCGGCCAAATAGCGGTCCAACATCTCAACACAAGAAGCCGTGGATGGCTATGATGCTGTGGTCCCAAGAAGCAAACAAGCAAGCAAGCACGGCCGGTTGATCAGCTTGGAGCAGGCAGGCAGCGACGCACTTCCTGTTTGAAACAATGCATCTTCTCGACAGGAAACACATCATCTCTGCTGCAAATATGAACAAGGTCCCTGGGGATCTGCCAATACTTGTGTGTCGATCTTGGGAGCCGCTTTTTCCCGCTGAGGCTGCTGGTGTGTCCGAAAAGAGTAGGTCGTTGTTATGAGAGGCGGCCCATTGCCACGGCTATTGCCGGTGTCATTGTGTTTGAGTTTGATAGATATACTTGTCAGAATACCAATGTCTCGTCTGTACCTCTATCTTGGAAGAGATTGAATACCTAAGCTAGGGGCCATCTTAGCCCCCTGTCGTGGCGTGTATGCTCGCTCGGGTTGGCTCTCCGCATCCAGGAAGTTGGTGTAGATCGACGGCGAGGTCCGCCACCGGTGCCCACATGTGCCCCGTAATGCGGATGCTCGCTTGCTCCACGGCGGCAGCAGTACATTTAAGTAGAGAGAACATTGGACGGCTCGCTCTGCCTGCCTAGTCTCGAAATCTTTTGCCGCCTCCAAGAAAGTGTGAATGAAATGATGGTGCCGAGTAAGGATTAGGAGTAGGTTCATGCGCCCTGTATGACAGACAGCATGACATGCATGCCTGCCTGCTGTTGGGTGGTTCACGAAGTGGAAATGCTGCTTCCGTCCGTAGCTCCTCATGGCCTGGCCGGTTTCGACAATGCCATAATATCCAGCTGTATTTGACGCATGACGGGCACGAAGCCTTCCCTCACATCTATCTGCCTGTCCTTGAGAGATCAGTGATAAAGATGGCTCGTTGAGTCGTTGACCTATCCGCGTGAAGGGTACGAGGGACAGCTCAGTTGTCGGGCGATGATTCTTCCCGATGATTCTAGCCAATGGGCAGGCATCACGAACTGATCACCGCACCACAAGTGGGTGAAGAAGAGCATGTTCGTTGGCCACACGGCCATTTCCAAAGCTGTCAGCAGTGAGCATCGCGCCATTTCTCTCCAGACCAACCAATCCCGAGTGCGGAGACGGAGGTGATGAGAATCACTAGTCCGTACTCCGTACGCAAAGACACACGCTCCACTTGTGTTCTCCCGAGACCCTGTTGTTATAGCTTTTCCAATGTCGGCGTCTTTAAAGCCAGACACTGGCCGAAAAAGAACGGCGACTCCTATAACAGCTAGGCTCACTGGGCCGGAGCAATGTTCCTCTTTGAACAGACTCGATGCCCCGTGCACCCCATCGTGAACAACCGACCCAGCCCCCAGGCAGATCGGGCAATGCTGAATGTGGCCCCGTCCCACAACGAGCTGGCTTGGCGATGAGCTCATGCGCCGATAATACTGGACAGACTGCACCATATTAGCAGCTGGATGGCGGGGCATGTCATGGTTATGTATGTTGGGTCCTCAGAGTCCCACCGGCCGTACGGAATGGCGGCTCCAGCCCGCGCAGTCAGGGTCCTGCTCAGCCCAGCCAAGTAATAGTATCTCCGGCTTTTTCAAGAGGGGCCATTGACGTGTACCTTGCGATTGAAGTTGCTGCCGAGGGAAACAACCACACCGAGTTTCCAAGAGGCATCGAACTAGCCGTTTTGCCGTGGCTGACTGACTGACTCTCTCTACCGCTAATACCGGACGGTCCTCCATGGCGCCCCATTGCCTCGGCGGACGCATACAATGAGTTCGAGACTTGGCTCTCCAAGGCCCGTGTAGTGGCGCCGCTCTGCACGGAAGTAACTCCGATTTCATGGCGTTGAACGAGGGAGATCTGGTCGTCAAGGGGCACACTTGAGAATTCAGAATTGTGCACTATCAAGACGACGGCGAATCACGATGTGGATGGCGACAAGGCGGAGTAGTCCTTCTGGAACCAGCGCAGACCAGTTAGTATTTTGACCGGTATACACGGGTTTCCTTGCCAGCTCAGCACCGAGGTGTGTGTGTGCCAGGGGCCTGTATCATGCATGGCTTTGTGATTGGCGTCTTTCTCTTTCTCGTTGTGCGGTGGTCCGGGGCACGGCTATTTCACCTTCTCTTTCTGGCCGTTCGTCGCATTTCCATACATGCTTGTCTGCCCCTTCTCATCACAGCCATTCGAATGATTCAGTCAGTCCAGTCCAGGTCGAGTGCGGGAAGCCCTACTCCTCCTCCGCGGTCTTGATTTCTTTTGCCCTGCCAGTTGCTGTCCCTCACCAAGTAATTGTCTTCAGCCCACCTTGGGTTGCATCTGTTGCATCTGTTGCATCTGTTGCATCTGTTGCATCTGTTGCATCTGTTGCACCCCCTCTTCGTTGCAACCGCTTCTTTCCCCGTTCCTCACGTCTGCCCCCTCTCTCCCCACCCCGTCAAACCGTCGTCGTCTGTTTCCCGCTCCTGGGTCTGTCGCGTGATATTCCGGAGTAGGTACGGAGTACTGCGGAGTAATCCACTGCCTTCTTATCGCGCAGCGGAGCCGACCCCAGCAAGAGGCCCTTCCCGGACAACGCCTCTGGAGCCATCTTACTGGGCTTTCCCTTGTAGGATAACTTGGCGAAGGAACTTTTGTACTTTAGCACTCTCAGGCGCGCGTGGCTTTTCCTCCACAGAGAGCCAGCGACCCTGACTGTCTGACAACACTGTGTGCGACAGCGCTGGCAGCGCAACCAAACAGAAAATAATAATACTCGATTCGACCTGGAGTCTGCCCTACCACGACGTTACCCACATTCAGCCGATTCTGGGGAACGGTCTTGACTGTTACCCTGTCCCTTTCTGGGTTGACCACAAGTTTCATTCCCTCATACTGGCGATTATGGGTGCCAGTGGCTGCCTACTTCGTCATTCAGTTTCTTGATAGTACCCTTTCTGTCCGGAAATTTGTCAATTTGACGAGTGATGCATCCTTGTGTTGGCGGCTGAGCATCAACAGGTGGTACTCGACTCGTTCGAGCCCCCGTCACTGACTGACCTTCAGCCAGCAGACTGGGCCTTGAAGAAGCTCTGTCTGCTCGGATTCTCGTTGACATGTTTGATTTTCCGCCAGAAAAGCCGAAGGCTTCTGTCTATAGCACAGATTCCTATGGTTTCGCTGACCAGGCTTGGCCCAGGTTCGACTTCGGCCAATACTCAGCCCCATCTTCAGGAATCCAGACACAGCAAAGCCATGATAGGAGGCAATTATTCGGTGATGTGGGAGGAATGGATTGGGCCCCGGCGCCATCTGACATGCCGACTGACTATCATTATGGCCACCAGCAGCAGGACAACCAGGGACACACTGCCATGGAACTGGAGGCTCCAAGTACGCCTCAAAATGGAAGAGGAGGAGGAGGAGGAGGAGGAGTCGGTCGTTTAGTCGCTCACTTCGAGAATAAGGGATTTAATCCGTTCGAGCAAAAGTCATCCGCACCGCCTCTACCACCGAGACCTGTCAGCACTGCTGTCAGCAATAGCAATCACAGCAGCAGCCAGAACCATCAACATACCCTTCAGAGTTCGTCGGTAAGCATGAACAGTTTCCAGGCAAGCCTCAGTTTCGACCCGCTTTCTTATTGCGGCAGCGGTGTTGGTGGTCGTGGAGGCAACACTTCATTCGACTCAAACAAAATCGCGAGTCCCGTCACTACGCCTGGTGAGAGCTGGGGTTCGTTTCATTCGATGCAACGAGTGACAAGCCCCATATCCACGAGCCCTCCGCCGTTATCATACGGGAGTTTTCAGGAAAATACAGCGGCGAGCCCCGTCGCTACCTCCTCCTCTGGACAATTTGGAAGCCTCGACGACTTCATGTCCAGCAACCGTATGCAAAGCTCAGTTGCTCATTCTCCTATGCCCAACACCCACATGGCGTCATCTCCGATGATGGCATCACCCGTCACCTGAGCTCTGCAGATCGGATCGCCCTGACAGTGGGAGGCACTCCTGGATTCGAGATATGGCGCCCTCCCGGGTCGACCACCGTGAAGATGAACCCATCCCCACCAAACAGCTTCAACACCATCTCTACATCTGCCATGGCTACTTTCAACAGCAGTAGCCATAGAAATGTCAACAACAATAGCAGCAGCAGCAGCAACAGCATCAGCGACACGTATTTCAACGTCAGAAAGAATAACCAGAATGCCCCAACTAATAGCGCCGGCTTCTTCAAACCGCCCGTTCCAAAACCCCTAAACCTAACATTAGTGCCGGCAATCAGTTCATATTAGAATTGAACCCTAGTGCAAAGGCCAAAGGCAAGGCACCGGCCAAACCACCTAGGTCAAAAGTTCCTCCTCCAATTCCAATGTTACTTATGCCGGAGGTGAAACAAGAACCCGCTACACCTGAGCCACTTAATGTGCCACTGGCCTCACCAACGCCGGGGTCTGCATTCTCAATGCCAGTAAGTAGTGCATGATTCAAGAAGTGACCTGGGGCCGAATAACATCGTTCTAATGAATACCACAAGGACCAAAAGCCTGAATTGATTTCTCTTCGAAGCCAAGTAGGAACTCGACCGTCACGGGAACAGGTTCCTGCTGAGGCTTGGGAGCAGTTCAAACCAACAATTCGAACTCTGTATCTGGAAGAAAGAAAGCCACTGAAGGAAGTCATGTCCATCATGGTTGACAAGTACAGCTTCCAAGCAACGTAAGTCTCTGTTCCATCCACACAACTTTGAATCGTATGCCCTGACGCTAACCTTCCAGGTAGGCCGAAGATGTATAAAACGAGGTTCTCTCAGTGGGGCTTTGTCAAGAACAACACCGAGGACGAAGTTAAGCGCTTGTTGTCCATGAAGTTCCAGCGCGATGCTGAGGGTAAAGTATCGGAGTTCGTTCGCAATGGCCGGGTCGTGAACTTGGGGACTTATCTGAAGAGAAAAGGCGTGACTGAGTACGATTTGGTCGATTTCGAGTTGCCCGCCGATTTGCCAGCTCATATACGATGCCGCACGCCAACACCGCCACCAACTCCCGGCTATCTCCAATCTCCCGATCTCATTCGCGCACAGGAACTTGTTGTCGGCAACATGCGCAAGGCCTTCCTGCACTGCCGTCAATTCGAGGTCGAGACCGATGCTCGCATCGGTTGGCCAGTTACCATGGTTTGGGAGCCGGATCTAGTGATCTTCTTCTAGAAGCGAACTTTTATTTCGAGGCAAGAGATGCCGACCAAGGAGGGGATTTCCTGATGAAAGCCTTCAAACAAGTAGAGCTTGACCTAAAAAAGCTATCACCATTGGGCATTATAGAGCTGTTGCTCGGAATGGTGCATCGAGATCCTGGCATGATGACCGCGCTTTGCAAATATCTCGCTGCATACTCAACCACCAACTTCGAGAGGTCACACCCTCTTCGGCAAATATTCATCTGCTTATACGAAGTCCAACAAAAACATGGATCCATGACTGTCTCGGAACTCCTGTGGGGAGGCATACCGACCATTGCTAAAGAGCTGGAAGCAATCTACAGCAGCTGCCATCCTTATGTTGCCAGAACCTGGATAGATCTCGCCTTGTTCTATAATTATGTTAATAATGAGCGTTTCGAGAAACTGGCATCCGACCTTCGTCTGCAGCAACGACAAATAGAGCAACGCTTCGGAACCAATAGTCCCGAGGCTTTGAGTTTGCGGTACGCACTCACTCAATCATTGTACGTAGCCAGTCCTCAGTCGGAGGCCACAAGAAACGCAGCCCACGAGATGTGGAACCACCTCAAAAACATGGGTGTTGTATTCGGTATACGTGATGCGAAGCCTAACGTGTACTGCTATCACAGCCCTGTCAAGGTGGATCCATGGACGAAGCGATGCCGGCGGCGATACGATTCGGGTGTTGCCATATTCGAAGAGCTTGTCGGCGTTCGGATTCAGCCCTACTTCGAAGAAGACTTTCACCACTGTGTCCACGTTCCTGATGCAGCAGAGGCGTGGTCATCGGCCCTTGATCATATGGGATCGGGGAAATTTGCATTCATCTGATAAGACTGCCATTCCGGCCACTGTTGCACCGGGCATATCCTGCAAAGTGGTCGATTCGCGTGTGGGCGCGGGTTGAAGGACGACGGTAGTCGTGTCTTGTTTCTCACAATGCGCGGAATAGTTGGAGGATGGCACGCCGAGGGTGACTACACCCGCAGTCTCACTGTTTCATACATGTCCCAAGAGGAAGGAGATCCAAGGAAGAGCAATGCAACTTGACAACTTTTCAGCAACCTTGTTATTGTCATCGCGTCAGCTCGGTTGTTTTCCGGCACTACACACCTTAGCACAGGCGTTTCGGAAACCATAAAAGCACACCCTATGGAGTGCGATCTGATCATTTTCTTAAATATTCACCGCATCGTGTCCTGATTCGGCTTTTTCTTGTATATTTTTTTGACTCGTCTCATGTGGCTGGCGTTCTGGAAACGAGCATCCATCAAGGTCTCGGAAAAAGGGCATTGTGTAATAGTAGCAGCAGGTTTTTCTTCTTCCATTTGTTTGTCGGGACTTGGTATCGGGGTTTCCTTTTGTATTTGGACATGGAATTGGGAAGCGGATGCCCCGGGGCACTTTCGAAGGAGAACGTCTTGAAGTTTTATTCATCCTATATCATCATGACGAGACGGACGAAAGATAACGGGACAAGAGTAGTGGGAAATGAAAACAGGAAGCGAGGATGGCTGCGAGAGATGCGCGTGTGCGGGGTCCCGAAGCGTTAAGATGGGCGTGAGGGAAGGAGCGAACAGCTTCTGGCGGTTACGTAGCTCTGGCCGAGAGCCAGAATTATCGAGAGCTGCTTCTATTAATCACACTTTAGCTGTCTATCCCACCTGGAGATCAAGGATCAGCAATCAGTCCGCGGCGCATCGCACTGAATCAATCCTGTGATGTTTCATCCAGCGTGCCATGGCTTGGAGCTTAAGCTAGTGGGCTCTACGGGTGACGATAGCCGCGTCACGCCGGACCGCCTTCCCCTTTTTTTTTTTGTAACCGAGCTCCTGGTGCTGGAGAGGAGAAGATAGGACTGGAGGTATCACCAATGTCCAACCACAATAGGTATTATTAGGTCGTCCGTTGGAATCGCTCGCCATGCGCTGCGGTAGGCACCAAACGGTCCAATTCCTGCGCAGGACATTTTCTTCCAACCGAAGGATCCAAGGTACACGCACACGCTTAATCCACCTCACACGTGCAAGCAATGCACGTACTAGTCACCGGCCTTACTGACGTTGTCCTATCACTGATGCAGAACACGATGTTCTCTTCCTTCGCCAGCAGGGCCTCAAGTACCCCAAATGGCATCTCACGGCGCCCTCCGCCCTCCGGCACCATCAAACTCTCGTATGGCGCGTCCTCCCGGCCGCCGACCTGATAGGCAAGAAATTACTCGACCTAGTTCACGACAGCAAGGGGAATCGCGTCGTGTTACAAGAACCGACTCTCTCCAGTTACGTTGTGAACAGTGAGCGCCACGCCACACCGATTTACCCACACGATGCGAACACGATCGTGTCGCTGCTGGACTTGAACCCCTCGCGACCGGGTGAAGAGGACCACGATGGCGATCAAGGACATAGCACGCCAGTATTTGAGATTTTGAAGCCGGCACCGGCATGGGCAGCTTGACATTGCATATTGCGCGCGCCATTCATGCCGCCAACCCGCCCCTGCCTCCATCTCTCCGTCACGATATATGCGAGGCTAAATTTCGACCAGAAAGCAACCCGTCTCTGACGCGTGTCGACCTCAACCCAGATGCAGAAGAGGCGCTTGGCCTCTACAGGGCCTCGCGCCGAGCCGTCCTCCACACGCTCGATCAAAAGCCAAAACACACGCATGCTGCATACAGACTCATACGCAACTTCAGACGAGCGCAATACCTCCCATCGATTGATTTCCACATTGGCAGTATAGACGAGTATTTATCCGAGCGTCTCGCAAAGTCAGGCGGCCAACCATTCCTCTCCCGCGCGATTCTCGATCTCCCCTCTGCACATGAAAACGCGGAGCGCGTCATCGAAGCATTGCTGCCCAACGGCATATTAATCCTTTTCAAGCCCTCCATCAGCCAGATCGGAGACTTTCAGAAATGGTCTACCGAAAATCGACAACCGATTCGCTTGGAAAAGGTCCTCGAGCTGCCCGTGTCAACCACGTCTGATGGCGTTCATGACGCCGGCGGAGGCAGACATTGGGACGTCAAGACGGTTCTGCCAAGGGCGTCGCAAGGCGGAGACGGCAAGCTGGTCCAGGTGATGCGTCCCAAGGTAGGCGAAAGGATTGCAGGTGGGGATTCGTGGCGATTCTGCGGCGCTGGCCTACTAGTGAACAAGATGTCATGGACTCTGGCCAAGATGGCACGGGGCAAGACAATGTGGACGCGGATATGGATGCTGATGAACATTCTGATGACCGTAAATGATACCCAATCCTTCATCTGCCCGAGAGGAGTGATGATGCTGCGTGATAACAACTCGTTGTTTTGTATACTATATGTATAGCACGAACCTGTACTATCAGAATTCATACCAGGAAAGTTATTCTTTATAAAGCAGAGTAACAGTAGGGAGAAGACTGACAGCGGATTGACGGAGAATATCCCCAAGTCAGTAAGTATGCGGTGTTCAACAATCTAGCGCATTATTATCACGAATCTGCAAGAGTCCCGTTTTCAACCATTAAGTCGTTTGTCGTTTGCCTATTAATTATCGCTATTCAAAAGAAAGACAAGTGGGTATCTATCATGCACGTGTCGCATAGCGCTGTAAGCCAAGATTCACATCCATCCATCCATTCCATTCCTTCTTCATGTCCGCATATGCTCATTTCATGTGTCCAAGCCCAGCTTCGTCCATTCCATCCACTGCACTCTGCCATCCCCTCGATTCCAAAAAGGAGAGAGTGCAATGACCAGCATTGCCAATATTCTTCCTTCACTTCGACCCGTTCATTATGCAAATACGCCGATACCAATCCGACCTGCGCCCCCCCGCACCAAACAAAATCCAACCTTCATGTATAAATATGCTTGATTTCAACATCTTTCAATCTTGTTGAATGTGCTAAATCGATGGAAACCACTGGGCGTGAGCCCTGGCCGTTTAAATAATAAATGCTCTTGACGTCTGGAGAGGGTTGTGCGCATCGCATCAAAAACAATATGAAAAAGGTGATTCATATTCATACACCAGAAATGCAAAGAGGGAAATGAGAAAAGACTGTCACAATCTGCGTGTAGTTCGCTGTTCAGTCCAAATTTGTGTAGTGCGTATTTCGTGACAAACACTTTGTCGTGGGCTTGCGCCAGGTGTATTGTCAACTTGTGAAATGATTCCAATGGAAAGAATTACAAACAAATATTCAGTCTGCAGGAAGAAGATATGCTTGCGGCGATATGTCATCGGTATGCCAATCAGAAGCTGGTGACGCGATCTGGTGCTCTTGCACAGCATACCATGAGCTTCAGACTGGTTCCAAACTGCTCACATTCGGATAAGAAAGACTTGTCGTTCCAGATGCTGTTGTCTTGTGTGCGTCCAGAAGCGCTTTCGTAGCATCGAGTATACCACCATCGGCCAACACGGGTGACAATTTTAGTGATGTTCTCATCTGCCAAGGCACTATTGTCACTCATCATCTCTGCCAAACTAGGTGGGTCTTTCCTCTTGCCAGATTCAGACTTATCCTTTTCCTGCGGGAACCGGGTCGTGCGATAGAGCTGGCAACAGGAACACCAACGCGGGCAGCTTTGATATTGGCAAATCCCACTTTCCCGAGTAGACGTACAACTAAATCGGCTGTGGAAGCGAAGCTCGTGTCTGGAGATTGCAGTCGAATCTGTTCCTTCAGGCGTCGAACCGTGTGTCGGCCACGATTGCCCATGTTGTTGAGATCAGAGTCCAAGATGGACAATTCAATGTAGCCATCAGGACGTAATACCCGTCGAGCTTCGCTCAAGACGTTTCGGTAATGTGATTCGGGCGCTACTGTGGGGAAGCGGTATACTACAGCGTCGAAGCTTTGTGGTGCAAAGGGAATTTGTCCAAATGAGATGTGTATTGGACTTGATGGTGATTCGGAGGGCTCAGAGGAAATCCTGTCGGGGAATTCTTCAGTTCAGCTGGAAGTGGTGCTCGAGGGGAAAGGTTGAAGAACGAAGCTGGCGGGTACGTCTCGGCTGCATAAAATGACCAATCATCGTTACCAAGGCCATCAATGACGAGAATCGAATGGCTCTTGAGCGAGGTTTTCACGGGAATTATTTGATGCCGAATTTCGCTGAACAAAACGTGTCCAAACGTCAGCCACTTGCTGACTGTCATTGATCCCACTCGTAGATTGACCTGAGCCAAGGGTGTACCATCCTTTGATGAGCAGGCACTGCAGTCAGAGAAAGTCGTTCGACAAGATGACGAACTACTTCTTTTGAGTCAAATTCATGGGCCGCGTGACCTGAAACTTCGATTCCTCCATGTTCAGCGATGACTGGAATATTAAGGTGGCCTGTAGTAGGGCTTGGTTTGGGTTGGAACGCGGTCCGGATGCGCTCAGTCATGTCCGCGCTGTAGCAGGTAGAATTCGTGGAGGCTTTCGAACACGTTGAAGTCTTACGGCTGTCAGTGACAATAACTGGGGAATCAAGGGCTTCCTCCTTCGTCAGCTTGTTCTGGTATGTTTCCAGGTGGAAAGGTACCCCGTCGAAGAGGTGGCAGATTGGAATCCTTTCATGGAATCGTCACCGAGAAAATCATTGTACTCGTCCCATACTTCATCCTCAATGGGGGTCCTCGGGTTTAGGAATGATAGCGGTCGCAGTGGCAAATGGATTGGCGGCTCCAGAGCTGCTAGAGCTTGTGTATACTGTACCATTCGAGTTCTTTCGTGGAGAAAAAGATAGGAACTCTTTTTCTCCCGGGTCAATTTCTGGAGACAGTTTAGAGCTCGAGTTCGTGTTGGAAACCGAGTTATCTCCGCTATCCGATGTTGAACTCTCAATCGAGGGTTCAGTGAGTGGAGTCGATAACTGTGCTGAGGTGACACCCGTTGCAATGGATTGAGGATCATAGATCTTGGCCACATTATTGTCTGGCAAGTGCAGGCTAGCTCGGAACGGTCTGGAAAAGCTTTGTGCGGGTGGGATTTCTTGACGTTGCTTTACCACTTTTGGAATACGGCCGACTTGGGGGAGTCGACTGGGTCGTCCACTGGTTGCTAGTTGAGAAGAGTCGGCGACTGGCGAGGCGATCGTGGTGGTGGACACATTGTCCACATTCGCTTGCCATGACTGCTGCTGCGCCCAGTCGCGATACTGAAACGTCAGTTTCTGTTGTAATTCAAATGAATTATTATCCCTCTTGCCAATGTTCGCTGTCTGTGAATACACATCCGCGTCCCTTAAGACTTCTTGGATGTCGGCATGCACAGATTCTCTCATATCGTCTTGTTCGGTGGCGTCCATGATTGTATAAAATGCAACGGGACGCTTTTCGACGGCTGTGACAGTAGCTGCTACCTGCTCATTTGTTTTGCACTTCTTGGCATTGGATTGATTCTGTGATCTGCTGAATAGATTCCATTTACGAGGCGAGCGCGGTTTCTTCTGCAATTTTTTCGGCGCTGGGTGGAGCGCATTCGATTCTTTAGAGATGTCTCGTTGTAATTCTATGTGAGACTCGTCGGACAGGATGCTGGTGTCGAAGCTCGTTAAAGGTGGCGAAGAAGACATCTTTCCACTGGTCTTAATCGGCTGTGGAAGTCGTAATGGACTATCAGGAGCCAACCGCAACCTTTGCACAGACCGCCTAAATGCAAGAGTAGATTCCATGACAACGCCGCCATCGGAAGCACTGGTGTCTGGTTGCCAACGAGCACTGTTACCTTGGCTTCGATGCAGGGCAGGTGTTCCAGTTGGAGACCTTGATGTGGTCCGGGTCTTCGGTGAGCCTCCTGAGGACAATTTCGAGTCCGTACTAGGACGTGTAGAAACTTCCTGAGTAGGCTCAGAGCGAGGCAGTTCCGAGCTTGCGTTTCTATTCTCGATGACTTCTCCGCCCGAAATGATGACTGGATTGATTCTATCGGCCAAGAAGGAATCCGAACTTGTCAAACTGTCGTAAGAAGATTGCGGTTCCGTCACATTACGAGGCAAGGCAGAACCACCACTTTCACTACGTCTTCGAACAGCACCCACTCTGCCATAGCCCTCATGACCAGTACCCGCCACAGGACCTTTCCGTCCAGATTTCTTGTTCTCTGTCTTCTCGTCTCGCTTTTTGGGCCTTCGGAGCTTAGCTTCTTCCTTCCGAAAAAGGGAAATCTTGTTCGTGAAGATGTTCGTGTGTTTACCTGTGAGCTCTGCGTTGGTATGGCAGGTTCTGTCGCACTTCTCGGTTGCCGCTCAGCACTTGGTCGAGACTTTGGTGACGCAATTGTCATTTCACGCTCAAGGGCAGGCAAAGATGTTGCAGCATTTTTCCTGGTTTGTAGAAGCGAAGTTGTTGAACCTGAAAGAGATGTACTCCCAATGAGCCCGCCCCGCGTCCTTCCGAGCCACGTATAGTCGACGACAGGTTACTCTGTATGATTGGACTGGTTGTGAAGAGCTGTGACTTCATGTCTGGTGTGTTTTGTCGGCTTGGTCGAGTGGGCGGGCTTGTCTGGGACAGCGGCAAATTATTTGTGCCGTGAGGACTTTGAGGGCTGAGGAAGATCTCCTTTGGTCGACCTTGCTGAGGGCTAGATATGTCTGGCTGTTCACTGCTCTCTCTGGTCCTGCGAAATTTTTGTGAAGACTTCCTGAGTGGGGACTCGGCGGCGTTGGCGGTAGTCTGCTTCGTTTTGATATCTCTTTTCTAGCTGCCCTGTCCCCGTCCTTGACGGTCGAGTTGGACGACGAGGATGCCAGGGACTCACGAACAGAAGCGAGACCATTGGGATCAACCGCCTCCGTATCAAGCTCTTTGGGGAAGCTTCCAGCGCGACGCCTTGTGACAGGGGGCCTGGTTAAGCATGTGTTGAGTTGGCGTGTGGTTCTGCAAGGTGCTCCGACACGATTCGGAGCAACTAGAACAGGAGACTGGGATGAGACTGAAGTAGGTGTTGTGTCTCGACTGTAGGGTCCAGGGCCGGGCGACTCTGAGAACTTGGTGGAGGGGCTCCCACTGGCAGCACTTACTTGACTGCTCCCAGAAAACCACAACGATCCCGGAGTTGGTGGTGGCAGATCATGCGTTGCCAATCGATACGGAACGTCGATTTCTTGTCGGCCGAGTGAATATTCTGGACGCTGGAAGTCGCGATACCGATCCAGCTCAGGATATATGGCCGCGGGCTGGGCAAGCCCTTTCCGAACGTCGACTACCTCCACAACCTGAATCTGCGCTGGGCTCTCGGTCATATCTCGGCCGTATTGAATCCCCAGTCCTGGATCACATGGATCTGGAGACCGATATGTTGAGCTTGCAGAGCTTGCACTCCCAAAATCTTGGTGGGGATCCAGATTCGCGAGGCACGGGCGGTCTGTCTCGTTTGTGCAGTGCTCGTGTTGCCTTCGAGGTGTTGTCGAAGGACCGGCTTGAGGATGAAGAACCCAAACCAGTTTGGAAATGCGTCCTTTTGTTTCCGACGATGCCCTGCCACTTATACTGGACGGCTTGTTTTGTGTATCTGAAGAGATTTTTAGGAAAGGTCGAGCGAGGACAGATCCCCGGGAGGGGGAATTTGGGCGTTCCTGGTGAGGAGATGAGAAGGACTTGACATCTGTCTCTCTGGCTGAGATGTGTCTATATCTTTCGACCCCGTTCGATTCACGGGTCGGGGAATAGAGGCACGAGGCGCACCATCCTCGCTCTTCCTTGGACGATATCCATCTGACGGCCTAGCAGGAGGCCATAGCCCGTTCTGAGGGACGCCATGGTATTCCGACTTTCCCTGAGCAAGATGGCGACTTAAACATGCCTTCGAACTTGCAGTGATTCCATGTGCCTGTATTGAAAGAAGAAAACAAAGAAGAATTCGACGAACGAGGTGGATTCGATATCCTAGATGGCGTTTGACTGAAATGGGTGTTATGCTAGATGATAATGTGGTTCGACTCTCAACACTTGCATATCGTTACCATTCGTCTAATGCGAGAACCGCAACTAAGCAGATACTTGGGTAGTGACTCAAATGTTGCAAAATCTTGTACCAGAACCAGAGAAGAAATATACAGAAACTGTATATGAACAAAACACCACGCAAAATGTGGACTTCGAAAAATGCTCAAATAAAGATACTTGCGAAGCAAAGCATCGAGTATGAACGAGGATGGGGTAGCTTGGTGGATATGGGTTGGTGTGGAGGGGCGGAAGGATGGAGGGGCTAGACTAGACCGAAATAGAAGTAGAAGTGACTGGCTCTGGATGGAGGGTGGGATCAATCCGCGTCTAATTCGTGATGGAAGTCTGCCGGCTGCTCGAAGGAAGAGATTTCATAGGGCTGGGATGTAACTGCCTAGTTAGATTAGTCCTGTTAGGGGTTATGCGTGTGACAAGACTGAGAAACTGACGAAAAGAAACCGCGGGAGTGTCGATATTGACGAGGACGAGGACCACAATGGAATCGAGCTCGAGCATGAGACCAGTATTTGAAAAGAGGCCATGTGATGAGGAAAGGGAATCAAGTGTGAATACTCCGTAGAAGAACCAGAGACATAGAATAGAGAATCGTGTTGGGATGCCCGGGGTGGGGAGGTCGACGAGGTCTATTTAGGTGAAGACGAGCAAAATATGTGTCTTCGAAGACGCTGAGACGGGGACGAGAGGCACGAGAGGGATGAGAGGGACACGGGTACTCGGTACCTCGACAGACGATACAAATACTTCTTGTCCTTGTCGGTTACTATTCTGCCTGTGGCGTGCAGGCCCCTACTGCTTGCTGCATATTGGCCCATAGTGCGGCCCAGGCAAAAGGTCCTGATGGCATGTTAAAAACAGGCAATTATCCATAAGTGATCGACCCTGGTTGCTCGGCGATGGCTTCGTTTGGTCGGATTGGATTGGGCGAACACTCCGTAAAGGCAGATCGCTAATATCGAAGAGCCCTTCGCCTTGACCGGGTAACCTAGGGCGTGCTATTGTTCGCCAGTTGCATCTGCATTGCAACAGGCATAATAGCTGCGCCGCCATGTATGGCGAAAATGGCCCATCGGGCTGCATGCAGAGTCGTCCTATGAAGATAGACGGTGTGCCCGATCGGGCTTCGATTGGGTGCCAAACCCTGGCACCAAGCTTTGCGGCAGTAAGATAGAATGCCCTCGGCGTCCCAGGCGCACGACACTATTGCTCCGGCCAGCCTCCAGGGTGTGGTGTCGTCTCGCCGAAGCCGCAGACTCAAAGCAAGCGCTGCCTCCTTGTTCGTATTACATAATAGTTGCTCGAGTGAAAAAACCAGAGGAACAGCCAGACACCCTACGGACGTACGGTCCGTACCGAGTAGAAATGAAAATGACCGATAAGAAACGGGAGGTTGTGGGTGCTAGGAATGGCCCGTTACCCGCCCGCACTGGGCATCACAGCGTCAAGCAAGACCGACCACCTACTCCGTAACTGTAGCAGGCAATCCTCCTCCGAATGCGGGAGTGGATTAGAACATAACCCCTGACCGCCTGCTCGTGCATTTTGTTTCCGCGATACAGTGAGTTGGAACTTGGTAGTCTGGTACAATATTTTGGTCCAGGAGCTAGGCCTTCAGGACTGTGCTGCGTTGTGCTGAGTCGAACGGATCTGTCTGTCCTTCGGTGGCGACGAAACACGACCAGATTGCTGGAGTGGAAAGCGCCGCGTGTCTCGCAAGCTGGGTGCAGCGATTCGACAACCCGCGTTATTCGTCAACGGCATGTCCTAGACATGCATGAGCTTGCATGTCTCATTCTACAGACTCCGAGAGGACGCTCTGAGGTCAAGGTTTTGCCCTTTGGACGCCAACCCTTTTTGTTTTGCGCTGCGAGCATCGGCGCCACAGTGGCCGACACCATTGGTCTTCAAGATTGTAAACCCTCTCTAATATGGAGTAAATGTGTACCTAATGGGCCAAGCCTCATTGTAATAAGCCTCAAAACGGAACAAGGCATGTTGATCAAGACAATTGGCGATAATCGGAATTTTGGGTCTTGTGACTCGAGGTTGATGCAAGATGAAGTCAATTTGGTCGAGGGGATAAGTTGACATCGTACGTACGACTCGTCCATACCGGTGTCAATTGCATTTGAAAGAGGCACTCTGATCGCCTAGTGTTTCACGTTGACAAAGATGGCATCGCCATCTAGGCTCCCGATTTCTTGAGGTCATGAATGATACATTCGAATCAACAAATGGTGCTGAGGTGCCAATGCCATGATCATGCCCACATTCGCTTTGGCAACCTATCATACAATGTGGTCTTTTGTGCGAAGAGACGCGTAGGAAATAGAATAAAGCAGAATACAAAGTGCTCAGACACGATTTTCTGGAATGTTCCCAGCGTTTGAGATGATTGACCATACCTTTTGCAAGACTGCGCTTTCGCGCGACCTGCGCCTTCCCTCTTGCAAGAGGCAAGAGGCAGCCCATGTTTTGGCACCGTGATTGGCGGTGAGGCTGTCTTTTTACCAATCAGAATGGACTTTGCCGTCCGCCAGCCTGCGAGACCAGCTTCCCTGTCTGGCTCGCTCCTGCTCCGCTGCATGTCTCGTCTTGTCTCGCCTTACCTCTCTCGCCTTTGCTTCTCACCCGCCTCGGTATCCGATTTCTGGCACTTGACATCACACGACATGACAGCATCAAAGTACTTGTGCAAGTATCACGGAGGGGCTCAGGTCAGTGTGTTGGACTCATGGCTTAGCATGGCATTCGCATTGCCGTCATTGCAAGAAGATCAAGCAATCAATGCGTATCGCATCTTCGAACGCCTTTCTCCCTCGCTGCGCCTACAAGCCGAGCAAGTTGAAGCAAAAACGCACCTACTGAGTGTTCAAGAGCGTCATCTTCAAACAACCACGTTGCAACGAAAATAGAACAAGAAAGGAAACAAGTCTAAATGATTCGGCCATCGCATCGCAGGACCCTCGACGCTCTAGTGAAAGCAAGCTGAAAGCTGCAGGTCTCAAAAGTGGCAACTAACTCATGCGTATGCGCGTCCAAGACAGCTCTATGTAAGTCCTCATGGACTCCTGCAGGACTTGCATGCGCCGGGTCGAGGCGTTGGGGGCGGTGATGGCCTTCAGAGGCAACCCGCAGAACCAAAGGGCATTTTGATGGCAAAGGGATAATATGCTTCGCCACAGTACAACGAAGTTACGGCTTGTGACGTGGCACACAGCTCGCGTGGCTAGACCAGTGAATTTTCCACTTCAAGGCTCACCGACGTTGGGGCGGTGTCTTGCCAGACAGACCCTAGGCTATATACGACAAGTTACTGCTGTCATCCGTTAGTCTGTGCCGGATTCGAAGTCACTACTTGATCAGATCCAAGTACACGATACCTCCAATGTCACAGTGGTGTTTTCAATTTTTCTTCCCACGTACTGACTGTTGAATGCATAGGTCTTTTTCCATCGGTCCCCGGTTCGACGATACGAGATGAATTGAAACTCGTCCCATCCTTCAGTTGATGAATCCGCCCCAATCGTAAGGCAAGGCGAGGTAGCGACCAGGGTAACCAGCTCGTGAATAGGGGCCTAGCAACACCATTGGGTAAGCGATGAGACGTCAGAAGTTTGATTCCGAGTCATCATTTCTTGCAAAGAGGCCCCTGAAGTTCAAGACGCGGCGTTTGTTTCCCATTGTTCCTCACATCCAGCGTGACTTACGTGCTCGATGAAGTTGGCAATTGAATGAATTAATTGGTCGGTTAGGCTTGACCCAACGAAACCGGTTGCGTGGTTGGAAGTCGCACGTTTTGTTTGTTCATTGCTGTTGGGAGCAATGTCCTGGCATTCGATGAGCGGGACAAGCGCGCAGCTTACACATTACTTTGAACTGCCCACGAGATAATTGGATCGTAAGCTGCGATCTCTGTCCTGCTGCCCACCGAGGGGAAATATCCATCCAGTCAGTCTAGACCACGGCAGACAGGGTGAGATGGGTCAGCTCGCGTTGACCGATGCAACGAGGCAAACTGGTCACATGCTGGCATTCTAGTTCTCTCGGCGTCTGGTAACTGACGCAGGCCTTTTCGTCATGATTCGGGCAAGTTCGTCCCACGTCGTTGCTCAAATCACAACGCGTCGTTCGCCGTGCTGTGAATGTAACCTCGAGCGTGAGGAGTCACGGAGTGTTATGGACTTCGAGGACTGGATGCGTCAGTTGACCAGTAGGTGTGCTAATAATGAACCCCCGGCTGTCACGCGCTGGCGGGTAAACTCTGGTAAGCAAGATGCTCCTTGAACCATTTCGTCTGATACTACAGATCAAAACAGGGCCGAAACGTAGCAACAGCCGCACGTAGAAGTGTCTGCGCAAGTCCGGCTAGAGCTCTGCTGTCGTATCTCATCTGATGTATTTATGTACTCAGAGTGAACACAGAAATAAAAGCAACATGGCAACACTCGATGCTCATCAAGATGAGAAAAACTCGGGATCCCATCTCATCAACAAACATTCTTTACCACGACCCGAATGACGACAGATCACACCGACGCTAGGTTTCCTCACCAGCCCAAGCCACGGGAGTCTCGGCCGTACCCGTACCGACACCGGCGTAAGCCCATCCCACCTGGGTAACAATAAGCAGGTGACTTCTCGTCACCTCGTCACGAATCCCATTATGGGAACCGGTGAACAAGGCCTGTGTCCCAGAAACACCAATACCGACAGTGTCATCGCCTTATCGCAAGCCGTGATGAACCCGCCCCACGTTGTCAAAGTAAACGTATCGTCCACATGACAAGTCGAGCTTGTCAGGCATTCAACTCAAGCTAGTAGCACAACCCTAGCTGAACAATGCATAGTGAACCTGGGCTGCAAAAACCCTGGTCAAGCTCCGGAAAGAAAAAAAGAGAAAGGCGTTGTACCACCCGAGCGGGAAAAACTCCAATACAAAGGCCCTGTAAACGCCGTGTCACCAGACCTGACCACGTACCACAGCGCATGGACATGAATTCAACGCCGGCGTTTCCCGTCTGACATACATATTCCCGACGATTGGGCTCCATTCGTAGACCAGGAGGGTCACTTCTTTCGTGTAGCAAATTCACCACTCCGGAAGAGTAAGTTGATAAAAGCAGGGTACACGCCCATTCAAACCCCATTAGGGACCACCTCCGATCCGAGTACGATAGACGGACCGAAACGGTACCCGGCACATAGGGAGGAGAGAAAGAAGAGAAAAGTGCTTTGATCGAGCTCAGTACAGGGATCACCCGGTCTGCCCAGCCGCATCAACATGGTTTTGGTCGTTTGATTTGAGGTTAAAGCATAGCATAGCGGTGCTTGGTCCCGGCGCTGATTTCGAGGACAAAAAAATTTTTGTTAGAACAACATCGATTGCACTCGTGTTTCATTATATTAAGTATGTTTCATGGAAGCAAGTTGACAACGCAAGTTTAGACCGGAGCAGACCCACGCGTTGAACAAAGCTGATGATTCTTTTTTTTTCATGGTAGTTGTTGAGCTTCCCACGATGAATCAAGTGTATCCCAGTTTCAAGCCCCCATCGGCCTTTTTATATATTGACCCTTCCAACGCCGTTGTTTTTCTTCATTTTTGTAACCTTTTTGATGCCCTGTTCCTTGTCGCTCGTGTGTAGTAGTACAATGTTAGACCAGAAATGTTCTTAGTATACTCCGTACTGCTTTGCATTCCAATCAGCCTCGCGTGGCTGGTCCTTCATCTTCGTCGTAGTTCTATGCCTTGCTGTGAAGTCGCGATACTGTTGCCGGGAGCATTCTTCGGCTGAAATGAAAAGGAGACACTTTTCTTCATGTATCAACGACGATATATTAGGTTTTTTTAAGAGGTTGCAAATTTAGCGGCTCTCTTCTCCGCCTTGGCCCTCTCAGAAGCGTCGTCCAGAGTGCCACTCCCACGCTCCTTGTTGCTCTCGTTACTGTTACCGCCAGTTCTGGGACCACGGCCGTGACGGCCTTCGGTCCAGACTTTGGCGCTTGCCAGGCGCGTTCCATCACCTTCAATGCCGCGGCCACGCCCACGCTTCAATGGTCGTTCTGGGAGCGCAGAGTCTAGACCAGAAGCGATCTCTTTCTGATCAAGGCCGAATCGCTTGGCTCGGTCAGCGCGCTGCCTCGCCTCGACATCCTCTTCGATGCCGAATCGCTTGGCGCGCTCAGCACGCTTTTTGGCCTCTTCTTCAGCGGCAGTAGCTGCCAGGCCCATTGCGAACGATGGCGCCGGCGCGGCTGGCTCGATAGTCTCTGCTGCTGAGCCGTCTCCTCCAGCAGGAACGGCGGCCTCTTCTGACGCGGAAGCCTCCTCTGGCTTTGATTCGGTGACGGCGAGTGCATCTTCCTCAACGGTAGGCTTGGATACGGGAGCTTCATCGTCACTGTAGGTAATCTCTTTGGCATCTGCAGCATCGCATCAGACACTTGTTTCCGGGGCTGTCGCGAGAAGACGAAATTCGTCCATGCCCGTGTGCGCGGGAAGAAGGCGTTTCTGGGCAAGTCGCTGCACTCACCTGGCTTGTCATCGGCCGAATCTGGTGCATTCTTCTCGTCATCCTCCTGCAGTCGTGCAATCAGAGCTTGCTTGTTTCCAGTCTGGAGCAGCTTGCGTTGCCCCAGCATGGTTTTCAGCTCAGGGACCTTGAGGGCGTTATAGTCTGTCATTCTGAGCGAAATTGTATTTTCTGAATATTTCCCAAATGGTCTCGTAAGCGATGCGCAGTACTAGGAGGATTGTCGCGATGGCAATGTCTTGCTCGACGGGGTGGTCTGGCAAGGGCGGAGGCGCAGACGATGCGGCCGTGTTCGCAGCGATCGGTCGTGGTCGAACAGCAGAGGGCGATGCAGTTTTCAATCTGTCTTCTCACCGCTCAAAGTTATCTGGGTACGGGACGGAGTTCGAGGCAGGGTCCAAGGATGGATGTGGGTAATATGCTGTTGCGCGGGATCAGATGTCGGAGAGGAAGCTTGCTCCAGGTTTCCAGCGCGCGTTCCTGGGCGCTGCGTGGCGGGATTGGCTAGATCGAGCTGTTAGTAATCCGCGCTAGTCCCAGTCGGGTGGGCTCTGTAAGCTGAGAAGATCGGCGTACCTTACAGGAAGGAACACACACAAACATTTATTAGAACCAAGTTGACGTCTACAAAGATTATCCGCGGACCATTGTCAGTCTGGAAAGCGAAAATGGATATCTCATATCATATAGAAACATGATTGACTACTACTTGCTGAAAAAGAGCTCATGCACTACTACACTGTTCACAACACACCACACCACAACCACCTTCTTCCCCGTGCTGAATGAAGCTAAACTAGTTGGAGCCGGAATCTGTCGAAAAGGACATTTCCAAGTTGCTCAATATGTCAACGATCCCCTCGGCCTGCTTTTTGGCAATGTTCTGACCTTCCGACGGGATTTTACCCAACATTGTCGTGATGAGCGACTGAGTAGCCTCCTTGATGTGACAGACTTGCTGACGAATAATCTCCGTGTTGCCCTGACCGTCGATCAGCGGCTTCACCCCCATGAGTCGATCAGCGAGCGCCTGCGAATGCCGTCTGAGCTCCGAAACAGGCTTGAGCAGCCGGATTGACGAGCCGAGCTTCAGCCTCGCCAAAGAGGAGATGGTGTGTGTCCCAGAAGAAATGGTGGAGATGATCAATCGCGATGCCTCGATCATGGGGTCGAGCGCAGGCCCGTTTTCTCTGATGACGGTGTCGAGGTTGTCGAGGTCGTCTTGGACCAGGAGGAGGACATTGATGATGGCGTCTAGCTCGGGCGAGGCGCCGGAGAAGACGCCGAGGATCGAGGAAGGACTGAACTTCATGATTTGATGGGTTCACGAAACTGAGAAATTGGGGCTGTTTTTGGTGGTTGTGGTTGTGTATTGGGGGTTGGTTGGAATATCAGCAGATTGAGAAACTGGCTGCGGTGATTATTTGAATGTTTACATGATGCGAGACGTGTCCTCCTGAGGACCACGTCGCTTGCAACATCGTCTGTTGCGCAGTGTACAACTTACAAACGGTGTCACACACAACCTTGCTTATCATGGCACGCACATGCGTATCCTCGGCAGGGCAAGGCAAAGCAGTGAAGAAGGAAAAAGAGAGACAGAAGTTGCGTACGCATTACGCATCCACGAAATCACTCCATTAGTGCTCAAAGGCTTGCGTGTCCAGGACCCTTGCGCTTGAATTCGCGTGCTTGATTACGACGAAGGCTACGGCAGATGGGACATCATGTTCATGTTGATCGCACGACTTGACTGATGATGCACATGTTATTTAGTCAAACACACATGAATGCCGCGTCCAGGGTCCAGGGTTATTAGTTGGTTCCGAGCTCGATCGATTGGGTCGCCAGGCCAGGGTGACTCATGAACACAACGCAAATAGCATATCAACCGAGGAGAACAGACAATCATCAACGCGCGTCCCGTCCCGGCGATGCCACTGGGACGGATTGATGATGATGTGTTTGTTGCGCAGAGGAGGCGAATCGCCCGTCGTTGGCTGAGCGGTTCATGACTGGCGTAGGACCAGTGATGGTTGAGAGCGAATCGCCATTTTGAACAACGAATCTCGTCATGACCTACGGATTACATCCCCATGCCAATTCTTCTTTTCTCAGTTCGGAATGACTTTCCCTGCCCGCCCATGTTGGATAGGGCTATCGGTCCCAGTTGATGATGAAGTGGAGGTGCCCGCCTTGCCGCCCGCCTTACATACATGAACGGAGGGAAAAAAAGAAAAAGGTTTTGTGGAGAACGTGTCGTTAATGTACATTCGCAACAACAATCATCTTGCTCTACGGACTACGGACTACGGACTACGGAGTAGCTGGTTGATGCTTCTGCCCCGGCGCGGCTCGAATAACAAGCAGACAATAATAATCGCATACGGATTACGCCGGAACGACTATTCGAGCTACCCTCGTCATGCCATAGCTGCTTTCCAACGACGCTAAGACCCCCAACCCTCACCTCTCATCATTAGTCCCTTTCCGAACGTCCACGCCCTCCAGACCGCAGGCCTGTTTCCGACCAAAGCGCGGCCGCTGACACCCGATGGTGTCCGTGCTTCATATTTCCATCGTCATCGTCATGATGATGACAAGAAGGATTGTGCGTGTCCCATGCCGATGTATTCGCGATGCGCTTGTCCTCCGTGCGCCGCTCTCCTCATGTTGCTTGGCCCGCATAGCTGATCCCGGCTGCTGTTTCTACTTCTAGGTTCGCACTCTCACTCAGCTGGGAGTAGCGCTGGCGTTCATCTTCGTCGTCATCTTCTTCCTCGACCGAAATTACAGAGTTCTCCCTAATGTCATACACGGATACATGCCCATGCACCACCCTGGGCTCGTCATCACCGATATAGACATTGTTACCTGCTGGAAGCGCAATCCCTTCTCATCATGCGAGCCCGACTCTACCATCTGGCATCGGGTCGACAGGAGCTGTACCTCGGACGATCATGGACCTCCAAGGCATACCTCTACATCAGTCGCAAACACGAGGAGGATCTGACAGCCGACGACAAGGTGGTCATGGACGTGTCCGTGGGGAGACTCAACCCAGCAGAAGCGCAGGAGGGCAAGGCACCCAAGCCAGGTGAACAATGGGAACGTCGCTCGTGTGGTCTATGGATCAAGCGATCTGGCAACAGAAAGTCCAGCGACTCTAACGACGCCGTCACGGACGTTGACGTGCTTTTCGGGGACGATGCCGTGGAAGCCCGCGACGGCTGGGCAATCACTGGAACGCAGCTGCTCATGGATCCGGGTGGTCCGTTGAGTGTCCACCTCAGCATCCATCGCGGCGTACCAAAGGAGCACAAGAAGCCGAAGCCTAGAATCGCGGATAACGGCCGCTTCAAGATTATGCAGATCGGAGACCTGCATCTCAGTAATGGCGTGGGAGAGTGCCGCGAGCCCGTTCCAGATGGGTATGCCGGAGGCAAATGTGAGGCGGATCCCCGGACCCTAGATTTCGTCGCCAAGATGCTGGACGAGGAGAAGCCGGATTTTGTCGTGCTCAGTGGTGACCAAGTCAATGGAGAAACCGCGCCTGATGCGCCAACGGTAAACTTCTCCCCAAACGCGAGTCTTTTGAAACCTACTTTCTCTTCTCCCTCGTTCTCTGGCTTTTTGCTTCTCGACTCCCCGTCACATCCATCGCCTATATACCGGTGTCAAATCATCATGACTATTTGCAATCGACAAAACTAACCACACGGTTGGAAACTTCAAATAAATAGGCCATCTTGAAAATCGCCTCCCTCCTCAGCAAGCGCAAGATTCCCTACGCCGGCATATTCGGCAACCACGACGATGAGTCCACAATGTCGCGCGCGCGACAAATGGCCCTGTACGAAATCCTCCCTACTCTCTCTCCAGAGCCGGCCCCGCCGACATTGCCGGCGTGGGCAACTACTACGTCGAGATCCTCGCCCGCGGCGGCTCCGACCACTCCGCCCTCACCCTCTACTTCCTCGACACGCACGCGTATTCCCCAACGAGCGCAAGTACCCCGGCTACGACTGGATCAAGCAGAGCCAGATCGACTGGTTCAAGAAAACAGCCGTCGGCCTCAAGCACGCCCATTCGCAATACAGCCATCGCCACATGGACATGGCCTTTATCCACATCCTCTCACCGAATACGCCAGTCCCCAATTACCCCGTGTAGGCGATTGGAAAGAGGGCGTCACGGCACCCGTCTACAACTCCGGTTTCAGAGATGCCCTCGTCGAGCAGGGCGTCGTCATGGTTAGCGCAGGACAGTACGTATTCCAACAAAATTCTTTGCTCCCTGGACCTTGACCCACTGAACGTCCCTATACTTACCTCAATCCCAACCAACCAGCGACCACTGCAACGACTACTGCCTCTTGTCCCTCCGAAACGTGACCCAGCCGACATCTCAGGAACAACCCCTCCCGACCAACAACCCCCCGCAGGTCCAGGAGCCCGCTCTATGGATGTGCTACGCCGGCGGCGTCGGCTTCGGCGGCTACGGCGGCTACGGAGGGTTCATCCGGCGTCTGCGCGTCTTCGAAGTCGACACCAACGAGGCCCGCATCCTAACATGGAAGCGCGTCGAGCACGGCAAAACTGGTGATCGAATCGACCAGCAGATCATTGTCGACGGCGGCAGACCCGTCCCACCGCCGCCTCCACCACCACCTGCTCCGACTGAAAAGCCGACTGAGCCGCCACCGGCAAAACACGATGTCGTGTGAGGAGGGGCTTGGCAGGTCCGAAGAGCACAAATATCTTGATTTATTAAGAACACGTGAGTTTAAAAATTCTCTTATTACAGCGCAACCTGATTGTTTTAGGGAAAAAAAAAAAAGAAGGCAGTTGATGCCAGTAGGAAGGCAAAAGTACTGGAAAATCTAGGGCATGCATTTGTGTTTCTTTTTTTTTTTTTTGCATTTGGCGTCACGACGTGCGGACATTTGGTAACCGGTACTTGACATTCCTGGACTAAAGGGAGTTGGCAGGCTCCATGTGTGGAAAGTGAACCGAAACAGGAAGAGGGGGACGTTGTATATCAACATCGGGGTTTTGAAAAAAAAAAACCGTCGTTTGTCATGATGAATGACAGGATGCATTCCTTGGAAATACATAATTTCATACATGGCGCTATTTAAACCCGTTCATTTTTTTCTGCCCGTCGTTTCTCATCACATGAAATATTGTGCGTGTGACATAATTTTGACATATCTGGCATGTTCGTTTGCGAATGAGAAAAGGAATAAAGACGAAAATAAAAACGAGAGTATCCGTAACAATTCGTAAAAGTCATGACGGCGACCGAGCCCCAAACATCATGGGTGCGTCAAGGCTCGATATCAAATAGTACCCCGTCTCCGCCCTCTCTCAGCATGGCCATGAGCAAATCGACTTTCTCGCCCCGTCGGCTCTCAAAGAACTTTTCATTCTCGTACATCTCGGCCAGTTTTGAACCCGTCGATACAACGTCTTGGTCGGGATAAAGACTCTTGGCTGATTTCTTAATGGTGAGTATATCAAGATATAACCGCTCTGCTTCCTCAAACAGCCGCTGGCTGGTGGCTCCTCGTAAGACCACATCTTCCTTGCGCCTCTGAGGTTTTGGTCTGCTGTACTGGGAGGATGAGCGAGATGAAGTAGGTCTCGTGGTTGGATTATCGGCCAGGGAATGCGCATGCCGCCGAGTAGACAGGGCCATATTCTCCATTGTGGTCGTGTAGAGCGGATGGGCCTTTCCGAGGGTAGGAGCGATGATGTTCAGCGCGTGTTGGTATTTCAATTTAGAGTCAATGTAGCGACTGCGCAAGTCGTCGATGACGGCGAGATTCTGAATTGCGTAGGCCGTCTGCGGGTGATCAGCCCCGAGAGCTCGCGTCCGAATATCCACAGACTGTTTGTACAGGGTCTCTGCTTCATCAATGGCAAAGCTTTCCTTGCAAATGTTTGCTAAATCGTCAAGAACCTCAAGGGTCATGCGGTCATTTTGGCCGTACATATTCTGATATGATAGGTAGACTCGTCTATACAAGGCCTGTGCCTCTTCTAATTTGCCCAGTCGTTCGAGTGTGGATGCTAGCTGCTGTACCGTGCCAACAGTGGCCAAGTCTGTTGGTCCTAGGGCCGCCTCTTGCTCGAGTTCTAGCGTCTCGTATTGATCTCCTGCGTTGGCAAGTTCCCCTTGAGCAGCTGTAGCCGAGGCCCTGGCCAAAGCAACCCGAAACCCAATAGCTTGGTCGATGGAGTCGATGTTGAGGTCTGCTAAGATTTCACAGCTCCTGTTAAACTTCCCCAACCTCTGCAGCAGTGACGACAGAGATAACGTTGCCTCGGCGCGCGCTTTAATATCCATTTCCTTCGACCCTCGGCGCAGAGACAGCTCAAAGCATCCAATGGCTTGGTCCAGTGCGCCTTGCGTCATGCAAACTTGCCCTAAGACATGCCATGCAATGTCGCCATCGTCTGGCATTTCTTCTAGAACGCCAGACCAATCGTCAAAACAAGTCTTGGCATGGGGTCCCATAATTCTGCCAAAATCGTGAATCTCCTGAAAGGTGGATGATTGGGCTTCCTTCAGCTTGATTCCATCCACGCAAACGTTGCACGCCATCCAAGCATGATTCACCTTCTCATCGTCCGTGAGCATTGACCGAACGTGGTCACGAGCTTCTGCGTCGACAACAAAGTAGTCTAAAGAGGTTGATGTCTGAGACGAAGGCAAAGAAGACGGCGAGGAAGGAAAAGGGTCGACGAGGACGTATCCGAGGGAGTGGCCGGTGTTTGGATAAAATTCTCATCGAGAAGGTACTGCAGTACGTCATCTAGGTGCTCAGACTCCTGACAGACTAGATGTGTATCAGAAAAAGTGATTCTCCATCATTTGAGTCTCGACCTTAGACTTACCTCTGATCTCCTCGAGAATAGCCCTGAATCGTTCTGGAGCGTGTTTCGGTTGGGAGACGGTTCCAAATAGAGCAACCGGTATGGCTGAGGCGGACAGCATAGAGCTAATCTGCAAAACAGTTTTGGTCACAGGAGACTGATGAAGTGTTGACCCTAATAGTGTCAAAGGAGTTTTTGACTCAATGATGGTGTGATATTTTGAAACGCTTAGCCCCTTGGCTCTGATCGTTGCAGCCGCTATGGCTATGTTATGTGGATGGTAGGCAAGTTGCTGCACGAGTCTTGATGCTGCGATCGCTGTCATTTTGGTTAATTCTGATTATGAAACGACAACTGTTATGTTGATTCTCTCACCTTGAGTCGGATCCTGTACTGCATCATCTCCCACAATCAATTCTAGTAAACTGATAGCTTCCACCTTGTTCATGGCATCAACTCGTAACGTAGTCCCCAAGAGCAACAGTTGCTATCTTGAGAAGTTAAGATGACTTTGCCGGACAAGGTGAGTGGAATAAAGTCAAAGATATCATACGAGGGCTCGACGTTGTCAAACACAAGCAGCCAACCAACATTATCTGGACGTAGTAGCCAGTCCTTGACGGCGCGCACCACTGATCTGATACGCGACGTGTCAAGCTGAAGAACACTCTTTACCTTGAGCATGTCCTCGACGCCCGTGAGTCCCAAGTCGTTTTCTACTTCAGTTCGCGGTGTTTCTTTGGCGTAGTGTTCGACAATAGTATTGGCAAGCTCCAGATAGCTAGCAATGACGGTCTGCCAACTCTCAGCTCGAATCCAGAAGACGAAGGACAGATTTTCACGATTCCTTTCCACATAGTGTCGTGCGAGAGTAGACTTGCCAGTGCCTGGCAAGCCCCATATGCTGACGATGCCCAACTTCACAATTAAGGGTCTACATCACTGGTGAGCATGTGTTCTAGTCGATCGATAAGATCTTGCCGAGGGACGATGGGAGTTGACTCGTTGGGTAGTCGGTACGGAATTGAGTAACCTTGCGAAAGGTACTCGAGAAGATGCACTTGAGGTACAGTATTAACAAAGCCGCTTCCATGCGTGATATTAAGTTGGGATACACGAAAGGAACTCACCTGCTGCAAAGTCAAAAGCCTTCCTTTTCGTATCAGCCAAGCCTGAAGCCGTGCTTGTGTCCACCATTTCGCGAAATTTTCCAATAAAAGTCTGGTAATTTGCGTCGCGACCATTGAATCTGATAAGTTCTGAATGAGAGGCTTGCAGCCCGATTTGAACACCATCTGAGCCAGTCATAGAATACCTCCGCTCCACTACATATCCCTCGCGTGTCTGCTTCGTCTCATAGAATGAGAGTCTGGGCAGGTTGGCAGTGATAGCTTTAAATGCATCCATTTGATGCTCGAGCCACTCCATGTCGCTAGCATGGGGTTCCTGCGATGCTAAAGACTTCGCGGCTCGTGATTGACCGTTGTCCGCAAGCCCAGATGTTGTTCTTCGTATTACGTGAGCCAGCGGCGAAGGCGAAGACAGGCGACCGGGCGACGGTGTACCGAAGAAGGCGACCCCAGAGGTGGACAATTCAATGTCTTTCAGCTCCGAATCAGCAGCCTCGCTAGAAATAATCAGCGCACGCTTTACGATCCATCCACCAAGGCTATGTGCAATGAAGAAAAGTGGACGGTGATTGGTATGGTCTCGCTGTCTTTGGGCAGCAAGCGCCTTGGCGAGGTCAATCGCTCGACCATACACAATATTGCGCACGATGTACCGATAGCTGACGCCGTCAGAGATGTAGCCATATGTCATGATGCGAGCGTTGGGGATGTCGGCGCCCAACAACTCGTCGAGCCATGACTTGGACTTGCCTCCTTTGGGATCCCCATTAATCCATGAGCGGAAACCTTGGCCGCCAAGGCCATGTACTGCAACGATACTTTCATGACATCAGAACCAGCTTCAATGAAGATTATGAGAATGACAGGGTTTCGTATCAACGACTTACTCTATGTCTGCATTTTCTGGATCGTGAACCACTCGTAGTCCACTGATTTCGGCATTCTTGTGTCTCGAGACAGCTCCTCGCACGCGATGGAGTAATCCTCGAAGGGGCTCCAGCGTATCCGCCATCCAAACCCTGCCTCTTTTCCCTCGGAACGACTTTGATTATTTCAGAACTTTGTGAAAGACCCAATTGTGATTTCGATAAATGCGCAAAAAGAAAAAAAAAGAAAAAAGCGACTTCAAAACGTAGCGTAGGTCGACAAATGACAAGAAGAAAAGCGGTGTTTTCGATAGGGCAAGAAGCATGGGCAGAGAAGGAAGGTGTGCACTGTGGAGCATTGAAGGGCTTAAGACAGACAAGGCGACGGCCCAGATGCGCGCACTTGGGCTGGTGTATATAATGTAGCGCTCAACTTTCAAAAGTCCACGGGGTGGCGCCCACGCGAGGCTTATGAACAAGAAACAATTTTCTTTGAAATATTTCTTGCGGGATAGTATGATGGGTCACGTCCCTCAGTGCAAGGCTGGGCCGAGAACAGACCCCATTGAACAGCAGTTTGTGTCAAATGGTCTGTCTGTCTGTCTTTGTGGTTCGTCTCGCCGCCATAAAAGGCTAGTTTCATAGGATCAAAGAATAACGGCGCGTTTATGCAGTATCCCCTCTGGCGTTACGAGCATCCCTCTGTGGCTTGCATGTGTGAGCGCCTGATGTCAGACTCCGCTGCAGATTAGTAAGGTAATTATTCAAGCCCTTACTAGAAAGGGAGGTGCGGCCACGCGCCTGCCCTCTCTATGGCCCACCATAAAGTGGCTTTTCGCTACCAAGCAGAATTTGCTTTTTCTAGCTTCTTATAACATTAGGAATTTAATTAAATTAGTTATAGTTTTCTTTTTCTCTCTTAGCTTTATTTAAATCGTGTTTTTAGTGACTACACTAGGAGTTAGGAAAAGAGAGCTTTCTAAAGTATCCCTAGAGGTTTAATTATTCCTTTTTCTTCTATTTTAAGTTAAGGTAGTATTATAAAATTACCTAATCCCTATTACCCTTCTAAATCCTATATTTCTCTATTATTACCCTAGAGTTATTAGTTAAGAATAATCCCTATAGAATCTATAGATAGTAAAGGAGTATTTACCTAGGTTTAAGTTATTATAAGTATTATTATTATCTAAGAGCGTTCTATTAAGAGATAACTAATTCCCTTATAGTAAAATAGAGAATAAGGTAGTACTTTAACTTACTAACTATTTTAAGAAACTAAATTCTTTAGTAGTACCTAAGATACCTTTATTTAACTAGTTAATAATATTAGCCTATAAACTTCCTTCCTTAAGAGATATTAGGACTTTTAATAGGACTATATTTACTAGTTATTAGTTAAGTTAATTATAATAGGTATTTAAGACTATTAATAATAGTTAAGATATTAATCTAAGTACCTTTATCTAGGTTATTAATATAGCCTTAGATAGTAGTGCTACTACCTTTATTAATAGTTTAGAATAACTAAGAATAGTGGTTTCTAGAGCTAAGTAAAGCTTAGTAACTAATAATAATCTAATTATTCTTTAGTATTTATTATAGGAATAGTATTCTCCTAATATTATTAATAAAGAAGTTAAGGCTAGCACTAATATTAAGATATATTAGAGTAAGGGTAAGGCCCTTACTATATATTACTTATAAGTACTAAATATACTCTATTAGGCTAGAGGTAGAGATAAGCTAGTTACTTCTAATAATTTACTTACCTTAATTAAAAGCTATACCCTTAGAGATTTTATTTAATATTTTATTTAGGGTTTATATAATAAGTCTTTAATATAAGAGGCTATTAGTTAGAATATCTTAGCTACTAATAGTCTTAAGGGAGCTAGAGAACTAATTAAATAAGCTACTATAATTTTAGAGGTAAAAGTAAATTTAGTAAAGTTAACTACCTAAGATATAAAGATCTTACTAATAGAAGAGTTTATTAAATACTAGAGTAAATACTTTACTAATAAAGTATTATCTTAAGTATATAAGTTATCTCTAGGGTTTATAGAAGTCTTAGGAGAATAAAAAGATAATCTATACTTATTAATACCTTAATTACTTAACTCTAACTATCTATATTATACCTTAGACTCTTAGAAGGTTAGGGTTACCCTAACCCTTAATAGTTTAATAGGTATTAACCTATACCTCTAATTAGCTAGAATCCTACTCTAATTACTTACTAATAGCTATAGACTTAGGTATAGAATAAAGCTAATATTAATATAGGAAATAGAATACTTATTAATTAGTAAAATACTAACTATTCTAGCCTAGCCTATAGAGGAAATAGTATTTCTCTATATTAGAATAATGCTACTAATTTATATTAATTAATATAGAATATACTAATAGTATTAGGTTCTAGTTTATAGGGATATACTTTAGAATTAAGACTTATATATAAATTAAGAAACTAGTATATTAATAGCACTATACTATTACCTTATAGAGGTACTTATTTTAAGTATAGTATTACTAGGCACTACACTACTAACTATATAGTAACTAAAGATACTTTACTTTAGTAATAGGAGTCTTTATAGTTAAAGTTAATAACTCTTCCCCCTTAGAATAATAACTCTTAAATCCCTAGGTAAGCTTATACTTAGTTTACTTAAATATATTTAACTAGGGATAAGTATAATAATATTACTAAACCCTAAGTTATTAAAGAGATATTACCTAATACTATAGTTAGAGTTTATTATATCTTAATTAAACCTAGGTCTATAGTAAACCCTATAACCCTATCTAGAGATTATTAACTTATTTAACTTAGGAAGGCTTTATTATTTACCTCTTAGTAATTAGTAACTATAGCTAACTTATAGAAGCTAGGAGCTAGGAAAGCTAATATAAAGGTATAAGTTAAAGATATTACTAATAAGGAGGCACTACTAAAGCCTCTTCTAAGGAGCCTTAAATAAGCTAATATAAAAACACTAGAGTCTATTACTTAGGGTGCTCTCTAGGTTATAATATTAATCTTAGAGGCTAAGCTACCCTTAAAGAAATATAAGGGTATAGTAATTAGTAGTATATTAAATAATAATAAGACTCTATAGCCTAAAGCTATACTATTAGTAAGGGAGAAGGTTATTAAGTAAAATATATAAGCTTTAAGTAAGATTTAGGGATATAAGGGTCTTAGCCTATTAACTAGAAAGCTTTAGTAAGTTATATTTTAGTCCCTATCTTATTAATAGATTTATAGTAAATTAGTCTAGAGATATCTAAGTAATTTTAGAAACTATTATTAAGGGTAACTACTTCTAAGAAGTAACTAAAGAAAAGGTATTATTCTTACTTAAGGTAAGTTCTATTTAAACTACTTCTAGTAAACCTAAAAGAGCCTAATACCTAATAACTTTAACACTAAACTACTCTAGGAGTATTAATTAGGTACTAAGCTATTTAGAATTACTATTTAGGCTTATATAGGATTTTAAAAGGAATAAGTATTTAATCTTAAACCTAGATAAGCTATTACTAACTAAGGAGCTAAGATTAATATTATATCTTATACCTTTATACTAGAAGAGAATATACTAGTATATAATTTAGGATCTATTAGCTTTTAAGGATTATAGATAATTAACGCTAATAGATAAGAGAATATAGTTACTTACTTTATCTTAATAAAGGTAGTTTATTATAGAGTTATATAGTTAGTTTAGGCTATTATTACACTAGACTATTAACCTAAGAATTAAACTATCTTAATTTTAGGATTACTATAGCTTTATAATATAGGTATAAAGTTTAATATTAGAAGATTAAAGCTTATAATTAGAGTTAAAGATTATAGAGATAAGGTTATTTCTATTAAAGGTCTAGAGATAGCCTTATCTAATAAATAGAAAGTTATGCTCTATCTAGCTAAGCTAGAGATCTTAAAGAAGTATATTAGCTAGGATAATATAAATATATTACTAGATAATGCCTTATCTAACTCTAATAATAATTCTAATAATTTAGAAAACTAAGTTCCTTATAGTAACCTAGTTAAGTTAAAAACTAAATCTAATAGCCTAGAATAAATATCTAAGTAAAAGTCTTTAGGAGTTTCTATTTATTTATTTTTAGGCTAAACCTATAGTATAGTTCTTAGGATATATGCCTTAAATTACCTACCCTATATTAGTATAAGAGAAATATTAGCTTATAAATTAACTTAGTCTCTATATATACTTATTAGAGGTAAATATACTTAGAGGAGAGAAATATATTATAAACTTAAAGGATAATAACTATAAAGATATAGTTCTATAGATAAAAGATAATTAGCCTAGACTAATTACTTAAGAACCCTTATTATTCCTATTTCTAACTAATTAGAGAGTCTAGTAAAGAGAAACTAATTAGAAGGTTTTAATAGAAGTTATATTAGCTTAGTTTAAAGGTTATAGGGTAACCTTAGGCCCTCTAGTTCCTAAGTTAATAGTAGAAGAAATTATATAAATATTTTATACTTATAGAGATTTAAATTCCTTATCTATTACTAATATTCCTACTATAGACCTCTATATATATATACCTTAACTAAAGAAGAATGTAAAGCCTTAGGTATATTCTCCTAAGAGAAGGTAGTCTAAGCCTTAGAAGTATTAGTTAAATTAGTTAGTAATTAAGGGAGTTAAATCTAGGATATATAAATATATAATAGCTATAAATAGGAAGATATTAGACTAGTATATAAAGCCTATACTAGTGCTAAAAGATAAGTCTAACCTATAGGCTAAGTATTAACTTATATTTAACTACTCCTAAGTTAAAGAAAATATACCTAGTAGTTAGTTACCTTTATTAGCTAAAGTTTATAATTAAATCTTAGACCCTTAAATTAATTCTTATAGTATATTTAATCTTAAATATACTTACTAATTAATACCTATAGCTACTAAGTTAAGATATATTTTGCTTTTAATATACCTAGATTTAGTTAGCTATAACTAACCTATATACCTTAAGGGTCTTAGTTAGTAGGATTTATAATAACTAAAGTATTAAGGGTTACTCTAGGTTTAATCCCCTTACCTTATCTAGAGCTATCTCTTTTACTCCTTAAATACCTAGTAATCTAAGTGCTTTAATAAGCTATATAAATAATATATTTTATAAATATACCTCTTTTATTAAATAGTAGTCTTATATTAAAGATTACTTATTACTAAGACTACTATAGACTCTCTTAAAGTTAAGTTTTAGGAAGGTATCCCTAGGTATTTTGTTAAGCGGAAAACAACACCCCAAAGACACAATGCTAGCCCACGGTTGTAAGTAGCTCTGTAGCCTACACGTAATAGGAAGGGTTAATTAACTTAACGATATTAATCATAATAATAGCTAGAGATATCTTATTATATAGAGATACTCTAGATTAAATAGTCTATTAGATTAGAAGTGCTATCTTAATTAAATAAGAGGAAATAATCTTAGTTTATCTTATTATAAGCTTAGGTATTTTCTTAATAAAACTTAGTAAAACTTAAGGGTTAATTTAAGAATCTTATAGTATATAAATACTATAAAAAGAATCTAGCTATAGGTAGTCTCTTTATAAATTAAATAGTCCCCTTACTTAGATAACTAATATTATTATCCCTTATTATATTATCTATCTTAATAATCCCTAGTGCTTAATATTATAATTATATATTTCTAGGTATATATCTTATAGTATATAATACCTCCTTAGGTATATACTAGTTATCCCTAACTAAGTATATATACTAATAACTAAAGTGCCCTATAAGTATAGTTAGTAACTAATGCCTTATACTAAAAAGAGGGGTATTATTTAATCTAGTATACTTAAATTTAATCTAATTAATCTTATATAATAGGACTCCCTAAAGTAAAGGGAAGTATTAAAGTAAAAGAGGTAAAAAGGAAAATTTATAATAATAATAAGAGTAATAAAGGAAAGGAAAGGAAGAGCTAAATAGGAAAGAAAAGGTAAGAGAGAAAAAAATATATATATATATATATAACACCTCCTAGCTAAAGACCTAAGTTTTTATCTCCTAAGAGAGCTTTAGTGTTTTTAGTGTTTATAAATATATAGTAAGTAATATTAGTAAGGGAGTGTAGACTATAGGTTACTTAGCTTCTTACTAAGTTACTCTTTTTTATAGTTCTTATACTAATTAATTAATCCTTAAGCATGCTTTTTTTCTTACTAGTAAGCTTTAATAATCTTAGCCTATATTCTATAAGGCACTAAACTAGGTAGTACTATAGATATATATATAGATAATATTAGTAAGTATATAATAGTTTTCCTTTATACTACTCTCTATACTCTAAGGAATAGAAGGAGATTAATTATTATAGCTTAACTTATATCTCTAAGAGAATATTAAATTATTCTTTCTTTTACTTATCTAAGTAAGGTCTTATAGTTATATACTTACTCCTATCTAATAACTCTATAGATCCTTAGTAACCTTAGCTAATCCCTAATATTTATCTAAAAAGTATATTTATTACTACTTACTATATTTAAAAAGCCTTCCCTATAGTAATAGGTATTTAATTCTCCTTACTATATTAGAGTGCTTTAAGCTTTATAGCTAAAGATAGTAGTATTAACTTATATCTAGTAATAGATAATAATATAGTTAAAGATATAAGTAATATTTAATAACTTTTTCTTTTACTTAATCTCTATTTTTCTATATTAATTAGAGGTAGATTATCTTAGACTTCTTACTATATTTATCTTTCTTAATCTTATAGTATTTCTTATATACTAATATTAAAAACCTTAGGGTTATTAGTAAAAATATAGGCTATAGGCTACTAAAAGTTCTAAATATAGAGATTATTATTTTATACTATATTATTATACTATTTAATTAGGTAATTCTTATTAGTAATCTAAAGTTTCTAGGGTATAACTACTATACTAATAGGTAGCCCTTTACTAATTATTTAAGTTATAAAGCATAGTATTAAGCACTTTATTATATTTTATACTAGATATTAAAGATTAAAATCTTTCTAGTATACTAATTCCCTTAGTAACTAATCTCCTATTATAAGCTTATTTATAGCTATATCTTATAAAACCCTAATAGTTCTCTTAAGTGCTTTAATATAGCTATATTTTAGGTCTAGGATATTATTAGATATTATCTAATTCTTAAGATATAACTTAAACTACTAACTAATAATAGAATCCCTACTAAAAGTATATAATTATTTAAGCTTAATATTATACTTATTTAGTGTGTTCTAGTTCTTTATAATTAGATTAAGTGCTTAGTAACTAACCTAGTAGTGAATTATTTAGAGAAGAAACCCTAGGTATATATACCTATATTCCTAGTTTCCTTTTTACTCTATTACTAGGACTATAATTACCTTAAAATTATAGAGATAGTTTATAAGTTATATAATCTATTCTTACTTACCTATAAAGTCTATAAAATAAGTTATTTTTCCTTTATCTATACTATTAAAATAGTATAAGTATCCTTACTTTTTATTAAATATAAAAGTAGTTTAGTAATTTATAAAAAAGTAAATTCTATAATAAGGTATTAATTACTTATATCTAAGTAAAGGTTAATAGGGTTATATTTAATACTATACTTAATATTAATAAGCTAATAGGTAGTATAAAGCCTTCTAGCCTTTAGACTAATTAATTATTATAATATTTTTATATTAAAGTCTTCTATATTATTAACCTTAAATATTTATAGTAATATTACTACTATTACTTTAAGACTATACTTTATAATTTTCCTTATTACTATTAGCTTAAACTAATTAAGCTAGTCCTTACTTAGTATTTTATAAGCCTTTCTTAGGAATTTATAAATATCTAGTAAATAACTACACTATTATATAGTAGTTTATCCTAGTCTAATTAGTATTACTAGATTAAAATTATTACTATTTTAATAGACTTTAAACCTTAATAAAGGCTATAGCTAGTCTTTTTATAGGTAGAATAAAGGTAGCTACTATTTATAGAGATTAGCTAGATTAATCTTAATAGTATTTTCCTCTCCTTCTCTAAAAAGGAGTTTTCTATCCTATATATTAAAATATAAATATAATATATAGTAAGATATTTACTATAAAGAAAGTAGGTAATAGTATTACTATTAACTTTAGTATAATCTCCTTTATTTATAATAAACTCCTTATATTACTCTATTTTCTAGTTAAGATTAAATAGTATTTATTAATTTTAACTTAATATAGCTAGAGAGAGAGAAATAAAAGAAAAGTAATAAGGGATAGTAAGGTTAAAGGTTTTAAGAGTTAAGAAAATATATACTAGTATAAGAAGTAAGTTAGATTAAATAGTTCCTATAGTTCTAACCTCTATTTTTATACCTTTTCTAAATCTAAGGGTAGTTATTAGTAAGTAGTATTAGTTACCTTTACTTCTCTTTCTATTAGTAGCTAGTATTTATTATAAGGTAGCTATCTATAGGGATTAAGTAGCTCCTATAATTTAGACTTTTAGTATTATAAGTTACTTATAGGTAGCTATTTACTTATTAGTTATTAATGCCTATTATAGGTATTATCTTATAGCTTAAGACTTTTTAATTCTTTTCTATTACTTCTCTTTATATTCCTAGCCTTACTACTTCTTACTTTATCTTCTAATTAATTAATTATAGCTAAATTTCTTAATATAACTTATTAAAAACTTCCTAATATTATTACTATTATAAGGGTAAGTATCCTAAAGGTAAGCTCTTAGTAATAAAGACTATAGACTAGTTTAACTACACTAAGTTTTTCCTATCTTTCTTTAGTAAAGACTATATTAGTCTTATATAAATTATTTAATCTTATATTTAAGTTATTACTAATAGCTTTTATTTTATAGTATAAGTTCCTTTTTACCTTCTAGGTTTAAAGTAGGATTAATATTAGTAATAGTAATGTTTTACTATATATAGAGATTTCTCTTTATTCTTCTAAAAATCCCCTAAAGGAGTACCTCCTTATCTTATTAAGACTATAAAAGGGACTAAATTATTAAAGGAATTTATATAAAGCTATATTAAATTAGATAGTGCCTTAGCCCTTACTATTAAAAATAATTATTATTCTCTAGTTCTTATACTTACTAAGATAGCTTATTCTAATAGGTACTTTTATATACCCTATTATAATAGCCTAAATACTATTAAGCTTTACTAGTGTCTATATTTAGTAAATTAAATAGTATATTCTATACCTACTACTTAAACTTATATATATAGTATATTACCTTCTTTAATAAGTATATATGCTTTCTTTTTATAAATATATCTTACTTTCTAGGGTTAGTAATAGTATATATAGTAACTATATCTAGAATAAATCTTATATAGTAAGCTATAAATAGTATTTTACTTCTAGGTATTATACTAAATCTTTCTAAGAGTAAGCTCTTACTTCTTTCTTAGGAAAAGAGTAGTTTACTAAGGTAGTAAAAGCTCTTTACTTAACTTAAATACTATTAACCTTAAAAACTCTCCTTACTTAGTAATTAATATATTACTTTCTTTTCTAAATTATTTATAAATACTAGGGGGATAGAAAGGAAATAAAATAGGTTTATAATATAAGATTAGATTTATACCTTAATTACTTAATCTTTAGTAAGTAAAGAGAGAAAGAAAAAAAAAAAGAGAATAAAAGGAATATTCTTTAATCTATATATATATTAGTATATCTAAGAGTATACCTTATATTCCTATTTTTACTTAGCTATTAAGAGGGTAGTTATACCTTAATCCCTTAGTATAGACTTCTTTAAGGTAGAAATTTAATCTCTTCCTTAAGGCCTAAGTTTACTCCTTTATTATTAACTATTTAATCTAATATATTATACTAAGCTACTACTAGTATAATTATTAAGACTTCTTAGTTATAATTACTAACTTCTTCTCTTACTTAGCTTTATTATTAAGTATATAGCTATTTATCTATAGTTAAAGTTTACTAACCTTTTATATCTAGGATAAACTTCTTAATATAGTCCCTTAAGATTATCTTTATAAGGTAAACCCTATCTAGTATTTATAAATAGTAGGCCCTAGAGATTAGTGCTTACTTATAAATTTAGAAAGGCCTATTTTATCTTATTATAAGCTTCTTTATTATAGATATATTAATATTTTTCTAATATTATATACTAATATAAGGTCTTCTAGTTTTAATTAATCTTTCCTTAGAGAGATAGCCTAATTCTTATTAGTTTATTTAGTAAGTTATTTTCTAAAGTTAAATACCTTTTTTACTTTCCTAATATTCTCTACCTTTCTTTTAAGTATTTACACTTAAGCTTTAAATAGGTCCTAGCTAGTAGTAACTATATCTTAGTTAATTAGTCTCTAAGTTAGGAATTTAACTTCTAGTAGTAAGATTAGCTTCTATCTATAGATTAAGTAAAAGGTAGACTTCTTATATAATTTATAAATAGTAGTGTAGTCTATAAGAAGGGCTTTATTAAGGTACTTTACCTATTAACTATTTAATCCTTCTAATTTTACTAAGGTAAATATAAAAGACTAGTATCTAGCTTTAATAAGGGAGTTTACTTTTAGGTTATACCTAGATATTTAGATACCTATAATTCTAATATCTATAAGTACTTCTTTAAGATTTCCTTATATTTTAGGTTCTTTATTATAAACTATAAATTAGAAAAGACTAAACTTACTAATTAGAGATAAGAGAAACTTCCTAATTACTACTATAGTTATATTTCTAACTAGCGTAGCCTTTACCTAACCTATTAGATTATATCTTACTTCTAAGAGATACTTATATCTATAATTAATTAGAAAGTACTAAGTGTTAATATAAATCTTACTTATTAGATTCCCTAGTGTAACTAGTACTAATAGTTCTTAAGGTTACTAGGGCGTGAACTTCTAATATATCTTATAGTAAGTTAGTATCTCCTAAGTTATATTCTAGAGTTCTTTCTACTAATATTACTACTTTATTACTTAGAAAACCACCTTAATGCCTTTATAACTAAGCTTCTTATAAATTACTTTAACTATTATATATTATTACTTAGGTATATTAATAACTAATACTAGTCTTTTTATAATTTCTATTAGTCTTTTCTAAAGGTATTTATTTTCTAGAAAGAACTTTTTAGCCTTATTTTATAGCTTCCTATAGTCTCCTATACTAAGATTAATTAGTCTCTAGAGGATTAATAAGAAATTAATTACTTAGTGTATCTTAGCTAAGTAATCTTTCTTACTATCTTTTTTAATCTTAATACTATTTAGGTATAGATTAATAAAGGCTTTAATATCCCCTTAACCTCCTAATCTAATTAATTAGATAGTCTAGGACCCTTTCTAAATAAAGTATTTGTAATTTAGTTTTTCTTACTAGGAATATATTATATAAAAAAGTTAAAGAGTAGTATATAGCTAATCCACTATATAATAAGGGCTCTAAGTATATTATTAATAGCACTATTAAGCTAGTGTATAAGGACTTATAAATTTATCTCTAGTGTAAAAGGGACTCTATAGAGATAAATTTATAGCCTTTATAATATATAAATAACTACCTAGTATTCTTACTTAGTTATATTATACTTAGCTTTAGTAATAGTTTAAGTGTTACTTTTATATTAAATAGGGTAGTGTTTACTATTAACTATTTATAATAGTATAGCCCCTTATCTAAGTAAGCTTATATTAACTATAAGGATTATTTCCTAAAACCTAGTCCTAGATTAAGTAAAATAAGAATTAGGGCTATAGTTATTACCTTTTTAAGATATCTATAGCTTCTTACTATTCTAGCCCCTATACCTATTTTATTATCTTCCTAAGTAAAATTACTAGTGGTTTTACCTTTTATATATAGTATTTTACCTAGATATAGTAAACTCCTATTAGTCTAATAAAAGAGTATACCTTAGATAGGTCCTAGTAAACTATCTATTCTAGGATCTTTATTATCTTTACCTTAGTTAGTTTTTATCTATTTATTCTATATATAAACCCTATAATTTCTACTAACTTCTAGTAGAACTTTAATTTAGATACTAAGGCTATATAGCTAGAGAGTTTAATATTAACTAGAACTTTATTAATATTAATTAAATATTCTAGTATATATCTACACACTCTAGGCATAATTTCCTCCTTATTATATATTATAGTTAGACCTTTAACTATAATATTATCTAGAAAGGCATGTAAATTTTAGGGATTAAGTTAAATAGGATTTACCTAATAATTCTAATAAATTAAGCTACTAAATTAGTAGCTTCTTATAGTAGGTAGTAAAGTTATAAAAGCCTAATTATAGTAGAGATTATAGTTATATCCCTACTCCTTTCCGCTAGTTTTACTTAGTTATATTCTAATAGTAGATTAATAATAGATAAAATTTTATATATTATAAAGCTCTTACTAAATGCCTTTACTCCTTAGGGAATTAGCGTATTATATATTATTACTTTATTATATTTAGTAGCTAATAGAATTAGGCAAATCCCTCTATCCTTCTTTATAATAAGGAAATATAAATTCCTATAGGAGCTATAGCTTTCCTCTAGGTATCTATATTTTAGCTTTTCTTTAATAGATTAACTAGTCTTCCTTATAACCTAAGAAATATTAGGATAAAACTAGCTTACTATACCTTATACTTAATAACCTTTATAACCTATAGTAGTATAACTAGTAAGTTAACTTTTTACATTCTAATAATTCCTACGCTAGCGTTACTTCTTAGTTATAAAGGATTTCTTTAAAAATATTAACTTCTTCTTATATTAAATATTCTTATATCCCTTTAACTATCTAATCTAATTATTCCTAGGTTATTCTAAAACCTTAGGGTTTTACTAAACTACCTAGTAATATACTTACTATACTTTCTAGATATATTTAAATATAACTTTACTTCTTTCTATTTCTTTATTTTCTATTTTAGGTCTCCTTCTAGGGTTAACCTATTAAAAGGTATATTATTATATAGATAAATCTTATTAGCTTTATATTTATATATTATATTTATTATAAGATTAGGTAGTTTTAGTTACTATAGGGGTTAGAAATCCTTTATAATTACTTTAAGTTATTAGGAGTAGTTTATTATTATATCCTAAACCACTTCCTAAAGGATACCTATTCCTCTCTAGTTATAATAGGGACTAATTACTTATCCTTATTTAGTTTTACTTCTAATCCTTTATAAACTATTTAATTCTTCTTTTCCTTAACTATAGGATAGCTAAATATAATAATATTAATTATAGGCTACTAGGCTAGTTACTTACTAGTATATTACTACTAAATACTCCTTATAACTCTTAAGATAATAACTATATCCCTAAAGTAATACTAAGTAAAGAGCTTACTACTTCTTAAATAATTAAACTATATTTATAATAGTCTAAAGAATAGTATCCCTAGAATTAAGCTTATATTAACTAAATCTAGGCTAATATAGAAGTTAGTAGGTATCTAGATATTCCCTAGATAGAGCTTTATTTAGACCTCCCTAATTATCTTAATCCTATATAATAAAAATAATATAGTATTTATTATATCTATAGAATAGATTCTAAGGCCTAAGTGCCTAGTAATACTCTTAGTAATTATATTCCCTTAAGAACCTATATTAATAAGTCCTAGGAGAAGCTTCCTTTAGGGTTATCTAGATAAACCTATAAGTATAGTAAATCCTATAATTAATTAACTATAGCCTATAGTTTTATAATTATATTAAGTATAAAGTTTACTTTAAATAGCTTACTTTAAACTTATTAAGGCTTTTCTTATTAAGCTTAAGCCTCTAGTTATTCCTAGATCTATTCCTATAAGGTAGTGTTAATCTCTAGTAGTAAAGCTAAGGCTATCTTTAGCGGTTTCTTCTTAGCCTTTACCTTATTTCTTTTATTCTCTTAAAGGGCCTTTTTATTATTTAGATAATTAAATTAATCTAGTTCTTAGGATTAATTAGTCTTAAGCTTATCTTTACTCTAAATATCTTTAAAGGAGGTATAGGCCCTAGTATATCCCTATTATAATAATAGATATTCTCTATACTCTTTACTTATAGAAGGTATTTCTTACTAATTACCTCTACTAGTATTAGTATAATATAATAGATATCCCTAAAGGGTACCCTAAGCTTTTTCTAGAAGACCTTATTATATAGCTAGTCTAGAATTCTCTAGCTTACCTTACCTAATAGGTCTTTCTTTCCCTTTACTAAGGTATCTTTACCTTTTTAAGCTACTCTTAAACCTAATAATCCTATTTATTATCTTCTATAATTTCTTTAATATATACTTATTTTATTACCTTTTCCTAAGGGCTATAACCTTTATAATATAAGTATTTACCTCTTTATTCTCTATGCTTAATTTCTTAAATTTAATAGCTAAGACTACTTCTAATAGATTCTTTAAGATTAAGATTACTTAGTTTCCCTTTCTAGGTAGTATTTAGTAAGATTAAAGAAGCTTTCTATTTAATTAAAGATATTCTACTTCTTTAGTATTATATCCTAATCCTTTTCTCTATAGGGTCTATATTCCTTAATCTAAGGTATTATATAGGTAATTTTACTATCTAGGAAGTATTTAACCTAAAATATAGCTAGCTTTTATATATAGCTACTAATACTAAGGAATTTTAAAAGTAAGATAGGTAGTATTATCTAATACCTTATATTAACTCTAATTACTAAAATATAGATAGCTAGGTTATAGGTAGTAAATTTTAATATTTTATTAAATCCTAGTGTATTATACTTTATAGCTATATAAGAGTTAGTATTATAATAATAATATTAGTTTAACTATTAGCCCTTTCTAGCTATTATATTAATATTAAAGATATGCTTATTATCCTAATTAAATAACCTAATATTATTTAGCTAGTAATTATATTATTATAGATTAATATTATACTTTTACTTAAGCTACTTTATAATATTAATCTCCTTACTTACCTAAGCTATAACTATAATTTTTAACTTAGCTAATTATTTTATTAAATTATTTATTTAATCTTAGTATTTTACTAGTCTAAAAGTTCTATCTTTCTTTATTTTATTATAAGAAGTATTAGTTCCTCTTTTTATTTAGAAGACTTAGCTACTACTAAGTGGTTTCTCTAGTTAGCCTAGTAAACACTAAGTATAGCTTAATTAAGTAGTCTCTAGCTTCTTAGATTAGGTTTAGTATTATCTAGATAATACCCTCTTAAGTTAGAGATCTTAAGGTCCTTATTCTTAAGCTCTAGTTATATTTAAATATATATATTAAGTGCTACCTAAAGGGTTTTATACTATATAACTAGAACTTTCTTATATATATACTCTTTTTAATCTATAAAGCTTAAGATTAAATAGTTAGGGAGGGCCTTATAAATATAATTTAACTAAGTTATTATTATTTACTATTCTATTAGGTTTATATTAGATATTAAAACTTAATACTTCTATAACTAGTAGTAAGTTTCTTTAATAGACTTTAGTTATATTAGATTAAGGTCCTTAAGTTATTCTCTAGTGCTTTCTATTTAGTCCTAACTTATAGTATTAAACTAAAGAAGTATTTCCTCCTTTAATTTTACCTAAGTATATAACACTATTAATATCTTAACTACTTATTAAATCTAGGGTTAATATTACACTTAAGTATCTTATGCTAATCCTTCTTAGGAATATATATTACTTTTATCTTAGCTTTAAAGTCCTTAATAAAATTAGTAATATTTTCCTTATAAACTACTAAATATTATACCTATTTTATATTATAATAAGGGATAATTAGTAAGCTATTATTTCCTAAGGATCTTTATAAAGGTCTTTATATTAAGCCCTTTAAGGGATCTAGAGGCTTTCCCTTTAATATTAGGGTCCTTCCCTAATAGCCTATTAGGGTAGGTATAAGTTAGTATTAAAACTATTTTAGGATTAAATAGTTTCTTACTTATAATTAGGTACTTAGTAATAGTAAATCCTATAATTCTTTTAGATAGCTTAGTTACTTAGTAAACCTTACTTTACTTAATTAGTAGGAATAAGATAAGGTAAAATAATTAGATATAGAGTTAAATAAGAGCGCTTTTAATTAATCTTATAAGAGAGTAATTATTTAACTAAAAGCTTTAATTCTAAAGAGAATTTTATAAAAAGAGTTTTCTATAAGGTAATATCTATAGTTATAAATAACCTATAAGTAAGGACTACTAATATAATTATATAGCTCCTTATAATTATTTATAAGATCCTAATATATAGCTAAATTATTATAAAATTAGCTATAGGTCCTAAGATTAAATAGTTTATAACACTAAATAGTAGTTTTTATTTTAGATCCTTATATTTAGAGAGTCTTAGTAAGGGCATAATAGCTTAGCTAGTGTTTATAAGGTATTCTCCTAAGCTAGTTAGCTTTATTTCTAATGTCTTCTTATAATATAATTTCTTTTCCTTATCCTAGCTTAGTTCCTTTAGATTAGCTAGCCTCTAACTAGTGCCTTAGCTTCTCTAGGGTCTAGGTTTAGGTTTTTAATTTATATTATAGTATAAGGAAAATAAAATAAAGGGGTCTTTATATAAATTAGTTTAGTATTAGCTAAGAATTATAGCTAAAAGTATACTTCTAATTAATCTTAGTCTATAGTAAATTAAATAGAAAGCAAAAGTCCTAGGGGTTTAAGACTACATTTCTCCACTAGTTTTATTAAGTAGAAAATAACACCCCAAAAGATATAATACTAGCTTATAGTTATAAGTAGCTCTATAGCCTATATATAATAAGAAGGGTTAATTAACTTAATAATATTAATTATAATAATAGCTAGAGATATCTTATTATATAGAGATACTCTAGATTAAATAGTCTATTAGATTAGAAGTGCTATCTTAATTAAATAAGGGAAATAATCTTAGTTTATCTTATTATAAGCTTAGGTATTTTCTTAATAAAACTTAGTAAAACTTAAGGGTTAATTTAAGAATCTTATAGTGCGTAAATGCTACGAAAAGAATCTAGCTATAGGCAGTCTCTTTATAGATTAAATAGTCCCCTTGCTTAAATGACTAATATTATTATCCCTTGTTATGTTATCTATCTCAATAATCCCTAGTGCTTAACATCGTGATCGCGTGTTTCTAGGCGCGTATCTTATGGCACACAGTATAAGTTTAATTACTATAGTTAGTTAGATTTATAAGATTAATAGAAAGATATATATTAAACCTAACTAAGCTATAAAGCTAAGGGAGTGGCTAATACCTATAATCTAATTTACTATTTAGTCCTTCCTAGGAGCTATTAGGCTATGTAAATAATAGATAAAGAACTATACTAAAATTACTTAACCTCTTAATTAGCTAACTAGGAATATAATCTAGTAATAGGGTAATTTAGAAGCATTATTATTTACTATACTAAGGGAAAAGGCTACTACTACTATAAGTATATATAGATATATATTTAACTTACTTACCTAAATATATTCTAATAGTAGCGGATTTAGAGGCAAATATATAATTATTTAAACTTATAATAAGGTTCCTATCCTATCTTATATAACTTATTCTTATTTATAAGAACTTAAAGAAACTATAGTACTTATAAATATAAATTATATACTATTATTAAATTCTATTAAAAACATAAATATTTCTTTAAATTAAGGTTATAGTCTACTATCTTTATAGATTATAAACCGCTTATAATATTTATAATAGCTACTAGGTATAAGGGAATATATGCTAGGTAGGTTATAGAGCTTAGGCTATTAAATATTAAAATTTGCTTTATATAAGGAAAGCGGAATACTACTGCTAATAGACTCTTATATACTATATTTCCTTTAGATTACTATATTAATAACCTAACTAAATTTAGATTATATAATATAGGTAGTAATTAATAGGTCTAGAAAGATAGAGCTAGAGAGTATAAGGATATATTAAAAACATTAAAAGCTACTAAGGCTTAAAGGGAGTCTAAGTTATTAGTAAAGCTAAGTTAAAGTATAAGATAGGTAAAGGTCTTACTAGGATTTAAAATATTATAGAAGAAGTACTTAAATAAGCTATAGTATAAGGAGATTATAAAGTTCCTAACTACTAGATAGTATAGTAAGGGAAGCTATAATTATTATATAGCTTAAAGAATAGTAATAATAATCTAGTAATATAAACTAAAGGATAGGATCCTCTAGTATAAGGGAAGGTATATCTAATAATATTATTTAGTAAGAGAAGAAGTAGTAAGTACCCTTTAAAATACTTATAATAACACTAGATATTTTAGAGTAAATCTAACTTAAAGGAGGCTAACTTAAGTAGTATTCTAGCCTAGAATAGGAGCTAATGTTATTAAATATATCTTAGGATATTTGCTATATACTTAACATAGCCTTTAAAAGAAAAAGGCACTAAATTAACCTATACTAGTAAATAAACCTTTCTAAGTTATTAGTATAGATTATATTAGATTATTCCTAGAGTTAGGATAGGGTATTAAGCATATGCTAGTTATAATAGATTATTTCTCTTAATTTATTTAGTTATTTCCTATAAGTTAACTAGAGTAATAGAAGTAGTAAATTATCTAAAGGCTTAGATAGATAGATTATTACTAGCTCCTAAGGGTTTTTATACTAATCCTAGACTAGTATTTAGGTTAGTAAAGTTATTATTATTTTTAAAAAGAGGGAGTAAGCCTAATAAATACTCTAAGATAGTCTTATAAAAGTATTAGACTAGTAGAAGTCTTAAATTAAATTCTTTAAGGAGTATTAAATAAAATAATAATAGATATAATAAATTAGGACCTTTAACTTCTAAAGGTAGCTAAAACATTAAATTATTATTATATTTAGTCTATAGGGTATTCTCCTATTAAAGTTCTATATAAACTAATATAAACCTTAGAAATAGGGCTAGGAGCCTTTTTAACCTAAACTTTAATTAATTAGAGTAATAAGTTTTATAAGGCTTTAGCTTAGCTATTAGAGGAATCTATAGATAGAGATATAGTAGTGTATTAGGTAGGAAATATTAAATCTTATTATATAAGGGTTATAACTAATAGATAATTAGAAGTAGCTATTTAGAAAGATTACTATAAATAATAGAAGGTAAAGCCCTTTAAGCTAGGTAAAATAGTAATAGTAGTTACTAAGGAAAAGCCCCTAAAGTTATAACTATAATAGTAAGGCCTATTTTATATTAAGGCTTAAACAGGGCATATATCCTATTAGCTAGTTAATTTAGATAGATTAAAGATTTAGGGAGGTTAGGATTTAGACTTTTATAAAGATATATTAAAGCCCTATAGCCCTTAGACTAGCTATCTTAAAACGCTATAGGATAGATTATTACTAGGAAAATAAGGTTAAGAAAATAAGAGGTTTATATAGAGAAAAGAGTAATATAGCTGTAAATTAGTAAGTAAGAGAGAGATTTTTAGTGTTATAACTTAGGAATAAAAAGGTAAAGGAAAAGTGAGAATTATCTAAAAGCTACGTTACTATATGTTTCTTTCCCTTTCTTATATATTCTATCCTCTTCTAGTCTTTCTTATAACCTTTTTCTTCTCTTCCCCTATTATATTTTACTAATCTATCTATACTTTCTTTCTTCTTTTTATATTTATTCTATTCTATCCTATTCTTTATCTCTTTTCTCTTTTCTAGAGGATTCTATAAGGAGAATAGATATATCTAAGGATATTAAAGTATTAGCTAAAAACTTCCTCTTATAAGAAGGACACTTAGTGTAGTTAAACTTAAATAGTATAATACTAAAATAAATTTCATAGGAGGTTACTTCCTAAGTTTAATAAGAAATAGTATAAGTAAGGAAGAAGGTTCCTATAAATTAACTACCTTTTAAGGTAATAGAAGTCTTTTTAGTCTATCTTTAGAACTAGAGAATATTGCCTAGGCTTACTAGAGATAGTAGTAAGGTATATAAGCGTAGTAATATAGATAAATTAAAGGAATTATAATAGAAGTTAAGGAGAGTTATCCTATCCTAAAGTATAAGGATAAAGTTCTAGCTAAAATAATTAGTAATATAAGGAAAATAACCTATTCTTAGTGCTAGGTTTTTCTTATAAGAAATAAATAAAAACTATAGTAATTAATTATTTAAAACTCCTTTATAAAACTAAAAACCTAATAAGTTATAGAAGGAGAAGTACTATATAGGAATCTTTACTAGTGTTAATAAAAGGTAAGGGACCTAAAGCTATAATTAAGGGTTTAACTTAGGTATTTATAAGGTATTATACTAAAACTATATACCCTTTAGTAATATAAATTACTAATAAGAATTAGAAGAAAGCTACTATTAATAATAATAATTATTAGGCTAGTAACTATTATAACTTAATATATAGAAAGATCTATATATCCCTAGGTTAGTTATCTTATACTAAGATTTACTAGTTAAGGGAAACCTAAAGATAATTTAGAATTTAGTTAGTTAGATTACTAAGTCCCCTTTAAGATTAACTACTACTATAAAAATAAAGAAGTTAGGATTTAGGTAGAAGTCTCTAAGTAAGAGAGGTATACTAAACTTAAAATCTCTCTTTACTTAGTATAAAACTATATAATATTAATTAGTAAAGGAAAGCCTATTACTCCTATTTATACTAAGTAAAATCTAGTAATTAATATAAGTACCTAGGGAAGGAACTAGGATACCTAAGATAGTAATAGTCTTATAGGATATATAATATAGCCTACCCTTATAATAAGAAAGCCTTAGGAGTCTTTTAAAGTGCTTTCCCTTTAGTAACTATACTAAATTTTCTAGATAATCTCTTAAGTATACTAAAGAAGTTTATTAAAGGGTACCTATATAATATTTTTATACTTTTACCTTATTAATAGTAGTAGTAGTATAGGAGACTTAATAGCTACTCTAGGGTTTATGCCTAAAGTATTTTAATATATCTAAGGAAAGAAAATAAAGAGAGTGATTCTAGAATTAGCCCCTATTAAAGTTAAAGAGTTCTATTTATATTTCTAGTATTAGTTAAGGATATACTATAACTTAAGGCTATTAAAATTCCCTTACCCCTTTTAAATTATTTTACTAATAGTAAGAAAAGTTAATAAAATAGTAGTTAGGGAGACTAGATAAGGGTCTTAAGAGCTTCTAAGTACTCTCTAAATAATAAGAGGGTCTAAAACTAATTAAGACTTATAACCTTATAAGTAAAGGGATTAAGTCCTAATTTCTAATTACCTATATTACTCTTATTCCTATAGAAAGGTATTTAAGGAGTGCTAGTATAAATAATAGGACTTAATAACCTATTTAGAAGTATACTATTAATAATAGTTTAAGGTTTACTAGGATTAGGATCCCTTATTTTATTAGTTTACTAGTAATTATAAAGAGTAAACTATAGTAATAGATCTTCTTACCTAAGGAATATCTATAATATTATTATCTAACTATAACTCTACTAGGCTACCTAGAATTAGGCTATATATTTAAGGGTAATATAGATTAAATTTTTATAAGACTAAATCTTAGGAGTTAGCCTATTTACCTATAGAAGGTAAATAGACCTCTAAGTATAGAACTACCTAATAATATTAAGGGTAATAGGAAGATTTTAATTACCTTAGCTAGGGGAAAAGAAAGGAGAATAAGCTAGCTAACTCCTAACCTAATAACTTAGATAAGTTAAATAAAAGTAGCTCTAGTAGTAAATAAGGTAATCCTACTCCTTCTCCTTCTTTATTACCTTCTTTACTACCCTTATCTTTCTTAATACTAAGGGATAATAGTAATACTAATAAGCCTAAATAGAAATAAAAGCTATAAATAACTTTAAACTTAAGCTACTATTAATAAATACTAGGAAGGGAATAATAACTAGAGCACTAAGGATTTAGTTACTTATTTACTAGACTTAAAAGAACCCTAGGTTAAGAGCCTAATTTAGTAATTAGTAAAGAAGTAGAGAATATTACTATCTTTAAATCTAACTAGTAGTTAGTCTAACTCTATAGCTAAAACTCTAATAATTATAAATACCTTTATATAGGTAAGTATAACTTTACCTAAAACCTTATATAACCTCTAAGATATATTTTTATTTAAAGTTACTTCTAAGTTAACCAAGGAGGTAGTATAGCTAAGTAAGGCTAATATATTACTATAATACTATATATTTATAAGTTTATTAGATTAGGTAAACTTAAGTCTAACCCCTTTATAATCTTATTAGAAAGGCTAGTTATTAATAGATAATTTAGGATATATAAGACTTACTAGGGATAGTAAGAGATCTTTACTCTTATATTAACCTAGAGAGGTTTTTCTTTAATAAGAATAGTAATCTTATATTATTAGGCTTAGTAGTATTATTAGAGATAAGGGCTATATCTATATAGGAATACTATAAGCTAGTAAAGGAGGGTCTTAAAGCTAAGCTAAAGTTAATATCTCCTCTATATATATCTTCTCTTACTTAGCTAAGACCTAAAGTAACTAAGGGTTAGATTAGATAACTATTAGATAGTTTACTCCTAGGTTAGATAATAAAAATTCTACTCTTATAGCCTTAAGAGATAAAAATATATAGACTTAGCTTAAAGATAATTTACTAAAATATAAAAAGGTAAGATAAAAGCTCTTAAGGTACTAAGGGTAATCTTAAGGGCCTATTAGCTATTCTATATAGCTTTAAAGGGATTATAGGAACTTATAAAGGTTTATAAGGAAACCCTTAAATTTACTAGCTATAGAGAACTAAGCCTAAATATAATAAAAATATAGGGAGAATCCTTATAGCCTAGTTAGGTAACTAGGAGGGATAGCTATATTAAGGGGATATATTAGGTTATTATAAATTAAAGGGTTAAGGATAATGCCCTTATAACTTATAGTCTAAGTAAATAGGCTAATAGTCTAGCTAATAATAAATCTAATAATTATAAGTTTACTATATAAGTTATAGTGTAGCTATATATAATCCTTAGAGGGTTAGGTTCTCTTAGGGGACTTAGCTAAATAAATTAATTAAGGGATTTAAAGAAGCACCTAACTAAGTTAAGGGCCTTACTAAAGGAAAATTACCTATTAATAGAGGTAATTATAGTATATAGGAAATATTTATAGAGAAGGGAGAGTTAGAATTAGGATTAATAAACCTAAAGGATATAGGGTATTATTAGGATTAGTTATTAAGGTTTAAGAGTAAGTATAAATAGCTTTATTAATATAAATAGTTAGGGGTAACTATTATATACTAGGGGATATAGAAAGGGGAGGTATAGCTACGCGCCTACCCTCTCTATAGCCTACTATAAAGTGGCTTTTTGCCACTAAGTAGAATTTGCTTTTTCTAGCTTCTTATAACATTAGGAATTTAATTGAATTAGTCACGGTTTTCTTTTTTCTCTCTTAGCTTCGTTCAAATCGTGTTTTTCTTACTGCTAGATTTCGTAAAATAACTCTTATTAACCGCGCTACCGCCACCACTATAGTAAAAGGTATATTATAAGATGCCTTATAATTTAAATAGGATATCCCTAAAGAATACTAGGATCGTACTAACAGCTAGATTTAGCAGTAAATATAGGAGGAAGCAGGCATAAGGAAAGCAATATAGGAACTCTCCTTATAGCTAGTAAATAGCTGTCACGACTTGGGTCGGGTGTGATGATGAACAGAGTGAAGGCTGAGATTCGCGGTCGCTGCTAGAATAATGCTACCTAGGGGCGGGTGCGTGAAGGTCTAAACTCTAACCTCTCCTAAAAATATAAAAATACGGAGTACAATGTGGGTGGGCGGTCTTCGCTATACCCTGCCTTGCGTGCACGTGGCTATTTAGCAGCTAGGCGACGGCTCTTATATGTAGTTATCCGAGCGATCCGAGGCTCCACCATGTGATCACCCTGTCTCTAACCTCTCTGCCTCCATGCTCCTGATAATAGCTTTAAATCACAATGCTAGATAGATTTAACATATTACACTCTCTTACTATATAAATTACTATAGGTGCCTAGTACCGGATGTCTAAGCCGCTTCCCTAGCCATAAAGGGATGCTCGTTACGCCAGAGGGGATGCTGCATACGTAAACGCTCCCTATTATTGAGGTTATCGCAGCCTCACATCGCAGCCTCAAATCTGAGGCATCACCCTTGTCATCCCTCTGCGTTTGTTAATGCAGATTCACGCATCGCGCTTGTTATCGCGTTCATCGTAGGCCTCGTTTGAAGACCTAGATTCACTTGTTGATAGATTTGAAGCTTATACTAAGCTTCCTTTCCCCTCTATTAGAATCCGATTCTCTTCTTCTCACTCTTTGACATCGCCTGCATCATTCCACACCTATTATTAGCAGCCCCGCCACAGTTCGTATCTGTCACAAGGCATATAGGGGTCGGCTGCGCCTCTTTTTCGTGCAACAGTCTCATCAGCAGCGTCACTGTGGAGTCCCGACGGGAGGCAGCTGGTGACCACGCAAGCCGACAAATTAAATGACACAAAAGGTCAGCCCGTTGTGGAAGTCCCATGTCAGGGTTCCAAGTACATTTGTTCGTCATCGGGCAGGTGTGCTCAGCTGCCAGCTGTTCTGAATCAGGATCAACGCAGTCGCTGTAAATCTACAAGAACTAACCTCACGCTAACCTCACGCCAATTACAAAGACTTTTACATCAACCCCATCAACCCCATTAACACCATCAACGCCATCAACGCCATTAACCCCATTAACGCCATTAACTAACACGGCTGATACATATGACGCTGGCCGAGCGAAGAAAGGGTCTCTGGCTTATAGCTCCTCGGCTTGACGCGTCTCAACACCGCGACAAGCTCATGGGCAGCGTGGTCAAATATCCCGATTGGCCCACCGAGAGCCGCATCCTCATCGATTTTCCAAACCTCCCAAGGAGTTAGTTACAGACTTGGATCCTAAGCCAGTTCAGGTGCACAATGTGAGGTTCTGGGAGAGAAACATTCACGACGCGACACTCAAGGCCACCATTTCGAGCATCATTGATGCATTTGTCGATCGAGCCAATTCGAGAAGCAGTGAAAACCTGGCCACCATTGCTCGAGTTTGGCACATGGATTTGCCCGGCGAAAAGTTCAAGGATCTCCTCCATAACAAGCAATATTTCGACGAGCTTTTCGAGTTGCTACAGGACAATCATGGCGTGGGCTACTTCGTCACCGACATCGTGACGTTTACGAACCTCGAAGAGACGCAGTTACACGGCTCAAGCATGGGAGCTGGAGCCTCTGCAAAAGTCCCCATCGACCCCAGTACGGGCATCAGCGTCGGTGGAGGAGCCAAATTTGGTGTCATTCGCGAACAGGGGTACTCGGCCTGTTACGAGGAAGAGTCTATCGTGTTCATGGGCTATCGCAAGATCGAGCTCGTCAAGGTGACTGGCGCCCGAGCCAAGTTGCGACGCATGTTCCATGGCGAAAAGCACGGCCTAGCCGTCATGGACCGCGCGGACCACTGGCCCGAGATGAGGATCTGCCTCATGAGGGCACAGAAGGTACCATCAACAACTTCATGGGCGGAAGAGCATCTCCCACAAATGAGTTAACCGAGGAGGAAAGGGATCAGTACGAGACATTCGAAAAGATAGCCAATGAACTGGGCATGGACCCTTCTTTGACTGAGATGGTGGTCTTGCACGAAAAAGAGGCGCAGCCGACTGGCCACTAATTTGTGCGTACATTATCCCCTATGTGCCGTGCGACACACCTACATAGCTCCTAGGCAATCGCGTACCTAGAGCTATCTCTCTTTAGCTAGGCCAGGGCTTTAGTGGTAACCCTCAAAGATTTGCATAGGATAATATAGTGTATGTTGGATTCGAACTTGCGCGCTTGGAAGTTACAGGTCTCTTTGCCTCTTCTAGGGTTCGCGCATGACTCTTTGTTGCGTTTTCGCTGGGCTTTCGCTGACTCTTTTGTAGGGAGATCCTGAGGATATCATGACCGCTTAGGAAGCGAAGATGATTCTTCAGCTTCGTCCCTCTGACCCGGGCTTTGTGGCCTGGGCCATGGCGATGCACCGTTTTTTCCACGCTATGGAGGAGGTAATCCAGGCGGATGAGAATAACGCCACTTTGCCTTAGTTAGGGACGCGGTCGTTTCCTATAGGGGCGTCACGATGGAGAGTTTTCCTGTTGTTTTGCCCCTGCTTTAGGGCCCTTTTCCTTTGTTTGTCAGTAGCTTAACCTAGACCCTCGGTTAAATGTCACGGCACAAAAAAACAGGGACGCAGGTATAACACTCTGCCTACTGTATTATCTAGACTAAGAGAATAATAAAGATAGAGAGGAAAGAGAAACAAAATAACTATAGTTAATCCCCTATAATATATATCCTCCTCGCTATGCTATAATATACCTAACCTTTATAATATATCTTTATAGTTTATTTAGTCCCTCTATATTATACTATAAAAACTCTATAGCTTATATAGCAAGTATAAATAGGAGGTCTCTATAATAAGTAAGGTCCTAGGCTATTATATAAATTAGAATAGTAGTAGTATATTAGTGTAATTAGGAATATAGACTAGGATATGCCTAGCTATAATATTACCCCCTTTATAAATTAGCTATACCCTTATAGTAAGCTATATTATTTAAACTAGATACGCTTTACTATGCCCTCTTATAGTTCCTAAAGTATATTACCCTTAGTTTTCCTAACCTATCTATTAGTATAGTCTAGTTTTATAGGAGAATTATTACTTAATTTATTAGGTAAAAATAGCTCTTTATTTTTATAGCTATATAGCTAATATTCTAAGTTATATAAGGGTCTCTTTACTATTAGATTATTACTATAAAACTTCTTAATCTTATATAGCTAATACTTAAGCTTTCCTATATTATACTACTTAATATCTTTATTAGTACTCTCTAGTTTACTTAGTATTATAGTTTTCTATACTAAATTCTTAATATAAGCACCTTACTTACCTAGTATTATATTTTACTATTTACTAGGTCCTTATCTAGGGGTATAATATATTATCCTAGTAGTAGGTTCTAGGCTACCTTATATAGCTTAGAGGTATAAAATTATTAGTATATTTTAATTACTATAGGGAGGTTTAACTTAAATATAATACCCTTACTTATAATTATCTTATATAGGCCTACCTATAGGTTATTTAATTTCTTAATTAGCTAGTCTAATATCTAGCCTCTTTAGTCTATATATATAAAGTCCCTAACCCTAAAATTAATTATATATTACTTCTTATTAGTGCTTTTTACTTACTATTATTATACCTTTTTATATTTCCCTATACTACCTTCTAGGCTATGTAAATACGTTTTATATAGTCCTAGGCTCCCTAGTAAGTTATCTAGCTTAATAAAGAGCTAAATTCTATTATATAGTTTTACTAGTTATAACTTATCTAAGGCTTATATCCTATCTTAACTATAAATAGTAATAAGCCTATAGAATCTTATAGTAAGCATACCTATACTATATTTATAAAGGGAGTATTTTAGACTAGTTATCTTATATATAATTAACTATTAGTCTTAGCCTTTATATTAAGTACTAATTTATACTCTTAGTCTAACTATTAGTCTATAAATATCTTACTATAGAGAGCTATACCTTAATCCCTATAATTATATAAAGCTTATTCTAAAACTTAGAAATAAACTATAGTTCTTAATCTAATATAATTAATTTAGGGGTCCTAGTATATTACTAGATATTATTAAAGAAGAGTCTTATAGCTTATAGGGTATTTATCTTCTTACTATAGGCTATTATATAGAAGCGCTTTAAAAGTTAGTTTATTACTATAAATACTATATTATACCTATAGTAGTCCTTTAGTAATATTATAAAATCTATAGTAAAATACTAGTAAGGCTAGTTAGGCATAGGTAGTAGCTATAATAGCCCTAGTGCCTTATCTCTAGGTACTTAGTTTTTATAGTATAGGTAGTAGTTATTAATATACTAGGTAATCTCTATTTATATCTTTAGCTACTAGTACTATTTCTAGAGAAGCTTTATTATCTTATTTCTTCCTAGGTAAGCTATAAGCCTCTAGAGGTATACCTTTATAATTAACCTTATCTAAAGAAAGTCCTTACTAGGTATTATTAGTTAACCCTAGTATAGTAGCTAGCTATTCTTATCTTCCTAGTTCTTAATACTAATTTTCTCCTAGAACTCTTTTATATTTCCTATCTTATATATATTCTTCTATAGTATCTCCTAGGTTAGGAACACCCCTAAGCTTACCTATCCTAGGCCTCTCCTTACTATAGGTCTAGTACCTAGGGTAGCTATATAAACTTTATTAGTAATAATAGTACTTACTCTTACTAAGCTAGTTACTTCTCTCTCTAGGTCTTAAGGTCTTTAGATTTCCTTAATAGTGTATTTATAGCTATATTTTCCTTCCTAGGTTAGAATTTAATAATAAAATTATACTATAAGAGCTCTTTACTTTATCTTACCTATTATATATTTAGCTACTTCTTTATAGTAAAAACTCTAACCTATAGTAATCTATATATACCTAGATTAGTACTTTTATTTATAAGCCTACTAGCTCTAGTCTCTATTCCTTAAAATACCTTATAATTACTAATAGTTCCTTATCTAGTATACTATAGTTACCCTTTACTATATTTATTATCTTTAAGTAGTATACTATAGGGTGCTATTTATTACTAGACTTTTATAATAGCACTCCTAATACTACTCTATCTAATAAGTCTATCTCTAGCTTAGTCTTATAGTCTAGTTTATAGTACTAGAGTATAGGTAATAAGATTATAGCTTCCTTTAGCTTCTAGAAAGCTTCCTTATATACTAGGGTTTAGTCCTATAGGGTATCTTAGTAAGTTAGATAGTGTAGTAGTTATATAAGTTTACTATATCTCTTTATAAACTTCTAATAAAATCTATAGAAGCCTAGAAATAACTAGATATCTTTAACCTTTATAGGGCACTTCTAATTAAACACTACCTTTAGCTTCTCTAGGTTTATAGTAATCCCCTTAGTAAATATAATAAACCCTAGGAACTTTATCTTAGTAACCCTAAATTTACACTTCTTAATATTAACCTATAAACCTACCTCTTATAGCCTTTATAGCACTTTATAAATATACTAGTGGTATTTCTTTAGGTCCGCTAAGAAGATTAGGATATTATCTATATATACTATATAGGTAATATCTAAAAGGTCTCCTAGTATATAGTTTATATACCTCTAAAATATTACTAGGCTACTAGATAGTCTAAAAGGTAGGACTTTATACTTAAATTACCTATATTATATCCTAAATATTATAAAATCCTTACTTTTCTCTTTTACTCTAAGGTAATTAAATACCTATTAAATATCTAGCTTAGTAAATATCTTAGCTTACTTTAGTATCCCTAGGGTCTTATTAATTAGTAGTAATAGATACCTATCCCTTTTAGAGATTAGGTTAAGCTTTTAGTAATCTATATAGAATCTTAGGCTCCTATCTAATTTCTTTATAAATAGTACTAGTGCTATAAATACTACCTTACTTAGCTTAATAAACCCCTTCTATAGGTTCTTAATTAAGTAGTCCCTTATAGCCTTAAGCTCTTCTAGTAACTATCTATATAAAGGGCATACTTTAAATCCTACCTTTTATATCCTTCTTCTAGCTTAATCTTATAGTTAAAGTTAGGTTATTATAAAGAGAGTGTATTTGCCTTTTTCTTTAAGAATATATTTACTAAATTATAGTATTTCTTTAGTAGCTTTATATATACCTATTAATAGATTTCCTCTAGGTTATCTTTTATTCTATAGAGGTCTTTTACCCCTTTTAGATTCTCTAGTATATTAATATATGCTACTAGTTCCTATAGCGTAATTACACTAATCTTATTTTCCTTCTTCCTAGTGTTTATTATATATAGGGCTATGCTAATAATTACTATTAGAATTATAGGCTTCTTTATTACTATAGTCTTTAGTAAGTGCCCTATCTTTAGGCTCCTCTCTATAGTATCTTTTTAGTATTAATTATTAGCTATCCTATTATTACTTTTTATCTTACTTAATAATTTAGTTTTATTACTTTATATTTACCTAGTGCTTAGGATTAATATTATATAGTTTTAAAAGCTTATCTAAGTTTTATAAAATTAATTAAGGTAGCTTAGAGTCCCTTAATACTAGCTAGTCCTTTAGCTAAATAATCTTCCTTTCCTATAAGTCTAGTATAATACTATAGGCCTATATCTATTTAAGGCTAAGGATAATATCTTACTTCCCTAGATCTAGTTAGAGCATTAGATATTATCTCTCTCTTTAGTAGTTAATAATTAAATTAGGCTCCTAGATCTAGGATACTATATATCCTAGTTTCCTATTAAACCCTATAATTAGGATCTTTTAGGAAGTTTCTCTAATAGTGCTTATAGCTAGTATTTAAGTAATTTTACTATTCTTTTATTTATAAAGGCATAGCTACTTACTCCTATATTAATTAGTATGCTAAGTTTTAGTCTATATCTATTATATTTTACTATATAATTTATCTAAAACTATAGTTTACCTAGTAGCTTACTAAGGTCTATTAATACTAGTGTTACTAGTGCCTTCTAATCTTATTAGCCTAGAGGGAGTTATATTTCCTAGGCCTCTTTATTTTCTAATTTATCTAGTTTTACTACCTAGGTCTTCTTTATAATTTCTAAGATTAGTGCTTTCTAATTTAGGTAGTTCCTTATAATATGCCCCTCCTTATTATATTTATAGCATAGGCCTTTATTATATACCTTCTTTAGACTAGGGGTAATAGACTAAAGTTTTACTATTCTTTACCTATAGTATTTTTCCTTTATTTTTATCTATAGTATTAGAATTAGTAAAGGGTTCTCTCTTTAGAGTAGCCTCCTTTATATTACTCTTAAAGGGGTGCTATATATAAGGCTAGCGTATTTCTAAATTACACTATAGGCTATAGCCTTCCTAATAAGCTTATTAAAGGTATAGTCTTTTTCTATATAGTAACTTACTAAGGTAATATGCTAGGAAACTAGTAGCTTATTAAAGAATTTATCCTTAAGTAAGTCCTTAGAGATATTACTAATATATATAGCTTTAAAAATACTATTTTAAATTTAGTAAATTTACTACCTATTATTCTAAGGTTAGTAAACTTTTATTAAGCTTTACGCTCCTTATTAGGGTTAAGGAAAATTAAGTCTAAATACTTTAGGGTAGCTTCTATAGTAATAAGGACTTACTATCTATTTATAGTATAGGTTATATCTAAGTGTTAGTAAGCTATACCCTTAGTATAAGAGTTTATATAAGCTATATATACTTCCTTAGTTATATAGTAATTAGTATTATACTAGAGCTTATTATAAATAGTACCCTTCTAGGATTTATAAGTTAGGTTACTTCTATTATTAAGTATATCTAAGTCTAGGAGCTTAGCTAATTAGAATATATATTTAGCGGCTAGTGTTACACTAGTCCTAGTGTCTCTAATCTAGATTAATTAGTGTGTAAGTTTAAAATAGTTATTAATAAGGCTTTAGTAGTTACTAATAACCCTATTTTCTCTTCTTCTAAATAGGTATAATTAATATACTTAGGGTTTACTATCCCTACCTAGAGTATTACTAGTTTAGCTTATATTACTTCTAGTTAGTCTAGTCTCTCCTAGTTATTCTATATCTAGGATATATAGTTAGTATTTACTAGTAGTTTTATATTATTATTAAGAAATCTAACTATAAAGAATAGGTTACTTACTATACCTACTAGTACTTCTCTCTAAAGGTAAGATTCTCTAATAATCTCTATAATATCTCTATTCTAGATTAGCTCTTAGATTATATTATTATTATTTAGGGAGACTTAGGTACTCTAGGCTATTACTTATAGGTATAGGTCTAGCTAACTAGCTTTATTAATTTACTTCTAGATTTCTTACTCTATACCTTTTATAAAAGCTTCCTATTCCTAGGACTATAGCTCTAGAAGGTCTTCTTAGGTAATTACCTATTCTATCTAAATATCTATAATTAGGTCTCTATTACTATTAATACCTAGTATATTTATATATCTATATCTATAATAGCTAGGAATAGTTAGTACTCCTACCCTATATATAATATAGGTCTTAGCCTTACTCTATAACTAATTATAGGGTATATTATTAGTATTACTAGGTATTATTATAGGTATAAATACTACTATAGGTTTTAGAATAGTTTATTAAAAAGAGGTAAGATAGTTATTATTATCCCTAATAAAGAAAAGGTAAAGATAATCTTTATTATTATATTATAGTATAAAAAAATAGGGATATAGGTATAATACTTTACTTACTATATTATCTAGACTAAGAGAATAATAAAGATAAAGAGAAAAGAGAAATAAAATAACTATAGTTAATCCCCTATAATATATATTCTCCTTACTATACTATAATATACCTAACCTCTATAACGTATCTTTGTGGTTTATTTAGTCTCTCTATGTTATACTATAAAAACTCTATAGCTTATATAGTAGGTATAAATAGGAGGTCTCTATAATAAGTGGGGTCCTAGGCCGTTGCATAAATTAGAACAGCAGTGGCGTGTTAGTGCAATCAGGGAACACAGACTAGGACGCGCCTGGCCGTGACATTAAAGTCTTCATGGCGGCCAGGCAGACCTCCTAGGCTTATAACTGTTAAGGTAAGGGTAAAAATGGATGATGATAAACGTTTAATTTGATTAATCTAAGGTGCAGATAGTACCTAACTTTTGTACCTAAAAGGTATATAGTGCACTATAGTACTATCTAACTAAATCTAGTACTTGTAATATATTATATTCACTGTTATCTTAAGGAGAGTCTTATCCTTATTAGTGTGGTTAATACACACATTACTTTCCTATAACTAATACTTTAAGGAGCTCTCCTTAACAAACCCCTTAGCTAATAATATCTTATAAAGCTAAAAGTTATATAAGTTCAATAAAAGCATAATAAATTCTTATTATTATAGCTATATAGAAATCTCTTATAATCTAATTTAGTAATAGAAGTCCCTATATATTAGACTTAATAAAGGCTTTATAAAGCTATTAGTAAGTATCTTAGAGGTTTTTATTTAATTAACTTTAATATTACCTAGGGTATATTATTTATAGATTTATATTTAATTTATATTCAGGTACCTAAGGCTAGTCTAAAGCTTTCCTTCCTTATATTTTATAATTTAAATTATTTACTTATTATTATACTAGATAATTAATAAAGGTAGTATATAACTCTTAATATTATAAAGTAGTCTCCCTATAGATATATACTTTTTATACTATAAATTAAGGTAAAGAGCTTTACTTTTATACTTAAAGTTATTATATAATATTACCTTCTTAACTTCTAATTAATTATAGTACTATATATAATAAAGATATAGCCATATATTAAGTTCCTAGTATTAGGGTTATTACTATAAGAGGTATTAGTGCTTAAGAATAATATATTAAAGCTAGCTTCTCCCAAGTATTAAATATAAAGTTTCTTTATATCTTATAAGTATATAATAACTCCTTTTATAAGCTTAATATACTTCATAAAGAGGTTAGTTATAAAAGAGGCTAGCTTTAATACTATAAATACTATATTTAGCCTTCTAATAATATACAGATAAACTAATAATCTAATAATAGCTTTATAGTAATTAATATTCTCTTTAGTAGCTATTAGAACATGCATGATATTAACCACGCTTAACAGCCGCAATTGTGTGACTAGCAAAGTGGTTAGCCCACGCGCCTGCATAGGCCCCACACGCAAGCTATAATACGGCCTTATGATAGGGAAGGGCTTATGGTCACGTGACCTATACAGCCCCTTTGCGTTTTATATCTTATAAGAAGAACCCTTACTTTTACCCTCTCTTTTCTCTCTTTCCTTTTATAGCTTAGAATAGATAATTAATAATAATACTATTCTTAAGGCCTATAATATAATCTAATATTAGGCACCCTATATAACTAACACTAATTAGTAGTTAACTTTATAGATAATTACTCTTACACATATATAATACTATAGATTAGTAAGGTTAATAATAGAAGAGACTTTCTAGGAAGTAGTGTAATTTAGCCTCTTTTACTTATAGTAAGAGTAACCTAATTATTATAAGATCCTTAATTATACTAAGGAAGAAGTCTATCTTAGTTTCTTTTATTCTTTAGTAAGAGTAACTAATAATAAATAAAAGCCTAAACCTTAAAGAAAAGTTTAACTCTAGTAGCTAGGTTTATCTTATTATTCTTTTTCTTAGTGTGTTTTATTATATATAAAGCTAATTACCTAGCCTTATAATTCTTTATAAATCCTTTTCTTACTATAGTAAAATTTTCTTACTATTCTCTCTTATTTATAATTATAATATTTCCTTCCCCTCTATAGTCTATAAGTTATAATAGTTAACTAAAAAAATAATTATAAATCCTAAAAGCTAAGAAGCTTCTTAATTAGAGAAAACCTTTATAAAAGCTACTGAAGACCTAAAGGAAGTTAGGTAAATATCCTTCCCTTTCTTTATATTCTATAGTCTCTTTATAAGTATATTATAAAGGACTTATTTTATAAGGCTAAGGACTTTAATATTAAGAAGGATAATTTACTTAAGGTACTTATAACCTATATTCTTATTAAAGCTATAGACTATAAAGTAAGGAAAGTAACTAAAGAACTCTGTTTATAGAATTTACTTAAGATTTCTATAATTAAACCTGAAAAACCTTTCTCTAAACACTAGTCCTAGTAGTAAAGTATTTATAAGATTACCTTATAAATAATAAGGTATATATAATAATTAACTAATTTATAAAAGTACCTATTAACCTTTAAGAAGTTCTTAACTAATAAGAATTTTACTTTTAGTTATAAGAAAAAGTAAAAGATAGCTAAAAGAAGTATATAAACTTCTAGAAAGCTTTAGGAAAACAATAACTTCCTAAATAACTTTCTTAATAAAGATAATATCTAAGAGTATTAGATCTTAAGAACTCCTTAATCTCTTTATTAAGGCTTACTAAGTATTACCTTATTAAGGTAATTACATAGCTATAGGCATAATATCCCTTAAGAGAGCGTATATTAACACATTAAAGTTCCCCTATAGGTATTATATCTTATAATATAACCCTACTTATATAACCTTAGTAAGCTATAATTCCTCTTCCCTAGTAGGAGGAAGTCCTTATCCCTATCCCTATTAGCTATTTAATATAACCTTTAAGACTATTACTAAAGTAAATTATTAATCTTATAAAGATATATATATTAGAATAATAATATAGTGTAAATAACTATAATATCTTTGAGTTAAAGCTTTAGATATTCTAAAGGAAATATAAGATCTTAAATATTAAATAAGAATAGGCTAGCTATATATTTAAGGTTATACTCAAGGGTAAGGCTTTAAGGTACTACTTAGATAAGTTCTTATAACCTAAATAACCTTAAGACTTACTAAGCCTTATTACCTAAATAAAGTAAAGATTTAAAACTAAGGATATAAGGTAGTAATACCTTCTAGAGTAGTATAATGCCTCCTTATAAAAGATAATTAATAAGAACTAGGAAAAGTTAAAGATTAAATACTTTAATGATCTTATTAAAAAGCTTACTATTCTTTAAAGAGCTATCCTAATATTAGTTAAATAGAGTAATGTAAGGTGCTGCGATGCAGGGTGCGGCAGGTGCAAGCAAGCAGAGTGCTATACGGCTGCGCACACCTGCAGGCAGGTCTCTTAAGCAAGTGTAAGGTGCAGTGTTAGCAACGGCTAGCATTAACGGATCTTTTAGTCTATTAGGGATTCTAGCACACCTTCTAGGGTTCTTATAATTATACTAGCCATTGCGAGTCTTCTAGTTACGCTAGTACCTAGGTTTGAATCCTATTAGGGGTACGGGATTGAATTCTAGGCTACGTAGCTTACGTTAGGCTTATAGGGTAGGCTAAAAAGCTAGGCCTTAGGGGTTCGCATTTGTGGGATTATCCTAGGGGCCACGGTAACTAGGCCTACCTGACTTCTAGGGGACAGTAATTACGTGTATAGCGCTTAGGCTAAGCTTCTAGAAGAGGGGATAATTGTAAGGCGCTACGATGTAGGGTGCGTGTCATAACACGTGACAAGGGCAGTGCGCATATAATGACCCACAGGGTAGTAGCTTAGCAATGGAGATCTAACCTTTCTACGATCCCTTATAGTTAATAGTAATTATACGTTATAATAACTAGAACTAGACTTTTATTTTTATTTAAAGCATTTACCTTATTTATTCTTATCTTATAGTTAGTAAGGAATAAATATCTTAATAATCACTATTAAAAATAATAATCTAAGAGGCATAAACTTTATTTTAATTTATAATAATAGTAAGACTAGAGATTTCTAAAGATTAGTAGTAATTACTATAATATTTAGCACTAAATATTTTACTATTAAACCACTTAAAAGCATAAGTATACAACTATCTAGTAAAATAGGCAGAGAATAAAAAGAAATTTAGATAATTACTAGATAAGTAAATTATAAGCACTTAGCTATTCTAGGCGCTAGACAAAGAGTAACTAATATAAGTATTACAGTTAGATAACAGAGTGTGAGAACAAAGGGAAGCTAGGTAAGAGGTATGGGGGCTCTAGTATATTAACTAAAGCTTACTAGGTCTAAGTGTGTTATGCATGCGAGTTACTAGCTTATAGCTAGTGACTTACTAGTGTTATGTAAACCTAGCCCTATAGCGTAGTATACCTATAGGGTATTGTTAAAATAATGCTATTAATAGCACTATTTTATAGTGCCACTAGTTGCCTAGTTGCGTTGCTATAACCTGGGCTGCAGCCAGAGTATTGCACTACAATTCATTTGTAGTGTTTTTTTTTAACAAATAATATATATCTAATCTTAGAAAATATATATAGATATAAAACTTCTTTTTTAGATAGATAACTAAAAACTACAATTTAGTTATATATAAAAGTGGGTCTAAAATTGGGTTGTTTAGCCGTAAATTAGAAAACTACATTTCACTACATTTTACTACAAAAATACACTACAAATGTAGTGTTTCTAATTTACGGCTAAATGACCCACTTTTAGACCCACTTTATAAATAGTATTTTTCTTAGGATTTATCTCTATAAGATTACGTGATTTATAGGATAATTTCTTTCATTATAAGCTAGATATAAAATTAAATATAAAAACTACAAAACACACTACACTAACTACAAACAATACTCTGGCTGCAGCGTTGGTTGCAGCGTTGGTTGCAAGCGTTTTTGGTTGCAACACATCTTGCGTTGCCACTAAGCAAAGCTACGGCATGTATGACTAAGCTAACTAGGTTACCCTATAGGAAGCTAAAATTAACTATAACTAGGGAACTAGTAGTCATATAAAAGGCTAATGTATACTATTTAAATCCTTGAATTTTGCTAGATTTAATAGTGTATTTTATTTAAAGGGTTACTTATTGAAGTGCTTAGTTAGGCCACGTAGGCGTCTAGTTTGTATGGCTATAAGTTGATTTTTTACTTTTCCTATATAAATGAATTTTATAGAAAATAAAAAGTAGCTTATAAAGCCCTCCTAGTAACCCCTTTCTATTAATATAGTTAGTAAGTCTACAAGGGGACTTAAAATATTCTCTTATTGCTTATTATACTATCTATACATTAGAAATTAACTATATTTAACTATCTAAGCCTTCTATCTTAAATAATCTATTGTAATCTAGTTATCTATAGGTTACTAAGCCCTTTATTGCGCTAGCTATCTAGGAATCTACTAGGGAGGTCTTCCTATCCCTCTAGTATCTTCCCCTTCTAATTCTTAATAGGTTATAAGCCTAGAAGGCCTATTAATTTACTTTATTACACTGCGTTATTTTACTATAATTGCTAGATTTTTGGCTATTAGTTATAGTTTTACTACACTATAGGCTCTTAAGATTACGAAGGAAATCCGCTAGAATTTAAAGCTTTTTATCTACTAGCACCACGTATTATAACACTAGACCTTTGGTATTAAAATTCATTATAAGCCACACCTATAACCACTAGTTGTAACCATAACCTTAATTTAGTGATTCTATTTATAACCATGACTGTTATTAATATTATCTACGCTGTAGATACGCTGCACTTCCCTTACTATTATTAGACTTCTTTAGTATATTTATACTAAGCTTTTTAACCTATTATATTACGTTACATTATACTGCATTGCGTTGCGCTACGCTATATGTTCTATAATATTACCTATATTCCTATCTGTGGCTTTTAGTGTTATGAAAATTATCCTAAGAGTTTTCACTAGTCTGTTTTCGCCTACGTATACACTTAACCTACTTTTAACCTTAAAGGCTGCCCTTTTAAACGGCCCTACCACACATTTTACGTACGTAACTAGATTGTAATATAAGCAATTTCTAGCGCGTTATTTGCAATAGGAAGAAATTTGGAGATTATACACGGAAAAATTTAGAAGATAGCGCTACCTAATTTTAAGGGTAAGGGCCCTGTTACAGGCCCTTCTAGCCCCCTAGGGACACTAATTGGATAGATATAGAGGGTTAGCAATAACTAACTGCCTAAGCTAGTGCTTTTTAATAACAAATGTAAAGCTAAATTAAGAAATAAGACAAGACCTTAGCTAATTTTATTAGGCATAGCGAAGATAATTGTATTAAATACAAGGCTAGTTTTAATAACCTTTTAGGTAAATTAACGCAAACTATGTTAGCTATATAAGGTTTTTAGACCTTTTCTAGACCTAAGGAAGAAAATACTAAGGTATCTAGAGAAGATCTAGCTACTACTTTACCTACACCTAGAGTATTGCACTACAATTGTTAAAATAATGCTATTTATAGCACTATTTTATAGGCCCACTAGTTGCCTAGTTGCGTTGTTGCAACGTTAGTTACAGGCGTTGCTTGCAGCGTTGGTTATAACCTGCGTTACCCACAACCAACTCACAGGCTTGTATGACTAAGCCAACTAGGTTACCCTATAGGGAAGCTGAAATTGACTATAACTAGGGAACTAGTAGTCGTATAAAGGCTAACGTATACTATCCGAATCCTTGAATTTTCTAGATTTAATAGTATATTTTATTTATAGGGTTATATATTAAAGTGCTTAGTTAGGCCACGTGAGTAGCTAGATTATATAGTTCTAAGTTGATTTTTATTTTTCCTATATAAATGAATTTTACGGAAAATAAAAAGTAGCTCCTAAGACCCCTCTAGCAACCTATTTCCTCTAATATAGTTAGTAGGTTTATAAGGGGACTTAGAAAATCCTCTTATTGCTTGTTAGACTATCTATTAGTTAGGAATTAACTATATTTAACTATCTATACTCTCTATCTTAAAGAATCTACCGTAATCTAGTTATCTAGAAGCCGCTGCGAAGGAATCTACTAGGAGGTCTTCCTATCCCTCTAGCTAGATTCCCTTCCATTTCTAATAGGTTATGAGCCTGGAAGGCCTATAGATTTACTACATTACTGCGTTATTCTACTGCGATTGCTAGATTTTTGGCTACTAGTTGTTCTTTACTACACTGTGGGCTCTTAAGATTACGAAGGAAATCCGCTAGAATTTGAAGCCTTTCATCTACTAGCACCACGCATCGCAACACTAGACCCTTAGTGTTGAAAATCCATTACAGCCGCACCCGTAACTATCTAGTTACAACCAACCTCTTTTAGTGATCCTATTCACTATCTATGCTCTCTATCTTGAAGAATCTACCGTAATCTAGTTATCTAGAAGCCGCTGCGAAGGAATCTACTAGGGAGGTCTTCCTATCCCTCTAGCTAGATTCCCTTCCATTTCCAATAACAATGTGTAGTGTAGTGTAGTTACTACACTACAAACTACACTATACTATAAACTACACTAACTATAAGCTAAAAAAACTACATTACACTACACTACAATTTTCTTTTACTAATTACACTAACTACAAACACTACAAATATAGTGTTAGTAAAAATATTTATCTTAGTAGCTTATAATAGCTTATAATAACTTATAACAGCTTATAATAACTTATAATAGCTTATATTACTTATATTACTTATATTACTTATATTACTTATATTACTTATATTACTTATATTACTTATATTACTCATAATATTCTTAGTGTTAAAGTTTAATTCAAAATAAATAAGTAATAAATAAATAAAATATAAATATAAGTAAGTATAAGTAAATTACTATAGAAAAACCTAGACTTTTTAGTTATTTAGTATTTTAAGGTTTTTAAAATATTAATAAAATAAAATACTTTTCTCTCTTATGTTTTTAATAATATAATAATACTAATTATAGTAATTATAGTAATTATAATTGTTATTTACACAGGTTGCCTAATATTAGGTTAGTGATGTTATGAGCCTTAAGAATAGTATTGTTGTTAATTATCTATTCTAAGCTACAAAGGAAAGAGGGAAAAGAGAGGGCAAAAGTAAGGGTTTTCTTATAAGATGTGAAACGCAAAGGGGCTGTGTGGGTCACGTGACCACAAGCCCTACCCTATTATAGGCCTGCATTATAGGTCACGTGTGGGGCCCTTGCACGCGTGGGCTAACCACTTTACTAACCATATAATTACGGCTACTAAGCGCGGTTAATATTATACGTGTTCTAACACTAGAAACTCTCTCTTTAATATAACTATTAATATATAATATTAATAGAAAAGAAGAAAAGAAATAATAGACTATATTATAGTTAATTAAGGATATAGGAAATAAAAGAATAAAGATACTTATATAGGCGTGGTAGGTAAAAGAAAGGAAAATAATAACCTGTAATCTAGGGCCCTTAAATTAGAATAAGAGGGCCTCCTCTACCTCCCCTTAATCTAACAAATAAAAATCAATCTAGCCACACGCTAATCCTCCCTTACTGCTATAGCGTTATTTACCGTGATAGTCTTTCCTTCTCTATACTCTATGTATATCACATAGAGATTAAAGAGAGGGCACTATAGGTCTTCCTATAACTCTTATTAGGTTAGGAGTGATAATAAGTATAGCTCTTATTAGAATTAGTAAACCTAATAAGAGTTACAGTCCTTCTCTTTCTTCCTCCCTAGGAGGATTTTATATTCTCCTATAGTATTAGGAATTAAATCCCTAGGGATGTATTGAGAATTGGAAGGGAAGGTATTAGAGGGATAGGAAGACCTCCTAATAGATTCCTAGATAAGTAGCGCAATGAAGGGCGCAACTACCTATAGATAACTAGATCACAATAGATTATTTAATATAGAAGGCTTAGATAGTTAAATATAGTTAATTTCTAATGTACGGACAGTCTAACGAGCAATGAGAGGATATTTCGAGTCCCCTTATAGACCTACTAACCATATTAACGGAAGGGGTTGGGCTATACAAACTAGACGCTCACGTGGACTAACTTATCACTTTTAAAGTGTACCCTATAAATAAAAACCACCATTAAATCTAGCAAAATTCAAGGATTTAAATAGTATACGTTAGCCTTTTATATAACTACTAGTTCCCTAGTTATAGTTAATTTAAGCTTCCTATAGGGTAACCTAGTTAGCTTAGTTATACATGCCGTAGCTTGCTTTAGTGGCAACGTAAGTTATGTGGCAACTAATGCTGTAACTAACACTATAGCCTAGGTTATAGCAACGCAACTAGGTAACTAGTAGGCCTATAAAATAGTGCTATAAATAGCATTATTTTAACATTCCCTCTAGAAAAGTATAAGGTAACTAATTTAATGCCTAATAACTTAGCTCTTTAATAGATATCTAAGTTATCTATAAATTCTAATAAATTTAATTAACTTTTTAACTATAAATCTAATAACCTTTTAACTAGAATTCCAGTGTTTTTATTAGTTTATTATTTTTAACTATTTTGTCAATTTTATAGTTATATCTAGGTCCTTATGTTCGTAAGGCCTAGTAATTTAATAAATTATTAAAATTTATTATTAGGCAGGGGCTTAGTTAAGCTATTTATAGGCATATCTTTAGTGTTAATATAGATAACCTTAGCTATACCTTTCTATACCTTTTCTCTAGTATAGTTAAATTTTAGTAGGGTATGCTTTATTTTACTATAAAGAGTAGGGTTATTAGTAGTAGTAATAGCTCCTTAGTTATTACTAAAAATTAGGACTAGAGGGCTATAGGTAGCTTTATTTCCTTAAAAGGTTATAAAGCTACTTAAGCTCCTTATAGCTTTATATAGGGTATTAGATTTAGCCTCTAAGGTTAATAAAGCTATTATAGTTAATTTCTTTAATTTCTAGCTAATAGGGCCTTCTACTAGCTTAAAAAGATAAGCATAGGTTAATTTTAAAGAGGTCCTATCTCTAGTAAAGTTACTATTATAGAATCTAATAAGGGTTATAGAGGCTTTAGAATTTAATATAGTTCTAGACCTTCTATAGGTTATAGAATAACCTATAGTGCTAGATAGGAATCTAAGCAAGTGTTTAGAAGCATTTAAGTGCTCTATAAATAGCTTAGATAGTGCTATAAAAAGCCACTAGACTAGAAAAGAGATATTAGGTCTAGTTAAAAGCATTAGGTATAGAATAGTTCCTACTATACTTTAATATAGCTTATAATTAGGGGTGAAAGAGGTTTAGTTATTACTTATTTTATAATTCTAGGTTATAAGGAATTTAAATAGGCTTAGTATCCTTTAAATTAAACCTTTCTAGGGCTTTAGAAATATATAAGGACTAGTGGATAGTAATAGTCCCTTTTTTAATTTCTAGTGATTTAAACGCCTAGGAAAAATTTAGCTCGTCCATGGTCTTCTATAGGATAAGCTTTATATAAAAGCTTCTTTAATCTATTAATATAGTTAAGGTCTAGTCCTATTAGAAGGCAGTTATCTATATAAGTCACTATATATGTAGATATAGTTAGGTTATAAAAGACAGCTAGGTTAGATATTAAGGGGTGGAAACCATGCTTACGAAGAAGATCCTTTAAAGCCTACTACCACTCTCTAGAGCTCTATTTTAATCTATATAAAGCTTTTTAAAGGAAAATAACCTGCTTTTAAGAGGGTTTATAGCTATACTTTAAGTAATTTAGCTAATTTAGGCATAGCTTTAGTAAATTTAGTAAATCTATCTAGGATTTACATATAAATAGCTTCCTTTAGTATGCTATTTAAAAAGCCCCTATAAAATTAATTTACTTAACTTCCTAGTTATTAGAAGCTACTAGAGCTAATAATATTTACTAACTAGGAGGGATACTTATAGTAGCATAGGTCTTAAGATAATCTTAACCTTCTATTTATATAAAGCCTTTAGTAATAAGATAAGCCTTATATTTCAAAGGATTATTTTCTTTATCCTTTTAAGCTTATAAACAAGCCTATTCTTTAGAATCTTCTAGCCCTTAGGGACTTAGTCTATCCCTATAAATTTAAAGGTTCTAGTAGTTAAAAGCTACTTAAATTCACTAAAAGTAGTATTTATCTATTTTTAACTATCCTTACTTTTTAAAGCTTATTTCTAGGTCTTAGGGGTATCTAAGTTATTATTATTCTTAGTGGATAATTTAGCCTTTTCCTAAGCCTTAAAGCATAACTCCTTAATAAAAGAAGTTATATTAAAATTATTAATATCTATAGCATTAGAATTAGCTAATAGATTTGCTATAGGTACCTTATTAGGGGCTATAGGGCTAGGGCTCTCTAGGGGTACTAGATTTTTAGGCTTTAGATTATCCTAAACCTCTAGATTATCTTATAAGGGATTATAAAGATTATTAATTCCTCCCTCTAAAGGATAACTCCTAAAGGCTTAGGGGTCCTTATAAAGCCTATATTCTCTATAATTTTAATAAAGCTAGTCTTTATAACTAACCTTTAGAGGGAATATAAATAAGATAGACATTAGAACCTAGAGTAGCTAGTAACTAACTAGGATAGTCCTAGGGGCTAGCTTTTATAGCTTAGATCTTTGCTCTAGAGGTATTAGAACCTTATAATAAGACCCTATAGCCTTAATCTTAGAAAAATTAGGTTTATAGGTAGTCTTAGGTTCTAAGTTAGCTAGATATAGCTACTTAGGGGTTAAGGGCTTAGTTATATTAGCAGTAATATTAACTAAATCTACTATAGCTAGTAGGATATAAGACTATAGATAAAGGGTAACTTAGACTACTAAAGAGTAGCCCTAAGTTAGTTAAGGATAACCCTAATAGCTCTCTTAACTAGCCTATTCTATTTATAAATATAGGGATAAGAGGTGCTAAAATAAATTCCTTTAGAAGATAACTATAACTAAAGTTTATTATTAATTTTAGTACCTTTATTAAAGTAAAGGTGCCTAGGATACGCGTTATATCGGGTTTTTAGGGCCTTAAGGAAGCCCTTAATAGCATTATAAAGGGTCTAACCTTCTTTATTAGCTAATAAAAAGCACTATTTATACTAGGATTTTTAGTTAATAAGAATAAGAACTAGGGCCTTCTTATTATATAGTATAGGTTCGATTTTGACTATATCTCCTCTAGAATATCTAAAACTCTAGGGGGTCCTAAATAGGTCTTTACTAGGTCTTCTAATAGCCTTAGTTTGCGTATAGGCTAAGCAGTTAAAATCCTTTTCTTTAATAGCGGAAAAATCAGGGATCCCTTTAGCTAATTTTAATAATTTCTTTAGCAGGGGAAGCTCTATATATCTGAGTTAAATATACTAAAGAAGGGCTAAATCTAGTAATTTCTTATAACTAGAATCTAGCTTTTTAGGGCTATTATCCCCTAGCTCCCTATCTTACTAGGCTTCTTAAGAATCATAGGCCTTAGGGATTCTAGACGGCCACTATTATTATCTAATATATTAGGATATAGACCTTCTAAATCCCCTATAGAAGATACCTAACTAGGAGCTTTAGTGGGATATAGGGCTAAATCTTCTTCTTTAGAGTTAATTTCTTTAATTTATTAATATTCCTTAGGATCTAGGGTAGGCTACTATAGAATTAAAACCTCTAAAGGGTAGGAAAACCCTATATAAGTCTTATAGGCTTAATATTTAGTGTAACTTTAAGAGCCTATAAAGGAGAGGTAAGTTAAATACTTGTAAATCTTAGGGTTACTTACCCTTTAATCTGTAAAAAGAAGCCGTGTTTAGCAGGTTTTAATAACCTATAGGGACTTTTATTAGCTAGGAATAGCTAGTCTTTCATAAGATAACCCCTAGAAAGATAGTGGGTTAAACCACTAACTAGGTTTATATTTATACTTAGGAAATATAAGGTATCTAGCAGAGCTAAAGGCCTATATTCTAGTGGAACTTTCTTGACTAGAATGTTAAAGATAGCGGTGCCTCTACCTTTAGCATAGATAGGTCCTCTAGCTGTAATTATAGGGCTAGTATTACCTTTCTTAAGGGGCTTAAAGTCCCTAAAGAAAGCCCTATTATTATAAATATAATAAGAAGAACCTATATTATATAAAAGGAGTTTTTAACTATATTATTAGAGTAGCTAAAAGTAAGCTTGCTAGTAGTGTTACTAGTAGTACTACTAGAGGTATCTAAATTAGATTTAGAATTACTACTATTATCGCCGCTAAATTCGCTAGAATCTAGTTCTTTAACATATCCGTGGCTAGGCTATAGCCAAAAGCAAAAGTAGCTTCTTTTCCTTTTCTTTAGCCCTATTATTACTACTCTTCTTCTTCTTCTTTTAGAGGCTTTAGAAGGGTTTAAATCCTTCTTATCCTACTCTTTCTTAGTATTAGAGTCCTTCTTAGGGGTAGGATTAGATAACTTCTCCTAGTCCTTAGAATTTCCCTTATTATTAGAAGCCTTATAGCTAATAGCTTTAGCTATAGGGGAGGTTTATCTCTTTATTCTTCTAATAAGTCTGCTATAAGGAACTAGAAATTTAGGGTATTTATAGGTAGTTCTTATGCCCTAGAAGCTCTAATAGTAAATCTTTATCTCTTAGCCTAACTAGGAAAGGTTTGCTTTAATGCATTAATATAATAATTTACTTAATTAATAGGTAAGATCTCTATATTATAAAGTTATAATCTAGCTAGTAAATAATTAAAATTAGTATTAAAAGCCTCTAAAGATCCCTTATAATTTAAAAAATTTAGGGAATAGTAGCTAGTATATAGTGTACTACGCTAGATTTTAGCACTTTATAAATACTACCTAATAAGGACTTTATAGGCTTCTTTAGGAGATTTTTACTAATATATAGCTGCTTAAGGTCCTAATAAGTAGCTATCTCTTAATATTATTAAAAGAATAGCTTAATTAGAGTTAGCTAGCTAGCTTACTATGCTTAGATTATCTAGAAATTTAGGTAATCCTAGGGCTCTAAATTAAATATTTAGGGCTTGCTTTCACTAATTATAGTTTTTAGGGCCTTTTAGCTTAGCTCCTCTAGAATAGAGTAAACCTTCTTATTGTGTGCCATAAGATGCGCGCCTAGAAACACGCGATCACGATGACAAGCACTAGGGATCATTGAGATGGATAACATAACAAGGGATAATAATATTAGTTATCTAAGCAAGGGGACTATTTAATCTATAAAGAGACTGCCTATAGCTAGATTCTTTTTATAGCATTTACGCACTATAAGATTCTTAAATTAACCCTTAAGTTTTACTAAGTTTTATTAAGAAAATACCTAAGCTTATAATAAGATAAACTAAGATTATTTCCCTTATTTAATTAAGATAGCACTTCTAATCTAATAGACTATTTAATCTAGAGTATCTCTACATAACGAGATATCTCTAGCCATTATTATAATTAATATTATTAAGTTAATTAACCTCTCCTATTGTGTGTAGGCTACAGAGCTACTTGTGACCGTAGGCTAGCATCGTGTCTTTGGGGTGTTGTTTTCCGCTTGACAAATTATTTAGTTCCTTTATAGCACCTTTATTAAAGGTAGCTTATAAGGTACTAGAAGGGTAGTAGTTAGGTCTTCTCTAGGTTCCTTTGAATTTTCTTCCTTAGGTCTAGAAAAGGCCTAAAGACCTTATATAACTAATAAGTTTACGTTAATTTCTCTAAAAGATTATTAATACTAGCCTTATTTTTAATATAATTATCTTCGCTATACCTAATAAAATTAGTTAAGGTCTTGCCTTATTATTTAATTTAGCTTTATATCTATAGTTATAAAGCACTAGCTTAAATAGCTAGTTAACCTTCTATATCTATCCTATTAGGGTCCCTAGGGGGCTAGAAGGGCCTATAGAAGGTCCTAAAGGTCCTATAGCAGGGCCCTTACCCTTATAATTAGGTAGTGCTATCTTCTAAATCTTAAAAGATCTCCTATATAAAATCTCTAAATTTATTCCTATTATAAATAGCGTGCGCTAGAAAGGTAGTTATATTATAATCTAGTTATATACGCAAATTATATAGCAAAGCTATTTAAAGGGCAGCCCTTAGGTCTAAAAAGTGGGTCTTTAATATATATAGGCAGAAACGGGCTAGAGAAGATTCTTAGTAGAAATTTTCTTAACACTAAAAAATAGGAATTATAAATAGTAAATATTATAGAACGTGTAGCGTAACGCAACGTATATAACGTAGTATAATAGGTTAAAAAGCCTAGTATAGAGATACTAGATATCTAATAATAATAAGGGAAAGTAGCATATCTACAATGTAAATAATATTAATATAATAGTTATAATAGTAAATAAGATTACTAAAAGAGGTTATAGTTATAACTAGATAGTTATAGGTATAATATAGTAGTTATAGGTGTGGTAGTAATAAATTTTAATACTAAGGGTCTAGTGTTATAATGCGTAGTGCTAGTAAATAAAAGCTTTAAATTCTAGTGGTTTTCCTTTATAATCTTAAGAGCCTATAGTATAGTAAAGAACTATAACTAGTATCTAAAAATCTAGTAATCACAGTAAAATAACATAGTAATATAGTATATCTTTAGGCCTTCTAGGCTTATAACCTATTAAAAATAGAAGGGGAATCTAGCTAGAGGGATAGGAAGACCTCCCTAGTAGATTCCTTTATAGTGGCTTCTAGATAACTAGATTACAGTAAATTCTTTAAGATAGAGAGCATAGATAGTTAAATATAGTTAATTCCTAACTAATAGATAGTCTAATAAGCAATAAGAGGATTTTCTAAGTCCCCTTATAGACTTACTAACTATATTAGAGGAAACGGGTTACTAGAGGGTCTTAGGAGCTACTTTTTATTTTCCGCAAAATTCATTTATATAGGAAAAATAAAAATCAACTTAGAACTATATAATCTAGCTACTCACGTGGCCTAACTAAGCACTTTAATATATAACCCTATAAATAAAATACACTATTAAATCCAGAAAAATTCAAGGATTCGAATAGTATACGTTAGCCTTTTATACAACTACTAGTTCCCTAGTTATAGTTAATTTCGGCTTCCCTAAAGAAATTAGTAGAAAATATAGGAGGAAGTGAGTATAAGAAAAGCAATATAGGAACTCTCCTTATAGCTAGTGAATAGCTTTAAATTATAATGCTAGATAGACTTAACATATTACACTCTCTTTTGACATATTATACTCTTACTTTACAAATTACTATAGGTGCCTAGTATTGGGTGTCTAAGCCGCTTCCTAGCCACAGAGGGGATGCTTGTTACGCCAGAGGATGCTGCATAAACGCTCCCTAATACCCTCGATAAATTGATTGATTGATTGCTAGACGGACTTCGTGAGGGAGCAAGCTAGAGGTATATGGGGCTAGAACGGACGACGGCAGGCCAAGGCAAGGTTCCCTTTGTCGGCCCAAAGCCATGTGCCTTGGTCTTGGTGAAGACAGGCACATTGTCTCACCAGTCAACACTAGTCTCAGTGTGTAATTGGCATGATTTCTGAACAACGAACGGCCTCAGACCAGACCCTGGGCCGAGCAGGTTCCGAGTACTTGCAAGACATGCGATGTCTCTAACAGTTGTGCAGATTGGTTCTGTCTTTATGTTGCTAGTGGACGTGGCGATATCTGGGGAAAATAAAACTCGTGGCGACTCCTTGGGAGTTGGGCTCCCTTTCAGGAGGCAGATGCTCTATGGAGACCATGCAGGATTACACCGTCGACTTCGCAGCCTCTATGTATGTATTTCAGAACAGTGTCGATCGCTTCTAAAGCATGCTTTTATCCATTTATCCTGACATCGGGCGATAGCATCGTGAATCATGGGGCAGGCGCAGGATCCCAGGCTAATTCCTTCTAGCGCATTTGGTGAAGATGCCACTGCGACCAGACAAGTTGTATGGTGAGAGGAGGCCTTGTTGGTAGTCGTTTCTCTCACTCGCGCGTTTGCTTTCTCACCCTCCGTCGAGGCTGATTACTCTTCTTCTCTTCAACCTACCCAATCGCTTTCTAAATCACCCCAATAAAGACCGAATGCATTCGTGAACCGGGAAGAAAGTTACCCGGCACGTATATTTATATACATATACCTAAAGATTGTCAATATGAGAATCCAGCCGGGGTTCGCTTTCCTGGCTGTCATGATGACGCTTCCACGGCTTTGTCTAGGTGACGGGGAACCGCTCCTACGCTCGCCCAATTAATATCATCTGTGGCCATGGTGACATCATGCGCGGTACGTTTCTCACTGTTGTTGCTGCTGCTGCTGCTGATGATGATGATGTGCCATCTAGAGCATCAAGCACAAGGACACGCGGGAAACAAGAATGGCGAATTTCCAAACATTGAACTGACAAGACATCGATGAATCTAGCTACAACGTCTCATAGACTCTGTGACCAAGGCAGGCTGCTCGGCTACCGATCCCCAATGTATATGTGTTGGGCAGTGATCACAAATCTCGGACTCGGCGGCGCCATGTGTCCTGCGAGCTTGTAATCTGACGGAGGCCCTGTGTAAGTCTTGCTTGATTTGAACGCTCTGCTCTCCCGGCCAACGAAAAGATACGCCGTACACAAAAACACACAATTGCAAGTTGCTAACCTGCAGAGTGTTCGAGATAGTTACGAAAAACATGACCGAAACCGTCTGTAACAGGCCGATTCGCGACAAAAGGGGACGATATGACGCGCTGAACTATAGCACGAACACCATCGCGGCCATGGTCGTCATCGTACGGCTAGTGTACAAGCAATTCTGGAGCTATCAAAAACAGCTTGGCTACGACGATTGGGTCATTCTGTTCGCCCTCATTATTGGCATCGCGTGCAGCATCATCAACAAGGTTGGGTTGACAGCTCACGGCCTGGGCAAGGATGTGTGGACGATTCCGCCCTCTCAGATCGCCGTGTTTGTGGAGTACTTCTTCATAATCGAGATTCTGTACTTGGCTGAGATGGCCATCGTCAAGCTGAGTCTATCTCTGTTCTTCCTCGGCATCTTTCCTGGAGACACCATTCGTCGCCTCTTGACGGGAACCTGCATCTTGAACGTCATCTTTGGTGTCGTCTTTGTCACCACTGGCATTTTTCCTGCACACCTGTGAGCAGGTACCAGACACAGCACGTCGAAAAGGATTCGACGGGCCATTGCATCAACCTCAACCTTTTTGCGTGGATGCATGGCATTTGCAACATTGTCCTCGATGTGTGGATGATTGCTCTTCCACTTAGCCAAATGAAGGGCTTGGAGCTGCACTGGAAAAAGAAGGTTGGTGTCGTCTTCATGTTCTTTCTGGGCACATTGTGAGTATTTCTTTGATTCCTTCTTCTGCCGTGATGGGGTTATTTCTTCTTCTCTTCGTTTTCCTCTTTCCCCCTTTTCTTTGGAAAGAACATCAACAGCAGCATGTACTTACTGACTTTGTTACACAGCGTCACCGTCTCCGTCCTGAGACTACAAAGTCTCATCTACTTCTCCAACTCGACCAACCCAATCTGGGACAATTGGATCATTGGATGGTGGTCCACCATTGAAGTCAATGTCGGCATAGTATGCACATGTTTACCAACCTTGCGATTGATCCTGGTGCGTATGGCCCCTTGTATCTTCAGCACAAACGGGTCCCGTGATACTACGCACCACACCACCGACCGCTCCGTGAAGAATAGCAACGCAATGGGCCACAAACCATTTGAGCTATACAGCATTGAGACGAGTGCCCTTGAGGGAGACAAGAGCAAGAGCAGCTTGCTCGGCGTGTAACGATGAAAGTACATTCCAAGTTTGAATGCGGAGCGGAATCTGTCATACCCTATTGACTTTTTTATTTGAAGGCATTTCTTGACCTGCAGTTTCATATACCATAATAAGCAGGCATTCTAACAACGAAATTTCTTCCATGTATATGTTATTAATCAGATCAATCCGTTGCTCACTTGTCGAAAAAGGTGCTCCCATCATCATCAATACGTCATTACCAGCCGCGTATTAGCGAAACGCGAGAGGTTTGGCCATGCTTCAAGCCCAATGATCGTCACTCGACCCCAAAGCGTTTTCTTCGTCAAGTTCCAAGAGCTTGCAGGATGATGAGAATAAGACGGTGGAGAGTCCCTACCTCGGATGGTATTTTCAGCGTCCGAATTACGTTGCAATTGCGACTAGTTGCCTTGTTGCGCAAGGCTGTAAAGTCATCTTTGCGGAGCCGCGAGCTTATGTTCTTGTCCAAAACATGCGATGGCATTTGTCGTCCTACGTACTTTGTGGTGGCAGATGGCATTGACGAGACAAAGTCGAGGATGGGTTATTTTATTTTATTTAGGCGAGGCGGGGGCAGGTGTACGGAATGAGGGTGCTTACATGTGAAACAGGTTAACAGAGCGCATGTGATTGGCTAGCTACTTTTTAATCGATCGGCCCCACCTGGATTCGCGCCGCGACGCGTCTTCCACAGAAACCCCCGTTCACGTTGGATTCACGATACTCACAGACCCTTTGGACAAGACGTCAAGTTTTTAGCATCTTTCAGCCAGGATCAGTACTACGCGACCCCGCAATGCTGCGACAAGATTTCAGTCGGGTAGACCCGAAGCGACGCAATGTCATTGATCATCGAAAGAAGCAGTTCGCTACACCTCAGTACAAGGAGGCCGAGTACCCTCACAGACTCAACTTTTACACGGATGCGCCGACAGCAGACATCACGCTTGAGCAGTTTGAGCAATGGGCCATTGATCGACTGAGAGGTACGCAGCTTCCTGTTGTCCTACAGTTGTAGGGGACGCACGTAGTAGCTGACACAATCTGGTAGTTCTGGCTGAGCTGGAAGCATGCTCATTTCGCAACCGATCTCTCGCCGAAACAGCTACACATATGAAGCCTATACTGGACAAATATATCCCTCTAGATACGAATAGCTCCTCTACCGCGCGACTGGTTGCCCAGAGGCAAAAGGATCATTACAGCCACTTCATTCTTCGGCTGGCCTTTTCCTCGACCGAGGATTTACGCCGCCGGTTTACGCGTGTTGAAACAATGCTCTTCCGCCTGCGATTCAACAATGACGACTTATCCGAGAGATCTGCTTTCGTTTCGAGTCTTGATTTGGATTGGTGGGAGGCTGTGACGGACGATGAGAAGAAAGAGTATGCTGCAGACCTGGCAGCAATGATTGGCAAGAAGTCAGGGATCGAGGACGACATGTGGTTCAAAGTCGACTGGGAGAGGGTACCTGACTTGATCGAAGGCAGGAGAGTCTTTTAAAGCAGGGCAAGGCCTTTGTTCCCGGGCGTGAGCAATCAAGTATGGTGGTCGCCGAGTTCTCATCCCGTTTGGAGAAACAGCTCGAGGTATGGCGTTCCAGTGTGACTGACCACGGATGTGCAGACAGCAGACAATTCAACAAGACTGACACTGTCTTGAGTAGCTTACCGCTCGGGCACTACCGCGCCTTGACGAGGACGATCGTCTGACCCCGATTTTGAACCATCTTTCTAAAAACTTCATCACCCCGGATTCTGCCTACGTTTCCAACTCGTCGGCCCCGGCTGGCGCGCATATCACCGCATCCAATATCGACAACCTGTCACAGCATTTTCCAGCTTGCATGTCTCACCTGCACCGATCATTACGGCGAGACGCTCATCTCAAGCATTATGGTCGCCTGCAATACACACTGTTCCTCAAGGGCATCGGCCTGAATCTGGAGGAGTCCCTGATGTTCTGGCGGAGCTCTTTCAACAAGGTCACCGACGACCAATTCAACAAGGAATATCGATACAATGTGCGCCACGCCTACGGCGACGTTGGCGGTGACTCTAATCGCAGAGGCGGCGGTTACAGCCCTTTCAGCTGTCAGAAAATCTTGACGGAACATCCCCGGCCCCGGAGAGGCACACGGTTGCCCCTATAGGCACTTCAATGTTGAAAACCTCACGGCTTTGGTGCAAGCAATGGGTGTTTCAGACCGATCAGTACTGCAGGGTGTCAAGGAGGACAAGGACAAGCAAAATTTCACATGGCTTGCAACCGGTAAGTTTGAGAGATGCCTTGACTGATTGGAAAATGCTATTGATGACTCGACGGAAGACAGCTGACATTGCGAAACAATAGTGTATTCGAACATGTCCACAAGGCCGAGATCAAGAAGGCCAAGGATGAGAGCGTCATGACCTCCAATCAGCTGGAGACGATTGTTCATCCAAACGAATACTTTAAGCGAAGCTACCTGCTCAAGAACTTGGGAAAGGATAGCGATGTCAAGATGGAGGAGTAATTTGGGACTTGGTAACTAGGACATTCTCAATCAGCACATGATTGGGGGCGTAGGGAGTTGATTTGTCTTGAATGCTACAATTACTATATCAAACCATGACATTCCCAGCACTATTCTTGCAAACTTGGTGAGTGAAACTGCGTGTTCTTTCTGCACTCGTTTTTGACGCTTTCCATCTGTGAAGTCATTTCAAAGGGGGTTGTTTCGTTCACTTTTCGCGATCGATTGCGTTGGAATCATCAGTAAGGATAAGAAAGAATCAAGAGATGTGCTCGGCTGGGCGCAGCCATGGAGCAGCTACTAGTATAACTAAGAATACTATTTTCTTAAAACCTGGAAAAATTCACCCAAACACAAAGACTGCCACGCAGGCAGCACCTCTCCCTACCCCAACTATTCAGGAGAAGGGAAGTTTTTTTCTTTTCAAAAAAAAAAGAACGATTGCGGCCAGTGTGACTCGAACACACGACCTTCAGATAGGCATCCGTAGGATTGAAGTTTGACTTCAGTCTGACGATCTCCCAGCTAATCTATGGCCGCAAGGATCTTGGTCCCAGCGCACCGTTAAAGTGTTTATTATTACTGGGCGGGCCTTGTGATTTTATGATTTCCGTCTTTCTTGAAGAAGCAATTTAGAAAAATTGCCTGTAAGAATATGCTCCATGCTCCTTCACGAGGAATGTCACGGGTTAGCAACGACACAAGAACGCTCTGAACCAGAATTGGAGCGTGAAGCAACATGGCCGACGACAAACGTACATGTATTTCATGCGTGGAGAATTCTCCGGTTTTCGGTGACACATGTGCGACAACGTTACGGCGGACCCAGAGGCTGTGAGGACAGACCCAGGAACTCGGTAACAACATCAACAACGGCAGTTTCCTCGCATGGGGGCTCGAGGTCTTTTTCTCTTGGCGAGGGGGCTGCCACCTGCACAGTGAGGTCACCGCGAGAAGGGAGGGCTAAGTGAGGGGAGGAGGGTTGGTTTAATGATGTGAGGAAAATTTTCCAAAGAACTTCCTGGCTGCAATGCAAGTTGACGGCCGACATGCGGGGAAGAGGAGTAAGAAAGATGATGATACCCCGAGGATAGCATCAGTCTGACGTCTTGTAGTCTTGGCCTGCTACTATGTATTACGTGCCCCGTGAAATAGAGGAAGACTGCTGCAGGCCAAGGAGTGGTATTCCGAGAGCAGAAATTTGGTTTTGCTTCAACAAACATGCACTTTTTCTGGGCTGGACAAAACATGGTCAACGGAGACAACAACATACAAGGCAATAGTCCTTCGGCCCTCGGGCCCTCAGCCCTTCAGCCAGGTACAGCGTCGTAGCGCAGCGCACATGGCATTCGGAGTCGTCGGGCCCGAAAGGCTTCGTTCGGGTCGTGCCTAATTGCAAGGCAGAAAACAAAGCATGCAAGTCACAAGTAACAAGTCACAAGGACAGAATGCACAATGACATCGGTGGTGTAGGTGCGTCGTTGCTTTGCATCGGCACGCAATGATTGACTCTTCCGCTCCTCGAAAAGTCGAAGTCGAGGCGCGAGGCCAACCGACGACCAAAAAGTTCGAGTGTTAGTCGCACGAGCGTTTTTCATTATGCAAGCCCTACCGGAGAGGGAAAGAAAAAGAAAAGAAAAAAAGCTCCGTCTAACCGAGGGGCCAGCCAGACCGGGGGTTTTTTTCTGTTCTCCACGGGAGGGAAACCAAGGCCATTCGAACCAAAGAATCCACAATCTGCATTCATGTAATATTTTCTCTACGGACTCATCCACGGATTCATCCGTACCCCCTTTCGAACACTTACAGGGCGCCTTTCTCTCATCCTTGCCCGATCTTTGAGTCGCAAGGGGGCCCCGGTGGTGTGCGCAACTTGCGCCCAACTCGAGGGGGTATGATATGTAATCATCCCCCCAAAAGTAGTCCGTATGTAGGGACAGGAATAGCTCGCGATAATACCCAAAAGTGTATTATGACTTCCGATCCGCAGTTACCGCCATGGCCCGACAAAACCCCTGCTTGCTGTTCCTCAACAACAACCCCGCCCGGCCTTTTTTTCTATTTTATTTTTATTTTTACTTTTATTTCTATTTTTGAAAACAAAAGAAGCGACGAAGCGAAGAACGAGCCGTCAATTCCACGCATCCCAGCCAGTGCTAACGACGTAGCAAATTTCACAGCGACTTCCGAGTCAAAGTTCGTTCTCGTTCTCGTCGACTCGTGGCAAGGGCGCGTTTCATCCTGCCACAGCCACGGGAGCCCATCTCCCATGGACGTGCAGTGCAGCCCGTTGTGAATCTCTCAGAAAAAAAAAAAAAAAACCCTTGAAGCTGATCCAGGCGTCGCTTCGTTGGGCAAAGGCCGCATGACATCCCGTCCCCGCCAGTTTCGAAACTTGCGTCTCCCGAATCAGGTTGATTTCAGACCATGCAAGACTTTCACCGCACTTCACGACGTACACAATTCACCGCTCTGCAAACTTCCAGCTGTGCGTCCAAGCCCCGACCCCTTTCCACCAAGCGATATCCGTGGATTCCACAAGGCATATCCTTCAGTAACAAGTTCCAATGCCCCCCTCCTTCCTCACGAGGGAAATAACACGTTCAAGCCACCCAATCCGTAAAATCACATGATTCAGCGCCCATGCGAGACAACGGGTGGGCGGCCTGACAAGAAGTCCCCTACTCCGTACGATCTGCAACGCAATTACGGCCAGGGAAGCCAACGCCCAGAAAATTTCAACCAAGTCTGGTTTATTAAATGGGCATCAGACCAAAACCCAGCTGCGAGGCAGAAAGGAAATTCCAGGACGCCCCTTTTGAGCGGAAACCACTCGTCTCGTCTCCTACATATGCATCTTGGCAGAGCCCCCGCTCGTCATTGGTGGAAAAGTACAGTCAGGAATGTTGCGTGCCAGCACCCAGTGGGATGGGGTTCGTTTCAGGGCATGAAAGGGCCCACTGTTCCTGGTGTTATAGGTGCAGATACGAAGGGAATGTGTCGCTAATATTACACATGTACTTCGTATGTAGAGTGGTGTTGATTTAATAGGACAAGACAAAAAGGGTCCAGCACAGCCTTGCAATTGTCCATCGTGCGTCATGTTGGCTCTTTGAGATTCGATACATGGGCTACAACGTTCCTGAGCTGGGCCTTGCGGCATTTGGTACAGGCCATTACATTCACGTTCCCAAGGCAAAAGGACCGCAATTTTGTTTCCATCGAGGTCAAAAAACCTGACATGTCTTATTGCACTTCATTCTATCCTTTGCTTTCCGAGCAAGCCTGCTGCGCGACAGTCCATGCATCAATCAATACCTTGCGGCAAAAATATCTTGAGTTTACAAGCGCCTGCACTCGTTCAGGGGCCATGACTTCGCCAAAATATAACCGAGCCCATGGCTTGAATGCGATTGTTTGAAATGTACCGTCATAGCCTCTCCTAGTGATGCCTTCCACGAAAATCTCTCTTTCCATCGTATTCTGCCATAGCAATTCTATCCCATTCATTTGACCACCATCGCATTCTTCCGAGTCAAGATTTTGAGAGAACAACGGCGCCACACCGCTTGCAGCATGTGTTGTAGGAGGATGTCACCGAATTTGATGTTGCCGTTCCATGGCACTACCAGAGTGCCACCAGTTTTGTCCTCATGTCGTGGTGAATCCGGCAACAGAAGCCTCTTACTCGACAATAGCACCTCGTCTGGAAAATCGGTACACCATGGCCGAAACGGCATTATCGTGAAGATGAGGGCGTATGTTCGACAGCACCAGCTGGAGTCATGTTTCGCACTCAATCTTGTCGATATGGGCCAGCACCAAATATCTGTCGTGCCATGTCGAACCGATAGATCGTCCCTCTGGTTATTGCGTGTGGTGTCCGGCGGTCCCCGGGCAGACGCGTGGACAGCGTCCTGGAGCCGACTCGCAGCTACACGTGTTTCTCGGGGAGAAAGGGGGTATCCTATCGCTATGGAAAAAAATGGGAATTTGGTGGTGGTATGTAACAACAAAAGTTTGCGCTGCCCGTCCGTGTACAAGCAAACATATGCGCTGATGGGGTGTAAGATCATGAATTCGTCACTGAACAAGTTTCGCCCTCGCTAGCAGTCATGTGTCGTTCTGTATTGAGGTTCGTTGATGGTTCATTTGTAGCCAACCATCTTTGCGCAACGCTCGCAATAATACAGGTTGTGGGCGATGCGAACCATGCCAGTGGAGCTTACATCGTCTGTTGATGTGGCTTCAACTGACCGAGCACAACGCATGCAGCGCAGTATCTCGACAGAGGCAACAAGTCGAGGGCAGAAGTATCCATGCTGCGTCGATAGCCAGAAATGGAGGGTGTATCGGTGGAGTGTCCAGAGGAGGAGGAGGCAGAGGAGGATGATCTGTAAGGGTGAGACGGGAGGGCGGTGGTGGAAGACATGGCTGATATATCTATAGCTGACAGCAGTTGGCGCATGTGTCTACACCCGATTTGGATGAAGCCTCCAGTATAGTGCGGCGTGTCGAAATAATTGAGAGATCGGCTTTCGGTAAAAGATTCGGAGGAGAGGATCGGCGCAGAACGAAGCTGATGTGTTGGGATCTTTCCAATAATATAATATTGAGGCCGAAGTGAACAGTTTTGGTAGGGTCCTCGAGTCGTGCACTGGTTTCGAGGTCAAGGGTGTTGTGGTCTTGGACACAAAGTCAACGACGGCTGCTGCGATTCTTTTTCGGGGTGTAGAAGGAGCATCAGATGCTCGAAGCTCGGTATGGAAAGAATGATTCCTAAGAAAAAAGGGGTGCGTGATAGGGAAGAGCAGGCAGATGAGTGAAGGGGAGGAAGGGAAGGGGGCTTGATAAAGTAATGTCCGGAAGGGATGGGTAGAGTTAAAAAGGGTATTGCGATGGCTAAGAGAGGATCCACGGCCTTGCTCAAGGTGTGTAACAGCTTGATCGTCGATGCTGGCTAGGCTCAACTCGATGCCAGGATACGGAGTGCCAGGATCGGCTTTGGCCGCGTACCGCAAGGTTCCTAAGAAACAGCAGTCAGACGGGGGTGGGTGGATACAAGAGTTGGGCGTGTGAAGGGGCGTGTCGACAAGAAGTCTGGGCGGTATGTATTGCATTTTATGCACGTATGCGAGCCGGCCTGCCAGCCAGACCGCACAAAGGCAGGGGAAGAAGCAGAAGAAGCCCACTGCAGACATCTGGACTCCCGTGCTTGGACACCAATCTTACCTAAGCTTGCTTTTCACGTCGCCAAAACCAAGGACCAGGCCCGGATCTTGGGCCGCGCCGCCATTAGGCTTTTCAGTACAGGGCAGTTGTTCCTCCTTTTGCCTAGACTTACGTAGTATTGTATATACACATGTAAGTTGAAGCAATGGTTTTTTTAGACGTTCTTCCCTCTTGAGAAAGTGGAGGCCTCGTTCAACTGTCGTACGATCTCAATACCTGCCATACGGAGTACGGATCGGTACGGGCTACGGACTGCGGACTAACGGAGTAGAAGTTTATTAACCCAGTTCACCAGTGTCAGGAGCCAAATCCTTCGACTGGTTCAGCCTGACAATAATTTGTGCCAAGCTCAATCTCGCACTGACATGAGACCATATTAACGGGTGGTTTATCCACCCAACCACCCAGCCACTCGACGACCACTGACTGGGCTGCTGTTCAAAGTTAGTCACAACAAGATCACCCCGCCGTTCGGTGTCTCCTTGTGCGTTGAGAAGCGCACTTGCAAAATACCGACAGACCAGCAACTACTCCGTACGATGTTGAAAATCAGTGCCCAGCACACTACTGCCCAGCACACTACGGACTAGAGCTCTGTCATTATTTGAAGCGTGGCCCCCACTGGCATTTCATGTTCATGGAAAGCAGCGTCATTCTCACGCCCACGCCTCCAAACAAACAGGGAAATTTCCGAGCATCTTGGCGCACTGCCATCCCGGTAATCAATTGCATGGCCATGCCAGGTCAGCCAGCATATCATGAGGAGCCCGTGATGCCCCTCGTGCACTGGCCAAGGCAGTCAGTCAGTCCCTCGATGCAGGAGGCCAGAGATCAGGTTACAAAATCAGAATTGGCTCCAAGGCCTCGCGAGCTGGGCTTGAAAAACTAAACGGCTCTGCCGCCGGCCCATATGGGCATTGTGAGAATGCAAAAGTAGGCTTCCGTTCCAACAAACTGTATTGGAGCGAAGAGCTTCTTGACTAAATGGATTAAATTACTTGTGATATTATAGAAGCTAGAAAGGATAAAAACTCTTCTTAGTAGCAAAAGCAATTTAAATATAGGCCTGTAGAGTAGGCAGGTGCGTGCCCACACCTCCCCTCCTACATACCCTAGTATATAATAGTCCCTAACTATCTAAATTTATAAAGCTATTCCTACCTCTTACACCCTAATAGTAGGGCCTCCTAGTATATCTATTTCCTTTAGATCTATTAAACTTAACTTTAACTCCCTTTCTCTATAAATAATTCTTTATATACAATAGGTATTTCTATAGAAAGGTAGTTTTCTCTTAATAGTATTTCTAACCCTATTAGATAGTTCTTTAAAGATTTTAATTATATAACTTAGCCTAGTCCCCAAGAGGCCCTAACTCTCTAAGGACTTTATAAATTTATATAGTTACTTATATAGTAAACTTAGAATTTTCTAACTTATTATTTATAAGGGTATTAGCTTACTTACTTAGTTAATAACTTATAAGGTTATTACTCTTAACCAGAGTATTGCACTACAATTCATTTGTAGTGGTTTTTTTAACAAATAATACATATCTAATCTTAGAAAATGTATATAGATATAAAACTTCTTTTTTAGATAGATAACTAAAAACTACAATGTAGTTATATATAAAAGTGGGTCTAAAAGTGGGTCATTTAGGCAGAAATTAGAAAAACTACATTTCACTACATTTTAGCACTTAAAATACACTACAAATGTAGTGTTTCTAATTTACGGCCAAACCACCCACTTTAACAAATAGTATTTTTCTTACGATTTATCTGTATAAGATTACGTAATTTATAGGATAATATCTTTAATTATAAGTTAGATATAAAATTAAATATAAAAACTACAAAACACACTACACTAACTACAAACAATACTCTGCCCTTAGCTCCCTTAGCTTATAATAACCTAAGGTATCTTTTAAAATAGCTAAGCCTCCTTTATTACTTATGTTAAAATAATGCTATTTATAGCACTATTTTATAGGCCCACTAGTTGCCTAGTTGCGTTGCTATAACCTAGGCTGCAGCGTTAGTTGCAGTGTTAGTTACAGCGTTGGTTACCACACAACCTACGTTGCTACCAAAGCAAGCTATAGCATGTATAACTAAGCTAACTAGGTTACCCTATAGGAAGCTGAAATTAACTATAACTAGGGAACTAGTAGTTATATAAAAGGCTAACGTATACTATTTAAATCCTTGAATTTTGCTGGATTTAATGGTGTTTTTATTTATAGGGGTACACTTTAAAAGTAATAAGTTAGTTTATATAAGCGTCTAGTTTATATAGCCGTAAGTTGATTTTTACTTTTCCTATACAAATGAATTTTACGGAAAATAAAAAGTAGCTTATAAAACCCTCCTAGCGACCCCCTTCTATTAATATAGTTAGTAAGTCTATAAGGGGACTTAAAATATCCTCTTATTGCTTTTCAGACCGTCCGTACGTTAGAATACAACTATATTCAACTATCTAAGCCTTCTATATTGAATAGTCTATTGTGATCTAGTTATCTATAGGTTGTTGCGCCCTTCATTGCGCTACCTATCTAGGAATCTACTAGGAGGTTCTCCTATCCCTCTAATACCTTCCCCTTCCAATTTTCAATAACTTAACTAAGCCATAAGAACTTATTTTATATTCCTTATTATTTCTGAGTTAAATCTATTATTTTTAATAAACTTAAGAGTCTCCTTATAAATATTTATAAGTTCCTATAGTCCTTTTAAGGCTATATAGAATAGTTAGTAAGCTTATAAGATTACCCTTAATACTTTAAGAGCTTTTATCTTATTCTTTTTATATCTTAGTAAATTATCTTTAAGCTAGGTCCTTATCTCTTTTATCTCTAAAGGCTATATAAGTAAAACTTTTATATTTTAACCTAGGAATAGATTTTCTAATAGTTACTTAATTTAACCCTTAGTTACTTTAGCTCTTAGCTAAGTAAGAGAAGACATTAACTTTAGTTTTACTTTAAGCCCTTTCTTTACTAGCTTATTATATTCCTATATAAATATAGCTTACACTTCTAATAATACTAGAAGTCCTAATAATATAAGATCACTATTCTTATTAAAGAAAAACCTTTCTAAGTTAATATAAGGGTAAAGATCCTTAGCTATCCCTAGTAAGTCTTATATATCTTAAATTATTTATTAATAACTAGCTTTTTCATAAGGTTATAAAGGGAGTTAGGTTTACACTTATCTAATCTAATAAACTTATAAATATATAGTATTATTATAATATATTAGTCTTACTTAGCTCTACTACTTCCTTAGTTAACTTAGAAGTAACTTTAAATAAAAATATATCTTAGAGATTTTATAAGGGTTTAAATAGAGTTATACTTACTTATATAGAGGTATTTATAATTATTAGGGTCCTAGTTATAGAGTTAGATTAACTATTAATTTAATCTAAAGGTAGTAATAGCTTCTGTTTCTTTACTAATTACTAAATTAAATTCTTAACCTAGGTCTTTTAAGTCTAGAAAATAAGTAATTAAATCCTTAGTAGTCTTATTATTATTCCCTTTCTTAGTATTTCTTAGTAATAGTTTAAGCTTAAAGTTATTTATAGCTTTTTATTTATATTTAGGCTTATTAGTATTACTATTATCCTATAGTATTAAGGAAGATAGGGGTAGTAAAGAAGGTAAAGGTAAAGGAGAAGATAGGGGAAGAAGAGGAGAAGGAGGTAAGGGATTTAAAGAAGGAGAAGGATTAGAAGGTAAAGAATAATTATCCTATCTATTACTAGTGCTACTTTTATTTAACTTATCTAAGTTATTAGGTTAAGGGTTAGCTAGCTCCTTTTCCTTTTCTTTTTCCTAGCTAAGGTAACTAGAATCTTTCTATTACCCTTAATATCCTTAGCTTCCTAGTTCTATAGTTAGAGGTTTATTTACCTTCTATAGGTAAAGAGGCTAGCGCCTAAAACTTAGTCCTATAAAAATTCAATCTTTATTACTATTAAATATATTACCTAATTCTAAGTAGCTAAGTAAAGTTATAGTTAAATAATAATACTATAGATATTTCTTAGGTAAAAGATCTATTACTATAGTTTACTCTTTATAATTACTAGTAAATTAATAAAATAAGGGATCCTAATCCTAGTAAACCTTAGATTATGATTAATAGCATATTTCTAAATAGGTTATTAAGTCCTATTATTTATACTAGTACTCCTTAAATACCTTTCTATAGAAATAAGGGTAATATAAGTAGTCTAAAAGTAAGACTTAATCCTTTTACCTATAAGGTTATAAGCCTTAATTAATTCTAGACTCTTTTATTATTTAAAGAGTACTTAGGAGTTCTTAAGATTTATATTTAGTTATCTCTAATTACTATTTAATTAACTCTCTTTATTATCAGTAAAATAATTTAAAAAATATAAGAAAACTTTAATAGCCAGTTATAGTATATCCTTAACTAATACTAGAAATATAAATAGAATTCTTTAACTTTAATAGGGATTAACTTAGTGTCACGACTTCGGTTAGGATTGATAATAAACAGAGCGAAGGCTAAGATTCGTAGTTACTACTAGATATATGCTACCTAGGGGCTATTATATAAAGGTTCCGAACTCTAACCTCTTACATTCTATATAGGTAGTCTTTGCTAACTACCTTACCTAGTAAGTATATAGCTATCTAGTAGCTAGCTAGTCCCTTTGTTATCTTAGGGGTATAAGGTTCTTCTAAAACCCTACTATATAATCGCCCTGTCTCTAACCTCCGCGCTCCTAACACTTAGGAACTACTCTCTTTATTTTCTTTCCCTAAATATACTAAAATACTTTAAGTATAAATTTTAGAGTAGCTATTAAGTCTTCCTATATTACTACTACTATTAGTAAAGTAAAAGTATAAAAATATTATAGAAGTACCCTTTAATAAATTTCTTTAGTATATTTAATAGACTATCTAGAAACTTTAGTATAATTACTAAAGGGAAAGTATTTTAGAAGACTCCTAAAGCCTTCTTATTATAAGGGGTAAGCTATATTATATATCTAGTAAGACTATTACTCTCTTTAGTATTCTAGGTTCTCCCTTAAGTACTTATATTAATTACTAGATTTTACTTAGTGTTAATAGAAGTAACTATCTTTCCCTTTACTAATTAATATTATATAGTTTTACACTAAGTAAAGAGTAATTCTAATATTAAAGTATCCTTTTGATTTAAAGACTTTTACCTAAATTCTAACTTCTTTAATTTTATAGTAGTAGTTAACCTTAAAGAGAACTTAGTAATTTAACTAACTAAACCTTAAATTACTTTTAGGTTCCCCTTAACTAGTAAATCTTAGTATAAGATAACTAACCTAGGGAATATATAAATCTTTCTATATGTTAATTTATAATAGCTACTAGCCTAATAGTTATTATTATTAGTAGTAAACTTCTAATTCTTGTTAGTAATTTATATTACTACAGAGTATATAGTTTTAGTATAATACCCTATAAATACTTAAGTTAGACTCTTAATTATAGCTTTAAGTCCTTTACCTTTTATAAATACTAATAAGGACTCTTATATAGTACTTCTCTTTTATAATTCCTTAGGTTATTAGTTTTATAAAGAAGCTTAGACTAATTAATTACTATAGTTTTAAATTACTTCTTAGGATAAAAACCTAGAACTAAGAAAAGGTTATTTTCTCTTATATTATTAATTATTTCAGCTAGTACTTTATTCTTATACTTTAGAATAAAATAGTGCCCTTTAACTTCTATTATAATTCCTCTAATTTTTCTATATTACTAAGCTTATATACCTTACCTCTATCTTTAGTAAACTCTAGTAATATTCTCTAGCTTTAGAGATAGACTAAAAAGATGCCTATTACTTTAAAAGGTAGTTAGTCTATAGAAACCTTCTTTACTTATATTATTTCCTATTAAACTTAAGGAGTAACCTCCTATTTTATTTATTTTAGTATTATACTATTGAAGTTTAATTATTTAGAGTATCTTTCTTACAAGAGGAAATTTTTAACTAATACTTTAATATTCTCTAGTATACTTACTCTTTGTATAAAATCCTTTAGAAATGAAATAAAATAGAATAAAATAGGCATAAATAAAGAATAAAAAGAAAGTGTAAACTAATAGAATATAAAATAAGAAGGAAGAAGGTTATAAGAGAGAGTAAAAAGTAAAAGTGATAGAATGTATAAGAAAGGAAAAGAAACACGTAACACTATAGCTTTTTAGATAATTCTCACTTTTACTTCACTTTTTACTCCTAAATTATTATAACACTAAATTCTCTCCCGCCCACTAATTTACAACCACATCACTCTTTTTTAACAACCCTCCTATCTTCTTAACCTTATTTTCCTAATAATAATTTATCCTACAGCGTCCTAAGGTAGCTAGTCTAAGAGTTATATAACTTTAATATATCTTTATAGAAGTCTAAATTATAACCTCCTAAATCTTTAATCTATCTAAATTAATAATTTAATAGGATATATACCCTATTTGAGCCTTAATATAAAATAGGCCTTACTAGCATAGTTATAACTTTAGGGGCTTTCCCTTAGTAATTACTATTACTATTTTACCTAGTTTAAAAGGGTTTACCTTCTATTATTTATCGTAATCTCTTTAAATAGCTACTTCTAATTATTTATTAATTTTTACCTTCATATAATGAGATTTAATACAGCTATAGTATTTTACTTCCTTTATATAAAGTAAATTTCTATATTTAATAATCTAAGCTTTATAGCTTACCTAGTATATATTCCCTTATGCCTAGTAGCTATCATAAAGGTAGTAAGTAGCTTGTAGTCTATAAAGATTGTAGACTATAATCTAAACTTAAAGAAGTAGTCATGTTTCTAGTAAAATTTAATAATAGTATATAATTTATATCTATAAGTACTATAGTTCCTTTAAGTTCTTATAAATAAAAATAAGTTATATAAAATAGGATAAGGAATCTTATTATAAGTTTATATAATTAAATATTTACCTCTAAATCCACTAGTAATAGAATATATTTAGGTAAGTAAGTTAAATATATACCTATATATACTTATAGTAGTAGTAGCTTTATCCCTTAGTATAGAGAATAATAAAGCATCTAAATTACCCTATTACTAGCTTATATCTCTAGTTAGTTAATTAAGTATTTAAGTAATCTTAGTATACTTCTTTATTTATTATCTATATAGTCTAAGAGCTCCTAGGAAAGAATAAATAGTAGATTAGGTTATAGATATTAGCTGCTCTTTTAGCTTTATAGCTTAGTTAGGCTAAAAATATATCTTCCTCTTAATTTTATAAATCTAACTAACTATAGTAATTAAGCTTATACCTAGGGATACTTTCTTAAAACTTAGCTTTAAGAGAGGCCATAATAGTCTTAGTAGTAAGTAATCTTTAATATAAAACTAATATTTAATAAAAGAGGTATATTTATAAAATATATTATTTATATAACTTATTAATATACTTAGATTACTAGGTATTTAACGTATAAAAGAGATAGTTCTAAATAAGAGAAGGGGATTAAACTAAGAGTAATCCTTAATACTTTGGTTATAATAAATCCTACTAACTAAGAGCCTTAAGGCATATAAGTTAGTTATAGCTAACTAAATCTAGGTATATTAAAAGCAAATATATATCTTAACTTCGTAGCTATAGGTATTAACTAGTAGGTATATTAAAGATTAAATATACTATAAGACTTAATTTAAGGGTCTAAGAGTTAATTATAAACTTTAGCTAATAGAGGTAACTAACTACTAGGTATATTTTCCTTAATATAAGAATAGTTAAATATAAGTTATTATTTAGCCTATAGGTTAGACTTATCCTTTAGTACTAGTATAGGCTTAATACACTAGTTAGATATTTTCTTATTTATAGCTATTATATACTTATATATCCTAGATTTAATTCCTTTAATTACTAGCTAATTTAACTAATACTTCTAAGGCTTAAATTACCTTCTCTTAGGGAATATACCTAAGGCTTTATATTTTCCTTTAGTTTAGGTATATATATATAAAGGTCTATAGTAAGGATATTAGTAATAAATAAAGTATTTAAGTCTCTATAAGTATAAAATATTTATATAATCTCTTTTACTATAGACTTTAGAACTAGAGGGCCTAAGGTTACTTTATAACCTTTAAACTAAGATAACACTACTTCTATAGGAACCTTCTAATTTATTTCCCTTCTCTAGACTCTCTAATTAGTTAAAAATAGAAATAATAAGAGTTTTTATATAATTAGTCTAGGCTAATTATTCTTTATCTATAGAAATATATCTTTATAATTATTATCCTTTAAATTTATAGTATATTTCTCTTCTCTAAGCCTAATTACCTCTAATAAGTATATATAAAGACTAAGTAAATTTATAAGCTAATATTCTATATATAATAATATAGGGTAGGTAATTTAAGGCGTATATCCTAAGAACTATACTATAGGTTTAGCCTAAAAATAAATAAATAGAAATTCCTAAAGACTTTTACTAAGATACTTATTCTAGGCTATTAGATTTAGATTTTTAACTTAACTAGATTACTATAGGTAACTTAGTTTTCTAAATTATTAGAATTATTACTAGAGTTAGATAAAGTATTATTAGGTAATATATATATATTATCCTAACTATAATATTTCTTTAAGATCTCTAGCTTAGCTAAATAAAGTATAACTTTCTATTTATTAGATAAAGCTACTTCTAGACTCTTAATAGAAATAACCTTATCTCTATAGTCTTTAACTTTAATTATAAGTTCTAAGTTTCTAATATTAAACTTAGCACTTATATTATAAAGCTATAGTAGTCCTAAAATTAAGATAGTCTAATTCTTAGGTTAATAATCTAGCGTAATAATAGCCTAAACTAACTATATAACTCTATAGTAAACTACCTTTATTAACACATAGTAAGTAACTATATTTTCTTATCTATTAGTATTAATTTTTCTAACCCTTAGAATCTAATAGATCCTCAATTATAAACTAGTATAATCTCTTCTAGTATAAAAGCTTAAGATATAATATTAATCTTAGCTCCTTAATTAGCTATAGCTTATCTAGGTTTAAGATTAAATACTTATTCCTTTTAAAATCCTATATAAGCCTTAATAGTAATTCTAAATAGCTTAGTACCTAATTAATATTCCTAGAGTAATTTAGTGTTAAAATTATTAGGTATTAGGCTCTTTCTAGGTTTACTAGAAGTAGTTTAAATAGAACTTACTCTAAGTAAGAATAATACCTTTTCTTTAGTTACTTCTTAGAAGTAATTACCCTTAATAATAGTTCCTAGAATTATTTAGATATCTCTAGACTAATTTACTATAGATTTATTAATAAGATAAGGACTAAAATATAACTTACTAATACTTTCTAGTTAATAGGGCTAAGACCCTTATATCCTTAAATCTTACTTAAAGTGTGTATATTTTACTTAATAACTTTTCCCTTACTAAAGGTATAGCTTTAGGGCATAGAGTTTCCTTATCTAATATACTACTAATTACTATACCCTTATATTTCTTTAAGGGTAGCTTAGCCTCTAAGATTAATATTATAACCTAAAGAGTACCTTATATATAAACTTAAGTGTTTTTATATTAGCTTACTTAAGACTTCTTAAAAGAGGCTTTAGTAGTGCCTTCTTATTAGTAATATCTTTTACTTATACCTTTATATTAGCTCTCCTAGCTCCTAGCTTCTATAAGCTAATAGTAATTACTCATTACTAAGAGGTAAATAATAAATTCTTCTTAAGTTAAATAAGTTAATAATCTCTAACTAGTATTATAGAGTTTACTATAGATTTAGGTTTAATTAGGGTATAATAAGCTCTAACTATAGATTTAGTTATTACTTCTTTAATAACTCTAGGTTTAGTAATATTATTATATTTATCTCCATTTAAATATATATAAGTAAATTAAGTATAAGCTTATCTAGGGACCTAGGAATTATTTTTCTAAGGGGAAGAGTTATTAACTTTAACTATAATAACTTCTAGTACTATAGTAAAGTATCTCTAGTTACTATATAGTTAGTAGTATAATATCTAGTAATACTATATTGAAAATAGGCATCTCTATAAGGTAATAGTATAGTGTTATTAATATACTAGTTTCTTAATTTATATATAGGTTTTAATTCTAAAGTATATCCCTATAAACTAGAGCCTAATACTATTAGGGTGTATTTTATAGTAGTTAATATAAATTTATAGTATTATTCTAATATAAAGGAACACTATTTCCTCTATAAGCTAGACTAGGATAGTTAGTATTTTACTAATTAATAGATATTCTATTTCCTATATTAATATTACTTTTGTTTTATACCTAAGTCTAAGGATATTAGTAAGTAATTAGAGTAGGATTTTAACTAACTAAGGGCATAGGTTAATACCTATTAAACTATTAAGGGTTAGGGTAACCCTAACCTCCTAAGAGTCTAAGGTATAATATTAATAGTTAAAGTTAAGTAATTAAGGCATTAACTAGGGTAAATTATCTCTTTTATTCTCCTAAGACTTCTATAAACCTAGGAGGTAACTTATATACTTAAGATAATACTTTATTAGTAAAATATTTACTCTAGTATTTAATAAACTCTTCTATTAGTAAGATCTTTATATCTTATATAGTTAACTTTACTAAATTCGCTTTAGCCTCTAAGATTATAGTAGCTTATTTAATTAGTTCTTTAGCTTCTCTAAGACTATTAGTAGCTAAGATATTTTAACTAATAGCTTCCTATATTAATAATTTATTATATAATCCCTAAATAAACTATTAATAAAATCCCTAAGGGTATAGCTTTTAATTAAGATAAGTAAGTTATTAAAAGTAACTAGCTTATCTTTACCTCTAGCTTAATAAAGCATATTTAGTACTTATAAATAATATATAGCTAGGGCCTTACCCTTATTCTAATATATTTTTATATTAGTACTAGCCTTAACCTCTTTATTAATAATAGTAGGAGAGTACTATTTTTATAATAAATATTAGAGAATAATTAGATTACTATTAGTTACTAAACTCTATTTAGCTCTAGAGACTACTATTCTTAGTTATTCTAAACTATTAATAAAGGTAATAGTACTACTATCTAAGGCTATATTAATAGCCTAGATAAAATTACTTAGATGATATCTTAACTATTATTAATAGTCTTAAATACCTAATATAAATGACTTAGCTAATACCTAGTAAATATCAATCTATTAAAAGTCCTAATATCTCTTAAGGAAGGAAGCTTATATACTAATATTATTAACTAGTTAAATAAAGGTATCTTAAGTATTACTAGAGAATTTGGCTTTTAAAATAGTTAGTAAGTTAAAGTATTACCTTATTTTCTATTTTACTATAAGGGAGTTAGTTATCTCTTCATAGAATACTCTCTAATAATAATAATACTTATAATAATTTAAACCTAGGTAAATACTTCTCTGCTATCTATAGATTCTATAGGGGATAATTTTTAACTAATAACTCTAGGGTAATAATAGGGAATATAGGGATTTAGAAAGTATAATAGGGATTAGGAAATTTAATAATACTACCTTAACTTAGAAGAGACTAATAACTCTAGGAAGCTTTAAGAAGCTTATTAATTACTAACTATCTCCTAGCGTGGTCGCTAATAAACTGTATTGGAATAAAGAGCTTCTTGACTAAATGGATTAAATTACTTATAATATTATAGAAGCTAGAAAGGATAAAAACTCTTCTTAGTGGCAAAAGCAATTTAAATGTGAGCCCGTAGAGTGGGCAGGTGCGTGCCGCACCTCCCCTCTCTACCGTTCGGGATATCGGTTATCATCTTCGGATTATAGCGCAAAGTAATTTTCGGAAATTATGAAACATGGAACCCGCTTCTACTATGTACTAATTCGCGATGCCAAGACGGAGCTCTCGCAGAGCAAGCAATAACAAGCCATTTCTTCTCGGCCTGTTCGTCGGCTACAGACGTCAGCCAAGCCACTGCGGGCTTACTCCGTACGTACAGTATTGGGCAACAGTACAGTGGGGTCGAGCAAAGAAGAAGGCGTGAGAGAGAGGTGAGGTCTGGTCTGGTGCGTTGATTGGGTTGCATTGGCACCGAAGTAATTGCTGACCTGCTGCCTGGTAATAACCCGCTGTGACCCACTGCAGCTTGGACGTTCTTGAAAAAAACGAGATACAATGAATCCTGTCAGTTCAGATGGGAACCTACTAATCTGTCAATCTGTTGCCACGTTGAAGGAAATCGATGTGTCGTTGCGGCGCCGATGAAGCCGTACCTGTACTCCGTAAGGCGTGCTGCATTGTGTACTATCTCATGAGTATCATCATCTCGTGCTGTGCGCCGTTGTGTGCCCGGCCAGTGAGTGTCTGGTACATACAAAGAAGCGGGTGGGCCGGGATGAGTCACAGGGCATTATTCGTTACGCGGCCTTCAAGCATCATTCACATTCAGGCAGGCATCCAGACAGAAGAATGTACAACGTGTGTGCATGTTCCTGGCGTGCGGCGTAGCACCAGTCACTTTTATTGCAGCGGAGAAAAGTTGGGCTTATGCACGAGAAGTCCCTGACTTTGGAGTGATGTCTGCCCCCGGTATATGCATCATCTCAATCATTTCTCCTTCTGCCTCTCTGGACGCGTGCGTGTATCTGCACAGAGTTTTTACTTAGTCCAGTGCCAGGTCACCAAACTTGGCTGGGGATGTCGGATGTCAAGTAGCTCGAAGTGGCTTAGCGCCGTCGGGGACTCTTGATGGCCCTGCCAATCTTCGATCCTTGGCAACACCAAGACGAGCTTACGATGACGTTTCAACCGGAAAACCCAGTGGATCGGGCACCCGGCATTGACCTTGCTTGCCCTTGCGCCACTTGATCGAACCGTTTGTCGCGCCGCATTCCAATCGAACCCTTCCGGCGCAGAAACGGAGTCATCACCAACGCTGCGGGGTCGATCCGGCACTGGCAAACTCCAAGAAACAACGCCGTCAACATTGCACCAAGACAACGGCTTGATTACGACGACTCTTTGCACACGCACACACGCACAGCAGGCTGCCTTGGCGTCGTGTCTTTGGCATCGTTAAGGTATCAAATGTTCGACCTGGTGGCTCGTATCAAACCTAGAGTGCAGCCTCAGGCAGGTGCCTCCCAAGACAATCAGCTTGACAAAGTATCTGAAATTGGTGCACATCGCAACCACAAGCCCCTTGTCGTGTTCCGTTCGTCTTAAGGGACTTTTGTCTCATTGATGGACACAGAACCATGCAAAGCCAACATACTCGATCAATCTACCCATGTTTTGCAGATCCTACGTAGTCCCGCAGCAAAGAGTAGTATACTGGTTTACAGCTCGCTATATCTCTGCAGTCAAAGCAGTTTGGTGGAAAGTTGGAGGCATGATGCTTGTCTAGCCGTTTCAGATAACTTTTACTCACATGTTGTCGTTTATCACTTGAGAATTCTCAATGTCACAATCCCTGGAAACACCACGTTTTCGGCATTTTCGATCGTAGGACGTTTGATGATGATGGTGGGGTAAATTCATCGATCTTCTTCTCGATACGGAGTGCTCCGGATCGACTTGCTACTCAGTCAAGCTGCATCATATCACATCACACAAAGAGAGCATCATTTTCTGAAACGCATCTACAAAGCTGTGACTCGACCTAACTTGACAGAGACTGAAGAGTTGATTCTCATCATGGCTAGCAGGACTAGCAGTTCTTACAGGGACCGCGCATCTGGTTACATACATACAGGAATAACGGCCGTGACCGATCGTGTACGATGAGATGCACTTCGGGGGTTTCTCCAACTCTGCAGGGCCTATTTCTTGCCTTACATAAGAAAACGAACCGTTTGTCTTTGACCGATGGACGACAGGACTCACGCACGTGTCCCCGTTTCCGTTGCGCTAGGCGGCGTGGATCCATCACGATGCAAGAAGCCCTTTCGAGATTTGGTGCAAGATTCTCGATGGCTGATAAGGGATCCGAGGAAGACTTTGATGACAGCCTGAAACTCCTGCGAACACGGACAGAGCATCTTAACCCCGTCGCCAAGATGAGCGACAGTTCCCACATCCGATTTCATCGCCCACAAGCGATCATCTCATGGAATCATGGAAGGGAGGCTTCCGGTTTCTTGAGCATCGGACATGCAGTTCCGTTGGTCGCATCATCATAATGTCTCAAGTATATACAGTTTGGAGTACAGAAACGCCCTTTTTTTCTCTTGGTTCATTTCCTATGGTTGTCGACTGGTCGAAATACAGACAATATTGGAACACTCCTCCCCCAACCGACTAATCCGGACATGGCGTGAATGAGCTTTTAGGCATTCATCACAAGCGGCACGGCAGCGGTGCGTTTGTAAGAGCCCTTACTCGGTTCCAGAATCACGATTTCGCGAAACCATCGCGATTGCTCATTCTCCCGACGCGATTTTGAGGATTTTCTCATTGAAAGATGCGCAGAGGACAGTGCTTATTCTGGATCGCAATCGCGCACGTGAAAAGGGCTCGATCGTGTGTGGGTCCATCGGGGTCCAGTCCGCGACCAATAGATTTGAACATCCCTTGGAACCATTTCTGGGGAAACAATGAGCGACAATCTCCAAGCCAGACCCTGCATGCAATAATCACGGCCAAAACGCCAGGCCTGCTACGGCACGCTGTGCACAAGGGCAAAGTAGCGTCCGAAAGACTGACCTTTGCGATAACTATGCTGTAGCACGGCCAGATACTACACAGACAGGAAGAGAACGGTACCGTTCATGCCGCAACAAGGCGCTTTATCTGTCCCATCTCTCTCTCCGGCTCGGGTGAATCTGGAACCCATTCACATTAACAACAATCTTCACGTCCAATCGCCCACAAGACATCGGCGGTAGGTTTTCGACCCGAGAAGTTCTAGCCCTTCTCGCCGCATCTCCATTCCGTGTTTTCCCTAATTGCATCTGTCCAAGTCCTCTTGAGAGTGGTAGTTCCAGTACGCCACGATTCAATCACGAGGGCTTTCCTTGCCGTATTACTCCGTCCGGACTGATCAACAATAGCTAGTACAGTCCAATTCTGACTTGTCATTTTTTCCAGGGCTCGGCCATCGCGAATTGGAAACTCCGTTTCTCAGGAAATTGGCCGGCAAACTCAGAAAATCACACATGCTCGGCTTGCCTTGCAGACTTGCCTTGCAAGCCCACGCTTTTACAGCAAGCTGCTCTAATTTAAGTTTGAGACTTGTCGATTGACTGACTGGTAGGACAAGCCATGGATCTTTGGGGCTGGGAGCTCCCCTGCAGGGGCTCAAAGTTTATCGCTGAACGCCGGCCATTGCACCGAATGCTGTGGGACGACGTGGGCTTTGATTGGTGGGTGACCTTGGTACCTTGGGGAAAGAAGGTTTGGCCGCTCCCAACGTTTGCCATCTCTTCTTCTTTCGTCTTGTCTGTTTCTGGAGGAGGGGAAAATGAGGAGTTGGCGATGACATTCTGGAGTTTATTCTGCCGGGGTAAAACCTTCTTCTTCCCTTCTTCGCTTGCTCCACACCGGGATGGACGTGAACCTTGATTTCCTGCCATGAAAACGGGAGCTGGTGAGGTATTACGGACCACCGAGGTCTCCGAGGTCAACGGGTTCCAAAAGGGATATCAATCACAACACGGCAGGGAGTGATACAACCTGCATAGCTTACACCTATGTATGTAGGGGCTTCGAAACATTCCATCCAGGCCGAATATACGGAGCCCAATTTCCAAGCTGGGCCCGTCACAGCATCAAAAGTGCAACACCAAGACGGAATGGGCCGAGTTTCATGAGCCACAAGACGACAAGCTGCCTATCATCGGCTTGTTGGCTTGCACCCTGTAAGCCCCAGGTTGCATCTGAATCCTGATGGTCTCGGTGCGATTATCACATCACAAGCCTCGTTCGCCGCCGCCGCCGCCGCCGCCGCCGCCGCCTGCCGACTTGACTTTCCGGACTGAGTCAACTTTGCCAGTAGCAAAAAAAAGCCGCACTTGACAGAGAGCGTGCTCGGTGCAACTACGGAGCACAGAAGTACGGAGTACGGATTGCATTCATGAAGAATTCCAAAGTGAGTGTGTGCCATCTACACCATCACCTCCCGAGGTCGCCGCCATAATTACTTCACATCACACAACAGAGGAGAATGGATTGCTTCGGTACTCCATGTACTGGCCCTGTGGCTGAGCGCTTTCGCTCAATTGCCGATTGGCCGCCAGCATCCTGGCAGGCGAACCCAAAATGATAAAAACATTCCTCGAATCCTCTCCACAATCAAATGCAAATGCACTCAAAACTGGCTCCCGCTTGTCACCTCGCCGAAGTGGCCGAGGGGAAATGAAGGCAGGGCTTGCATTCGCTCCAGACCCACTCTGGGTGGGCAGCCGTGGGCGGCCGTGGGCGGCCGCCAGACAACAAAAAAAAAAAAGTTCCAGATTGCATGTGCATGGCCTTCGGACTTTATCCACCAGGTTCAAGAAGGTTCAACGGCAATACATGCAAGGTCCTTGCTTTTCGGGCTCCTACCCGTATTGCTCCCGTACAAGTATAGTATTGAGTGGTATGGTTCCTACTTGGCTGTGCAGCAAGTGTTGTATCATCCACAAAGGAGTCGATCGATGGCTTGTTGTGGAACCCGCGGTCCCATGTCTGGTCGGAGCTTTCCAAAGCTCGAACCCCCAAGGCGTCTAGCCACTTTGCCAGCCTCGTTGAACAGCATTGATATCACATATCACAGTAATGAGTAACGTTGGAATATCATTCTTGTACCGTTACAATCATGTCAAAGTTTGATGCATTTATCCATCTAGCGGTCCCTCCGGTCATGAACAGAACATTCACACCCCCTCCCCGCCCGTCTTCTGTCTGGACGTTCTCGTTTCCGTCTTTACGGATTACTCACCCTACCAGAGTGCAAGTACGCCATCACCTTGCATCAGACAAGAATGCCGCCCTGTGGGCCAGAAAGCTACGACTACCTTGTACTCCGCATGGAACCGGCGGGAACTCCGTACTTTGAGGCCAAGAGACTAATATGTAAAGCACGCAGAACTGAGCTGAGCTGAGCTGATCAAGGCTGGAACGTGCACGGAAGGTTCGCGCCGCCATACTCCTTTCACACTAACCGAATGCCGTCTTTCGACAGGCTCCCCGGCAGATTTTTCCTTTGTTCCCGCGAACAACTTCTCCATGTATTACCATATCAGATGCGCGCGCCAGGCAACTAATGCCGTAATATCACCGGGCAGTAATAATGCGAAAGAAGGCGATCCACCCCGTCACTGATCGGTATCGAAAAACCCGGTAATAACATCTTTTTCTCCTAATACGCCAAGAAGTTCACTGCCAAGTAGAGGGGAGGTGCGGGCACGCACTTGCCCACCTCTACGTTAGCCCACCTATCTTGCTTTTTCGCCACCGAGCAAAGTTTGTTCTTTATAGCTTTATCATCATCACCAGTTAGTAAATTCAATTAGTCAAAAGAGCCTTCTTTTTCTTGTTCTTGTTAATTACACCTTTTTGGCGACCACACTAGGAGTAGGTAAAGAAAGAGCTTCTTAAAGCATCCCTAGAACTACGGTCTGTTATTATTCTCTAATTAAGGTAGTATTGCTAAATTTCCTAATCCCGGTTTGCATTTTCCGAATCCCTACACTTGCCTATTATTATCCTAGAGCTATTAGTTTAGAAGGATTTCCTATAGGGGCTATAAACTACGAAGTGTTATAGACTCGAGCTAGGAGCTTGGGTTAAGTCTAGGTTAAGGTTAGGTCTAGAAAGGGTGCGGATTGTGCGCGGGTTATAGGAGGGCAGATATAGGTTAGTGTGCGGTTTGTGCACTAACTAAGTATAACCCCTATAAATTAGGATATAGTATAACCTCTAGTTTAGTTTTTCTTCTTTTATAAGAATAATAATTATACTTTAAATACTTATATATAGTAACTATAAGGCTAGTTTATAATATTTATTATTCTTTACTATTTATTTATTATAGGTATATAATAACTAGTAAAGGTACTATTACCCCTAAAGAGAATAAATATAGATAAGATAGTAATATTATAGAAAGTACTTAATAAGTAAGCTAAATAAATTAAATACCTAGTTAAGTAATAAAATATAAACCCTAGCTTAAATTAGCTAAAATAAAAACCCTTACCTATAAGGCCCTTATTTAATAGTAATAAAGTGCTATTTATAGTATAAAAAGGTTTTATAACTTATAAGCTATTAATAAATAGGTACTTTATTAAAGATAAATAGGACTAGTAGTTCTTTATTTACTAGAACCTTTTACTTAAGGTTTAAGCCTAAGTTACTTCTTACTTTAATAAGGGCTATTTCCTAGACTTTTAACTAAGGGTATTTCTTACTTACTTAGGGAAATATTTAATAACCCTTATTAATAGGAAATAGCTATTACTAAACTAAACTAGTTAATATAGTATTAGAATAAGTATTTTAGTAATTTTTATATTTAGTTTAAATAGAAATTAGCGCTTACTAAGGGGTTAGGCTAGGATAACTTTATAAAGTTAGCTAAATTATATATAGTACTTAATAAGTAAATAAAAACTATAGTATTAGCTAAGATAGACCCTAGGTAAATTACTTAGTAGCTATAACTTATTACTATAGTTTATTATTAGATATTAAATCCTATTACTTTAAGAAAAGTATTAGGAAATAAACTTATCTTACTAGTAGTTAATATAGATAAGCACTAGGTATAGGGTAAGGATATACTTATAATAGATATTTAATTAATAAGTATAGTAAGTATCTAAAAAGGTTCTAGAAAGTCTTAGGGTTAGTATATATAGCTAAAGTTAGGTAATAAAAGTAATATAAAATAAGCTAAGTAAGTTTTCTAAGAAGTATTAAATATATAATATAAAAAGGGTAAATATATATAATATAGCTTTACTAAGCACTTTATTATAATATATACCTTATATAATATTATTTATTTATAAGAGAAATTATTAATTAATACTTATAGTATAGTTAAGGCTAATTCTAAGGACTTAGGTAATAAGTTTAAGAAGTAACTAAGAAAAAGTAATCCCTTTATTAAGTTATTTAAAAGGAATTAAAAGAAAGAAGTATAAAAGGCTTTATAGTATATAGTTATTACTAATAAGAACTTTAAGTAAATCTAGAATAATATAGATTTATTACCTTTCTTAGTTCCTATATTAATTAATAAGATTATCTTTATAAATACTTAAGTTAATATAGATTATAACTATTATACTACTATAAGTAAATACCTAGTTTAAAAGCTTTAACTAGAATATATCCCTTTTCTAACTAAGAGATTAGTTTATATAGTAGTTAGTATAAAATAAGGAAAACTAAGAGCTATAAGAAATATTTATATATAATATATATTATTTATTTTTAGGTAAATTTAGATAAATAAAAGGCACTAATTATAGTATATATAATCCTAGGATTAACTAGATAGTTAATCTTAGGGATACTATAGATAAAGTACTATAATATAAACTTAAATATAAAGTATTACTAGTTAAATATAAGGGTAGTAAATAACCTATAAGTATAGGCTATAGTTAATAGGAGGGTTAACTAACCTATAGTAGTAATCTTAGGTTTAATATTTATAAGAATAGTATATTAGGTAAAGAAGTAAAAGGAGTATATTTAGCTTTATACTATAAGCTTATAAGAGATTATATCTATTTTATAAATTAACACTATATTAGAGGCTTTAGAATAGGAGCTTTTAGCTTCTTTACTAAAGGTATTATAAAACTTTAAGGACCTTTTTATAAAAGTAAAGTAAATACTTTACCCTTATATTAGGGAATTTAGATTACTATATTTACCTTAAATAAGACTTAGAGGAAATAAACTAGACTTATTATAGGTACCTTTATATAATATACTATACTAATACTTACTTAAAATTAGGAAGTAAGTTATAAACCTAATAAATAAAGGTTAGATTTAGGTAAGTTTATTATTAGTAATAGTACTAGTACTATTAGTAAAGAAACTAGGGAAAGGTAGAGGTTTTATATAGATTATTATATATTAAATAAGATTATAAAATAGAACTATTATCCTTTACTATTAATTAAAGAAATACTATATTTATTAGTAAGGGTAAAGTAATTTATAAAGCTAAATATATAAGTAGTATTCTATTATATATATATTACTAAAGGTAAGGAATATTAGACTATATTCTAAATATAATTTAAATTATTTAAATAGTTAGTTTATCCCTTTAGCCTTATAGGTATACTTATAACCTTTTAGAGATATATTAATAAGGCCTTAAGTAGTATTCTTAGGGACTATATTACTATATACCTTAATAATATTCTAGTTTATTTAGAAAGCTTATAGAAGGATTATATATAAAAGGTCTATAGAGTGCTAGCTAGACTATAATAAGCTAGTCTAAACTTAGATATTAAGAAGTGTGTTTTTACTATAAAGAAAGTTAAATATCTTAGATTTATTATCTATATAGGAAAAGAGATTAATCTAGATAATAAGAAGATTATAGCTATTAGGGATTAGGAGGCCCTAATAAGGGTCTAGGGAGTTTATAAATTCCTTAGGTTTACTAACTTTTACTATAATTTTATATTATAATTCTCTAAGATTATAGGCCCCCTTATTAAATTAATAAAGAAAGGTACTTTATTTTATTAGATAAATACTTATAAGAAGGCTTTTAAAGTATTAAAGCTAGCTTTTATATTATATCCTATCTTAATTTAATAGGATCCTAATAAGGATATAGTAGTAAAGGTAAACTATTTAGAAATAGTATTAGAGGGCTATCTCTCTTAGGTTAATAATAAGGAGTTTTATATCTAGTAGTATACTACTTAGCTTACTTATAACTAGCTTAATAGAATTATACTATATATAATAAGGAATTACTAGTAGTTATTTTATACCTTAAGGTATAGTTAGTAAAGCTATAGAGTATTAGTAAACTATTTATAGTACTAATAGACTATAAAAATCTAGAGTACTTTATAGCACTAAGGAGATATTAGAATAGTAAGTATAATAGGTAAAGACTTTAGTGCTTTTTAATTTTTATTTATATTATAAACTAGGTACTTAGGTAGGATAACTAGATATATTATTAAGATATTATTAGGAAGAGTTATAGATAAGGAGGCTAAAGGTATCTATTATATATTTAGTAATAGCCCTTATATATTATAGCTTTAAGTAGTAATAGCTATATATAAATATTAGGCCTATTATAGTATTAGAGAATATAGCCCTAGGAAATAATTTAGTTCTTATAATAAGTCCTCTAGCTAGTATATTAATATTTATAAATAAATACCTCTAATCCTTATAGGATTAGTTACTAACCTATAATAAGACCTATAGGTTATAATTATATATAGTTAGGGTAGGAGCTTAGAAGTTTCTAGAGGTAGCTAATATAAGGGAATAAATAGTAAACTACTAGATTAGTATAAAAGAGGCGCTTTAATTCTAGGGCTAGATATAGGTCCCTAAGTAAGAGCCCTTAATTATAACCTTAATTTAGTAAGCTTATAACTTACCCTTACTAGGTTACCTAGGCTAGAATACTACCTTTAAGGCGCTTTAAAGAGACTACTATTAGGATAGTATATTATAGGACATAGCTTAAGTTATATATAACTATTACTACTATAGAGGTTAGAAGAGCTAATAACTATAATAAGGCTTACTAAAGCTAATTTCTTTACCTAATAGATATTAGTTATAAATTTCTATTAATTTTATAACTAACCTTCTAGCTAAGGACTAGGGTAATCTATAGTTTCTAATAGTTATTATAGATAGGCTCTCTAAATATATATAACTTAAGGCTATAATATTAATAAGGGCTAAGGTATATATAAAGTAATTTAAACACTATTAGTAGTAGTTTTCTAGTTTCCTTACCTAGATTATTATAGATTATAGATTAGACTAGCTAAGTAACTTTTAGATAGTATTATATAATAAGAATAGTACCTAATAGCTCCTATTAATATTATATCACTTATAGATAAATAGTAGTATAGAAAGGGCTAACTAGGAGGTGCTAGCTATCCTATAGGTATTACTATCCTTTTTTTAATTTAACTAGGTAAACTACTTACTAGCTTACTAATTAGTATTAAATAATAGGGATTCATTAGTAATAGGTATAAGTATAAATATAGCCCTATATAGCTTTAATATACTAATAATCTAGGAGGCACCTCTTATATAAATATTAGTAACCTTAGTAAAGGGGTAGGCTTAAGTATTTCTATAATACTTAAAGAATAGTATAGATCTAATATAAACTACTATAGCCTTTATCTAATAATAATAATAGAAGAATATAAATAGTAATTAAAGACTAGTAATTTAGTATAAAGGGTAGTAAAGATCTATTACTAAGTTAGAAGCTAGCTAATAAATAACTACTACTAGAGTTAGTTATAACTAATATTAATAAGGATCTCTCTAAGTACTAGGTTAAGGAGATTATTACTACTAAAAATACCTAAGGCTAGGGATTAAATTATAATATCTTAGTAAAATAAAAAGAATATATATAGCTAATATAGAAACTATTAAAAAGTATATAAAATATAGAGATACTAGATAGATTTAAGTTTTAATAAGGGAATATATAAATAAGTAATAGTCCTAAAAGGGTATAGTTTAATTTAGCTATAGAAAATTAATATCCTAGTTCTCCTCTAGTATATATATATTATAATACTATTTATTTACTATAGTAAAGAGTAATTAAAAAAAAGGAGGCTTTTAGGCTAGTAATAATATTTATAGTAATCCTTTATAATAAAGTAAGTAAGTTTAGCTATAGCTTTAGTTAGGCTATAGGTATTAGCTATAACTTATTATACTATAGTAGTGCTTACCTCCTAGGCTTAGATAGACTATATAAGGTTATTACTTATATTAGTTATATTATAGAAGAATTTAGTAATAAGAGGGTTTTATACCTAGTAAGTAAGTATAGTTTATATAAGTATAAGAGCTTATACCTTAGTAATCCCTTAGGTATAAGCTATATCTATAAGGGAGAAAGCTAAGGGCTAGGCCTTAGTAGGATTAATATAGGTAGCTATAAGTATACTATTAAAATACTTATAGTAATAAATAAATTTTTATATAAGAATAGTATAGTATCTCTTCTTACTAGTAAACTACTTTATAGCTATAGCCTTAATAGCTTTATTAGTGCTTATAAGGGTCTTAAGGTACTTAAAGATATAATATAATTTAAGGTTACTATAGTATAAATATATCTCCTAGATATATAAGTAATAGGCTACCTAATAAGGGCTATAAGCCTAGTTTATACCTAGAATATAGGTATACTAGCCCTTAGTATATAGATTATTAATATAAGGGTATATAGGAAATTATACTCCTTACTATTAAAGAGAGCTTTATTATTAAAGTTACCCTTAAGAATATATTTACCTAGGTAGCTTCCCTTACCTAGGGTATAAGAAGAAGAAGAAGGGAAGGGGTATAATAATAATAACTTTAGAAATAACTTTAGATATAGTAAGAGTAAGATAGGAAATAAAGAGAGCTTAAGGGAAGTTAAGAGAAAATAAAGGGAATACTTTAAGGAATATTATAATAATAAAAAGGAAATAAAAGTAAGAATTAGAGAAAAAAGAAGGAGTATTTATATTCCTATAAGTAAGGGATTTACCTAACCAAAATCTAGGCTAGCTATAATATTAAATGTAAGCTAGAAATAAGTAAGAGTAATATATTATATAATTATTCTATAGGTAATTAGAGATAAGGAGATATTAGGGTAAAGTTAGGATTTAGTAAGTAATAAGGAGAAGGTAAAAGGAAGTAATAATATAAGATATAAAAATAGCTAGTAATAAGTATAAGAAATAAGTAAGCTAGTAGTTTTAAGTAGTAAAGTTAAAGTAAGTAAGGCTATTAGTGTAATAAGGAGGGTTAGGGATAGGGTAAGTTTATAGTAAAAATTTTTATAATTTATATAGTAAAGTCTAGCCTTACTAGCCACCCCCTTACTAGGGGCTAACTATATATATATAGGAAAGTTAGCCTTATATTAGGGTCCTATGCTTATTATTCCCTTACTTATATATAAGAGGGATAAGGGAGGGTAAGTAAGGGGTATATTATAGACTTAAGTTAGAAGCTTAGGTTAAGTTTAGGTTAAGGTTAGGTCTAGAAAGGGTATAGATTATACGTAAGTTATAGGAGGGCAGACATAGGTTAGTGCGCGGTTTACGCACTAACTAAGTGCAACCCCTATAAATTAGGATATAGTGTAACCTCTAGTTTAGTTCTCTTCTTCTTCTATAAGAATAATAATCGCACTTTAAACGCTTATGTGCAGCAGCCATAAGGCTAGTTTATAACACTAAGGTATATCCTCTAGAGTGATTACCATTATAATTATTATTAGAAAGCGTTCTATTAGGAGAAGGACAATTCCCTTATAGTAAAACAGAAGATAAGGCAATACTTTAACTTACTAACTACTTTAAAAAGCTAAGTTCTCTATTAATATCTAAGATACCTTTACTTAACTAGTTAATAATATTAGCGTATAAGCTACCTTCCTCAAGAGATATTAGGACTTTTAATAGATCTATGTTTACTAGGCATTAGCTAAGTAATTTATATTAGGCATTTAAAACTATTAATAATAATTAAGATATTAATCTAAGCACTTTTATCTAGGTAATTAATATAGCTTTAGATAGTAGTGATACTACCTTTATTAATAGCTTAGAATAACCAAGACTAGTGGTCTCTAGAGTAAAATAAGGTATAGTAACTAATAGGGATTTAATTATTCTCTAATATTTCTTATAGGAGTAGCACTCTCCTAATATTATTAATAAAGAGATAGAAGCTAGTACTAATATAAAAATATATTAGAATAAGGGTAAGGCCCTAGCTATATATTATTTATAAGTACTAAAATATACTTTATTATATAGGAGGTAAAGATAAGCTAGTTACTTCTAATAACTTACTTCCTTTAATTAAGAGCTATACCCTTAGGGATTTTATTTAATAGTTTATTTAGGGATTATATAATAAGTTATTAATATAGGAAGCTATTAGCTAGAATATCCTAGCTACTAATAGTCTTAGAGAAGCTAGAGAACTAATTAAATAAGCTACTATAATTTTAGAGGCTAAAGTAAATTTAGTAAAGTTAATTATATAAGATATAAAGATCTTACTAATAGAAGAGTTTATTAAGCACTAGAGTAAATATTTTACTAATACAGTATTATCTTAAGTATATAAGTTACCTCTAGGGTTTATATAAGTCTTAGGAGAATAAAAGAGGTAATTAACCTAGTTAATACCTTAATTACTTAACTCTAACTATTAATATTATGCCTTAGACTCTTAGGAGGTTAGGGTTACCCTAACCCTTAGTAATTTAATAGGTACTAACCTATACCTCTAGTTAGTTAAAATCTAGCTTTAATTACTTACTAATAGCCTTAGACTTAGGTATAGAATAGGAGTAATATTAATACTAGGAATAAAACTTCTATTAATTAGTAAAATACTAACTATCCTAGTCTAGCTTATAGAGGAAATAGTATTTCTCTATGTTAGTATAATACTACTAATTTATATTAACTATTATAAAATACACCCCTAATAGTATTAGGCTTTAATTTATAGGGATATACTTTAAAACTAAGACTAGTATATAAGTTAAGGAATTAGTATATTAATAGTATTATACCATTGCCTTAAGGAGGTGCTTACTTTAAGTATAGTGTTACTAGATATTATACTACTAACTATATAGTAACTAAAGATACTTTACTATAGTAGTAAGAGTCTTTATAGTTAAAGTTAATAACTCTTCCCCTTAAAATAATAAATCCTAGGTCCTTAGGTAAGCTTATACTTAGTTTATTTAAATATATTTAAATAGGGATAAATATAATAATATTACTAAACCTAGGGTTATTAAGGAGGTTATACCTAAGTCTATAGTCAGAGCTTATTACACCCTAATTAAACCTAGATCTATAGAAAACTCTATAATACTATTTAGAGATTATTAGCTCATTTAACTTAAGAAAAATCTACTATTTATCTCTTAGTAACTAGTAACTACTATTAATTTATAGAAGCTAGGAGCTAGGTAAGCTAATATAAAGGGACAAGTAAAAGATATTACTTGTTATGAACTGGGCTTATAGCTACTGCACATAAGCGTTTAAAGTGTAATTATTATTCTTATAGAAGAAGAAGAGAACTAAACTTCAGGTTACACTGTATTCTAATTTATAGGGGTTATACCTAGTTAGTGTATAGTTTGTATACTAACCTATGTTTACCCTTATATAACCTATATATAACCTATACCCTTTCTAAACCTAACCTTAACCTAGACTTAACCTAAGCTTATAGCTTAAGTTTATAATATACCCCTTACTTACCCCTCCCTTGTCTCTCTTATATATAAGTAAGTAAATAATAAGTATAAACTACTAGTATAAGGGTATATTTTCTATATATATAAAGTTAGACCTTAGTAAAGGGAGGTAGCTAGTAAGGCCTAGATTTTACTATATAAGTTATAAATTTTTTTCTATAGACTTACCTTATCCCTAACTCTCCCTATTACACTAATAACCTTACTGACTTTAACTTTACTACTTAAAAACACTAGCTTACTCTTTTCTTATACTTACTACTAGCCATTTTTATACCTTATATTATTACTTCCTTTATACCCGTTAATAAATAATTACTTACTAAATGTGAGGCCCCGCTTATAACACACGGGTGCACCCTGCAGGCACACTACGCCATAGGGCTAGGTTCACGTAACACTAGTAAGCTACTAGCTATAAACTAGTAACTTATATATATAATATACTAAGACCTAGTAAGCTTTAGTTAATATACTAAAGCCCTATATCTCTTACCTAGCTATCCCTTTTATTCTTATAATTCTAAAGCTTCTCCTACTAGTTACCTAAGAGTAATATAAGGGAAGAACTATATAATTTACTAGGGTAATATTAGATAATAACTAGGACTAATTAAATAAGAGTAATACTATAGCTAAAAATATACTATATTTTATAAAGACCTTAATTAAGGCTAGACACCTTACCCTTAGTTCCTAAGCTATAGTAGTTATAAAGTAAATTACTTAGCTTAAATAACTTAAGAAACTATAAGATAAAGAATAAGAACTTATTAACCTATTATAGCTTAATATAAGGGATAAATAAGTAAAGAGATAATAAAAAGCTAGTATATTCTTAAGCTATAGTAACTAAGAGATTAAAGTTTAAAATATTACTAATCTCTAATACCTTATAAATCTATAGAAGTATAAGATATATATTAATAACCTAAACTATACCTTTAATAAGGTAAAGTAAAAATACTAATATAATTACTAAAAGATTCTCTTTATACTTAACTATATATATACTAACTATAAGGTAAGATAAGACTATTACCTTAAAGAGTAGTTAGCTAATAGCTAAGATAACCTTAAAGAGCTTTATAATATAAGCCTTTTGTTAACCTTATAAAGTGTAAATTTTTAGTTATAGAGGTTAAATTCCTAGAATTTGTGATATTAGAGGCTAGTATTTTAATAGAACTAGAGTGAGTAAAGGTAATTATAACATAGCTAATACCTTATAGTGTCCTAGATATTTAGTTATTTCTTAGATTTACTAGGTTTTACTATTATTTTATTAAGTAATATAGTAAAGTAATTATTTTATTAATAGATTATCTTAAGGGAGTGTAACTAGTAACTTTTAAGCTAGAACCCTATAAGTTAGTAGTATTTAGAGAACTTTAGAAAAGGTTCTAGGAAGCGCTAATTTTAGTATATTTTAACCTACTTACTTAATTAAGGGTAAAGACTAATATATCTAGGTATATAATTAGGGCTAAACTTATAATATTAGTGCTAGGTTACTAGTACCTAGTTACTTATATATTAAGGAAGTTAACTAATATAGAATTATATTATATAACACTAGATACTAAGTTATTAGCTATCTAAGAGGCTTTTTAGACTTAGAGGCATTACCTTATATACTTAATATATCTAATTATAGTTATAATAGACTATCTAAACTATAAGTACCTAGCTATAAAGCCTAAGCTAACTAGTTAGTAAGTAACTATATTAGATAAGTTATATCTATTTAACTTTAGAATTAAATATTATATAGGAAATTAAATCCTACTAATATATTATCCTAAAGATCTAATTATATAAGTAAAAAGAGAAAAGTAAAGGCTATAACCTTATAACTACCTAATTTCTTATCTAAGTTTATAAATACTAATTAATAAGGACACTATAGTAATAATAGTAATACTATAGGTTCTATTAGATTATTATTTAGTGTAATAAATAATTAGTTATAATAACGCTATAATATTACTACTAATATCTATGGTTTTTAGAAGTTATAACTTAATTATATTTTTAAGGAGCCTATTAGTCTAGTTATACCTATAAGTAGTAAACTAGCTAGGACTTTAGCTAGTAAGTAGTAAGAGAGCTATAATAGTAATAGTAATACCTAGTAATTAGTTTTATTATAACTTAACTATATTAAGGAGCCTATTAAACTAGTTATTCCTATAAGGGTATATTATTAAGGATAGTAACTAGTAAGTGGCGTAAGCGCCCTTAGAAACACTGCTTATCTATATTATACTTATAAGACTAGAAGTATTCTATAAGCTAGCCCCTTATAGAGATATTATAGCTAGGATTTAAGCTATTTAAAGAACCTTTTCTAAGTTTAACTCTAGTACTTAGTATAAAGGCTTAAAATTAAAACCTCTAATTTAAGTATTATTATTTAAAGTATAGTAAAATAATAACTTTACTATAAATTAGAAAAAGGTACTTAAGAGTAGTAATTTAGTAGTATTATAAATATAGTTTATTAGGCTCTCTAAGCTATTAATATTTAGAAATTAAGGTTTTATCCTTAAGGTTTAAGAAAAGAGATATTACTACTTACCTATAATAACCCTATAGCTAGGTATTAAGGAGTTAGTAAGACCCTTTATTAAATTATAAACTAATATTATTAGCTAGCTATAAAATAAGATATAAAGGTATATATTTATATATATATAAATTATTAGACTTTAAAATTAAGGCACTATAAACCTTATAGTAAGCTAGTAGCATTACTAGTGCCTAACTACCTATTCTAAAAGTTATTAATAGATTTTATTCCTAAACTACTACTAGTAAAAGATTTTAATTAGACTTATAATATAATTCTAGTTATTATTAATTAATTTATAAAGTATAGTATTTATATCCCTATTTTAATATAACTAACTAGTAATAAGCTAGTAACTATATTCTTAGAATATATTTTTAGAGATTATAAAGCCTAGAAAGTATTATAATAGACTAAGGTTCTATCCTTACTAGTAGCTTTTAGATAACTTTTTACTACCTTATTATAACTAAGTAGCTATTAAGTACTGCTTTTTACCTATAGATAAATAGATAAATAAAGTATTTAAACTAGGTTTTAAAGCATTATTTAAGAGCTTTTACTTATACTAAATAGACTAATTAGGCTAATAACCTATTAATAGTATAGTTTATATATAATATAAGTTCCTATATAACTTATAGCTATATACTAATAGAGGTCCTATAAGGTTATAACCTTAAAGGTCTATAATAAATAATTATAAATATCCCTTTAGTAAATAACTAAGTAAAAATTAAAGTCCTAGTACTAAGAGAAAAGTATACTATAATTAAATAGCTTTTAAGTAGTTTATAAGCTTAGTATAGGGAATACTATAATAAGAAAAGAACTTTAATAAAGTTTAATATTAGTAACTATATTCTATTATTAATAAAGAATATTAATTTAAGGTAACTTAGTTAAAAGCTAGCTATAAAGTACTTAGGCCTTTATAAGATTATAAAGGTAATTAGAAACTATAGCTTAGCTTACTAGTTAGAATTACCTACTAGAATATACTTATATAATATTTTTAATATTATAAGCCTTAAACCTTTTAAAGGGAACTAAACTAATATAGTAAATACTTCCTTATTATAAAATAATATTAAAGATAATAAGTAGGAGTTTAAAGTTAAGAGAATTATTTTATATTAGTATAATAGTAAGTACTATAAGTATTTAGTAAAATAGAAAGGCTATAATAGATTAGAGAATTTATAGGTATTAAAAGGGATTTTATTATAAAAATATTATTAATAACTATAAGTAGTAATTAAGTAGCTAAGTTATAGGAATAGAATTACTTTTTATAAATAAGATATAGTAAGATTTTAAAATAAGGTTATATTATTCCTATAATCTATAGTATAGCTACCTAGTACTTATTATTCTATAGCTATATTAGCCTAGTACCCTTAGTAATATTTTTAACTATATTTTTAGTAATTAGTATAGGAGTAAGCGCTAGAGCCTTTATAGCCTTATTATTATAGTTATCCTTATTTCTATATATATATATATAAAGCTCTTTAGGGAGTTCTATAGGACTAACCTAAGTAAGAAGTATAAAGATATAAAGGTAAACTAGCTATAAGTTAGTAAAGTATTAGCTATAAAGACTTAGAAAACTTACTATAGGAATATTCTTAGCTAGGAATTATAAACTATTTATAATATTAATTTATACCTTAAGATTAGTAATATTAAAAAGCTAAGATATAGTAGTATACTTATTAGCCTTTACCTTATAAGTAGCCTTAGTAGTTAAATAAGCTTATTAGATATAACTATATTTATTAGTATTTTTATAGTAAGTAAAATATTATTTAATTTATATTTAGCTTAGATAAAAGCCTAGTAATATATTAGTAACTACTAAGTATATAAGAAATATAGATATACTTACCTTATTAAGATAGTATAAACTATCCTTAAGATTAGAAATAACTTTAATAATTTTAAAAAGCTTTTAGTAAAGCTTTATAATTCTAGCTAAATACTAGTAAGGTATTAGTAGCTTATAAGCTATATTTAAAAGAAATAAATATATACTAATATATACTTTATTATTTATTTATAGTAAGTATATTTTATAAAGTTAGCTACTAGAGATTAGTAATAGTAAGAGATAAGTAAGTAGTAAGTTTATATAAAAAGAGTTATTATATTAAGTAAAAATAAGTTTTCTCTCTATAAGATATTAAGTAATTTTATATATATTATCTTTAGAAAAAATATTTTATCTTATTACTTACTAGATATAGTATATATATAGAATTTTAGTATTACTATTTATAAGTTAGTAGCTAATACCTTATAAGAATATAGTAAACTTATAAAGAGATTTTTAAAGCTATTCTTTTTAAAAAGATTTCTTAGAAAACTTCTTAGATAGTAAAGTAAAAGAACTAGAAGTTATTACTTAAATAGTAAATATAGTTAGCTAGTAGTAAGTTAGCTATAAGAGACTAGGTAAGAACTATAAGAAAAAGGAAAAGAACTAATAATTTTAGTAAGAATAAATAATAAAAGGTAAGAATAATAATATAATACTAAAGAATATTAGTAACTACTATATAATAGTAATAGTAAAGCTACTATTAAGTAAGTAAGGATAACTTATAATATCTAAAAGAGATATAAAAGAGAGAAAGTATATAAAAGAGAGAAAATTATTCTTTTTTATATTAACCCTAGACCCTTAAGTAATTTATATACTATATATAAGTAAGCTAGGAATTATAATATTTATTATTATAGCTACTACTATTAAATATATATACTAGCTATAAATATAGAGTAAGCTTACTATAATTTCTTTAGGATTTATAAATAAACCTATTTAGATAAATAGTATCTTATACCTTTCTTATTTAAACTAATTATAAAATTTAATATAAGGTATTTACTCTTTTAAAACTAGCCTTATAGTAGTTAAGAGCACTTACTTTACTATATTAAAGTAGTAAGTATATTACTATTTAGAGTTATTAGGTATAGTAAGGAAATATTTATAACCTAATATTTTTATTTTTATTATTTTTTTAATAATATATTTACCTATAAAAATTTTTAATAACCCTAACTCTCCTATTAGATTAGTTACTATCTATAAGTTCTTATATAGTAAATACACCCTAAGCTAGTAACTTATTATATAATTAAGGGTAATTATATATAAAAGGGTATTATATTAGGAGCGTAAAGGTTAGAAATAGGGTAATTATATAGTAGGGTTTTAGAAGAACCTTAGACCCCTAAGATAATAAAGGGACTAGCTAGCTACTAGATAGCTATATACTTACTAGGTAGGGTATTTAGTAAAGACTACTTATATAGAATATAAAGGTTAGAGTTTAAAACCTTTATACACTAGCCCTAGGTAGCATATATCTAGTAGCAACTACGAATCTTAGCCTTCACTCTGTTTATTATCAATCCTAACCGAAGTTATAACACCTAGTTACTATCTATAGGTAATAAGATATTAAAATAGTAGCTAATCTTAATAGTTATATAGAGATTAATATTATTAGGACTAAATTTATATAAATCTATAAGCTTAACTAGGCTAAGGCTATAGTACTTATTATTAAGGTAGTAAGGGCCCTTATAGTCCCTTAATATAGTATCTATAAGGTACCTATTACCGTTAGAGACTTAAGAGAAAAAGCGAAGGACCTTAAGCTACTATATATAGCTATAAATAAAAACCTAAGAGTAAGGGGAAGTCCTATATTAATTAGAATATATATACTAGTAAAAGAATATATATACCTTTACTTATATTTATAGGAATAGTAGTTTAAGAAAAGAAAAATAGCCTTTTACTATTAACTCCTTATAAGTTTATAAAGGTAATATATAATAAGACTATTATAAATACTATTATAGTAGTTATATTAGATAAGGTTAGAAGCCTTTTATTAAGAAAGATAACTAACTATATAATTAATCTTATACTAGGGGTTATACCCTTATATAAACCTATTTACCCTCTATCCTAGAGTAAGCTAAAGGAGCTCTATAAGTATATTAATAATAACTTAAAGAAAGGGTAAATAAGACCCTTAAAGAGCCCTATAGGCATACCTATCTTATTTATACTAAAGAAAAATAGAATACTCTAATTATATATGGATTATTAGGGACTTAATATGGTAATATAAAAGAATTACTATACTCTCCCCTAATTTTAGAGATCTTAGACTAGTGCTAAGGGGCTTGCCTTTTCTTAAAAATTAATATTAAGAATACTTACTACTAAATTTATATTAAGGAAGGTAATAAATAGAAGAATATATTCTATATATATTATAGGCACTATAAGTACTTTATAATACCTTTTAGGTTAACTAATACCCTAGCTACTTTTTAGAGCTATATTTATAAAGCACTATATAGACTAGTTAATACTATTTATATAGTATATCTAGATGATATGCTTATCTTTTTAAAAATATATAAGAATTACATAATATATATTAAGGAAATCTTAGAATATATAAGATTAGTAAAGCTATATATAAAACCCTTAAAGTGTTTTTACTAGGAGTTAGTAAAGTTTCTTAAGTTTATCCTATTAGTTAATAGGATCTTAATAAATACTTATAGGGTTAATATAATTTAAGAGTAAAAAAACCTACTAGCTTTAAGGATATATAGTCTTTCCTTAGATTCTATAACTTCTATTAATAGTTTATCTATAGATACTCTAGAATTATAGTACCCTTTATACGCTAATAAAAGGTAGTTAAAATAGTATTTAGACTAGGAGGTTTATATTTAGGGAAAAGAAGGTACTAGTATTTAATTAGCTAAAAGACATATTTTAGTAAGCACCTCTTCTCTATTATTATAACCTAAGTTGACTAGTGTGTATTAAGATATTTACCTTAGTCTTCATAATAGTAGGAATCTTATTATAATAATATAATAAGGGCTACTAGTATTTAGTAGCCTTCTGGTTAAGGAAGTTTACTAATACCAAGTATAACTATAGTATAGCTAATTAAGAGTTACTTACTAAAATAAAGTTATTTAAGCACTAGTAACCCTATGTTAAGGGCAAAGAGATACTAGTAAAGGTCCTATTAAACTACTATAACCTATAGACCTTTATAAGGTAATAGAAGTTAAATAAAGGTAAGTAAGATAGTATATATTCCTTTGCCCCTTTTACTTTATAATTAAATATAGACTAGGGAAAAATAACCCTATAGATATACTATTAAGAAAGTCTAATTATAAAGGTAAACCCCTAATAAATAGGGTGCTTTTACAAAAACTTTAGAAAAAGCTAGTAATTACTAAGAAAATAGTAAAAGAAGAGATACTAATATATTAAAGTGTTAGGAACGCGGAGGTCAGAGATAGGGCAATTATATAGTGGGGTTGTGGAAGAACCGCCCTAGGTAGCATATATCTAGTAGTGACTGCAAATCTTAGCCTTCACTCTGTTTATCATTAATCCTAACCGAAGTCGTGACATGAAGAAAATATAGTAAGATACCTTTAGGGAAGGAAAATATCCTAGTTATTAGAGAGAAAACTATAGAGGCTAAAGTAGCCTAGGTAGAAGGCTAGTTAGCTACTATAGATCTAGTAAAAGATTAGCTAAATAATGGTAATTTTAAGGAGAAGGTAGCGTGTGTTTAAGATATTAATATATAAGAGATTAAGGGGCTATTTGTTAAAATAATGCTATTTATAGCACTATTTTATAGGCCCACTAGTTGCCTAGTTACGTTGCTATAACCTAGGTTGCAGCGTTGGTTACAGCGTTAGTTGCCACACAACTTGCGTTGCCACCAAAGCAAGCTACGCCATGTATAACTAAGCTAACTAGGTTACCCTAAAGGAAGCTGAAATTAACTATAACTAGGGAACTAGTAGTTATATAAAAGGCTAATATATACTATTTAAATCCTTGAATTTTACTAGATTTAATAGTGGTTTTTATTTATAGGTACACTTTAAAAGTAATAAGTTAGTCTATATAGGCGTCTAGTTTATATAGCTATAAGTTAATTTTTAACTTTTCCTATATAAATGAATTTTATAGAAAATAAAAAGTAGCTTATAAAGCCCTCCTAGTAACCCCTTCTATTAATATAGTAAGTAAGTCTATAAGGGGACTTAAAATATCCTCTTATTACTTATTAGACTATCTATACGTTAGAATTTAACTATATTTAACTATCTAAGCCCTTAAAGTAAATAATCTATTATAATCTAGTTATCTATAGGTTACTATGCCCTTTATTACACTAGCTATCTAGGAATCTATTAGGAGGTCTTCCTATCCCTCTAATACCTTCCCCTTCTAATTCTTAATAGGTTATAAGCCTAGAAGGCCTATAGATTTACTTTATTACACTGCGTTATTTTACTATAAATACTAGATTCTTAGCTATTAGTTATAGTTTTACTGCACTGTGGGCTCTTAAGATTACAAAGGAAATCTGCTAGAATTTAAAGCTCTTTATTTACTAGCACCACGCATTATAACATTAGACCTTTAGTGTTAAAATTTATTACAAGCCACACCCGCAACCACTAGTTGCAACTATAACTACCTATTTTGTATTGTAAATAGATTTTTAGTAATTCTATTTATAACCGTGACTGTCATTAATATTATCTACGCTATAGATACGCTACACTTCCCTTATTATCACTAGACTTCTAGTATATTTATACTAGGCTTTTTAACCTATTATATTACGTTATATTGTAACTTACGTTACGCTACACGTTCTATATTATTTACTATTTCTATTTGTGGCTCTTAGTGTTAAGAAAATTTTCCCTAAGAATTTTCACTAGCCTCGTATACGCTAGACCTACCTTTTAACCTTAAAGGCTACCCTATTAAGTAGCCTTACCACGCATTTACGTGCGTAACTAGATTGTAATGTAAGTAATTTCTAGCGCGTTATTTATAATAGGAAGAAATTTTAAGATTATACATAGAAAATTTTAAAAAATAGCACTACCTAATTTTAAGGGTAAGGGCCCTACTATAGGACAGTCTAGCCCTACTATAGGCCCTTCTAGCCTCCCTAGGGACCCTAATTAAATAGATATAGAGGGTTAACTAGCTACCTAAGCTAGTGCTTTATAATAATAGATACAGAGCTAAATTAAGCAATAAGGCAAGACCTTAACTAATTTTATTAGGCATAGCGAAGATAATTATATTAAAAATAAGGCTAGTATTAATAATCTTCTAAGTAAATTAACGCAAACTATATTAGCTATATAAGGTCTTTAGGCCTTTTCTAGACCTAAGGAAGAAAATACTAAGGTTCCTAGAGAAGACCTAGCTACTAAATCTTTTATATCTATACTACCTTCTAGTAACCTTTAAGCTACTTTTAATAGAAGCGCTATAAAGAAGCTAAATAAGAAAGTACATTCTATTCTAGAGGAGCTAAGCTAAAAGGCCTTAAAAACTATAATTAGTAAAAGTAAGCCCTAAATATTTAATTTAGAGCCCTAGGATTACCTAAATTTCTAGATAATCTAAGTATAGTAAGCTAGCTAGCTAACTCTAATTAAGCTATTCTTTTAATAATATTAAGAGATGGCTACTAATTAGGACCTTAAGTAGCTATATATTAGTAAATATCCCCTAAAGAAGCCTATAAAGTCCTTATTAGGCAGTATTTATAGAGTGCTAAAATCTAGTGTAGTACGCTATATACTAGCTACTATTCCTAAAATTTTTAAATTATAAGGGATATTTAGAGGCTTTTAATGCTAATTTTAATAATTTACTAGCTAGATTATAACTTTATAATATAGAGATCACACCTATTAGTTAAGTAAATTATTATATTAATACATTAAAGTAGACCTTTCCTAGTTAGGCTAAGAGATAAAGATTTACTATTAAGGCTTCTAGGGCATAAGGACTACCTATAAATACCCTAAATTTACAGTTCCTTATAGCAGACTTATTAGAAGAATAAAGAGATAAACCTCCCTATAGCTAAGGCTCTTAGTTATAAGGCTTCTAATAATAATAAGGAAATTCTAAGGACTAGGAAAAGAATTTATCTAATCCTACCCTAAGAAAGACTCTAATGCTAAGAAAGAGCAGGATAAGAAGGATTTAAACCCTTCTAAGGCCTCTAAGAAGAAGCAAAAGAAGAAGAGTAGTAATAATAGGGCTAAAGAAAAAGGAAAAGAAGCTGCTTTTGCTTTAGGCTATAGCCTAACCATAGGATATATTAAAGAATTAGATTCTAGCGAATCTAATAATAATAGTAGTAATTCTAAGTCTAATTCAGATACTTCTAGTACCACTAGTAACACTACTAGCAAGCCTACTTTTAGCTACTCTAATAATATAGTTAAAAACTCCCTTTTATATAATATAGGTTCTTCTTATTATATTTATAATAACAGGGCTTTCTTTAGGGACTTTAAGCCCCTTAAGAAAGGTAAAACTAGCCCTATAATTATAGCTAGAGGACCTATCTATCCTTAAGGAAGAGGCACTGCTGTTTTTAATATTTTAGTTAAGAAAATCCACTAGAATATAGGCCTTTAGCTCTGCTAGATACCCTATATTTCCTAGTATAGATATAAACCTAGTTAGTAGTTTAACCTACTATCTTTCTAGGGTTATCTTATAAAAGACTAGCTATTCCTAGCTAATAAAAGTCCCTATAGGTTATTAGAACCTGCTAAACACAGCTTCTTTTTATAGATTAAAGGGCAAGCAACCCCTAAGATTTGCAAGCATTTAACTTACCTCTCCTTTATTAGCTCTTAAAGTTACACTAAATATTAAGCCTATAAGACTTATATAGGGTTTTCCTACACTATAGAGGTTTAAATTCCATAGCCTACCCTAGATCCTAAGGAATATTAACAAATTAAAGAAATTAACTCTAAAGAAGAAGATTTAGCCCTATATCCCACTAAAGCTCTAGTTAGGCATCTTCTATAGGGGATTTAGAAGGTCTATATCCTAATGTGTTAGATAATAATAGTAGCTATCTAGAATCCCCTAAGGCCTATGATTCTTAAGAAGCCTAGTAAGATAGAGAGCTAGGGGATAATAGCCCTAAAAAGTAGCTAGATTCTAGTTACAAGAAATTACTAGATTTAGCCCTTCTTTAGCATATTTAACTCGGATATATAGGGCTTCCCTTACTAAAGAAATCATTAAAATTAGCTAAAGGGATCCCTAATTTTTCCGCTATTAAAGAAAAGGATTTTAACTACTTAGCCTATACGCAAACTAAGGCTATTAGAAGACCTAGTAAAGACCTATTTAGGACCCCCTAGAGTTTTAGATATTCTAGAGGAGATATAGTTAAAATTAAGCCTATACTATATAATAAGAAGGCCCTAGTCCTTATTCTTATTAACCAAAAATCCTAGTATAAATAGTGCTTTTTATTAGCTAATAAAGAAGGTTAGACCCTTTATAATGCTATTAAGGGCTTCTTTAAGGCCCTAAAAATTAATATAATACATATCCTAGGCACCTTTACTTTAATAGAGGTACTAAAATTAATAATAAACTTTAGTTATAGTTATCTTCTAAAGGAATTTATTTTAGCACCTCTTACCCTATATTTATAAATAGAATAGGCTAGTTAAGAGGGCTATTAGGGTTATCCTTAAATAACGTAGGGCTACTCTCTAGTAGTCTAAGTTACCTCTTTACCTATAGTCTTATATCCTACTAGCTATAGTGAATTTAGTTAATATCACTACTAATATAACTAAGCCCTTAACCTAAGTAGCTATACCTAGCTAACTTAGAGCCTAAGACTACCTATAAACCTGATTTTTCTAAGATTAGGGCTATAGGGTCTTATTACAAGGTTCTAATAGCTCCGGAGCAGAGATCTAAGCTATAAAGGCTAGCCCTAGGACTATCCTAGTTAGTTACTAGCTACTCTAGGTTTGAACGTCTGTCTTATTTATATTCCCTCTAAAAGGTTAGTTATAAAGACTAGCTTTATTAAAATTATAGAGGATATAGGCTCTATAAGGACCCCTAAGCCTTTAGGGAGTTATCCTTTAGAGGAGGAATTAATAATTTCGTGATAGTTATCCCTTATAAGATAATCTAGAGGTTTAGGATAATCTAAAGCCTAAAAATCTAGTACCCTAGAGAGCCCTAGCCCTATAGCCCCTAATAAGGCAACTATAGGAAATCCATTAGCTAATTCTAATGCTATAGATATTAATAATTTTAATATAACTTCTTTTGTTAAGGAGTTATACTTTAAGGCTTAGGAAAAGGCTAAATTATCCACTAAGAATAACAATAACTCGGATACCCCTAAGACCTAGAAATAAGCTTTAAAAGTAAGGATAGTTAAAAATAGATAGATACTACTTTTAGCGATTTTAAGCAGCTTTTAACTACTAGAACCTTTAAATTTATAGGGATAGACTAAGTCCCTAAGGGCTAGAAGATTCTAAAGAATAGGCTTATTTATAAGCTTAAAAGGATAAAGAAAATAATCCTTTAAAATACAAGGCCTATCTTATTACTAAAGGCTTTATATAAATAGAAGGTTAAGATTATCTTAAGACCTATACTACCATAAGCATTTCTCCTAGTTAGCGAATATTATTAGCTTTAGTAGCTTCTAATAACTAGGAAGTTAAGTAAATTGATTTTATAGGGGCTTTTTTAAATAGTATACTAAAGGAAGCTATTTATATGTAAATCCTAGATAGATTTACTAAATTTGCTAAAGCTATGCCTAAATTAGCTAAATTACTTAAAAGTATAGCTATAAACCCTCTTAAAAGTAAGCTTTTTCCTTTAAAAGCTTTATATAGATTAAAATAGAGCTCTAGAGAGTAGTAGTAAGCTTTAAAGGATCTTCTTCGCAAGCATAGCTTCCAACCCTTAATATTTAACCTAGCTGTCTTTTATAACCTAACTATATCTATATATATCATGACTTATATAGATGACTGCCTTCTAATAGGACTGGACCTTAACTATATTAATAGATTAAAGAAGCTTTTGTATAAAGCTTATCCTATAGAACACCATGGACTAGCTAAATTTTTCCTAGGCGTTTAAATTACTAGAAATTAAAAGAAAGGGACCCTTACTATCTATTAGTCCTGGCATATTTCTAAAGCCCTAGAAAGGTTTAATATAAAGGATACTAAGCTAGGTTAAATTCCCCTATAACCTAGAATTATAAAGCAAGTAATAACTAAACCTCTTTTATCCTCTGATTACAAACTATATTAGAGTATAGTAAGGACTATTATATACCTAATACTTCTAACTAGACCTAATATATCTTTTCTTGTTTAGTGGCTTTCTATAGCATAATTTAAGCCTTCTATAGAGTACTTAAATATGTCTAAGCACTTGCTTAGATACCTTTCTAGCACTATAGGTTATTCTATAACCTTTAGAAGGTCTAAGATAGTCTTAAACTCTAAAGCCTCTATAACTATTATTGGATTCTGTGATAGCGACTTTACTAGTATTGAGAATTGGAAGGGGAAGGTATTAGAGGGATAGGAAGACCTCCTAATAGATTCCTAGATAGCTAGCGCAATGAAGGGCGCAGCGACCTATAGATAACTAGATCACGATAAATTATTTAAGATAGAAGCCTTAGATAGTTGGATATAGTTGTATTCTAACGTACGGACAGTCTAACAAGCAATAAGAGGATATTTTAAGTCCCCTTATAGACCTACTAATCGTATTATCAGAAGGGGGTCGCTAGGAGGGCTTCGTGAGCTACTTTTTATTTTCCGTAAAATTTATTAATATAGGAAAAGTGAAAAATCAACTTATAACTATATAAACTAGACGCCTATATAAACTAACTTATCACTTTTAAAGTGTACCCCTATAAATAAAAACCACTATTAAATCTAGCAAAATTCAAGGATTTAAATAGTATATATTAGCCTTTTATATAACTACTAGTTCCTAGTTATAGTTAATTTTAGTTTCCCTTTAGGGTAACCTAGTTAGCTTAGTCATACATGCCGTCGCTTGCTTTAGTGGCAACGCAAGTTATATGTTAACTAACGCTATAACTAACGCTATAGCCTAGGTTATAGCAACGTAACTAGGCAACTAGTGGGCCTACAAAATTGTGCTATAAATAGCATTATTTTAACACTCCCTTAAGAAAAGTATGAGGTAACTAATTCAATGCCTAATGACTTAGCTCTTTAATAGATATCTAAGTTATCCATAAATTCTAATAACTTTTAACTATAAATCCAATAACTTTTTAATCTAATAACTTTTTAACTAGAATTCTAGTGTTTTTGTTAATTTATTATTTTTCAACTGTTTTGTTGATTTTGTAGTTATATCTAGGTCTTTGTGTTCGTAAAGCCTAGTGTCATGACTTCGGTTAGGATTAATAATGAACAGAGTGGAGGCTAAGATTCGCAGTCACTACTAGATATATGCTACCTAGGGGCTAGTATATAAAGGTTTTAAACTCTAACCTCCTATATTCTATATAAGTAGTCTTTACTAAATACCTTACTTAGTAAGTATATAGCTATCTAGTAGCTAGCTAGTCTCTTTATTATCTTAGGGTCTAAGGTTCTTCTAAAACCTTACTATATAATTACCCTATCTTTAACCTTTATTCTCCTAATATAATACCCTTTTATATATAATTATCCTTAATTATATAATAAGCTACTAGTAAAGGGCGTGTTTACTATATAAGAACTTATAGATAGTAACTAACTTAATAAGGGAGTTAGGGTTATTATAACTCTTTATAAGGTAATATATTATTAAAAAATAATAATATTAATAATATTAGGTTATAAATATTTCCTTACTATACCTAATAACTCTAAATAGTAATATACTTATTACTTTAATATAGTAAAGTAAGTGCTCTTAACTACTATAAAGCTAGTTCTAAAAGAGTAAATACCCTATATTAAATTTTATAATTAGTTTAAATAAATAAGGTATAAGATACTATTTATTTAAATAGGTTTATTATAGGTTCTAAAGAAACTATAGTAAGCTTACTATATATTTATAGCTAGTATATAGATTTAATAATAGTAGCTATAATAATAAATATTATAATTCTAGCTTACCTATATATAGTATATAAATTACTTAAGGGTCTAGGGTTAATATAAAAAGACTAATTTTCCTTCCTTTTATATACTTTCTCTTTTTATATCTCTCTTAGATATTATAAGTTATCCTTACTTACTTAATAGTAGCTTTACTATTACTATTATATAGTAATTACTAATATTCTTTAGTATTATATTATTATCCTTACTCTTTATTATTTATTCTTACTAAAATTATTAGTTTTTCCCTTTTTTATAATTCTTACATAGTCTTTTATAGCTAACTTATTACTAGCTAACTATATCTATTATTTAAGTAATAACTTCTAGTTCTTTTACTTTATTACCTAAGAAGTTTTCTAAGAAGTTTTCTTAAAAAAATAGCTTTAAAAATCTCTATATAAGTTTACTATATTCTTATAGAGTATTAGCTACTAACTTATAAATAGTAATACTAAAATTTAATATATATACTATACTTAGTAAGTAGTAATATAAAATATTCTTTCTAAAGATAATATATATAAAATTCCTTAATATCTTATAAAGAAAACCTATTCTTATTAAATATAATAACTCTTTTATATAAACTTATTACTTACTTATCTCTTACTATTACTAATCTTTAGTAATTAACTCTATAAAATATCCTTATTATATATAAAATAATAAAGTATATATTAGTATATATTTATTTCTTTTAAAATATAGCTTATAAGCTACTAATACCTTACTAGTATTTAGCTAGAATTATAAAGCTTTATTAAAAGCTTTTTAAAATTATTAAGGCTATCTCTAACCCTAAGAATAGTTTATACTATCTTAATAAGGTAAGTATATCCTATTTTTATATACTTAGTAGTTACTAATATACTACTAGGCTCTTATCTAAGCTAAATATAAATTAAATAATACTTTACTTACTATAAAAATACTAATAAATATAGTTATATCTAATAAGCTTATTTAACTACTAAGGCTACTTATAAGGTAAAGGCTAATAAGTATACTACTATATTTTAGCTTTTTAATATTACTAATCTTAAGGTATAAATTAATATTATAAATAGTTTATAATTTCTAGCTAAGAATATTCTTATAGTAAGTTTTCTAAGTCTCTATAGCTAATACTTTACTAACTTATAGCTAGTTTACCTTTTATATCTTTATACTTCTTACTTAGGTTAGTCCTATAGAACTCCTAAAGAGCTCTCTATATATATATATATAAAGATAAAGATAACTCTAATAATAAGGCTATAAAGGCTTTAGTACTTACTCTATACTAATTACTAAAAATATAGTTAAAAATATAACTAAGGGTACTAAGGCTAATATAACTATAGTATAATAGGTACTAGGTAGCTATACTATAGATTATAGGAATAATATAACCTTATTTTAAAATCTTATTATACCCTATTTATAAAAAGTAATTCTATCCCTATAAGTAAGCTACTTAATTACTACTTATAGTTATTAATAATATCTTTATAATAAAATCCCTTTTAATACTTATAGATTCTCTAAATTATTATAGCCTTTCTATTTTACTAAATACTTATAATACTTACTATTATACTAATATAAAATAATTCTCTTAACTTTAAACTCTTACTTATTATCTTTAATATTATCTTATAATAAAGAAGTATTTACTATATTAGTTAGGTTTTATTTAAAGGGTTTAAGGCTTATAATATTAAAAATATTATATAAGTATATTTTAGTAAGTAATTCTAACTAATAAGCTAAGCTATAGTTTCTAATTACCTTTATAATCTTATAAGGGCCTAAGTACTTTATAGCTAGCTTTTAACTAGGTTACCTTAAATTAATATTCTTTATTAATAATAGAATATAGTTACTAATATTAAACCTTATTAGAGTTCTTTTCTTATTATAGTATTCCTTATATTAAGCTTATAAACTACTTAAGAGCTATTTAATTATAGTATATTTTTCTTTTAGTACTAGGACTTTACCTTTTACTTAGTTATTTACTAAAGGGATATCTATAATAACTTACTATAGACTTCTAGGGTTATAACCTTATAGGACCTTTACTAGTATATAGCTATAAGTTATATAAGAACTTATATTATATATAAACTATACTATTAATAGGTTATTAGCCTAATTAGTCTATTTAGTATAAGTAAAAGCTTATAAATAATACTTTAAAACCTAGTTTAAACGCTCTATTTATCTATCTATTTATAGGTAAAAAGCAGTGCTTAATAGCTACTTAGTTATAATAAGATAGTAAAAAGTTATCTAAACGCTACTAGTAAATATAAAACCTTAGTTTATTATAATACTTTCTAGGGCTCTATAATCTCTAAAAATATATTCTAAGAATATAGTTACTAGCCTATTACTAGTTAGTTATATTAAAATAGGGATATAAATACTATACTTTATAAATTAATTAATAATAACTAGAATTATATTATAAGTCTAATTAGAATCTTTTACTAGTAGTAGTTTAGTAATAAAATCTATTAATAACTCTTAGAATAGGTAATTAAGTACTAGTAATACTACTAGCTTATTATAAGGTTTATAATACCTTAATTTTAAAGTCTAATAATTTATATATATATAAATATATACCTTTATATCTTATTTTATAGCTAGCTAATAATATTAGTTTATAATTTAATAAAGGGTTTTACTAACTCCTTAATACCTAGCTATAGGGTTATTATAAGTAAGTAATAATATCTCTTTTCTTAAACCTTAAGGAATAAAAACTTAATTTCTAAATATTAATAGCTTAGAGAGCCTAATAAACTATATTTATAATACTACTAAATTACTACTCTTAAGTAACTTCTTTTAATCTATAGTAAAATTATTATTTTACTATACTTTAAATAATAATACTTGAATTAGAGGTTTTAATTTTTAGCCTTTATACTAAGTATAAGAGTTAAACTTAGAAGAGATTCTTTAAATAGCTTAAATCCTAGCTATAATATCTCTATAAAGGGCTATCTTATAGAATGCTTCTAGTCTTATAAGTATAATATAGATAAGTAGTGTTTCTAAGGGCACTTACACTACTTACTAGTTACTATCCTTACTAATATACCCCTTATAGGAATAACTAGTCTAATAGGCTCCTTAATATAGTTAAGTAATAATAAAACTAATTACTAGGTATTACTATTATTACTTTAGCTCTCTTACTACTTACTAGCTAAAGTCCTAGCTAGTTTACTACTTATAGGTATAACTAGACTAATAGGCTCCTTAAAAATATAATTAAGTTATAACTTCTAAAAACCCTAGATATTAGTAGTAATATTATAGTGTTATTATAATTAACTATCTATTATACTAAATAATAATCTAATAGAACCTATAGTATTACTATTATTACTATAGTATTCCTATTAATTAGTATTTATAAACTTAGATAAGAAATTAGGTAACTATAAGGTTATAGCCTTTCCTTTTCTCTCCTTACTTATATAATTAAATCTTTAGGATAATATATTAGTAGGATTAAATTTTCCTATATAATATTTAATCCTAAAGTTAAATAAATATAACTTATCTAATATAGTTACTTACTTACTAATTAGCTTAGGCTTTATAGCTAGGTACTTATAGTTTAAATAGTCTATTATAACTATAATTAGATATATTAAGTATATAAGGTAATATCTCTAAGTTTAAAAAGCCTCTTAGATAGCTAATAACTTAGTATCTAGTATTATATAATATAATTCTATATAAGTTAACTTCCTTAATATATAAGTAACTAGGTACTAGTAACCTAGTACTAATATTATAAGTATAGCCTTAATTATATACCTAGATATATTAGTCTTTACCCTTAATAAAGTAAGTAAGTTAAAATATACTAAAATTAACGCTTCCTAGAACCTTTTCTAAAGTTCTCTAAATACTACTAACTTATAGGGTTCTAGCTTAAAAGTTACTAGTTACACTCCCTTAGGGTAATTTATTAATAGAATAATTACTTTACTATATTACTTAATAAAATAATAGTAAAACCTAGTAAATCTAAGAAATAACTAAATATCTAGGATACTATAAGGTATTAGCTATATTATAATTACCTTTACTTACTCTAGTTCTATTAAAATACTAGCCTTTAATATTATAAATCCTAGGAATTTAACCTTTATAACTAAAAATTTACACTTTATAAGGTTAATAAAAGGCTTATATTATAAAGCTTACTTAAGACCTATTTAATATAGTCTAGGTAAGTATTAACCTTACTACTATAAATTAAAATATTATCTAAGTAAATAATATAGAGTTTATAAATAAGTTCTTTAAGGGTATTATTAATATATTCTTAAAGGTTACTAGTATATTAACTAACCTAAATAGTATTATAAAATACTTAAAATAACTATATTTATACTATAAGGCTATTTTCTACTTATTACCTAAGTAAATATATAGTTAATAGTATATATCTTTAAGGTTTAGTTTTATCTAAACCTTTATATCTCTTAGTTTATTAAGGATTTTAGTAATTAGTAGTAAAGGGCCTTATCTTTAATAGTAATCCTATTTAAATCCCTATAATTTATATAAAGCCTTAGCTTCTCTCCTTTCTTTAGTATAAATAAAATTAGGGCTCTAGCTAGGCTAAATAATCTCCTAATCTACCCTTTTTGCTATATATTTATAAGATACTCCCTAAGTATCTCTAGCTCTTTTAGTAAGGTTATATATAGGCCCCTAAGGTAATGTTTTCCCTCTTCTAAGTTAATTATATAAGTATAACTACCTAGTATAGGAAGTGTACTTACTAAGTTATTATTAAATATATCCTTAAATTCTAGATATTTATCTAGAATCTTAGGTACCTCTAAGTTAGTATTTATATTCTAATTACTTATAGCTACTTTACTACTTAAGTTATTTAAGGTAAATATAATAGTAATATAGTTCTTTTACTTAAGTTATAAGTATACTCTAGTATTTATATTACTATCTTACTAAGTATTAAGCCTTTAGGTTCTAGTAAGTTTACTAGTAAGTCCTTATTCCTTCTTTTTCTCTTTATTTTTAGGAATTTAACTACTATCTTTACTAATTTAACTAATAATATAGCTAATACTTATTTTACTTCCTTATATACTCTTTACTTACTATAAGTAAGAGAGAGCGCTCTCTAGTTACTAGGTATCTCTAAAGTCTAGTTTTCTAATATATAACTATAGGTTTATATTCCTAATCTAGTCTATACCTAGTATTATCCCTCTTCTATATTAGAGATATAGTAGCTAACTTAGTAAACCTTTAAAAACCCTATACTATCTTTATTCTTAATTAATCTTTATAAAATCCTAATATAGAATTTTAGTCTAGCTTACACTCTTTGGTCTATAGATAGTTCTATAGTAAGAGTGCTTTCCTAAGCTCTTATAGATAAAACTAGTATCTTATTAGGGTCTATAGCTTTATTACTACTATTATTATACCTATTAATAGTGTGTTTATAACTCTGATAAGTAAAATAATCTAGTAACTAATATTTTAGTAATATATACCTAGTCCTCCTATATTTATAATATATAATAAGCCCTTTTCCTAATTACTCCTTACTCTATTACTATAAGTTATCTATAGGTAAGGTAAAGCGTAGTCTTTTCCTTTTATAGTCTTAGCTTCTCTTATTACCTTAACCTATTTTTATTACTACCTTTACTTTCTTACCTTAGCCTTATAAATAACTCTATAATATTAGGAATTCTTAGCTAATTATTTACTTCCTTATAGTATTATTAAGGCTATTTAGAAATATAGTAATCCTTAGGTATATAGGAATTACTTTAAGTAGCTTAGCTTTTACTTTAGTTTAATTCCTTATAAAGGCTTAAAATAATTAGTTATTCCCTTACCTTAGGTTTAGTAATAACCTAGTTACTTCTAAGTACCTTATATTCTTATCTATTATTCTAGTTTTTAGCTAATTAATAAACTTATCCTAGGTATATATACTATACTCTATAAAATTATCTAAGGCTATATAATATATCTATTATTACTTTATATTATTAGCTAGGTAGCTACTAGTATAGGCTACCTTAGTTATATTATTATAGAAAGTATACTTATCTAATTAAAATAATATATTTAAATTTACTAAAAAGTTCTAAAGATTCTTAAAAGTATTTTCTTTATAAGTAAGTCTTTATAATACTATACTAGAGTATACTTATTACTTACTTACTATTTACTAGAGAAACTAAAGGAGAGGTAATAGGTTTACCTATTAGAGAGGGAATTATAGGTTTTGTTGGTTACACAGAGTGCCTGATATCAGGTTATTGATGTTGTGAGCCTCGAGAATAGTATTATTATTAATTATCTATTTTAAGCTACGGAGGAAAGAGGGAAAAAGAGAGGGCAAAAGTAAGGGATTTTCTTATAAGATATAAAACGCGAAGGGGGCTATGTGAGTTACGTGACTATAAGCCCTGCCCTAGTAGAGGCCCGCATTATAAGTTACGTGTGGGGCCCTCGCGCGCGGGCTAATCACTTTACTAACCGTATAATTATAGCTACTAAGTGTGGTTAATATTATATGTGTTCTAATACTAGAAACTCTCTCTTTTAATATAACTATTAATATATAATATTAATAGGAAAGAAAAAAAGAAATAATAGACTATATTATAGTTAATTAGGGATATAGGAAATAAAAGAAGAAAGATATCTATATAGGTATAGTAAGTAAAAGAAAGGAAAATAATAACCTATAATCTAGGGCCTTTAAATTAGAATAAGAGGGCCTCCTTTACCTCCTTAATTTACTAAATAGGATTAATTTAGCTATATACTAATCCTCCCTTACTACTATAGCGTTCCTTACTATAATAGTCTTTCCTTCTTTATACTCTATATATATTATATAGGGATTAAAGAGACTACTATAGGTCTTCCTATAACTCTTACTAGGTTAGGAGTAATAATAAGTATAGCTCTTATTAGAATCTAACCTAATAAGAGTTATAGTCCCTTCTCTTTCTTTTTCTCTAGGAGGATTTTATATCCTCCTATAGTATTAGGGCTAAAAGCCTCTAGGGATATTATCTATAGTAACTATTCTTTATATAGGTAACCTACCCTTTTATCTAGATTATTATCTAGTTACTTAAGATAAATTACTTAAGGGCCTTATTTAGTAATGCCTTTATAAAGGTATTAGCTAAGTTATTACTTTTATTAATCTAATAGATTTTATAGAGCTTATAGCGCTTATATAATTACTATAAGGCTATAATATTAATTATTAGGTATTTCTCCTTAGTAGTACTAAGCTTAATAAGGTATTTATATAAAGAGTATAAATCTATATATACTATAACTAGGATTAGGGAAAGCTTTAGTTAACCTATAATTAATCTAATTATTATTATAATTATATAGGCTATATTAATGCCTATAACTATACTATAGATCTCTAAGGTAAGCATGCTTTATATAACTCTCTTACTCTTAGTTAAGCTAAAGTATATAATATTACCTTTAATTATAAACTTACTATTCTTATTATCTTTATTAGCTAGGATTAGTATATATCCTAGCTATAATATAAGGTCCTAGTTATTAGTAAATAATCTATTTATAAAGGTATAGATCTTTACTTTAGTAAGGTTAATTAGAATAAAGGTTAAACCTCTCTCTAGGTAGTTTATTTATTACTAGATTTAGTAGTTAAGGGCTTTAATATTCTTAACTATTAGTTCCTAGTATTATATAGTAACTAAAAGATTAAAGTAAGCCTCTAGTTAGTAAATTAAAGTAATATAAGCACCTTAAGCCTATTACTTAATATACTTTTACTTTAAATAGGTTAATAGGATTAATTTAAGCTTATTACTTTACCCTTTTATTATAATATAATATTCCTATTACTTAAGGTAATAATTCCTTTATTAAATATAAGTAAGTTATTCTCCTAAGGAATTACTTTAGTTTTATAGTAAAGGTAGTAGTAGCTAGTTAAGTTTTCTCTTTCTTAGAGAACTAATTATCTAATAACCTAAGGGTATTATTAGTCTATATACTTATATAAGTAAATTCTAGGCTCTTTTTATTATTATAAGTAAGCATAGGTTATATATAGAAGTCTCTATCTAGAGCTTCTCTTTATAATGCTTATAATATATTACTTACTAGTATATTCTAGCTTCTATAATACTATAGAGAGGCTTAATTATAATTATAATTATATCTCCTAGGTATAAGTAGTAGATTTAGATTAGGAGCCTAGTAAGAATAACTTAGCTTAAGGCTATATATAACTAGATATAGGCTTATATAATATTATAAATTTATATAAGGTATCCTATTATAAGTAAAGAAAGAGCTATTATAAGGATAAGTTATTAACTAGCCTATTAGATTATTAGAGCTTATATTAAGATTAATTACTTTTTCTTATCCCTAAATCCTTAGATTATAAGCTATAACTTCTTATATAGTTAACTTATTTTCCCTTTACCTTATTAATAATATAGGTATTAAAGATCCTTAGGCTATAGTGCTTCTCTCTATTAAATATAATAAACTTAAAGATACCTTACTTAATTAAAGTATTAATTTTAGTCTTAGTAAAGAGCTTAAATAGCTTCCCTAGGGTTATAATAATGCCTTCCTTATATAACTAGATTATAAGGTTAAGGTTAGCCTTCTCCTTTACTAATATAAAGATTATAATATTAGTCTTATTAATAATAGCTAGAGGGTTCTTATAGGGTCTTCTAGGTCTTTACTTTAGTAAAATCTCTAGTCCTAGGGCCTTATATTTATCCCTAGTCTCTAGTAGCTCTCCCTTAGCCTCTATTATAATACTACTTTATATTAGGGGTAGAGTTCTTTCCTATAAGGGTCCTTATAATAGGGTCTTATAGAGATTAACCTAAAAGTCTTAGGGCCTCTTAGGAGGTTAAGTGTATAGCTTTCTCTATTAATAGTAAGGAGATTATATAGGCCTTACTATCCTTTGCCTTTATACTATACTTAGACTAATAATCTAAGTAAGAGGTTAAGGGTTACTAATATATCTAGGCTATTCCTTATTATAAGGGCTTTAGTAACCTTCTAGAGAGTATATAGCTACTTAATCTCCTTTATAGCCTTTTACACTATAATTACATATTATAATATCTCTAGGGATAGAGGATTTGCTTATTATTTATAGGTAAGCGCTAAAGATAAGGAGTGTTAGAATAAGGCTATTAGGGCCTATAGTATTATTAAGGGCTTTAATAGCTATCTATAAGGCTATAGGCTTAGGGGTTATTAGGTATTTATATTAGATAATATTATAGGCTCTTTAGAGAGGCTTATAATATCTCTTAACCTTACTAATACTATAGTGTGCTTTAATAAGGACCTCTTTAATAGAGATTAATATTAATACTATAAATTATTAGAATTCCTTACTATAGAAGTTAGTGCTAGTATTAGTAATAATCTAATTAGAGGGTCCTTAGTATATATTAATCTAGTATAACCTAAGGGCCTTCTATATTATTCTAGCTAAGATATCTTTAAGGAATCTTACTATATTAAATACTATAGCTATATTAATAGTATAAAGGGTAGGGTAGTTACTATTAAGATATATTATATTTACTATTACTTTAAAATTAAATATATATTTATCCTAGAGAGTAAATTTAAAGTAGTAGGGGCTATTAGTATTTATCTAGTATTAGTAATATACCTTTATTAGCTCCTTAATAGCTTTAATATTAATCTTATGCCTTAATTTATATAGAAGATTATAGAGTTATTAGACTAAAGAATAACTAAATTAGTAATATAAGCACTATAATTTAACTTTAGTAAAATAGTTCTATACTATTAACTTCTTATTTTACCTAGTAATATCTATATATACCCCTATTTATATATAAGGGAGACCTTAATATTCCCTTACTATAGTATATTCTTAGTAATAATAAAGTTAATCTTTAATTAGCCTATATCCTAAGGTATATTAAGAAAGGTATACTTATAGTAATTATATAGAATATAATATTACTAAAGGGAGTAGGTATATTAATTAATCTAATTAAGATAATTAGCGTACCTTCTTAAAACCTAATAACTACTTTACCTACCCTTAATTTATTAAGTTAGATCCTTAGTATTATATATTATAATACTAGGAATTATAGGTAGCTTACTATTAAGTCTTTAGTAGCTCTAGTATCTAGTATAATACCTTAGAAGGTCTTAGAAGAGTAATAATCCTAAGTATAAATATATAGGGTAGTTAATTAGATAGTCTATTATTAAAAGGGCTCTTTTACTTAGGCTATATAGTATTACTTAATTTATAAGAATCTTAATTACCTTCTAGCTATTAAAGGTAATACTATATATAAAGAAGCTTATAGGAATTAAGCTATCTTTACCCTCTTAAGTATTAGTAAATCTAAGGCCCTATATATATTAGGTAATTTTATTATCTTCTAGGATTCTTAAGGTATTATTAGCCTTAGGTTCTCCCTTATACTAAGTAAGGAATATATTATATACTAGTAGTAAAGATTTTAAAGAGTTAGTAAGGTAATAACTCTTAAAGTATTAATATACCTTCTTATAGTTCTCTTTAAAGTGCTTTATTAACTAGTATCCCTTCTTACTATAAATATAGTATTTCTTTATATAAAGGGAAGGTCTTATATCTCTAGACCTTAATAGAGGTATCTTAACTCTTTACCCTTACTATTATATTATTAGTTAGTCTAGAATTACTTTAGGGTATTAGCTTTACTAGGGAATTAGTGCTAATTACTAGATTTCTCTCTAATAAGGTAAATTATTATCCTTACTTACTTATAGAACTCTTATAGGCTATTAGGGGTTAGTAATATAGCTTCTATATTTAGGGATCTTACTATAAGTATATATAATTTAATTCTAGAGTGCTTACTCTATCTAGCTAATATTAGGGATAGCTCTTTAGAGAGTAGTAAGCTTCTTAATAAGGTTATTAAAGCACTTAGTTTTTAACTTTTCCTTATTCTTATTAATTATCTTTTATAAGGAGGTATTATACTATTCTAGAAGGTATTACTACCTTATATCCTTAGTTTTAAACCTTTATCTTATTTAGGTAATAAGGGTTAGTAAGTCTTAGGGTTACCTAGGTTTTAAGAGATTATCTAAGTAGTATCTTAAAGCTTTACCCTTAAGTATAGTATTAAATATATAGCTTACTTACTCTAGTCTAATATCTAGGATCTTATATTTCCTTTAAAATATTTAGAGCTTTAATTTAAAAATATTATAGTTATTTACACTATATTATTATTCTAGTGTATATATCTTAGCTAGATTTATAATTTACTTTAGTAATAGTCTTAAGGGTTATATTAGTTAGTTAATAGGGATAGGGGCAGGGATAGTAGCTTCTTTATACTAGAGGAGGGGATTAGGGCTTACTAGTAATGCCCTAATAGGGTTAGGATATAAGATATAATACCTAGAGGGGACCCTTAATATATTAATATACACTCTCTTAGGGAGATTATACCTATAGCTATATAATTACCTTAATAGGATAATACTTAATAAGCCTTAGTAAAGAGTTTAAGGGCTCTTAAGATTTAGTATTCTTAGATATCCCCTTTATTAAAGAGGTTATCTAGGAAGTTATTATCTTCCTTAAGCTTCCTTTAAAATCCTATATACTTCTTCTAGGTATTTTTACTTTTCCTATAACTAAAAGTAAAATTCTTATTAGTTAATAACTTCTTAGAGATTCCTTACTACTATAGTAGTTTAGTTAATTATTATATATACTTTATTATTAATAAGGTAATCCCTAAGATATCTTAGCACTAGGGGTAGTATTTAGAGAAATATTTCTTAGGTTTAGTTATTAAAATCCTAGGTAAATTCTATAAATAGTATTTTTCTAGTTATCTTTCTTATTTTATAGTCTATAACCCTAATAAGGATATAGGCTATAAGTACCTTAGGTATTTTATTCTCCTTATTATTAAAGTTCTTAGCTTTATAAAATAAGTCTTTTATAATATTCTTATAGAAATACTATAGGATATATAAGAGAGAAAGGATATTTATTTTACTTCCTTTAGGCTACTTAGTTATCTTAGTAAAGCTATCTCCTATTTAGAAGCCTTCTTAACTCTTAAGGGCTTATATTAGTTCCTTTCTATTAGCTATTATAACTTATAGCCCTTAGAGGGGAAGGGAATAGGAAAATTTTATATTTTTAGGTAAGGAAAGGTAGTAAGAAAGTTTTATTTTTAAGGGAATAATTTATAAAGGATTATAAGGCTAGGTAGTTAACTTTATATATAATAGAATATACTAAGAAAAGAATAATAAAATAGACTTTACTCCTAGACTTAAACTCTTTTTAAGGTTTAGGCTTTTATTTATTACTAATTACTTATATACTTTAACTAAGGGACTAGGATAAACTTCTTTCTTAGTATAATTAAGGATCTTATAGTAATAAGGTTACTCTTATACTTTAATAAAAGAGGCTAGATTATATTACTTTTAGGAAAGTCTCTTTTATTATTAACCTTACTAATCTACGATTTTCTACGTGTATTTAGGAGTAGTTATAAAGTTAACCACTAATTAGTATTAGTTACATAGGGTGCCTAATATTTGGTTATTAATATTATAAGCCTTAAGAATAGTATTATTATTAATTATCTATTCTAAGCGATAGAGAAAGAGAGAAAAAGAGAGGGTAAAAGTAAGGGTTCTTCTTATAAGATATAAAACGCAAAGGGGCTATATAGGTTACGTAACTATAAGCCCTGCCCTATTAGAGGCCTGCATTATGGGTCGCGTGTGGGGCCCTCGCGCGCGGGCTAACTACTCTGCCGACCGCACAATTGCGGCTGCCAAGCGCAGTTGATATCATGCGTGTTCCAACAGGTTTACTATAAGATTTAACTAATAATAAATTTACCTTAATCTCCTTTATTTATACCTTTATTTATAGAATTTTCTATCTCTTTTCTATATATTATAGCTTAGCTTATACTACCTTATAGTATTTATCTAATACTTAGTCTTTATAGTTATTAGGACTTATACCTCTATTCTAATTATAACTTAGTACTATTCCTAGTACTCTTTAATTAGTATCTCCCTAAGTCTTTAATTATTTACTACTTTATTACTAGGAGATATAAGCGTGTTTTATATAGATATTTAGTATAGTACTAATATTTTAAATCTAGCTAATAGTTTATCTCCTAAAGGGTTTAAGAGTTTAATTTATTATAACTTTAGTTAGGATTAATAATAAATAGAGTAAAGGCTAAGATTTATAGTTACTACTAGATATATACTACCTAGGGGCTAGTATATAAAGGTTTTAAACTCTAATCTCTTATATTCTATATAGGTAATCTTTACTAAATACCTTACCTAGTAAGCACATAGCTATTTAGTAGCTAGCTAGTCCCTTTGTTATCTTAGGGGTCTGAGGTTCTTCTGAAACCCCACTATATAATTGCCCTATCTCTAACCTCCGCGCTCCTAATAGGGGACTCTAACTCCCTATTAGATACTACGCTACTACTAGGAGCTTATATTAAAAATGGAAGGGAATCTAGCTAGAGGGATAGGAAGACCTCCCTAGTAGATTCCTTCACAGCGGCTTCTAGATAACTAGATTACAGTAGATTCTTTAAGATAGAGAGCATAGATAGTTAAATATAGTTAATTTCTAACTAATAGACAGTCTAATAAGTAATAAGAGGATTTTCTAAGTCCCCTTATAGACTTACTAACTATATTAGAGGAAACAGGTTACTAGAGGGTCTTAGGAGCTACTTTTTATTTTCTATAAAATTTATTTATATAGGAAAAATAAAAATCAACTTATAACCATATGATCTAGCTACCTACGTGGCCTAACTAAGCACTTTAATATATAACCCTATAAATAAAAGACACTATTAAATCCAGAAAAATTCAAGGATTCGAATAGTATACATTAGCCTTTTATATAACTACTAGTTCCCTAGTTATAGTTAATTTTAGCTTCCTATAGGGTAACCTAGTTAGCTTAGTCATATAAGCCTATAGGTTAGTTGTGGGCAACGCAGGTTATAACTAACGCTGCAAGCAACGCCTGTAACTAACGTTGCAACAACGCAACTAGGTAACTAGTGAGCCTATAAAATAGTGCTATAAATAGCATTATTTTAACAGATTATAATACCTAATTTAAAACACTTAAACTAATATTAGAATAGTAAGCTAGAGTAATTAACTCTTTATAATAAGATATGCGTATAAACCTAAAGTCTATACCTTAAGCTACTATTAGACTAAATACTCCTATATAACTAATAGTCTCTAATATAATTCTAATTTAGTAAAAACTAATTCTAATAGGTAACTTATATAATAGTAATAAAAATACATTTACTACTTAGAGATTCTTAATATAATATAAGCTAGATATAGATAAGGACTTTATTAGGAATAATAAGGACTAATAAATATTTATTTACTAAAACTTAGCGCCTAAGGTCTAGGCCTATATTACTATATTCTTTAAGATAGGAGAATTAAGTAGCTATAACTTAGAGACCTTCTTTTACTACCTAGAAACCCTATATATAGATCCCTATAGATAGGAAATAGCTCTTATAAAACTAAACTAAATAAAATAAGTATTTAAGGAGATATTTACTATATTCTTTATTTATTTTAAGTAAAAACTCTCCTTAGTAGGAGAGGTGTATTAGGTAAATAATATTAAGGTAGCTAAGCTATAATAAGCACTTAATAAATAAATAAGAGAAATTTCTATTAGTAAAGGAGTTAGTTAAATAAATTACTATATTACTATTACCTAATACTATAGTATTATAGTTAATATTTAGTCCCTTACCTTAGAAGATAAGTATTAGAACTAATATAAACCCTAGCTAGCTTACCCTACACCCTAGTAAATTAATAATAAAGGGAACACGCTAATAATAGGGTTTAAGCTATAATAACCTAGCTAGAGAAGAAGAATAAATTAGATAAGAAAAATAAAGGTTAAAAGAAAAATACTAACCTATAGAGGGCTAGATAGGTATTAGGGAGGAGATAACTAAATACTATTAGGAGGGATATTACTTATATTATAGCTCTAAGAACTACTATATCTAGGAATATACTCTTCTCTTACCTTATTAACTAAAGGTTAATATTAATATATATAGGGTAAATAAGGAAAGCGTAAATAAGGAGGTAAATATTAATACTATAGAAAATAAGTAGCCCTTAAGTAAAGTCTTATATAAGGGTAAAGAGGCTAGCTAGTAACTATAGTTATAGATAAGTATAGTTAGTGTATAAAAACTAAGGAGAATATAGAATATTTTATAGATTAATTACTATTCTTAGTTCCTATACTCTTTAATATATACTTATACATTAATATTTAGATTAACTATAGTTATAATTACTATAGTGCTATAAGTAAACTAGTAGTATAATAGCTTAGCCTAGAGCTTATATAATTACTAAAATAAAGATAAGTCTATACTATAATAGAAATAGAGAAGTAAGGCAAATATTAGGAAAACACCTCTTTAATTACTTATATAGTATATACTAGGATTAATATCAATAGGTAGGAGTTATTAGTGTACTTATATATTATCCTAGGCCTTACCTAAGATATAATCTTTAGGATACTATAGCTAGAATAATAGGATATAGTGATTTATATAGCTAAATTATAATTAGTTATAGGGGCTATAGAGGGCCTATATATATCTAAAGCCTTAGAGTGTAAAATAGATAAACCTATTTAGGGGATTATTAGATCCTATATGCTATAGAGGCATGCTAGGCCTAATAAAGAAAGAATACTATAACTTACTTTATTACTATAAGTCTAAAGGAAATTATATTAGTACTATAGCTTATAGCCCTAAAGCTATAACTAAGTAGCCCTAATATAATAACACTACTAGAGAAGCTAGCAAACTTTATAGACCTATTTAATAAGGCTAAGGTAAATAGTTTACCTCCTTATAGGGAGTCCCTTAACTATTATATCTAGATATATAAGAACCTATATAGTTCTAAGCTAGCACTACTATAGGGACTATTATATATTATGCTAAGGGACTAGCTCTTAGAAATCTAACGCTAAATTATAGACCTTATAGATAAAGGATAGATTTATACTAGTTTCTTATTAGCTATAGCTCCTATTTTCTTATTTAGAAGTTAAGTAATAAGTAATAATTTTATATTAACTACCGCCCTTAATAAGATAATAATATAGGACTTATATCCCCTTCTATTAATTAAAGAAATACTTTAATCTCTCTCCTTAGTATAATAGTTTATAAAGGTAAATATCTATATTATAAGAACAAAGGGATAGCTAGGCAAGAGGTATAGGGGCTCTGGTATATTAACTAAAGCTTACTAGGTCTAAGTGTGTTATAGTGCGAGTCGCTAGCTTACAGCTAGTGGCTTGCTAGTGTTATATAGGCCTAGCCCTAGGGCATAGTGCGTCCGCGGGTATACCTATATACACCTATATATTATAAGCAAGGCCTTATAATTACCCCCTATTTTTAGCTAGGCTCCTAAATAGCTATAGGTTTACTATCTAAAGGGTAGCTATTTACTAGCTAGTAGTTATAATAATATTACCTAACTAAAATATTATAATAATAATAGCTAATAGCCTATCTTATAGTAATAGACTATAGCTTCTTAGTATAAGATTACTTATAATTCTCTATTATATTATATTCCTTTTCCTTCTATAAATATAGTTCTTTATATTCTTATTACCTTTAAACTTAGTTATTACCCTTAACTCCTCTTAATTATAACTCTTTTAATATAGATATAGTAATAATTCCTTAAAAAGTATAGTTATATATATTACTTATACACTAGGTGCGCGAATTTCTAGAAAAATCCGCCTATAGAGCCTAAGCTCCTAAGATTAATTATCTTTTCCCCTATGTTTTAGTATCTAGGCTAATTAAGGCTAAGCTCTCTAAATGCTATATCTAATATATAAAATATAGTAATATATATAATATAGTAAGTCCCCTCCCTTTTAGGGGTTTTTAGTTCCTTATTACTAACTTTTATATAGGTAATGCCTACTATAGAGGGGATTTTATAGACCTTTTAGTTATTCTTAATTAGATCTAGGAACTTCTAGACGCTATTATTACTAAGGATAAGGAGAGTACTAGTAAACCTATATTTATAGCGGTAACTTATTACTATCTTACTAAGTGTTTGCTAGGTCTAATCCTTAGTTTTAACTATACAAATACTGCTTACTATATTGCTTTTAGCCTAACTAGTGCTACTAAGGTCTATTAGGTTTATTGCTTCCCTACCTATTTGCTAGGTCTTCGCTTATATTTCTATGCAGGTTACCTCTATTTCCTACCACTAATATGTGGTGTCTCGGCAGCAACTTCTAGTTGCCATGTATCCAGGTCCTGTCCTAGGGGCTATGAGTTTTACCTTCGTGATTTGCTTAGGTTTCGCCACCTCCTTACTTATCTTACTCTAGTAAAACGCCTAAATAGCGCGTTAGGCGCCCTCTATATCCTCTACTAGAACCCACTGGTTATACTCGCTTAGCTAACCCTTCTATTTTACTAGATATTTATTGCCTTTACGGGTCCTCTTATAGGCCTTAACCTCCTTAACTTTATACTTATTATCTTTATCTTTAAGGTCTAGCATTAGCATCCCCTTATCTCTAGCGTTTTCCTAGTAATTATATAGCTTTAATAGGCTAATATAGAATATATTATATAGTTAGCTATACTTATTAGGTAGCGCTAGCTAGTATACTTATCTTCCTATAGCATTAAGTACCTAAAATAGTCTAATAAATCTAGGGTTTAGTTTCTATTTTATATCCTTAAGTCTAATATTCTTTACTAATAGTAGTATTAAGTCTCCCCTTTTAAGGTTAGTAGCTAGTAGCACTAGTTATAGTATTTTACTTATGCTTTAGTAGCCTTTACCTAGTTTTACTTTAATTATTCCCTAACTTTATATAGTTTTATAATATATATATATATTTCTAGCACTTTCCTTTTCTTAATCTTACCCTTAAGAGCTAGATAAAACTTAGGTAAATAGCCTATAAGCATGTAGTTTAGGGAGTAGCCTATAGTTTTATTAACTATATTATTATAAGTAAATTAGGCTATAGGGAGTAGCTTTACCTATATTTATTAATTTTTTTAATAAAGTATTAGAGGTAATGCTTAAGCATAGTTTATTCTCTTTATTTACCTATTAGTCTAGGGATAAAATACTATAGAAAGCCTATGCTTTATATAGGATAAGTAACATAGCTCTAACTAGAATTAGCTTATAAAGACTAAGCCTCTATCTAATACTATACCCTCTAGTGCCCTAAATTATAGCTTAATTTCCTTATAGAAAACCTCTACTAATTTAGCTATATTAATTATAGTAGTTACTAGAAGGAATATAGAGTACTTAGTGAATTAGTCTATAATTACTAAGATTATATTAGTTTCCTACTCTCCTAGCTATATAGGTAGTAGCCTTATAATAAAGTCTAATAAGATCTCTGCCTATAGTTACCTAGTATTAGTAAGGATTTAAGGGTACTATATAGGTAATGCCTTCTAGTTACTACCTATTAGTATACCCTATAACTTAGGATATAGTTAGTTATAGACTTACTTATTACTAGCTACTAGAAGTAGTGCTTTAATAGCTTAAGAGTGTGTTTAATCCTAAAGTAACCTACTAGTAGATTATTATAGTATAGCTACATAAGCTCCTATTATAAGATAGGCTCCTATAGAATAACTACCTAGTCTTTGTATATTAGGAGACCCTTATGTTACGTAACTATAGACTAGCTTTTCCCTTCCCTTTTACTAGGAGTTAATCTTACTACTTTACCTTTATAAATCTAGGTCTTAATTCTATGCCTTCTATAGTAATTACGCTAATAGTTTATTTAGCCTAGATTAGTAAGGATTTAGTAATATAGTAGCCCCTAAATCTCTTATATACTAATATCTTAGATATACACTACCTTCTCCTTAAAATCACCCTTATCTAGCTAATCTTTTACTAGATCTATAGTAGCTAACTAGCCTTTTACCTAGGCTACTTTAGCCTCTATAGTTCTCTTACTAATAACTAGGATATTTTCCTTCCTAAAGGTATCTTACTATATTTTCTTTAATATATTAGTATCTCTTCTCCTACTATTTCTTTAGTAACTACTAGCTTCTTCTAAAGTTCTAGTAAAAGCACCCTATTTATTAGGGGTTTACCTTTATAGTTAAACCTTCTTAATAGTATATCTATAGGGTTACTCTTCTCTAGTCTATATTTAATTATAAAGTAAAACAGGTAAAGGAATATACACTCTCTTACCTACCTTCTATTTAACTTCTACTACCTTATAAAGGTTTATAGGTTATAGTAGTTAGATAGGACCTCTACTAGTGTTTTTACACCCTTAATATAGTATTACTAGTGTTTAAATAACTTTACTATAGTAAGTAACTCTTAATTAGCTATACTATAGTTATACTTAGTGTTAGTAAACTTCCTTAACTAAAAGGCTACTAGATACTAGTAACCCTTATTATCTTATTAAGATAAAATTCCTACTATTATAAAGACTAAAACGTTTCTCTTAATATATACTAGTTAACTTAAATTATAATAATAAAGGAGAGGCACTTACTAAAAGGTATCTTTTAGCTAGTTAAACGCTAGCTACTCCTTTTCTCTAAATATAAACCTCCTAGTCTAGATACTATTTTAACTGCCTTTTATTAGTGTGTAAAGGGTACTATAATCCTAGAATATCTATAGATAAACTATTAGTAAAAGTTATAGAATCTAAGGAAAAACTATATATCCTTAAAGCTTAAAGGTTCCTTTTACTCTTAGATTATATTAACCCTATAAGTATCTATTAAGATACTATTAACTAATAGGATAAACCCTAGGAATTCTATAGACTCCTAGTAAAAGGAATACTTTAAGGGTTTATATATAGCTTTACTAACCTTATATACTCTAAGACCTCCTTAATATATATAGTGTGCTTTTCTTATGTTTTTAAAAAGATAAGGATATTATCTAAATATACTAAATAGTATTAACTAGCCTATATAGTGCTTTATAAATATAGCTCTAGAAAGTAGCTAGGGTATTAGTTAACCTAAAAAGCATTATAAGGTATTTATAGTGCCTATAGTAGGTGAAAAATGTGGTTTTCTATTTATTACTCTCTTTAATATAAATTTAATAGTAAGTATCCTTAATATTAATCTTAGAGAAGAAGTAGGCCCCTTAGCACTAGTCTAGGATCTCTAAAATTAGGGGAGAGTATAGTAATTCTTCTATATTACTCTATTAAGTCCTTAATAATCTATATATAGTTAGAGTGTCTAATCCTTTTTAGTATAAATAGGATAGGTGTGCCTATAGGGCTTTTTAAGGGTCTTATCTAGCCTTTCTTTAGGTTATTTGAATATACTCTTAGAGCTCCTTTAGCTTACTTTAGGATAGAGAGTAAATAGGTCTATATAGGGGTGTAGCCCTAGTATAAGGTTAATTATATAGTTATTTATTTTTCTTAATAAGAGGCTTCTTACCTTATCTAATATAAATATATCTTTAAACTTATATAGTTCCTTTAGAATATCCTTAATAGTTCTATATACTTTTACCTCCTTATTATCTTTAAGGGTAATAAACTTATTTTCTATAACTCTAGTAATAGCATATATAATAGTCTTATTATATATTATCTTTATAAACTTATAAGGAGTTAATAGTAAAAGGCTATTCTCCTTTTTTAAACTACTATTCCTATAAATATAAGTAAGGTATATATATTCTTCTACTAGTATATATATTCTAATTAATATAGGACTTCCCTTTTATTAAAAATGGAAGGGGAATCTATCTAGAGAGATAGGAAGACCTCCTAGTAAATTCCTTCGCAGCGGCTTCTAGTAACTAGATTACGGTAGATTCTTTAAGAGAGAGAATATAGATAGTTAAATATAGTTAATTTCTAACTAAAAGGATAGTCTAATAAGCAATAAGAGGATATTTTAAGTCCCCTTATAGACTTGCTAACTATATCGGAGGAAACGGGTTGCTAGAGGGTCTTAGGAGCTACTTTTTATTTTCTATAAAATTTATTTATATAGGAAAAATAAAAATTAACTTATAACTATATAATCTAGCTACCCACGTGGCCTAACTAAGCACTTTAATATATAACCCTATAAATAAAATACACTATTAAATCCAGAAAAATTCAAGAATTTAAATAGTATATATTAGCCTTTTATATAACTACTAGTTCCCTAGTTATAGTTAATTTTAGCTTCCTATAGGGTAACCTAGTTAGCTTAGTTATATAAGCCTATAGGTTAGTTATAGGTAACGCAGGTTATAACTAACGCTGCAAGCAACGCCTGTAACTAACGTTACAATAACGTAACTAGGCAACTAGTAGGCCTATAAATAGTGCTATAAATAGCATTATTTTAACACTCCCTCTAGAAAAGTATAAGGTAACTAATTTAATGCCTAGACTTAGCTCTTTAATAGATATCTAAGTTAACTATAAATTCTAATATAATTCTAAGTAACTTTTTAACTAAATTAATAACTTTTAAACAGAATTCTAGTGTTTTTATTAATTTTTTGATTTTTAACTTTTATTAATTTTATTAATCTAGGTCTCTATATTTGTAAGGCCTAATAGTTTAATAAATTATTAAAATTTATTATTAGGCAAGGGCTTTGTTAAACTATCTATAGGCATCTCTTTAGTATTAATATAAATAACCTTAACTATACCCTTCTATACCTTTTCTCTAGTATAGTTAAATTTTAGTAGGGTATACTTTGTTCTACTATGTAAAGCAAGGTTATTAGCGGTTATAATAGCGCCTTAGTTATCACTAAAAATCGGAACTAGAGGGGCTATAGGTAGCTTTATTTCCTTAAAAGACTATAAAACCACTCTAGCTCCCTAATAGCTTCACATAAGGTATTAGATTCAGCCTCTAATATAGACAAAGCTATTGTAGTTACTTTCTTTAATTTCTAGCTAATAGGGCCTTCGGCTAGCTTATATAGATAAGCATAGGTTGATTTTAAAGACCTATCACTAGCGAAGTCACTATCACAAAAGCTAATAAGGGTTGTAGAGGCTTTAAGACTTAATACAATCCTAGACCTTCTATAAGTTATAGAATAGCTTATAGAGCCTAGAAGGTACCTAAGCAGATGTTTAGAAGCATTTAAATGCTCTATAAATAGCTTAGATAGCGTTGTAAAAAGCCACTAAACCGAAAAGGCAATATTAGGTCTTATAAGAAGCATTAGGTATATAATAGTCCCTATAATACTCTAATATAGCTTGTGATTAGGGGGAAAGAGGTTTAGTTAGGTAGGCTGCCTGTTTTATAATTCCTAGTTATAGGGAATTTAAATAGGCCTAGCATCTTTATATTAAACCTTTCTAGGGCTTTAGAAATATACTAGGACTAGTGAATAGTTAGGGTCCCTTTCTTTTAATTTCTAGTGATTTAAATGCCTAGGAAAAATTCAGCTAGCCCATGGTCTTCTATAGGGTAAGCCTTGTAAAGCTACTTCTTTAATCTATTAATATAGTTAAGATCCAGTCCTATTAGAAGACAGTTATCCACATAAGTTGCTATATATATAGATATAGTTAGGTTAAAAAGACAGCTAGGTTAGATATAAGGGGTAAAAGCCTAACTTCCAAAGAAGGTCCTTTAAAGCCTGCTACTACTCTCTAGAGCTTTGTTTTAATCTATATAAAGCCTTTTATAGGAAAATAACCTACTTTTAAGAGGGTTTATAACTATACTTTTAAGTAATTTAGATATATTAGGCGTAGTGGCTTTAGCGAATTTAGTAAATCCGTCAGGAATTTGCATATAAATAGCTTCCTTTAGTAAGCTATTTAGAAAGGCCCTATAAAATCAACCTATTTAACTTCCTAGTTATTACAAGCCACTAGGGCTAGTAATATTCGCTAACTAGGGGAATGCTAGTAGTAGCGTAGGTCTTAATATAATCCTAACCTTCTATCTACATAAAGCCTTTAGTAATAAGATAGGCCTTGTATTTTAAAGGATTATTTTCTTTATCCTTTTTAAGCTTATAAACAAGCCTATTCTTTAGAACCCTCTAGCCCTTAGGGACTTAGTCTACCCCTATAAATTTAAAGGTTCTAGTAGCTAGAAGCTGCTTAAATTCGCTAAATGTAGCATTTATCTATTATTAACTATCCCTGCTTTTTAAAGCTTATTTCTAGGTCTTATTTCTAGGTCTTAGGGGTATCTAAATTATTATTATTATTAGGGGCTATAGAGCTAGGGCTCTCTAGGGGTAGCGCTAGAGGCGCTACAGGCGCTATAGTTACGGGCGCTGCGGGCGTTGTAGGCATAGCGGGCGTAGCGGGCGCTGTGGGCGCTAGATTTTCAGGCTTTAGGTAACTATCCTAAACCTCTAGATTATCTTATAAGATATTAGCTTCTCCCTCTAAAGGATAGGTCCTAAAGGTAGCTTAGGGGACCTTATAGAGGCTATATCTTCTATAATTTTAATAAAGCTAGTCTTTATAACTAACCTTTTAGAAAGAATATAGATAAGATAGACATTAGAACCTAGAGTAACTAGCAACTAGCTAGGAATAGTCCTAGGGGCTAGCTTTTAAAGCGTAGATCTTTGCTCTAGAGGTATTAGAACCTCACAATAAGACCCTATAGCCTAATTTTTAAAAATTAGGCTTATAGGAGGTTTTAGGCTCTAAGTTAGCTAGATATAGCTACTTAGGGGTTAGGGGCTTAGTTATATTAGCAGTAATATTTACTAAGTCTACTATAGCTAGAAGGATATAAGACTATAGATACAGGGGCAGCTTAGACCACTAAAGTGTAGCCCTAAGCTAGTCTAGGATAACCCTAATAGCCCTCTTAACTAGCCTATTCTATTTGTAAATATAGGGGTAAGAGGTGCTAAAATAAATTCCTTTAGAAGATAACTATAGCTAGAGGTTATTATTAATTTCAGTGCCTCTTTCAAAGTAAAGGTACCTAGGATACGCGTTATATTAGTTTTTAGGGCCTTAAAGAAGCCCTTAATAGCATTATAAAGGGTCTAACCTTCTTTATTAGCTAATAGAAAGCACTATTTATACTAGGATTTTTAATTAATAAGTATAAGAACTAGGGCTTTCTTATTATGCAGTATAGGTTTAATTTTAACTATATCTCCTCTAGAATATCTAAGACTCTAGGGGATCCTAGATAGGTCTTTTGCTATGTTATCTAATAGCCTTAGATTACGTATAGGCTAAGTAGTTAAAATCCTTTTCTTTAATAGCAGAAAAATTAGAGATCCTTTAGCTAATTTTAATAATTTTTTTAGTAAGGAAGCCCTATATAGCCTAATTAAATATGCTAAAGAAGGGCTAAATCTAGTAACTTCTTGTAACTAGAATCTAGCTTAGAAGACTTTTTAGGGCTATTATCCCTAGCTCCCTCTATTACTAGGCCTCTTAAGAATCACAAGCCTCTAGGGGCACTAGATAGCCACTATTATTACCTAAGGCATTAGGGTATAGACCTTCTAAACCCCTATAAAAGATACCTAACTAGGAGGAGCTTTAGTAAGATATAGGGCTAAATCTTCTTCTTCTTTAGAATCTAATTCTTTAATTCGTTAATATTCCTTAGGATTTAACATTAGTTACGGAATTTAAACCTCTATAGGGTAGGAAAACCTAAATAAGTCTTATAGGCCTAGTAGTAATATTAAGAGCTTATAAAGAAGAGGTAGGTTAAATGCTTGTAAATCTTAGGGGTAGCTTGCCCTTAATCTACAAAAAGAAACTATGTTTAGTAGGTTCTAATAACCTATAGGGGCTTTTATTAGCTAGAAATAGCTAGTCTTTTATAAGATAACCCCTAAAAGATAGTAAGTTAAACCACTAACTAGGTTAGTATTTATACTAGGAAATATAGGGCATCTAGCAGAGCTAAAGGCCTATATTCTAGTGGATTTTTCTTAACTAAAATATTAAAAATAGCGGTGCCTTTACCTTTAGGATAGATAGGTCCTCCTACTGTAATTATAGGGCTAGTTTAACCTTTCTTAAGGGGCTTAAAGTCCCTAAAGAAAGCCCTATTATTATAAATATAATAAGAAGAACCTATATTATATAAAAGGGAGTTTTTAATTACATTATTAGAGTAGCTAAAAGTAGGCTTGCTAGTAGTGTTACTAGAGGTACTAGAAGTATCTGAATTAGATTTAGGATTATTACTATTATCACTGCTAGACTCACTAGAATCTAGTTCTTTAATGTATCCTATAGCTAGGCTATAGCCTAATATAAAAGTAGCTTCTTTTCTTTTCTCTTTATCCCTATTACTACTCTTTTCTTCTATTTCCTTTTAGAGGCTTTAGAAGGGTTTAAATCCTTCTTATCCTACTCTTTCTTAGTATTAGGGTCCTTCTTTAGGGTAGGATTAGATAAATTCTTTTCCTATTCCTTAGAATTTCCTTATTATTAGAAGCCTTATAGCTAAGAGCTTTAGCTATAGGGGAGGTCTTATCCTCTATTCTTGTAATAAATCCGCTATAAGGAACTATAAATTTAGGGTATTTATAGGCAGTCCTTATACCCTAGAAGCTCTAATAGTAAATCTTTGCCTCTTAGCCTAACTAGGAAAGGTTTACTATAATATATTAATATAATAATTTACTTAATTAATTAGAGAGATCTCTACACTATAAAGTTATAATCTAGCTAGTAAATTATTAAAATTAGTATTAAAAGCCTCTAAAGATCCCTTATAATTTAAGAAATTTAGGGAGTAATAGCTAGCGTATACTATACTACGCTAGATTTTAGCACTCTATAAATACTACCTAATAAGGACTTTATAGGCTTCTTAAGGGGATATTTACTAATATATAGCTGCCTAAGGTCCTAATTAGTAACTATCTCTTAATGTTATTAAAAGAATAGCTTAATTAGAGTTAGCTAGCTAGCTTGCTATGCTTAGATTATCTAGAAATTTAGGTAATCCTAGGGCTCTAAACTAAATACTTAGGGCTTGCTTCCACTAATTATAGTTTTTAGGGCCTTTTAGCTTAGCTCCTCTAGAATAGAGTAAACCTTCTTATTTAGTTCCTTTATAGCACCTTTGTTAAAGGTAGCTTATAAGGTACTAGAAGGGTAGTAGTTAGGTTTTCTCTAGGTTCCTTAGTATTTTCTTCCTTAGGTCTAGAAAAGGCCTAAAGACCTTATATAACTAATATAGTTTACGTTAATTTCTCTAAAAGATTATTAATGCTAGCCTTATTTTTAATATAATTATCTTCGCTATGCCTAATAAAATTAGTTAAGGTCTTGCCTTATTATTTAATTTAGCTTTGCATCTATTATTATAAAGCACTAGCCTAAATAGCTAGTTAACCTTCTATATCTATCCTATTAGGGTCCCTAGGGGGCTAGAAGGGCTTGCAGAAGGTCCTAAAGGTCCTATAGCAGGGCCCTTACCCTTGTAAGGTAGTGCTATCTTCTAAATCTTAAAAAGATCTCCTGTGTAAAATCTCCAAATTTATTCCTATTACAAATAGCGTGCGCTAGAAAGGTAGTTGTGTTATAATCTAGTCGCGTACGTAAATTATGTGGCGAAGCCGTTTAAAAGGGCAGCCCTTAGGTCTAAAAAGTGGGTTTTTAATATGCGCGGGCAGAAACGGGCTAGAGAAGATTCTTAGTGGAAATTTTCTTAACACTAAAAATAGGAATTATAGATAGTAGATATTATAGAACGTGTAGCATAACGTAATGTAGTGCATGTAATGTAGTATAATAAGTTAAAAGCCTAGTATAGAGATACTAGATATCTAATGATAATAAGGAAAGCAGCGTATTTACAATGTAAATAATATTAATATAATAGTCGCAATAGTAAATAGAATCACTAAAAGAGGTTATGGTTATAACTAGATAGTTATAGGTGTGGCTATAATGAATTTTTAACACTAAGGGTCTATTGTTATAATACGTGGTGCTAGTAGATAAAAGCTTTAAATTCTAGCGGATTTCCTTTGTAATCTTAAGAGCCCATAGTATAGTAGAGAACTATAACTAGTATCTAAAAATCTAGTAATCGCAGTAGAATAACGCAGTAATATAGTAAATCTATAGGCCTTCTAGGCTTATAACCTATTGAAAATAGAAGGGAATCTATCTAGAGGGATAGGAAGACCTCCTAGTAAATTCCTTCGCAGCGGCTTCTAGTAACTAGATTACAGTAGATTCTTTAAGAGAGAGAGTATAAATAGTAAAATATAGTTAATTTCTAACTAAATAAATAGTCTAATAAGCAATAAGAGGATATTTTAAGTCCCCTTATAGACTTACTAACTATATTAGAGGAAATAGGTTACTAGAGGGGTCTTAGGAGCTACTTTTTATTTTCTGTAAAATTCATTTGTATAGGAAAAATAAAAATCAACTTACAACTATATAATCTAGCTGCCCACGTGGCCTAACTAAGCACTTTAATATACAACCCTATAAATAAAATACACTATTAAATCCAGAAAAATTCAAGGATTCGAATAGTATACGTTAGCCTTTTATATAACTACTAGTTCCTAGTTATAGTTAATTTTAGCTTCCTATAGGGTAACCTAGTTGGCTTAGTTATATAAGCCTATGGGTTGGTTATGGGCAACGCAGGTCACAACTAACGCTGCAAGCAACGCCTGTAACTAACGTTATAACAACGCAACTAGGCAACTAGTGGGCCTATAAAATAGTGCTATAAATAGCATTATTTTAACACCTTTACTCTTAGGTCTTTATCTATAGCTATATATAGTAGCTTAAGGTCCCTTTTCTCTCCTTAAGTCTCTAAGGGTAATAGGTACCTTATAGACACTATATTAAGGGACTATAAAAGCCCTTACTACCTTAAGGATAGGTACTATAGCCTTAGCCTAGTTAAGCTTATAAGTTTATATAAATTTAGCGCTAATAATATTAATCTTAGTGTAACTATTAAGATTAGCTACTATTTTAATATCTTTTTACCTATAGATAATAACTAGGGTATAGAATTAGCACTCTATTAGCACCCTAGTATTTAAGGCAGAAGTAAGGGTATTTACTTTTACTATAGGGAGTTTTCCTAGTCTTCTTAGTGCTCTTTCTTTAGCTTATTATAGTATTATATAAAGTGCTTTATACTACTATAATTAAAATATTACTTTTTACCCTTAACTTTACTATTATTTAGGTATATAGCTAGAGTCTTTTCCCTATTCTAGTCCTTCTAATCCCTATAGGGTCTATAACTATATAGGGAGTTATATTTATAATATTAGGGAGCTTTATATAGGCCTTTATCTCCTAGGTACTTAGGCTTTTACTTACTCTTTAGTATTATCTCCTAAAACTATTAGGTAAGTTATACTACTTCTTTCTAAGTCTTCCTAATAATAGAGATATATAGGTTAATATAAGCCTATAGGTTAGAAAGTAGCTTTATAAAGAATATAAGAGTATATAACTTTTTATAGCTTTTTCTAGGTATTTCTCTAGTAAATCTAGGTAAATACTAAACTTAATAAGGCTTTAACCCTTATAGTACTTTATATTCTCTAGCTATATAGCTATTTATATATTATAATTTATAAAGTCCTTAAGTAATATAAGTATCTAAGTCTAGAACTTATTCTAATTATCTTTAAGGTTATCCTAGCTATTAGCTAGTTACTCTTCTAGGTAATAGTCTTATCTTACCCTATAGTTAGTATATATATAGTTAAGTATAAAGAGAATCTTTTAGTAGTTATATTAGTACTTCTATTTTACCTTATTAAAGGTATAGTTTAGATTATTAATCTATATCTTATACTTCTATAGATTTATAGGGTATTAGAGGTTAGTAATATTTTAGACTTTAATCTCTTAATTACTATAACTTAAGGATATACTAGCTCCTTACTACCCTTTACTTATCTATCCCTTATATTAAGCTATAATAGGTTAATAAGTTCTTATTCTTTATCTTATAGTTTCTTAAGTTATTTAAGCTAAGTAATTTACTTTATAATTACTATAGTTTAGAAACTAAGGGTAAGGGGTCTAATCTTAGTTAAGGTCTTTATAAAATATAGTATACTCTTAGCTATAGTACTACCCTTATTTAATTAGTCCTAGTTATTATCTAATATTACCTTAGTAAATTATATAGTTCTTCTCCTATATTACTCTTAGGTAGCTAGTAGGAGAAGCTTTAGAGTTATAAGAATAAAGGGATAGCTAGGTAAGAGGTATAGGGGCTCTAGTATATTAACTAAAGCTTACTAGGTCTAAGTGTATTATAGTGTAAGATACTAGCTTATAGCTAGTGGCTTACTAGTTTTATATAGGCCTAGCCCTAGGGCATAGTGCGTCCGCAGGGTGCACCTATGTGTACCCGTGTGTTATAAGCGGGGCCTCACATATATAGCATTTTATAAACTATAGATAGCTAAAGGTAAGGAGTACCTTATAGTATTCTAGACTAGGTTTAGGCTATTTAAGTAGCTAGTTTACTTATTTAGACTAGTAAGTATACTAGTAACCTTTTAATATTATATTAATAAGTCCTTAGGGGATATATTAAGGGACTTTATTATAGTATACCTAGATAATATCTTAGTTTACTCTAGGGAATTAAGGAAGGACTATATAGTAAAGGTCTAATTAATACTTAGCTATTTAAGGGTAGTAAGGCTATATCTAGACCTTAATAAGTCTATATTTACTATAAAGGAGGCTTAGTATCTAGGTTATATTATTATAGTAAGTTACTTAGTCTACCCTAACCTAGTAAAGGTTATAGCTATAAGGGAATAGTTAGTACTTATAAAGTTATAAGGGGTCTAAAGCTTCCTAGAATTTATAAATTTTTACTAGGACTTTATTAAGGATTTTTCTAAGTTAGTAATACTACTTATATAACTTACTAAGAGAAATATCCCCTTTAATAGGGGCCTAAGGAGAATAAGGCCTTTAAGAGGCTAAAAGGGCCTTTATTATATGCCTAGTTCTAGTATAATAGGACTTAGATTACCTTATAGTAGTTAAAGCAAATTACTTAGGCATAGCCCTTAGAGGGTACTTATCTTAGGAAGAATCTAACTATATTATATACCTAGTTATATACTACTCTATAAGTCTATTAGTATTATAAAGAAACTACACTATTTATAATAAGAAGCTCCTAGCTATTATTTCTTACCTTAAGATATAGTTAGTAAAGTTATAAGGCATTTCCTAGCTATTTATAATTTATATAGATTATAAGAACCTAGAATACTTTACTACTCCTTACTTAATATTAGAATAGTAAGCTAGGTAAGTAAATACTCTAGCTTTATTTAACTTCTACCTATATTATAGACCTAGTATATAGGCTTAATAACTAGACACTTTCTCTTAAAGAGAATAGGATAGAAAGGGCACTAGTATAAAGACTAAATAAATACTATAGCTTATTACTATTATATAACTCTCTTAGTTACTATTAGATTTAAAGGAAGGTTATAATTAGGACTTACCTTTACTATATATAAACTTACTACTAGCTAGGGAAGCCCTTTTACTATAAAATACCTATAGACTCTATAGGATTAGGCTATCTTATTAGACCCTATATATTATATTTAACTAAGGGCTATTTAGGAAGGGGTATAGAAGTTTCTCCTAGAAGTAATAATAAGAGAATAAGTTATAATACTTAGTGCTTATAGAGCGCTATAGTTTAGAGGCTATACCTAGGTCCTAGTATAGGAACCCCTTATAATAACCCTTATTTAATAATACTATAATTTGCTAGTTATAGGACACCTAGGCTATAATACTATATTCTAGATCCTATAATAATAACTTTACTAGTATAGGATATTAAAGGATATAGCTAGGTTTATTTATAATTACTATTATAATAGGAGCTATAAGAGCTATTAATAGTAATAAGGCTTACTAAAGCCCTTACTAATCCCTAACTAGTTCTAGTTATAAATCTCTATTAATTTTATAATAAACTTACCTATATTATTCTTAGAGAGGCTATAATACCTTATAGTTATTATAGATAGGCTCTCTAAGTTTATATAACTAAAGATAATAATCTCTATTAGAGCTAAGGAGTGCGTAGAATAGTTTAAGATAGTTTAGTAGAGTTTTAGGGGATTCTATTAGTTTATTATTATAGACTAAGGTTTAGATTAGTTAGGGAAGTTTTAAATAATATTATACTTATTAGTTAGAATAAAATAATTACTCTTTATATTATACTATCTATAGACTAATAGTAGTATAGAATAGGTAAACTAGGAAGTATAAGTAATACTATAAGTAATAATCTCCTTCTCTTAATATAATTAGCCTAAATACTTAGCTACTTACTAGCTTATAATAAATAATAAGACCTCCTTAGTTATAGAGGTAAGCCTAAATAGATTACTTTATAGCTATAATCTAGAACCTATCTAATCCTAACTAGACTTAATAGTGTTTACTATAATACCTAAGGGAGAGCTATTTAGTTTCTAGAATACCTCTAGGAGGGGACTCTCATAGCCTAGGCTATAATAGCTTATATATAGTAATAATAATAGGATATAATAGTAGTATTATAATATCTAGCGAAGCGCTTTAGGTTAGGGATAAGGTATAGCTTTCCCTTAAGAATATTCACCTTTATAGAAACCATATTACTTATTATCTAAGTCTCCTTCTATAAGGAAATTACCTATAGATTAGGCTAGAGATATAGTAGGAACCTATAGGGGAATAGGAGGAGGATAGTAAGGGTAAGGTATTTTTAGTAAGTAAATAAATAGAATAAAAAGGGAAGGGAAGTAATAAAATAGGAAGGTATAGTAAAATTATAATGTTTATAAGATAGAGGTTATATAAAGGAAAGAGGGTTATATAGGGAAAAGAAAGTAGGATATTTATATAAGAAGTATAACTAGGTAAGGAGAGGCTAGAGGTTACTATAATAATAGAGGGGTTAGGGATACATATTATATAAACTATCTAATAGTAAAGTAGTGTATAGTAAGTAAAGACAGACTTTATAATATAGTAGGGGGCAGGTGTTACGCACATATAATAATATAAATAACACACACTAGATAAGGATAGTTTCTATAGTATAATAGGCGCGCTTACTATGTATGCTACTTAATAATAACATATACGCTAACTATAACTAGGTTTTAATAGGGTAGGAAGGGATATTTAAGTTAATACACTTAGTTATAGGATTAATATCTTTAAGGTAATAATAAGATAGGTAAGTAAGGATGTATATAAGGGCTTAGGCTTTGCCTAAGTATTAGTTATAACGCAGATATTAGGGAGGCTAATAGAAAGTAATAAGGGAATAGAAGGACTAGAAATAAGAAATAGAAGAACTAGAAAAGGGGACGGAAGGACTAGAGATAAGGCTATTAAGGAAGATAGTAAGGGATAGGAAGAGAATAGATAGGATAGCTAAGGAGTATAAGGGGCATAGTATAGATAGGTTTCCTACCTCCTCTTCTTCTCTCCTTAAGCTTCTTAATATCATATCGACGCCTAACAGCAGCCGCCTAGGGGCTAGTCCATCACAGTAAGCGTCCTTATAAGGGATATTATACCTATAGTTATATAATTATCTTAATAGGGTAATACTTAGCAGACCTTAATAAAGGGATAAAGGGATTCTTAAGATATAATACTCTTAGATATTACCTTTATTAAGGAGGTTATTTAGGAAGTTATTATTCTTCTAAAGCTTCCTTTAGAAGTCTATATACTTCTTTTAGGTATCTTTTACTTTTTCTTATAACTAGAATTCTTATTAGTTAATAACTTCTTAGAGGTTTTCTACTACTTTAGTAGTTTAGTTAATTATTATATATACTCTATTATTAATAAGGTAGTCCTATAAGTTCTATAGGACTAAGAATAGTATTTAAAGGAATATTTCTTAGGTTTAATTATAGAAATCTTAGGTAAATTCTATAAATAGGGTCCTCCTAGCTATCTTCCTTACCTTATAGTCTATAGCCTTAATAAGGATATAAGCTATAAGTACCTTAGGTGTTTTATCTCCTTAGTATTTAAGTTTTTAGCCCTATAAAATAAGTCTTCTATAATATACTTATAGAAAGAATTTAGGATATATAAAAGGAAAAGAAATTAGCTTTACTCCCTCTATACTATTTAGTAGCTTTTATAAAGGTTTTTCCTAATTAAAAGCCTTCCTAACTTTAGGGCTTATACTTATTCTATCTTATTAGCTATTATAACTTATAGTCCTTAAAGAGAAAGAAAATAGGGAAAAGTTATAGTTTTTAAGTAAGGGAGAGTAATAAGGAATTTTACTTATAAGGAAGGGATTTATAAAGGATTATAAGGCTAAGTAGTTAACTTTATATATAATAGAATACACTAAGAAGAAGAAGAATAGGATAGACTTTATTACTAGAGTTAAACTCTTTTTAAGGTTTAGGCTTCTAACTATTATTAGCTACTCTTATACTTTAATACGTAAGCTAGGATAGACTTCTTCCTTAGTATAATTAAGGATCTTAAGTAATTAGGCTACTCCTATGCTTTAATAAGGTAAGTAAAATTACACTAGTTCTAGGAGAGTCTCTTCTAATATTAACCTTACTAATTTACAGTTTTTATGTGTATTTAGGAGTAGTTATCTATAAAGTTAACTACTAATTAGTATTAGTTATATAGGGTTCCTAATATTAGGTTATTATTATTAAGAGCCTTAAGAATAGTATTATTATTAATTATCTATTCTAAGCTATAGAGGAAAGAGGGAAAAGAGAGGGCAAAAGTAAGGGTTCTTCTTATAAGATATAAAACGTAAAGGGAGCTATATAAGTCACGTAACCATAAGCCCTACCCTATTATAGGCCCGCATTATGGGTTACGTGTGAGGCCTACGCGCTCGTAGGCTAACCACTTTGCTAGCCACATAATTGCGGCTGCCAAGCGCAGTTAATATCATGCGTGTTCTAACAAATAGGTTAGTAATTATATTCTTAGAATATATTTTTAGAGATTATAAAGCCCTAGAAGGTATTATAATAGACTAAGGTTTTATATTTACTAGTAGCTTTAGATAACTTTTTACTATCTTATTATAACTAAGTAACTATTAAGTACTACTTTTTACCTATAAATAAATAGATAAATAAAGCGTTTAAACTAGGTTTTGAAGTATTATTTAAGAGCTTTTACTTACGCTAAATAGACTAATTAGGCTAATAACCTATTAATAGTATAGTTTATATATAATATAAGTTCCTATATAACTTATAGCTACACACTAGTAAAGGTCCTACAAGATTATAACCTTAGAGGTTTATAGTAAGTAGTTATAGATATTCCTTTAGTAAATAACTAAGTAAAAGGTAAAGTCCTAGTACTAAGAGAAAAATATACTATAATTACATAGCTCTTAAGTAGTTTATAAGCTTAGTATAGGGAATACTATAATAAGAAGAAAACTCTAATAAAGTTTAATATTAGTAACTATATTCTATTATTAATAAAGAATATTAATTTAAGATAACCTAGTTAAAAGCTAGCTATAAAGTACTTAAGCCCTTATAAGATTATAAAGGTAATTAGAAATTCTAGCTTAGCTTATTAATTATAATTACTTACTAAAATATACTTATATAATATTTTTAATATTATAAGCCTTAAACCTTTTAAAGGGAACCTAACTAATATAGTAAATACTTCCTTATTATAAAATAATATTAAAGATAATAAGTAAGATTTTAAAGTTAAGAGAATTATTTTATATTATTATAATAATAAGTGCTATAAGTATCTAGTAAAATAGAAAGGCTATAATAGCTTAGGGAATTTATATATATTAAAAGGGATTTTATTATAAAAGATATTATTAATAACTATAAGTAGTAATTAAGTAGCTAAGTTATAGGGATAGAATTACTCTTTATAAATAAGGTTTAGTATAATTTTAAAATAAGGTTATATTATTCCTATAATCTATAGTATAGCTACCTAGTACCTATTATTCTATAGCTATATTAGCCCTAGTACCCTTAGTTATATTTTTAACTATAATTTTAATAGTTAGTATAGAAGTAATTACTAAAGCCTTTATAGCTTTATTATTAGAGTTATTTTCTTCTTTATATATATATATATATTGTGTGGCTAGGAATATGACCCCTTGAGACCTCTCTCAAGACCTCTAGCCTCTTGACCTCGGGTCTATCGGCTTCGTCGGATCAATTCGGCCACATCGGATCCCTAGTCATGTGGTCTAGCCTCTCGTCACATGACCCCTTAGCTAGATAAAACCCTAGAATTCCCCCTTTTATAGAAAATCAACTCTCCTTCGTTGCCTTTGGCTTGGATTGTTCAATTAGGCTTTTTGAGATTATGACTTGACTGTGTTTGTGTTTGCCTAGCTGCTTAGCTTAGCCCCCTCTTACGGCTTGGATCCTCGCGATGGATCGAAAACCTCGCAGGCCTAGATATCAATATCGGGCTCTGACTGATATCGTTGAATTCGTCATTTTCGTCCTTTTCGTCATATCCGTCATCATCGTCAAATCCGTCGTTTTCGGGTGGTTGTTTTCGCCTGACAAAATATAAAGCTCTTTAAGGAGTTTTATAGGACTAACCTAAGTAAAAAGTAAGGAAATATAAGGGGTAAACTAGCTATAAGTTAGTAAAGTATTAGCTATTAAGACTTAGAAAACTTATTATAGGAATATTCTTAGCTAGGAATTATAAACTATTTATAATATTAATTTATACCTTAAGATTAGTAATATTAAAAAGCTAGGATATAGTAATATACTTATTAGCTTTTACCTTATAAGTAAATTTAGTAATTAAATAAGCTTATTAAATATAGCTATATTTATTAGTATTTTTATAGTAAGTAAAGTATTATTTAATTTATATTTAGCTTAGATAAAAGCCTAGTAATATATTAGTAATTACTAAGTATATAAGAAATAAGAATATACTTACCTTATTAAGATAGTATAAACTATCCTTAAGGTTAAGAATAGCCTTAATAATTTTAAAAAGCTTTTAGTAAAGCTTTATAATTCTAGCTAAATACTAGTAAGGTATTAGTAGCTTATAAGCTAGCTTATAAGCTATATTTAAGAAGAAATAAATATATACTAATATATACTTTATTATTTTATATATAGTAAGTATATTTTATAGATTTAATTACTAGAGATTAGTAATAGTAAGAAGTAAGTAAGTAGTAAGTTTATACTAAGAGAGTTATTATATTTAGTAAGAATAGGTTTCTCTTTATAAAATATAAAGGAATTTTATATATATTATTTTTAAGAAGAATATTTTATATTATTACTTACTAAGTATAGTATATATATAGAATTTTAGTATTATTATTTATAAGTTAGTAGCTAATACCTTATAAGAATATAGTAAACTTATATAGAGATTTTTAAAGCTATTTCTTTTAAGAAAACTTCTTAAAAGACTTCTTAGGTAGTAAAGTAAAAGGACTAGGAGTTTTTACTTAAATAATAAATATAGTTAGCTAGTAGTAAGCAAAGTATTGTTTGAAGTTTAGTTAGTGTAGTTTTTTTACTTATAGTTAGTGTAGTTACTAACTACACTAACTACACTACACTACAAACACTACGAATATAGTGTTAGGTAAAAAAAAAGTAGGTCTTTTTATAAGTTAGTATTTTTATATAGATTAATAGAAGATTATTAATTTTAAGCCTATATTATTAGCTATTTAATTTAATTAGTTATTTAAGTTATAATATTTTAGTATTTTAAAGATTTTACTATAACTAGGGTTATATATAATATTATAACTTTTAATAAAACTATTATTCTTAACCCTTTTTTTACTAATATATCTTTAAGAAAAACCTTTATATTATATTATTTACTATTACTATAAATTATTATTATAACTTTTAATTAAAAATACCCTAAACTAATATAATAAAATTAATTAGTTAAGTAATAAATCTAAATAAATTACTAGAAGTTAGTAAGATATATATATAGTTCCTAAATATTATTAGTAATATAATAAAAACTTAAAAATAGCTTAAACCATTTACTTACTATTAAAACTAATTTAATATGACTTTTAGCTTTATAAAACTCAAGATCTAGAAAATTATATATAGTAACTTTATATATCTTATCCCTATAATATATAAAGAAAGAATATAATATACTATTATTTAAAAAGTATTAATATATAACTAATAGTATTATTTAAATTAGGCTATATAGCTAAATTAAGCTATAAAAATAAGTTTAACTTATTTTAGTAATAATACTAGGACTCACTTTTATTTAATATACTATAATTACTATAATAGCTATTATAACACTAATTATAAGTAGTTGAACCTATTTTTAGAAATAACATTAGGACCCACTTTTATTTAATATACTACAATTATTATAATGACTATAATGACTCTAATAACCTTAATTACGATTAGTTTAACCTATTTTTGAAAAAAATAATGGGACCCACTTTTATTTAATATAGTATCAAAATTATAATAACTATAATAACTCTAATAACCTTAATTACAATTAGTTTAACCTATTTTTAGAAATAAAACTAGGACCCACTTTTATTTAATGTATTATAATTATTATAATAACTATAATGACTCTAATAACCTTAATTACCTTAATTACAATTAGTTTCACCTATTTTTGGAAATAACATTAGGGTCCACTTTTATTTAATATACTATAATTATCATAATGACTATAATGACTAATAACCTTAATTACGATTAGTTTAACCTATTTTTAAAAATAAAACTAGGGCCCACTTTTATTTAATATACTATAATAATTATAATAACTATAATAACTCTAATAACCTTAATTATAATTAGTTTAACCTATTTTTAGAAATAAAACTAGGACTCACTTTTATTTACTATACTATAATTATTATAATACCTATAATAACTCTAATAACCTTAATTACAATGAGTTTAACCTATTTTAGAAACAATACTTAGACCCACTTTTATTTTATATATTATAAATACTATAATTACTATAATTAGTATTATTATATTATTAAAAACATAAGAGAGAAAAGTATTTTATTTTATTAATATTTTAAAAACCTTAAAATACTAAATAACTAAAAGTCTAGGTTTTCCTATAGTAATTTACTTATACTTACTTATATTTATATTTTATTTATTTATTACTTATTTATTTTTAATTAAACTTTAACACTAAGAATATTATAAGTAATATAAGTTATATAAGTAATATAAGTAATATAAGTAATATAAGTAATATAAGTAATATAAGTAATATAAGTAATATAAGTAATATAAGTAATATAAGTAATATAAGTAATATAAGTAACATAAGTAATATAAGTAATATAAGTAATATAAGTAATATAAGTAATATAAGTAATATAAGTAATATAAGTAATATAAGTAATATAAGTAATATAAGTAATATAAGTAATATAAGTAATATAAGTAATATAAGTAATATAAGTTATTATAAGTTATTATAAGCTATTATAAGCTATTATAAGCTATTATAAGCTAAGATAAATATTTTGACTAACACTACATTTGTAGTGTTTGTAGTTAGTGTAGTTAGTGAAAAAAATTTATAGTGTAATATAGTGTAGTTTTTTTACTTATAGTTAGTGTAGTTTATAGTATAGTGTAGTTTGTAGTGTAGTAACTACACTACACTACACTACACATTATAGTGTAATACTCTGCTAACTACACTAACTATATTACACTATAAACACTATAAATTTAGGTAAAAAAGTGGGACTTTTTATAGGTTAGTATTTCTATATAGATTAATAGAAGATTATTAATTTTAAGCCTATATTACTAGCTATTTAATTTAATTAGTTATTTAAGTTATAATATTTTAGTATTTTAAAGATTTTACTATAACTAGGGTAATATATAATATTATAACTTTCTAATAATACTATTATTTTTAATACTTTTGTTACTAATATAACTTTAAGAAAAACTTTCTTATTATATTACTTACTATTATTATAAATTATTTTCTTATTTTATAAATTATTATTATAACTTTTAATTAAAAAAATACCTAAACTAAAGTAATAAAATTAATTAATTAATTAATAAATTAAGAAATCTAAATAAATAACTAGAAGCTAGTAAGATATATATTTAGTTCCTAAAGATTATTAGTAATATAATAGGAACTTTTAAATAGCTTAAACTATTTATTTACTATTAAAATTAATTCAATATTACTTTTAGCTTTATAATACTAAAGGTTTAGAAAATTATATATAGTAACTTTATATATCTTATTACTATAATATAAAAAGAAAGAATATAATATACTATGATTTATAAAGTATTAATTTTATTATAACATCCGGGTTAACGTTAGGTTAACCACTACGTAGCCTCACATGTGGCAAGGCCACGTAAGTAGTAATAGCGGAGGCCTCCTTTATCCTCGTGGCCTCGCACCTTCATTAGAACCCTATCCTTAGTTATTAATTAATCATCTATTAATATATTAAATTTAGACTTTAACTACACTAGTGCATTCCCCTTAGTAAACTAACACTAATTAGTGGTTATAAAAACCATAGAGTAACTAGGTTTATAAAGAAAAGATAATTCTATTAGGTTTAGCTCAGGTTTTAACTATAAAAGTGTGCTAATAGAAGATTATTAAAAGGTCCTAGTTATTAGGCTTCTAGAGGAGATAATTCTATTAGGTTTAGCTTAGGTTTTAACTATAAAAACATTCTAATAGGAGATTATTAATAACTCTAGTTATTAGGCTTCCTAGGGATTAAATCTTCTATCATTAGGTCTAAAAGAGCTATTAATTAGAATAATTAGTATATAAGGAAAGAAAAGAAAAAGGTAATAAGGGAAGGTTATATTTATTTAGCTAGTAAGGCTAAGTTAATCTTAGGTTTAAGAAGGATACTACTAGAGCTTATAATTCTTAGTTATTTCATTATTTTTCTCATAATAGACTATAAGACTTTAAAGAAAATCTTAGTAGCTAGACTAAGGAAACCCTTAATTAAGCCTTAAAAGCCTTAGTATATAATTTATATAATATACTCTATAAGAATAGCGTATATATTATTTAGAATTAAACTAGTAAGATTACTAGATTATTAATATAAGTCCTTAATAAAAAGATAAGAATATAGTAGCCCTAGGGAGAGATTTAAAAGCAAGTTTATCTAGGTAAATTCTATTTAGTTAATAACCCTCCTTTAAGAAAGCTTAGGTAGAAATAATTACCCTTAACCTTAAACCTAAAGAACACTACTAGTAACCCTATTACTAGTACTAACTATCTTATTTAAAGACTAAATTATAAGGAAGATCTTAGAACTTATAAAAGGCTATAAGGATAATAACTATTATAGTAAGTATTAAGAATTAGAAGGAAAGGTATTAGAGGGATAGAAAGACCTCCCTAATAGATTCCTGGATAGCTAGCGCAATAAAGGGCGCAGCGCCCTATAGCCCCTAATAAGGTACCTATAGGAAATCCATTAGCCAATTCTAATGCTATAGATATTAATGATTTTAATATAACGTAACGTCTTTTGTTAAGGAGTTATGCTTTAAGGCTTAGGAAAAGGCTAAATCATCCACTAAGAACAACAATAATTCGGATACCCCTAAGACCTAGAAATAAGCTTTAAAAAGCAAGGATAGTTAAAAATAGATAGATACTACTTTTAGCGAATTTAAGTAGCTTTTAACTACTAGAACCTTTAAATTTATAGGGATAGACTAAGTCCCTAAGGGCTAGAAGATTCTAAAGAATAGGCTTATTTATAAGCTTAAAAGGATAAAAAATAATCCTTTAAAATACAAGGCCTGCCTTATTACTAAAGGCTTTATATAAATAAAAGGTTAAGATTATCTTAAGACCTATGCTACTATAAGCATCCCTCCTAGTTCGTAAATATTATTAGCTCTAGTAGCTTTTAATAACTAGGAAGTTAAATAAATTAACTTTATAGGGGCCTTTTAAATAGCATACTAAAGGAATCTATTTATATGCAAATCCTAGATAGATTTACTAAATTTGCTAAAGCTATACCTAAATTAGCTAAATTACTTAAAAAGTATAGCTATAAACCCTCTTAAAAGCAGGTGATTTTCCTTTAAAAAGCTTTATATAGATTAAAATAAAGCTCTAGAGAGTAGTAATAGGCTTTAAAGGATCTTCTTCGCAAGTATAGCTTCCACTCCTTAATATCTAACCTAGCCGTCTTTTATAACCTAACTACATCTACATATATAGCAACTTATATAGATAACTGCCTTCTAATAAGACTAGACCTTAACTATATTAATAGATTAAAGAAGCTTTTACATAAAGCTTATCCTATAGAAGACTGTAGACTAGCTAAATTTTTCCTAGGCGTTTAAATTACTAGAAATTAAAAGAAAGGACCCTTACTATTTATTAGTCCTAGTATATTTCTAAAGCCCTAGAAAGGTTTAATATAAAGGATACTAAGCTAGTTTAAATTCCCTATAACCTAGAATTATAAAGTAAGTAATAGCTAAACCTTTTTATCCTCTAATCACAAACTATATTAGAGTATAGTAAGGACTATTATATACCTAATGCTTCTAACTAGACCTAATATTTCTTTTCTAGTTTAGTGGCTTTTACAGCGCTATCTAAGCTTTTTATAGAGCACTTAAATACATCTAAGCACTTACTTAGGTACCTTTCTAGCACTATAGGTTATTCTATAACCTATAGAAGGTCTAAGATAGTCTTAAACTCTAAAGCCTCTATAACTATTATTAGATTCTATAATAGCGACTTTGCTAGAGATAGGACCTCTTTAAAATTAACTTATGCTTATCCTTTTAAGCTAGCAGAAGGTCCTATTAGCTAGAAGTCAAAGAAATTATAATAGCTTTATTAACCTTAGAGGCTAAATCTAATGCCCTATGTGAAGCTATTAGGAGCTTAAGTGGCTTTATAACCTTTTAAGGAAATAAAGCTACCTATAACCCTCTAGTTCCGATTTTTAGTAATAACTAAGGAGCTATTACTACCGCTAATAACCCTGCTTTACATAGCAGAATAAAGCATACCCTACTAAAATTTAACTATACTAGAGAAAAGGTATAGAAGGGTATAGCTAAGGCTATCTATATTAACACTAAAGATATGCCTGCAGATAGCTTAACTAAGCCCCTGCCTAATAATAAATTTTAATAATTTATTAAATTACTAGGTGTTAGGAGCGCGGAGGTTAGAGACAGGGCGATTATATAATAGGGTTTTAGAAGAACCTTAGACCCTAAGATAACAAAGGGACTAGCTAGCTACTAGATAGCTATGTGCTTACTAGGTAGGGTATTTAGCGAAAACTACTTATATAGAATATAGGAGATTAGAGTTTAAAACCTTTATATACTAGCCCCTAGGTAGTATATATCTAGTAGTAACTATAAATCTTAGCCTTTACTCTATTTATTATTAATTCTAACTAAAGTTATAATAAATTAAACTCTTAAACCCTTTAGAGAGATAAACTATTAGCTAGATTTAAAATATTAGTACTACACTAAATATTTATATAAAATATACCTATACCTCCTAGTAATAAAGTAGTAAATAATTAGTAAGGAGGTAGTAAATAATTAGAGACTTAGGGAGGTACTAATTAGAGAGTACTAGGAATACTACTAAGTTATAATTAGGATAGAGATATAAGTTCTAATAACTATAAAGACTAAGTATTAAATAAACGCTATAAAGTAGTATAAGCTAAGCTATAATATATAGAAAAAGATAGAAAATTCTATAAATAAAGGAAATTAAGGTAAATTTATTATTAATTAGATCTTATAGTAAACCTATAATTCCCCTCTAATAAGTAAACCTATTACCCTCCTTTAGCTTCTCTAGTAAATAGTAAGTAAGTAATAAGTATACTCTAGTATAGTATTATAAAGACTTACTTAAAAACACTTACTTATAAAGGAGATACTTTTAAGAATCTTTAGAACTTTTTAGTGGATTTAAATATATTATTCTAATTAGATAAGTATACCTTCTATAATAATATAACTAAGGTAGCTTATATTAGTAGCTACCTAGCTAATAATATAAAGTAATAATAAATTTATTTATTTATTTATTATTTATTTATGTACGCTAGCTAGCCCTATCTAGCTAGTTCTAGTACTCCTACTAGTTAGTTAAAGGGAAAACCTTTTAGAAGGATAAAAACCCCTTGTGTCTTTGTGCGGTCTGGCGTCAGCCCTAAGTCAGGTCGGTGCCGCTGTCAGTGTGGCCTATCGTAGGTGTTTGTTGCCGGCTTGCGCTAGCCTTATCCCTTTGTTTGAGTATTTTGGACAGAAGCACCTCTGTCCCGCCCCTTAGCCTAGGTCCAGCCCTCCTCCGGAATAATAAATATATTATATAGCTTTAGATAGTTTTATAAAGTATAGTATATATACCTAGGATAAGTTAATTAATTAGCTAAAAACTAGAATAATAAATAAGAATATAAGGTACTTAGAAGTAACTAGGTTATTACTAAACCTAAGGTAAGGGAATAACTAATTATTTTAAGCCTTTATAAGGAATTAGACTAAAGTAAAAGCTAAGCTACCTAAAGCAATTCCTATATACCTAAGGATTACTATATTTCTAAATAGCCTTAATAATACTATAAGGAAGTAAATAATTAGCTAAGAATTCCTAATATTATAGAGTTATTTATAAGGCTAAGGTAAGAAAGTAAAGGTAGTAATAAAGATAGGTTAAGGTAATAAAAGAAGCTAAGACTATAAAAGAAAGAGATTATACTTTACCTTACCTATAGATAATTTGTAATAATAAAGTAAGGAGTAATTAGGAAAAGGACCTATTATATATTATAAATATAGGAAGACTAGGTATATATTACTAAAGTATTAGTTAGTAGATTATTCTACCTATAAGAGTAATAAACACACTATAGATAAGCATAATAATAGTAGTAATAAAGCTATAGACCCTAATAAGATACTAGTTTTATCTATAAGAGCTTAGGAAAGCGCTCTTACTATAGAACTATCTATAGACCTAAGAGTTAGAATTTAGATATCTTTATAATAAGATAATAGCTAGAAAGCTATATTAGCGCTATTTAATATAGGTATAGAGTTTTTAACTATTTACCCTAAGTTATTATTAAAGTAGGATTAAAACAATATAATTAAGATAAATTAAATACTTAAGAGTATAAGCTAGACTAAAATTCTATATTAGAGGATTTTATAAAGATTAATTAAGATTAAAAATAGTATAGGGTTTTTAAAGGTTTACTAAGTTAGCTACTATATTTTTAATATAGGAGAGGGGATAATACTAGGTATAGACTAGATTAGAGAATATAAACCTATAGTTATATATTAGAAAACTAGACTTTAAAGATACCTAGTAACTAGAGAGCACCTCTCTTACTTCTAGTAAGTAAAGAGTACATGAGGAAGTAAAATAAGTATTAGTTATATTATTAGTTAGATTAGTAAAGATAGTAGTTAAAGTCCTAAAAAGAAAGAGAAAAAGAAAGAAATAGGGACTTACTAGTAGACTTACTAAAGCCTAAAGGCTTAATACTTAGTAAGATAGTAGTATAAATACTAGAGTATACTTATAACTTAAGTAAAAAGAATTATATTACTATTATATTTACCTTAAATAACTTAAGTAATAAAGTAGCTATAAGTAATTAGAATATAGACACTAACTTAGAGATACCTAAGATTCTAGATAAATATCTAGAATTTAAGGATATATTTAATAATAACTTAGTAAGTATACTTCTTATACTAGGTAGTTACACTTATATAATTAACTTAGAAAAGAGAAAACACTACCTTAGGGGCCTATATATAACCTTACTAAAAAGAGCTAGAGGTACTTAGGGAGTATCTTATAGATATATAGTATAAAGGGTAGATTAGAAGATTAGTTAACTTAGCTAAAGCCCTAATTTTATTTATACTTAAGGAAGGAGGGAAGCTAAGGCTCTATATAAATTATAGGGTCTAAATAGGATTACTATTAAAGATAAGGCCCTTTACTACTAATTACTAAAATCCTTAACTAACTAAGAGGTATAAAGGTTTAGATATAACTTAACCTTAAAGATATATACTATTAGCTACGTATTTACTTAGGTAATAAGTAGAAAATAGCCTTTAGTATAAATATAGTTATTTTAAGTATCTTATAATGCTATTTAGGTTAGTTAATATACTAGTAACCTTTTAAGAATATATTAATAATGCCCTTAAAGGACTTATTAATAAACTCTATATTATTTACCTAGATAATATTCTAATTTATAGTAGTAAGGTTAATGCTTACTTAGACTATATAAAATAGGTCTTAAGTAAGCTTTATAATATAAGCCTTTTTATAAACCTTATAAAGTGTAAATTTTTAGTTATAGAGGTTAAATTCCTAGGATTTATAATATTAGAGGCTACTATTTTAATAGAACTAGAGTAAGTAAAGGTAATTATAATATAGCTAATACCTTATAGTATCCTAGATATTTAGTTATTTCTTAGATTTACTAAGTTTTACTATTATTTTATTAAGTAATATAGTAAAGTAATTATTCTATTAATAAATTACCTTAAGGGAGTATAACTAGTAACTTTTAAGCTAGAACCCTATAAGTTAGTAGTATTTAAAGAACTTTAGAAAAGGTTCTAGGAAGTGTTAATCTTAGTATATTTTAACCTACTTACTTTATTAAGGGTAGAGACTAATATATCTAGGTATATAATTAGGGCTATACTTATAATATTAGTACTAGGTTACTAGTACCTAGTTACTTATATATTAAGGAAGTTAACTAATATAGAATTATATTATATAATACTAGATACTAAGTTATTAGCTATCTAAGAGGCTTTTTAAACTTAGAGGCATTACCTTATATACTTAATATATCTAATTTTAGTTATAATAGACTATCTAAACTATAAGTACCTAGCTATAAAGCCTAAGCTAATTAGTAAGTAAGTAACTATATTAGATAAGTTATATTTATTTAACTTTAGGATTAAATATTATATAGGGAAATTAAATCCTACTAATATATTATCCTAAAGATTTAATTATATAAGTAAGGAGAGAAAAGGAAAGGCTATAACCTTATAGTTACCTAATTTCTTATCTAAGTTTATAAATACTAATTAATAGGAATACTATAGTAATAATAGTAATACTATAGGTTCTATTAGATTATTATTTAGTATAATAGATAGTTAATTATAATAACACTATAATATTACTACTAATATCTAGGGTTTTTAGAAGTTATAACTTAATTATATTTTTAAGGAGCCTATTAGTCTAGTTATACCTATAAGTAGTAAACTAGCTAAGACTTTAGCTAGTAAGTAGTAAGAGAGCTATAGTAATAATAGTAATACCTAGTAATTAGTTTTATTATTACTTAACTATATTAAGGAGCCTATTAGACTAGTTATTCCTATAAGGGGTATATTAGTAAGGATAGTAACTAGTAAGTAGTGTAAGTGCCCTTAGAAACACTACTTATTTATATTATACTTATAAGACTAGAAGCATTCTATAAGATAGCCCTTTATAGAGATATTATAGCTAGGATTTAAGCTATTTAAAGAATCTCTTCTAAGTTTAACTCTTATACTTAGTATAAAGGCTAAAAATTAAAACCTCTAATTTAAGTATTATTATTTAAAGTATAGTAAAATAATAATTTTACTATAGATTAAAAGAAGTTACTTAAGAGTAGTAATTTAGTAGTATTATAAATATAGTTTATTAGGCTCTCTAAGCTATTAATATTAAGAAATTAAGTTTTTATTCCTTAAGGTTTAAGAAAAGAGATATTATTACTTACTTATAATAACCCTATAGCTAGGTATTAAGGAGTTAGTAAAACCCTTTATTAAATTATAAACTAATATTATTAGCTAGCTATAAAATAAGATATAAAGGTATATATTTATATATATATAAATTATTAGACTTTAAAATTAAGGCATTATAAACCTTATAATAAGCTAGTAGTATTACTAGTACTTAATTACCTATTCTAAGAGTTATTAATAGATTTTATTACTAAACTACTACTAGTAAAAGATTCTAATTAGACTTATAATATAATTCTAGTTATTATTAATTAATTTATAAAGTATAGTATTTATATCCCTATTTTAATATAACTAACTAGTAATAGGCTAATAACTATATTCTTAGAATATATTTTTAGAGATTATAGAGCCCTAGAAAGTATTATAATAAACTAAGGTTTTATATTTACTAGTAGCTTTTAGATAACTTTTTACTATCTTATTATAACTAAGTAGCTATTAAGCACTGCTTTTTACCTATAAATAGATAGATAAATAGAGCGTTTAAACTAGGTTTTAAAGTATTATTTATAAGCTTTTACTTATACTAAATAGACTAATTAGGCTAATAACCTATTAATAGTATAGTTTATATATAATATAAGTTCCTATATAACTTATAGCTATATACTAGTAAAGGTCCTATAAGGTTATAACCCTAGAAGTCTATAGTAAGTTATTATAGATATCCCTTTAGTAAATAACTAAGTAAAAGGTAAAGTCCTAGTACTAAAAGAAAAATATACTATAATTAAATAGCTCTTAAGTAGTTTATAAGCTTAATATAAGGAATACTATAATAAGAAAAGAACTCTAATAAGGTTTAATATTAGTAACTATATTCTATTATTAATAAAGAATATTAATTTAAGGTAACCTAGTTAAAAGCTAGCTATAAAGTACTTAGGCCCTTATAAGATTATAAAGGTAATTAGAAACTATAGCTTAGCTTATTAGTTAGAATTACTTACTAAAATATACTTATATAATATTTTTAATATTATAAGCCTTAAACCCTTTAAATAAAACCTAACTAATATAGTAAATACTTCTTTATTATAAGATAATATTAAAGATAATAAGTAAGAGTTTAAAGTTAAGAGAATTATTTTATATTAGTATAATAGTAAGTATTATAAGTATTTAGTAAAATAGAAAGGCTATAATAATTTAGAGAATCTATAAGTATTAAAAAGGGATTTTATTATAAAAGATATTATTAATAACTATAAGTAGTAATTAAGTAGCTTACTTATAGGGATAGAATTACTTTTTATAAATAGGGTATAATAAGATTTTAAAATAAGGTTATATTATTCCTATAATCTATAGTATAGCTACCTAGTACCTATTATACTATAGTTATATTAGCCTTAGTACCCTTAGTTATATTTTTAACTATATTTTTAGTAATTAGTATAGGAGTAAGTACTAAAGCCTTTATAGCCTTATTATTAGAGTTATCTTTATCTTTATATATATATATATAGAGAGCTCTTTAGGGAGTTCTATAGGACTAACCTAAGTAAGAAGTATAAAGATATAAAAGGTAAACTAGCTATAAGTTAGTAAAGCATTAGCTATAGAGACTTAGAAAACTTATTATAAGAATATTCTTAGCTAGGAATTATAAACTATTTATAATATTAATTTATACCTTAAGATTAGTAATATTAAAAGCTAAAATATAGTAGTATACTTATTAGCCTTTACCTTATAAGTAGCCTTAGTAGTTAAATAAGCTTATTAGATATAACTATATTTATTAGTATTTTTATAGTAAGTAAAGTATTATTTAATTTATATTTAGCTTAGATAAGAGCCTAGTAGTATATTAGTAACTACTAAGTATATAAGAAATAGAGATATACTTACCTTATTAAGATAGTATAAACTATCCTTAGGGTTAGAGATAGCCTTAATAATTTTAAAAGCTTTTAGTAAAGCTTTATAATTCTAGCTAAATACTAGTAAGGTATTAGTAACTTATAAGCTATATTTTAAAAGAAATAAATATATACTAATATATACTTTATTATTTTATATATAATAAGGATATTTTATAAAGTTAGTTACTAAAGGTTAGTAATAGTAAGAGATAAGTAAGTAATAAGTTTATATAAAAAGAGTTATTATATTTAGTAAGAATAGGTTTTCTCTTTATAAGATATTAAGGAATTTTATATATATTATCTTTAGAAAGTATATTTTATATTACTACTTACTAGGTATAGTATATATATTAAATTTTAGTATTACTATTTATAAGTTAGTAGCTAATACCCTATAAGAATATAGTAAACTTATATAGAGATTTTTAAAGCTATTCTTTTTAAGAAAACTTCTTAGAAGACTTCTTAGATAATAAAATAAAAGAACTAGAAGTTATTACTTAAATAATAGATATAGTTAGCTAGTAGTAAGTTAGCTATAAAAACTAGGTAAGAATTATAAGAGAAAGGGAAAAACTAATAATTTTAGTAAGAATAAATAATAAAAAGTAAGGATAATAATATAATACTAAAGAATATTAGTAATTACTATATAATAGTAGTAGTAAAGCTACTATTAAGTAAGTAAGAATAACTTATAATATCTAAGAGAGATATAAAAAGAGAAAGTATATAAAAGGGAGGAAAAATTAGTCTCTTTTATATTAACCTTAAACCCTTAAGTAATTTATATACTATATATAGGTAAGCTAGAATTATAATATTTATTATTATAGCTACTACTATTAAATTTATATACTAGCTATAAATATATAGTAAGCTTACTATAATTTCTTTAGAACCTATAAATAAACCTATTTAAATAAATAGTGTCTTATACCTTATTTATTTAAACTAATTATAAAATTTAATATAGGGTATTTACTCTTTTAAAACTAGCTTTATAGTAGTTAAGAGCACTTACTTTACTATATTAAAGTAATAAGTATATTACTATTTAGAGTTATTAGGTATAGTAAGGAAATATTTATAACCTAATATTATTAATATTATTATTTTTTAATAATATATTACCTTATAAAGAGTTATAATAACCCTAACTCCCTATTAAGTTAGTTACTATCTATAAGTTCTTATATAGTAAATATACCCTAAGCTAGTAGCTTATTATATAATTAAGGGTAATTATATATAAAAGGGTATTATATTAGAAGTATAAAGGTTAGAGATAGGGTAATTATATAGTAGGGTTTTAGAAGAACCTTAGACCCTAAGATAATAAAGAGACTAGCTAGCTACTAGATAGCTATATACTTACTAGGTAGGGTATTTAGTAAAGATTACCTATATAGAATATAGGAGGTTAGAGTTTAAAACCTTTATACACTAGCCCCTAGGTAGCATATATCTAGTAGTAACTACAAATCTTAGCCTCCACTCTGTTTATCATTAATCCTAACCGAAGTCGTAACATCCCTAGCTAGGTAGGTCCTATAGTTAAAGAGAGTTTATTATATAGTTTATTATTTTTTAGTAGTTTTCTTTTTAGAACTAAAGGAAGCTTCTTAAATATAATAAACTAGCCCCTAGGTAGCTACTATTAGGTATTAATATAATATTAAGAAGCTTAAGAAAAGAAGAAAAGGAAGTAGAAAACCTATCTATACTATACCCCTTATACTCCTTAGCTATCCTATCTATTCTCTTCCTATCCCTTACTATCTTCCTTTATAGCCTTATCTCTAGTCCTTCTATCCCCTTTTCTAGTTCTTTTATTTCTTATTTCTAGTCCTTCCATCCCCTTGTCGCTTTCTATTAGCCCCCTAATGTCTGCGTTGTAACTAATGCTTAGGCAAAGCCTAAGCCCTTACACTTACTAACACATTTAAGACCCTCCCTAGTTATTATATCCTACATTCTAACCCTAGGAATGTAACCTTAGCAAGGCACGCCCTCTTATATAATAGGGGACCCCACTATTCCTATCTCTGTTAGCTATCTAATATAACCTTTAAAACTATTACTAAAGTAAATTGTTAATCTAACTAAGATATATATATTAGAATAATAATATAGTATAAATAACTATAATAACTTTAAGTTAAAACTTTAAATATTCTAAAGGAAATATAAGATCCTAGATATTAAATAGGAATAAGTAAGCTATATATTTAAGGCTATGCTTAAGGGTAAAGCTTGATGGTACTACTTAGATAAGCTTTTAAAACCTAAGTAACCTTAAGACTTACTAAGCCTTATTACCTAAATAAAGCAAAAATTTAAGACTAAGGATATAAGGTAGTAATACCTTCTAGAATAATATAATACCTCCTTATAAAAGGTAATTAATAAGAATAAGGAAAAGTTAAAGATTAAATACTTTAATAATCTTATTAAAAGCTTACTATCCTCTAAAGAGCTATCCCTAATATTAGTTAAATAAAGTAAGCACTCTAAAACTAAATTATATATACTTATAGTAAAATCCTAAATATAGAAGCTATATTACTAACCCTCCTAATAGCCTCTAAGAGTTCTATAAGTAAGTAAAAATAATAATATACCTTATTATAGAGGAATCTAGTAATTAGCACTAATTCCCTAGTAAAGCTAATACCCTAGAGTAATTCTAGACTAACTAGTAATATAATGGTAAAGGTAAAGAGTTAAGATACCCTCTATTAAGGTTAAGAAGCATAAGACCTCCTCTTGTAAGAACCTAGAAGGTGTGCTAGAATTCCCCAATAGACTAAAGATCCGTCAATGCTAGCCATTGCTAACATTGCACCTTACACTTGCTTAAGAGGCCTGCCTGTAGGTGTTAGCTATACGGCCACTTGCTCGTACCTGTTATACCTTGTATTATAGCGCCTTATAATTATCCCCTTTTTCTAGAAGCTTGGCCTAAGCACTATGCACGTGACTGTCCCCTAGAAGTTAGGTAGGCCTAGCTCCTGTGGCCTCTAGAATAATCCTACAAATGCGAACCCCTAAGGCCTAGCTTGCCCCGTGACATGTCACGTGCAAGCTTACCCTGTGAGCCTACCGTAAGCTACCTAGCTAGGACTTAAACCCATAACTAGCGCAACTAGAAGACCCGTAATAGCTAGCATAATTGTAAGAACCTAGAAGGTGTGCTAGAATTCCTAATAGACTAAAAGATCCGTTAATGCTTAATACAGTCAGAAGGCCTCTTTCTATTCAGTTCCCGTCAGATCGTGGTTTTTCCAAGCAGGTCTTCCCAACAGCTCGAGATCCACATACACTTTCTCCGGAACCGCTCGCGACCCCATTCTGGGAAAGTCTAAGAGGTACCTACTCCCCCAATACATCCGTGCTCATATAGCGCCTTTCAAGCTCCCATGTTGTACTCCGTACCAATCACCAGTATAGCACAAGTCTTGCTTGAACTAAAGAACATGACTATCACGGTCCTGGCCGATTGTTCTTACGTATTAGCACTACTAGTGAAAGGAGAATCAAAGATGTTCATGAACTCATTTTGATAAAAGTTTGTACGAGGGCAATTCATAGTGACTGAATAGCTATAGAGTAAATTTATTCATACCAAGTAGATGAAAAATACAAGTTGGATCTTATCTGAATATTTATACGTCCGTACTTGTAAATCAATCCTTAGCGATAACATAAGCCTAGGAAACACGTTGGTGGTACGGAGTCCGTACTCCGTAGAGCATAAACTTCAAGTACTATTTTGCCCAAACATAGCATAGCCAGCCGTACTTAGGCTAGCGAGGGCGATGTGGAGTGGTTGCCAAAGAGAGGATACCGTACAAGTCATCTTCTGCCAGCGGTACCTGCCCGAATAATGCAGCGAAGGGAAGCAAGGCGTGTGGGGTTCTTCATGTCGTCGTCGCCTCATCAGACTTATCCACGAACGACCTTGGGCCTCTCTGCACACAACTTCTGGACTAACAACCGACGGGATTCTGTGGTACGGAGAAATGCAGTACGCAGACCCCAGACCCTTTTCTCCGGGGCTCTGGATTTATCGAAACAACCCTCTGGAAACCGAGGCTGCGAGCTGGCCGTGTTGCGGCGCGTCATCAACAAAGGTGCGCGGTCTGGAATGTTTCCGCTCCGGCGAACTGCCAGGGACTGTCTGACTGGACCCTGAATCAAATTCCTTCTTCTCATTGCCGGGTCAGGGGTCTCGGCGCCCGTGAGGCTGACGTTGTGCCTTCATTTGATTTCGGCTTCCTGTGGTGTTGGTCATGTACGGAGTAGTGCACATGGTTTGCGCACGGTCATCGTCATGTTCTAGACTCTCTTCTTGGCTGGGACGATGCTTGTCTCGTCGAGTACAACTGTTCAATGGCTTGCATTATGAACTCGATCGCTTTTGGTGCATGTCTAGTGAGCATTTTTTCAAGATTCGCTGGGTCGATGTTGGTCATGATGAACACAGTAAATGACTAAATAACACCCCCGTTTTCTTTTTCCTAATCAAACTGAGCTCGTGGAAAATTGTGTTTTTGAAGAGTCATCTCTGGTTGCATCTAGTGTGACCCACCATCTCCGTGGCGTTTCCCTTTAGTCTACGGGGGAAACAAAAGCAATCTCGCGTTCATACCGCAGCCATCCAGTTGCTCTTCCTCGACTAGAACCGACCCGGCCATTTCTGTATTGCAAACGCCTTGTTGTACTTCTTCCACTCAAAATACGCAGTGTCCCCGACTCCTTCTCCATCAACGCCAGCTTATCCAGCACAGGTGTGCAGCTCCTCATGATGACAGGACGTCCCAGGACTTGCTCGGCAAACAAGCGCAACTGCGTCGGGAAACTCGCATCCCGGTAGTAGTCCACCACCATGGCCTGGTTGAGCTGGACATGTAGGTCATGGAACTGCGCATGTCGTAGGCCCATTCGCACACAGTCTTGATGGTTTGCGCGCGTCCACCACCGAGGCAGTAATGGCGGCCGGCCGGCCGCGGCGGACAGGTACGAGCTGAAGTCGTGTGCCGAGTCTGTCGCGCCGGCGAAGATGCTCCCAGCTTGTTCTCCTTCTCGAACTGGAACTTGTCGTAGGAGTGAAGACGGTACGAGTCTATCAGAAGTCGGTATACGTCATCTTCGGGACGGCCATGAAGCCACGATTGGGCTTGGAGGTTGGTGAACGGCTCTTCTCGGGGCTCAGTTAGACCCCGGCGGGGCGAGACGACGGGCTGCTGCGAGTCGGACCGTGACGCCGTTGGCGGCCCGACGAGATAGTTTCCAGGAAAGACCATGCAGTCTTGGACGTGCGAATGGAAGCCACCCCCGACAGGCACTGACAGCGGAGACATGTCGTTGTTCGGCATTTGTTGCAGTGGAAGAGCTTCTGGTCGGGCCACGAGTCTCCGCATTTCTCGCAGTGTCTTGTCGATGTGGTGATGATGTGACGATTTGACGGGTCTAGGGTAATGGCCTCATCTTTGTATTTTGAATCCCTTCTCTTTGTAGGGCATCTATCCCAGACTGGGCAGTTTTTTTGCGAAGATTGTGATGGAACTCTGTTCGTTTCGCCGGGTGATCTGCATCAGCAAGTGCCTGGTTGATGAGATCTTGATCGAGACTATTGCGCTGTGCAATGTGAATGTGGACTTGTGGTGACGAATGTGAAGTGACAATTAAACTCGTTGTTGGTTCGGCCGGAAAAAAAGTTTCAGGCTGGTGGAGCGATTATTCTCCGAACACAATTGGCCTTGGTTTTTGCGTGAATCATCGACAAAGTGTCGCAGCTTTCACGGCGCCGTCGTGAATCACTGATGGGAAGGAAATATGAGACGGCATTGCATTGCGGCCCTCTCATGGACGGGACGACGTCTTGGAAAACGGGGTTACCCTGCACATGGAGCCGGCCAGACCCACCCATGACCTCCCTGCAATTCTCACACCTGCTTCACTCCAAATTCTTGCCTCACATCAGTAGGGTCAGTCTGCCTGGGTTGACCATCGTTCAGAAAGCGGGAGACCGACCCTTGGTGCTCGGGGACGCTTACCGGCCTAAAGACCATATTCCATCTTGACCCTACGAGAGTTCCACTTCCTTCAAGCTCGGACCATGACAGTCCAGAGTCCCCGTCCACATCGCAACGAGGCAAAGAGACGTACGTCGTGACATGAGCCTTCAACCATCACCACCATGAGCGAGACACCGAAGCCCAAGCAAGCGGCTTGTCTGGTATGCCGTCGCAGCAAGATCAAATGCGACTGGGCACCGCCAGATGGCCGCTGCAAGCGATGCGTCCAGCTGGGACTAGAGTGCATCCGTCCTGACTTTCATGCCGGCCGCCAAAAAGGCATCAAGAAGTATGCGCTATAGTCCATATAAACACCCCATGGCGCATCTGAAACTTCAGCTAATACATCGTGCCACTCACTCTTCTTCTCTCACAGCAAACGAGTAGGTCTGGACAAGGCACTCTTCCAAGTCGAACAGGCTGTCAAACGAGCTCGGTGCGGACAACACCAGACAGCAGAAGATGACAAAGTTCTAATCCAGATGAGGACCCTTATGGGTCAAATCGATGGCAACGAGTGGTCTCCCGGCCAATTGTCCAACAATCAGGATAGTCGCGATGATGAAGCTTCATCTAGTGAAGACGCCGAGGAATTAACCAATCAGACCTCCGTGTCCGAGTTTGCGCAGCGTACAGAGGAGGGCCTGGCTGTCGACGACGCCGAGAACCCTCTCCAGTTGCTAGCGCGGGCCTCCTATTTTCAGCCATCACGAGATACCCCGGAGCCAGAGCGCATCGCATCACGCACGCGAGAAAGGCTTCACGTCCGCTGTCAATGCAGAAGCTGCATCTCTCGAGGCTTTCTTCTCAGGCGCCAAGGTGAATCTCGACGTGGGAAGCGACGTGGATCCTATCGAGTTGGGCCTTGTCACAGAAGAGGAGGCCAAGTCCCTTTTCTCATAGTGAGTAGCGCATGTTGCGAGCCGTATCAATGTCCGAAAGTCCTGCTGATGAAAGAAAATTAGCTTCCATGCAAACCTGGCCCACACACGTTGGGGACTTGACTCAAGACTCTACACCATGGCATACACTAGAAGTAGATCTGCTTTTCTCTGTACTTCTATACTTGCGGCATCCGCACTGTTTATACCAACGGCCTCTGCTCTGTCGAAACGCCTCTCAAATCATGTCATCGCATTGGCGCATAGAGTCATGCTTCGAAGACATAAGTCGATCGAGATTGTCCTTGCATTCATGGTCAACATACCATGGATGTTTCCTGAAATCACAGCACAGACGATGAGGCCTGCGTGTATATATCTATGGCAACCAGTATCGCTATTGACTTGTCCCTTCATAAAGTTCTTGTGCCGACTGAAGTCCTTCGCCAGGGCTCAAATTTGGCACTTGCCCGCGGCGAATGCCTTGATACTCGGACAGCTTTGGCTATGGATGGATATCCTGGCCTTGATCCATGTACAGACAAGGCCAAACTTCTGCTTCGAAATCGGGAGCGGTGCTGGATATCGCTTTTGTTCTGGAAAGAGGGTAGGGTTTCGATCTGATCTTGTTTGTCATCCAAATTATTGTGTTGACGACGTATGCTTAGAATGTCCCTGGCCCGTGGGCGGCCCTTTGTGGTACCTGTTACCAGGTTGATCAAGGACTGCGATAGCTGGTATCGCTCCGCGGTTGGCGACCCGCAAGATGGAGACCTGGTCTCAATGGCTGTGTTGCGACGTGATCTGGTGAGACTGCTGTACCCTCAGCGCTTTGGTCTGGCCACTTATGATACTTCCAGGACGGGCTCTTCTCTACCGTTCGTGCTCTGTGTGACGGCTCACAGAACCTGGTTAGTGACGGCTCACTGATTGCGCAATCGTAAGACCCCGGAGTTCCAATGAATTTACAAGGATCCTTTTATTGATGCAATGCAGAATTCAAAGCTCAATTGAGCGCTTCTTTGACCAGTGGCAGACTGAATGGGGCGTCTCCATAGGGATCGGACCGCGTAAGCTCTGTCAAATGAGCCCTCAACTACTCCGTACTCCTGGCAGATACTGACCTTGCTCTCTAATAGAGCGTCGCTTACCTCCTTACGTCGATATTCTTGTCGCACATACTCGCCTATCCACCTATGGCGGTGTCATCAATCACCCCACAGCCCCCTAGAAGTTCGGCGTTTCTTCCGCACCGCTGGTCTATCATCTGCTCTAAATGTCATGAGGGCCGCGATCCAAGGCGAATCGCAGTTGCAATCCATGCCAAATAATACCGCCATTATGATTACATTTGCAGCTTGTTTTGCCTTGACTTTGAGCGCTTACACATCTGGCGGATCAACTTTGGCCCCAGTATTCGAAAACTCATAGGCGAAACAGCCGGTGTATTGGAGAGAATTGGCATGGTGACAATACATCGAAATGGCCTTTCATCATTATATGGCAAATATCTAAGACAAATCGTCCGCAAAGCGGCGCAGCAAGATGGACCTTCCCAGTCTGCACCTCCACCTCCACACAACCCGACCAACCTTCAAGCGCCGGAACTGCAACAGTTGGGCACCTCCATTGGCGGCCATGTTGCTACAGCTGACAATTGTACTCAAATTAGTAACAACAATTCCAATTTTTTGAACGGACAGCAACTTCTGTGGCCTGAGCCACTGCAATTCTCGGCGATGTCGGATGACCAAATCACCCATGTGCTCAACCAGCCGGGTAACGAGTTCGAGCCTTCATTCGGTGGGTTGTCCTGGGAAGACATGAACAACTTTGATTGGCTGCATTGGCCCGAATTTGTTTGAACAAATCATGGTTGCTTCTGACGACAAACTGCCAAATTGTCTGAACCCTGCAGGATATTTCGGGCTTCGTCACCATTCGGCAGTTCTTTGCTGTCTTCTTGACCAGCTCAGCCGACAAAGATATCTCAGTTTCCCATTAAGACAGAGGTTAGTATGGTACGGGTCTACGTGTCAGTGTCTCGTTATTGACTCAGATTGCATTCTTACTTACTCACGCAAGCCGCAGCCCTCGCCCTTCACCAAGAATCGAGGGCCCTCCTCCTCTACGATGGATAAAATGAACTAGAAAATGGACAAGAGACAAGAGACAAAATCACACAGTTAATTATCTGCATTCAAGTACACATGCCCAAACCAGAGAGGCTCTTTTCGTTTTCGCGGGACCTCGCGCCATGATGTTACGGTATTGCAAGCCAAATGAGGAATTTCCTCTACACCGGGACGTCAAACAACAAAGTCTTGCACCATAAGACATGAAGAAATCATCTGCATAGGGAATTGAGCATGACTCCCAATCCCGCCAGCCTTATACATCACCACGCCCGACACTTCTCATCACTCAGATCCTGTCTCTGTCCGAGCGTGGCGGCCATCACATCTACCAACAGTACTCCGTACAAGATGCAGCGACCCGTCCATCAGCCACAGCCCCCGCCCCTTCATCTCGGCACCCAAAGTAAACGCCGTCGCAAACAAAGCCGCCGCTCCCAATCCTTGACGTCACGCCACTTAGCTTTCGGCAATCGCATTCGAATTAAAGAAACCCAAGTCTCCTTCTCCCGCCGCGCAGTAATAGAAACAGCACCGCCAGCAATCACCGAGCACCAACCGCCAAAAACACCATGGCCAAGCTCTCGCCGTCCCTCAAAGCTCTCGTCCACGCACCCTTTGCGCGACCCGGTCCCGCCCCCGCGCCGACCATCATCAGGGATGTCTACCAGTCCATCGCGCGGGACGCAGCGGATCGAAAGCTCGGGACGAGGCCGTGGCTAGCGATATCGGTGAGTCCGGCTTCTCCATCACGCCGAAACTTGTGCCCGGGGTTTTTTTTCTCACTTTTGCAAACCTCCCCACCCCACCTTTCAGACCGCCGCCACCTTCACCCTTAATTCGCCGGATTCGCTACCGGTTCTACACGACGTTGCGTCCGGGGACCGGGATGAACGGTCGCGGACCCGCGCGGCCGAATTGATGAGGAGGTCGGGCTGAAGTGCATCAGTTTCAACGGCATCCCCAGGACAATCAATTGCCTGAATGCGTTTTACGCCGCCCTGCCCGAGAGTGTTGCGTCGACGCTGGAGACGAGGCCGTCGCGGACGCCGACGACGGGGAATCTAGGGGACATCTCGGCCCGCGGACGACAGCTATGGGACTCGATTTACGCGCCGTTTGAAGACAGACTGGTTGAGAAGCTTGCGCTGGCGCACCCCGATCTGCCCGTTCATATCTTGAATAGCCATTACGGCCCATTGCTGTCTGACCCTGCGGCCGTGGAGCGCGGGTCCCTGGCGAGTACGGGCAGAGTGCTGACCTCCTTGGTGGCCATTGCCTGTCTGCGTGCCCAGACGGGCGTAGGGCCGCAGGTCTTGTCACATGTTTTTGGGCTGAGGAAGGCGTATGAGGATGGGACGTACAAGGCCGATGAGCCTGCGGAGAGCAAGGACAATGTGGCATGGCTGGCGGGGATGAAGGGCTAAAGTGGATTTTGAACACGGTGGATAGAATTGCGCAGGCCTTGGGGGTAGCAATTTCGCACAAGGGACGCGAGAGTCGAAATTGTAGACCATGTAGTAAAACATAGCGAGTGGGAGTTGGGTACATTGGAGCACGTGGGATAGATACATCACGTATGGTGAACATCGTGGAGTGGGTACCATGGCGGAATAATGGGTGCGCGCGTCTTTGGGTGTTGCCCGTTTTCTCTCTCTCTTCGTTTATCAGTATTTTGGTCCGATTTGATACTTGCTAACCAAAGCCCTGCTCAAAATACATCTACTCCATGGCCTTGAGTTGGTTTGCAACTGAAAAACTAGCATCTGTCTTACTTCGCACCTCCTCGACGGTCACCTCAGGCGCCAACTCTGTCAAAGTCAACCCGCCGCCGTTCTTGCGGTCAACCTGGAACACGCACTGAATTGATGGAATAAGCATGACTGGAAGACAATATATATTTATCAGAAAATCGAGGAATCACGGTACTTACGAGATCTGTAATAATGGTGCTGACGCATCGCGCACCCGTCAAAGGCAGCTCGCACTTGTCAACAATTTTGGATGAGCCGTCCTTGGCAAGATGGTTCGTGGCGACAACAATCTTGGTCAAGTCCGGGTTGGCAACCAGGTCCATGGCGCCGCCCATACCCTTGAAGACTTTGCCTGGAATCATAAAATTGGCGAGATCGCCGTTCGCGCTTACTTGTAGGGCCTAGCGAGTACATGGTAAGTAAAGAATATTGTTAAAAGATTGCAAGATGGTGAGGAACGGATGCATACCCCGAGAATAGAAACATCTACATGGCCACCACGAATCATAGCAAATGACTCGGAGGAGTCAAAGCAAGATGCACCGGGGACAAGCGTGACAGTCTCCTTGCCTGCATTGACAATATCGGCATCGACCTCGTCCTTGGTGGGATAGGGGCCCATGCCGAGAATACCATTCTCTGATTGAATCCAGACCGTCCGACCGGGTGGGATGAACGTTGCTGCTAAAGTTGGGATACCTGTCCGACTAGTCAGCATCTATCTCAACACAGAACAGAATATCTTCTTTTATCCAATGCACTCACCCACGCCCAAATTCACATAGTATCCCTCTTTCAACTCCCGTGAGGCTCTCCGTCCGATGCGGTTCCTCTGTTCCTGAGCAAAATTCGTCGCCGACGTGTCAGATCTGGCGTTTGCCTCAGGATCCCGCAGCTTCAGGATCTCAATGTGCTTTTCTGCCGTGGCAGGGACGACACGGTCGACAAAAATCCCGGGTAAATCGACATCGTTAGGTCTATCTCTCCCGTGTTCACAATGGATTCCGCCTCAACAATGGTGAGCTTGGCTGCCTTTGCCATTAGAGGACCGAAGGCCTTGGTTGCATATCTGGGAACTTTATTTAGTTTACGGTACATACGGTAAGCGAATATGGTGTGTGACACCAAGGGTCAGTAGTTTTCACATGATGCTTACCTGAAGACGCAATTCCCGGCTTCATCAGCTTTCCAAGCCCGTACGATGGCAACGTCCCCGTTAGAGCAGTCTCTAGAAGGAATGTACGGCCGTCGAATTCTCTTGTTTCACGGGCTTTGCCTCGCTCAAGCGTCTGTCCGGACTCATCGACTCGGACTGGGATTTCACCATCTTGGAGCAAGGTATCTGACTTGCTGTTAGAAGACTATCTGCAGTTAGTTCATGACAGGAAACGATGTATGCTTACGCGCTCCGGTGGGGGTATAGAAAGCAGGAATACCAGCCCCCGGCCCTAAGCCTCTCGGCCAAGGTCCCCTGGGGACATAGCTCGATTGCCAGCCGACCGCTGAGGTACTTCTTCTCCAATCCCTTATTGTTTCCCAGGTAAGACAAAATGAGGTTGTCAACCTGTCCGGCCTTGGTGAGAATTGACAATCCGCCCTTGCCTTCCAAGCCGGCGTTGTTTGATACTGCCGTTAAAGAATGAAGCGACTCAACGCCTCGACGATGGAGAGCCTCGATTAGCGTCTCTATGGGTAGACCTGTTAATACTCACAGCCACGCTTTAAAGTGCCGCTGTGCGAGTAGGGACAAGACGTACGTGCCACGCCGCAAAGACCAAACCCTGCACTGAGAATCGTCGATCCGCTTCTGACGTCTGCGACGGCATCGTCCGCCGTTGCATACACCTTGGAGAGCTTGGCGTGCGGTTGGGAAAATCGTATGGACGTTGTGACAAATGTCCGGCGTGCACAATGGATCTGGGACCGCGACACCCTAGTGGTAATGAAGCAGGCTAGCCTCGCAGGTTGCTGGCCTAGCGCGGGCTGCAAAGAAGCTCCAAGGGTAAACATGACGTTGTTTACAGGATCGAGAGAAGAAGGGTGTTGGAGGATTCTCTGCTGACAAAGGGAATGAATGGGAAAGGTGGGAGGGAAAGAAAGATGGGGTCATGCTCCGTACATTACATGTCAAATAATCCGTACGGAGTAGAATGACGCGAACAATGTTTCCAGACGAAAAGAAAAGGGAAGGAACGAACTTGGTCGAAGTTTGCATGCCCGTCACTATTATGAGTCTACAATGATTAAATCCGTATGGGCCCACCGACTTGACAGCCCACTGACTTGACAGCAGCTCCGTATGTACAGTGGGGTCCTAGTAATTCCGAAGAATTTCCACCAGAGTCGCCGTTGCTGCTGCTTCGGAATTACTGGGACCCACTGTAGCTGTAGCTCCGGGCATCCATGCCACTGCAATATCAGAGAAGGCGTCTCGGCGCTCAAAAGTAGCTGCCGTGCTTACTAGACAAGGCGGAGTCTCCCAGTTGACGATTCTGCCATAAGACATGAGACTCTTGAGTCTTGACAGGCAGGATTCAGCAACACTGGCTGGGCACGGCAAGGCTGCTGAAGATGAGGAACGCGGTACAGCCCCCACAGATGCCGGAGCATGATTTGTTGACGAGGCGATTATTGCGGAAACTCGACACTCGGTACGTCCCGCAAGCCCCGAACCGTTCTCTCAAAACATCAGGATGGGCTTGCTCACTCACTCACTCACTCACATCTTGTCACGTAGAGTTCTTCCCGTCCTCGCTCTCTTGTTCTTGTGCTCCTTTCTGACCGCCCCAATGTCGGAAACGCCAGAATCCTCGGCCTCGAGGAAAGTTTTCACCTGTCTGACCAGCAATTCACCACGGGGTTGGCCGTTTTCTATGCGACCTATGTTGCCTGGTGGGCTGAATCATGCCGAATACAAACCCTTCGCAGATCTTGGGCTAACGCTTGCGTTCTCATGCAGCGAATTGCCAAGCAATTTACTGCTGAAAAGGCATCTCCCAGGATCCTGCTACCAAGCTTGGCATGCGTGTGGGGAATCGTCACCATGTGTCTAGGCTTCGTCCGCGGCTCTGCCAGTTTCGTTCCCGTGCGTGCACTCCTGGGCATGGCTGAAGGAGGGTTGTTGCCGGGCATGGTATTGTATTTGTCTGGTCTGTATACGCGTGGTGAACTTGCACTGCGTATTGGCATTTTTACTCGGCTGCGTCCTTGTCCGGCGCCTTTGGGGTACGGCACGGCAGTCATGTTTGCATCGCTCTTGGCCGCCAAGTTGACATAATAACAGGTCTTCTTGCTCGTGGGTTGTCTGTGATTGGTCCACGAGGTGGTCTCGAAGGCTGGCGATGGATTCTGGTGCTCGAAGGAATTATGGTAAGACTCGGACTCTGTATTCCATGGCAGGGTCCATTGACTCCATTGTGCTGATAGTATGCCAGACGTTTGTCGCCGGTGTCATTGCGTACTTCCGTCTTCCGAATAACGTGTCAACCGCGAGCTACCTCACACTCGAGGAGCGCGAGTGGGCGACGCAAAGACTCGCAAATGATTCCAATGGACGCTTCAAGTATGCCTCATCTACTGCATGTAGAGCAACTCACTAACCCTGTTGCTTAGCCTCGCCAAGGAAAAAGAAGAGCCATTCCGTTGGGAAGAAGTTGGGCGCGGAGTTTTCAACGTCCAGGTCTGGCTGACATCGACCGCCTATTTCGCAATCCTATCTGGCTTGTGTTCCTTTAGCTTGTTTGTATGCCTCGAACAGACTCGACTTACGAACCAAGAACAAGAGCTAAATGAGTCGTCACGCAGCTGCCAACCATTGTGAATGCGTTGCACATTACGAGCAGCGCCAACCAGACACAGCTATGGATCGTAATTCCATACGCCGTTGCGGCACCCATAACAGGTAGTGTCTTTCGTGAAGTGGGATCCAAAGTCCTTTCCGCTCACCTCCGTCTCTTCCAGTGGCCGTGGCCTTTCTTTCCGATCGCCTCCAATTGCGAGGCACCCTCATGCTATTCGCCCTGCCCGTTGCCATTATAGGTTATGCCGTCATTGCAAACGCGACTGGCCCATCGGTCCGATTTGCCATGACATGTCTGATGGCCATGGGGTTATATTGCGCTGTACCATGTGTATTGGTTTGGAGTTCCAACAATTCAGCGGGCCATTATAAACGTGCCACGACTTCGGCACTGCAACTAGCCGTGGCAAACTGTGGGGGTTTCGTTGCGAGTAAGTCCAGAGTCCAGCTACGCTCCAACAAGGCAGGCAGTACTTACGACGTTCTATCAATTTGAAAAAAAAAAGCCTTCGTGTATCCCAGCCGCGATGGACCCAACTTCCACCGTGGGCATACCATCATTATGAGTTTGCTGTGTTATGCATGGGTGGCGTGAGTTGTGACCCCGACCACATTCTTACCATTTTCCAGATTGATCGCTGAGTCCTGGCCATGTGAAAAACAGGATTCTTGCCAACGTCCTGTGGTGCGCCAAGATAAATAGAGACAAGCGCTTGGGTTCCTACAACAAGTTTGCCGGGAGCGGTGATGACCGCGATCCAGAGTTTATCATGGTGCTCTGAGCTGAACCAATCGTAATTACTAATATGGAAGGACAGCGGAGGCATCACCCTGGCGCATCTGTTAGCTTGACTGACGGACGTAGTATCGCACTTTGAAGACCGGACTTCGCCGCCGCATCGCCGCCGCATCGCCGCCGCATCGCCGTGACATTTGTCCGTTGTCCGTTGATATCTCCTTAGCGGTGGTCCACCTTATGGGCCTGTGGGGCCCGCGAATTAGATGTAAAGGTACTTCTTCCGTTTTAGGACTAAGGGCAGATGCGCATTCAAAAAGAGGGATACGCATTTAGAGGTCCGGTGAAACATCGGCGGGTGAGCGTAGGAGCGAATACTAACTCGGCAACTTCGGTCCTCAGAATCAACCGACCCGAGAGCAAAATTAAAATTGTTCACCGAGTCCATCTTGGTCTCGGTTACGTTACGTTGCAGCGTCGCGGCGTCATGTGGTCATCGGAGCTCGCCCGCCCGAAAGCCGTGCATCGATGGGAATGCTCGCGCCGGCAGAATGAGAATGTGCGTGCTGCAGATCACCACCACCGCGTGCCGTGGGAAAAGTGCGAATCCAGTAGCTGTGGAAGCGGGAGGAAAATGGCTCCGTCTCCGATGCTAGTGCCGTGCCTGAAAAGGTACAATATATCTTGGGTATCGAAGCCATCTTGGACATCGGTTCCTTTGCAAAACAGCACATCACATCGCTTTGCCCATTGGATCGATCCTTAGACTCCTTACTCACGAAGCGTCGTCGTGATCTGCACTACTTCATCTAGCCTACACACCAGGCCGCCTCGTTAACATCTTCATCTCACATCACCACACACATTCGGAAGCCCCCATTTTTTCCACACAGACAAGACGACGACATGGCCGTCACCGAGGAAAGTCAGCGCAGCAGCCCGGATATGTGCCAAGGTTGCTGCCCATCGTGGTGGATCAAATCGCTGCCTCCGAAGCTGAACGCCCGTACATCTACCAAGCAAAGTCCAGCAGACCTGAAGATGGATGGGCACCAGTCACGTTTGGAGAGTTGGCCAACGCCGTGAACCACGTAGCACACATCATCTCCGAGACTGTAAAGAAGGAGAGCACAGACAAGTTCCCAACCCTTGTATACGCAGGCGGGAACGATGTTCGAAACTGCATTGTGACCCTCGCTGCCGTCAAAGCAGGATGCAAGGCCTTCTTCGTATCGCCGAGAAACACCGTCGAGGGACAGAAGTCTCTCTGCGAGCGAACCAACTGCAAGCATGTCTGGTACTCGAGTCTTTCCAGTCGGCAGTCGATACCTGGACACGCGGAACAAAAGTCACGTCCTGGCAAGTCCCTCCCTGGGAGGAGTGGCTACGTGCGGAAACGACACATTTCCCATATACCAAGACTTACGAAGAAGCGCGCTTCGATCCTCTTGTGGTCCTGCACACAAGTGGTACAACGGGTATCCCCAAGCCCATCGTCGTGACGCAAGGATCGATGTGTGTCTCCGATTTGTTCCGACACAACTTGGCTCCCTTGCATGGAGGCGAGTTCCTCTTGAACCACTGGAAGTCACATTCCACCAGGGTCTTATCCATGATGCCAGGTTTCCACGCTGCTGGAGTGGTGGCGAACTTTCTTACCGTGCCCATCTATCACACACTTCCTGTGGCTCTGCCGCCAAACCATCAGCCTATCACCGCCGAACTGGCAATGAGGTGCCTGCTCAATTCTGGTTCAGACGGGGCTGTGATGCCCCGTCCATTATCGAGGAGTTGAGCTCGTGGGAGAAAGGCCTGGAGGCTCTTAAAAATCTCAACTACGTGTCCTTTGGTGGAGGTACGGACATCAACGCTCATCAACACCCAAAGACCAAGACAAATTGCTGACGTGTACGCCAACAGGCAACTTGTCCAAGACAGCTGGCGACCGACTTGTCGAGCACGGAGTTACGCCTTTAAATTTAATTGGCTCAACAGAGTACGTGGATTTTTCTTGTCCCTACATCAAGTTTCCCTTCCAACAGAGAAGTAGCTGACCGGTGTGCTTAGAAGTACCCCTATGCGTTATATTTTCAGAAGGACCCAGCGAACTGGCAATACTTCGTCTTCAATAGTGAGGCGATGGGCGCAGTGTGGAAGCCTTTTGATGAAACGGAGCAAGTCTACGAACTCGTGTTCCGCCGCAAAGACCCCATGATCCGCTCGATCAGCCATGTTTCTTTACTTTCCCGGAAAAGGACGAATGGTCTAGCGGAGACCTGTACAAGGCCCATCCCACTCTAAAGGACAACTGGATGTATCAAGGTCGAATGGACAACGTCATCGTCTTTTCAAACGGGGAGAAGCTGAACCCTACGACAATCGAGGACGGTGTGACTGGGCATCCCAAGATCAAGGGCGCCCTGGTGGTCGGACAGGACCAGTTCCAGCCCGCGATTTTCTTGGAGCCATACGAACAACCTACGTCAGAATCTGAAAAAGAGAAGCTCATTGAAGAGGTCTGGCCGTTGATCGAAAAGCTCAACAAAGAGACTGTGGCACATGGCCGTATCGTTCGCCAACTCGTGGCTATAACGGACCCAGACGTGCCATTTCCGCGAACCCCAAGGGAACTGTCCGGCGTTTTGGTGCTACTCGCTTGTATAAACAGAGAACGGATGAGCTTTACCGGAGAGCTGATGTCTTTGATACTGATCATGTTAAGCCTTTGAACATTAGCTCTCAAGACTCCATGGTGCAGTCTATACTGACGCTGCTCGTCGACAAGATGCAGATCAAACACATTGAAGCTGAGCAGGATTTCTTCAACTACTCCGGCATGGACTCCCTACAAGTGTTGAGCCTTAGCAGGCTTCTGAAAGCGTCATTCGAGGCGGCTGGCGTCAAAGTGTCCCCTGCAGCAATTACTCCACGGGCAATTTATTTGAACTCGACCCGAGCCAACTTGCGAAGCATTTGTACGCCGCCGTGACCCATGCAAATGGAAATGCGAAGGGAGTGAACAGTGTGGAACGGATTTCTCAGCTTGGGAAGATTTGGTCAAGAAATACACAGAGAATCTACCAGCTCGCCAGACGGAGAAGCCAGAGCCGCGTGAAGACGGGCAAACCATCGTCATCACGGGCACGACGGGCTCCCTCGGCGCCTACATGCTCGATGTTCTCTGCAAATTGTCCAGCGTCAAGTCCGTCATTGCCTTGAACCGCGGTGACGATGGTGGTGCATCCAGACAGCCCGGCATAAACAGCGACCGCGGCCTTACAACCGACTTTTCCAAGGTCACGTTCCTCAACTCTGACCTCTCCAAGCCTGACCTTGGCTTGGGGACATTTACAAGGGCCTGCTCGACACGTGCGATCGCATCATCCACAACGCCTGGCCGGTCAACTTCAACATCAGCGTCTCTACCTTTGAGCCTCACATCCGCGGTGTACGCAACCTGGTGGAGTTTTCCAGCGCCGCCGCGAAACAGGTTCCCATTGTCTTCGTGTCCAGCGTCGGCACCGTCAACGGATGGACACTGCCCGAGCCAGTGCCCGAGAAACAGTTTAAGGACCCAAAGCTGGCCGCGATGGGCTACGGTCTCTCCAAGCTGGCAGGCAGCCTGATCCTGGACGCGGCCTACGAGCAGTCTGGTGTGCTCAGCGCATCTGTCCGAGTTGGACAGATTGCTGGTCCCCGCGGCGCAAAGGGCAAATGGAATCCACAAGAGTTCCTGCCCAGCCTGGTCGCTAGTTCGGTCCACATGGGAATTCTTCCGACGAACCTGGGCGCGCTGGAAGTCGTCGACTGGGTGGCCATCGAGGACGTGGCCGGACTGATCCTGGACATCGCTGGCATAACGCAAACCAAGGCTCTGTCAGACATCAGCGGCTACTTCCACTGCGTGAATCCCCATCAGGTGACATGGCAGGACATGGCCTTGGCCATCAAGGACTTTATGGGCATCGCATCCAGAAACTCGTTAGTTTCGAAGAATGGTTCGGTGCCCTCGAGAAGACTGCGGCCGCCGACAGTGCGGATCTCGATAAGAACCCTGCCATCAAGTTGCTGGATACCTTCCAAGGATTTGTGCAGGCCAAGAAAGCTGGTCAGCAGCATGTCTATCTCGAGATGAAGAGGACTGTGGAGCACAGTGAAACGGCGGCCAAGATGGAGCCCGTGAAGGCGGACCTGATGAGAACCTGGTGTCGTCAGTGGAACTATTGAAGAGATGCGGTTCATGAAAGATGGAATGTGCAATGGGATAGATGGGTTGCGACTCCTTTCTTATGTTCCTGTGTTCTTTTCCTTCTTCTTCTTCTTCTTGACTGAGCCCAAGGCTGTTCCAACATAGATATGTACGTAAGTCACGGATTCAACCAATGACACTGGTCTTCAATCCTGTTATAGAATTTTTTTTTTTAAAAAAAAATGTCCCCAAGATTTGAAACAACTCACAGCCCGAATTCCCTCTTTGCGTAATCTACATCGTCACTGTTCCCGCAAACCAGACCCTCTCTCACCGCATTCGCCGACCGCGCGAGACAGAATATCGCTCCCATCAGCTGGATCAATGGCATTGCCCCCGGCACTTTCAATGATCAAAGCAGTGGGACACAGCTCATACAGCCTACGCAGCTTGGCTTTGCTCTGCGCAGTCACCGGAGACAGGTACACCCGTGCCCCTTGGCCAAGGCGTGCACCACGTCCGGGACCAAGCCGCCGCTGTACCGCAAGGTGTACCTGTTCTGTATGTAGTGAGTGACTAGATTCATGTACCTGGCGTCATCTGCCGCGGCGCGCAGATTCGCCGGCGCAAAGTAGCGAGTCTTGAACGGGGGCCACGACAGCCGGACAGATGCCCGAACGACTCGACAATCCTGCACGCCACGGTCCCCAAGCCCACCTCGAAGCAGATGGGCTCCGTGTCGGGGACACGAACCGCCACAACGGCTGTTGTTCGCGGGCCGTACACGCCCAGGATGGCGGCAACTTGCTTCGTGGACGGCAGCTGTGACAGCGCCGATGCGCCTTCCCAGATGCCGATGATGGTGCCGACGCTCCAGTTTGGGGCCATGATGGAACTCCCGTCCAGTGGATCAAATGCAACCGTGTACTTCTCGTTGGTGCCTGCGCCGCCGCCGCCGCCGCCGCCGCCGCCGTCGTCGTGTCTCACTGCTCTCTCTACCGAGTCCTCTTCACTGCTGGCTGTCACGACGGCGGGACACCCGGCGAGCGAGTCGCGGACAAGCTTCTCGGCATGCACGTCGACGTTGAGCTGGTCGTCTCCGAAGGCGTTGGCTGTGCCGGCAAGAGATACGTGGTGGGAGCGGCGGAGGGCCTTGCCGATTTCCGATATGCTTTGGAGCAGCGAGGGTATGACGGAGTCTTGGAGGGCTTGGTGCGTGGGGGATTGATGCGGATTGCCACCAGGTCTGAAAGTCATCTTCGGCCATTATATATGCCGGGGTTCTGAGCTAGTTTGTTGTTGTCGCGCAAACTGTTTGCTCTTTGGGAGAGATGGCGGTGGTGCTTGTTTTGGTCATGGAGTCAAGTGGGGCAAGTGCAAATGGCGGCACAGAGTCTTGACGGCATGCGGTTCAAAATTCAATGCCGCTTTTCATCTGCGTCCAGCGAGAACGTTGCTGCCATAGGTAGCCGAAGGGTTGGTTTGTCACATCTGCGTCCCAACTATTGCCGTCATCCCCTTTGAAGGCCTACCTCTTGAACTCTCACTTTCCCGAGTTCCGCCTTGATAGGACTGATGTACCACTTTCGCCATTGTCCGAATTTCCTGGCCCGCAAGTCAAATGCTTGGTTGGTGGCTCCAATGTATGTAGTTAGTATACGATCAATTCTTGGTCTATTGGGCTATATATATCACGGAAGAATTGTGCGCATGGGTGAAGGGTAAATATCTAAGTTGACAAATGCGATGTCTTTCTATGCACAGCGAGAAGAAGAGAGAAAAAGAACGCATGATTACTGTCCAATGTGCATGTTACAAAACGATTCGTACAAAAAAAGAAAGCGTGAAAGCATCGTGGAACGACGTTGCTCCCGGCAGGGCTTGAACCTGCGGCCTCCGCATCACTAACGTTTATTAGTACGAAGCTCTAACCAACTGAGCTACGGAAGCTTTCTCGCTTGATTGTGGCAAAAGTGTTTCTTTTTACTGTATATAAATTAATTAAGATGCCACTCCTTGTCTTGCTGTTGTTTTACATACTGAAACTCGCGGAATCTAGAAGCATATTTTTGCGTCGTGGTAGTAGTAAATAGCATCGCGGGGTATCTGGCAGTCAACAGCTAAGCTAAATACTCAGCGGCTCAGCTTGCTACGTTTATATCTAGCGACGCTAAATAATGGCTACAAACTAAATCTTTAAGCATTGCTTGGCATAAATTCCAAGGTTCCTGTGCGGTGTTAAGCTAAGTCTATGTCCACCAACCCTACATCAGCAAACTGGATGCGGTTGGGGCGCTTGTGTGGCGTTCCCAATTTACTTACAGTGGGTCCCAGTAATTCCGAAGCAGCAGCAACGGCGACTCTGGTGGAAATTCTTCGGAATTACTGGGACCACACTGTATCTAGTCTTCCCAACTCTCAGGCTTCACCCAACACCATTCCTCTATCCTTTCCCCTGCTGTTCGTTTCTTGGAATTGAACTTCGAAAGCTATGCCTCCGGTCACAAACCTTGTGCTCGATGCGCTCGACGGCGAAGTCAACGGTGAAAAACGGTTATTGGACATGATGCACGCGAATGAGGAATAGTTCAATGAAGCTGGATTTCGTTGAAACACAATACATGTACGTATGCCATGAACCCGGCTCAACCCGCCCCTACAATGACTTACCCATAATAGCCAAGGAACCGCATTTACTCAATCAGCAGGCAGCAATGGGTCAATCGCTTCCTCATCGTCGGACTCTGCTCACGTCAATGGCCTCCACCTTCCCACCCGCCGATCCTGTGCCTGCAGTTGTGACGTACAGCATGCTCGCATCGGCCAATGTCCGTCCAAACCGGCACGATGTGTCTGACGGAATGATGGGGCTGCCGACGCCACCGGCAACCTCCTGAGACTGACCACTTGAGTGCACGGCCACGATGGAATCATCAAAGTTGGTCACCACCCAAGCCGTCGAATCCAATCCAGGGCCAAACGCAAAGTCGTCAGCAAAGGAGGCGTCGATGACATTGACAGTCTCGATTTTGGCGCCTTTACCGTCGTACCGTCCTTGTTCACCTTGATTCGGTAGAAGGTGTGCGTCGCGGAGTTGGTGAAGTAGAGATGGTTTCCTCGTATGCGTAGTCCATTGATCCCGATGGAAAACCCAGTGTCGCTCCGCGGCTTCATCTCTGGCAAATCTTGCGTGATATCGACCTTGTGCGTTCTCACATTCACGCGAAAGACAACGCCCCTTGTAGAATCAGCGGCTAAGATGACATCAGGAAATCCAGGCACGGGAGAGGCGCCGTTTAGCAGGACTGCATCCGGAAGCGTTGCGGCGAGTTGCGGTTTGTTGCTATTGTGGCTTGCAAAATCGACTGTCCAGACGGACCATTGCCCTGGTAGACCAGCGGTTGGAGTGTGGTTGCCTCCCAGAATAGCAAACTTGTCTAGCGAGAGCTCGGCAATGCCGAAGAAACTGTCTACCGATGCCGTGGTGAAGCGGAGCTCTGTTGATGGGTTTTTGCTGGCTGGGTTTATCACTTCGTAGAGGGATGCGTTGGGTGTGAGTGTGGTGAGGAGAAGGTTGCCGTTGTGTCGAACCGCAATGTTCTCTGTCCACACATTTTCCGGGAATTGATGAATCAGTCTGTGAGGGGTTGTGTGACTGGTTGCGATATGACACCGCCCACAAGCGCCAGCAGCGTTGTGGCCGCTACTCGAAGTGAAATGGCCATTGTGTTGAAGGTTTGTTCCACCCCTTTTGAAAGATGTTGTGTTTCAACCCTTTTGAAAGGTCTTGTTCGACAGTGGACACGACGGGTGGAAGACAACGACTCGTATGTGAATCATGGAAACGAGGGGTGGTGGGTTATATTGTTATATCTTCAAGCGTACAAGCTGCTCATGTATACGATGTCATTTCCACATGCAAAATTTCATCCGGACCAAGGACAAGGCGTGACTTTGCCGATTTCCCAAATTATAACTTTCGCACTAGCACTAGGGTCGGATCGCCACGGTTCCGGACTACTAGATGGTCAGGAATTCGTGCGCTACCTTGTTAGCGTCGCCGCAATTATTGAAAAATTCTACAGTGCGTCGATCGATTTTCGCCTTCTTTCCTTTTTCTTCTTCTCTATGTCAGATGCGACTTGGACGCTGATAGAGGGCCATTCCCGCTAGTAAATACTAGAATTAGGTAATACTAGAATTAGGTAATACTAGAATTAGGTAATGCTAGAATTAGGTAATGCTAGCTTTAGGTAATACTAGGAGGGATTAGTGAGAGATAATATTAGCCAGACTATAGCTGTGTTTAGGTACCGCATCTCCCGTAAATAAGAGTAACATTAAGCTCCGCAATTCTTCTGCCTAAGATTAATGGCCAAATTGGCGAGTACATAAAGCAAAGGCAAGGATGAAAGATGGTCCACCATCATCATGGGTGTGATCCACGAAGCCGCGCAAACTTCGTGATGACTATGCACGGAACAAGTTGCATGTGGATTTATAGGGGCGGCTACTTCGTAGACAAAAGTATTTTTCCTAGAAATATTTTGTCACCGCCCAGGGTGCATCCACAATTGGGAGTCTAGAATTTTTCATGACCGAACTCATGAACGCCTCCCCCTTTGGGACATTCGAAAACACCGTCGGATTAGTTAAAATTTGATTGAATCGATTGAGGCTAATTAAGAGGACGTGAGGGAGCAACAAGCCGGATTGTATCGTAGTTCAGCTACGTACCTTTGAGCCTGACTCACTACTCAGCAATTGCCCTTTTTTTCATTGCCCTCCCGGGTTGTGCATTCTCGCTTATGTAATCTACCGAACATCACATGATTCCGCGAGTTGTCGCGTAGCGGTTTGCCTAATCTGTAGCTACTGGTACGCGACTTGGTGTTCTTTTTAGCAGCTCAGAGGAAAGCACCACCTCTTGTGGCCGGCCATGTTTCAGCTCGATTTGGGAGGCAGGTCGCCTCCCGCCAGCAGCGGCGCTACAGAGCCTCTCTCGTCACCAACACTTGGTCTCAAGAGAAAGCGGACGACCAGTGATCAGTTGCCTTTCCCCAGCGATTACCTCGGCCATTTCATCACCCATCATCTGTCATCACCATTACCTCAAGCCCGGACGATTCTACGAAACAAGAACCAAATTCAAGCCAAATTAGTGCACAAAATTGGTCTCAGAATCCAGACTACGACGTAACAGGCCAAGAGTCGTTGGTAATGAGCCAGCAAGAATCGAAATCACCCTCCCGTCACATCAAACCCCTGCCAACGAGGAACCAAGCCTATGTAAAGAACAGCAAGACTTGGTAGATCTCATTCTGAGCGGCCGCAATGTCTTCTTCACAGGCTCGGCGGGTTGTGGCAAGTCGACTGTGCTCAAGGCAACAGTTAAGAAACTGCGAGAGATGGGGCGTTGTGTCTACGTCATCGCGCCGACTGGCCGAGCGGCTCTTCAGGTCGAAGGCATGTCAACATGGTCTTACATGGGTTGGACGCCAGACTATCATAGACTCCCTTTGAAACAGCTCAAGAATAAAGGCTGGCGCAAACATGTCGCGCTTCGCTTCAAAATGACAGATGTGCTCATCATTGACGAGATCAGCATGGTTGAGAATCATCATCTCGAGCGCATCAATGAATGCATGAAGACAATCAGGTGCTGGTCAGTTCCGGATCAGAGCTACGCACTGGACGCTCCTGCTTTTGGGGGCGTTCAGCTCATCGTGACAGGCGACTTCTGCCAGTTACCGCCTGTCAAGCCATTTCAATTTTGCATCGAGTGTGGAATGGAGATGCTTGTCGACGACGACGAAGACGAGTTCAATTGCCCCGACAACCACGGCCCCTTTCGCGAGACGGATAAGTGGGCTTTCAAGAGCTCTGCTTGGGAGGAAGCCAACTTTGCCCATGTGAATTTAAAGAGATTCATCGCCAGAGCGACGAGTCTTTTATCAAAATGCTCCAGAAATGTCGGCTAGGTATACCGTTTACTCAGCACGAAATGGACACTCTCATAAACCATGAATGCGACGTCACAAGAGCTACGCGACTCCTATGCAGGAGAAAAGAGGTGGCTGACGAGAATAGAAGGAAGTTTATGGCCATGAAGACGCCAATAGAGACATACAAAGCTTTGGACGGCTTTCTTTGGAACGAGATGAAACACCCGATGATCGGGCACTACAACAAGCGGAACTCGGATGGCACGTTAGAAGCATGCAAAGACCACAGACTAGATCCAATGGTCCAGCTGCGAGGCGGCATGCTTGTTGTATTACAAGTCAACCTTGATATGGATAAGGGATTGGTCAATGGGAGCCAGGGCATTATTAAAGGTTGGGAGGCTTTCAGTCCTGAGAAGCTTCCAACGGCCTATAGCAAAGGCATGTCATCATCACCCGGAGTCGATACTATTAGCGGTGACCATTCCAAACTCAGAGAGGCGCAGATTCGAGAATTCATGGCCAGCCAGACGAAGGCGAGGCACTGGCCCCGGATTCGCTTTCACAACGGCGAGGAGCGCACCATCTATCCCTGGTGTGTAGTCAACTCTGTTGGTGACTCGGAGCCCTACTCTCTGCTCTATCGAACACAGATCCCTCTCGTGGCTGGATGGGCCATGAGTGTCCATAAGAGCCAGGGTATGACGCTCAATCGCGTCATCGTTGACCTGTCCAATGCCTTTGAGGAAGGCCAAGTTTACGTCGCTCTATCGCGAGCAACGAGCCTTGGGGGCTGAAGGTGGATGGCAGTGCCCAAGGACTGACAGTGGGATATGGTGGGAACGCCGACGTGCGGAGGTTCCTGCAGGCGAAATTCGGTGACCAACTGTTTTTGGATCATGGAGGCCAGACAGGTACTCGGGTAGTACGGATTACGGACAACGCTACGAGTTCCCCGCCCCGCAGCCGCTTCCAATGGACAATGCAAAGGCAAACAAACTGTGGGTCGTTGACGTGATGCGGAATCGTGGGGAAGGGATTCAAGCAAGGCCCAAGGGAATGAGGGAATGAGGGAATGAGGGAATGCCCTGATTTCTAAGCAAATGGATGGAATTACCAAGCTTCCAATGTACCCGCCCATCCGAAGACGAAAAATAGAAAACAAGGACAACGGATCCGATGTGTCTGTGTTCTATCTGATTCGTATTTAGAGCTCCGCCTGTTCCCCCTCCCCTCCCCGCCGTCACAACTTTCATTTCACCACAGCTCGGCAAACGACAAATCATCAACATGGCTACCAAATCAGACATCACTCTCTACACGGGACAGACCCCAACGGGATCAAAGCTTCCATCCTACTTGAGGAGCTCGGAATATCTGGGTACGAGGTAAGGGGTCTTTCTGCGACGCCATGAATCATCTTTACATCAACCACGGCTGCGGCCAAGACACCGGGGTCGGTGATCGGCGAGGCCAAGTTCCCTGTTTTGACAAAGCGCCGCAGGTCTACGCCATTAAGATGATGGAGAATGAGCAAAAGGAGCCCTGGTTCCTTGAGATCAACCCCAACGGCCGCCTGCCCGCTTTGACGGACAAGCTGCCTGACGGCCAGAAGATTCGCGTTTTTGAGAGCGGCGCCATCCTCGAGTACCTCGCGGATCGATACGACAAGGACCATAAGATTTCGTATCCTCATGGATCCGCCGAGCATTGGGAAGTTACGAGCTGGGTACGTCATTGAAACCTCATGGCTGTTCCGCTTACCATTAGATTACTGACATGGACATTTTCGCAGCTCCACTGGCAAATGGGTGGCCTCGGACCTATGCAAGGACAAGCTAATCACTTCAAGAGTACGTAATAAGCCGGCTCAATCGGCGGCGAGATGGCTGGATCCAGCTGGGGAAAAAAAGAAGGAAAGAAATAGAAGTATGTACTGACGCAAAAACTCAGGATACGCCCCGAGAAGATCCAATACGGCATTGACCGCTACACAAACGAGACGCGTCGTCTGTATCGCACCATGGACGACCATCTCGCCAAGTCCCCACGGCTACCTGGTCGGCGATCGCGTCACCATCGCTGACATATCGTGCTGGGGATGGGTCGCTTCCCATAGTAAGTCGCGCTGCAAATTCTTTTTATTTATTTTTTTCCCCATGCGTCGTGCCCGTTGCTCCTGCCTTGTACTAACAGCTTTCTCTCTCGACAGCCTGGGCAGGCGTATCTCTTCAGGATTTCCCCATCTCGAGAAATGGCTGTTCAAGCTCCTCAAGCGTCCTGGATTCGAAAAGGGTCGCCATGTGCCCATTCCCCATACTGCTTTTGACAATGACAAGTTGACTGAGGAAGAGCTTGATGAAAAGGCTGGCACATCGAGGGCCTGGGTGCAAAGTGGCATGGCTGCAGATGCCAAGAAATGAGCTAGCTTTCAATGTGAAAAAAAGCCATTTTTATAACCTAATTCCGAAAAAAATCATTTTTTTTTCCCCATCGTCAAGTGCCAATTACGGCTTCAAAACGGCTAGTTTCCCCCTCGCCGGAACATTCTCCTCCCTCCCTACAACAGGGAACCCCTCCATTCTCACATCCTTCTGGAATATCAGACAATGACTAGACCCTCCAAAATGGAACATGCCCAAGTCCTGGCCCTTTCTCAAATGTTGTCCCTCCTTGACCGTAATCTCACACGTGCTCACCTCGTCCATTCCTATGCCGATAAAGGCCAGCAATCCAATGCGGGATTGTCCGCCTCCAGGACGATGATTGCCCTCGTCGCCATGGCAGACAAGTACCCCTGCGCGACAGTGATGCCCTTGGTGTCAATCTCATGCACGGTCGGGTCCCCGACGCCCTCGAAGAGCGGCTCGCTAAAGTACGTGCCATCCTCGACAAACGCCCTCTTGACGGTCCCCGAAACGGGCGAGTGCCAGCGGTGATAGGACAGCGCCGACAAAAACGCCTGGTAGACGGTTCCCCGACAAACTCGCGGGCCAGCGGATCGTGGGCGAGCATGTCGAGGAGCGAGTACGGCTGGCCCTTTGCGAAGAACCTGTCGCGGAGCTTGACGCCGTGCTCGATGTTGAAGACGTTGGACTCGCACGCGTTGGCGATGACGTCGTCGTCGTCGGGCGATGCGAGGGGTCGTGCGGAGTCGTGGACTCGACGGGTGAAGAAGTCTGGACCGAACAATCAGCAAGGCCCTGTTGTCTCGAGAGAGAGAGAGCGAGAGAGAGAACGAGAGAAGCCCGCTTTACCGTCCCAGGATGTAAAGCCCATGTGTTTGGCACTCGGATCACACACAAACATGTCCTCGAACCGCATGCTCGATTTGTACGGCGCATTCGCAACCTGGAGCATGTCCTTCATCCCCGTCTCCCCGAACCAGCCCCCGCGTCGTCGCCCAGAACAGTCGCAGACTCGGGCGTCTACCTCGCGTTAAAAAGTTCCCCCGTCCGTCCGTCGTTCGTTTTCTCGCCAAAAATTTTTAATTTCTCACTACTCACCTGCAGGTACTTGCCCCATTCATTCAACACCTTCTTCAGAGCCTTATTCACATCGGGGTCCAGAAACGCCGCATGGCCACTTGTCAAAAAAAAAAAAAAAAACTTAGTACGCCCCTTCTTCACCCTCACCCTCACCCTCACCCCCCCGGTCTGAACTCAGGCGACGCCATCTGAACAGCAGCACTTCAGAAGGACAAGGACAAGGGAGACATTTACCTTGGCGTAGCCATGGGGTAGTCGAGAATAGCACACATCGGAACGCCCACCACGCCCACGCTCTCCGCCGCCTCGGTCCACTCGGGCGCCCTCGTAACAATGTGGTTCAGCACCCGCAGCATGTGCTCGTAGTCGCGCACCTGCCTCGTCGTGCCCGCCGGGTCCCTCCAGTACGGGTGCTTCCGCGGCACCTCGTCAAACATCTGCACAAAGTACATGTAGATCCTGGCGTTGCCCTCAATCAGCTGCTTGAGCTCGCGCAGCGCGGGCGTGAGCTTCTCGGCCGCGTGCGAGTCAACGTGCTTGGTCACTCTGGAGAGGTATTCGCGGTGCACGCGGTGGTCGGCTGGGAGCCAGGCGCCCGGCCTGGGAGAGCGAGCGATTAGCAGCTCCCGAGTACGGAGTAGTCTACGGAGTAAAACCCTGGAAAATAACAAATCGAGGAGTGAGTGGGCTTACTTGCGGATGCGGTGCTGGTGGGGATGTCGTGGTGGTCGCCGTGTTGGTGGACCATGTTGCCTGCTTTATGAACCAAGTATCTTGTAGCGAAGAAGTGCTCTGCAGAAGTGGTTACACACCATGGTCTACATGGTCAACATGGTCAACATGGTCAAAGTCATGGTTTTTATATTGTTGTCTTGGTCCAGCTGGGCTTCGGAGCTCGGCACGGCTCCATCGCGCCGCACCGTCATCGATGATGTAAACCACTCGGGTCAGAAGCCGCGAGTCCCGTGGGATCGGCAATCCGGGAGATCCTCATGCGTGGCTGCGGAAGCATATTGGCTGCGTCAAGAATAATGTTTACAACAAGAGAGCTTCTTCTTTGAATTGAGAATCTACTCGTTCCATCATTGGCTGGTACCTATCCTGCCAAGAGGGGGTATCTATCCATCTATACACACAAGATTCTGGCTGAAAGCGCTCCTTGAATTTTCCCACAAAAGCTTATAAAACACCTGGGAGCTTGTTGACTCAGTCTACCAGATTTGCTACTACACAACAAATGCCGTGGCTAGTATCGGAAAAGAAGAAGGGAGGGGGCTGGAAATTACACTTCTGCGCGCTTCGCGCATCAAATGTGTCGCATACATCATCTGCCCGAGCAAAAGTGTATGCGATGATTGTCCCGGTACTGGATTGCAGATCGGCCTCACAAGGGTGTCATATGAATTCAGATTGAAACATTTGTTGCAAAAGAATTATAGGCGGTATGCCAAAATCCGAGGTCGTACACGGCCCAAAACTATGGATGAGAGATGGAATGCCACTCCCGAGACATGGCCAGCCTCGGAATGCCACCAACTCAAAGCAGTGAGTGAAGTCGATAGAGCAGCTCGTTCAGAATCGTGCCCGTCTCCGTCTCCAGGCGACGCCGCGCAGTAAAGTCACAAATGAAAGCAAAAAATCGCTAAGCTTGGCAGCTTCCAAATATGTTCTTGTCGAAAGAAAAACAACAAGGCCGAGTGGATGAGCCAATAATAAAAATCACTAGTCGTAAATTCGTAATCCTCTGGTGGAGAAGCCATGCATGGCCAGGCCAGGCGCAAGACAGCACAATTTGGCCAACAACCCGCCAAAAGCAACCCAAAGCCGTAGTATGCAAGCAACGACGCGTTACATGATCACGCAGCATCCACAGCCAGCCTTCTGTTTCTCCATCTCCGGTCCCAATTCGGTCGTTGGTTCGGCAACTTGCGATTGGGCAGTGATTGGTGGAATGGGGGTTTTCGGGCTGGTTATAGGAGTTATTGGGCTCATCGGACTGACGGGAGGTCTGTCCGAGATCTTCGGCATCGTCGAGTATGAGCTTTGTTTGGGACTTTTCGCGCTACCAGGTTTCAGAGGCCACTCTCCAATTTGCTCTGGATCTTCGTCTTCGTGAGTTACAGGTTCTGGTTCCTGCGGCTGTGGCTGCGGCTGTGGCTGTGGCTGCGGCTGTGGCTGTGGCTGTGGCTGTGGCTGTGGCTGTGGCTGTGGCTGTGGCTGCGGAAACTCGTGATCGTTCAAAGGTCGAAACTCTTTGTCGTACGCATCGCCGAACCTTCCTTCCTTTCTCCACTGCTCTTGGCGCAAGCGTTTGGCTACAGTGGGCAAGAGCTGCTGATCGGGAGGCAATCGTGGATCCGGCTTGTAAGAGTCCAAGACCCAGGGCGGGTCCCCCTCTGGTTGATGGCTGAAAGCGACCGGCTCCCCAGATCGAGTCGCGGGACGATTGGCGTCTTTGCTAGGTCCCGATCTCGTTTTCGGTCTACCAGTGGCCGTGCTGCTTTTTGACGCGGCAGACGCCTTGCGTGGCGTGGTCTTCTTTGGAGACATGTCCGTGACCGATCGTTTGGCCGCTAACGCACGACTGCTGCTGTTCGCTGTCTCCAGTTCTTTGGTAGAGGCACTGGCACTTCGGGAGCGAGTCTTGGCATACGCAAAGGCGTCGCCCTCCTGGGAGTCGATTCGTCGAACAGATGGAGAGCTGCGCTCCAGATAGTCTTGTGGAATGGGAGCAGGACTGATTCTGGCCACAGGAATTCGAGTTCCTCCTTTAGAGCCTTGGGCTGTGAAATAGGCATTTTCTTCCTCGTCTGCTATCTCCTCAGGTGTTCTCAGATCCCAACCAATTGTAAGAGTCTCGTCGTTGCGGTGGTCCACATTGGCAGAGTCGTTTCGATGTCGGGAAAGGTCTGAATCAATCGAATGCTGACCTCGCGCGCGTCGCTGCTTGCTCGAGGCCCGTGCCCTGGGAACGATGAATCCAGCGGCTTGCAGCTCTTCGTTCTCGATTTTGGCCAGCTTGTCTCTGTGGATCCATTTAGAATCCTCCTCACTATACTCCATGCCCAGGGTTTGCTGGATGTGTCGTTTGCGTTCGTCTGCTGCATGGTGCTTCGAGTGAATGACCCAGTCTGAAGAGCTGGCGGGAACTAATCGCGGCACAATTGCCAATGCGGATGACAATTCGGCGCCCCGTCTGCCGATTTTCCCCATTGCGCGGAATTGAGGTTATCCGCCGAGTGCATCTTTCTGGCGGCCATTTCCATATGATTGCCGGGCTTGCTATAAGACGAGGGTATGGTGTTGCTGTTTTGTGAACCGAGGGGACCTCTCGAGACTTGTTCAAATCGATTTGCATCATGCTTGTCCAACATCGGATTCTATCCGTGATGTAGTTAGCGAACCTGCATCACGGCATAAACTTGCTACAAAGCCTCGGCATCCGAGAGCTGCTGCAATTGTCTGGACTTGCTAAGATACTCCTTGCTTACCTCGGAAGCGCCGCCGGAGAAATCCCACACATCGTCTCCATGGCTGCTGCTCGGCGGCGTCAATGCCGTCGCCCCCGTCGGAGCTGACGAAACTGCTGCCATGGAGAGTTGTCGCGTGGCTGAAGGGAGTCGGCTACCCCTTGCACTCGGGTGAGTTGCGCGGTGGTTGTAAGGCAGTCCCGGAAGAAGATGACCGAATTTGTTGCCTTTTGGGTTGAGTAAAAGAGAAAGAAGAAGGGTGTTCGATCACCTGCAATCGACGTCTGGCACCAAAAACCAGCCGGTCATCGGCGGCGAGGTCAGCCTGAAGCAATTCCTGCGAATGCACGACGGGCAAGTGAGTCTGGTGTCAAGCAAAATGCAACGGGAAAGAGACGAGGTTTGGAGGACGGGCAGACAGACAGACAGACAGACAGACGTCTGTCTAGACCATGGGTAGACAGACCATGGGTGGACAAGACTATGGGTGGACAGGGATCAACAACTCCTGGAGGCAGTGGCTAACTCCAATGGCGCCGGGTTTCAAAGGTGAATGTTGACCAAAGGGAGTGCGCCGGGTCAGGAGAGGCTGGAGACTGGTATTAGCCAGGATGGGGTGACAAGCAGACAAGGTTGTCACGACAAGGTGGTGGTGGGTGAGTGAGTAAAAAACAGAAAGGAGCACCAGGGCTGGCCAGGATTGGCTGGCGGTGCGGTGGAGAGGTGAAGGATTCAATCGGCCAGGGTCGGTGATTCAGACAGAGCGAAGGAGATGAATGAGTGCGATGCGGAAGTGGATATCCATTGACGGCCGCCGAAGCCAGACTGCACTTGCACTGCAATGGGAATGATTCCTGCTGACGGCGACGTTCACTGAATTGAAAGGCCACTGCATGGCATTGGGGTTACGCCTATGGATTAGCACTCGGCAGTAGTAGAAGTACCGAGTAGCGACTGTGTTGTGGGCATTGGCCAGGCAGGTAATAATAAAAAGTAGAACATGAACAAAGGCCGAGCTTTCACGGATTTACTTCATCACCCCGTTCATGAGGAGCTTATTAGCCTCCATTTGGTGAGGTGGGCTCGCCACACTGTCATCTCGCCAATATTGCGACCATGATCCAATCAGGAAAGACATGAGTAGGCCCTGCTGTGTGCCCTGCCGTGCCCTGTCCTGCCCTGTCCTGCCCTGTCCTGCCCTGCCAAGGAGAGATGGAAGGGAAAACTTGGCCTTGCCTCGTGCAATTCTCGTCTTCCTCTTCGTCTTCGTCTTCGTCCCCAGCTCCAAGCAGTGCATCTCAAGTGATTGCCGAGCCCGTCCAAGGGAAGACTTGTGCAGCCCGATGGCGAATTTTCATGATAGTAGCGTCGGAGGATTGTTTTGCAGCCCCGTGCGCCATTGTCGTTCGGGTCATTGCTGGGTTGGAAACAGCGGCCAAACTCAAACGAGAATCGGCTCGGTACTCATCATCTTTACTACGCCGTTAACACACACGAGAATAAAGACTGGGCAGCATTCGTTCAAGGAGGCAATGTACGTTCCCTGGCAGTGCATGTTTTGTTTCGACTATTTCCCTGTCTGTTCACAGCCCGATTCTCACACAACAAAAGCTGAACTAGACAATTCTCATCTGGAGTCAATTCTCCGGGTCTCACTCGACGTCTTGTAATACCCCACGGCTGAGTAACACCGGCATTCCAACGACTATTCATGGACGCGCCCGCGCGGGTGTCTAAGACCTCTGTGACACATTTTTGCCCTCCACAACTGAGTCATTCGTCCAGTCTCACCATCGCCATCTCACCCCTCGTACCGGCACACCCGCTCCTCTGAATGACAGAACCGAAAGTACAAAGGACGAGAATCGTCTGCATCTCGGATACCCACAACTGTACCGTCAAATTGCCAAAGGGCCATGTGCTCATCCACGCCGGCGATGTCACGAATCAGGGCAGCTACTCTGAAGTTTGGTTGCTTCAGCTACCCTGTACCGTAGTCGGGGTCACAGACTAACCTGTCCCATTTTCAGATCTCCAAGGCTGTGAAATGGTTGGAAGCGGCGGATTTCGAGGCCAAGATAGTCATAGCTGGTCAGTCACAGTCCAGCCGCGATGTGTTGCCGAGTACTAAACCATGATGATGCAGGTAATCACGACATCACTCTAGATGAATCCTTTCACTCACAACATGGTCATGAGTTCCACAATCAGGAACCACAATCATCGACAGAATGCAGGGGTTTGTTCACGTCTTCGCCCTCGATCACTTATCTACATCATGAGGCCGTCACGATGCGACTTCACTCTGCACAAGGACCCCACACGCATTTCACTGTGTTCGGATCACCATACTCGCCGCGTTACGGACACTGGGCATTCTACTATGACGCTCCCGCTGATTCCAGCGATGCCTCACGGCTGACCAAGATCTGGGATGACATCCCGGCCAACACAGACATCGTGGTGACTCATACTCCACCGCGACACCACGGCGACGCAACTGACGAGCAGAGGGCAAAGGGCTGCGAGGCCCTTCGGCGCGCTCTATGGCGCGTCAAGCCGCGGCTCGCCGTCTGCGGCCATATCCATGACGGTCGAGGAGCACAGAGAGTAGCCTGGGGTGAAGATGTCGAAAGCAGTACCTATGCGGAAAAGTCGGTCTCCATGTGGACAGATCCCGGCGCCGGCAACAACAAGCTCAGTCTCGTTGATCTGACGGCCAAGAAAGGCCTGTCGTTGAGAAGCGACGAGACTTGTGTGGTGAATGCTTCTATACTCAAGAGCAGATATCCTCACAAGGAAACAGTTCAACAAACCCATTGTGGTAGATGTTGATTTGCCAGTGTGGGCTGCTGAATAACGCACTGCTGATATGCGAGCCGTGGGCTAATAACTTTTGGAAAATGATGGGTTTCGTCGTCGTGTTCTCAGTTATAACTCATTTTACCCGACTTACTCCGTACACGAAAGGGGCTTGTGGTCATCGAATTGATCGATTTCATCTTGAAAAAATCTGGATGTAGGGTATAGAGACAGGCAAAATGTCTGTGACCTCCTCTTGATGTATCCAAGCTCTACGGAGGATGCTTCTTCTCCTCCTTTCGGTCGGGGGCCTGACGCGTCCATCAGAAAAAGCCACAACACTGACCATCAAGCATTTATTCCACTCTGACTGGTTGATATGCTGTACGCTGCATGTACATAGAGCCAAAGAACCCCGACGCATGATTGATCAACTGACTTCTCCAAGCTCCAAATCGGGCGTGGGTTCCAACGAATCTTGGAGACAAACGTGGACGCAGTCAAGGCCTAGGAAGCTCGCCTCGTGTCGGGCCACGTCGTTCGAGACAACATTGAACAACTTGAGATGCAGGCCGATGACGAAGACTCCACAATTGGCCAGGAACGAGGCCGCTCCACATGCCACATTCGAGACTCACACAGTCTTTCCCCTCACCATGTACGGACGTACATTATCGTTATCACCTTGGCTGGCCTGACTCCTATTATTTAGATGGCAAGGGTTCAATATTAGCCGTCGTTTGAAAGCCTCGTCGTTGAAGATGAGACAGTCCCAGTCCGCCAGTCTTGTTTGTCCAACTTGTTGCAAGGTTCCCCTCAATTCACATCCTGGCCGCTGCCGCCGTCTGCATTGCCCCTCCTGCGCTCCTCCAGTCGAGACAACACTTTGACTGGACAACTTGGAGTAATCCGTATGTGTAATTACGGAGTAGCTGCCCGCACCGCAATATGAGCTCGAAAAGAATGGTTCTAGCTCCTACGTCCGTACATACGGAGTTAGTAAGTAGGCCATGCATGGGATTGGGAACTGCCGGAAGCGAGAAGGTCTTGAAGATGGGTCTGATGCAATCGGCCTTTTGGCACGCTCCACGATGCAGGTCCATGTGGTCGCGGATAATGCGGCCACGGGGCGACCACCCCTTGATCATTCGGAAACGCTGTTTATGCCGCGCCAGCTTAGGCCTTGTTGGGGCCCATCCCCGAGCAAATGTACATCTTCCCTGTCGTATGCCGCCAGCCTGGCCGGTCATTTGCAATGCCGTGCATGCCATACCAGCTGCCAAGATGTGTTGGCCGCCGAAGAGGCATGGTGGACGACCGGATGGGAGGCTGGCCCCGGGTTTCAATTAGGCTGGCTCTCGAGAACTCGTGGCGATGGAGAACAAATCAATCAGATCAGCAATCAATGGAGTACTCCGTAGTTCGTGGACGAATTGACCCCGGTCTGGCCATGCGCCGGAAGGCAAGCATGCCATGTTCCACATGGCATGGGTCTGGTGGGTAGGTAGCTGCGTCTCGTTGTTGACAACGGTTGAAGTCAAGCGGGAAAGGACCATTCATGATGGCAGCCTGGCAAAACGTGGAGTAGTGCCCATGCTACTTTTGTTTGATAATAACCTGCGGCCAGCAGCGGGTGGTTTACGACGGAGAGCACACGTATGGTCAATACACATGCATGCACTGTGAATGGGCTCTACCGATGTGGAAGCTCTTGGACTGTGAGAAATTGCCGAGGTTCTTGGTCGTTTCTGTGACATGAACATGAGGGCAGTCATGAGGCTACGTATCAAAAGGATATGAAAATAGTCCGTACCCAATGGGGGCTAATAAGTCGAAAGATGTGGGTTGGGGGGGCAATGCGAGTTCGGCACAGCGTCAATGGATCGAGAAAGTTCAACAGAGACTCAAAGTCACCTCCAGTGTCCTCAGCGACATCAAGACAAGTCAAAAGGCTGGGTCTGTCTCAATTCACGTATAACACTAACCAAAGGATACGCATACATTGAATGAGATGATGAAAACATGGCGGGCGTCTCGGAAGAATCCCGTCGTCACGATGGCCACCACGTAAGCCCAGTGTCATGTATGCAATATGAACAGAGTGGCATGTACTGATCTGTTTCTAGCATTCTCGCCAATGAATTCTGCCCTCGTCACAGCATTTGCTCTGAACGCCTGAATGTCATCCTATTGGTAGAACGAGAAGCCTCTTGACTCCCCAGGCCTTTACATCGGTCGCGCTCTCTACGCTCAGAAGAGTTGTCAAAAACAGGGTCAACTCGCGAGGTTTTTAATCGCAAACCTACCGCTGCCGACGAGCTTATGTGCCATTTTCTCTAGCCGCCATCGAATGCCTAGCCAAACTCCTCACCATTGCCGTCTTTTCCAAATCCTTTCGGCATCGCTCTCCCATTGATGGGCACATCTCGACAGATACGATTGCTTCCCATTGAAGCCCAGGCACCCCCACCCATACACACATCGCTCACCGAGACTGGGCGGCGCGTCAACCATCCGAGCACCCAACGGGCAACATCAATATCAGAAGCACAGCTATAAGCTGATCGATTCTTCACGGCGACCAGAGCACATGCTCAGCCGAGTACAGTCTTGTCTCAGTTTTGGGTTTTCAAAATTGCTCACCACGGTACTGGCTGTCGATTTGGTCTCAATATCAATCATTCTGAAAGCTAAATTTAGCACGGGGGGCGTTGGCGACAACTTGTGCGGCGGCTGATAATACAGAGCTGGACGGCCCTGGACCCAACTAATAGAGTCTAGCTAGCATATTATGGATAGGGCCGTAGCAAGCAGGAGTGAGACGATTTGTGGATGAGACAGATCAGAGTTAATTCCGTCCAGACGAATGATACGAAGGCGGACCGGCCGCAAGCTGGTGCGGAGAGATGTCGCTAAATCTTGAGTCTTTTGGGGTTGATTGAAGTCACGGCTGCCGGATGCATCGTTATTGACGATGTTGATTAAATTAATCGTCGAGAACTGGCCAGCGAGGATGTTCGCGCAAGAATCAGCGTTGTGCCTCAAGGCCCGTTTTTCATGCCAGGAGCCGGAATAGACTTTGCTTCCTTGTTTCTTTTGAACAACCATGTTGGCGAGGAAGTCAACCTAATTGAGCAAGACACACGCGTCCAATAACAGCACCCTGAACCATGACTTCAGCTGTCCTCGTCTTTTGAGCGCCGTGATCTGCTCCGGGGAAGCACCCGTGACGAATGTAGGCATGCCAGCTGATGTTGACGAGGAATCTTGTTGTTGCCAGGGCGGGTCGGGACGAGCTGGCGTAGCATTTATATAGCATGGCATATAGCATGGCATGGCGTTGCATTTACCAGCGTGTGCGTGCTACACACACTGTAGCATGGCGTGGTGTGTTGTTCTGAGCTTCGAGAAACTATGTTGTACGCTGCACTCTGTCTTGCTACGATGGATTGGACTGGACTGGATTGAATTGGCCTTGACATTGGGTGGAGCTGGAGCTTTGTCTGTTGTTTTCCTTCTTCCCCTCCCATCTCTGTTCTACCCGCATCGTCCTTGTCTCCCCCACTACGGACTACTCCCCTACTCCGTGCGGAGTACCAGAAACACCATCTGTGGGGAGCGACCATCTCTGGACCAGTTGCATTTCTCAGCCCACCAACATCGAGCAGGCTGGCGAGTTGAGCTTCTTTCTGTCCGTCTCTCTTGTTGATTGAGCTCCCTCACCGCTTGTCCCCTTGGTCGCCGGGTCAATCACAATATGCCTCTTTAAGCGACGTGGTCCAGTATCATAACAATTGCACGCAACCTCTCTTGTGGTTTTTTTACATTTATTTTTGCTTCTTCTTCTCAATATAGCCTCCCCGACTTTGTCTATTGCGCAGAATTTGGGCTGTTGGGATAGGACCGAGGGGCTGCTTGTTTGCTTGCTGGACTCGGCCAGTTGGACTCGGCCAGTTGGAATCGTGTCGCCACCACCCCTCCGGCTCGATGCTCCCGCCTGGCTTGTTGCCACATGTCACTCGCCCCTTCCGAATTCATAAACCACGCGCACCAGCACTCGACCTGCGCTCCACTAGTCTCTTCCTCCAAGTTCCTTGGCATCATCATCATTCAAGTTACTCACTCTTCTTGGTCAAATACCATCGTTCTGTCCTGCTGAAGCGGCTGTGCCGTCTAGCTGCAGGCTCAGCTCTTGTCTTCGTCACCTTCATCCTTCATTGTACGGCGCTGCGCATCACTGGCTGTATTACCTCGGGAATACGGATCACGTCGAAGCCGAACGCTGTACGGACTAGAGTCTCACTTGTTGGGCGACTGCGCCTTCTCGTCGCTTTCTCGGAATTCCACAGGCTTCCGTTGCATTGACCTCGTCGGTCGGTGCCTGCACCCACCACTAACAACTCGCCTGCTCCACCGCTCGCTTCACAAGTCAGGACAACAGCCAGGGTACCGGTTCCAGGTACTAGAATAGCGGAAGCCACTTGTGTGCTACGTGCCACGATTGATTACGTTGGCAGTCTCGTTCGTCACTGCTTTCGGTCCGGTGGGGTAAGTGCTTTGTCCCCATCCTAGTCAAGAAGACGGTAATCGGCCTGTGAAACCACTGGCCAATCATTAACACCGAGGTCCTCAAGGTCTTTTTCTGCGCTCGTTCGTTCTTTCCCCGTTTGTCATTCCATTCGACTCGACTTCTTCTGTCGCCTTCTCCGACGTTGTCCGACGCTGGCGCGTGATCAAGCCAACGAAGCGAAGTCTGGTTCGGGTGGCATACCGAAAGAAAGAGTCACTTTGACAGAGGCAGGCATTGGCCGAACCTAATTGCCATTCAAAAAAACCCGACTAGTACAGACAAGCGCAAGCGCAAGAACCTCGACTCCTTGTCTGATTACTTGCTCACTGTTGTACGCATTATTTTTGGCTTCAATCCGCTGTTGCCGCTAACTCTCCGCCTTCAAACTGTCGCATCCACCAGTGACCACCATCAGCTGAGCACCGAGAGCACCGAGACCCTCTCAGGCCCTGCCATCCATCCCACTCTGCAGGGTGGGCCATTTGGAGATCATCCACTGGACGAGACCACCCCGCCCTCGTCCGACTTGGTGGTGTCTGATCCTGCCCCCATTCTAGTCTACGACTTGTCTCGTCCAATCATAGTCCTCGCTCACCCCTGGCTGCCCGTGACCTCATCACCTTCTCAGCGGCCTCGACTCGAACCCCAACCACCAAAGTCTTTACCTCACAGTTATTAGTTGTCTTCGCGCCACGCAACGTTCAAATTCAGATTCGTGGCCTGTGCTCTGTCCTTGGTCTCACAGGAAGGCTGACAGCTTTCTCTCAGCGCCCTTTGCTCTTGCTCTCCCACCTGTTCAAGACTGCTGGCCTGTCTGCATTTCCCTAGACCCGTGCACGCTGTACAGGATCAACTGCTCACCAGGGATTTTTGGACGATTGTTAACCCGTCATTCGTCACCGGAGTGAAAAGCCGCTCTGCCGCCGGACATCTCTGCCCTTCGATGCCCGACTTTTACCACATTACACCTTGTTCTGATCCCGGACCCCCATTCTCAAGGAGTCATCTCGGCGGCGCTATATCACAATGAGTCCTCTTCCTCCTGATCCGTATAGGATACTAGGCGTTTCCAAAGATGCGCAGATTCCTGAGATTCGATCTGCTCACCGAAAGCTCGTCTTGAAGTGCCATCCAGACAAGGTTCAAGACCCCACCTTGAAAGCCCAAAAGCAGGACGAGTTCCAGAAAGTTCAACAAGCGTACGAACTGCTCAGCAACGACTCGGAACGACAAAGATATGACGACAAAGTGAAATTGGAGGAGCTGCGAAAGCAGTTTCAAACCAAAGCCAACATTTCAAGTCCCCGATCGTCGCCAAGATATTCGGGACAGGATGAAGCTCGAGGAACGGAGTCAAGGGCATCTCCTTTCAAGGCTAGCACAACTCCTTCTGGCGCCAAGCACACTTATACGCGGTCCTCGGATGAAGACCTGAGTCGTGGTGCACGCATCTTTGATGCTGCTCCTCGATCCTCTCGTCGAGAAGCGAGCTATGCGGATAAGCCCTCGAAACGAGACATGGAGAGGGAGCGTGAGCGTGATGCAAGGGAAAGAGAGAAGGACAGAGAGAAAGAAAGGGAACGAGAGCGTAGGCGCCGACAAGAAGATGCCGTTAGGCGGCTTGAGAAGGATGCAAAGGAAGCCCGACGAGCCGAAAAACGAGCGCGAGAAAAGCAGCGCGACAAGGATATGAAGCGAGAGGCTGAGGAGAAGAAGCGATACACAAGGCCGTATATTGAGCCCTACGAAGACGAAGTTCACATGACAAAGTCCGACAAGAAAAATCTAGCAGCGGCAACAGCAGCAAGAAGCACGAGGAGAAGCCGGATCGCTCTTCTGGTAGAGAAGATACACCAACAGCTGCTCCTATGCCTCCTCCGGCCCCTCAGCGATCTTACACCTCGAAGGTGGACTATGCGACATCATATATCCAAGCCTCGAGAGCTAAGAGCGGTGGGCCGCCCGGTTTGCAGCGCTCAGCTACTTACCATGTTCGCACCGTTCAACCACCCGCGCCGACTCCCCTCCCATTTCCGGTCAAAGTGCACCTTTCGCTGCCCCGGAAGATGATGATGCACGCCGCTCATCAGCAAAGCCATCAGCGAAGCCTCGTCGTGGATCTGGGGATGACCCGAAGCTCCCGAGGAGCGATCCTATCGTACTTCCTCACGCGAGGCACTAGAAGATCCACCCGTCGTCAACGTCTCACCCTCCGCACGTCACACTGCCCAGTTTCCCAAGACGACTGCAACTGCGGCTCCGATAGTGCCATCTTCACCTCCGAGGACTGACTTGCCTCGAACCAAGACTATGCCTCCAGAGCCCGTATCCTACGCTCGTCCACCAGCCGGGCTTTCGAGATCTCAGACTTTCAACGTGTTCGGTGACTCGGATCCACGAGGTCGCGACCGGTCCCGCATGCAGCCTCAAATGGATCCCGAATCGGATTCCGAAGAAATGTACGAGCGACGTCGCGACAGGAAGCATCGAAGCAGCAGGCGGCACCATTCACCAGAGCAATTGAGGACTGAAAACGTCTCTCGGTACCAGGTTGATGGAGCCCGAAGCAGACTTCATAGCTCCTACGTTCGCCACATTGACCCCGACATGGTCGAGTCCTACCCCTACTATGCTCATTCCCCTGATGCCCGGCCATCGATGCCAGTTCGTGAAACCAGCTACAGTGCCACCGCTGCGACAGCAAAATTCCCCAAAGTCAAGACGTCAAAAGCATACGGATACGAAGACGTTCAGTACAGCAGCTACTACGACAAGCCCTCTCGTGAGGAATATACCTATGCATGAAATGGCGTTTGATGCTTTCTCTGGTTTTTTTTTTTTTCCATTTCGTCTTTTCTTTCTAGCTCATGTGGAAGACTCCTACAAACCTGAACATATACCACGTTTTCATGTGGGTTTTGCAATAACGTTTGTGTGAACCACTGGTGTGGCTTGCTTACTCTGCTTTTCTGCGTTACATTTAATATTCTGGTTTTATTTCGACATCTTTTGTGTTTTTGACGACTTATACAAGCCGAGAAGGCTCATGACATTGTTTTATGACGTTTTGATTTACAGGTGTGGGTGGTGTAGTGCTTTATCACTTACTCATTTATTGGAACCATGGGACCCGGAGTTTGAGGCTTGCCAACAGCTACCAAATGGCATCATGTATGACACATGGACCAGCTAGGAGCTGTGACGTATGGCAGGATTTGTTGGCTCGCTGTATATTTGGTATGAGCCGAGGCATATTTGGCGTGGTGCTCAGCAAGAGTCAACCACTCTTTGAGAGTTCAGAGAGGGCGTTGTAGGGTATCATGTCTATTCAGGTTCGACAGCACACTCGTTTGATAGAGAATAGAAGTGGCTACGTTCTAACCGCGCTCCCTAATGCTTGAAAAGTGTCTCTGGTAATATTCAAGTGATTGTGGTACTCGAAGCACGGTGATATAGCCTCGCGATCCAAATCGAGATGGGTACCTGGTGGTGAGGATAGGTTGGGAGGTGCTCCAAGAAACGGGGAACAAGTGGTAACACAACTGCGCGTGGAATTGACTGCTGTTGGAAAGTCATCTCATTCCATAGCTGATAGGCACAAGACATGTACTTGATGCTTTGATGGTTGACAAAACACTAGTCGAGTCACGAGCAGAAAGCGGCGGCGGCTCATCACAAGTAATAAAAGAAAGGTGACGTATGAACCCCACAGCATTCATTCATCAGGCGAGAAAAGGCATACGACTCGAAACAAGATTAGGAGGGGAAGGCTGAGGTCAAGAATAAATGATGGTGTGCAAAAGGAAATGCGGCCAGTGTGACTCGAACACACGACCTTCAGATAGGCATCCGTAGGATTGAAGTTGACTTCAGTCTGACGATCTCCCAGCTAATCTATGGCCGCAGATGGGGGAGAGTTGATTATTAGCTAGTATATACCTTGTTGATCAATCAGTTGTTTGAAGAAGGTGCAAGAACTTCATTATTCATGACTGCCATGGGTAATGCACAAATTAACAAAATGGTTTTGGAAAACGCCATGGAAACACGGTTTTGTGGAAACATGTGCAATTTTTTTTTTTTCAACGGTCTTCTTTCCCCCCATCCGATAAGGAATTTTGGAATTCCCACAACCCCGAGGCCCCATGAGCCTCAGACCGTCCTTTTCTCCGTGATGCTCTCGCCAAACGGCTTGCTCTCGGCGAACCCCCATTTTGCGCGCCGAGCTCAAAGATCTTGCGCCCGCGCAACCACGTCTCCTTTACCCTCCCCGTGAACTCGTGGCCCTCCCACGGCGAGCACTTGTTCTTCCAGCGCATGTCGCTCCGTGAAAAGGTCCACACGTCTGCGTCGTCGAAGACGCAGATGTCGGCGTCCATGCCCTTCCTGATGGAGCCCTTTCTGTGCGAGAGACCGACCTGCTCCGCCGTGGCCTGGCAGCATAGACGGACAATGTCTGTAATGGTTGGTGTCTTGGGGTTTTGCTGCCGCGCTGTTTGGCGGCCGAGTAGATGATGGGGAGGCCGAGCCCGACCGAGGAGATGCCGCCCCAGGCGGACATGAAGTCGCCGGGGTTGTTGTTGTTGTTGTTGTTGGTCTCGTCCTTTCCCTTTCCTCGTCCCTGCCCGGCGCTGCGGCCCCGGGGAGTAGTTTCAGCTCAGGCGTGCACGGCGAGTGGTCCGACACGACCGTCTTGATGCACGCGTCACTGGCGACGAGCTCTTCCCAGAGCCGGTCGCGGTTCCGGCCCTCCCTGATGGGCGGGCAGCATTTGTGTCGCGTGTCGCCCGTCTCGATCTCCTCGGCCGAGAGGCCCAGGTAGTGGAAGCATGTCTCGGCAGTGATGTTGACGCCCTTGGCGCGGGCTTCCTTCAGGAGCGGGATGCACTGGGCTGCCGAGAGGTGCACGATGTGTAGGTGCAGCGAGGGGGCCACGTGGGCTGCTGACAGGATCTCCTGGACGGCAGCGGTCTCAAAGGCAGGGGGCCTGGAGTTGAGGAATGTCTGGTACGCTGTGGCATCGGTCGATGATGGGTCGTCGTTGGCGCCGTCGTTGGAAGGGCCGGCGCCGCGGGCCTCCATCTCGGCGTGGAACATGAGCGTGGTGGTGCAGTCTTTGAGGGTTTCCATTGCTAGGGCCATGTCCTTTGGTGATATGGCGGGAACTCGTCGACCTGGATTTCATTTCATGGGCAATGCATCAGTCAGCAACTCTTTTGATCTTCTTTCATGTCGAATGCCATGACGAAAGAAGAAACTCACGCCAGATTCGATGAGGAAACACTTGAACCCCGTACGCCCGCCTCGACAAGAGGCTTCAGCTCGTCGGCATTGCCAGGAACGACACCTCCGTAGAACGCCACGTCCACCCAGCACTGGCCCTCGCTGGCCGCCAGCTTCTCTTGGAATCCCTGACGGTTGTCGTGGGCGGGATGGCATTCAGAGGCATGTCAATGACTGTCGTGACACCCCAGAGGCGGCGGCTCGGGTGCCCGTCCAGAAACCCTCCCATTCCGTGCGTCCTGGCTCGTTCAAGTGAACGTGGGCGTCGACCAGGCCCGGCAGCAGCAGCTTCGGCGTGTAGTCTAGATAGGTAGTCTCGGCGGGAAGCTGGTCCGAGGCACAATCTCCGCCACCACGGACACAATCTTTCCTGTGGCCGGTGAGATGGAAACCGTCGCGGGCGAGATGGTCAGTGAGCCCGATGCCGTAGGAAGCACGGCGCGGCTTGAGACCAGCACGGCGAGGGGGCGGCTGCTGTCATGGTCATGGCGCTGCTATGAGAGCATGAAAGCGGGAAAAGGTGCTTGGAGATGGGGAAAAAAATATCATCCGAGGACGGTTTCTAAAAAGACAGAAGGTTGATATGCTTTTGCAAGAGTTCGGGCCACTTGACTAAAGAAAAACGGCCCTGCCGTTCATCGGCCGGCGCCGCGCAGCCGTAATACAGGGTAGTAGGGAACTGGACGTGAGAACTCTTCACCACCCCGTCGGCAACCCAAAGTCGGAGAATAATTTTAATTGTCCAAGGATACGGATAATGTGGATACGCAAAGATTCTTGAAGGAGCGGATATGTCTGCAAAACTGCAAAACCACCATCTGGCCTGCTCGCAAGTTGTTTCCCCTTACCCCAGATATGTCCAGTACTATTGAAAACGGTGACCCGTGCCGCCTCCTGTACCTTTCTATATGCGTTAGCATCATGCAACGTGAATGTACCCCTCGAGTAGCCCATGCATTCATTCCTCCTTTGGGCTTCGTTCTCGTCGCTTCCATCCTCCTTGTTCAAAAGTCTTCCTGATTTCCCATCTTCTCGTCTTGGGCCCTCGACTTTAATTCCAAATACCAAGTACAAGTACTTGTACACAGCAAAAGGAAACTGGACGCTGGTTGTCATGTCCATCTTTCCTTTTCCTTTTAATCAAACACGCCGAGCCAGTTTTACTTTTGTCTCTTGATCGTCTTCTGTGCCATCTCAACGAGACCATCCTTGGCTTCACTCTCGGGAAGTCCGCAATGGCCGCAATGGCCTTCTCCGAGTAGTCTTGCGCAAGGGCTCGAGTCTGCTCGATACCATCGCTCTGCAATACCAGTTGGCGGGCCTGTAGAGGATTTCAGTCAGTACGAAACCGACCAGTGACAACGTATCAATGGAATGTCGAAAGAGATGGCCTTACCTTCTCCACGTCCCCTCCACCTCAAACTTGCGTCCGACCAGTGCTCCCAACGCTGGGTTCTGCTTCCAAGCAAAGAGTAGTGGTGCAGTTGCCAAGCCCAATTCTAGATCAGCCCCTGCAGGTTTACCGAGATCCTGTCCACTTCTGGTATAGTCGAGCATGTCGTCGACAAGCTGGAATGCGAGTCCCAAGTTTCGGCCGTATGAATAAGCAGCCTCGACTATGCTGATATCTGCGTTGCCAAGTAATGCCGCGGCACGACAGGATTTGGAGATCAAACTGGCAGTCTTGAGATAGGTTTTTGCAGATAATATGTCAGGGTCTCCTCAGAATATTTGGGATTTCGTTCGTCGCGTTCCGTATTCTTCAGTTGCATGAATTCTCCTTCTACCAGATTGGCGATGACGGTGGCAAGAAGCTCTACAACCTCGACATGCCTCAACCTCGCGAGGGCTACTGAAGCCCGCCCGAGGAGAAAGTCGCCGGCCAGCACGGCCATCTTGTTGCCGAATTCCAGGTTGGCTGATGGGGCACCACGCCTTGATACTGAGTGATCAATGACGTCGTCATGGAGTAGGGACGCAGTGTGTATTAGCTCTGCGATCTCGGCCAGCCGCCTTTGGCTTGGCAAAATGCCCAAGATTCCGTCTGTAATGTCGGGTTCCGTCGAAGACAGCGGCGTAGCCGAAGGGTTCAAATCACTGAGGATCTGAACGGGCGATATCGAGGAATCGATGGCTCTCCCACTTTGGACATGTTCCGGCCGAGGATTCTTGGGGCAGAGATGTGTTGCGCGGCTCATCAACAGCACGATTAGAGGCCGTACGTGCTTGCCTTCCGCCTGAGTATAGTACTTGGCTACACGATCAAGAGACGGGTGGCCAGAGCCAAGAAGTTTGCGGATGTTTCCCGTGAGGAACTGCATCTCCTTTGCGACCGTTCGCAGAGGATCAATCGTCATGCCATCTTTGGAGGCTTTCTTGACCACGTTGCCGACCACATGGGAAGCAACCTGCACGGCCGCGGCCCACGCGGAATCCCTCCTGTGACTTGTGTGTATGCTTGATCGATGAATCCTCGAATTGTTAAGGCTGACTGCGGAATAGCGACTCAATGCACAGCTCGGCGCTGTGATTCTTCGAGCGACGGCATCCGGAAACACCGCGGCTCCCGGCCGGAGCTGCATGATTGGGAGTCGCAGGCGATTCGCCTAAAGCTGCAGAGTGCTGTCGCTGCCAAAGGCCTAATATGAACTTCGATGTATTCGGATGGCCGCGAATGTCGAATGGAATGCCAATTGGGAATGATAGGTCGGCGCAGGGATGCGAAGGCTGATACTGGTACGGAAAGGAGTCGTGACGAAGCCAATATATTTTGCGTGCCTTTTTTTCTGATTACCACCAGAAGCGGCTTCCTTGCACAGGTTGGTTCGGAGCCACCCGGCGTTAGCTTCTTTGTTTTCCGTCGTCTGATTGGCCATACCGCGCCAGCGCTGACAAGGGCCTGCAGGACCTGCGCTAGCACTGCTGGCAGAGCAGGAAGGTCACATCAACCATCAACTCACAGGAAGCTCTAGATCAAGAAGATCCTTACCTCGCGACGACGTATCGGGCATACACCAAATTGTTTTCCGCATCTGCCGATCCCGACGACGACTCTGCACCTGATCTGAACACATTGCGGACGCCCAACCGATGTTGGCACAAACGCCCACGCTGTCGAGATGGTGCTCCTTACGATGACGTCGGCCATTGTGGACGGTCTACTGAAGACAGACGTACCACGCACTGGTCGCAGGTCGCCTGATGGAGATGCCTCTTATTGTACTGAGGAATCCCCTCAGAACGGTGAACCGTCGCTCAGAGAGCCTGCAGTTGGAAATCCCATCTCTCATGGGCAGATTGTTGATTTGTGGAGAGGACTCAACAAGGGCGATCAAGCAAGCCATAGTCTGGAACAACTGTTGCGTGGCTCGCAAGTCTACTGTCCGCCACCTCCTCTGAAGCCAGAACCGGTGAGGATTCCGTGCCAGACTGAGCTGATGTTGCCCGACGTTGCTGACCTGAAATTCGGAACCAGTCTGAAGAATACAAGGCCCTAATGGCCCGACTACGACACGAAGAAGCACAACGAGCTTACGACCGCATGGTCAACCCGCCGCCCAAGATCGAAACCTTCAACGACCGCTTCCCGACATCAGCACAAGCTTTTTCCCAAGTCAATCGTCCAATCTATGCTGCGGACCTCGGTGACGACGATGTGACTTTACAAGATGTACATCGCCAAGTCATGCTCATAATAAACTTCATTGTCAGCATACTGGGCGTCGCTGGAACGCTGTGGGTTACTTCAAGATGGTGGGGCTTGCCAGCCAGAATTTTCCTCACAATGGGCGGAAGTATAGTAGTTGCAATTGCCGAAGTCGCAGTGTACTCAGGGTACATGTGGAGAATGGAGCAGGGCAAACAAAAGCAAAAGGCGGCCAAGGAGACCAAAAGATCGTGAAGACGTGGGTGGTTGGGTCGGAAGAGAAGGAGGACCAAAGGACGATTCTGTTACGAAGCAAAGAAGATGATTTCGATGGAACCATCAGGAGACGAGTAACGACTGACCATTAGTGGACGAGAGAAATGTCATTAGCTCTATAATACCAGGTATGCGAAGTTGCACGTAGGAGACCAACCTCGTAATTCGGTAGGTTGACACCACTAGCGAACCTGTCAGGTGTTGCGCGACAAATTGATAATGTGTCGCATGTGACGTCGCGTAGAGTGGTTGTGCCATCGCCATTGCGTCGCGCAACGCGTCTTGGCTAAGCTAGCGTGGGGCCAAGCACTCATCCACTCATCCACTCATCCACTCATCCACTCATCCACTCATCCATCATCCATCATCCATCATCCATCATCCATCATCCACTTGCCACATGCATTTATAATTTAGACATTATTCGAGCCTTTGGATATTTTGCTGTATTTCTTTGATTTGGGCCGAAAAGTCTTAAAAACTGTCTCAGCAGTCTATGGGTATTTGAGTCAGCGCATCGGTCCATGCACTCCCACATCGGTGCTACTCCGTATTTTGAAGCTGCTTGGTCGTGAGCAGCTGGCGTCAAGGCATCATGATGATCAGCTCCTCTCCAGAATATGCCATGTATGGTTCACGAGCACCAGGAAAACTCGAGTCGATTGGACTAATTCGTGCCTAGAACAAAGCCCGGGATGCCACCTCATATGTTGCGGAAACGCGAAAAACCACTCGAACGTATGGGCGAAAACCCGCGTCGACACCGGAACCTCGTGGCGAACCATCTGCCAAGAAGGCGCGATTCGAGCCAGGCTCCCTGCTACAATCAACAAAGCCATCGAAGCCTGCGACAATAGACTCACAATCGGAACGCGACAGCGCACCTCTTCCCAGTACTGAGGAGGCGTCGCGGTCATCGATTCTCAAGTATTTCAGACCTCTCCCAGCAGAGACCAAACCTCGGAGCGTGGACAAAGACGCAAAAATCGCATCGCCGCCGTCGACGGACACAATGTTGCTGGTACGAACCAGGCGGAAACCAAGGCTGCTCAGGTTCCAGGGTACTTCTTTACCGTCCGACATTTCATCAGAAGATGCCTTTAGCCTCTCGGGCAGAGACGAGGATAAAACAGGTGGCAACCCTTCATCTCCTGACAAGAAGAGGAAGAGCCTCCGTGATGGAGGAGACAATCTGCTGAACCAGACTAGGAGGGATGGCACATGTCCCGATGGCAGGATGAAGGACCGCTGGCTCAGGTCAAAACGGTCACCGACCGTTCAGACCACACTGAATATTTCATCCCAGGCAGCGTTTGCAGAGTGCAAGGTGTGCGATACGGTTTGGAATCCGTTGTATCCCGACGATGTAAAGTATCACGATAAGAGGCATAAAGCTGTGCTGAGGTTGAAGCGGAAGAGGGAGGAAGATGAGCTGTAAATGATATACCCCAGTCCCAATGGTAAAAACGAATCTCGGGGAACGAATTTCGACATTGCGGTAGAGGCCACTGAATTGCCACTGGCCACTTTTGATTTCAAAGGCTCAAGATGTCTCTCGCTTGCTTGTCTTGTGGGATGGTAGGATGTGAGGCTCGATTTCGCAGCCCATGCGGTTCTGAACTGCCTCAGGAGGAGAATGATTCATCCTTCGCCCGCCATGTAATTTGGCTTGCTGGAGTGATTTCCTTGACGGCAAATTTCTCGTTCGAAGGACATCAAGTTGGGGATGTCACCACGGCGGTAACGAAGCCGCCAGACCTTGTCACGAAGTTAGAATGTGGACGCAGAAGTGTGCAGGAGTATCGTCTAAGCAACATACGCGCCGGCAAGAAGGTGTATCCATGGGTCGCGCCGCAGCCTTCTCGACAAATATTACCAAATACTACCAACTGACCCTGAAGCGCGTCTGCCGTTTTCCCCAGCCGTTGCCGAATTTACACGCGGGCTTGGTGGAGTGAGACTGAGCCCGTAGCTTGGTGGAGTTGACGACGGGTCGAGGTGACATTCAGCACTCCTCCCACGTGGACCTGACCTGAAGCTTGGAGCTGTCTCAGCTGTGCTCTTCCTGCTCTTCCATCGCACACACCGCACACACCGCACATACCGCACGCCATGACACACGATCCGCCATGTATGTGTGTTTGTTTTTGGCGGAACGTGTACTGCTGAGAGTGTTGCTAATGTATGTTCCAACCGCAGGATCGACCCTTCGATTCGCATGCGTCGTGCTATTCACGTCGGTGACAGTCTGCTCGTCAAACGCATCCTCGAATCACACCCTACTCTGCTTCACAACCCCAATGCGTCTCTTTCGGGACTCTCAAACTCGAACCTACATCTCGCAGCATCACTCGGCCATAAAGCCGTATGTGAAATCTTGCTGGAAGCAGGTCACGAAGACCCATGCCCTGCCTTGAACGAAAATCACCAAACGGCGTTGATGCTGGCCGCTGGGGCGGGCACTCCGAAGTTGTACATTTGCTCTGCGAACACGACAGAAGCTGCATTCTTCGGAGGGACAGCAGAGGCCGAGATGCAATCATGGGAGCCAGCATGGGAGGACACGACACGGCCTTGCAAATCCTCCTGACTTATGTCCCTGGTGGTCCACGAGACGCAGTGCAACGGGCCGACCTTGAGGGCAACACGGCTTTACATTTTGCCAGTAGCAACGGGAACCTTCTTGGACTTCGGACTCTGCTCGCAGCCGGTGCTGACGTAGAACGCCGCAACATCTGGAACTGGACCCCCGCTGCATACAGTGCCACAGTTCAAGCCGAGGTTTATCTCAAAGGACTGGTCTCAGAAGTTGGGAAACGACAGCAACTGAGGAAAGAGATTGAGGATACCAGAAACAAGAAAGGGGCAGCAGTCCGTCTCGTTGTGTCGGAGAGCGACGATGAGTGAGCATACACGACACATGAAATCATCTCCTCCACAGGTGATGCTACATTCGCCATTGGAGGATTACGTTGACGCGAGGCGTTCACAGCAAACGATGACTTCGAATCTGACCACTCCGAATAAGGTTATATTCTGAACTGAGTAAGTCCTGCATCCCCAATCTCAGTATCCAGTGCGTGTGCATCTGCGGCTTTGGAACAAGACCGTCCCGACAACTCGACGTTTGCTGGACCAAATGTGGTTCACAACAAATGACCAAATTCATCAGATGATTCCATCCGCACTGTGAATAACAACTTGACCGAACGCCAAGAGCCCAATCATCGTGGGAGAAATTTCCGCGTGATGATTATATGCTTACGTGTCGTCCATTCTCGATTTACTCGCGCGTGATCAAGGCAGATGGACTGGTACACCGTTCTGGTACATTTGCGGGATGCAGAACTTGGTCAATGACATTTCCGCATCCACGATTGACTCACGGAGGATATCACATGTTTGCCGATCTGGTCTGAGTGACCAATCAGCTATTGCTTTCCCTTCATCTGAACATGTCAAATGTTGATCACGTCTCCCATACGTGTACACAATCAGCGGGCTTTGGGCTCTCTGCCTTCTTCAAATGGAACCAATTTCCCCCTTCAATACAGTTCTACTAAACGACTTGTTCATCACAACTGCCGGTGTGAGCGTGAGTGAAGATTACATTCTAACCTCATGTCGACGGTGCCAGTCTTGGAAAGGACAGTCGAGGTAGACAGCGATTTTCTTCCTCCTTCAGCAGCCAAACTCATCGTCACGCAATATCTGGAATGTGAAGACACCTCAAGCTGGGCGTGGATCATTGTTGGGACCTTCTTCGACAGCCGAGATCAACCTCTGTGGAGCACAGAGATCTTTATTGCTCAACTGGACATCGATTCGGAGTCAGAATACAGCGACAACACTGACGAGTCGTACCACGGAGGCAGTGAAGATCTACGGTCTGGTGAGTCATATTATGGTCCACGGTCTGCCCCTATGTTTGCTAGCGACTGGGTGATTGCGAGCTTGTGCTGCCCTAATCAAAATATGCTGTGTCTTGGTGTGATGCGAGTTCCCGGCCAGATAGCTAACTTCAAATAGAAGCCAATTCAACAACAGAGGAAACGCAAGACTTGGTTGCAAGTTCATACCCTGAACAGGATTTCCAATCTTTCCCAAGTTACATACCCTCTACCCCAAGCAACGCCTACGACTTTCCCCAATCTGGGATCCTGTCATACAAGGACCGCTACCTGGACATTGGCAGGCGAGATTTGATCCTGATTTACGTCGCTGGATACACACCTGGCAGTCCCACTTCTGATTCCTCTTGACATAATTCTCATCAAACCCCTCGGCTCCTTGACCCAATTCTCCCAAAAGCCACGACGGAAGCAGCAATGTCTGGAGGTTGGAATCCAGTCACGGGCCGCGACCCCAGCGGCACACGTCCCAACTTTGCTCCCTTCGGAGCCCTGTCCCTGGCCAAGGCCAGCCCTATATCTATCATTCTGGCGGGCCGGGACAGAACTTTGGTACTTATCCTCACTACAATCCATGGGCCAGCATGACTTACGGGATGTATCCCTAGGAAACCCCGGAACCCCAGCTGCTCCAGCTGGGATTCCCATGACCTCTGCCTTTGCCCCTCAGGGCACGACCGGCGGCTATTACGCCCAGCAGACATTCTCTTACCAGCCCAACGGGACGGAAACATCCTCCCACGCCAAGCCCAGCCTTGGCCCGCGATCGATCCCACGATGCCCGCCGCCCAAATGACCAATTCCACAGGAGGTGTAGGCTGCGAGCCTGGCTACAATCTATTCTTTGCTGCCGAGCACACCAAGGCCCACATTTTCCGCTCCAACATTCCACCTTGGCAGTTGCCTGCGACGGCGCAGCTCCCGTTCAAAGCTGTCCATATCCCATGCAACACGACGCTCGAAGAATTGCTGAAGGGCTTCGGCTGTACGAATCCAGTGAGCAAGAAGAACAAGGTGTTTGAGATCCAGAGTGCCGGTGGCGGGAAGTGGTACAAGGGTTGGAAGTCAATGGTGCCAGCAAGGATCTGTTGAAGAAATCCATCAAAGAAATTGGGTGGGACGCGACTCGAACGGGCAATCCGCGCGAAAAGCCCGTTGTGTGCTTGTGGTTCTGCAAAGACTGAATGTTGAGTTTGGCTTGTATTGCGACGTGAGATCTGGATCGTATGAAAGGCAGTTTCAATGACGTCGGATTTGGTTTATTTGGGGGTTTTTTTCCTTGATGCCGCTCTTCTGATGTTGGGGTATCTATCTCCATGGCAAGGGTGAGGCCCAATTACTGTCAGATCGAGAGCGATCAGTAGCAACGACTAACATGAGGAGGCCAGCGGGCCACGTTATTATTCCATGCCAGGTGTTTTGAAGACTGAAAGATGAGAACGAGATGTTGTCATGTTTCGTGGGTGACGGCATCAGGTAGGGGTGTATCGTAACTGTGTTTCCACTTCCTCCTTTGACAAAAGTGTATCGAATCAAATCTTTCGACTTCTCTTACTCCCTTTTTTTCACCCCCCAAAAAAAAAAAAAAAAAAAAGATGGGACAATTCAGAATATCAACGTCGTCTCCCAACTCTGCCCTCAAGGCCCACCCACGCAGGCCATTCATTCATTCTCTTGATCCAAGCCCTTCCGGAGGATTTCTTGAACAACGTGGCCCTCGCCGCCACGAACCTCGATGCCAAGGGTGCGTGTGAGTCGCTGTCTCGATGTCGAGTCGAGCTGCCGGTATTCTATCGAGCATGATGTAATAGATTGCGGGCGGCAATGCGGTCCACGCCATCGGTTCGTACGATAAATACATGGGTTCACGGCCAGCGACAAGGCTGGGCTGAGGCTTATCAATGCATTTGTCTTGGTACTCGAAGAAATATAATTACTGTCAACATAAATCCTGAACAATATGGACAAGTTCTCAAAAGCAAACTACATCTCGTACACCTCGAATAATGCTGAACGGTCGTAAAATGTAGCTAATTAATCAGTCATGAAGTTTGTTCCCGCCATCAACGTCGTGGGCATCCATTCGTCCATTCGTCCTAGACAGCAGTTGGGTATCGGCGCCAGAATTTTACTGGCCATCTTGTGTTGCCACTAGCCGTAGAGGCCTGCGCAAACTTTGCCAGGACCTGTTCACTGAGAACCGAGTCCTGAGTTAGTCAGAGTGCACCATGTGCTGGTTGGCAACTGAGTCCTTTCTGGCACTCATTGCAACCTTCTCAAAGTGATACAGAGGCTCCTTGGTGGCGTTGCGTCGGAAGAAGACGTATCTCTTGAACCACCAGGGGAGGGCAACAGTCAGCTGGTACTTGGCGAACTTTCGAGTCGGGACGCCAAAGACCCAGTCGAGCTCTTCCAAAGTGCGCTGCATGGTTTCCGGCACCCAGAAGAAAATCATGACAAAGGCGACGACATTGAACCCCGCGTACAAGGAAAATGCCCTGATAGTATCGAGACGTTCGAGCAGGAATGGGAACGTGATCCCCAAAACCGCAGCCTGGGGTACATTAGTTACACTCGTCGCATCATGAAATGAATGCTTGTTTACTGGGCTTTTGTTCGCTTACCCAGAAAAGACATGTGGCAACAGCGAAACCCATGCCGGTCTCACGATGGGACAAGGGTAGACCTCCGCACTGTATGTGAACGGCACCGGACCTTCACCAGGAGAGTAAAAGGCTAAAAGACGGGTGTTAAAAGCAGTCCAGAGGTAGATCAAAGATGGGGCAAGGAACACTGACCGCCGAACAGGAAAACAAACAGACAAACCAAGCCTGTTCGAGCCTCCTTCATGGGGCCTTCTTCATCAATGAGGGTGCAAAGACCGGCAGCAAGCAGCGTCCAGAACTATTGCGTGTCAGGAGAAGTCGCTCGTCTTGGGATAATAAGGTAACTGACCATCTGTGGGAAGGTGAACAAGAGCAAGCTTCGTCGACCGAACTAGTTGTTTGTTAGCCCAGGCGAAAGCCCTGTGCAATGCTGCATACTTACAGAATCGATGGTGAAGAAGGCAGGGAAAGCGAATAGCCAGTTCACCAGACCGAAGCCAAAAGAGCCAATCATGGCCTTGAATTGCTTGTTTGGGTCGTTCTTGAAAGCCTGCTCGAAAATGGTCGTCGAGTAGAAAGCGATAATGTTGATGCCTGGCAAAGTTAGCGGACGGGTGCTCTTCATCTTGACCCTCGCTCACCGCAGGATAAATGATCCAATAACATACCGCACATCTGTTGAGCAATCATGACGACAAAGGCAGCCAAGTTGGCTCGTCTGACACGGGGATGGTGAAAAGCTGAGTGAAGCGAGACACATAGTTGGTGCGACCGATGAGTGCTTGCTCAATCTCGAGCTGTGCGCTAATGTAGTAAAGATCTCGGGCAACTTGAATGGGGTCTCGGCGAAGAACCATCAAAGACTTCCAGGCTTCCTGATATCGGCCCTTCTTCATGTACCAACAGGGGAGATTCGGGGCAAAGATAGATGAGGACCATCAAAGGAACAGCGGGGATAAAAGGAGCACCTGCAGATCTCGGTCAGTGATATAAAAAGTGCGAGTGAGCAGTTTATATGTTGGCATACCAAGCATGAGTCTCCAGTTCAATGGTCCGGCAAGCTTGAAAACAGCCAGGTTTACGGCCGTGCCCAACATGATACCAAAAGCAGTCCACATCTCTAAGGGGTCATGTCAGCCTCTCCACACATTTCCACGATACGTCAGGATTACTTACGCCAGGACATGACCAGAGCACCTCGAATAGAAGCAGGAGCATTCTCAGCGGCGTAAATTGGCACAGTCGAAGCCTTCGCGCCCATGCCGATACCCATGAGAATACGACATGCGAGCTGCTGCTGCCAGGTGTGGCACAAAGCTGATCCAATCACCGGCCAGATGCAGAAGTGAGCAGAAAGAAAATGGCTCCTCGACGTCCGAGATAGTTATTCAATGGGTCAGACAGCCAGCAGCCGAGGAGACTAGAACCTTGTCAGTCGCGTATTTCCAGGGAATTGTCAGACGCGGGGGCATGACAGCGATCCGCCAAACTTACGCAGAACCGATATAAGGGCCAGCGTTGATGAGACCAACGATGAGCTTGTCGCTGGTCGATGTTCCGCCGATTCCATAGTATGCCGGGAAGAAGATGTTGGCTCCATTGCTGCCCGTCTGATCCCAACCCTGCACGGCAGCACCAATGGAGCAAGTGAAAATGGTCAAAAATAGTCGCATTGGCATTCGCCATTTGTGTGTGACTTCCTCAGTGAGGACTTCGAGTTCCCTGCTAGAAAGCTTCTCGGGGCCGTCAATGTTGTGAATGTCGGTGGGATCCTGGGCTACTAGGGCACCCTTCCTCAGGATCGCAGAGTGTTCCTGGAGGCCATGTTTCTGAGCAAAAGCTCTACATCTTGCATCAGCTGCTCCCTGGGTATGCCCTGTAAAGGATTGCGAATCCTGTTGATGGGAGGTTAGCATACGTGAGCCACGAATATGGCTGGATGGACGCCCGGATCTTCAGCTACTCACTTGGCCTCGAGATTGTGATGAATGTCAGCCTGCTCGGCGTGCGAGACACCCTTTTCCTCCAGGTGAGCGTCGCGAACCGTTTTGGATTCGTGGCTGGGAATGTGTGTTAGTTCGTGATGGCCTCGTCTCGATGCCGAGTCCAGGCGCCGATGCGAAGGTGTACTGAGTCACTGACTAGAGGTCTGCCATGGTGGCTGGTGGAGAGCTTCACGTTTGGCCACTGTTCGAAAATGTATTGATCAAGATGTGGTTTGATCTTCTGGTCTCTTGCGTGTAAGCGACTTGTGAATTGGCCGATGCTCCTCTGGTCACTGTCTGAAGTCGACAAGGAAGGGGGGGTCCTCGAGTTAAAGTAGTCAGAGACAGATGGCCAATGGATACCAAAGCGGCAGGCAGACAATGGCCATGTCGATCGCAAGCAAAACGAGCTGGCGACCCTTGTCAGCCGCATTTTTGCTACGCTACTCCGTACAGCTCGGCTTACAACCAACAAACTGGTCGAAGTGACCACAGATCCTGGGGACGCCACCTAATGCAGGCGGACCGTTTTTTTTTTTGGTCCTTGTGTGACAAGTGTGGATGCAGCAAATTGAACAAGGCTGCTGGGGCCCAAGAACGGACAGCTTCTCGTCTTGGCTGGATCAACTGTTGGCACTGGACCTCCTCCGTCGTTCCCCGTGTGGGAGGCACGAGGGAGGTTTGAGGGAATAGAAAACGGAACAGCTCTGGCTTTCTCTCCGCAATGGGTCCGCATCCCCGCACCCCAGTATCCTCGAAACGTGAAGGTGGATGGATAAGCGGGGTTGGACTAGAACGGTAGAATGCTCCGTGCTGTCTCTCGTCAGTGATCAACAATAGGTGGGCGGACAGGGAATCTAGATAAGTTGTCCCTCTTACGGATGGGCCATCGCAGCCGGATGCGGCCAGGCAGCAGAATTTCCACGACGATGAATGGCCCGACTGCGTCGCCAAGAGGCGGATCACATTGTGTCAGGGTATACCAGGGTCCACCTGGATGCTTGACCCCATCGACTTGTCGAAACAAGAACAATAACAGCTTGTACCACACTTCTCCATGGGCTTCTTCTGTCAACGATGAGTTAGCGCCACACTATCCGTGATGAGTCTTGCTCTCCACTTCAACAGAACGACTTGCAGCGGACGGATGCGAGTCAGGGACTCAGTAATAATTGGCCACTCGACCATTCCTGGCTCTGACCCGTGATCCTCTTCTTGCGGTGATATCCTTGCGGCGATACTGCTGCGTTAAGTACGGAGTACTCCGTACGGTGCTGCTATTTAAAGTTAGCCCTCTGGTGTGAGGCGTGATTCAGGAAGATTAAACGGCTGCTCTGCGCCGGGCGCCAGCCACACGCATCTCGTGCGACAACGCCTTCTTGCAAACACTTGCTGATCGCCCTGCGCCAAAGGCTTGCCGCCGTCTTCTCCCAAAGCAAACAGCGAGCCTTCGGCCTTCTGGCCATCTTGCGCCACCTGTCATTCTGTTATTCTGTTGCCTGATGGTGAACCACGGTCCAGCCACCTTGAAGTCGCCCAGTTACACCGCGCAGATGGCCTTGCCAGTTTGGGGGCCGGGCTGCCGGGCAGTAGTACGCCTCCTCCCGGCATGGCACATTTGCATGGCACATTTGCATGGACATGGATGAGGGGACATGGGGTCGAGGTTCGCTTGCTGAGTAGTGCAGAGTGCAGAGAGCTGTGCGACGTCAGAAGACGGGCTAACAGCAGTAGTCTTGTCTGTGCTGACGGACGCACGCGGTGTGAGGAAAGGCGTCCGGCTGGCTCGACACTGTCACGAGGTTGGACTGGAATGCGAGAGGGACGTGGAGAATCAAAATTCTCGAAAAGGGGATGACCAAGTCTTTTTCTTTTTTTCAAGATGGCAGGCGCGACTGGAGGGGCCACGATTGCGGGGAGTACTATTGCCCTGCTTCTGGACCACCACGTGACTCCCGAAGTGGCCCCTTTCTGAAATAGAACAAGGGTATTCGCGACGGCGAACACCGGCTCCTTTCGGGAGTACATACACGGACAAGATACTCGCACCAATGTTCTTGTCTAGGCTCTATTTGACATTCCATGTTCACCTAGTGTCAAACATTGACTCTTTCTCAGTGCGCGATGCGACATGCAGGGTCGCTACAGAACGTATGTAATACATATGTGCGAAGCCCCCATCAAAGACAAACCCCGTACCCCAGTGTTCTAGAGCGAATTCTTCAAGGTACAATGCAAAACTTGTTGGCTTGCACAGTGTTACAAGTTAGGCAGACAGTACAAACAAAGGAGTTATTGACAATAGACCGGCCCGCCATGATGGAGACCATGACTCTCCTAGCCAACATTCTGTAAACAGGACTGGGAGGGCAACTTGAATATGTCGGTGCAATCAGTCACGTCTTTGCTTCTAAAACGCCAGATCAGTAATAACAAGGCGCGTGGGGACCCGCGGGAAAATTTATTCTGTGGGGTATGTCCCGGGGTAAACCGCCGCGCATTCATTGTACCCAAGTTGGATCTGTCGGTATTTTACTCTCACTCATAATTACAATTGGGAAACGACGACATTGTTGACACGACATGTGTGACGACGCTCCCTGTCTTCCGTGCAAGCTGAAACATTCATGTCTGCCCATTCCCTATTTGTGCACAACAAAACTTTTGCAAAGCGTGGTTGGGGCCAAAACGCACGATGTGATGACGATTATCGCACCGAGGACTTGTACTGTTTTCAGTGGCGCTTGCCGCTCACAGTTTGGATGGTTTAGGAGAGAAGAAGAAGGTCAATTGGAGCTCTGGCGTGAGATGATGCTACTTTTGAAGACGATGAGAAGGCATCTCCGCGCTTTACATACCAAGTACGAATACCATCACGCTTCCTGCCGTCTCTTTTGTCCGTCCGCCTTGCCCTCATGACCCTCAAGAGCAGCCAAGCCATCACCCTGTATGCCACAATGCACGCCGCCAAACACGCCACGTTGACAACAGGATCGACATTGAAGTTGTACAGATCCAGGACTTGCGCTCCCGTCTCAATCGGACAGCTCCCGTCAGCCAGTCGCTGCGCATCGGTACAAGTGAACTTTACGTCGCGCAGAGAATACGGCGCCACGGACCGAGTCGCGTACCGGATCGGGGACAGGTAATTGACTGCCTTGAACAGATCTGGCATGTCGATGGAGAGAACACCAGCTATGGAGTTTGCCACGGAGAGGAATATGCCCATGATGTTGACTGCAAAGCCGGCGTGTCCTATCAGTGTGTTGAATATGATTCCGAGACTTTCTCCGCAAGACACGACGCCGAAGCAGGCAAAGGTAGAAACAAAGTACATGGGGACGGTTCTGGGAAGTCCCACGGCGAAAGCGGCCAGAAGCCCGAATATGAGACAGCTGAGAATCTCGAAGGGCACTTCAATGAGCGTGTACGATGCGAGGAATGCATCCACTGTATATACGCCGTCGTCATCTTCTCGGTACAAGACATCCTCTCGTTGGGATAAACGGCGACATTCTGCAGCATGCCCACGAAGTAGAACGCTCCGATCTGTTGAACAAAGCCCATGCGGGTTTGCACGGCGAAGTAGTCGTTGCCGACTGGGGCAAAGAAGAGCGTAAAGACGACAGCAAGTCCGACGACTTGCATGGTGCGGGCCAATACGAGCTGCGGCTGTCTGCGGGTGTTGATCATGGCTCGCTGGAGGAGTAGCGGCAATGCCGTGAAGATGGAAGCTCGCTTGCGCACGAGAGCGCCGAGCTCGGCGGGAGTAGATAGCTTTGCTTTATTGATTGAGCGTCGCGGTGGGATCATCCCCTGCGGTCCTTTGCTCTGCTCGGGTCTAAGCGAGCCTGGCAGATTGTCTGTCGCTGTCTCATGTTCACCGCCGACATCCTCTTCTTGGCGTTCAGACCGAGCCAACTTCTCACTCGGCTCATCAGCTTCTTGGATGCCGGACAGTCGTCGCTCCCTTGTCCTTTCGATTTCCTCGGCTCCGCCTTGACGCCAGTGTTCGATCAATCGTTCAACCCTATCGCGGCTCTCCACCTCGCGGTCGTCTTGTTGTAGATCTACAGTCATCATATCGAGTGCGAAATCAGCTGGGTTCGTATGCGTAGGGCATTCGTACCCATGTCGTCCAAAATATGCAAGCATTCGTTTCGAAGAACCGGCGTAGACAGGCAAACCTCCTCTCGCAAGCAACAGGACGTTTCCGAAATGCTTGAACAGGTCTGACCGGGCTTGATGAATTGTCAGAATGAGAGTACGTCCTTCGTTTGCCAGTCCCTCGAGCACTTCCATGATGGAGCTAGCCGTGAATGCGTCCAAGCCTGACGTAGGTTCATCCAGCAACAGAATACGAGGATCCGTGAGCACCTGAACGCCGATGGAGACACGTCGCTTTTCACCACCGGAGATGCCCTTGATCATGTCGCTTCCTATCAAGTTGCTTGCACAGTCCTTCAGGCCCATTTTCATCAGAACGTCTTCTGCCCGTCTGAATTTCTCTTCCGTGCTCATAAAAGAAGGAAGTCGAAGACCAGCAGCAAAGCGCAGTGTTTCTCGCACAGTCAAGGACGGAAGTAGGGCATCGTCATCCTGGCAGACATAGGAGCAGACGGAGCGGACCACAGAGTCGGACGGCAAAGCTCCGTTAAAGTTCAGTTTCCCAGACGGCTTGTATTTGGTGCCGACCGAGTTCCGCAGCCGCAGAGCCATGGCGTTCAAGAGCGATGTCTTCCCACTGCCCGAAGGACCCATGATCACGTTCAGCACCCCAGCTTGGAAGTTTGTCGTCAGTGGATGCAGGATAGTCCTTGGTGGCAGCCTTTACCAAACATGTTTCTCTTTTCGAGACCAAGTGCGAAGTTTTCCAGACCGAGGTCGATGGCCCGGACTTCTGAAATCGGTCGCGCCGACATCTTCTCTTTGCCGGCCGACAGGTCTGTGTCGGAAGTACGAGAACGAGTCATGTTCATCTCGACTTTTATGAAATGTAGTCCAAGTACCGACAGGCTGATGAACAGCCCGATGAACGATGCGAGAATAACGATGGGGCGAGCGACCCAATTACTGGGAAAGCCGAGTGATTCCATGACATAGTCGCCATCGTACTGTCTACAAGCTGGGTTTGAACGACCGCCCGGATATGGGCAGTCATAAAAGTTACCTTCAAATTCATTGCCCGCATACGCGCTGAAAGCGTAGAACTTGGCGCAAATGTTAGCTTCTGGTTGTCGTCGTGAACAAGATGATATGCCTTTGAGATTTCTCGCTCACATTGTATGCTGTCCATTTGAGCCACCGGACGTAAACCGGGATAGTGTTTACTTGAACAAACATTCCGCAGGCAATACTCTGGATGGTAAATGCAAGATTCGCAATCAAACTGGCGCCCGCGAAGTGCCGCACAGCGACTACGCAGGTCATGGCGCACGTTACGGCGACATAATGATTGATAATCGTTATGGCAAAGAAGATGAGGAACTTGCTCGCGGTCCGCTCAAAACCAGCCATGAAATACACCAAGACTGCGAAAAGAAAGGGCACCGGAAAATCTTCCGTCGGCAAACGGGCAAGTCGTCGTGAAAGAACAAAAGGAGGGCGTTGACACAGTTGTCGGAAGATTCCTGTCGAAGTTTGGGATATCAATCGTCATGCGATAGACCTCGAAGAGAAGGACCAGGTAGCCTTGTAACCCAGCAGCGGTATACAATCCTCCCTGTCTGGATCGAATACCAGCTTGATCACGGCCCAGGTCGAAGAAGATGTAACCCGTGACGATGCCCATGAGAACTGCCTGCACTATGGATGCTGTCATTCCAAGTGGATCACGGTACGTTACTCTGAGGGTTCGGTCAGTGAGGACATGCAGTTGACGGATGAAGCCAGCATGAGTCTTGGCCATTGACCCTTGTTTCCAACCTCTGGTATCGACAGTGTCGGTCAGGTCCGGATATCGTCTGGCGCTCTCTTGTTTCCAGGCCGTCTTCAAGCCATCTGCCCTCGCCATTGTCTCTTGTTCTAGTTCGGGGTCCGATTGTCTACCGCCGCCACGTCGATGATATGTTCAGCAGGGTTGACGAATGGCGGCAAAGAATATCCACCACGCCTGAACCAGGGGATACAATCGGCAATAGAGCCGGCATAGACCGGGCCGCCTTTGGATAAGACAATCAGATTGTCGAACAGATTCCATATCTCGGATCGAGGTTGGTGAATCGTTGTAATGATGGTGCCGCCTTTGTAGCCAGATTTTGAGAGTTCGTACGAGCTGGTAGGCACTTGTAGCATCTAGTCCCGTTGTCGGCTCGTCCAGGAACAAGACGGATGGATTGGCGAGTAGTTGTACACCAATGCTGACTCGTCTCTTTTCTCCTCCAGAGCAACCACGGTGTGAGCTGTTTCCAACCCTAGTGTTTGCGCACTCCTTCAAGCCCAACTCGAGGATAACCTCCTCTACCACTCGATTCCTGTTCTCCTGAGAGGTCGACGGCGGAAGTCGCAGGGCGGCCGAGTAATGCAGTGTCTCGCGCACTGTCAACGACGGTAGCAGAATATCTTGCTGCATGACATATGCATGTCGGACATTGTGAACCCCGTTCGACCATTGAAAGTGACGGTGCCCTTCTGGCTGAGCCGCGAACTCGTGATGCGCTCAGCCATGGTGTTCAATAACGTGGACTTACCCGAGCCGCTACCACCGATGATAGCCGTCAAGGTTCCAGGCTCAAGGTCCGCCGCGACTGAATGTAATAGGTACTTTATGCAGGGCGTCGCCTTGGACTTGGTGGCAAATAAGCCTTGATACGTGGCCGGCTCAAACCACGACGGTGCGGTATTGACCGACACAGAAAGATGCCGCATCTGGACGTGGACAGCGGCGACATCGTCAAGGGACAGAATTCCGGCCCCAGACGCAGAGAACCTGATTCCATCGACACCCTCTTTCTTGTAGACCGATGTGGTGTCTGCAGAGCTTGGGCGATCTGGCTTGTCATTCCCGCACTTGGCCGGCATATTGTCAGTATCTTGTTCTGAGTCGGATCGTACGACAAGATATATCTAGTCAACCATTGATGAATGGACAGACAGCAACGGAAGTTGGCGACGACTCGATGCTGCAAAGCGGATGGTGTTTCCTCTCTGGGCGTCTTGCCGGGCCTGGCCTGGCCTGGCCTGGCCTGGCCTGCTCGGCCGGTGCAACAACCTCTTACACTGATCAACTTCCTCCGAGGGATTTTCTCAGTAAGGACAGGAGTGCGGCATTTTCTCTTGAGACTTGATGGGGTTTTGTAAAGGGGCAAGTTCAAGGTGCGTGGAATCGCGTCAAGTCAGACAGACAACAATGCAACCGTCATCATCAATCAATGTCTAGTTCTGGTATAGCTGCTTCAAATGGCGAGCAAAGAGGAGAGAGAGAAGGCACGGGCCATTTGCCTATTTGCCAAGGCGTGGCGTTCCATTGTCTTTGTTGTCTTTTGAGGCGGATCTGGTTGCATCCGACGGCCCTGAAGAATCTCACCTTGACGGGCCAAACCTAATAAGTTGTTAGCTCATCTGTCACCCGAGACACAATTGACACAAATGACACAAATGACACAATTGACAATGAATGACAAGTCAGGCCGAGACCCGGGAGACAACAACGCCAACTTGGGACTGACACCCTGACATTGACGACCCTCGGCGCTGGAGCTCGCTTGCAGGAGATCTCTAGGCAGCTTTCAGCTCATCCATGCTGCCCGATTGACATGCATTATTTCATTCATTCTACGGAGTAGACTGAACACTTTTGCCAACCGTGGGACGAAAAAGTGCAATTGTATCACACACCGTTGCATCTCACCGCGGCAATGAATTCGTTTCTGAGAAAACGGGTCGAATTCCTTCTTCATCATCACACTGATCACGCACTCCGTCTGCTGGTACACATCGTTTCCAAGCTGGTGGTGCGTCAGCTGTGATACAAAATCAACTTGCTCCAGGAATCGTTCTCTACTCTTGGTTTATCGCAAGTACGGCGATGGATATAGAGTACAGGAGTAAGCTGAAATAGTTGCGTCTCAAGTCCTCTACACAGAACGAGAAAAGGTACACTTCACAAACCCCTTGTTCCACAAACGAACCGATGAATTGAGCCAAGTCCTCTCCATTCCGAATATTTGTGTTTTTACACACCATCTCCAGACTCCCAGGCCCGTGTCTCCACAGCCAGCTCCTCGTCATAATTTCCAAACTCGCTGAAAACACGTCGCATCATCTCATTGTGCCGCCTGGGCCACCGGAATCCTTCGAACATGCTCTTGGTGTAATCCCAGTACTCTGGGTAGAATCCTGCGGTTTCCCAGTCCACAATGCCGCTCAGCTGCCATCCTTCCTGCCCGGTATGGCTTGCGGTTCTCTCTACCAGGATGTTGCGGGGTTAAGATCTGCGTGGGTGAAGACAATCTTGTGCCCCCGCCGGCTGGGCTCATCCGAAAAGCGAAGGTGTTGGCTAAACGACGCTTCATCTGGAAAGGGTCCGATGGCCGCCCAATCCTTAATACGTGGGTCGCTGCAGGCCTCACCTAAAGTGTTGCAGATGGCCGCTCCGGAATTGGCTGTCATGGGGATATCTCGCATCTGCGAGATGCAGTTCGTGAGCTGGGTGGAAATTGTTTCGCAGTCTTGGTCGGAGAGCATGTCGTGACAATCTGCTAATGTTGTGCCGGGATCCTCGTCGTGAGGAGATATCCAGATTCGTCGGCGTTGTGTCCCGTTTTTGTATCACAATATCGAGCGCTCGCGGCGCAGGAACAGTGGTGTGTCGCTCTAGTATCCTGAGAGCATTATACTCGTTGCGAATGGTGATTAGGGAATGCTGATGCTTGAGGTAGAGGCCCAAAGGCAGCCTCTGAACCGACGCTTGGACATCGGCTTCTCCAAAGAGTAGAAAGCCGACTCTACTTAACAACTTATACGCAGCAACGCGAATGACTGCTGGGAGTAAGAGCCACAAAGGCATGACCAGCCGCAGCAATATATGGCCGACATTGGAGCCACTGGAGGGCACGCGAGCTGAGAGGTTCTGTCTCGGGGTAGGTGCAATAGTTTGTTTCTCGGAAAACTCAGGAGACAGGCCAGGGCTATTCTTCTCGCAAGATTCACTAGCTGTATGCTTTTGCAGAAACGTGCATGCGAGCCAACGAGGCGAGCATCGACTTTGGAATACCTTGCCGGGAGTGGTCGCCAAGTAGAGCAAATTGGCCGTCTATCTCAACAGGCTTTTCTCCGTCGAGGGAAACGTGTTTGACTCTAAACTAGAAAAGATCATTGGCATGGGAATCATCAAGAATCAGCGAATCATTTTACCTCTATCATCGATGTCGGCATCCTCAAAAGTTTGATCATGCCACGCTGCAGGGCCTCGTGCACGCTCTTGCGAACGAGCCAGTGGCTATGGTACGGCGACGCGGTATCGATTCTGTCGATAAATCGATACCACCAATCAAAGTATCGGCGGCCAAAGAATGCTACAAGAAGGTCCAGAATACGTTTCTGCCTCAACGTTGGCACGAAAGCCACGAGGTGATGCAACAAATAAATAACTAACCTCGCCTTTGAGCCATCCAGCTGGCACGGGTATAATCGGGACAACAACAAGGGGATCAAAGAAACTACCTCGCCGCCCCGAAACGCAGCACCTTTTTCCGTCTCGCTTGATTATGTCCTTGATCTCGTCAGTTGCAGGAGCAGGCGGCGGCACGCCAGAAATGACTGTAGACGTTGAGCATGACGCGTCGGCCACCAAGGTAGAGGAGAGACAAACCTGACTGAATGACGAAAATCCAGTCGGCAACCAGAGGATCAATGTGGCCGTCTTCCTTCAACCTTTGTTGCACATGTTCAGCTGCCGCCTGAGGCTGAAGGGCCTCGACGATGTACGAGCGCGCGAGAGCCGCTGCATGATGTGGAATGGGGGCGCGTTTGACCACGGCTAGAGTGCCAATTACTTGCGCTGAATAGGGGATCATAGCGGCGTGTAAATCCATTATAAATAAAGCAACATAGGCAGGAAACAAATTTGCCGTTCGCATGGGGAACTGTGTCGTTGGTTCGTGGCAAGTGTTTAGAAGTTAACAGAACTGGCCGAGGAAAACCAGGAAGGGTGCGTGACGATGAAACTTGAAAGAGGCCCACTTGGGAAGCCCGGCGGCTAAATCAATCGCCCTTATCCTATCAGCCAGCTGCGTGGAGCCGCCGGCGGCTAGTCAAACTGCCCTCGGCCGAATTTTGCAGCCTCCATGGGTTCAAAGATCATGATGAGCTGTTCGGCGCTTAGAAAAAAAAATCTCGGCATCTGGGGCTGTGCTCATCTCCCCGTTAAAAGAGCACTCGGAGGACAGTACCAGGCTTACCGTTAACATAGAGGTGAAGCGAAGTACAATTATATCCGAGCTCACCATTGTTAACTGATCCTACCTCCTTAATAAGTATATATAGTTCCAAAAGATTCCCGTTTCTCTCCATGCTTTACAATCATTCATTCATATCACGTATACTCTCCTCAACTTGGACCACCACATCAAGCCGAAAGTCAGTCTTCGAAACCATGAGTGCCCGTCACACCCTTTACATCACCCTTCAGTATCTCCGGACTGTTGATGATGAAAACAGATATGTAGGCATCCCTTACTCAACCTCTGCATGCGCCCTTTTCTCACACATCATAGTAGCACTGGGGACTTTGGGCTACAGATAGCCAGCCTCCTGCCGGACATGTTTTCCACGCCATCGACACTGGACGTCAAGCTCTGGATCTCTGTTTTGAGGCCCGCAGAGTTTCAAACCCTACCAGGTCCAATACCATGGTTGCCTGCCTCAAGATCGCTAATGCTCCAAGTGTCGAAGCGTTGAAACAATTTGCCTCACAGATTCCCCTGATGAACCCTGAATATCTTCCTCGAGGCGAAAAGCAGTGGACCTCCCGCGCTTGGGTCAAGGCAACTCTGAAGGTCCTCCATCAGAATCGCCAAATTGACTTACCCGTCGATGTCGGTCAGTAATCCCCACCCCCGTTACGAGAAACAGTAAGATGGTGAAGGAAAAACAACGGGGATTGAACAATAAAACCAAAGAAATCACTACTGATCGACCTCAAATCACAGACACCATTGAATGGTATTGCCAAGCCACTGCCGACTATTACATTAGCAGAATGGGCTCCCCAAAGATCGTCAACGACCTCAAGTGGCTCGCCAAAACTCCGAAGTCCGCAAGAAGTGGCAGTCAGAAATTCTATGGGCCATTTGCCATGGAGACAGAATTCTTTCCGCAGGTCGACTAAGGCTCTTCACCTAGAGGAAATGCATCGCATGGTCGATAGTCAAGACGACCAGACCCGATATGTGCGGTGAAGGAGTGTCGAGGTAAGGGTAAATGTGGAAGATAGAAAACGTTCGATTTGATCAATTAGAGGTGCAGATAGCACCTGACTTTTGTACCTAAAAGGTATATAGTGCACTATAGTACTATCTAGCTAGATCTAGTACTTCTAATATATCATATCTACCGTTGTCTTAAGGAGAGTCTTATCCTCGTTAGTGCGGTTAATGCGAGCGCCACCTTCAATACGACGAATACGTCAATGAGCTCTCCTGACAAGGAGAGAGCCTGGCCGTTTACTTATTAGCGCACGGCAAGCAGGCAGCGACCACGCAACCCGTTCAGTGTCCAACAGACAACAACTGATAACATCGTTTTCTCCCTCATCACTTGTTGAATTGCTGTTTCACCGTGCAAACATCTTCTTCCACTGCACATCAAATGGACACTTCCCCCTCAAAGAAGTTCAAGTGCCCCAGCCCCGGGCAAAAACACTCCCATACCGTCGTCTTCCTCCACGGCCGCGGCGACAACGCCCCCACTTCTGCGAATCGCTCCAGTACTCCCGCGACTCCCGAGGCCGCACGCTCGCTGACGCCTTTCCCTCCTTCCGATGGGTCTTCCCTCAAGCACCTAGCCGAAAGCCCGGAGAGTGGAACCAGTGGTTCGATGTGTGGAACGTCAAGAATTTCGCGGAAAACGAGAACCTCCAGGCAGAGGGTCTCCGAGAGGTCGTGCCAAAGATCCGCAACATTCTGGCAAGGGAGGCCAACGACCTGGACGGGAGGTGGGAGAAAACCATCTTGATGGGAATCAGCATGGGCTCCGCGACAAGCGTGCACACGCTATTCAACCTCGATATCCCATCGCCGGAAACGCGCCTCAGGGCTTTCGTCGGCTTCAGCGGGCGTTGCCCGTTTGCCGGTCAAACACTCGATGAGATGCGCCGGACGCTCCAGGTAGAGTCTTGTCCTGCACACGGCGACGTGCTGAAGAAGACGCCCATGCTGTTGGAGCACTGTGCAAACGACCCGTTGGTATTGGTGGAATGGGGAGGAAGCAATGCGAGATCCTGAGGGGTTTGGGGCAAATGTTACGTGGCGCGAGTACCCGGATGGAGGACACTGGATCAATTCCCCTCGAGGCATAGATGATGCCGTCGCCTTCTTGACAGCCGCGCTTGAGCTTGAGCAATAAACGATTCCGAAAATCTTGGCACCCTAGGCTGAGACATTGAATCGCCCGGACCCAAGACTCTACATCCAGGCTTTGGATCGGTATCCCGACGATGAATCCATCGATCAAGCAGCGGAAAGGCGCCCTGCAAGGAAGCTGGAGATGAGAATTTCCCCATCATCCTTATGAACATGCTACTTGTTCCATGTCAGACTCCGGTCGCTACGCTTGGCCATAACGGGAAACTAGACCATTCGCCTGCCCAGAGACAGACGGCGAACTAGAGAAGTTCTTTACAAATTATTAGGTAGTATATTGACAAAACAACCCTTTCTCACGCTGCAGTCTTTGGACTGAAAGACGCCCTGACCCTCAAAGGCACAGAGTAAAAGGACAAAGCGACACTGGTTGTGTGAACTTGGAAAAAATGACAATTCATATACAGGCTGAACTTGAACTCATGACCAAGACATAGTGACCACAACACCAAGCTTAAATGGTAAGCTTTACCGAGAAAATGCCACGCTCAATGCTGTTGATGAGGATGTTTCCGCTCTGGAAATACGGGTACACCGACCAAGCACCGTTAAATGTAACTTTTCCGCCCTCGGCGTCATCCTCGGGGCGGACATCGAAGAAGGCGACTTCCTGGAATCCAGCGCCATTGCTCTGAGTATGCACCGAAGTTACGTTGACGACACGCAAGCCAGAGGCATAGTTGGACATGTACGACAAGCCATCCACGACGTACTGATTGTGGTCGATGGACCTGGCAGGGCTCTTGTAGTAGCCTGTGAAGACGGGCTTGGTCAGGTCAGAAGCATCAACGATGTAGGTCGTGGTGCGACCGTCTGCCGCCGCGCCATTGCCTCTCATCTCGTCCAGCTCATCGTCCAGAAGGAGGAAGCGCTGGTCGTCGCCCGTCAGCCACCCCTGATGGGTATACGTCGCGCCGTTGTAGGGAGTGCGAGACAGCTGCCTGGGCGAGCTGCGCTCCGTGACATCGACAATGGTGAGGGCACGCTCGTCGTAGCAGAAGCAGATCTCCTTGCCGCGGTACTCCTGGTGAGGGCCCCGGTAGACGACGCACTGGGCATCGTGGACGTAGCCGTCCTGCGCGGCGCAGCCTGCATGTCGAGGCTTCGACGGGTCAGATACGTCGACCATCCACAGACCCCCGCGACACGTGCCGTTTCTGGCTGTGCCCACGGCAAAGATCGTCTTGGTCTTCTCGTGGGCGACGATGTTGTGGCTGCTCCCGAATCCGCCGAAGTGGCCCTTGAGGTCGGTGCTGACGTTGAACGTCGGCGGGTTCCCGGGATCAACGTCCAGCAGCTTGGTCAAGTCGAAGATCTGAAGCCCGTGGTTCGGGGCTTCTGATCCAATGTAGGCGTGGTTCCCAATCACCTTCATGTCTCGCCAGACTGCATTGCCAGTCTGAGTGGGAAGACGGCCCATCGCCCGGAGGCCACCGCCCCTTAGGACCTCGACGAACCCAACACCATCCGTGTGGCCGACGATTCCAAACTCTCGTCCTGTCGATGACGTCCAGCCTGGAAGCGAAAAAAAAAACAAAAAAAAACCAATGTCAGTACGGGGTGTCCAGTGATGGATTCTCACAAACAACGAGTCACATCATGGTGGGGAGAAAAAAAAGCAGCCCCAACTCACCCCAGACATCGTTACCAGCGCGGGTGATACTTCCCAGGTCCTGGTGACGAAGGAACCCCTTCAAGTCGGCGTTTCTGCACGAATACTCGCCAGCCTTGCCGTTCACGCAACCCGTGGCCGTCTGGAGAGCGTACCTGTCCTTTTCAAAGACGCCGTCAGCCACCTCCTTCTCTCTGTAAGACAGCTTCGCTTCCATCAACTCCGCCATGGACACCGCCATCGGAGAGTCCGAGGCCAGCAGACCCTCGGCACCAGAAGCCACCCGCATGCTTGCCATGCCGGAGCCGGCAAGCATCGCGAGGAGCACAGAAGCAACACTAGTCCTCATGGTGGAACCCATTTACTTGACAAAGACTTGTGGCCAGGGGGCAAAAAAGGGACGAGAGTAAATGAGCACAAACGGGCACAAACGGGCAGCATTAGACATATCCTCGACGACAAGCAGTTATATATAAGAAAAAAAAACATCACGGTAAAGGGAGGAGAATCACAAGCGAGAAGAAACAACATATGCGCGAGTCGTACACGCCAAAGACAATTTACAGTCTAACCCATCATGATTCGGCCTAACGATGCGACGACAAATTACCAGCCTGCCTAATTTTGCCAAGCTCCGGTTGTGGAGTCGTGACTGAACAGCAGAACCTTTACGATGGAGAAGCGGTTTCCATAAACCACGCAAGGTTCAAGACGAGAATTTTTATTTTTATTTTTATTTTACCATCCCTTTATAGTCAGGACCGCAGCCTGCCTGTAGGGCCGCGAGCTACAAGACTGTGTGGCAAAGGAGACGAGCTCAAGGGGGATACGGGCTTGAGAGTCGGAAAGAACGAAGGAGCGGACGAAGCAGATCAAGGACTCATTCGTAGACGTCTATAAAGCGTGCAACGGTCCGCTGCACCGCAGTGGGCCGTGCGTGCCCTATTCGTAATGCATCATTAACAAATGGCATGCCGCTATCCATCTTGCGGCAATTTTCCCAGCCCTCAACCCAGCTTCCAAAGCCTCTTAGCCTCTTGCGTGTCACGCGCAGTCACACGCAGTCACACGCAGTCTGGCATGGCACCACTCAACTATGATTGTAGGGCCTGTCGCTCCGCATAATGTACACCTGACCTGTAAGAACAGCACATCCGACAATCATGGAAATCGAAATGATGGGAAGGTTGACCAGAAAGAACTCCAGGCCATGAACATATATTCGTTTGCGGGACAGGATATCTCGCCAAAGAAGTCCTGCCAATGACGCGCTGAACGCAGTGCTGAACGCGCCGTAATTGACGCCAATTGCCATGCTGTACACTGTAGCCCAAAACGTGCGATCGCTGATGTCCGTCTGGCTTTGGGTGTTGATCGCTTGCCATGTTTGGATGACGCGGGAGAGGAGAATTGTGGTCCCGATGTTGGTTCCCGCAAACTACGCTCATGATTAACCGAGAATTCGAGGGGGGAACAACGTTGTACCAGCATCGAACCTACGTTGGAGAGCACAGCTGATAGAAAGCCCATGCCGCCTATCGCGCCAACAGTCCCCGTCTTTTGCACCCAATGGTCCCACCCGTACGCAAAGACAGGAATCCAACCTTTCGTGGCCAATGCCTGCACCAGAATGAACATTGCGAATGCGAACGGCACTAGAGCAAAGGCAAATGCAGAACCACTGCTGCTGCAGTGGGGAAAGTCTCCTGGCACCAGCGGAAACCATCTCTTGACAGGGATACCAAGGTCGTGTGACCCTTGTGTGGCTGAAAAGACAGCTCGGAAGAATTTGTCCTCGTGTTATCGATTTCTCCGCCGGATGACCTGGCCGGCTTGTCGGTGGTGGGAGATGCAGGTGTCTTTCGATCTTGGTCGGGGTTCTCAAGAGCGACGCTCTTCTCTCCGCGGGCTTGTCGTCTTGCATCATCGGAATTCGTGGTTCTGTGTGATCGTATGGATTCGCTTGATGAGCTGCTCATGATTGCCGTGCCATCAGTGTTTTCCGATATCATAATAGCTGGCGGTGTTTGCCAAGTGATATCTTGGCCTCCTGTATCGGATGTCGGATTTGTCAAAGTCTGGTCCTTGAGCTCACAGCTTGTGCCGTCATCGGGACTGACTTGAGCAGTTGATAATCTCCTTTGCTCCTCTTCACGCAGAGCTCTCTCTGCTCGAGCTTTCTCTACCTCCATTCGACCTCTGCGAGCGATTTGTCTCGTCTCCTCACGGCGGTACCATCCGAAGCCCAGGTCCCAGCAAAACATGACAAAGGCCGCTGGGAGCGTTACCCAGAAGACCGGGTGCGGCTCGGTACCGGTGCTGACGGCGTTGATGACAAGAACGGTGATCAGAGTCGCTGCCATGACCATGGCTCCGAATGCAGCGCCACCCTTGTCAAGGAAAGGGTTCATGATCTCTTCCAAAGACAGCAGTTTGCCTTGCTCGTCATTCCCAGCACCAGTCTCCTCCTCTTCCGTCTGGCCACGAGCATGAGGGATGTTCAGGTTGACTGGTTTCTTGGCTCGAGCTTCTGGTGGCAATTCATGCATCTTGATCGACGATGGTATCAGAGACTCGTCGGCGAAGACAACATAAAGAAGGAAAGGGAACAGAACCACCGCGGTGACTACCACTGGAACGATCATGTTTGCCGTGTAGTTGATGAACCGGATCCGAAACGCCCCGGCGAGTACTAAATTCGTTGGATTGGAGGACACAAGGATAGCAGACGCGATGTTGGCGATGGCAAACTGTGTATGAATCCAGGCTCGAGGATGCACGATATTGCTCGAGACTCTGGTCATGTATGCCAAGAAGGCGGTGCCTGACAAGATGATGGGGTCGTTGCCGATGAAGCTGCCAATGATGAAGAAGAACGTGTAGAGGAAGAAGAAGAGCCTATGGCCGACTTTACCTCCCCACTGCAAAATCTTGAAAGCCAAATACCGAATGAGCCCAGATGCATCGATAGAGATAGCGATGTAGGCCAAGGTAATGAAGAAGACCATGATATCAATGGGAGAAATGTTGTCTGCGCCAATAATCCCGTCGTGAACTTCCCTCCGACCAATTGCCAAAATGGCGAGTAGGAATAAGTCCGCTATGAGTGGTGCGGTGACAAGATTCATGGGAAATTGAATCTCACCCAAGGCTTGAGCTTGCCGTTCTCGCTGTCGCCGTCGGCATCATCTTGAGAGGTGCTTCCCTAGGTGCTATTATGCGTAGATGGCTCAGAAAATCAACGAGTATATTCCAAGCCTGCCGTGGAATATATAACGGTATGTGAAATGGTACAAGGACAATAGTGTCTAGGAAAGTTAGAGAATCAAGTGGGCATGATTGATATGGCCAGGCCCCGGCTTCTCCAGAAGCTCGTGCTGGTTGGTACGCACTGGTGAGGATGAAGACAATCAATGTTACGATAGATCGCCAACTCCGGATCTGATCCGTGTCGACTGAGATGTCGTCCATTTTTTGCGCTAGCGGAAGAGTGTGTAGATGGTGAGAAATGAAGGCTTCAAAACGCGTGGATTTCTCCTCTATTTCCCAAGCGGCCGTCTCGAATCACTCAATTAGCCCTGCTGCGCACTCATCGTTTTAAGCACACATCATTTATCCACTTCTTATGGCCTGATATTCGATTCAAGAAACAGACATGAAAGCTTTGCGCAAAGACACGCTGGGGTGTAGGCGTGGCTGGAAGATACGGCAAAGGCCACAGTCGTCAGCAGATCGAGCGTCGAGTGTCGAGTGTCGAGTGTCGAGTGTCGAGTGTCGAGTTGTCGAGTGTCACGATGGAAAAGTTGGCAAGTCGATTTTCGACACGGACCAAGTGGGGTTCAAGGCGTGCGGCGCAGGAGCCAGGCACTGATTGGAACACATTTGCGGGGGTCGTCCAGGCCGTGCAGCCGCCCCGAAAACCGCACCAAGGATTCAGCACACTGGTCGCATTTATCCTGCTGCCTGGCCCGTCAAGCAAAGCAAGCATGAAATACGTACCGAGTAGTCCGTAATACAGCAGAGTACTGTACACGAGACAAGTGCGGACTACGGACGTACTCTACGGACTACTCCGTGTTGTCTCTCCACTCCCCGAGCCGCTCAGCCGCTTTCATTGGTCACCTACGGAAATATGCAGAACACATCAGCAAGCCACACGGTTTATTCCTGTCAGCCTTCGGAACTCTCGTGCCTGGCTGCTGCATCACCTGCAAAGCTATATACATAATGAGTGACCAGTCAGTCAGCCTCATTATTGGGCGAGGCGAGGCGAGGCGAGGCGGGAAAAATGGGAGAGGATCGGTTCAACACCAGTCTTGCTTTGTCAAAGAGTTGTTCGTCCCAGCATGGAGCGTGCCTGAACTGTCACCCTTCATCATCGCATCCAGTTTGAGTGTAGCAAACTGGCAAATCTCTTTTCTTTTTTTCGCCTTTCCTTTTGCTTCGTGCTTGCCGCAATCCGCCCTTTTAGTCCTAGAATTGAACAGCCAGCCTCCACCGGCTGGCAATGGAGGCGGACAGGTCATGCCCGCTTTGTCTCCAGCCCAAATATTGAGCACAACGGTTGACCAAGTCATCACTGGCGTTGCCAACGGCGTCTATGCGCGGGATGCCACGAATGCAACTGCTCGTGGGCTCGAGGTCATTTGTGCCTGGCCTGTGTCTGGACAATATGGACCAGGTTCTCGAATATTGTATGTTCTTCCCCACGCAAATCGACTCCGTCTTGTCGCAGCAACAGCCATTCTAGAAATGCTCACCTCGGTGCAGATACTATGTTCTTATAGCAGCTTGTGTGTTGGCTCGCAAGGCAGAATGGATAAAAACGCCTGCCTTGCAGCCGCCTTGCTGCTTCCATCAGTGGCGTCATTCCATGCCATGTGTCTTGCCGCGTTCCATCGGGAAGGCAAGTCAAAATGCTCCGTTCTACAAAAGTGTCTTCATGACATATGGGTTCGCTGACCTTGAGAGTCTTGAATAGGTGCGGTTGATTTGGACATCTATGGTGCTTTCCAACTGTGTGCAATTGGCATACTAGCTGCCCCCGTCACGGTCAGATTGTCCAGGACGTATTTCTATGACCCAGGCCGCAACGCCATCTTCTTATGGGCTGGTCTCATTCTCGCTGGTGAGCTTGCCAAATATCATTCGTATCGACGTCGATGTGCTCTCATCAGATTCCCAACGTGACGACTAATTGCCCCATCGATAGGATTGCTCAGCCTAACTGTCGAGTTCTACAGGGTGCAGCCTGTTCTGTGCACTATGGATGGTCAAGGAGCTCCGTTGTCGTCAGATCCAAAGAACTTTCCTTATGACGCACAGCCGGCTTGCAACATGATATGTACAGCCGATACTGGTCCCCAATCTCCCATGCGCGGTGGTGCGGCGAACAATAAATACGTGATACCAGCGCCAGACAAACTCACACTTGGCACGGGGACACTTCTCTGTGCCGCCTGTTGCGTCCATTCTGTTCTCTGGCTGGCATCCATGATGGATAAGATTTTGGAAATCAACTGGAAATCTCGATTCGGCATCAACGACGATATACGCCACGAACCCATCGAGGGTGCAAACGGGACCACCGTCGAGAGGATGTACGTGGTAAACGAGACTGTCAGGTTCTTCATAAGTGTTGCCATAGTGCCCATCTTCGCTAGTGCTGGGCTCGCTGTGCTCATCGTTGGCGAGGTCAATTTCTTCTCCGATCAGATGAGGTTTCAAACCGAGCCCATGGCAAGTATTGGTACGTGCTTGTTTGACCAAATGACTCACGATCCAGTCGCCTCATTCTTGTCATTCTTGTCATCTTTGTCATTTCTGGAAGGACTCTAGCCATGTTAACAAAGAAACAGGCCAATGGGGTCCGATTGTTGGCACAGGGATTGCCACTGCGGGCTCACTGTACTTGCTACTAGCAGCAGACATCGAGGCCGCCATGCGCGGCGGCACCAGTGCAACAACTGACAGTGGACAGGCCTGCACATGCGAGCACCATCATGGACTCGAGTCGCCGGGGAGAAGACAGTCTAGCCGGGCACCGAGTAGCCGAGGATCTCGAAGCAAAGACCGAGAGATGGCTGATACCACGTCTCATCAAGGGGATCACGAAGACGAAACGCTTTACTCGTTGCCCAACAGGCCGTCTAGCTTGGTCCGTGAATTTGACCCTCAGGAGGAGGAGGCCCGACCAAACTCTTCTCGGGATGTTAGCAATAGACTCAGACGATACACCTCCAAACAGTCAACGACATCGATTTCGAAGCATGAGGTCTCGCACAGCGAAGGTGGGAGTCGACTCAAAGTAGCCGCTACATTGGTTGCTATCGGGGGCGCATTAGGTTCAGCCACGCACGATTCATTTGACCTCTCCAAATTTCGCGATGGGGCGGCCTTGGACTTCCCAGAAATCCCAGGGAAAAGGAGAGAAACGTCAATCTAGCTCACGTAAAAGAAATCTATAGCAAAAGGCTCGGGGAAGATGGCACGCCTGTGGTTCTCGCCTCGCGGTCAAGGGCGAGCAGCTTCAACGAGCATAGACCGTCGGGTCATGCCCTTGACAACCTGCGACCATCAAGAGGCCTATCGCCAAGGCCTTGGCAGGCCGGATCGCGATCTCCATCTCCTGTACCTTCATCGTCTCGACCGCGCGCGAGTACTATGCCCGCTCAGTCAGGATCAGAAGAAGTTGTTGCAGGAACTCTCCACCAGCCGGTGTGGAACCAAATCGCGGACGACAGAGGCAGCGTCGCGACACGCTCGAAGTCCCGGTTGCTGCCCACCTACGGTCTGATCAGAAATCTTCGCCGTCAGCGCATGGACATGCACTGGGCTCAAGCTCTTCATCATCAGTTCATGCCCCAGCCACGGCCACGGCCAAAACCCTTACACCGAGTACTTTTACAGAAGAACCAGATGAGACGTTCTCGCCATCAAGCAGTACCTGGCCAAAGAATTCATCATATTCAGAGAAGTGAAGTCTCTGAAGCTGACTCCCTGAATGAATAAATGAAATGATGCCACGCCAAATGTACCAAAAGCGCTGTAAAATATGTATGCTTGTGAATCTGGAAACATGAAAACAAGAATAAAAATAGAGAGAAAATAAACAGAATGGAGGCCACTTGCAAGACATCTGTTCCTCTACAGCAGCGACGTCTTATCTCACAGTGAAGCATTTTAACGCCATTCATCGCTTGGTGTAGCTTATTCCAGACAGTGAAAGTCGGAGACGGGCCGGGCCGGCTGGCACACGGCGGGATGTCATGTCTTGTCGTCTGTCGAACAACTCCATACAAGGCCACCCCACCACAGACAGCTCCCCTTGGGAAAAATACCCTCGTCGAACCCACCGTCCAAAATAAACGAAAACCTACAATCTCGTCCCGGCAACCGGCAGAGAAACATGGCGAGCTCCGACGGCAAGCACGAGGCCCTGCAGCCCATTCACCCTCCATGGCCGGCAAGCTCGACCCCGTTTTCGAGAAGCTCTACAACGACAACGTCGCCAACACGCCCTGGGAACCAATCGACTTGGCCCTTCTCCGATCCAAGTACTCCGTCCTGTATAGCTACGGCACTGGCCCGGCGCCCGACGTCGGCCGCATATACGACGAGCAGATCCCCCTCGACGACGGCACAGACACCAAGCTCAACGTGAGAGTGTACGAGCCCGACTCCGAGGGTCCCTGGCCGGTGCACATCGACTACCACGGCGGAGGCTGGGGCCTGGGAGACCTCGACACCGAATCCCACATCTGCAAACACATCTGCCAAAGGCCAACGTCGTCGTCATCGACGTCGACTACCGCCTGGTGCCCGAGCACGCCTTCCCCGTCGGCATCACGGACGGCTTCGCCGCCCTCAAGCACATCCACGCCCGCGGCGCCCACAGGTTCAACATCAAGCCGGACAGCATCTCCCTCGGCGGCGTCTCGGCAGGCGCATGCATCGCCCTGGCCCTGGCCCACCTCGCGCGAGACAACGAGCCGGCTCCCATCCCCTCAGGCTCGTGGCCGCGGGCACCCCGTCGTCGACGACCTCTCGCGGTACTCGTCGGCGTCCGAGTCGCCCTTCCCTCCATGCGGGAGAACGAGTGGGCGCCCACCCTCAACTGGGGCCGCCTGGCGTGGTTCGACAAGCTCAAGTGGTCCTCGCTCCCCGCCGACCCGGCAGCGCACAAGGCCGCCCGCGAAAAAGTCGCGTGGTTCGCCAACCTCCTCCGGGCTCCCAACTTCAGAGACTTGCCCAAGACGGTCATCTACACGGCCGGTGCTGATCCTCTCCGCGACGAGGGCGAGCGGTACGCCAACGTGCTGGTGGAGAATGGCGTCGAGGTGACCCTGAGACGCTTCCCTGGTGTGCCGCATCCTTTTATGCACATGGACGAGCATCTCTGGCAGGCCCGTGAGTTCATTGACAAGACGGCTAGGGAAATTCGCATTGCGCTTCACGAATGAAGTTGACGGCTTTTTCTTTGGCCATGTTTATTAAGCAAGCGCTTCTGCGTAACTAGCAACTAGCACCCTAAAGGTAGCTAGTGGTAGCTGGTATCTAATACTAGGCTTATTGTCAAGGTAGGGGTTGATTCGGGTGATAGAAAGCGTTCAAATTGATCAATTAGAGGTGCAGATAGCACCTGACTTTCGTACCCAAAAGGTACACAGTGCGCTATAGTACTATCTAACTAAATATAGTACTTTCTAATATATTATATTTACTATCATCTTAAGAAGGGTCTTATCCTTATTAGTGTAATTAATATAAGCGCTACCTTTATATAACTAATGCTTTAAGGAGCTTTCCTTAACACACCCCTTAGCTAATAATATTTAATAAAGCTAAAGTTTATATAGGTTAGATAAGAGTATAGTAAATTCTTAGTATTATAACTATATAGGATCTCTTATAACCTAATTCTATAATAGAAGTCCTAGTATATTAGGCTTAATAAAGGCTTTATAAAGCTATTAGCAGAGTATTACACGACAATTCATTTGTAGTGTTTTTTTTTAACAAATAATATATATCTAATCTTAAAAACGTATATAGATATAAAACTTCTTTTTAGATAGATAACTAAAAACTATAAGGTAGTTATATATAAAAGTGGGTCATTTTGCCGTAAATTAGAAAAACTACATTTCACTACATTTTAGTACTAAAAATACACTACAAATGTAATGTTTCTAATTTACGGCCAAACGACCCACTTTTACACCCACTTTTATACATAGTATTTTTCTTAGGATTTATCTCTATAAGATTACGGAATTTATAGGATAATATCTTTAATTATAAGCTAGATATAAAATTAAATATAAAAACTACAAAACACACTACACTAACTACTGTTATAAACTAGCCTTATGGCTACTACACATAAGCGTTCAAAGTGCGATTATTATTCTCATAGAAGAAGAAGAAAACTAAACTAAAGGTTACACTATATCCTAATTTATAGGGGTTATTATTAGGAGCGCGGAGGTTAGAGACAGGGCGATTATATAGTAAGGCTACGGAAGAACCTTAGACCCCTAGATAATTAAGGGACTAGCTAGCTACTAGATAGCTATATACTTACTAAGTAAGGTATTTAGTAAAGACTACCTATATAGAAAGTAAGAGATTAGAGTTTAAAACCTTTATATAATAGCCCTTAGGTAATATATATTTAGTAGTAACTATAAATCTTAGCTATTACTTTATTTAATATTATTTCTAACTATAGTTATAATAAATTAAACTCTTAAACTGTTGGTGACACAGGGGCCTGATATCAGGTTGTTGTTGTTGTGAGCCTCGAGAATAGTATCGTTATTAATTATCTATTCTAAGCTGCAGAGGAAAGAGGGAAAAGAGAGGGCAAAAGTAAGGGTTTTTCTTTGTAAGGGCTTAGGCTTTGCCTAAGCATTAGCTAAAACGCAGATATTAGGGGGCTAATAGGAAGCAATAAGGGGATAGAAGGTCTAGAGATAAGAAATAAAAGGAATAAGGAAAGGGGATAGAAGGAATAAGGAAGGGGGATAGAAGGATTAGAAATAAGGCTATTAGGAAGATAGTAAGGGATAGGAAAAGGATAGATAGGATAGCTAAGGGTATAAGGAGGGTATAGTATAAATAGGTTTCTTACCTTCTTTTTCTTTTCTTAAGCTTCTTAATATTATATTAATACCTAATAGTAGCTACCTAGGGGCTAGTTTATTATATTTAAGAAGCTTCCTTTAGTTCTAAAAGAAAACTACTAAAAATAATAAACTATATAATAAACTCTCTTTAACTATAGGACTTACCTAGCTAGGAACCCTAACTCCTTTATTAGATACTATACTACTACTAGGGGCTTATAATACCTAATTTAAAATACTCTAACTAATATTAGAATAGTAAGCTAGAGTAATTAACTCTTTATAATAAGATATATATATAAATCTAAAGTTTATACCTTAAGCTACTATTATATTAAATACTCCTATATAGCTAATAGTTCCTAATATAACCTTAATTTAGTAAAAACTAATCCTAATAAGTAATCTATATAATAGTAATAAAATATATTTATTACTTAGAGATTCTTAATATAATATAAGTTAGATATAGATAAGGACTTTATTAGAAATACTAAGAACTAATAAATATTTATTTACTAAAACCTAGTACTTAAGGTCTAGGCCTATATTACTATATTCCTTAAGATAAGAGAATTAAGTAACTATAACCTAAATACCTTTCTTTATTACTTAGAGAATCTATATATAAACCCCTATAAATAAGAAATAGCTCTTATAAAACTTAACTAAATAAAATAAGTATTTAGGGAGATATTTACTATATTCTTTATTTATTTTAAGTAAAAACTCTCCTTAGCTAAAGAGACTCTTTAGGTAAATAATATTAAGGTAACTAAGCTATAATAAGCACTTAATAAATAAATAAGAGAAATTTTTATTAGTAAAGAAGTTAGTTAAATAAAATACTATACTATTATTACCTAATATTATAGTATTATAGTTAATATTAAGTCCCTTACCTTAGAGAATAAGTATTAGAACTAATATAAACTTTAGCTAGCCTATCTAGTATCCTAGTAAATTAATAATAAAGGGAATATACTAATATTAGGGGTTTAAGCTATAGTAACCTAGCTAGAAAAGAGAAATAAGTTAGATAAAAGAATAAAGATTAGAAAAAAATACTAATCTATAAAGGGCTAAATAGGTATTAGGGGTAAAGATAGCTAAATACTACTAGAAAGGATATTACTTATATTATAGCTTAAAAACTACTATATTTAGGAATATTTTTTCTCTTACCTTATTAACTAAAAGTTAATATTAATATATATAGGGTAAATAAGAAAAGCACTAATAAGAAAGTTAATATTAATACTATAGAAAATAAGTAGCCCCTAAGTAAAGCCTTATATAAGGGTAAAAAGGCTAGCTAGTAGCTATAGTTATAGATAAGTATAGTTAGTATATAAAGACTAAAAAGAATATAAAATATTTTATAAATTAACTATTATTCCTAGTTCCTATACTCTTTAATATATACTTATACCTTAATATTTAAATTAACTATAGTTATAATTACTATAGTACTATAAGTAAACTAGTAGTATAATAGCTTAGCCTAGAGCTTATATAATTACTAAAATAAAGATAAGTTTATACTATAGTAAAAATAAAGAAGTAAGGAAGTATATTAGGGAAGATATCTCTTTAATTACTTATATAGTATATACTAAGATTAATATTAATAAGTAAAAGTTATTAATATACTTATATATTATCCTAGGCCTTACCTAAGATATAATCTTTAGGATACTATAGCTAAAATAATAAGATATAGTAATTTATATAGCTAAATAATAGTTAGTTATAGGGGTAGTAAAGAGCCTATATATATCTAAGGCCTTAGAGTAAGAAATAGATAAACTTATTTAGGGATTATTAAATCTATATACTATAGAGGCACACTAGGCCTAATAAAGAAAGAACACTATAACTTACTTTATTACTATAAGTCTAAGGAAATTATATTAGTACTATAACTTATAGCCCTAAAGCTATAACTAAGTAGCCCTAATATAATAATATTACTAGGGAGCTAGTAAACTTTATAAACCTATTTAATAAAGCTAAGGTAAATAGCTTACCTCCTTATAGAGAGTCCCTTAACTATTATATCTAAATATATAAGAACCTAAATAGTTCTAAGCTAGCACTACTATAGGGACTATTATATAATATACTAAGGGACTAACTCTTAGAGATCTAATACTAAATTATAGACCTTATAGATAAGGAATAAATCTATACTAGCTTCTTATTAGCTATAGCTTCTATACTTTTAGTTAAGAAGTTAAATAGTAAGTAATACTTTTATATTAATTACTATACTCTTAATAAGATTATAGTATAGGACTAGTACTCTCTCTTACTAATTAAGGAAATACTCTAATCTCTCTTCTAAGTATAATAGTTTATAAATATAAATATCTATATAGTATTTTATAAACTATAGATAGCTAAGGGTAAGGAGTACCTTATAGTATTTTAAACTAGGTTTAGGCTATTTAAGTAGCTAGTTTATCTATTTAGACTAGTAAATATACTAGTAACCTTTTAATATTATATTAATAAGTCCTTAGGGAATATATTAAGGGACTTTATTATAGTATACCTAGATAATATCTTAGTTTACTCTAGGGAATTAAAGAAAGACTATATAGTTAAGGTCTAATTAATACTTAGCTACTTAAGGGTAATAAGGCTATATCTAGACCTTAATAAGTCTATATTTACTATAAAGAAAGTCTAGTACCTAGGGTATATTATTATAGTAAGTTATTTAGTTTACTTTAACCTAGTAAAGGTTATAGCTATAAGGGAATAGTTAGTACCTATAAAGTTATAAGGGGTTTAAAGCTTCCTAGGATTTACTAACTTTTACTAGGACTTTATTAAGGACTTTTCTAAGTTAGTAGTATTACTTATATAACTTACTAAGAGGAATATCCCCTTTTAATAAAGGCCTAAGGAAAATAAGGCTTTTAAGAGGCTAAAGGGGCCTTTATTATATACCTAGTCCTTATATAATAGGACCTAGACTATCTTATAGTAGTTAAAGTAAATTACTTAGGCATAGCCCTTAGAGAGTACTTATCTTAGAAAGGATCTAACTATATTATATACCTAGTTATATACTACTCTATAAGCCTAATAATAGCGTAAAGAAACTATACTATTTATAATAAGAAGCTTCTAGCTATTATTTCCTACCTTAAGGTATAGTTAGCAAAGTTATAAGGTATTTCCTAGCTATTTATAATTTATATAGATTATAAGAACCTATAATACTTTACTACTCCTTACTTAATATTAAAATAGTAGGCTAGGTAAGTAAATACTCTAGCTTTATTTAACTTCTACCTATATTATAGACCTAGTATATAGGCTTAATAGCTAGATACTCTCTTTTAAAGAGAATAGGATAGAAAAGGCACTAGTATAAAGATAGGATAGATTCTATAGCTTATTACTATTATATAACTCTCTTAGTTACTATTAGATTTAAGGGAAGGTTATAGTTAGAACTTACCTTTATTATATATAAGCCTACTACTAGCTAGGGAGGCCCTCTTTATTATAAAATACCTATAGACTCTATAGGATTAGGCTATCTTATTAGACCTTATATATTATATTTAACTAAGGGCTATTTAGGAAGGGGTATAGAAGTTTCCCTAGAAGCATTAATAAGAGAATAGGTTACGGATTACTTAATTAGTGCTTATAGGGTGCTATAGTTTAGGGGCTATACCTAGGTTCTAGTATAGGAACCCCTTATTATTGAAAATGGAAGGGGAATCTAGCTAGAGGGATAGGAAGACCTCCCTAGTAAATTCCTTCGCAGCGGCTTCTAGATAACTAGATTACAGTAGATTCTTTAAGATAGAGAGCATAGATAGTTAAATATAGTTAATTCCTAACTAATAGACAGTCTAACGAGTAATAAGAGGATTTTCTAAGTCCCCTTATAGACCTACTAACTATATTAGAGGAAATGGGTTGCTAGAGGGGTCTTAGGAGCTACTTTTATTTTCCGCAAAATTTATTTATATAGGAAAAGTAAAAATCAACTTATAACTATATAATCTAGCTACCTACGTAGCCTAACTAAGCACTGTATACAACCCTATAAATAAAATATACCATTAAATCCAGAAAATTCAAGGATTTAAATAGTATACGTTAGCCTTTTATATAACTACTAGTTCCCTAGTTATAGTTAATTTCAACTTCCTATAGGGTAACCTAGTTAGCTTAGTCATACAAGCCTGTGGGTTAGTTGTGGGCAACGCAGGTCACAACCAACGCTGCAAGCAACGCCTGTAACTAACGTTGCAACAACGCAACTAGGCAACTAGTGGGCCTATAAAATAGTGCTATAAATAGCATTATTTTAACACTTATAATAACCCTTGTTTAATAATGCCACGATTCACTAGTTACAGGGCACCTAGGATGTAACACTACGTTCTAGATCCTATAGCAATAGTTTTACTAGGACAGGATATCATAGGATGTGGCTAGGTTTGTTCGCAATTGCTATTGCAACAGGAGCTACAAAAGCTGTTAATAATGTTAAGGCTTACTAAAACCTCTACTAGTCCTAGACTAGTTTTAGTTATAGATCTCTATTAATTTTATAATAAACTTACTTACTTTATCCTTAGAGAGGCTATAATACCTTATAGTTATTATAGATAGGCTCTCTAAGTTTATATAGCTAGAGATAATAACCTTAATTAGAGCTAAGGAGTATATAAAATAGTTTAAGATAGTCTAGTGGAGATTTAGGGGATGCCCCTAGTTTATTATTATAGACTAAGGTTTAGATTAGTTAGGAAGTTTTAGATAATATTATACTTATTAGTAAGAATAGAATAGTTACTTTCTATATTATACTATCTATAGACTAATAGTAGTGTAAAATAGGTAAACTAGGAAGTATAGGTGTTAAAATAATGCTATTTATAGCACTATTTTATAGGCCTACTAGTTGCCTAGTTGCGTTGTTGCAACGTTAGTTACAAGCGTTACTTTGCAGCGTTACTTTGCAGCGTTAGTTGTGACCTGCGATGCCTCATAACCAACCCACGGCTTGTATGACTAAGCCGACTAGGTTACCCTATAGGGAAGCTGAAATTGACTGTAACTAGGAACTAGTAGTTATATAAAAGGCTAACGTATACTATTCGAATCCTTAAACTTTTCTGGATTTAATGAAATATTTTATTTATAGGGTTATATATTAAAGTGCTTAGTTAGGCCATGTGGGTAGCTAGATTATATAGTTATCAGTTAATTTTTACTTTTCCTATATAAATGAATTTTATAGAAAATAAAAAGTAGCTCCTAAGACCCCTCTAGTAACCCCTTTCCTCTAATATAGTTAGTAAGTCTATAAGGGACTCAAAATATCCTCTTATTACTTATTAGATTATCTATATAGCTAGGAATTAACTATATTTAACTATTAAAGCTCTCTATCTTAAAGAATATAACGTATTATAGTGAATCTAGAAGCCGCTGTAATAGAATCTACTAGGAGGTCTTCCTATTCCTTTAGCTAGATTCCCTTCCACTTTTAATAGGTTATAAGCCTAGAAGGCCTATAGATTACTACATTACTATATTATTCTACTGCGATTACTACTAGATTTTTAGGTACTAGTTACTCTTTACTACACTATAGGCTCTTAGATTACAAAGGAATTCCGCTAGAATTTAAAGCTTTTTATCCACTAGCACCACGCATTATAACATTAGACCCTTAGTGTTAAAATTCATTTATAGCCGCACCTGTAACCACTATATTGCACCTATAACCACCTAGTTATAACCATAACTTTTAGTGATTTTATTTACTATCGCGACCATTATATTTAATATTATCTATAATAGTAGATACGCTGTATCCTTTGAAATTATCGGATATCTAGTATACTTATACTAGGCTTTTTAACCTATTACACTTCGTTATATACGTTGCATTACGCTGTATGACCTGTAATACCTATTATTTACTATTCCTATCTATTGTTATTTTTAGTGTTAAGAAAATTTTTAGAGAATCTTCTCTAGCCTGTTTTTGCCTGCGTATACTAAAGACTCACTTTTAATCCTAAGGGCTGCCCTTTTAAACAGCTCCGCCACATAATTTACGTGCGTGACTAGATTATAATATAACTAATTTCTAGCGCACGCTATTTGTAATAGGAACAAATTTGGAGATTTTACATAGGGGATTTTTAAGATTTAGAAGATAGCACCACTAAGTTATAAGGGTAAGGGTCCTGCCACAGGTCCTTCTAGCCCCCTAGGAACCCTAGTAGGATAGATATAGAAGGTTAACTAGCTGTTTAGGCTAGTGCTTTATAATTACAGATATAAAGCTAAATTAAATATTAAGGCAAGACCTTAAATGATTTTATTAAGCATAGTAAGGAAAATTATCTAAAAACGAGGCTAGTATTAATAATCTTCTAGATAAATTAACGTAAACTATGACTATTATGTAAGGTCTTTAGGCTTCTACTAGACCTAAGGAAGAAAATACTAAGGTTCCTATAGAAGACCTAGCTGCTACTTCTATAAGTTTACCTTCTAGTAACTTATAAGCTACCTTTAATATAGGTACTATAAAGGAACTAAATAAGAAGGTTTACTTTATTCTAGAGAGAGCTAAGCTAAAAGGCCCTAAAAACTATAATTAGTAAAAGCAAGCCCTAAGTATTTAATTTAGAGCCCTAGGATTACCTAAATTTATAGATAATCTAAGCCTAGTAAGCTATCTAGCTAACTGTAATTAAGCTATTCTTTTAATAATATTAAGAGATAGTTATTAATTAGAACCTTAAGTAGCTATATATTAGTAAAAATCCCCTAAAGAAGCCTATAAAGTCCTTATTAGGTAGTATTTATAGAGTGCTAAAATCCAGTATAGTACGCTATACACTAGCTACTATTCCCTAAAATTTTTAAATTATAAGGGATCTTTAGAGGCTTTTAATACTAATTTTAATAATTTACTAGCTAGACTATAACTTTATAGTGTAGAGATCGCTCCTATTAATTAAGTAAATTATTATATTAATACATTAAAGCAGACCTTTCCTAGTTAGGCTAAGAGACAAAGATTTACTATTAGAGCTTCTAGGGCATAGGGACTGCCTATAAATACCTTAAATTTATAGTTCCTTATAGCGGATTTATTAGAAGAATAGAGGATAAAACCTCCCTATAGCTAAAGCTCTTAGTTATAAGGCTTCTAATAATAATAAGGGAAATTCTAAGGACTAGAAAAGAAATCCTTTAGTCCTAATACTAAGAAGGACTCTAATACTACTAAAGAGTAGGATAAGAAGGATTTAAACCCTTCTAAAGCCTCTAAGAAGAAAAAGCAAAAGAAGAAGAATAGTAATAAGGATAAAGATAAAGAAAAAGAAGCTGCTTTTGCTTTAGGCTATACTCTAGCTATAGGATACATTAAGGAATTAGATTCTAACGAATCTAGTAGTAATAATAGTAGTGATTCTAAATCTAATTTAGATACTTCTAGTGCCTCTACCACTAGTAACACTACTAAGCCTACTTTTAGCTACTCTAATAATATAGTTAAAAACTCCCTTTTATATAATATAAGTTCTTCTTATTATATTTATAATAATAAGGCTTCCTTTAGGGACTTTAAACCCTAAAGAAAGGTAAAACTAGCCCTATAATTATAGTAGGAGGACCTATCTATCCTAAAGGAAGAGGCACTGCTGTTTTTAACGTTCTAGTTAAGAAAATTCCACTAGAATATAGGCCTCTAGCTCTATTAGATACCCTATATTTTCCTAGCATAGATACTAACCTAGTTAGTGGGTTATCTTACTATCTAAAGGGAGGTTATCTAGCTAAAGACTAGCTATTCCTAGTGTTAAAATAATGCTATTTATAGCACTATTTTATAGGCCTACTAGTTGCCTAGTTACGTTATTATAACGTTAGTTACAGGCGTTGCTTGTAGCGTTATAACCTGCGTTCCCACAACTAACCCACGGCTTATATAACTAAGCTAACTAGGTTACCCTATAGGAAGCTAAAATTAACTATAATTAGGGAACTAGTAGTTATATAAAGGCTAATATATACTATTTAAATCCTTGAATTCTTCTAGATTTAATAGTATATTTTATTTATAGGGTTATATATTAAAGTGCTTAGTTAGGCTATGTAAGTAGCTAGATTATATAGTTATAAGTTAATTTTTACTTTTCCTATATAAATAAATTTTATAGAAAATAAAAAGTAGCTCCTAAAACCTCTTTAGTAACCCTATTTCTCTAATATAGTTAGTAAGTCTATAAGGGACTTAGAAAATCCTCTTATTACTTATTAGATTATCTATATAGCTAGGAATTAACTATATTTAACTATTAAAGCTACCTATCTTAAAGAATATAATATATTATAGTAAATCTAGAAGCTACCGCAATAGAATTTACTAGGGAGGTCTTTCTATCCCTCTAGCTAGATTCCCTTTTACTTTTAATAGGTTATAAGCCTAGAAGGCCTATAGATTACTATATTACTACGTTATTCTACTGTAATTACTACTTAATTTTAGGTACTAGTTACTCTTTACTACACTGTGGGCTCTTAGATTATAAAGGAATTCCGCTAGAATTTAAAGCTTTTTATCTACTAGCACTACGTATTATAATATTAGACCCTTAGTGTTAAAATTTATCTATAGCTATATCCATAACTACTAGTTATAACTATAACCTCTTTTAGTAATTCTATTTACTATTATAACTATTATATTTAATATTATTTATAATAGTAAATACACTGTATCCTTTGAAATTATTAGATATCTAGTATATCTATATACTAGGCTTTTTAACCTATTATACTATATTATATGCGTTGCATTACGCTGCGCGCTCTATAATATCTATTATTTGTAATTCCTATTTTTTAGTATTAAGAAAATTTTCACTAAGAATCTTCTCTAGCCTGTTTTTGCCTACATATACTAAAGACCCACTTTTTAGACCTAAGGGCTGCCCTTTTAAACGGCTCTGCTATATAATTTACGTATATAACAAGATTATAATATAACTAATTTCTAGCGCGCGTTATTTATAATAGGAATAAATTTAGAGATTTTACATAGGAATCTTTAGAAGATAGCACTACCTAATTTTAAGGGTAAGGGCCTTACTATAGGACCTTTAGGACCTTCTATAGGCCCTTCTAGCCCCCTAGGGACCCTAATAGGATAGATATAGAAGGTTAACTAGCTATTTAGGCTAGTGCTTTATAACTATAGATATAAAGCTAAATTAAATATTAAGGCAAGACCTTAAATAATTTTATTAAGTATAGTAAGGAAAATTATCTAAAAATAAGGCTAGTATTAATAATCTTCTAGATAAATTAACGTAAACTATAACTATTATATAAGGTCTTTAGGCTTTTACTAGACTTAAGGAAGAAAATACTAAGGTTCCTATAGAAGACCTAGCTACTATAACTACTTCTGCGAGTTTACCTTCTAGTAACTTATAAGCTACCTTTAATATAGGTGCTATAAAGGAACTAAATAAGAAGGTTTACTCTATTCTAGAGGGAGCTAAGCTAAAAGGCCCTAAAACTATAATTAGTAAAAGCAAGCCCTAAGTATTTAATTTAGAGCCCTAGGATTACCTAAATTTATAGATAATCTAAGCCTAGTAGGCTATTTAGCTAACTATAATTAAGCTATTCTTTTAATAATATTAAGAGATAGTTACTAATTAGAACCTTAAGTAGCTATATATTAGTAAAAATCCCTAAAGAAGCCTATAAAGTCCTTATTAGGTAGTATTTGTAAAGTGCTAAAATCTAGCGTAGTACGCTATATACTAGCTACTATTCCCTAAATTTTTTAAATTATAAGGGATCTTTAGAGGCTTTTAATGCTAATTTTCATAATTTACTAGCTAGACTATAACTTTATAGTATAGAGATTACTCCTATTAATTAAGTAAATTATTATATTAATACATTAAAGCAGACCTTTCCTAGTTAGGCTAAGAGACAAAGATTTACTATTAGAGCTTCTAGGGCATAGGGACTACCTATAAATACCTTAAATTTATAGTTCCTTATAGCGGATTTATTAGAAGAATAGAGGGATAAAACCTCCCTATAGCTAAAGCTCTTAGTTATAAGGCTTCTAATAATAAGGGAAATTCTAAGGAGTAGGAAAAGAAATCTTCTAATCCTAGCCCTAAGAAGGACTCTAATGCTACTAAAGAGTAGGATAAGAAGGATTTAAACCCTTCTAAAGCCTCTAAGAAGAAAAAGCAGAAGAAGAAGAATAGTAATAGGGATAAAGAGAAAGGAAAAGAAGCTGCTTTTGCGTTAGGCTATAGCCTAGCCACAGGATATGTTAAAGAACTAGATTCTAGCGAGTCTAGTAGTGATAATAGTAGTGATTCTAAATCTAATTTAAATACTTTTAGTACCTCTAGTAACACTACTAGTAAGCCTACTTTTAGCTACTCTAATAATATAGTTAAAAACTCCCTTCTATATAATATAGGTTCTTCTTGTTATATTTATAATAATAGGGCTTCCTTTAGGGACTTTAAACCCTAAAGAAAGGTAAAACTAGCCCTATAATTACAGTAGGGGACCTATCTATCCTAAAGGAAGAGGCACCGCTATTTTTAATGTTCTAGTTAAGAAAAATCCACTAGAATATAGGCCTCTAGCTCTATTAGATACCCTATATTTTCCTAGCATAGATACTAACCTAGTTAGTGGTTTATCCTACTATCTAAAGGGAGGATATCTAGCTAAAGACTAGCTATTCCTAGATAATAAAAGCCCTGTGGGTTATTAGAACCTACTAAACATGGCTTCTTTTTATAGATTAAGGGTAAGCTACCCCTAAGATTTGCAAGTATTTAACCTACCTCTCCTTTATGGGCTCTTAACGTTGCTATAAGGCCTATAAGACTTATTTAGGGTTTTCCTACCCTATAGAGGTTTAAATTCCACAATAGCCTGCGTTAAATCCCGAGGAATATTAACGAATTAAAGAACTAGATTCTAAAGAAGAAGAAGATTTAGCCCTATGTCCTACTAAAGCTCCTCCTAGTTAGGCATCTTCTATAGGGGATTTAGAAGGTCTATACCCTAATAACTTAGGTGATAATAGTGGCTGTCTAGTGCCCCAGAGGCCTGTGATTCTTAAGAGGCCTAGCAATAGAGGGAGCTAGGGATAATAGCCCTAATAAATCTTCTAAGCTAGATCCTAGTTACAAGAAGTTACTAGATTTAGCCCTTCTTTAGCATATTTAATTAGGCTATATAGGCCTCCCTTTACTAAAGAAATCTTCGAAATTAGCTAAAGGGATCCCTGATTTTTCCGCTATTAAAGAAAAGGATTTTAACTACATAGCCTGTATATAATTAAAAGCTATTAGAAGACCTACTAAACGACCTATCTAGGACCCCCTAGAGTTCTAGATATTCTAGAGGGAGATACTATTAAAATCAACCCTATGCCGCATAATAAGAAGGCCCTAGTCCTTATCCTTATTAACTAAAAATCCTGGTATAAATAGTGCTTTTTATTAACTAATAAAGAAGGTTAGACCCTTTATATAGCTATTAAGGGCTTCTTTAAGGCCCTAAAAACCAATATAACGCGTATCCTAGGCACCTTTACTTTAACGGAGGTACTAAGATTAATAATAACCTTTAGTTATAGTTATCTTCTAAAGGAATTTACTTTAGCACCTCTTACCCTATATTTACGAATAGAATAGGCTAGTTAAGAGGGCTATTAGGGTTATCCTAGACTAGCTTAGGGCTACACTTTAGTGGTCTAAGCTGCCCCTATATCTATAGTCTTATATCCTTCCTACTATAGTAGACTTAGTTAATATTATAGCTAATATAACTAAACCTTTAACCCCTACGCAGCTATTTTTAGCTAACTTAGAGCCTAAGACTACCTATAAGCCTAATCTTTTAAAGATTAGGGCTATAGGGTCTTATTATAAGGTTCTAATACCTCTAGAGCAAAGATCTAAGCTTTAAAAGCTAGCCCTAGGACTATCCCTAGCTAGCTGCTAACTACTCTAGGTTCTAGCGTCTATCTTGTTTATATTCCTCTAAAAGGTTAGTTATAAAGACTAGCTTTATTAAAATTATAGAGAATATAGGCTCTATAAGGTCCCCTAAGCCTTTAGGAGCTATCCTATAGAGGGAGAAGCTAATATCTTATAAGATAATCTAGAGGTTTAGGATAGTTATCTAAAGCCTCTAGCGCCCGCAGCGCCTGTAGCGCCTGTAATAATAACGCCCGTAGCAACCACATCGCCTATGACAACCGCTATAACGCCTATAACGCCCCTAAGCTACCTCTAGAGAGCCTAAGCTCTAGCGCCCCTAATAAGGGAGCTATTAAAAACCGTTTTTAGATTTAGATTTGTTTATTAATTCTAATTCTATAGATATTAATGATTTTAATATATCTTTATTTATTAAGGAGATATGCTTTAAGGCATAACAAAAGGCTAAATTATTTACTAATAACAATTTGGATACCCCTAAGACCTAGAAACAAGCCCTAAAAAGCAGGGATAGTTAAAAATAGATAGATACTATATTTAGCGAATTTAAGCAGCTTCTAGCTACTAGAACCTTTAAATTTATAGGGATAGACTAAGTCCCTAAGGGCTAGAGGGTTCTAAAGAATAGGCTTATTTATAAGCTTAAGAAGGATAAAGAAAATAATCCTCTAAAGTATAAGGCCTAACTTATTACTAAAGGGTTTATATAGATAGAAGGTTAGGATTATATTAAGACCTATACTATAACTAGCATTCCACCTAGTTAGCGGATATTACTAGCCCTAGTGGCTTGTAATAACTAGGAAGTTAAATAGGTTGATTTTATAGGGGCCTTTCTAAATAGCTTGCTAAAGGAAGTTATTTATATGCAAATTCTAACGAATTTACTAAATTTACTAAAGCCATACCTAAAATAGCTAAATTACTTAAGAAGTATAGCTATAAACCCTCTTAAAAGCAGGTTATTCTCCTATAAAAAGCTTTATATAGATTAAAACAAAGCTCTAGAGAGTAGCAGTAGGTTTTAAAGGACTTTCTTTAGAAGTTAGGCTTTCACCCCTTATATCTAACCTAGCTATCTTCTTTAACCTAACTATATCTACATATATAGTGACTTATGTGGATAACTGTCTTCTAATAGGACTGGACTTAGCCTATATTAATAGGTTAAAGAAATAGCTTTATAAAGCCTATCCTATAGAAGACCGTGGGCTAGCTGAATTTTTCCTAGGCGTTTAAATCACTAGAAATTAAAAGAAAGGGACCCTAACTATTCACTAGTCCTAGTACATTTCTAAAGCCCTAGAAAGATTTAATATAAAGGATGCTAGGCCTATTTAAATTCCCTTATAACCTAGAATTATAAAATAGGCAGCCTACCTAACTAAACCTCTTTACCTCCTGATCACAAGCTATATCAGAGTATTATAGGGACTATTATATACCTAATGCTCCTTATAAGACCTAATATTGCCTTTCTAGTTTAGTGGCTTTCTATAGCGCTATCTAAGCTATTTATAGAGTATTTAAATGCTTCTAAATATCTACTTAGATACCTTTTAGGCTCTATAAGTTATTCTATAACTTATAGAAAGTCTAAACTTACTTTAGATACCTCTGCAACCCTTATTAGCTTTTATGACAGTGACTTCGCTAGTAATAGGTCTTTAAAATTAACCTATGCTTATTTATATAAGCTAGCTAAAGGCTCTATTAGCTAGAAATTAAAGAAAGCAACTACAATAGCTTTATCTACATTAGAGGCTAAATCTAATGCCTTATATAAAGCTATTAGGAGCTAGAGTGGTTTTATAGCCTTTTTAAGGAAATAAAGCTACCTATAGCCCCTCTAGTTCTGATTTTTAGTAATAACTAAGGCGCTATTATAACTACTAATAATCCTGCTCTTTATAGTAGAACAAAGCATACCCTACTAAAATTCAACTATACCAGAGAAAAGGTACAGAAGGGTATAGCTAAGGTTATCTATATTAACACTAAAGAGATGCCTGTAGATAGTTTAACTAAGCCCCTGCCTAATAATAAATTTTAATAATTTATCCAATTATTAGGTCTTACAAATACAGAGGCCTAACCTAAATCTATAAAATTAACTAAAAAGTCAAAACCCTAAAAATAACAAAAACACTAGAATTACGCCTAAAAGTTATTGATTTAAAAGGTTACTATTTAGTTAAAAAGTTATTAGAATTATATTAGATCTATTATTGAATTTATAGTTAACTTAGATATCTATTAAAGAGCTAAGTCTAGGCATTAAATTAGTTACCTTATACTTTTCTAGAGGGAGTGTTAAAATAATGCTATTTATAGCACTATTTTATAGGCCCACTAGTTGCCTAGTTGCGTTATTGCAACGTTAGTTACAGGCGTTGCTTGCAGCGTTATGACCTGCGTTCCCACAACCAACCCACGGCTTATATGACTAAGCTAACTAGGTTACCGTATAGGGAAGCTGAAATTAACTATAACTAGGGAACTAGTAGTTATATAAAGGCTAATATATACTATTTAAATCCTTGAATTTTTCTAGATTTAATAGTATATTTTATTTATAGGGTTATATATTAAAGTGCTTAGTTAGGCTACGTAAGCAGCTAGATTATATAGTTATAAGTTGATTTTTACTTTTCCTATATAAATGAATTTTGCGGAAAATAAAAGTAGCTCCTAAGACCCTCTAGTAACCCTATTCCTCTAATATAGTTAGTAGGTCTATAAGGGACTTAGAAAATCCTCTTATTGCTCGTTAGATTGTCCGTATAGCTAGGAATTAACTATATTTAACTATCAAAGCTGCCTATCTTAAAGAATACAACGTATTATAGTGAATCCAGAAGCCACCGCAACAGAATCTACTAGGGAGGTCTTCCTATCCCTCTAGCTAGATTCCCTTCCACTTTCAATACCTAGCTAACAAAAGCCCCTGTGGGTTATTAGAACCTGCTAAACACGGCTTTTTCTACAGATTAAGGGTAACCTCCTCCTAAAATCTGTAAGCATTTAACCTACCTCTCCTTTATAGGCTCTTAATATTGCAACTAACAACGTTAACTAAGAGCCTATAAGACTAAATTAGGTTTTCCTACCCTATAGAGGTTTAGATTCTATAGCTAGCGTTTAATCCTAAGGAATATTAATAAATCGAAGAGCTAGAAGATAAAGATTTAGCCCTATGTCCCACCGAAGCTCCTCCTAGTTAGGCATCTTCTATAGGGGTTTAGAAGGTCTATACCCTAATGACTTAGGTAACGATAGTGGCCGTCTAGTGCCCCTAGAGGCCTGTGATTCTTAAGAGGCCTAGCAATAGAGGGAGCTAGGGATAATAGCCCTAATAAATCTTCTAAGCTAGATCCTAGTTACAAGAAGTTACTAGATTTAGCCCTTCTTTAGCATATTTAATTAGGCTATATAGGGCTTCCTTACTAAAGAAATTATTAAAATTAGCTAAAGGGATTCCTGATTTTTCCGCTGTTAAAGAAAAGGATTTTAACTACATAGCCTGTATGCAATTAAAGGCTATTCAAAGACCTACTAAACGACCTATCTAGGACCCCTAGAGTTCTAGATATTCTAGAGGGAGATACCGTTAAAATTAACCCTATGACGCATAATAAGAAGGCCCTAGTCCTTATCCTTATTAACTAAAAATCCTGGTATAAATAGTGCTTTTATTAACTAATAAAGAAGGTTAGACCCTTTATATAGCTATTAAGGGCTTCTTTAAGGCCCTAAAAACCAATATAATACGTATCCTAGGCACCTTTACTTTAACGGAGGTACTGAAATTAATAATAAGCTTTAGTTATAGTTATCTTCTAAAGGAATTTACTTTAGCACCTCTTGCCCTATATTTATAAATAGAATAGGCTAGTTAAGAGGGCTATTAGGGTTATCCTAGACTAGCTTAGGGCTACACTTTAGTGGTCTAAGCTGCCTTTATATCTATAGTCTTATATCCTTCTAGCCATAGTGGACTTAGTTAATATTATAGCTAATATAACTAAATCTTTAACCCCTAAGTAGCTATTTTTAGCTAACTTAGAGCCTAAGACCTCCTATAAGCCTAATTTCTTGAAAATTAGGGCTATAGGGTCTTATTGTGAGGTTCTAATACCTCTAGAGTAGAGATCTAAGCTTTAAAAGCTAGCCCCTAGGACTATCCCTAGCTAGCTACTAGCTACTCTAGGTTCTAGTGTCTATCTTATTTATATTCCCTCTAAAAGGTTAGTTATAAAGACTAGCTTTATTAAAATTATAGAGGATATAGGCTCTATAGGGTCCCCTAAGCCTTTAGGGAGCTATCCTTTAGAGGGAGAAGCCAATATCTTACAAGATAATCTAGAGGTTTAGGACAGTTACCTAAAGCCTAAAAATCTAGCGCCTACAGCGCCCGCAATGCCTGTAACGCCCCCTACGCTACCCCTAGAGAGCCTAAGCTCTAGCGCCCCTAATAAGGAGCTATTAAAAACGATTTATAGAATTAGATTCTTTAATTAATTCTGATTCTATGGATATTAATAATTTTAATATATCTTTATTTGTTAAGGAGATATGCTTTAAGGAATAATAAAGGGCTAAATTATCTACTAATAACAATTCGGATAACCCTAAGACCTAGAAATAAGCCCTAAAAGCAGGGATAGTTAAAAATGGATAGATACTATATTTAGCGAATTTGAGTAGCTTCTAGCTACTTAAACCTTTAAATTTATAGGGATAGACTAAGTCCCTAAGGGCTGGAGAGTTCTAAAGAATAGGCTTATTTATAAGCTTAAGAAGGATAAAGAAAATAATCCTCTAAAGTATAAGGCCTAACTTATTACTAAAGGTTTTATATAGATAGAAGGTTAAGATTATATTAAAACCTACGCTATAACTAGCATTTCACCTAGTTAGCGAATATTACTAGCCCTAGCTACTTATAATAACTAGGAAGTTAAGCAAGTTAATTTTATAGGGGCCTTTTTAAATAGTTTACTAAAGGAAGCTATCTATATGCAAATTCCTAATGGTTTTACTAAATTTGCTAAATCCACGCCTAAAATAGCTAAGTTACTTAAGAAGTATAGCTATAAACCCTCTTAAAAGCAGGTTATTTTCCTACAAAAGCTTTATATAGATTAAAATAAAGCTCTAGAGAGTGGTAGTAGGTTTTAAAGGACCTTCTTTAGAAGCTAGGCTTTCACCCCTTATATCTAACCTAGCTATCTTCTTTAACCTAACTATATCTATATATATAGTGACTTATATAGATAACTATCTTCTAATAGGACTGGACTTAGCCTATATTAATAGGTTAAAGAAGTAGCTTTATAAGGCTTATCCTATAGAAGACCATGGGCTAGCTGAATTTTTCCTAGGCGTTTAAATCACTAGAAATCAAAAGAAAGGGACCCTAACTATCCACTAGTCCTAGTATATTTCTAAAGCCTTAGAAAGGTTTAATATAAAGGATACTAGGCCTATTTAAATTCCCTTATAACCTAGAATTATAAAATAGGCAGCCTACCTAACTAAACCTCTTTCACCCCTGATTATAAGCTATATTAGAGTATAATAAGGACTATTATGTACCTAATGCTCCTTATAAGACCTAATATTGCCTTTCTAGTTTAGTGGCTTTCTATAGCGCTATCTAAGCTATTTATAGAACATCTAAATGCTTCTAAACATCTGCTTAGGTACCTTCTAGGCTCTATAAGTTATTCTATAACCTATAGAAAGTCTAGGACTATATTAAACCTTAAAGCCTTTGCAACCCTTATTAGCTTCTGTGATAGTGACTTCGCTAGTAATAAGTCCTTAAAATTAACCTATGCTTACCTCTATAAGCTAGCTAAAGGACCTATTAGCTAGAAATTAAAGAAAGCAACTATAATAGCTTTATCTACATTAGAGGCTGAATCTGACGCCCTATTTAAAGCTATTAGGAGGTAGAGTGGTTTTATAGCCTTTTAAGGAAATAAAGCTACCTATAGCACCTCTAGTTCCGATTTTTAGTGATAACTAAGGCGCTATTACAACCGCTAATAACCCTGCTTTACATAGTAAAATAAAGCATACCCTGCTAAAATTTAACTATACTAGAGAAAAGGTACAGAAGGGTATAGCTAAGGTTATCTATATTAACACTAAAGAGATACTTATAGATAGCTTAACTAAGCCCCTGCCTAATAATAAATTTTAATAATTTATCTAATTATTAGGTCTTACGAATACAAAGGCCTAACCTAAATCTATAAAATTAACTAAAAGTCAAAAACCCTAAAAACAATAAAAACACTAGAATTATGCCTAAAAGTTATTGATTTAAAAGGGTTACTATTTAGTTAAAAAGTTATTAGAATTATATTAGATCTATTATTAAATTTATGGTTAACTTAGATATCTATTAAAGAGCTAAGTCTAGGTATCGAATTAGTTACCTTATACTTTTCTAGAGGGAGTGTTAAAATAATGCTATTTATAGCACTATTTTATAGGCCCACTAGTTGCCTAGTTGCGTTATTGCAACTTTAATTACAAGCGTTACTTTGCAGCGTTAGTTATGACCTGCGATGCCTTATAACTAACCCACGGCTTATATAACTAAGCTAACTAGGTTACCCTATAGGAAGCTGAAATTAACTATAACTAGGGAACTAGTAGTTATATAAAGGCTAATGTATACTATTCGAATCCTTGAATTTTTCTAGATTTAATAGTATATTTTATTTATAGGGTTATATATTAAAGTGCTTAGTTAGGCCACGTAGGCAGCTAGATTATATGGTCGTGAGTTGATTTTTACTTTTCCTATATAAATAAATTTTATAGAAAATAAAAAGTAGCTCCTAAGACCCCTCTAGCGACCTCTTTCCTCTAATATAGTTAGTAGGTCTATAAGGGGACTTAAAATATCCTCTTATTGCTCATTAGATCGTCCGTATAGCTAGGAATTAACTATATTTAACTATTAAAGCTCTCTATCTTGAAGAATACAACGTATTATCGTGAATCTAGAAGCCACCGCAACAGAATCTACTAGGAGGTCTTCCTATCCCTCTAGCTAGATTCCCTTCCACTTTCAATAATAGGTAATAATATAAGTAGTAATCTCCTTCTCTTAATATAATTAGCCTAAACACTTAGTTACCTACTAGCTTATTATTAATAATAAGACCTCCTTAGTTATAGGGGTAAGCCTAAATAGATTACTTTATAGCTATAATCTAGAACCTATCTAATCCTAACTAGACTTATTAGTATTTACTATAATACCTAAGGAAGAGCTATTTAGTTCCTAGAATACCTCTAGGAGAGTACTCTCCTAGCCTAGGCTATAATAGCCTATATATAGTAATAATAATAGGATATAACTATAATATTATAATATCTAGTAAAGCACTTTTAGGTTAGAAATAAGGTATAGCTTTTCCTTAAGAATATTAAGATAAACTACTTATTATAGAAACTTAATTAGGTTATAGTAAAGTACACTATTATAGAGATACTTATATTACTTATAGTTTAGCTAGATATACTATAGGGTATTTACCTAGTTTTTATATAAACCTTATTAAATAAGTAGTAAATAATTCTTTCCTAAGCTAAAAGCTATAAAACTCCTAGCTAGCTCTAGAATAGGTTCTAGTAAAGAATAATAATAAACTTATTAAAGAATACTAAGTAAAGTAAATTCTAGTAGCCTAGAATATACTAGGTAAAGGTAATAGATATAATATTTTAGTTAAATAGGTAGGTTACTTATAGCTAATATAGGAACTATTAGAGAATATAGTAAAGATATAAGCCCTTAATAAGTTTAAGAGAAAGTAAGGGAATATATAATATAATAATAAACTAAATTAATTAAGTAAAACTAGTTTACTAAGGGAGGCTATAAATAAAACCCTAGGGGATATATATTACTACCTAATAATACTTATATATCCCTAAAAAACTTACCTTACTTTTTTACTATACTCTCTAGCTTACTTAGGCTACTATAGGAATTTATATTATTATTTACTATATATAGATTAGCTAGAGATAATCTTACTTAATATTTAGGAGAGTATAGGATAATCTCTAATAAGGGTAATATTACTAGCTATAGCCCTTACCTAGGTTTTAAATAGTATAAGTAAAATAATAGTTAGTAAGTATATAGTAAATATATAGAGGTAAAGCCTTACTTCTTTAATAGCTACTAGCTATAATAGGAGTATAAGGGTTTCTAGTAAGGTAAGGGGAATAGGGGTTAATAAGACTAGTACTAGAGGTAAGATAGGAGTAATACTAGCACTAGTAAGAAGGTAAATTATTACTTACTTTAATAAATTAAGAATAGCCTAGATTACTACTATAATAATAAGGAAAAGCACTTTAATTATTACTATAGATTAGTTATAAAACTCCTTATATATAGTAGTTATACTACTTATAAGTTACTAATTTTACTAGAATAAGGTACTAGTAACCTATTAGAGAGTATTTCCTATTCTATAGCTAGCTAAAGAGCTATTACTTATAAAAAGGATAATATTAAGCTTAGTTATATTTAATATAGGTATATTAGTAAAAGTGGAGGGCCTAAGGGCTAAATAAACTAGAGCTAGATAAAACTATACCTAGTTTAGTAGTATAGTCTATTTACCTATAAGGGTATAGAAGTCCTAGGATAGAATAGGTATCTTTTACTTTATAGTCTTAGTCCTAGTAATACTAAGTATAATAATATATATACCTAAGGTAATTATAATCTCTAGATCCTTAAAGGCATAGTAAAGCCTAGGGTTAGTAAATAAGAACCTAGTTAACTAAATATAGGTTATATAGTTATAATAGTAAGGAGAATAGGATTCCTTACTTTTAGGGGATAATATTCTAAAATACTAGTAGTTAGGGACTATTTAATATAAGGTTTATAAGGATAAAAACTAATATAAGTATAGTATACTATTTATTATCTAAGTCTCCTTTATAAGGAATTTACCTATAGTATAAGCTAGAGGTATAATAGGGACTTATAGGGAAATAGGAGTAAGTTAATAAGGATAAGGTATTTTTAGTAAGTAAATAAATAGAATAAGAAGGATAAGGGAGTAATAAGATAGGAAAGTATATTAGAATTATAATATTTATAGAAGAAAGGTTATATAAAGAAAGGAGAGGTTATATAGAGGAAAGAAAATAGGATATTTATATAAGAGATATAACTATAGAGAAAAGGTAATAAATAGGTAAGGGAAGGGGCTAGAGGTTATTATAGTAATAAAGGGGTGTTAGGGGATATATATTATATATATTATATAATAATAATAAATATTATATACTAAATAAGGAGGGTTTCTATAAGCTTCTATAATATAATTAAGCGTATATACTACACACACTACCTAATAATAACACACGCACTACCTATAACTAAACTATAATAGGGTAAAGAGGGGCATTTAAAGGTATTACTCTAGGTTATAGATTTAGGTCTTTAAGGTAAGATTAAGATAGGTAAGTAAGGGCATATATAAGGGCTTAGGCTTTACCTAAGTATTAGCTAAAATATAGATATTAGGGGGCTAATAAGAAGTAATAAGGGGATAGAAAGTCTAGAGATAAGGAATAAAAGGAATAAGAAAGAGGGATAGAAGGAATAAGGAAGGGGATAAAAGGATTAGAAATAAAGCTATTAGGGAAGATAGTAAGGGATAGGAAAGGATAAATAGGATAGCTAAGGGGTATAAGGAGGGCATAGTATAGATAGGTTTCCTACCTTCTTTTCTTCTCTCCTTAAGCTTCTTAATATCATATCAACGCCTAATAGCAGCCGCCTAGGGGCTAGTCTATCACATTCTTATAAGATATAAAACGCGAAAGGGGGCTGTGCGAGTCACGTGACCGCAAGCCCTGCCCTATCATAGGCCCGCATTGTGGGTTGCATGTGGGGCCCTCGCGTAACTAGGCTAACCACTCTACTAACCACATAATTGCAGCTACTAAGCGTGGTTAATATTATACGTGTTCTAACACTAGAAACTCTCTCTTTTAATATAACTATTAATGCATAATATTAATAGAAAAGAAGAAAAGAAATAATAAACTATATTATAGTTAATTAGGGATATAGGAAATAAAAGAATAAAGATACCTATATAGACATAGCGGGTAAAAGAAAGGAAAATAATAACCTATAATCTAGGGCCCTTAAATTAAAATAAGAGGGCCCCTCTGCCTCCCCTTAATTTATTAAATAAGATTAATTTAGCTACATACTAATCCTTCCCTTACTACTATAGCATTCCTTACTATAATAGTCTTTCCTTCTCTATACTCTATATATATTATATAGGGATTAAAGAGACTACCCTAGGTCTTCCTATAACTCTTACTAGATTAGGAGTAATAATAAGTATAGCTCTTATTAGAATTAGTAAACGTAATAAGAGTTATAGTCCCTTCTCTTTCTTCCTCCCTAGGAGGATTTTATATTCTCCTATAGTATTAGGACTAAACCTCTAGGGATATTTTCTATAGTAACTATCCTCTATATAGGTAACTTACCCTTCTATTTAGATTATTATCTAGTTACTTAAGATAAATTACTTAAGGGCCTTATTTAGTAATGCCTTTATAAAAGCATTAGCTAAGTTATTACTTCTATTAATCTAATAGATCTTGTAGAGCTTATAGCGCTTATATAATTACTATAAGGCTATAATATTAATTATTAGGCATTTCTCCTTAGTAGTGCTAAGCTTAATAAGGTATTTATATAGAGAGTATAAATCTATATATACTATAACTAGGATTAAGAAAAGCTTTAGTTAACCTATAATTAATCTAATTATTATTATAATTATATAGGCTATATTAATACCTATAACTATACTATAGATTTCTAAGGTAAGTATACTTTACATAACTCTCTTACTCTTAGTTAAGCTAAAGTGTATAATATTACCTTTAATTATAAACTTACTATCCTTATTATCTTTATTAGCTAGGATTAGTATATATCCTAGCTATAATATAAGGTCCTAGTTATTAGTAAATAATCTATTTATAAAGGCATAGATCTTTACTTTTATAAGGTTAATTAGAATAAAGATTAGGCCTCTCTCTAGGTAGTCTATTTACTACTAGATTTAGTGGTTAAGGGCTTTAATATTCTTAACTATTAGTTCCTAGTATTATATAGTAACTAAAAGGTTAAAGTAAGCTTTTAGTTAGTAAATTAAAGTAATATAAGTGCCCTAAGCCTACTACTTAATATACTTTTACTTTAACTAGGTTAATAGGATTAATTTAAGCTTATTACTTTACCCTTATTACTATAATATAATATTCCTATTACTTAGGGTAATAATTCCTTTATTAAATATAAGTAAGTTATCCTCCTAAGGAATTACTTTAGCTTTATAGTAAAGGTAGTAGTAGCTAGTTAAGTTTTCTCTTTCTTAGAGAACTCCTTATTTAATAACCTAAGGGTATTATTAGTTTATATACCTATATAAGTAAATTCTAGGCTCTCTTTTATTATTATAAGTAAGTATAGGTTATATATAGAAGTCTCTATCTAGAGCTTCTCTCTATAATACTTATAGTATATTACTTACTAGTGCGTTCTAGCTTTATAATACTATAGAGAGGCTTAATTATAGTTATAATTATACCTTCTAGGTGCTAGTGGTAGATTTAAATTAGGAGCCTAGTAAGGATAACTTAGCTTAAGGCTATATATAACTAGATATAGGCTTATTTAATATTATAAATCTATATAAGATATTCTATTATAAGCAAAGAAGGAGCTATTATAAGGATAAGTTATTTACTAGCTTATTAGATTATTAGAGCTTATATTAAGATTAATTACTTCTCTTTATCCCTAAATCCTTAGATTATAAGCTATAACTTCTTATATAGTTAACTTATCTTTCCCTTTACCTTATTAATAATATAAGTATTAAAGATTCTTAGGCTATAGTGCTTCTTTTTATTAAATATAATAAACTTAAAAATACCCTACCTAATTAAAGTATTAATCTTAGTCTTAGTAAAGAGTTTAAATAGCTTCCTAGGGTTATAATAATACCTTATATAATTAGATTATAAGGTTAAGGTTAGCCTCCTCCTTTGCTAATATAAAGATTATAATATTAGTCTTATTAATAATAGCTAGAGGGTTCTTATAGGGTCTTCTAGGTCTTTACTTTAGTAGAATCCCTAGTTCTAGGGCCTTATATTTATCCCTAGTCTCTAGTAGCTCTCCCTTAGCCTCTATTATAATGCTACTTTATATTAGGGTAGAGGTCCTTCCCTATAAGGGTTCTTATAATAGGGTCTTATAGAGGTTAACCTAAAGGTCTTAGGGCCTCTTAGGAGGTTAAGTATATAGCTCTTACTATTAATAGTAAGGAGGTTATATAGGCCTTACTATCCTTTACCTTTATACTATACTTAGACTAATAATCTAAGTAAAAGGTAAAGGGTTATTAATATATCTAGGCTATTCCTTATTATAAGGGCTTTAGTAACCTTCTAGAGGGTATATAGCCTCTTAATCTCCTTTATAGCCTTTTATACTATAATTATATATTATAATATCTCTAGGGATATAGGGGATTTGCTTATTATCTATAGGTAAGCGCTAAAGATAAGGAGGGTTAGAATAAGGCTATTAGGGCCTATAGTATTATTATAGGCTTTAATAGCTATTTATAGAGCTATAGGCTTAGGAGTTATTAGGTATTTATATTAGATAATATTATAAGCTCTTTAGAGAGGCCTATAATATCTCTTAACCTTACTAATACTATAGTATGCTTTAATAGGGACCTCTTTAATAGAGATTAATATTAATACTATAGATTATTAGAATTCCTTATTATAGAAGTTAGTACTAGTATTAGTAATAATCTAATTAGAGAGTCCTTAGTATATATTAATCTAGTATAATCTAAGGGCCTCCTATATTATCTTTACTAAGATATCTTTAAGGAATCTTACTATATTAAATACTATAGCTATATTAATAGTATAAAGGGTAGGGTAGTTACTATTAAGATATATAATATTTACTATTACTTTAAAATTAAATATATATTTATCCTAGAAGGTAAATTTAAAGTAGTAAGGTCTATTAGTATTTATCTAGTATTAGTAGTATACCTTTATTAGCTCCTTAATAGCTTTAAGGTTAATCTTATGCCCTAATTTATATAGAAGATTATAGAGTTATTAAACTAAAGGATAACTAAATTAGTAATATAAGCGCTATAATTTAACTTTAGTAAGGTAGTTCTATACTATTAACTTCTCCTTCTACCCTAGTAATATCTATATATATCCCTATTTATATATAAGGAGAACCTTAATATTCCCTTACTATAGTATATTCTTAGTAATAATAAAGTTAATCTTTAATTAGCCTATATCCCTAAGGTATATTAAAAAGGCATGCTTATAGTAACTATATAGAAAGTAATATTACTAAAGGGAGTAAGTATATTAACTAATCTAATTAAGATAATTAGTATACCTCCTCTAAACCTAATTACTACTTTACTTACCCTTAATTTATTAAGTTTAATCTTTAGTATTATATATTATAATACTAGGAATTATAGGTAACTTACTATAGAGTACTTAATAGCTCTAGTATCTAGTATAATACCTTAGAAGGTTTTAGAAGAGTAGTAATTCCTAAGTATAAATATATAAGGTAGCTAATTAAATAGTTTATTATTAAAGGGATTTTCTTACTTAGGCTATATAGTATTACTTAATTTATAAGGATCTTATCTTTACTCTCTTAAGTATTAGTAAATCTAAGGCCCTATATATATTAGGTAATTTTATTATCTTCTAGGTTTTTAGGGTATTATTAGCCTTAGGTTCTTCCTTATACTAAGTAAGATATATATTATATACTAGTAATAAAGAATTTAAAGAGTTAATAAGGTAGTAACTCTTAAAGCGTTAATAAGCCTTCTTTTAGTTTTCTTTAGAGTGCTTTATTAACTAGTATCTCTCTTTTCTATAGATATAATATTTCCTTATATAAGAGGGAGGTCTTATACCTCTAGACTATAATAGAGGGTATCTTAACTCTTTACCCTTATTATTATATTATTAGTTAGTCTAGAATTACTCTAGGATATTAGCTTTACTAAGGAATTAGTACTAATTACTAGACTCTTCTCTAATTAGGTAGATTATTATTCTTACTTACTTATAGAACTCTTATAGGCTATTAGGGGATTTATAATATAGCTTCTATATTTAGGGATCTTACTATAAGTATATATAATTTAATTCTAGAGTGCTTACTCTATCTAGCTAATATTAGGGATAGCTCTTTAGAGAGTTGTAAGCTTCTTAATAAGATTATTAAAGCACTTAGTTTTTAACTTTTCTATATTCTTATTAATTACCTTTTATAAGGAGGTATTATACTATTCTAAGAGGTATTACTACCTTATATCCTTAGTCTTAAACCTTTATCTTATTTAGGTAATAAGGGTTAGTAAGTCTTAGGGTTACCTAGGTTTTAAGAGGTTATCTAAATAGTACCTAAGGCTTTACCCTTAAGTATAGCTTTAAATATATAGCCTACTTACTTTAGTCTAATATCTAGGATTTTATATTTTCTCTAAAAGGTTTAGAGCTTTAACTTAAAGATATTATAGTTATCTATACTATATTATTACTCTAGTGTATATATCTTTACTAGATTAATAATTTACTTAGGTAATAGTTTTAAGGTATATATTAGTTAGTTAGTAAGGATAGGAATAGGGAAAGTAGCTTCTTTATACTAAAGAAAGGGAATTATAGCTTACTAGTAGTGTCCTAATAGGATTAGGATATAGGATATAATACCTAGGGGGCCCTTAATATATTAGTATACCCTCTCTTAGGGAAGATTATACCTATAGCTATATAGTTACCTTAATAGGTAATACTTAGTAAGCCTTAGTAGAGAATTTAAGTGGTCTTTATAATTTAATATTCTTAGATATTACCTTTATTAAGGAGGTTATCTAGGAAGTTACTATTCTCTAGAAGTTTCTTTTAGAAGTCTATATATTTCCTTTAGGTATTTTCTACTTTTTCTTATAATTAGAAGTAAAATTCTTATTAGTTAATAATTTCTTAAAGGTTCCTTACTACTCTAGAAGTTTAGTTACTTATTATATATACTTTATTATTAATAAGGTAGTCCTATAAGTACTATAGGACTATAAATAGTATTTAGAGAAATATTTCTTAGGTTTAGTTATAGAAGTCTTAGGTAAATTCTATAAATAGGGTCCTTCTAGCTATTTTCCTTAACTTATAGTCTATAGTTCTAATAAGAATATAGGCTATAAGCACTTTAGGTATTTTATCTTCCTTATTATTAAAGTTTCTAGCTTTTTAGTATAGGTTTTCTATAATATATTTATAGAAGGAATTTAGGATATAAAGAAAGGAAAGGATATTAGCTTTATTTTCTCTACATTATTTAGTAGCTTTTATAAAGGTATCTCCTAATTAAGATTCTCCTTAACTCTTAGGGGGTCTTATACTTATTCCTTCCTATTAGCTATTATAACTTATAGTTCTTTAAGAGAAAGGAAATAGGAAAAGTTATAGTTTTTAGGTAAGGGAGGGTAGTAGGAAAGTTTTACTAATAAGAGAGGGATTTATAAAGGATTATAAGGCTAGGTAGTTAGCTTTATATATAATAGAATATACTAAGAAAAAGAATAATAAGATAAACCTTATTACTAGAGTTCAACTCTTCTTTAAGGTTTAGGCTTCTAACTATTATTAGTATTGAAAGTGGAAGGGAATCTAGCTAGAGGGATAGGAAGACCTCCCTAGTAGATTCTGTTGCGGCAGCTTCTAGATTCACTATAATATGTTGTATTCTTTAAGATAGAGAGCTTTAATAGTTAAATATAGTTAATTCCTAGCTATATAGATAATCTAACGAGCAATAAGAGGATATTTTGAGTCCCCTTATAGACTTACTAACTATATTAGAGGAATAGGGTTACTAGAGGGGTCTTAGGAGCTACTTTTTATTTTCTGTAAAATTTATTTATATAGGAAAAGTAAAAATCAACTTATAACCATATAATCTAGCTGCCCACGTGGCCTAACTAAGCACTTTAATATACAACCTTATAAATAAAATATACTATTAAATCTAGAAAAATTCAAGGATTTAAATAGTATATATTAGCCTTTATATAACTACTAGTTCCCTAGTTATAGTTAATTTCAGCTTCCTATAGGGTAACCTAGTCGGCTTAGTCATATAAGCCGTGGGTTAGTTGTGAGGCAACGCAGGTCACAACTAACGCTGCAAGCAACGCTTGTAACTAACGTTGCAACAACGCAACTAGGCAACTAGTGGGCCTATAAAATAGTGCTATAAATAGCATTATTTTAACAATTAGCTACTCTTATACTTTAATAGGCTAGCTAGGATAGTCTTCTGCCTTAGTACTATTATAGATCTTAAGTAATTAGGCTACTCTTATGCTTTAATAGGCTAGCTAAATTACTTTACTTCTAGGAAAGTCTCTTCTATTATTAACCTTACTAATCTATAGTTTTTATATGTGTTTAGGAGTAGTTATCTATAAAGTTAACTACTAATTAGTGTTAGTAATATAGGGGCCTAATATTAGGTTATTAATATAGTATCCTTAAGAATAGTATTATTATTAATTATCTATTCTAAGCTATAGAAGAAAGGGAAAAAGAGAGGGTAAAAGTAAGGGTTCTTTTTATAAGATATAAAATATAAAGGGGGCTATATAGGTTACGTAACTATAAGCCTTGCCCTATTATAGGCCCGCATTATAGGTTGCGTGTGGGGCCCTCGCGCGCGGGCTAACCACTCTGCTAACCACACAATTGCGGCTGCCAAGCGTGGTTAATATCATGCGTGTTCTAACAGGGTCCTTAGTATATATTAAGCTAGTATAATCTAAGGGCCTCCTATATTATCCTAGCTAAGATATCTTTAAGGAATCTTACTACATTAAATACTATAGCTATATTAATAGTATAAAGGGTAGGGTAGTTACTATTAAGATATATAATATTCACTATTACTTTAAAATTAAACATATATTTATCCTAAAGGGTGAATTTAAAGTAGTAGGGGCTATTAGTATTTATCTAGCATTAGTGGTATACCTTTATTAGCTCCTTAATAGCTTTAAGGTTAATCTTATGCCCTAATTTATATAGAAGATTATAGAGTTATTAGACTAAAGGATAACTAAATTAGTAATATAAGCGCTGTAATTTAACTTTAGTAAGGTGGTTTTATACTATTAACTTCTTATTCTACCCTAGTAACATCTATATATACCCCTATTTACATATAAGGGGACCTTAATATTCCCTTACTATAGCACGTTCTTTGTAATAATGAAGTTAATCTTTAATTAGCCTATATCCTTAAGGTATATTAAGAAAGGTATGCTTATAGTAATTACATAGAAAGGAATATTACTAAAGGGAGTAGGCATATGAACTAATCTAATTAAGATAATTAGCATACCTTCTCTAAACCTAATAACTACTTCGCCTACCCTTAATTTATTAAGTTAGGTCTTTAGTATTACATATTATAATATTAGGAATTATAGGTAGCTCATTATTGTTAAAATAATGCTATTTATAGCACTATTTTATAGGCCCACTAGTTGCCTAGTTGCGTTGTTGTAACGTTAGTTACAGGCGTTGCTTGCAGCGTTAGTTGTGACCTGCGTTACCTCATAACTAACCCACGGCTTGTATGACTAAGCTAACTAGGTTACCCTATAGGGAAGCTGAAATTGACTGTAACTAGGGAACTAGTAGTTATATAAAGGCTAATATATACTATTTAAATCCTTGAATTTTTCTGGATTTAATAGTATATTTTATTTATAAGGTTATTTATTAAAGTGCTTAGTTAGGCCATGTAGGCAGCTAGATTATATAGTTATAAGTTGATTTTTACTTTTCCTATATAAATGAATTTTGCGGAAAATAAAAAGTAGCTCCTAAGACCCCTCTAGTAACCCTATTCCTCTAATATAGTTAGTAGGTCTATAAGGGACTTAGAAAATCCTCTTATTGCTTATTAGTGTTAAAATAATGCTATTTATAGCACTATTTTATAGGCCCACTAGTTTCCTAGTTGCGTTGTTGTAACGTTAGTTACAGACGTTGCTTGCAGCGTTATGACCTGCGTTCCCCACAACTAACCCACGGCTTGTATGACTAAGCTAACTAGGTTACCCTATAGGAAGCTGAAATCGACTGTAACTAGGGAACTAGTTGTTTAAAGGCTAACGTATACTATTCGAATCCTTAAATTTTTCTGGATTTAATAGTATATTTTATTTATAGGGTTGTATATTAAAGTGCTTAGTTAGGCTACGTGGGCAGCTAGATTATATAGTTATAAGTTAATTTTTACTTTTCCTATACAAATAAATTTTGCGGAAAATAAAAAGTAGCTCCTAAGACCCTCTAGCAACCCTATTTCTCTAATATAGTTAGTAAGTCTATAAGGGGACTTAGAAAATCCTCTTATTGCTTGTTAGATTGTCCGTATAGCTAGGAATTAACTATATTTAACCATTAAAGCTCTCTATCTTAAAGAATACAACGTATTATAGTGAATCTAGAAGCCGCCGCAACAAAATCTACTAGGGAGGTCTTCCTATCCCTCTAGCTAGATTACCTTCCACTTTCAATAATTAGACTGTCTGTCTAGTTAGAAATTAACTATATTTAACTATCTATGCTCTTTATCTTAAAGAATCTACCGTAATCTAGTTATCTAGAAGCCGCTACGAAGGAATCTACTAGGAGGTCTTCCTACCCTCTAGCTAGATTCCCTTCTATTTCTAATAGGTTATAAGCCTAGAAGGCCTATAGATCTACTATATTACTGCGTTTATTCTACTGCGATTACTAGATTTTTAGGTAGTAGTTACTCTTTACTACACTATGGGCTCTTAAGATTACAAAGGAAAACCGCTAGAATTTAAAGCTTTTTATTTACTAGCACTACGTATTGTAACACTAGACCCTTAGTGTTAAAATTCATTACTACCGCACTAGTAACCACTATATTACACCTGTAACTATCTAGTTATAACCATAACTTTTAGTGATTCTATTCACTGCCATAACCGTTATATTAATATTATCTATATTGTAAATACGTTACTTTCCCTTATTATTATTAGACATCTAGTATCTATATACTAGGCTTTTTAACCTATTATACTACGTTACATGCGTTGCATTACGCTGCGCGCTCTATAATATCTATTATTTACTATAATTCCTATTTTTAGTGTTAAGAAAATTTTTACTAAGAATCTTCTCTAGCCCGTTTCTGCCCGCGCATACTAAAGACTCACTTTTTAGACCCTTTTCAAACGGCTCCGCCACACATTTTACGTACGCGACTAGATTATAACATAACTAATTTCTAGCGTACGTTATTTACAATAGGAACAAATTTAGAGATTTTACATAGGAGATCTTTTTAAGACTTAGAAGATAGCACTACCTAATTTTAAGGGTAAGGGCCTTACTATAGGACCTTTAGGACCTTCTGCAGGCCCTTTTAGCCCCCTAGGGACCCTAATAGGATAGATATAGAAGGTTAACTAGCTATTTAGGCTAGTGCTTTATAACTATAGATATAAAGCTAAATTAAATAATAAGGCAAGACCTTAACTAATTTTATTAGGCATAGCGAAGATAATTATATTAAAAATAAGGCTAGCATTAATAATCCTTTAGAGAAATTAATGTAAACTATATTAGTTATATAAGGTCTTTAGGCCTTTTCTAGACCTAAGGAAGAAAATACTTAGGCACCTAGAGAAGACCTAGCTACTACTTCTACAAGTATACCTTCTAGTAACTTATAAGCTACTTTTAATAGAGGCGCTATAAAGGAACTAAATAAGAAGGTTTACTTTATTCTAGAGGAGCTAAGCTAAAAGGCCCTAAAAACTATAATTAGTGAAAGCAAGCCCTAAGCATCTAGTTTAGAGCCCTAGGATTACCTAAATTTCTAGATAATCTAAGCATAGTAAGCTAGCTAGCTAACTTTAATTAAGCTATTCTTTTAATAATATTAAGAGATAGTTACTAATTAGGACCTTAGGTAGCTATATATTAGTAAAAATCCCTAAAGAAGCCTATAAAGTCCTTATTAGGCAGTATTTATAGAGTGCTAAAATCTAGTGTAGTACACTATATTCTAGCTACTATTCCCTAAATTTTTAAATTATAAGGGATCTTTAGAGGCTTTTAATGCTAATTTTAATAATTTACTAGCTAGACAATAGCTTTATAGTATAGAGATTGCCCTATTAATTAAGTAAATTATTATATTAATACATTAAAGCAGACCTTTCCTAGTTAGGCTAAGAGATAAAGATTTACTATTAGAGCTTCTAGGGCACAAGGACTACCTATAAATACCCTAAATTTATAGTTCCTTATAGCGGATTTATTAGAAGAACAGAGGATAAGACCTCCCTTATAGCTAAAGCCCTTACTTATAAGGCTTCTAATAATAAGGAAAATTCTAAGGACTAGGAAAAGAACTCTTCTAATCCTACCCCTAAGAAGGATCCTAACGCTAAGAAAAAGCAGGATAAGAAGGATTTAAACCCTTCTAAAGCCTCTAAAAGGAATTAGAAGAAGAAAAGAGTAGTAATAGGGATAAAGAGAAAGGAAAAGAAGCTGCTTTTATATTAGGCTATAGCCTAGCTATAGGATATGTTAAAGAACTAGATTCTAGCAAGTCTAGTAGTAATAATAGTAGTAATTCTAAATCTAATTTAAATACTTCTAGTACCTCTAGTAACACTACTAGTAAGCCTACTTTTAGTTATTCTAATAATGTAATTAAAAACTCCCTTTTATATAATATAGGTTCTTCTTATTATATTTATAATAATAAGGCTTTCTTTAGGGACTTTAAGCCCCTTAAGAAAGGTAAAACTAGCCCTATAATTACAGTAGGAGGACCTATCTATCCTAAAGGTAGAGGCATCGCTATTTTTAATATTCTAGTTAAGAAAAATCCACTAGAATATAGGCCTTTAGCTCTGCTAAATGCCCTATATTTCCCTAGTATAGATACTAACCTAGTTAGTGGTTTAACTCACTATCTTTTAGGGGTTATCTTATAAAAGACTAGCTATTCCTAGCTAATAAAAGCCCCTATAGGTTATTAGAACCTGCTAAATATAACTTCTTTTGCAGATTAAGGGCAAGCTACCCTAAGATTTGTAAGCATTTAACCCACGTCTCCTTTATAGGCTCTTAACGTTACTATCAGGCCTATAAGACTTATTTAGGGTTTTCCTACCCTATAGAGGTTTAAATTCCATAGCCTGCGTTTAATCCTAAGGAATATTAACAAATTAAAGAATTAGATAATAAAGAAGAAGATTTAGCCCTATATCCCACTAAAGCTCCTCCTAGTTAGGTATCTTCTATAGGGGTTTAGAAGGTCTATACCCTAATGACTTAGGTAATAATAGTGGCCGTCTAGTGCCTCTAGAGGCCTGTGATTCTTAAGAAGCCTAGTAATAGAGGGAGCTAGGGATAATAGCCCTAAAAGCTAGATTCTAGTTATAAGAAGTTACTAGATTTAGCTCTTCTTTAGCATATTTAATTAGGCTATATAGGGCTTCCTTACTAAAGAAATTATTAAAATTAGCTAAAGGGATCCCTAATTTTTCCACTATTAAAGAAAAGGATTTTAACTGCTTAGCCTATATGTAATCTAAGGCTATTAGATAACCTAGCAAAAGACCTATCTAGGATCCCCTAGAGTTTTAGATATTCTAGAGGGAGATATAGTTAAAATTAAACCTATACTGCATAATAAGAAGGCCCTAGTCCTTATACTTATTAATTAAAAATCCTAGTATAAGTAGTGCTTTCTATTAGCTAATAAAGAAGGTTAGACCCTTTATAATGCTATTAAGGGCTTCTTTAAGGCCCTAAAAACCGCTATAACTTATATCCTAGGCACCTTTACTTTAACAGAGGCACTGAAATTAATAACGACCTCTAGCTATAGTTATTTTCTAAAGGAATTTATTTTAGCACCTCTTACCCCTATATTTACAAATAGAATAGGCTAGTTAAGAGGGCTATTAGGGTTATCCTAGACTAGCTTAGGGCTACGCTTCAGTGGTCTAAGCTACCTTTATATCTATAGTCTTATATCCTTCTAGCTATAGTGGACTTAGTTAACATTACTACTAATATAACTAAGCCCCTAACCCCTAAGTAGCTATACCTAGCTAACTTAGAGCCTAAGACCTCCTATAAGCCTAATTTCTTAAAGATTAGAGCTATAGCGTCTTATTATAAGGTTCTAATACCTCTAGAGTAGAGATCTAGGCTTTAAAAGCTAGCCCCTAGGACTATCCCTAGTTAGTTACTAGCTACTCTAGGTTCTAGCGTTTATCTTGTCTATATTCCTTCTAAAGGTTAGTTATAAAGACTAGCTTTATTAAAATTATAGAAGATATAGGTTCTATAGGGTCCCCTAAGCCTTTAGGAGCTATCCTTTAGAGGAGAAGCTAATATCTTATAAGATAATCTAGAGGTTTAGGATAGTTATCTAAAGCCTGAAAATCTAGGGCCCGCAGCGCTTGCTACGCCCGCAGCGCCCATAACTACAGTGCCCGCAGCGACCGTAACAGCGCCTATAGCACCTCTAGCACTACCCCTAGAGAGCCTAAGCTCTATAGCCCCTAATAAGGTAGCTATAGAAAATCCGTCTGTAGATTTAGATTCTTTAATTAATTCTAACTCTATAGATATTAATAATTTTAATTTATCTTTATTTATTAAGGAGATATGCTTTAAGGCTTAATAAAGGGCTAAGTTATTTACTAATAATAACAACAATTTGGATACCCCTAAGACCTAGAAACAAGCTTTAAAAAGCAAGGATAGTTAAAAATGGATAGATGCTATATTTAGCGAATTTAAGTAGCTTCTAGCTGCTAGAACCTTTAAATTTATAGGGATAGACTAAGTCCCTAAGGGCTAGAGGGTTCTAAAGAATAGGCTTATTTATAAGCTTAAAAGGATAAAGAAAATAATCCTTTAAAATACAAGGCCTATCTTATTACAAAAGGCTTTATACAGATAGAAGGTTAGGATTATATTAAGACCTATACTACTACTAGTATTCCCCTAGTTAGCGAATATTACTAGCCCTAGTAGCTTATAATAACTAGGAAGTTAAATAGGTTAATTCTATAGGGGCCTTTCTAAATAGCTTGCTAAAGGAAGCTATTTATATACAAATTCTAATGGATTTACTAAATTTGCTAAAGCCACGCCTAAAATAGCTAAATTACTTAAGAAGTATAGCTATAAACCCTCTTAAAAGCAGGTTATTGTCTTATAAAAGCTTTATATAGATTAAAACAAAGCTCTAGAGAGTGATAATAGGTTTTAAAGGACTTTCTTTAGAAGCTAGGCTTTTAACCCCTTATATCTAATCTAGCTATCTTCTTTAACCTAACTATATCTACATATATAGTAACTTATATAGATAACTATCTTCTAATAGGTCTAGATCTAGCCTATATTAATAAGCTAAAAAGCTATTATATAAAGCTTTTCCTATAGAAGACCGTAGGCTAGCTAAATTTTTCCTAGGCGTTTAAATTACTAGAAATCAATAGAAAGGGACCCTAACTATCCACTAGTCCTAGTACATTTCTAAAGCCCTAGAAAGGTTTAATATAAAAGATACTAGGCCTATTTAAATTCCCTTATAACCTAGAATTATAAAATAGGTAGCTTACCTAACTAAACCTCTTTCACCCCCTAATCACAAGCTATATTAGAGTATTATAGGACTATTATGTACCTAATGCTCCTTATAAGACCTAATATTGCCTTTCTGGTTTAGTGGCTTTTACAGCGCTATCTAAGCCATTTATAGAGTATTTAAATACTTCTAAATATCTACTTAGGTACCTTTTAGGCTCTATAAGTTATTCTATAACTTATAGAAGGTCTAAACTTACTTTAGATGCCTTTGTAACCCTTATTACCTTTTATAATAGTAACTTCGCTAGTAATAGGTCTTTAAAATTAACCTATGCTTATTTATATAAGCTAGCTAAAGGCCCTATTAGCTAGAAATTAAAGAGTAACTATAATAGCTTTATTTACATTAGAGGCTGAATCTAATGCCTTATATAAAGCTATTAGGAGCTAGAGTGGTTTTATAGCCTTTTAAGGAAATAAAGCTACCTATAGCCCCTTTAGTCCTGATTTTTAGTGATAACTAAGGCGCTATTATAACTGTTAATAACCTTACTTTATATAGTAGAATAAAGCATACCCTACTAAAATTTAACTATACTAGAGAAAAGGTATAGAAGGGTATAGCTAAGGTTATCTATATTAATATAAAAGAGATACCTATAAATAGTTTAATAAAGCCCCTACCTAATAATAAATTTTAATAATTTATTAAACTATTAGGCCTTACAAATACAGAGGCCTAGATTAACAAATTAATAAAAAGTTAAAAATTAAAATCAACAAAACACTAGAATTCTGTTTAAAAGTTATTAATTTAGTTAAAAAGTTACTTAGAATTATATTAGAATTTATAGTTAACTTAGATATCTATTAAAGAGCTAAGTCTAGGTATTAAATTAGTTACCTTATACTTTTCTAGAGGGATTGTTAAAATAATGCTATTTATAGTACTATTTTATAGGCCTACTAGTTGCCTAGTTGCATTATTATACTGTTAGTTACAGGCATTGCTTGCAGCGTTATAACCTGCGTTCCCACAACTAACCCATAGGCTTATATAACTAAGCTAACTAGGTTACCCTATAGGGAAGCTAAAATTAACTATAACTAGGGAACTAGTAGTGATATAAAGGCTAATGTATACTATTTAACTCCTTAAAATTTTCTGGATTTAATAGTATATTTTATTTATAGGGTTGTATATTAAAGTGCTTAGTTAGGCCACGTAGGTAGCTAGATTATATGGTTATGAGTTGATTTTTTAATTTTCCTATATAAATGAATTTTATAGAAAATAAAAGTAGCTCCTAAGACCCCTCTAGTAACCCCTTTCCTCTAATATAGTTAGTAGGTTTATAAGGGGACTTAGAAAATCCTCTTATTACTTATTAGACTGTCCGTCTAGTTAGAAATCAACTATATTTAACTATCTATGCTCTCTATCTTAAAGAATCTACTGTAATCTAGTTATCTAGAAGCCGCTGAAGGAATCTACTAGGAGGTCTTCCTATCCCTCTAGCTAGATTCCCTTCCATTTCAATAATTTCTTAGGTCTAGTTATACAAGTCTTAGGTAAATTCCATAAATAGGGTCCTCCTAGCTATCTTTCTTGCCTTATAGTTTATAGTCTTAATAAGGATATAGGCTATAAGCACCTTAGGTGTTTTATCTTCCTTATTATTAAAGTTTTTAGCTCTATAGAATAGGTTTTCTATAATATACTTATAGAAGGAATTTAGGATATAAAGAAGGGGAAGGATATTAGCTTTATCTTCTCTATATTATTTAGCAGCTTCTATAAAGGTATCTCCTAATTAAAAGCCTCCTTAACTTTTAGGGGTCTTATACTTATTTCTTCCTATTAGCTATTATAACTTATAGTCCTTAGAGAGAAAGAAAATAAGGAAAATTATAGTTTTTAGGTAAGGGAGAGTAGTAAGAAAGTTTTACTAATAAGAGAGGGAATTTATATAGGATTATAGGGCTAGGTAGTTAGCTTTATATATAATAGAATACACTAAGAAGAAGAAGAATAGGATAGACCTTATTACTAGAGTTAAACTCTTCTTTAAGGTTTAGGCTTCTAACTATTATTAGCTACTCTTATACTTTAATAGGCTAGCTAGGATAGACTTCTTCTATAGTATAATTAAGGATCTTAAGTAATTAGGCTACTCTTATGCTTTAATAGGCTAGTAAAATCACACTACTTCTAGGAAAGTCTCTTCTATTATTAACCTTACTAATCTACGGTTTTCTATATGCGTTTAGAAGTGGTTATAAAGTTAACCACTAATTAGTGTTAGTTTCCTAGGGGCCTAATATTAGGTTATTATTATTATAAGCCTTAAGAATAGTATTATTATTAATTATCTATTCTAAGCTACAAAGGAAAGAGGGAAAAAGAGGGCAAAAGCGAGGGTTCTTCTTATAAGATATAAAACGCAAAGGGGGCTGTGTGTCACGTGACCACAAGCCCTGCCCTATTATAGGCCCGCATTATAGGTCACGTGTGGGGCCCTCGCGCAAGTGGGCCGACCACTCTGCTAACCACACAATTGCGGCTACCAAGCGCGGTTGATATCATGCGTGTTCTAACATTTAGCAAATAAACTATATTAGAGCCTTATTAAAATAATATTATAGTAGTAATATATACAAGGAAGTTATATAATTAATTACTAATAGCTAACTAGGGAATACCTAAGGTAATTATAAGTAATTATAATTAGAGATTTCTAGTAGTATTATAGAACGCGTTCTAGGAACTAGTTAGAATAAAACTATTACACTTAATAGTATATTATCTACAAATAGATAGACAGATAGAATAAACTATATAGATAATTAAGTTAGCTATCTAAATATACTTTACATAACTAGATAATAATTATTTGTAGTAATAGACACTACTATAATTATAATTTGAATTTAATAATATAATAATTAAAATAACAGGACAGTGCCTAAACTAGATTATTATAGGATTCTCCCTAATAACATGGTTTTATTATTATACCTAAAGGAACTAGAAATGTTAAATAAGCTATTAGAACGATTATAAGCTTATAATGTAATTGCAATAGTAGTAATCTAGATAAAGATATATTATAATTAGAAGCATACTGGAAAGTTTTTATAGTAGGAGACTAGGTATTAGTTAGGTTAGATAATTAGGCGTAGATAATTCTAAGGACTATAAGTCTAAAATATGGACTGAAATTCGCTAGGCCTTTCTAAGTTATACAATAGGTTAGAAGATTAGTGTCGGTTACACAGGGTGCCTGATATCAGGGTATCGATGTTATGAGCCTTAAGAATAGTATCGTTATTAATTATCTATTCTAAGCTATAGAAGAAAGAGGAAAAGAGAGGGCAAAAGTAAGGGTTCTTCTCGTGAGATATAAAACGCGAAAGGGGGCTGTGTGGGTCACGTGACCACAAGCCCTGCCCTATTATAGGCCTGCATTATAGGTCACGTGTAGGGCCCTCGCGCGCGTAGGCTAATTACTTTACTAACCGCATAATTACGGCTACTAAGCGCAGTTAATATTATATGTGTTCTAATACTAGAAACTCTCTCTTTTAATATAACTATTAATATATAATATTAATAGAAAAGAAGGAAAAGAAATTATAGACTATATTATAGTTAATTAGGAATATAGGAAATAAAAGAATAAAGATACCTATATAGGTATAGTAAGTAAAGAAAAGGAAAATAATAACCTATAATCTAAGGCCCTTAAATTAGAATAAGAGAGCCTTCTTTACCTCCCTTAATCTAATAAATAAAATTAATCTAGCTATATACTAATCCTTCCCTTACTACTATAGCGCTCTTTACTATAATAGTCTTTCCTTCTTTATACTCTATATATATTATATAGGGATTTAAGAGACTACTATAGGTCTTCCTATAACTCTTACTAGGTTAGGAGTAATAATAAGTATAGCTCTTATTAGAATCTAACCTAATAAGAGTTATAGTCCCTTCTCTTTCTTTCTCCCTAGGAGGATTTTATATTCTTCTATAGTATTAGGGCTAAAAGCCTCCTAGGATATTATTTATAGTAACTATTCTCTATATAGGTAACCTACTTTTCTATTTAGATTATTATCTAGTTACTTAAGATAAATTTCTTAAGGGCCTTATTTAGTAATACCTTTATAAAGGTATTAGCTAAGTTATTACCTCTATTAATCTAATAGATTTTATAGAGCTAATAGCGCTTATATAATTACTATAAGGCTATAATATTAATTATTAGGCATTTCTCCTTAGTAATACTAAGCTTAATAAGGTATTTATATAAAGAGTATAAATCTATATATACTATAACTAGAATTAATAAAAGCTTTAGTTAACCTATAATTAATCTAATTATTATTATAATTATATAGGCTATATTAATACCTATAACTATACTATAGATTTCTAAGGTAAGTATACTTTATATAACTCTCTTACTCTTAGTTAAGCTAAAGTATATAATATTACCTTTAATTATAAACTTACTATTCTTATTATCTTTATTAGCTAGGATTAGTATATATCCTAGCTATAATATAAGGTCTTAGTTATTAGTAAATAATCTATTTATAAAGGCATAGATCTTTACTTTAGTAAGATTAATTAGAAAAAGGTTAGGCCTCTCTCTAGGTAGTTTATTTACTACTAGATTTAGTGGTTAAGGGCTTTAATATTCTTAACTATTAGTTCCTAGTATTATATAGTAACTAAAAGATTAAAGTAAGCTTCTAGTTAGTAAATTAAAGTAATATAAGTGCCTTAAGCCTATTACTTAATTTACTTTTACTTTAACTAGGTTAATAGGATTAATTTAAGCTTACTACTTTACCCTTTTTATTATAATATAATATTCCTATTACTTAGGATAATAATTCCTTTACTAAATATAAGTAAGTTATTCTCCTAAGAAATTACTTTAGCTTTATAGTAAAGGTAATAGTAATTAGAAAAGTTTTCTCTTTCTTAGAGAACTCCTTATTTAATAACCTAAGGGTATTATTAGTTTATATACTTATATAAGTAAATTCTAGGCTCTTTTTATTATTATAAGTAAGTATAGGTTATATATAGAAGTCTTTATCTAGAGCTTCTCTCTATAATACTTATAATATATTACTTACTAGTATATTCTAGCTTTTATAATACTATAGAGAGGCTTAATTATAATTATAATTATGCCTTCTAGGTACTAGTAGTGGATTTAGATTAGGAGCCTAGTAAGGATAACTTAGCTTAAGGCTATATATAACTAGATATAGGCTTATATAATATTATAAATCCACATAAGGTATCCTATTATAAGCAGAGAAGGAGCTATTATAAGGATAAGTTATTAACTAGCCTATTAGATTATTAGAGCTTATATTAAGATTAATTACTTCTCTTTATCCCTAAATCCTTAGATTATAAGCTATAACTTCTTATATAGTTAGCTTATCTTTCCCTTTACCTTATTAATAATATAGGTATTAAAGATTCTTAGGCTATAGTACTTCTCTTTATTAAATATAATAAACTTAAAAACACCCTACCTAATTAAAGTATTAATCTTAGTCTTAGTAAAGAGTTTAAATAGCTTCCTAGGGTTATAATAATGCCTTTCTTATATAATTAGATTATAAGGTTAAGGTTAGCCTCCTCCTTTACTAATATAAAGATTATAATATTAGTCTTATTAATAATAGCTAGAGGGTTCTTATAGGGTCTTCTAGGTCTTTACTTTAGTAGAATTCCTAGTTCTAAGGCCTTATATTTATCCCTAGCCTCTAGTAGCTCTCCCTTAGCCTTTATTATAATACTACTTTATATTAGGGGTAGAGGCCTTTCCTATAAGGGTCTTTATAATAGGGTCTTATAGAGGTTAACCTAAAGGTCTTAGGGCCTCTTAGGAGGTTAAGTATATAGCTCTTACTATTAATAATAAGGAGATTATATAGGCCTTACTATTCTTTACCTTTACACTATACCTAGACTAATAATCTAAGTAAGAGATTAAGGGTTATTAATATATTTAGGCTATTCCTTATTATAAGAGCTTTATTAACCTTCTAGAGGGTATATAGCCTCTTAATTTTCTTTATAGCCTTTTATACTATAATTATATATTATAATATCTCTAGGATAGGGGATTTACTTATTATCTATAGGTAAGCGCTAAAGATAAGGAGGGTTAGAATAAGGCTATTAGGGCCTATAGTATTATTAAGGGCTTTAATAGCTATCTATAGGGCTATAGGCTTAGGGGTTATTAGGTATTTATATTAGATAATATTATAAGCTCTTTAGAGAGGCCTATAATATCTCTTAACCTTACTAATGCTATAGTATACTTTAATAGGAACCTCTTTAATAGAGATTAATATTAATACTATAGATTATTAGAATTCCTTACTATAGAAGTTAGTGCTAGTATTAGTAATAATCTAATTAGAGAGTCCTTAGTATATATTAATCTAGTATAATCTAAGGGCCTCCTATATTATCTTTACTAAGATATCTTTAAGGAATCTTACTATATTAAATACTATAGCTATATTAATAGTATAAAAGGTAGGATAGTTACTATTAAGATATATAATATTTACTATTACTTTAAAATTAAATATATATTTATCCTAAAGGGTAAATTTAAAGTAGTAAGGGCTATTAGTATTTATTTAGTATTAGTAGTATACCTTTATTAGCTTCTTAATAGCTTTAATATTAATCTTATGCCCTAATTTATATAGGAGATTATATAGTTATTAGACTAAAGGATAACTAAATTAGTAATATAAGCACTATAATTTAACTTTAGTAAGGTAGTTTTATACTATTAACTTCTTATTTTACCCTAGTAATATCTATATATATCCCTATTTATATATAAGAGAGACCTTAATATTCCCTTACTATAGTATATTCTTAGTAATAATAAAGTTAATCTTTAATTAGCTTATATCCCTAAGGTATATTAAGAAAGGCATACTTATAGTAACTATATAGAAAGTAATATTACTAAAGGGAGTAAGTATATTAACTAATTTAATTAAGATAATTAGTATACTTTCTCTAAACCTAATTACTACTTTACTTACTTTTAATCTATTAAGTTAAATCTTCAGTATTATATATTATAATACTAGGAATTATAGGTAACTTACTATTAAGTACTTAATAGCTCTAGTATTTAGTATAATACCTTAGAAGGTCTTAAAAGAGTAATAATCCTAAGTATAAATTTATAGGGTAGCTAATTAGATAGTTTATTATTAAAAGGGATTTTCTTACTTAGGCTATATAGTATTACCTAATTTATAAGGATCTTAATTACCTTCTAGCTATTAAAGGTAGTGCTATATATAAAGAAGCTTATAGAAATTAAGCTATCTTTACTCTCTTAAGTATTAGTAAATCTAAAGCCTTATATATATTAGGTAGTTTTATTATCTTCTAGGATTCTTAGAGTATTATTAGCCTTAGGTTTTCCCTTATACTAAGAGAGAAATATATTATATACTAGTAATAAAGATTTTAAAGAGTTAATAAGGTAGTAGCTCTTAAAGTATTAATATACCTTCTTATAGTTCTCTTTAGAGTGTTTTATTAACTAGTATTCCTTCTTACTATAAATATAGTATTTCTTTATATAAGAGAAAGGTCTTATACCTCTAGACCTTAATAGAGGGTATCTTAACTCTTTATCTTTATTATTATATTATTAGTTAGTCTAGAATTACTCTAGGGTATTAGCTTTACTAGGAATTAGTCCTAATTACTAGATTTCTCTCTAATAAGGTAAATTATTATCCTTACTTACTTATAGAACTCTTATAGACTATTAAGGGGTTAGTAATATAGCTTCTATATTTAGGAATCCTATTATAAGTATATATAATTTAATTTTAGAGTACTTACTCTATCTAGCTAATATTAGGAATAGCTTTTAGAGAGTAGTAAGCTTTTTAATAAGATTATTAAAGTATTTAGTTTTTAACTTTTTCTTATTCTTATAAATTACCTTTTATAGGGAGGTATTATACTATTTTAGAAAGTAATATTATCTTATATTCTTAGTCTTAAACCTTTATCTTATTTAAGTAATAAGGGTTAGTAAGTCTTAGGGTTATCTAGGTTTTAAGAGATTATCTAAATAGTATCTTAAAGCTTTACCCTTAAGTATAGTATTAAATATATAGCTTACTTACTCTAGTCTAATATCTAGGATCTTATATTTTCTTTAAAATATTTAAAGCTTTAACTTAAAAATATTATAGTTATTTTTACTATATTATTATTCTAGTATATATATCTTAGCTAGATTAATAATTTACTTTAGTAATAGTCTTAAGGGTTATACTAGTTAGTTAATAGGAATAGGGGTAGGGATAGTAGCTTCTTTATACTAGGGAAGGGGATTAGGGCTTACTAGTAATGCCCTAATAGGGTTAGGATATAAAATATAATACCTAGAGAGGGACCCTTAATATATTAATATATACTCTCTTAGGGAGATTATACCTATAGCTATATAGTTACCTTAATAAGGTAATACTTAATAAGCTTTAGTAAAGATATTAAAGGGCTCTTAAGGTTTAGTATTCTTAGATATTCTCTTTATTAAAGAGGTTATCTAGGAAGTTATTATCTTCCTTAAGCTTCCTTTAGAATCCTATATACTTCTTCTAGATATCTTTTACTTTTTCCTATAACTAGAAGTAAAATTCTTATTAGTTAATAACTTCTTAAAGATTCCTTATTACTATAGTAGTCTAGTTAATTATTATATATACCCTATTATTAATAAGGTAATCTCTAAGGTATCTTAGTACTAGGGTAGTATTTAGAGGAATATTTCTTAGGTTTAGTTATTAAAATCCTAGGTAAATTCTATAAATAGTATTCTTTTAGTTACCTTTCTTATTTTATAGTCTATAACTCTAATAAGGATATAAGCTATAAGTACTTTAAGTATTTTATTCTCTTTATTATTAAAGTTCTTAGCTTTATAAAATAAGTTTTCTATAAGATTCTTATAGAAATACTATAAGATATATAGGAGGAAAGGATATTTCTTTTACTTTCTTTAGGCTACTTAGTTACCTTAGTAAAGCTATCTCCTATTTAGAAGCCTTTTTAACTCTTAAGGGCTTATACTAGTTCTTTTTATTAGCTATTATAACTTATAACCCTTTATAAGGAAGGGAATAGGAAAATATTATATTTTTAGGTAAGAAAGGGTAGTAAGAAAGTTTTACTTTTAAGAGAAATAATTTATAAAGGATTATAAGGCTAGGTAGTTAACTTTATATATAATAGAATATACTAAGAAAAAGAATAATAGAATAGACTTTATTACTAGACTTAAACTTTTATTTAAGGTTTAGGCTTTTATTTATTATTAGTTACTTATATACTTTAACTAAGGGACTAGGATAAACTTTTTCCTTAGTATAATTAAGGATCTTATAATAATAAGGTTACTCTTATACTTTAATAAAAGGGGCTAGATTACACTACTTCTAGGAAAGTCTCTTCTATTATTAACCTTACTAATCTGCGATTTTCCGCGTGCGTTTAGGAGTGGTTATCTATAAAGTTTACTACTAATTAGTGTTAGTTACATAGGGTGCCTAATATTAGGGTATTAATATTATAAGCCTTAAGAATAGTATTATTATTAATTATCTATTCTAAGCTATAGAAGAAAGAGGGAAAAGAGAGGGTAAAAGTAAGGGTTTTTCTTATAAGATATAAAACGCGAAAGGGGGCTGTGTGGGTCACGTGACCACAAGCCCTGCCCTATTATAGGCCCGCATTGTGAGTCGCGTGTGGGGCCCTCACGCGCGGGCTAATCACTCTGCTAACCGCACAATTGCGGCTGCCAAGCGCAGTTAATATCATGCGTGTTCTAACAATTAGCCTATAAACTAGATATACTAGATAACTAGCGGATTTATCTAGTAATCTTAATTAACTATCTAGAATAATTCTATAAAGACATATTTAGTAGATAGTTTAGAGTAATAGCACTAATTTAACTAGTGAATTATAAAGTTAAAATAATTCTAGCCTAGAATAAGGAGAAGGGGAATATAAAGTATCTAGTTAAGTTTAAAAATTTAGCCCTAATATATAATTAATAGTTACTACTAGCAGAAGTTACTAAATTAATAAATAGCTTAATTACAATTAAAAGTTAGGCTACAAGGGACAAGCGTAATTTATTGTAGTAATAATAGGTATTATAGCTGTAAATAAGGGAAAATTTTTATATTTACGCTTCTAATTATTACTTTGTTTTTACTTTTACTTTACATACCTCCCTCTTATCTCTTTCTTTTACGTTACACACCTCCCTCTTACCTCTTTCTTTTACTTTACACACCTCTCTCTTACCTCTTACGCTAATTATAACACTCTTATGTAATATAACTAATAATATGTTAATTACACACTTATTTTAATAAATAGACATAATAAACACCATAGAAGCCTTAGAGTAAATTTAGAAAGTCTAAGTAATTATTAGTAACATGGTTGTCTATTAGATTACAGATAACTTTATAATAAACTTTTAGAGATTTATAACTCTAGAGGCTAAGAAACACTTATATAATAATAAATTTATTAAAGAATTTTTAATGTTTTTAAAATTAACATTATAGCTATCTAACTATAGGCTAATTAAAAATTAGGTAATTCCTATAACATACTAGGAAAACTCTAGCTATACTAGTATTAGCTAGATCTATTTAGGGAAGATTAGCCTATAAGGGAAATAATACTTATAATATTAATTTAATAACTAATATCCGCACTATTAGTTAGTTACTAGCGGGCGCTTGCCTAGGAATTAATTAGGATAAATTTAAGAGATAGTTAACCCTAATAAAAAACAGGAAGAATAATACAAAAAGCAATAAAGTAATAGATACTATAAGATTATAATACTAGTAGGTAACTACACTAATAGCATAAATAGCGGATTTACTAACTTTTAATTACTTAATAATAGGATTTACTCTAGTTAACCCACTAGCGTTTATACTACTATAATAATAATTAGTAGTAGTATTATACCTATAACTTACTAAAAGGTTTACACTACCACTTAGAGTGGGGACGCAAGCATAAACCTAGGACTAGGAGTCTTACCTATAGAAGAAATCTTAAAGGCAAGGAAAAGACTATAATTAAGCTATAATTGTTATGACTTCGGTTGGGATTGATGATTAACAGAGTGGAGGCTAAGATTCGCAGTCGCTACTAGATATATGCTACCTAGGGCTAGTGCATAAAGGTTTTAAACTCTAACCTCCTATATTCTATATAAGTAATCTTCGCTAAATACCTTACCTAGCAGGCACATAGCTATCTAGTAGCTAGCTAGTCCCTTTGTTATCTTAGGGGTCTAAGGTTCTTCTAAAACCCCGCTATATAATCGCCCTATCTCTAACCTCCGCGCTCCTAATAATAATAGAGATAGGTAAGATGTAATTATTAACTAGGTAACTAATATAATTAAAGAAAATAACGCAGTATATAATAGGTTAATAAAGGTAGTCTAGGATAATATAGTAATATTACCTAACTAGGTAATTATATAATTATAGACGCTAACTAGAATATAATTAATATGTAAATAAGATATTAGATATTCTAGGCATAGAGGTTAGAAATAATTAATAAAAACATAGCGTTACTTACGTAATATATAATAGGTATATGCTTTCCTCTAGTAGAGGTATAGGATATATCTAATATAAAGGAGGATATACACTAGAAAGCACACTTTAAGATAGAATAAGGAGATAATAGACTAGATAATAGTGTAGAATTTATAGAAATAATTACTTAGGAAGAAGAGAGGAACTTACTTAAGGAGAATATAGAAATATAGTAATTTTTAATAATAAGGGCATTGTATAAAAATCAGCGGCACCTGTCACATGTCACGGCACAAAAACAGGGACGCAGGTATAACACTCTGCCTAGTATATTGTCTAGACTAAGAGAATAATAAAGATAGAGAGAAAAGAGAAATAAAATAACTATAGTTAATCCCCTATAGTATATATCCTCCTCGCTATGCTATAATATACCTAACCTCTATAACGTATCTTTATAGTTTATTTAGTCCCTCTATATTATACTATAAAAACTCTATAGCTTATATAGTAAGTGTAAATAGGAGGTCTTTATAATAGAGTGGGGCCTTAGGCTATTATATAAATTAGAATAGCAGTGGTATATTAGTATAATTAGGGAATATAGACTAGGATGTGCCTAGCTATAATATTACCCTCCCTTTATAAATTAGCTATGCCCTTATAGTAAGCTATATTATTTAAACTAGATACGCTTTACCACGCCCTCTTATAGTTCCTAAAGTATATTACCCTTAGTTTTCCTAACCTATTTATTAGTATAGTCTAGTTTTACTAGTAAATTATTACTTAATTTATTAGGTAGAAATAGTTCTTTATTTTTATAGCTATATAACTAATATTCTAAGTTATATAGGAAACCCTTTACTATTAAATTATTACTATAAAACTTCTTAATCTTATATAGCTAATACTTAAGCTTCCCTATATTATACTACTTAATATCTTTATTAGCGCCCTCCTAGTTTACTTAGTATTATAGTTTTCTATGCTAAATTCTTAATATAAGTACCTTACTTACCTAGTATTATATTTCACTATTTACTAGGTCCTTATCTAGGGTATAATATATTATCCTAGTAGCAGGTTCTAGGCTACCTTATATAGCTTAGAGGTATAGAATTATTAGTGTATTTTAATTACTATAGGAGATTTAATTTAAATATAGTACCCTTACTTATAATTATCTTATATAGGCCTACCTATAGGTTATTTAATTTCTTATTTAGCTAGTCTAATATCTAGCCTCTTTAGTCTATATATATAAAGTCCTTAATCCTAAAATTAATTAGGCATTACTTCTTATTAGCGCTTTTTACTTATTACTATTATACCTTTTCTATATTTCCCTATACTACCTTCTAGGCTATATAAATATATTTTACATAGTCCTAGGCTCCCTAGTAGGTTATCTAGCTTAATAGGGAGCTAAATTCTATTATATAGTTTTACTAATTATAACTTATCTAAGGCTTATATCCTATCTTAACTATAAATAGTAATAAGCCTATAGAATCTTATAGTAAGTATACCTATACTATATCTATAAAGGGAGTATTTTAGACTAGTTATCCTATATATAATTAACTATTAGTCTTAGCCTCTATATTAGGTACTAATTTATACTCTTAGTCTAACTATTAGTTTATAAATATCTTACTATAAAGAGCTATACCTTAATTCCTATAATTATATAAAGCTTATTCTAAAACTTAGAAATAAACTATAGTCCTTAATCTAATATAATTAATTTAGGGGTTTTAGTGTGTTACTAGATATTATTAAAGAAAAGTCTTACTACCTATAGGGTATCTATTTTCTTACTATAGGCTATTATATAAGAGCGCTTTAATAGTTAGTTTACTACTATAAATACTATATTATACCTATAGTAGTCCTTTAGTAGTATTATAAAATCTATAGTAAAATACTAATAAGGCTAGTTAGGCATAGGTAGTAGCTATAGTAGCCCTAGTGCCTTATCCCTAGGCACCTAGTTCCTATAGTATAGATAGTAGTTATTAATATATTAGGTAATCTTTATTTATATCTTTAGCTACTAGTACTATTCCTAGAGGAGTTTTATTATCTTATTCCTTTCTAGGTAAGCTATAAGCCTCTAAAGGTATACCTTTATAATTAGCCTTATTTAAAGAAAGTCTTTACTAGGTATTACTAGTTAGCCCTAGTATAGTAGCTAGCTATTCTTATTTTCCTAGTTCTTAGTACTTATTTTCTCCTAGAACTTCTCTATACTTCCTATCTTATATATATTCTTCTATAGTATCTCCTAGGTTAGGAATATACCTTAAGCTTACCTATCCTAGGCCTCTCCTTACTATAGGTCTAGTACCTAGGGTAGCTATATAAACTTTATTAGTAATAATAGTACTTACTCTTACTAAGCTAGCTACTTCTCTCTCTAAGTCTTAATATCTTTAGATTTCCTTAATAGTATATTTATAGCTATATTTTCCTTCCTAGGTTAAAACTTAATAATAAAATTATACTATAAGAGCTCTTTACTCTATCTTACCTATTATATATTTAGCTACTTCTTTATAGTAAAAACTCTAACCTATAGTAATCTATATATACCTAGATTAGTACCTTTATTTATAAGCCTACTAGCTCTAGTCTTTATTCTTTAAAATACCTTATAATTACTAGTAGTTCCTTATCTAGAATACTATAGTTACTCTTTACTATATTTATTATCTTTAAGTAATATACTATAGGGTGCTATTTATTACTAGACTTTTATAATAGCACTCTAATACTACTCTATCTAATAAGTCTATCTCTAGCTTAGTCTTATAGTCTAGTTTATAGTACTAGAGTATAGGTAATAAGATTATAGCTTCCTTTAGCTTCTAGAAAGCTTCCTTATATACTAGAGTCTAGTCCTATAGGGTATCTTAGTAGGTTAGATAGTGTAGTAATTATATAAGTTTACTATATCTTTCTATAAACTTCTAATAAAATCTATAGAAGCCTAGAAATAACTAGATATCTTTAACCTTTATAGGGCACTTCTAATTAAATATTACCTTTAGCTTCTCTAGGTCTATAGTAATCCCCTTAGTAAATATAATAAACCCTAGGAACTTTATCCTAGTAACCCTAAATTTACACTTCTTAATATTAACCTATAAACCTACCTTTTATAGCCTTTATAATACTTTATAAATATACTAGTAGTGTTTCTTTAGGTTTACTAAGAAGATTAGGATATTATCTATATATACTATATAGGTAATATCTAAAAGGTCTCCTAGTATATAGTTTATATACCTCTAGAATATTACTAGGCTACTAGATAGTCTAAAAGGTAGGACTTTATACTTAAACTACCTATATTATATTCTAAAGGTTATAAAATCCTTGCTTTTCTCTTCTACTCTAAGGCAATTAAATACCTATTAAATATCTAGCTTAGTAAATATCTTAGCTTACTTAAGTATCCCTAGTGTCTTATTAATTAGTAGTAATAAATACCTATTCCTTTTAGAGATTAAGTTAAGCTTCTAGTAATTTATATAAAATCTTAGGCTTCTATCTAACTTCTTTATAAATAGCACTAGTGCTATAAATACTACCTTACTTAGCTTAATAAACCCTTCTATAGGTTCTTAATTAGGTAGTCCCTTATAGCCTTAAGCTCTTCTAGTAACTATCTATATAAAGGGGTATACTTTAAATCCTACCTTTATATCCTTCTTCTAGCTTAATTTTATAGTTAAAGTTAGGTTATTATAGAGGAGTGTATTTACCTTCTTCTTTAAGAATATATTTACTAAGTTATAGTTTTCCTTTAGTAGCTTTATATATACTTATTAATAGATTTCCTTAGGGTTATCTTCTATCCTATAGAGGTTTTTACTTCTTCTAGATTCTCTAGTATATTAATATATACTACTAGTTCCTATAGTGTAATTACGCTAATCTTATTTTCCTTCTTCTAAGTATTTATTATATATAGAGCTATACTAATAATTACTATTAGAATTATAAGCTTCTTTATTACTACTATCTTTAGTAAGTGCCCTATCTTTAGGCTCCTCTCTATAGTATCTTTTTAGAGTTAATTATTAGCTATTCTATTATTACTTTTTATCTTACTTAATAATTTAGTTTTATTACTTTATATTTACCTAGTGCTTAGGATTAATATTATAAGGCTTTAAAAGCTTATTTAAAGTCTATAAAATTAATTAAGGTAGCTTAGAGTCCCTTAATACTAGCTAGTCCTTTAGCTAAATAATCTTCCTTTCCTATAGGTCTAGTATAATACTATAGGACTATATTTATTTTAGGCTAAGGATAATATCTTAGTTCCCTAGATCTAGTTAGAGTATTAGATATTATCTCTCTTTTTAGTAGTTAATAATTAAATTTAGCTCCTAGATCTAGGATACTATATATCCTAGTTTTTTATTAAACCCTATAATTAGGATCTTCTATAGAAGTTTCTCTAATAGTACTTATAGCTAGTATTTAAGTAATTTTACTATTCTTTTATTTATAAAGGTATAGTTACTTACTCCTATATTAATTAGTATACTAAGTTTTAGTCTATATTTATTATATTTTACTATATAATTTATCTAAAACTATAGTTTACCTAGTAGCTTACTAAGGTCTATTAATACTAATATTACTAGTGCCTTCTAATCTTATTAGCCTAGAGGGGAGTTATATTTCCTAGGCCTCTTTATTTTCTAATTTATCTAGTTTTACTACCTAGGTCTCCTTTATAATCTCTAAGATTAGTATCTTTTAGTTTAGGTAGTTCCTTATAATATACCTCTCCTTATTATATTTATAGTATAGGCCTTTATTATATACTTTCTTAAGACTAGGGGTAATAAACTAAAGTTTTACTATTCTTTAACTATAGTATTCTTTCCCTTATTTTTATTTATAGTATTAGGGTTAGTAAAGGGTTCTCTCTTTAGGGTAGTCTCTTTTATATTATTCTTAAAGGGGGTACTATATATAAGGCTAGTATATTTCTAAATTATACTATAGGCTATAGCTTTCTTAATAAGTTTATTAAAGGTATAATCTTCTTTTATATAGTAACTTACTAGGGTAGTATACTAGGAAACTAGTAGCTTATTAAAGAATTTATTCTTAAGTAAGTCCTTAGAGATATTACTAATATATATAGCTTTAAAAATACTATCTTAAATTTAATAAATTTACTACCTATTATTCTAAGGTTAGTAAACTTCTATTAAGCTTTATACTTCTTATTAGGGTTTAGAAAAATTAAGTCTAAATACTTTAGGGTAGTCTTTATAGTAATAAGGACTTACTATTTATTTATAGTATAAGTTATATCTAAGTATTAGTAAGCTATACCCTTAGTATAGGAGTTTATATAAGCTATATATACTTCCTTAGTTATATAGTAATTAGTATTATACTAAAGCTTATTATAAATAGTATCTTTCTAGGATTTATAAGTTAGGTTAATTCTATTATTAAGTATATCTAAGTCTAGGAGCTTAGCTAATTAGGATATATATTTAGTAGCTAGTGTTATACTAGTCCTAGTATCTCTAATTTAGATTAATTAGTATATAAGTTTAAGATAGTTATTTATAAGGCTTTAGTAATTACTAATAACCCTATTTTCTCTTTTTCTAAATAGGTATAATTAATATACTTAGGGTTTATAGTCCTTACCTAGAGTACTACTAGTTTAGCTTATATTACTTCTAATTAGTCTAGTCTCTCCTAGTTACTTTATATCTAGGTAGTATAATTAGTATTTACTAATAGTTCTATATTATTATTAAGAAATCTAACTATAGAGAATAGGTTACTTACTATACTTACTAGTACTTCTCTCTAAAGGTAAGATTCTCTAATAATCTCTATAATACCTTTATTTTAAATTAACTCTTAGATTATATTTTTATTATTTAGGGAGACTTAGGTACTCTAGGCTATTACTTATAGGTATAGGTCTAGCTAACTAGCCTTATTAATTTACTTCTAAATCTCTTACTCTATACCTTTTATAAAAGCTTCCTATTCTTAGAACTATAGCTCTAGGAGGTTTTCTTAGGTTATTACTTATTCTATTTAAATATCTATAATTAGGTCTTTATTACTATTAATACCTAGTATATTTATATATTTATATCTATAGTAGCTAGGAATAGTTAGTACTCCTACCCTATATATAATATAGGTCCTAGCCTTACTCTATAACTAATTATAGGGTATATTATTAGTATTACTAGGTATTATTATAGGTATAAACACTACTATAGGTTTTAGAATAGTTTATTAAAAAAGGTAAGATAATTATTATTATTCCTAATAAGGAAAAGGTAAAGGTAATCTTTATTATTATATTATAGTATAAAAATAGGGATATAGGTATAATACTTTACTTACTATATTATCTAAACTAAGAGAATAATAAAGATAAAGAGAAAAGAGAAATAAAATAACTATAGTTAATCCCCTATAGTATATATTCTCCTTACTATACTATAATATACCTAATCTCTATAATATATCTTTATAGTTTATTTAGTCCTCTATATTATACTATAAAAACTCTATAGCTTATATAGTAGGTGTAAATAGGAGGTCTCTATAATAGAGTGGGGCCTTAGGCTATTGCATAAATTAGAACAGCAGTGGCGCGTTAGTGCAATCGGGGAACACAGACCAGGACGCGCCTGGCCGTGACATCACAACACATAACTAGGGTAGGCGCGTATATAATGGACCCGCAGACACTAGCTTAGCAATGGGGATAACCTTTTCCTACGATCCCTAACAGCAGGGCTTGGGGTCACGTGACCCGCACGCAATCTTTTCCTTTCTCTTTGAACACCTTTGCTTTTAACCCCTCTTTTCCTTCCTTTCTTCCATAGCTTAGAACAGATGATCAACAATGATACTATTCTTCAGGCTCACAACAACACGACCCTGATATCAGGAAACCTGTGATACTAGCAGAAAGCTCGTATCTAATTTCTTTTCATCAATCATTCCATCTCGGCCCTGACTCGACCTTAACGCCTTTGAACCAGAATCCCAATTACAAAATCACAACCAAAGTCGTGACAATGGCCGGCAGTAAAGGCAAGGTTTGCTTGGCGTGAGTCTGACCCTCCCCGCGACAAATTGAATGCCACTAAGCTGTCTCCCGCGGCTTGGACGTCGTATAATTGAGCTGACAAAAGGCTGCTAGCTATTCCGGCGGACTCGACACGAGCACGATCCTGGCTTGGTTGCTGGAGCAGCAATATGAAGTTGTGTCAGTAGTTATATGTTCGATTCCAAGCTCACCCACACTTTTCAAGCTGACTGCTTGAAGCTGCTATTTGGCCAATGTCGGCCAGGAAGAAGACTGGGCTGCCGTTGAGAAAAAGGTCAATAAGTTCTCTCACGAAGTCAGAATTCCGCGCGCCCATTGAGAACACAAGTGCTGATGTTCTGCACGCAGCTCTCCAGATTGGGGCCACCAAAAGTACGACCCATTAACGCCGAAGATTTGCTTGCTGGGACGATGACTAAACACTGGCAGTGATCATTGATGACCTTCGCAAGGTTTTCGTCGAGTACGTCGCATGACTTTCTTTCTGATTATGACACTGACACCCGTTCTAGCGAATTGTGCTGGAAGGCCGTGCAATGCGTTCGTTAAACCCGCTCGATCCAGTTAATTTTCTGCGACTTACACGACCTTTCTAGAATGCCATCTACGAAGACCAGTATCTCCTAGGTCAGTTTGCTAGGTTGCGGACAGGTGTTTGAAAGAGAGGCTAACGTCAGGTTTTAGGTACTAGCTTGGCCCGTCCTGTCATCGCACGTGGAATGATGAAGGCTGCCGAGAAAGAAGGGTTCGTCCACACCTGCTACGAACCGCTTTGGACCGACAAATGCTAACACTCATGGAATGTCTTCAGATGCGACTTCGTCTCGCATGGTTGCGTGAGTGATGAATGACCGAAAAATTCAACCTGATCAAGTTGATTTGACTGACTGTTGTTACAGACTGGAAAGGGGTAAGTTTTGTACTCGACGATCTCGGACAATGCAACTGACAACGAATTCAGCAATGATCAAGTGCGCTTTGAGGTACGTTATTTTCTTTTATGGTATGGCGCTTTGGGAATTTTCAAACTCTGCGAGGATGCGCCGCCCAGTTCCGTTGCCCTGCATAAAGCGATGGCCTCTATTCAGCGATCGAGTTCGAAACAGATAAATATCTTGCCTAGTGTGGTTGAAGCCCGGGTCACTCGGCAGCTGGCCGGGAACTCGCAAATGAACCAATTCCAAGACGCCCACACAGTTGCAGCTACTTGTTGCGAAGAAACTGACTTAAGTAGTTGGCCTATTTGACCATCAACCCCGCCATCAAGGTCATCGCCCCATGGTACGACTGCAAACCTGCTCCGAAAACGAATTTATCAAACAAATGCTAACTAACGTCTTTCTTGAAGGCGTGACCCTCTTTCTACCAGCGTTTCCAAGTAAGTTTTGCCTTCTTGCAATCTCTGACTTCATGCTGATTTTCTTCTCAGGGACGTAATGACCTTCTTGACTATGCGGCTGAAAAGGGCATCCCTGTGACTTCGACCAAGGCTAAGCCGGTTTGTCTGCACTAGCATCATGAGGAGGGAAAGATTACTGATGGTAGAAATAGTACTCTATGGATGACAACCTGGCGCATTGCTCGTACGAGGTGGGTCGCCCGAGTTCCTTTCTCCATACATTCTGCTGACGAGTCCAGGCCGGCATGCTCGAAGACCCCAACGTGACCCCACCAGAAGACATGTGGTAAGTTAAGACATGGTTTGCAAGAGGAAACCTCGACTTGCTCATTTCGATGCACAGGACGCGCACTGTCAGCCCTCTTAAGGCCCCCGATACTCATCTTGATATCACCGTTCACTTTGACAAGGGCTTGCCTATTAAGGTTATCACTCCGCAGAAGACTGTCACTGAATCACTCGAGCTGTTTAACCTGCTCAATGCTCTTGGCAAGGAGCACGGCATTGGTCGTGTAGTAAGTCTCATCTCATACCTTGAACACCCTGAAGCCTCTCTCTAACAAGCAAAAAAACAGGACATCGTCGAGAACAGGTAAATAGTGATATTCTCAGGAACCGAAAAAGACCAAAAAGGCCAAAACACGCTAATCTTGCACCACTCCAAGGTTTATTGGTCTCAAGAGTCGAGGCTGTTGTTCGTAACCCCAACGCAACAGGATTTCCTTTTCGTTCCGCATACTAACAATCGCACAGATGACAGCCCAGCCATGACCATCCTCCGCCTGGCTCACATCTCCATTGAAGGCCTGTAAGTGCAAGGTTCTGTTCACACGAGTAAGATTTGTACTGAGTTCGTGTAGCGTTCTGGACGGTCGCGTCCGCTCTCTGCGCGACAACCTGAGCAAGCAATGGTCTGAACTGCTCTACAACGGGCTCTACTTCAGCCCCGAGCGCGCGTTTCTGCAGCGTAAGCCACCTTTCTCACTAGGCAAATGGACCCGAGGCTAATTTGACCACAGCCAGTCTCGACTTTTCTCAGCAGCGGGTAAAGGTCCTTGGTACCAACGATGTGTGTTGCACAATCTGACCGAAGCTTGACAGGTCAACGGCGAGGTTCGCCTCCGACTCTACAAGGGCAACGCCTACATCCTGGGCCGCACTTCCCAGGAGAAGCTCTACTCGAGGAAGATGCGTCCATGGACTCTCTCACCACCTTTGACCCATCCGAGACCGTAAGTCATGTGTGTTGAAAAACATGGCAGTGTGGACAGAACACTAACATGGTGCGCAGTCTGGCTTCATCACCATCAACGCTATCCGCCTCAAGAAGGTATTTCGCCCTAATATGGCAATGGCGAAAACAGGACTCGCTAACTCGTTAAATAGTATGGTCTGCAAATGGCCGAGGCTGGCATCGAGCTTTAGATAGCTAGGCCGAAGCTTTCTTTCCTAGGGGTATTTATTGTATTGATTTGTTCTTGAAAAAAAGGAACAAGGATCATGTTGGTATCACAGTTGCCTGATACCAGGGTCGTGTTATTGTGAGCCCGAAGAATAGTCTCGTTGTTGATCATCTATCCCTTTGAGTGCCTGAAGGCGCCAACTAGGTCACGAAAGTGCTAGTGGGCCAATCAGACCGAGGGAGGATAAGGGGTACTTAATTTTCTATAGAGATCACACTATAATAGAAGTCCTAGTAATTTCTCTTAGTATAAAAAGCTATATTACACATATTGCAGCTATATCGTAACCCTCGTGGGCGCGGGTTACCTGCATCGCGAGCCTCTCCTAGAAGCGGTCAGTTTAAAGAGGTTCTTTAAGAATGTCACTATTATTATCTTAAGTAGCTATTACAAAAACTGTTATATAAGGAATGCTACTAAACGCGTTTAATAGGAGCTATTAGGGGTGTTTAGAAGTACCTCGCGTGTATTGAGGCGGATGTGGGTCCCGTGACCTCGTTGGCGCCTTCGGGCACTCAAAGAGATTCTAAGCAACGGAAGGAAGGAAGGAAAAGAGAGGTCAAAAGCGAAGGTGTTCGAAGAGAAAGGAAAAAGATCGCGTGTGGGTTACGTGGCTACAAGCCCTGCCCTATCACAGGGCTAGATTATAGGTTTATATGTGAGGCCCGCGCGCGGCTGACATTTTGCTAGCCGCGATCGCGACCGCGCAGGCAGCCCTCTGCAACGAAGGAATTAATATCATGCTTGTTCTAACACTGGGAATTCTCTCTTTTTGTCACATGATACTAGCCTCCTTATGGCTGCCCGAATTTATTGGCATCATAGGCGCAGTGAAAGCTTCGGTATCCGCCCGGGCTAACTATTATCCGCTTTCGTTTTTTTATCTAACCGACGATTTGACTGATTCAACGATTTGACTGACTGACTGACTGACCGACCGACGATTTGACCGACGATTTGACTGATTTGACTGATTTGACGATTTGACTGATTCGACGATTTGACTAACTGACGATTTGATTGACTGACTGACTGACTTTCTGACTGACTTTCTGACTGACGATTTGACCGACTTTCTGACTGACGATTTGACCGATTGACTGACCGACCGACGATTTGACTGATTCGACGATTTGACTGATTGACTGACCGACCGACGATTTGACTAATTCGATGATTTAACTAACATCTTCAGACGTTTAAGCTTTTCTATTCCCTCCGGGGCCCTCCAGGGGCCCTACTAGAGCCACCTGCGGCAAGCTATCGCCTAGCCTCTGTGGTACATAACACTCCAAACTGCCATATAAAACCAACTTACGACACGCCGTGATAGCGCTTCGTACGAATTAACTCCGTACCGGCCTTGCAAAAATCAACTTTCGAATGTCAAAGAGAGTGCGTGCGGACAGAAATCGGCATCTATGCTCAAGTGAACTTGGGAACTTGGTGAGACGAAATGCGTCCAACCAGACACCTGGTCGCGGACTGCTTGTTGACCGGGGTGTGTTGCAGGACCAAGACGGCTATCAAGAAAGTCTACTCTGCGACGACTGTACGGAATAAAATGAGTACGGACTAATACGGACTAATACGGACTAATCCGTACATACGGAGTAATCCTCTCTCAGCCCCGTCACTTCCCAGGTGCCGGAGTGAGGATGGCGTGCATGCAGCATGCCAATACAGAAACATGGGTAACAGATAAACATGCTGCTTTCTGCCCAGAAGTATACATAGGTCCTGCCTGGTCTCGTCCCGGGTATCAATAACACATGGCGCACCCGAAAACATTTCGCTGCCTGCCAGACTCATTGCCCACAGTCTTTCTGGCGATGCCATACGTACGTGGTTGGGGGCTTCGGAATTACTTGGGCCAATTCTTGGTGTGTCAGCTTGTGACCCCGGGTGATGTCGTTTATCCTGCCCCTAAAAAGACAGGTGAGCCAGGATGGATGAACCGTTCAACAAATGGGGACCACCCGTGGCGTTCCAATCGCACCATAGCGACGGTTCCGAACCCAAGATCCAGTTTGTTGTTGTCCAGATTGGAGTTTCCGTCGTCCCTTGATCCTGGGCTACTGTTGATAGGAGGAACTGCATGAATTAGCCTGCCTAGATCAACTAGTGGTTCTGGTGGCTCCTTCCCGCCAATGGCCGAAGGAAGGAGCAGTTTTGTAAGGTTGTGCAACCATAATCCTTCGTAGACTGCTGACGCTGATTGCCTGGTACGTACCCCTTGAATTTGATTGATGAAGCCAGGCGATTTGCCCCAACGGACAAGCCGATCAATGCAGAACCTCGTCCACAGGCTAAATTCTGGCCGAGTAATCCGTAAGTCGCCAGACAGAGGCCATCAAAGGAGAAGGCGATGAAGTACTCGGTATTCGTAGGCCTCCTCCACACCACGGAGTATTGCCTCGCATTCGGCGATTCTGCCGGCTCCGCTTGGCCTGGCCTGGAACCTACATGTACATAGGTATCTACGGATTATGAAGGCAGAATGATGCAACAACGAGGCCTGTCTGACCTCGCACGTGCGGAAAAAGTCGACAGACTGGTGCCGCCACTTGTCACCTCCACCAAGGCCAGGATCCCTGGCACCCCGGCCCTCCTCCTGTCTTGGCTGTCGTGGCTGCCTCCAGAATGTGACTGTGACGCTCCACCCAAATCGGCTACGAGGTTGGTCCCCCAACCGGGTCCAAATCCACCAAAATTCGCCTCGCCGCCAGATTTCATTTGAGATCTCCTTCTTCCATAGCTTCCACGCCTGAACCCCAGGTACACATCATCACCGTAATATCGGATAGAGACCGTCTTTTCCTACGCGCTTGGGGCTTTTGAAACGAGAAGAGCCGTGTGGCCCTTGAATCCGAACTTTGCCGATTTTGCGACGCCACGTATTTCTCCGGCGGAAGTATCCGCTTGAATCTTCCGACGACACATTTATTAGCCGACTCCAGCAGTGCATTTGGATAAATTGTATTCAAAATGGGCTCAGATAGTCGTCCTGTTTGCCATCGCTGTGCGCAAATCAAACAGGCTTGTGACGGCAACTTGCCGTGCGCAAGATGCGTACGCCTCAGTCTTCCATGCCGTCCACGGAATGCGGTAGGCACTGGCGATGATGCCCAAGTCGGTGGTATGCCCAAAGCCAGGATACGAAGGGTGCAGACAGGCTGCCTCATGTGCAAGCGACGCAAGAAGAAATGTGATGAGACAAAACCACGATGTGGCGATTGCCGCCGCCTATGCCTCGATTGCGCCTGGCCTCCGGAGCGCCACGCCAAATCCAAACCAGGTCCTGGCAATGTCGATGAAGCCATTGACGAACTACCAAACGATGACAGCAGCATCGTTGAAACTATTCTATTGACATCCAACAACGACCATACACCCCCAGAGATGATGATGATGCGAGACATTCCGATTCGCAGCAGCCCTAGTCCGTCATCCAGTTCAAGCAGTGACAGACATGGGAGCTACGACAGCCAGAGTCAACACAGTCACGTCAGCCACAGTTCGCAAATGACCCATTCCAGTTATGCAAACTTCAATCGCCCAGTTGATCAGGCCCCGGTCATGACCATGACCATGGCCACAACATCTATGACAATGCCATCACCCGCAGGTATGCCCACGACATCAGGTATCATTGGGAACTCGCACCAGACATGAGCCCGCAAAGAATGTCGTGGGACATGTCGGCTTCACCCCAGGCTGGCTCGACTGCTTCACCCCAATCAGCAATGGAAGCCCGACTGCGTCAGTCGAGTCAGGCCCCCTCAGTCACTGTCAATCTACATTCCGCAATTGATGCCGCAGCTCAATGCACCTCAGGATAAGGCCTTACTCAATCATTATTCTACAATAGTATCGTCAATACTATCACGTCGAGCGTCAACGGAAAACCCATATAATGGATATCTACTGCCAATGGCCCAGTCAAATGATCTCGTCCTGCACTGCATACTCGCATTATCGGCCAACCACTGGCGCAAGCTGCAGCCCGACATGGGCGACCGCGGTTTATTGCACAAGAGCAAAGCCACGCAGGCTCTTGCAGGGCTTCTACAACATGTAGACAAGACAAGTGCAGATATTGCTCTAGTCAGCAGCCTGTTGCTTTGCATGACGGAATTGTTCGACGGCACAAGTGAGGGCTGGAAGCTGCATCTCAAGGGCGCTAAGCGTCTGTTGATCACATTGAGGAAACAACAAGGCGACATGATGACTGGACATTATAAATTCTTACTACGTTTGGCCAGATTTCTCGACTCTGCCGCTACCACATCTACATGCCGTCCACCACTAATGGGAGATGAAGCCGCTGAAGCTCAAGCTCTCGACAGCTGGTCTGCTACTCCTGACGAAGAGGACTCCGCCGTTTACGGTATCCCCAAGGAGCTTTTCCATCTAGTGGACCGTGTCAACACGTTGGCCGAACTCCGAAGTACCAGGGTGGACCAAGCCTCCGAAGCCGCCTTCCGACGACATGCCGCCGAGATTGAGCATCGGATCAACAACTGGTCGTATGAATATGGCGGCATATCACGAGCAGTATTCACGTTGACACCTACCAACGAAGATGTTCTCCATGCAACTCTGGCTTTTGAATGCGCCATTCGGCTGAGACTTCATCAAATCGTGGAAGGATATGAATTGACGGACCCCAAGGTCGGAAAGTACGTTGATGGTATCCTGGAGTGCGTGCAGAAGATCAGATATGGAAGCCCCCTCGAGTCATGCATTCTCTTCCTCTCGTCATGGCTGGTGGGTCATGCTGGAAGATGGAACATCGCGTCATAATTCAGGACAGACTGTTGGTCATGGAACGAACATGTGGCTTTGGCTACATCTACAACGCTCGGGATCTTGTTGAGCGGGTTTGGTCAAGAAGAGATCAGTCAGAAGGCACAGGAGCCATCGTGAACTGGGCTCGAATTCGTTATTACGAGATGCACGGACTTGTCGTATTTTGATCGGCAAACGCAACAATAACGATCCATTCGAAGCCGATCATCTACGTCATCAATGATGTTGTCACCGAATAATAGCATACATAAAGGTAGGTGAGAGAACAAGTTTCAAGCGCCAGCATCTGCGCCATTGCTCTGTTTGACCAACTGTGCCACACGAGCATGCATATCATGGCCGCATACGTCCTCGATGGTCAGCTTTCCCGGCCGGGTCATTGGCACTACTCCAGCCTATTCGCTCGTTTAGATCTACTCTTGCCCGGCGACTGCTGTCTTGGACCCTGGTGGCACGAGGTCTGCGTTCAAACTCATACAGGCGAAGCTTCCCGGCTACATCGAGGCTGGCGTATTTTGGGAGAAGAGGATACCAAGAGCTCCCGCATCTTCCATAGCTACACAGGCTGGCATCATGGGACGAGCAGCATCGCCAAAGACAGCACTTCCCTTCACCCAACATGGGTAAGGCTCATGGTTGTTGTATAAGCGCCGCGTCTTTATACCCTCGGCTTTCAGGAAGAGAGCTATTAGTCTCTGGTCCAATTCGGGAAACGTCGCAGCAAGACTCTCGCCCGTGGCAGAGATGTTCCAGCCATCTCCTTTCAGGTCTTTCTTTTTCGCAGGATAGAGGGAAGCAATAACAGCTAGTGACGTCATGGTCAGAGCAAGCGCTGCTCATGACAATTTTGTCAATCCCGTTGCCTCCCAGAATTGAATGGCACTACTTTCCGCGAAACCCTGGAGGCCAAGTCTCCGCAGCTTATCGGCATGGATGATAGATACATCGGTAGCAACATGATGTGGAAGGCGTGACTCGGGGAACAATCCCAAGTCTCTCGCGCATCTGGCTCCGGATACCATCGGCACAAACTATAACCTCATGCGATGCCACGACGCCATTTTCAATTGTTATCTTTCCAGCGATAAGATCCAGGTCCACCGCCTTGTGCCACAGCTTGAGCTGAGCGGCACATCCTTTTCCGTCTTAAGAGATGGCAACCTGCTTGAGGTGTTGATGCAGATCGATCCGATGAAAGTTGTTAGAGTCAGTTCCAAAGCGTTGTCGGTAGTCGCCGAGAGGATATGCTCCGCACACTTCGCCAGTTTGCCAGTCGTGCCGTATTGAAGTCCTTCAAATAACGGGCCTCGCCTTGGAGAAGTCGACATTCCATTCTTCCAAGAACCGCGATCCATTGGTTGCACATGAAAGCGAAGCACCGACTTTTCCCCAAAGTCTTGTCTCTCATAGACGGTGATGTGGTGGCCAGCCCTGCGGAAGGCGATTGCTGCTGACAGGCCGCCTAATCCTGAGCCCACAATAGCTATGCTACAAGCGACGTTTTTGCCGAGAACCAACAGAACTTGGCATGATTTTCCTTTCTGAACTCGGGCGATTTCCCCACTCGCTGGTGTGTTTTCTTTCCCTTTCTGGTCGCGTGTCTGTTGGGTTGCGAGTCTGCTGGATCAGTCTGAATGATGCAATAGCGACCTCAGCGTGTGTGTTTAGTTTCATCTTGCGACGGTTCTATTAGGGCTACATCTCGATATATATGAAGAGCCTGGGGTTGGCTTGACTCACAAAAAGGGGTTTTTTTTGACTAGACAGTGAATATATTTCAAACATTTCCATGCTGTTCGTATGATTGCTTTACCTACACGGAGGCCATTCTTGACAACATGATCCGCTGGGTCGCAGTCGGGCGGGAAACTCCTTGTCCTCGAGAGACGGGATATGGATCGAAATCCACCGACGCAATCAGCTTAGAATCCGCATTCCCATTCCGGGGTTCGGGCCACTGCGAACGCTTCGGATCGGACCTTGATGGTGCGCGTACGCGCGGATCCCTCGGAGCGCAGCTAAAGCTTGTTGTGTAAGGTAGTCAATGTGTTGGGATAGTGGGAAAGCCGCCGAGCCGGGATTAATGATCCATATGTAGTCCGTATGAACCGAGTATGGGATTAGGCTCCTGGGTCATTTCCAGGAAATGTCTTGAGAAAACGCTCAGCGGCCCGAGTTATCAAGTCACGCGTGTGCGTTGGCCATGCCTGGCTGGTTCCGCGGCGGCATCAAAAGCGCGGCACTTGGATACCGTGTGAAAACACGGGAGATGGAGATGCGACGGTCACATCACCGGCCGAGTGCTGGAGCACGAACGTGTAAGTGCCCACGGTGCGAAGTGAGTGGCAAGGTGAAAACTCCATGCATCCACAAAAGAATCAGATTGATTTGCAGACCGCTCATGAATGTGTTTTCGTAATCCGTACGCAGCCTCGATGCTGCGGGCGGCTCGTATCTGCCAGATGACGAAGGAAGAGGGGTTGGTTGGGTAGGCTTGCTTCCGAATCCCCCTGCCATGACTCGTGATGGCCGCGCACCGAGGTGCATGGCAGTGGAACAAAGGGGAGGCGCAAATTGCAAAAGAAAGAGGTTCGCGCAATGTGTTACTCCGTACTGTGAGCCATTTTTACTGAGGAGAATCCGCGGGTCCTGCGTATAAGGGGGCAAAAGGGAGGACCAGCGGGAAAGCAGAATGGACGTTTTTCAAAAATTGAGCTGGTTTTCTAATAGCACAAAGATAAGGCGTTTTTGTATATTTCTTTTTGGCAGCGACTTTTGCGATATCGAACACAAGTCACAGCATTTGTGTAACGTGTAGCCGTAGAGTTTGTCGCTCAACCGTATCGTATTGCAATAGGCTTGTTCATGCCAAGGTCAAAACTCTTGGTATAAAGTGATGTGTGGTTTTGAAATGGGTCCAGCGTCGCCAAAAGGGTTTTTGTACTCCGTTGTTTGTCAGGTTATAAACGACGCGGCGTTAGGAGTAGAACGCCATTTGCCTGATTGCGGACTAGAAAAAGAGCAGGAAGGACCCCTTGTGACACGGCGTCGTACGTATTCTGTATGATTAGACGAACCTAGAGGAGAAGACAAGGTGTGTACGGGGTATAGTACAGAGCATTCGCAACAGGTCGATATTGTAAGGATGAAGATCATCGTGCTTTGAACCCGTCGACGTCCCTGAGACAATCCAATAGTGCCTCCCACCTCTCGACATTGCGGCGCGAGATTAAGTCTTTGGCACACCTCTTGCAACAGCTGGGTAGTGCGGCTTTGCTGAACAGCATGGCCCTGCGTCTCATGGACACCGAAGCCATGGATAAGGATTCAAGTCGTGAGGCATCGAGCCACTCTGAGCTCGAAGATGCTTCTGGGGAAAAGCTTCGAAAGGTTGTTTGAAACATCGACTAGGCCATCATACCGCTCATATTCTTCTTCTTATGCTCCTTCCTCCAACGACTGGTTAAGGTTCTCATAAACTATGCCAACATCACGGGCATATCCAGGAGAGTCTCAAGTTTGGCGACGGCAACGACTTTTCCCGCATGACCACATCATTCTTCATCGGCTACGCGGTGGCCGAGTTCCCTAAGGATCCCTCATTCAACGATTTTCCTCGTCACACAGATGCTTGGCATCAATGTCATCCTTTGGGGCATCGTGATCTGCTGCACGACGGCAACGCAGAACTTCCCGGTGTAACGGCCGTGCGTACGGACTACACTGCTGGGTATGTTCTAGGCCGTCATTACGCCAGCACTCATCATCATCGCCTCTCAGTGTTATACGAGACGACAGGTCACGACGCGGACGGGAATATGGTACCGATGTCGTTTGAGAGCTGGCGCGTCATGTTTGTTTCTGTAGGACGATGGTGCCACCATGACCGTCTGGCTGCCCAACGGCATCCGCGAGGCCAAGTTCCCCAGCGGCCGAGAGAAAAGACTGATCGAAGAGTCCATGGGCAGAAATCAGTCGAGCAATGGCAAAAGGTCTTTCAGCTTCGGGCCATCCTCGAGGCGGCTCCCAACCTGCAAGTCTGGCTTCTCTGCCTCAACACCGATCTAATCGTCATCCCCTCGGGCATCATTACAACATTCTCTGCCACGTTGGTGGCCGGGTTCGGTACAAGCCCAAGACGGCCGCCCTCCTCAACACGTCCTCGGGGTGGTGTCCGTCTTTCCCACGCTCCTGGGAACGTATGCGATCCTGCACAAATTCCCCGGTGGCTCGCCATCACCCTGCTTCTGGTGCCAACCCTGCTCAGGCCAGGACTCATGTCGTTCTACTCCAAGTCGCAAGCAGGAGCCCAAGACTAGCCGGCATATACCTCATCAATCTCGACGTAGGCACATTACCGTCGGTGCCAACACACAGGATACACCAAAAAAAAAGTCGCAACCAACGCCGCCGTCGCTAATCGTTTTCATCGGCCCACCAACTTTCCAGAAAGAGAATGTGCCGCGCTATCTTGCCGCAAAAATCACCGTCTTCTGTATCTGCGGGGTGCCGTGATTGTGACGACGCTGTTGCGTGTGCTTCATGGCTGGCGGCACAGACAGACGTAAGGGGCACAGAGAAAAGAGCTTTGAGGCTCTTGATAGGGGTGATGCTGATGCCTGTGGCATTGAGTAAGAGAAGATGGAGCGAACGAATCCGGCGTTCCAATACGTGTACTAGTTGGAGGAAAGTTTCACGTCACTCTTCTCATTGTCTTTGCATGACTGTTTGTTGAATCGTACCATGGGACACATTCTACTAGCTAATCCATCAGCTGCTGTTTGAAGCCAGGTTGCCGTAGCCCTCCAAAGTCATTGCCTTGGTGGAATCTGATTTCGTGATGGCGCATATCTTGATCACTGAACTCTGGAACTGCACATGATTCAGTGCGCATATCTTAGGATATCAGAACGAGGAGTCTCTAGCCCAACAGGGGACATTGATCAGGCTGGTAATACGGAGTACTGGATGAAATTGAGCAGCCGTGAGGGTAGCGAACAGCGTCGCAGCGCCGTACAGCTTGTCGGATCGGTCGGGGACATGTGGCGCTTAGCTGTTTTATACTGCACTGACTGTGCTAAGCTCTACGAATAGCTCCAGAGCACCATGCGCCGGTTTTGGAGACGACCCCTTGTCAAGACAGGACCCGAGGTCGAATGTGAGGGCCGACAAGCAAGAACGTCGCTGCAGGGCCGAAGTGGTGATGCTTGTTTTGTCAGCATGTTGCTTCATGTGCGTCCTGCTCTCGCTCGGCGAAATGCTGCTGCCTGCTGCCTGCCAAATGTGGATGGATGTGGCACTGGCACCTGGCACTGCCAGTGCACTTATTAGGATGCAAAATTTTGGATCCATGGGTTCGTGTGTTGGGTCCTTTGCCCTAACAATAACTTTTGGGTTACTCCGTACTTGTGGGTAGTATGATTTGGGTCCACAATTTTATACCCTACCAGTGGCAGTGACACTGCTTTTGCGACGGGAAGGTGCGCCCAGCAGCTGGGCAGCACTGCGAATCTGAATCGGTCGTGACTGCATAATATGAGGTCTTTCCTAATTATTAGCCACTATTGAGCTCTCCGTACTCAACACCCAACACTCATGCCGCGTCATGCTTTGCTTGAACAATGAAGACGCCCCGACTCGAATCTCAGTCGGCAAGACGCGGGAATCTCGGATCCAAAACTGCATGCGGAGGCACCATCTAACCATCCGCCGGATGCAAGGCTGCTCATTTCCACACGGCGAGCCAATGGCAAGCAACTCGTCGCATACGCAGTAGATGGAGTCCAATGGGACCAATAAGGACGACATTCCCTCTGCTGTTCTGTATAGTTCATTGTGTTGGAACGTGTTGGCTGTTTGTTCTCTTCCATCACAATCGACACTCAAAAATGCATGTCAAGTCACCGACCTGATTCGATGTATGCATCACAACTTCAAAAGTTCCCTTGCAGCAGAACTGGGCTAGGGTATCGAGGCATTGTGCTCAGCCGCAAGCTCTTGCAACAAGATGTCGGCCTCGACTCCCGCGGGGACAGGCAATGAATGAGTCGAGTCGATTATTGTCTGCCAATACTTATTACCACTTACCGCACCCTTTCCGCACCCTTTCCGTCGGAAGACCGGCGCCCCAAACCATGGTCTACAAGGTTGGCCGATAGGGCGGCAACGCCATGACCAACTGCTTCTGCTCTGCTCTGAAGGGCCAGAGCATTCAGGATGACCAAAACCACCACCACTATGACGAAATGTGGGATTGCCTGTACGATGATTAGGAATGGTGAACCAATTACTGCCTGAGGAAAGGTCCATCAAGGTGCAATCATATTGAACACGGTGTTCTTTTTTTCATAGTGCACTCGGCAAACACTAAACAATTTTGCACTCGCGAGACGGTCCGCCGTGCATTTCGAAAGTTCTCAGAGTGCAGTGTGGTACTACGGTAGTTCTATGCTTGTCCTGGTCACGTCCCGCGCTATCGTACAAGCTCGCATTAGGCCACTCTTACGTTACTCTGTACAGAAGAACGTTTCCTCATCATGCGTCGCTCCGAAGCGGCCCTGCCAGACCGACCCGGACCTTCGGACCCGATCCGATGATGAACCACCATCAGCTGGCCCTCGCACCAAAACCTAAAACCCCAGTCCTGAGCCGAAGGGGAGGGGGTTTTCTGGCGGCTTTCGAGGCGAGGCCAAAGGATCAATGGTTCGGCCACGGGTTGCGACGGCCGCAGACAAGGCATCACGCCCAGCAGTCGATTGCGCACGTAATACAGTGGCCTGCCCTCTGTTTGGAGTGCGGTCCCTTCTATCGTCGCCGACAACTGGTCGGGGATGCCCACGTACAGAGTACGGAGTACTCGTAAATATTCTCTGCTAGTCTGATACCCCTTGAAAGAACACTATCGCATGGCGGGCACCTGATGGATGCATGACTCCGCGCCAGGTTTCCCCGTAAAGGATGGAAGGCGGCGTCTCGGGTCCAAGAAAGAGCGGACTCTTGGGAAACAGACTAGTGCATGGAAATTGACATGAACTTCCGCCATCCCAATTCGCTCTTTATCACATCTTACTTAAAACCATCCAGGTTTCGCTTCGAAAACCTGCGCTACACTACTAGCCAACGTTTTCTCAACATAGCCACCAGCTCGGATTGACTTACAGCGGACGACGCATCGACGATGCCGTCCAGAATTGCCTGTCCGGTGAAGCCGCCGGCCACCGTCATTGTCACCGGTGCCAATGGATTCATTGCCCAGCATTGCATCTCTTCATTGCTCAAGACGGGCTATGCCGTAGTCGGAACCGTCAGAACATCGTCCAAGATCGAGCCAGTGAAGGCAACTCACAACTCGCACCCCAACCTTCAAATAGTCGTCGTCAATGACATTACGTCCGCACAATGTTACCTCAATGCCTTTACTGGCCTAACGCCGAGCGCCATCCTGCACCTCGCCGCACCGTTTCATTACAATGCCAGCAACTTCGAGAGAGATCTCATGGTCCCTGCGGTCCAAGGATCCATGGCAATTCTCGAGGCGGCCGCCGACATCAAGAGCGTGCAACGGGTCGTTCACACCAACAGTTTCGCATGCATCTATGACGCTACGGCCGGACCATGCCCTGAGAAGACATATACCTCCAGAGACTGGAGTCCACTGACGTACGAGGACGGCGTCAACGCACCAAACGCCCCAACCGCCTACCGGGCCAGCAAGACGGCCGCCGAGAAAGCAGCATGGAAATTCGTGAGCGAACAAAACCCGCCTATGATCTCGTCAGCCTATGTCCCACCATGGTGTTCGGCCCTTCCTCCCCGGGTCGAGGCCCAAGGCCATTCAACATGTCAACACTAGTAACCTCATGGTCTGGTCTGTCGTGGCCGCGGGCAAAGACCAATCTGTCCCTCCCACCAAAGGCCCTTGCTGGGTCGACGTCCGGGACGTAGCCGACGCTCACGTCAACGCTCTTCTCGTACCCGAAGCCGGTGGCGGCCGGTACATGCTCTGCCAGGGTGTCTACTGCAACCAGGAGCTCGCCGACGTTAGCCGCAAAGTGACATCCAAGTACGCAGAGAAAATCCCCGTCGGCGAGCCTGGCAGAAGGGAGAGCCACAGCCATTTCGGTGTCGATGCCAGTGATGCCGAGCGAGTTTTGGGGCTGAAGTGGAGGACTTTGGAAGATTCCTGGCCGACCTTGTGCCTCAGTTATTTGAAATTGAGCGAAGACAAATATCTGCTGCGTGATTGTGGTGGAGCGTGGGGAAGGCAGAGTAAGCGAGGGGTTTTTATTTCTTTTTTTGGGGCGGGGGTGAGTAATTCATCACTTTTCTCGATGGGGAGAATCAAAACTTGTACAAGTAGCTATTTATTAGTACCCTGTGGGTGTGGGTGTGTGGGCGGCGACACCTTTAGTTTCTTTGTCAACACCTGACATGGCTGGAAATGCCTGATGACTGAATAAATACAGCATTCCTATGATACTCAAACCAATGTGTTCTGAAGAATGGTGGCAAGCAGGGCTCTTGGTCAACAAGCTCTGGCGTTTGGAAAAGCTGCACTGGCCATGACGCCCATCCAACAGCTTATGTAGCTTAGTGTCAGGAAGAGCTCGTTGATGCATTTAGCGTAGGAAGGTGGCGTTCGCATTAACCGCACTAATGAGGATAAGACCCTCCTTAACATAACGGTAAATATAATATATTAGAAGTACTAGATCTAGCTAGATAGTACTATAGTGCACTATATACCTTTTAGGTATAAAAGTTAGGTACTATTTACACCTCTAATTAATTAAATTAAAAATTTTCTATTATCTATATATACCCTTACCTTAATAATTATAAGCCTAGGAGGCTTCTAATACCCTTATTATTATTATCCTTAGATTATACACTCTATTAGATATTATTAATACTTATAATCTTCTAAGATAAACTTACTTTCATTATACACTTCCTTACTCTAGTATATTCCCTTTATAATATCTAAAAAGGCCCTAAATATAGTATTATTATTAGAGACAGACTAGGTTAAGTAATTGTTAAAATAATGCTATTTATAGCACTCTTTTATAGCCCCACTATTTGCTTAGTTGCGTTGCTACAACGTTAGTTGCAGCGGTAGTTATAGCGTTAGTTACAACACATCTTGCGTTGCCCACAAGCAAAGCTATGGCATGTATGACGAAGCTAACTAGGTTGCCCTATAGGAAGCAAAAATTAACTATAATTAGGAACTAGTAGTTATATAAAGGCTAATATATACTATTTAAATCCTTAAATTTTACTAGATTTAATAGTATATTTTATTCTAAGGTTTACTTATTAAAGTGCTTAGTTAGGCCACGTAGGTGTCTAGTTTATGTATCTATAAGTTAATTTTTACTTTTCCTATATAAATAAATTTTATAGAAAATAAAAAGTAGCTTATAAAGTCCTCCTAGTAACCCCTTCTATTAATATAGTTAGTAAGTCTATAAGGGGACTTAAAATATCCTCTTATTACTTATTAGACTATTTATACATTAGAAATTAACTATATTTTACTATCTATGCCCTTAAAAGTAAATAATCTACCATAATCTAGTTATCTATGGGTCACTACGCCCTTTATTACGCTAGCTATCTAGGAATTTACTAGGGAGGTCTTCTTATCCCTCTAGTATCTTCCCCTTCTAATTCTTAATAGGTTATAAGCCTAGAAGGCCTATAGATTTACTTTATTACACTATATTATTTTACTATAATTACTAGATTTTTAGCTATTAGTTATAGTTTTACTACACTATATGTTAGTTACACAGGGTTCCTAATATTAGGTTGTTGTTGTTATAAGCGTCGAGAATAGTATCGTTGTTAATTATCTATTCTAAGCTACTAAGGAAAGAGAGGAAAAGAGAGGGTAAAAGTAAGGGTTTTTCTTATAAGATATAAAACGCAAAGGGGGCTATGTAGGTTACGTAACCATAAGCCCTACCCTATTACAAGCCTGCATTATAGGTTACGTGTAGGGCCTATGTAAGTGCATAGGCTAATCACTTTACTAGCTATATAATTGCGGCTATTAAGCGTGGTTAATATTATACATATTCTAACACTAGAAACTCTCTCTTTTAATATAACTATTAATATATAATATTAATAGAAAATAAAATAATAAAATAAAATAAAATAATAAACTATAATCTAAGGCCCTTAAATAGGAATAAGAGAGCCTCCTATACCTCCCTTAATCTAATAAATAATATTCATCTAGCTATATAGTAATCCTCCCTTTATCACTATAGTGTTATTTACTATAATAGTTTTTACTTCTCTATACTTTATATATATTATATAAAGGCTAAAGACTATTATAAGTCTTCCTATAACTCTTATTAGGTTAGGAGTAATAATAAGAGTAGCTTTTATTAGAATTAGAAAACCTAATAAGAGTTATAGTTTCTCCTCTCTCTTTCTCCTTCTTTCTCCTTAGGAGAATTGTTATAAACTCTCCTATATTATTAGGGCTAAGTCCCTAGGGATATTATTTACGCTAATAATTAGGGGGCTATTAGAAACTCCCTTATATTATTAAGGCTAAAGCTCTAAAGCTATTATTTACGCTAATAATCTTACACGTAAGCAGAGTATTACACTACACTATAAACTACACTAACTATAAGCTAAAAAAACTATACTATATTAAACTACAAATTCTTTTCACTAACTATACTAACTACTTTGTCGGGTGAAAACAACCACCCGAAAACGACGGATTTGACGATGATAACGGATATGATAAAAAGGACGAAAATGACGAATTTAACGATATCAGTCAGAGCCCAATATTGATATCTAGGCCTGCGAGATTTTCGATCTATCGCGAGGATCCAAGCCGTAAGAGAGGGCCTAAGCTAAGTAGCTAGGCAAACATAAATATAGTTAAGTTATAATCTCAAAAGCCTAATTAAATAATCTAAGCTAAAGGCATTAAAGGGAGAGTTAATTTTCTATAAAAAGGAGGGATTCTAGGGTTTTATCTAGCTAAGGGTTATGTAACAAGAGGCTAGACCACATGACTAGGGATCCGATGTGGCTAAATTAATCTGACGAAGCTAATATAACCGAGGTCTAGAGGTCTTGAGAGAGGTCTTAAGGGGTTATATTCCTAGCTATATAACACCTCCTAACTGTTTTCCCTTCCTAGTCCCTAGGAAAGGGAAAATAGTAACAAAAACAATAAGGAATAACAAGAAAACCGTAGATATGCAATAAAACAAATTCGTGATTTTTAGGCCCCCTTTATCTATTAATTAATTAAAGGGGTTATCCATTAAAGGGGTTATTAGAGGTTAGTTAAAGCCATTGTTAGATAGTCTAATTAATTAATCTATAATAAGGGTCCCTTTTAATTAGCAGAGGCCTCGTTAGAAGACCTTCTGTTAGTTAGATTCCCTTTAATAGTTAGAGGAATTATCAGTTAGAGAGGTCTTTAACGGTTAGAGGTCTCGTTAGACAGTTAGAGGGATTAATAGTAATTAATCTAATCTAATAGTTAGAGGGAAAGATAACTAAGGGTCTAATTAATTAACTAATTAATCCATAATAGAGGGTCTTATTAACGGCAGAGACCTCTTTAGAAGACCTTCTAACGGTTAGATTCCCTTTAATAGTTAGAGGCCTTATTAGATAGTTAGAGGATTATTAGTAATTAATCTAATCTAACGGTCAGAGGGAAGGATAACCAAGGGTCTAATTGATTAACTAATTAATCTATGACAGAGGGTCTTATTAACGGCAGAGACCTCTTTAGAAGACCTTCTAATAGTTAGATTCCCCTTCAATAGTCAGAGGAATTATTAGTCAGAGAGGTCTTTAGCGGTCAGAGGCCTTATTAGACAGTCAGAGGGATTAATAGTAACTAATCTAATCCAACGGTCAGAGGGAAGATAACCAAGGGTCCGATTAATTAACTAATTAATCCATAACAGAGGGTCTTATCAACGGCAGAGACCTCTTTAGAAGACCTTCTAACAGTTAGATTCCCTTTAATAGTCAGAGGAATCGTTAGTTAGAGGTCTTTATTAGTTAGAGGTCTCGTTAGATAGTTGGATTAATTAATCCATAACAGAAGCCCTTGCTAACGAAGGTTAGGTTAAAGGTCTATACAGGAGACCTAATTTATTAAAGGTTAAATTCAAAGGTCTAGCTACTTACCTCCCTAACGGATAGCTAAGCAAAAACTAGGGTATTGAATTAATTCGAGCTAGCTAGCGAGCTAGGGCAGGTTAGGAGATTAAAAATCAGAAAAAGAAGGTTATAAATTAGAAGGAAAGGTTAAAGCTAGGAAGAAAGGTTAAAGCTAGAAAGAAAGGTTAAAGCTAGAAAGAAAGGTTAAAGCTAGAAAGGAAGGTTAAAAGGTTAGAAAAAAAGGTAAAAAGGTTAGAAAGGAAGGATTTGCCCTAGCTAACCTAGGTTAAGGGGAAAAGGTTGTAATAGTCATAATTAATTAACCTGACTATCTGACGATTTTAACGATGTTAGACTAGTTAGATGACCTAGGTTAATTGATTGGATTAAAGGGATTTAATCTAGCTAACTGTTATAGTCTAGCCCTAAGGGCTAATCATGGTACCTACGCCACCATGTGGGTTTAACCCCAATCCCGTTACGCCAAAAGGATACGCATTGTACAAGTCTCTGTAACTTATGCAATTAACACCTATATTACTAGGATCTAGGCAAAGCCTAGACTATTACATAGGCTCTTTCCTATGTAACCTCTCTTCTCTCTCTCTCTCTCTCTCTCTTAGCTAGTAATACTATGCATCCCCTAGGGACCCTCTCCCTATAAGCCTAGGAATAACCCTATTATAATATATGCCACACGCAGCTAGTTTAAACCTATAACCTTATAGGTAACTTGTATAATTATTATAGTCTAGCCCTAAGGGCTAATCACGGGTGCCTGCGCCACCATGTGGGTTTGACCCTAATCCCGTTGCGCCAAAGGATACACATTGTACAAGTCTCTGTGACTTGTGCAATTGACACCTATATTACTAGGATCTAGGCAAAGCCTAGACCATCACACTAACCCGGATTAAGGGAGAAAGGTCGTAACGGTCGCGATTAATTAACCTAACTATCTGACGATTTTAACGATATTAGACTAGTTAGATAACCTAGATTAATTAATTAGATTAAAGGGATTTAATCTAGCTAACCTAGATCAAAGGAAAAGATATAAGAAGCTACTAATAATTATAATAATTATACAAAGGGATAACCAAAGGGGTAACCAAAGAGGTAATGTTAGGAGTTTTTCATCGAATTTAACTGCAGGAGGTCTGACAGGACTATTCCCCATTTCTCCACTATTTTTGTTAGGCGAAAACAACCACCTAAAAACGACGGATTTAATAATAATAATGGATATAATAAAAGGACGAAAATGACAAATTTAACGATATTAGTTAGAGCCTAATATTAATATCTAGGCCTGCGAGGTTTTTAATCCATCGAGAGGATCCAAGCCGTAAGAGAGGGGCCTAAGCTAAGTAGCTAGGTAAACACAAACATAGTTAAGTTATAATCTTAAAAAGCCTAATTAAATAATCTAAGCTAAAGGCATTAAAGGGAGAGTTAATTTTCTATAAAAAGGAGGGATTCTAGGGTTTTATCTAGCTAAGGGGTTATGTGACGAGAGGCTAGACCACATGACTAGGGATCCGATGTGGCCGAATTAATCCGACGAAGCCAATACAACCGAGGTCTAGAGGTCTTGAGAGAGGTCTCAAGGGGTCATATTCCTAGCCACACACTACAAACACTACAAATGTAGTGTTAGTAAAAATATTTATTATAGCTTATAATAGCTTCTAATAGCTTATAATAGCTTCTAATAGCTTCTAATAACTTATAATAGCTTCTGATAGCTTCTAATAGCTTATAATGACTTATATTACTTATATTACTTATATTACCTATATTACTCATAATATTCTTAGTGTTTAAGTTTAATTAAAAATAAATAAGAAATAAATAAATAAAATATAAATATAAGTAAGTATAAGTAAATTACTATAGAAAAGCTAGACTTTTTAGTTATTAAGTATTTTAAGTTTTTTAAAATATTAATAAAATAAAATACTTTTCTCTTTTATGTTTTTAATAATATAATAATACTAATTATAGTAATTATAGTTTTACAATATATAAATTAAAAATAGGTTCTAATGTTATTTCTAAAAATAGGTCAAACTAATTATAATTAACGTTATTAGAGTTATTATAGTTATTATAACAATTATAATATATTATATAAAAGTGGGTCCTAGTATTGTTTCCAAAAATAAGTTAAACTAATTATAATTAAGGTTATTAAAGTCATTATAGTTATTATAATAATTATAGTATATAAATCAAAGTGGGTCCTAATATTATTTCTAAAAATAGGTTAAACTAATTATAATTAAGGTTATTAGAGTTATTATAGTCATTATAATAATTATAGTATATAAATAAAAGTGGGTCCTAATATTATTTCTAAAAATAAGTTAAACTAATTATAATCAAGGTAATTAGAGTCATTATAGTCATTATAATAATTATAGTATATAAATAAAAGTGGGTCCTAATATTATTTCTAAAATCAGGTTAAACTAATTGTAATCAAGGTTATAAGAGTCATTATAGTTATTATACTAATTAGAATATATTAAATAAAAGTGGGTCCTAGTATTATTTTCAAAAATAGGGTAAACTAATTATAATTAAGGTTATTAGAGTCATTATAGTCATTATAATAATTATAGTATATTATTTAAAAGCGGGTCCTAGTGTTATTTCTAAAAATAGGTTAAACTAATTATAATTAAGGTTAATAGAGTTATTATAGTTATTATAATTATTACAATATATTATATAAAAGTGAGTCCTAATTTTATTTCTAAAAATAGGTTGAACTAATTACAATTAAGCTTATTAGAGTCATTATAGGTATTATAAATATGATAATATATTAAATAAAAGTGGATCCTAGTTTTATTTCTAAAAATAGGTTAAACTCATTGTAATTAAGGTTATTAGAGTTATTATAGTTATTATAATTTTTATACTATATTAAATAAAATTGGGTCCTATTATTATTTCTAAAAATAGGTTAAACTACTTATAATTAGTGTTATTATAGTTATTATAGTAATTATAGTATATTAAATAAGAGTGGGTCCTAGTATTGTTACTAAAATAAGTTAAACTTATTTTTTATAGCTGTGATGGACTGGCCCCTAGGCGACTGCTATTAGGCGTTGATATAATATTAAGAAGCTTAAGGAGAGAAGGAGAGAAGGTAGGAAACTTATCTATACTATGCCCTCCTTATACTCCTTAGCTATCCTATCTATCCTCTCCCTATCTCTTACTATTTTCCCTAATAGCCTTATCTCTAGTTCTTCTATCCCCTTCCTTATTTCTTCTATCCCCTTTCCTTATTTTTTTATTTCTTATCTCTAGACTTTCTATCCCCCTTATCGCTTCCTATTAGCCCCCTAATGTCTAGGTTTTAGCTAATGCTTAGGCAAAGCCTAAGCCCTTACAATAGCTTAATTTAGCTATATAGCCTAATTTAAATAATACTATTAGTTATATATTAATACTTTATAAGTAATAGTATATTATATTCTTTCTTTATATATTATAGTAATAAGATATATAAAGTTACTATATATAATTTTCCAAACCTTTAGTATTATAAAGGTAAAAGTAATATTAAATTTGTTTTAATAGTAAATAAATCGTTTAAGCTATTTTTACGTTCTTATTATATTACTAATAATATTTAGGAACTATAGATATATCTTACTAACTTCTAGTAATTTATTTAGATTTATTACTGAATTAATTAATTTTATTATATTAGTTTAGGGTATTTTTAATTAAAAGTTATAATAATAATTCATAGTAATAGTAAATAATATTATATAAAGGTTTTTCTTAAAGTTATATTAGTAAAAAAGCATTAAGAATAATAGTATTATTAAAAAGTTATAATATTATATATAACCCTAGTTATAGTAAAATCTTGAAAATAGTTAAATATTATAACTTTAATAACTAATTCAATAAAATAGCTAGTAATATAAGCTTTAATTTAATAATCTTCTATTAATTCTGATAAAAATAATAACCAATAAAAAGACCCACCTTTTTACCTAACACTATATTTGTAGTGTTTGTAGTGTAGTGTAGTTAGTAACTACACTAACTATAAAAAAAAAACTACACTACACTAAATATAAGCTAAAAAAACTACACTATAAATACAAATTTTTCCCAAAAACTACACTAAATACACTACAAACAATACTCTGCGTGTAGGGCCCTCGCGCGCGGGCTAACCACTTTGCTAACCACACAATTGCGGCTGCTGAGCGTGGTTAATATTATACGTATTCTTACACTAGAAACTCTCTCTTTTAATATAACTATTAATATATAATATTAATAGAAAAGAAGAAAAGAAATAATAGACTATATTATAGTTAATTAGGGATATAGGAAATAAAAAAATAAAGATACCTATATAAGCATAGTAAGTAAAAGAAAGGAAAATACTAACCTATAATCTAGGGCCCTTAAATTAGAATAAGAGGGCCTTCTCTACCTTGCCTTAATCTAATAAATAAAATTAATCTAGCTATATACTAATCCTCCCTTACTACTATAGTATTATTTACTATAATAGTCTTCCCTTCTCTATACTCTATATATATTATATAGAGATTAAAGAGACTACTATAGGTCTTCCTATAACTCTTATTAGGTTAGGAGTGATTATAAGTGTAGCTCCTATTAGAATTAGTAAACCTAATAAGAGTTATAGTCCCTTCTCTTTTTCCTCTCTAGGAGGATTTTATATTCTCCTATAGTATTAGGACTAAATCCCTAGGAATGTTATTTATACTAACTATCCTTTGCGTAGGTAACTTACTCTTCTATCTAGACTATTATCTAGTTACTTAAGATAAATTACCTAAGGGCCTTATTTAGTAATGCCTTTATAAAGGTATTAGCTAAGTTATTACTTCTATTAATTTAATAGATCTTATAGAGCTTATAGCGCTTATATAATTACTATAAGGCTATAATATTAATTATTAGGCGCTTCTCCTTAGTAGTGCTAAGCTTAATAAGGTATTTATATAGAGAGTATAAATCTATATACACTATAACTAGGATTAAGGAAGCTTTAGTTAACCTATAATTAATCTAATTATTATTATAATTATATAAGCTATATTAATGCCTATAACTATACTATAGACCTCTAAGGTAAGTATATATTATATAACTCTCTTGCTCTTAGTTAAGCTAAAGTATATAATATTACCTTTAATTATAAACTTACTATTCTTATTATCTTTATTAGCTAGGATTAGTATATATCCTAGCTATAATATAATATCCTAGTTATTAGTAAATAATCTATTTATAAAGGTATAAATCTTTACTTTAGTAAGGTTAATTAGAATAAAGGTTAGGCCTCTTTCTAAGTAGTCTATTTACTACTAGATTTAGTAGTTAAGGGCTTTAATATTCTTAACTATTAGTTCTTAGTATTATATATTAACTAAAAGATTAAAGTAAGCTTTTTATTAGTAAATTAAAGTAATATAAGTGCCTTAAGCTTACTACTTAATATACTTTTACTTTAAATTAGTTAATAGGATTAATTTAAGCTTATTACTTTACTCTTTCTATTATAATATAATATTCCTATTACTTAGGTAATAATTTCCTATTAAATATAAGTAAGTTATTCTCCTAAGGAATTACTTTAGCTTTATAGTAAAGGTAATAGTAGTTAGTTAAGCTTCCTCCTTCTTAGAGAACTCCTTATCTAATAACCTAAGGGTATTATTAGTTTATATACCTATATAAGTAAATTCTAGGCTCTCTTTTATTATTATAAGTAAGTATAGGTTATATATAGAAGTCTCTATCTAGAGCTTCTCTTTATAATACTTATAATACATTACCTATAAGTGTGTTCTAGCTTTTATAATACTATAGAGAGGCTTAATAATAATTATAATTATGCCTTTAGGGTACTAGTAGTGGATTTAGATTAGAAGCCTAGTAAGAATAACTTAGCTTAAGGCTATATGTAACTAGATATAGGCTTATATAATATTATAAATCTATATAAGGTATCCTATTATAAGTAAAGAAGGAGCTATTATAAGGATAAGTTATTAACTAGCCTATTAGATTATTAGAGCTTATATTAAGGTTAATTACTTTTCCTTATCCCTAAATCCTTAGATTATAAGCTATAACTTCTTATATAGTGAACTTATCTTATAAGGTTAAGGTTAGCCTTCTCCTTTGCTATAATAAAGATTATAATATTAGTCTTATTAATAATAGCTAGAGGGCTCTTATAGGGCCTTCTAGGCCTGTACTTTAGTAGGATCTCTAGTCCTAGGGCCTTATATTTATCCCTAGTCTTTAGTAGCCCTTTCTCTGCCTTTATTATAATACTACTTTATATTAGGGGTAGAGGGTTTTCCTATAACGGTTCTTATAATAAGGTCTTATAGAGGTTAACCTAAAAGTCTTAGGGCCTCTTAGGAGGTTAAGTATATAGCTTTCCTATTAATAGTAAGGAGATTATATAGGCCTTACTATCCTTTGCTTTTATACTATACTTAGACTAGTAATCTAAGTAAGAGGTTAAGGGTTACTAATATATTTAGGCTATTCCTTATTATAAGGGCTTTAGTAATCTTCTAGATAGTATATAGTTACTTAATCTCCTTTATAGCCTTTTACACTATAATTATATATTATAATATCTCTAGGGATAAAGGGATTTACTTATTATCTATAGGTAAGCACTAAAGATAAGGAGGGTTAGAATAAGGCTATTAGGGCCTATATTATTATTAAGGGCTTTAATAGCTATTTATAAGGCTATAGGCTTAGGGGTTATTAGGTATTTACGTTAGATAATATTATAGACTCTTTAGAGAGGCTTATAATATCTCTTTACCTTACTAATACTATAGTATACTTTAATAGGGACCTCCTTAATAGAGATTAATATTAATACTATAAATTATTAGAATTCCTTACTATAGAAGTTAGTGCTAGTATTAGTAATAATCTAATTAAAGGGTTCTTAGTATATATTAATCTAATATACTCTAAGGGCCTCCTATATTATCCTAGCTAAGATATCTTTAAGGAATCTTACTATATTAAATACTATAGCTATATTAATAGTATAAAAAGTAAGGCAGTTACTATTAAAGTATATAATATTTACTATTACTTTAAAATTAAATATATATTTATCCTAGAGAGTAAATTTAAAGTAGTAAGGGTTATTAGTATTTATATAATATTAGTAGTATACCTTTATTAGCTTCTTAATAGCTTTAAGGTTAATCTTATACCCTAATTTATATAGAAGATTATAGAGTTATTAGACTAAAGAATAACTAAATTAGTAATATAAGCACTATAATTTAACTTTAGTAAAATAGTTCTTTATTATTAACTTCTTATTTTCCCTTAGTAATATTTATATATACCCCTATTTATATATAAGAGGGACCTTAATATTCCTTTACTATAGTATATTCTTAGTAATAATAAAGGTAATCTTTAACTAGCCTATATCCCTAAGGTATATTAAGAAAGGTATACTTATAGTAATTATATAGAAGGTAATATTACTAAAGCGAGTAAGTATATGAATAAATCTAATTAATATAATTAGTATACCTTCTCTAAACCTAATAACTACTTTACTTACCTTTAATTTATTAAATTAAATCCTTAGTATTATATAATATAATACTAGGAATTATAGGTAGCTTATTATTAAGTACTTACTAGCTTTAGTATTTAGTATAATACCTTTAAAGGTCTTAGAAGAGTAATAATTCCTAAGTATAAATATATAAGGTAGCTAATTAGATAATTTATTATTAAAAGGGCTTTTCTTACTTAGGCTATATAGTATTACTTAATTTATAAGAATCTTAATTACCTTCTAGCTATTAAAGGCTATATCTTATATAAAGAAGCTTATAGGAATTAAGCTCTCTTTACTCTCTTAAGTATTAGTAAATCTAAGGCCTTATATATATTAGGTAACTTTATTATCTTCTAGGGTCCTTAGGGTATTATTAGCCTTAGTTTCTCCCTTATACTAAGTAAGGAATATATTATATACTAGTAATAAAGATTTTAAAGAGTTAATAAGGTAATAACTCTTAAAGTATTAATATATTTTCTTATAGTTTTCTTTAAAGTGCTTTATTAACTAGTATCTCTCCTTACTATAAATATAGTATTTCTTTATATAAAAAGAGATCTTATATCTCTAAACCTTAATAAAAGGTACTTTAATTCTTTACTCTTACTATTATATTATTAGTTAGTCTAGAATTACTCTAGGTATTAGCCTTACTAGGAATTAGTACTAATTACTAGATTTCTCTTTACTAAGGTAAATTATTATCCTTACTTACTTATAGAACTCCTATAGGCTATTAAGAAGGTTAGTAATATAGCTTTTATATTTAGGGATCTTACTATAGGTATATATAATTTAATTTTAGAGTACTTACTTTATTTAGCTAATATTAGGATAGCTTTTTAGAGAGTAATAAGCTTTTTAATAAGATTATTAAAGTACTTAGTCTTTAACTTTTTCTTATTTTTATTAATTACCTTTATAAGGAAATATTATACTATTTTAGGAGGTATTAATACCTTATATTCTTAGTCTTAAACCTCTATTTTATTTAGGTAATAAGGCTTAGTAAGTCTTAAGATTACCTAGGTTTTAAGAGGTTATCTAAGTAATACCTTAGAGCTTTACCCTTAAGTATAGCCTTAAATATATAGCTTACTTATTTTAGTCTAATATCTAGGATTTTATATTTTCTTTAAAATATTTAAAGCTTTAATTTAAAGATATTATAGTTATTTATACTATATTATTATTCTAGTATATATATCTTAGCTAGATTAATAATTTACTTTTATAATAGTTTTAAGGGTTATATTAGTTAGTTAATAGGGATAGAGGTAAGGATAGTAGCTTCTTTATACTAGGGAAGGGGAATTAGGGCTTACTAGTACTACCCTAATAGGGTTAGAATATAGAATATAATTCCTTAAGAGGGACCTTTAATATATTAATATATACTCTCTTAAGGAAAATTATATCTATAGCTATATAGTTACCTTAATAGGTAATACTTAGTAAGCCTTAGTAAAGAGATTAAGAGGCTCTTAAGATTTAATATTCTTAAATATTACCTTTATAAAAGAGAATATCTAGGAAGTTATTATTTTCTTAAGCTTCCTTTAAAATCCTATATACTTCTTTTAGTGTTATAGACTAGCCCCTAGGCAACTGCGATAGAGCGTTAGTATGATATTAAGAAACTTAAGGAAAGGAAAGAGGAAGGTAGGAAACCTATCCTCACTAGAGCCCCTTATACCCCCTAGCTACCTTATATTAGCCCCTTTTCTATGTCCTTGCCTGCTTAGGACTATCCCCACTTATATGCACTATAGTAAATACTTAGGTAAAGCCTAAGCCCTTATATATACCCTTACTCCTTCCCTCTTACTATCCTTAACTATAGTTATTATAGGTATTTACCCCCTTAATATATTATAGAGACCTATTATTTTAATGTTAGGTCTAGGTAGGGCGTGTAATGCGTTCTCTTAGCCTTATATTATTATTATATTAATAGTAGCCCTGCCCTTACTAGGGTATAACTTATCCTTTACTAGTATAAAAACCCTTACTTACTACCTACTATTTATTTTTATTATATAACCTTACTTTTCTTATATAAAATTTTCCTAAAATATTATAGTACTATTACTCTTTCTTATCCTATTATTAAAAACACCCTTTATTTACCTATTAGACTCTTACTAGATATAGCCTAATATAGTAACCCTTATAGTATTCCCTATATACTCTAGCTACCCTTACTATGCTACCTACCTAATCTATTAGTAAGTTCCTTATTAAGGGAACTTAGATAATAAGGAGTATACTACTCCTAAGTAGTCTTCTAGCCCTATAGGCTATATATTAAAAGGTACCTTACTATAGGTATATTAGACTACTGCCCTCCTAAAAGTAGCTAGTCTTACCCCTATATTAGTAAAATTATATAACCTATATCTAGTTACCTAGGTTCCTATTAGCTAACCCCTAGCTCTAATATTATTTAAAAGACCTTAAGGCTATAATTACCTTAGGGATATATATTATTACGCCTAGTGTTATAAGGACTATAATAACTAAGAAGAAAATACTAGTGCTATCCTAAGGTTTCTATACCTTTATTAGTTAATAGAATACCCTTTTAAACTAGGCCTAATTTAATCTAGCACTAGTTTATTTAGCCCTTAGGCTATCTCTCTTCTCTAACTCCCTTACTATAAATATAACTAGGCTTAAAGTTATTCCTTTTAGTAGTAGTAGCCCTATAGGTAGCTATAGTATAGGAAACTCTATATAGTAAGTTATAGGTATTCTATTCTAATAGAACTAGTAGATTATAAGTAGTCTAAACTCTATATATTAAGAATATTATAATTAGTTTATATACCTCCTTAAGGCTCTCTTACCCTACTACTATAGTAGTAGCTAGGGCTATTAATATATTAAGTCTAAGGATAAATTACCCTCTTACCACTACTAGGAATACTCCTAACTTAGGGCTAGGTTAGGTCTAACTAACTATTATACTAATTATGCCCTAGGTAGTAGGTATTCTATAGTAATAAATACTACCTAATATCCACTCCTTACTAGAGGTTAACCTAGAGATAGGCTACCCTAGCCTACACTTACTTTATGTTTACTAATTACTATTCTACTCCTACTATCTAGAACTATAGTAATAGCTATCCTATCCACTATAACACTATTCACATCCTTACTAGATATAAGGTAATGCTAATTAATATCCTATCTAATAGTAATAATAACCTATCTAATAGTATAGGTAACCCTTATACTATAGGGAATAAAGAATTCTAAGCTTATTTTAGTAGCTAGAATAAGTTAATAAGGTATAGATTAAGTATACTTTATATACTATTAGAAGTCTCTATAGGTAAATAAGTAGTTTATAATTAATTTAGTCTATTATTATATTATATATCTTCTTACTTTACTTTAAACTTATTAAGGGCTTATATCTATATTATACTCTCTAGTAGTTTCTATATTAGCTATATATAACTTACTTACTTAACTAGTATATTATATCTCCTACCTTAGCCTAGGGTATTCTAGGCCACTAAGATCTATTTAACTTAATATTTCTCTATAAGTTTATTATTATTCTCTACTAGAACCTATTCTAGCCCTAGGTAAGAGTCCTAGAGTCTCTAGCTAGGAGAGAGTCCTCTATAGCCTATTTAATAAGGTCTATATAGAAAACTAGGTAAATACCCTTAGAATATCTAACTATACTATAAGTAGCGTTAGTACTTCTATAACTATATACTTTACTATAACCTAATTAAGTTTTTATAAGAGGTAGTTAGTCTTAATATTCTTAAGTAAAAGCTATACCTTATCTCTAACTTAAAACTATTTTACTAGCTATTAAGAAGCTAATATAGTATTTTACTATCTTTATTAAATATAGGCTATTATAGCTTACACTAGATAAGTACTCTCTTATAGGTATTTAAGGAATTATATAGCTTATCCCTTAGGTATTATTATAAAGGTAGACTAGTCTAGTTATAACTAGATTAGCTCTAAGTTATAGCTATATAGTAACTTATTTAGGCTAACTCCTATTATAAAAGAGAACCTATTATTAATTATAAGCTAGTAAGCTACTAGATACTCTAGCTAATTAAACTATAAGAAGGAGACTATAATATATAATATTACCTATACCTCCTAGTTTACTTACTTTATACTACTATTAGTCTATAGGTAGTATAATGTAAAAAGTAGCTAGTTTATTCTAATATAAGAGCATAATATTATCTAAAATTTTCCTAGCTAGTCTAACCCTTAATCTATAATAATAGATTAGGGAATCCTTAAAACCTTTACTAAACTATCTTAAACTATTTTATACACTCCTTAGCCTAATAGAGATTATAGCTTCTAACTATATAAACTTTAAGAGTCTATCTATAATAACTATAAGGTACTATAGCCTCTCTAGGGATATTACTAGTAAGTTTATTATAAAGTTAATAGAAATCTAAGACTAAAACTAATTAGGGATAGGTAAGGGCTTTAGTAAGCCCTAATACTATTAATAACTCTTATAACTACTAAAGTAGTAATAGTTATAAATAAGCTAAGTAATGTCCTATAATATCCTATTTTAATAGAATTACTATTATAAAATTTAAAATATAGTATTATAACCTAGGTACCTTATTACTAGTAAGTTATAGCATTATTATATAAGGGTTATTATAAGGGATTCCTAAGCTAGAACCTAAGTATAGCCCCTAAACTAAAGCGCCCTATATATACTTATAGAATAATCTATAACCTATTCCCTTATTAGCGCTTTAGGAAACTTCTAACCCCTTCCTAGATAGTTCTTAATTAAATACTATATATAGGGTCTAATATAATAGCCTAGTCCTATAGGGTCTAAAGGTACTTAGTAGTAAAAGAGCCTCTCTTACTAGTAGTAGTAGTATATATATAAGGTATAGTACTAGGCTAGTACTATCCCTCTATACCTCTAGTAATAGTAAGAGTTATATAATAGTAATAGGCTATAGGATATACCCTATTCTTAAAGCTAATCTATTCTAGTCCTATTCCTCTAGGAGAGGGTATTTAGGTATTAAGCTTATATACTAGGCCTATAATAGAGGTAAAAGTTAAATAATATAAGTATATTTACTTACTAAGCCTATCTCTCTAATATTAACTAAGGGGTTATAAAGTATTTTAAGTTCTTATAATCTATATAGATAATAAATAGATAGGATATGCCCTAAAGCTTTACTAACTATACCTTAAGGTAAGAGATAATAGTAAGTAATTCCTTATTATAAATTATATAGTTCTTCTATAAGGGTATAAGACTAGTAAAATAGTAAGTAACTAGGTATAAGACACTATTAGGACCTTATTATAAGAAGCACTTACTAAGGGCTTTGCCTAAATAATTAGCTTTTACTACTATTAGTTAGTCTAGGTCCTATTATACTAGCACTAGGTATATAATAAAGGTATCTTTTAATCTCTTAAAGGCCTTATTCTCCTTAGATCCCTATTAGAAAGGGATATTCCTCTTAGTAAGTTATATTAGTAAGGCCACTATCTCTAAGAAGTTACTAATAAAATTATAGTAAAATTCGTAAATCCTAGGAAGCTATAAACCCTATGTAGTTTTATAGGTATTACCTATTCCCTTATAGCTATAATCTTTATAGGATCTAGGTAAATTAAGTGTTCTACTATAATAATATATCCTAGGTACTAAACCTCTTTTATAGTAAATATAGATTTATTAAGGTTAAGGTATAAGCCTATAGCCCTTAAGTAGCTAAAAACTAACTAAACCTTAGCTATATAATCCTTCCTTAACCCCCTAAGTAAACTAGGATATTATTAAGGTAAGCTATAATAAAGTCCCCTAATATATTCCCTAAGGATTTATTAATATAGCGCTAGAAGGTTACTAGTGCACTAGCTAAGCTAAAGGGATAGACTAGCTATTTAAATAGGCTAAACCTTATATAGAATGCTATAAGGTACTCCTTACCCTTAGCTATCTATAGTTTATAAAATACTATATAAATATCTATCTTTATAAACTAATATACCTAGGATAAGGAGTGTAATATCTCTTTAATTAGTAAGAGAGGGTAATAGTCCTATACTATTATCTTATTAAGAGTATAATAGTCTATATAAAAACGCTATCCCTTATTTACCTTTTTAATAAAAAGGATAGGAGCTATAGCTAATAAGGAGCTAGTATAGATTTACCCTTATCTATTAAGTCTATAATCTAATATTAAACCTCTAAGAGCTAATTCTATAGTATATTATATAATAGTCCCTATAGGAGTGTTAGATTAGACCTATCTAGGTTCTTATATATACATATATAGTGGTTAAGAGAACCCTATAAGGGGTAAACTATTAGCCTTAGCCTTATTAAAGAGGTCTATAAAGTCCTCTAACTCCTTAGGTAGTATTAATATATTAGGACTAGCTAGCTCTATCTTAGGCGCTATAATCTATAGTACTATTATTATCTCCTTTAAGCTTATAGTAATAAACCTTATAGTAGTGTCCTTATTCTATTATACCCTATAAGCCTTAGTAGTATAAAGGGATCTAATAATTCCCTATACTAGTGCCTTTACTACCTAAGTAAAGGCCTTAGAGATATAAAGGCTCTTTATAGCTTTAATAACTAGTTATTATTTTACTATATAAATTACTATATTACACTACTCTAACTAAGGTATTCTAAATATTATATCCTAAGTAAGACCTAGGATAGTATATAAGTATATAAATAACTCCTAGCTATTTATATTAATTCTAGTATATACTATATAGGTTATAGAAGAGGTATTTTCCTTAACTTACTTCCCTCTCCTTTTTATTTTTACTATAGTGTAGATATACCTTTATTTTAGTAACTATATAAGCTTTAGGCTAAGCTATCTTACTACTAATTTACTTATAGCACTATAGTAATTATAACTATAATTAACTTAGATATTAATAAAATAATATATATTAAAGAGTATAGAAATTAAGAATAGTAGTTAGTTTATATATTATACTACGCCCTATTCTATCTCTATATAGTGGTTATAATTATCCTATATTATAGTAATTAACTAGCCTATTTACCCTTATATAAGACTTTACTTAGGGGCTACTTATTTTCTATAGGGAAATATTTACTTCCTTATTTACGCTTTTCTTATCTACCCTAGATATATTAACACTAACCTATAGGTAATAGAGTAGGAGAAAAGTATACTCCTAGATAAAGTAGTTCTTAGACCTATATTAGAAGTAGTATCTCTCTTAATAGTATTTAGCTAAAACTACTTCTAATACCTATTTTACTTATTATATATTTATAGTAGCCTTTATCTCCTTCTTCTTTTAGCTAGCTTATTTTACTTCCTTAGTTAGGTCCTTACTATATAAACCCCTATTATTAGAGTGTTACCCTTATAGTTAGTTAAGGTTAAGAACTTAGCCTATTAAAGTTTATATTAGGTTTAATACTTATCCTCTAGGGTAAGGGCCTTAATATTAACTATAATTTTATAATACTATATAATAGCTATATACTAATTAAGATAGCTAATACCTAACCTACACTAATCTCTCTTAAATACTTATTAAGTATATATTAAAGCTTTACTAGTTTTATATTATCTCCCTAGTGTTCCCCTCTTACTATTAAGAGCTTTTCTATAAAGTAAATAAAGAACATAGAAAATACCTCCCTAGCCCTTATTCTATCTAGTTAAGCTCTATAAGGGCTATCTCCTACCTATATAGGTTAGAGAATATAGTTCTAAGGTATTCTAGGAAGTCTATAGGATTAAAAGTAATAAAGCTACTAGACTTAAAGTAAGTAGCTACCTAGGACTATACCTTAGAGAAGAGGTTCTAGTAAATAAATATCTATCTATTCTTATTAGTACTAATAAAGTCCTTATTTACCTATAACTTATACTTTATTAGGAGCCTTTATATAGTAAATAAAGCCTTATTACTATTATATAGGTTACCTATAGGGATTAGTTTCTATTTTATTTTAGGTATAATAAGGGCTAAATTAGGGGAGTAGTATAGGGTTAACTATTAGAGCACTAGGCTAGGCTATAGGGGTAATTAAGTTAAGGGTCCTATATAATTTATATTTACTTACTCCTAGAGGTATATAATCTTTATTATTTACTTACTTAGTATAAGTTAGAGTGTTTTAAATTAGGCTTACTAAGCTACCTATAGTACTATAGTATTAGATAGAGGAGTAACTATCCCTTAACTAGGATAATCCTATAGCTAAAGTATGCCTATTAAATCTATTAATATATCTATTAGTATATCTATTATATCTTTTAGTAGCTATTTATAAGACTAAAGAAAGTTTCTTAATTATTATAGACTAGCCCCTAGGTAACTATAATAGGGTATTAGTATAATATTAAGAAACTTAAGGAAAGGAAAGAGGAAGGTAAGAAACCTATCCTTACTAGAGCCCCTTATACCCCTAGCTACCTTATATTAGCCCCTTTTCTATGTCCTTGCCTGCTTAGGACTATCCCCACTCGTGTGCACTACAGTGAATGCTTAGGCGAAGCCCAAGCCCTTACATTTAGGTATCTTTTACTTTTCTTATAATTAGAAGTAAAATTCTTAATAGTTAATAACTTCTTAGAGGTTTCTTACTATAGTAGTAATCTAGTTAATTATTATATATACCTTATTATTAATTAGGTAATCCTAGAGATATCTTAGTACTAAAGGTAGTGTTTAGAGAAATATTTCTTAGGTCTAGTTATAGAAATCTTAGGTAAATTCTATAAAGAGTGTTCTTTTAGTTACCTTTCTTATTTTATAGTTTATAACCTTAATAAGAATATAGGTTATAAGTACCTTAGGTATTTTATTTTATTATTATTAAAGTTCTTAGCCTTATAGAATAAATCTTCTATAATATACTTATAGAAATACTATAGGATATATAGAAAGGGAAGAATATTTATTTTACTTCCTTTAGGCTACTTATTTACTTCTATAAAGCTATCTCTTACTTAGAGCCTTCTTAACTCTTAAGGGCTTATACTTATTCCTTCCTATTAGTTATTATAACTTATAGTCCTTAGAGAGAAAAGAAATAGGAAAAATTTATATTTATTAGGTAAGAAAGAATAAGAAGAAAGTTTTACTTTTAAGGAAGTAATTTATAAAGAATTATAAGGCTAGGTAGTTAACTTTATATATAATAGAATATACTAAGAAAAGAATAATAAAATAGACTTTATTACTAGACTTAAACTTTTCTTTAAGGTTTAGGCTTTTATTTATTACTAGCTACTTATATACTTAAATAAAAGGACTAGGATAAACTTCTTCCTTAGTATAATTAAGGATCTTATAGTAATTAGGTTACTCTTATACTTTAATAAAGGGGCTAGATATGATGGACTGGCCTCTAGGCGACTGCTATTAGGCGTTAATATAATATTAAGAAGCTTAAGAAGAGAAGGAGAGAAGGTAAGAAACCTATCTATACTATACCCTCCTTATACTCCTTAGCTATCCTATCTATCCTCTCCCTATCCCTTACTATCTTCCCTAATAGCCTTATCTCTAGTCCTTCTATCCCTCTTTCTTATTTCTTCTATTCCCTTCCTTATTTCTTTTTATTCCTTATCTCTAGACCTTCTATCCCCTTATTACTTCTTATTAGCCCCCTAATATCTATATTTTAGCTAATGCTTAGGTAAAGCCTAAGCCCTTATATATATCCTTACTTACTTACCTTAATATTACCTTAAAGACCTAAATCTATAACTAAGAGTAATACCCTTAAACGCCCCTCTCTGCCTTATTATAGCTTAGTTATAAGTAGTGTGTGTATTATTATTAGGTAGCGTGCGTAGTGTGTATACTTAATTATATTATAGACTCTTATAGAAACTATCCTTATCTAGTGTGGAAACTTATAGAAACTATCCCTATCTAGTTTGAAAACTTATAGAAACCCTCCTTATTTAGTGTGTAATATTTATGTTATTATATAATATATATAATATATATCCCCTAACCTCTCTCTATTACTATAATAACCTCTAGCCCTTCCTTTTACCTATTTATAACCCCTTCTCTATAGTTACGCTTCTTATATAAATATCCTATTTTCTTTCCCTATATAACCCCTCCCTTCTTTTTATAACCTTTCTCTTATAAATATTATAACTCTAATATACTTTCCTATCTTATTATTCCCTTATCCTTCTTATCCTATTTATTTACTTACTAAAAATACCTTATCCCTATTATCCTACTCCTATTCCCCTATAAGTTCCTATTATATCTCTAGCCTATACTATAAGTAAATTCCTTATAAAGAGAGACTTAGATAATAAATAGTATACTATACTTATATTAGTTTTTATCCTTATAAACCTTATATTAAATAGTCCCTAACTACTAGTGTTTTAGAATATTATTCCCCTAAGAGTAAGGAATCCTATTTTCCTTACTATTATAACTATATAATCTATATCTAGTTAACTAGGTTTTATTTACTAACCTAAGGCTTTATTATACCCTTAAAGATCTAAAGGCTATAATTACCTTAGGTATATATATTATTATATCTAGTGTTACTAGGACTAAGACTATAAAGTAAAAATACCTATTCTATCCTAAGACTTCTATATCCTTATAGGTAAATAGACTATACTACTAAACTAACTATAGTTTAATCTAGCTTTAGTTTATTTAGCTCTTAGGCCCTTCCTTTTACTAATATACCTATATTAAATATAGCTAGGCTTAATATTATCCTTTTATAAGTAATAGCCCTTTAGCTAGCTATAAAATAGGAAATACTCTCTAATAGGTTACTAGTACTTTATTCTAGTAAAATTAGTAACTTATAAGTAGTATAACTACTATATATAAAGAGTTTTATAACTAATTTATAGTAATAATTAAGGTACTTTTTTTTATTATTATAGTAATAATCTAAGCTATCCTTAACTTATTAAAGTAAGTAATAATTTACCTTCTTACTAGTGCTAGTATTACTCCTATCTTACCTCTAGTGCTAGTCTTATTAACCCTATTCTCCCTACCCTATTAGGAACCCTTATATTCTTATTATAGCTAGTAGCTACTAAAGAAGTAAGGCTTTATTTTTATATATTTACTATATACTTACTAACTATTATTTTACTTATACTATTTAGAACCTAGGTAAAGGCTATAGCTAGTAATATTATCCCTAGTAAAGATTATCCTATACTCTCCTAAATATTAAGTAGGATTATCCTAGCTAATTTATATATAGTAAATAATAATATAGATTCCTATAGTAACCTAAGTAAGCTAGAAAATATAGTAAAGAAAGTAAGGTAAGTATTTTTAGGGAATATATAAGTGCTATTAGGTAGTAATATATATTCCCTAGGGTTCTATTTATAGTCTCTCTTATTAGACTAGTTTTACTTAATTAATTTAGCCTATTATTATATTATATATTCCCTTACTTCCTCTTAAACTTATTAAGGGCTTATATCTTTATTATATTCTTTAATAGTTCTTATATTAGCTATAAGTAACTTACTTATTAAACTAAAATATTATATTTATTACCTTTACCTAGTGTATTTTAGGCTACTAGAATTTATTCTATATAGTATTTCTTAATAAGTTTATTATTATTCTTTACTAGGACTTATTTTAAAGCTAGCTAGAGTCTTATAGCTTCTAGCTTAGAAAAGGATTATTTACTACTTATTTAATAAGATTTATATAAAAACTAGGTAAATACCCTATAGTATATCTAGCTAAACTATAAGTAATATAAGTACCTTTATAATAGTGTATTTTAATATAACCTAGTTAAGTTTTTATAATAGTTAGTTTATCTTAATATTCTTAAGGAAAAGCTATACCTTATCTCTAACCTAAAAGCACTTTACTAGATACTATAATACTATAGTTATATCCTATTATTATTACTATATATAGGCTATTATAGCCTAGGCTAGGAGAGTGCCCTTCTAGAGGTATTTTAGGAACTAAATAGCTCTTCCCTTAGGTATTATAATAAACACTAATAGGTCTAGTTAGGATTAGATAGGTTCTAAATTATAGTTATAAAGTAATTTATTTAGGCTTATCCCTATAACTAAGGAGGTTTTATTATTTATTATAAGCTAGTAAGTAGCTAAGTATTTAGGCTATTTATATTAAAAAGGAAATTACTGTCATGGTCTAGCCCTAAGGGCTAATCGTGGGTGCCTGCGCCACTATGTGGGTTTGACCCTAATTCCGTTGCGCCACACACAAAGAATACGCATTGTACAAGTCTCTGTGACTTGTGCAATTAACACCTATATTACTAGGATCTAGGCAAAGCCTAGACTATCACATAGGCTCTTCCCTATGTGACCTCTCTTCTCTTTTCTTCTCTTCTCCTTTTTAGCTAGTAATACCGCGTATCCCCTAGGGACCTAATTCTAATTATCCCTATAAGCCTAGGAAGAACCCTATTATAACATCTTCTCTGCACGTAGCTGGTTCGAACCTATGACCTTATAGGTGACTTGTATAATTGTTATAGTCTAGCCCTAAGGGCTAATCGCAGGTGCCTACGCTACTATGTGGGTTTGACCCTAATTCCGTTGCGCCACACACAAAAGAATACGCATTATACAAGTCTCTGTGACTTGTGCAATTAACACCTATATTACTAGGATCTAGGCAAAGCCTAGACCATCACAATTACTACTTATAGTATTACCTATACTTCCTAGTTTACCTATTTTATATTACTATTAGTTTATAGATAGTATAATATAAAAAGTAACTATTCTATTCCTACTAATAAGTATAATATTATCTAAAACTTCCTAACTAATCTAAACCTTAGTTTATAATAATAAACTAAGGAATCCTAAATCTTTACTAGACTATCTTAAACTATTTTATATACTCCTTAGCTTTAATTAAGGTTATTATCTCTAGTTATATAAACTTAAAGAGCCTATTTATAATAACTATAAGGTATTATAGTCTCTTTAAGGATAAAGTAAGTAAGTTTATTATAAAATTAATAGAGATCTATAACTAAAACTAGTTAGAGACTAGTAAAGATTTTAGTAAGCCTTAATATTATTAATAGCTCTTATAGCTTTTATTATAATAGTAATTATAAATAAACCTAGCTATATCCTATAATATCCTATCCTAGTAAAATTATTACTATAGGATCTAGAATATAGTATTATAACCTAGGTACCTTATAACTAGTAAATTATAGTATTATTAAATTAGGGTTATTATAAGGGGTTCCTATACTAAAACCTAGGTATAGCCCCTAAACTATAGTGCCCTATAAGCACTAAATAAGTAATTTATAACCTATTCCCTTATTAATATTTCTAGGGAAATATCTATACCCCTTTCTAAATAGCCCTTAGTTAAATATAATATATAGGGTTTAATAAGATAGTCTAATCCTATAGAGTCTATAGGTATTTTATAGTAAAGAGAGCCTCCTAGCTAGTAGTAAGTTTATATATAATAGAGGTAAGTCCTAACTATAACCTTCTCTTAAATCTAATAGTAACTAAGAGAGTTATATAATAGTAATAAGCTATAGAATCTATCCTATCTTTACACTAGTGCCCTTTCTATCCTATTTCCTTTAAGAGAGAGTATTTAGTTATTAAGCCTATATACTAAGTCTATAATATAGGTAAAAGTTAAATAAAGCTAGAGTATTTACTTACCTAGCTTACTATTCTAATATTAAGTAAGGAATAGTAAAGTATTCTAGGTTCTTATAATCTATATAAATTATAAATAGCTAGGAAATACCTTATAACTTTACTAACTATACCTTAAGGTAGGAAATAATAGCTAGAAGCTTCTTATTATAAATAGTATAGTTTCTTTATACTATTATTAGGCTTATAGAGTAGTATATAACTAGGTATATAATATAGTTAGATCCTTTTTAAGATAAGCACTCTCTAAGGGCTATACCTAAGTAATTTACTTTAACTACTATAGGGTAGTCTAGGTTTTATTATATAAGGACTAGGTATATAATTAAGGCCCCTTTTAGCCTCTTAAAAGCCTTATTCTCCTTAGGCCCTTATTAGAAGGGGATATTTCTCTTTATAAGTTATATAAGTAATATTACTAACTTAGAAAAATCCTTAATAAAGTCTTAGTAAAAGTTTATAAATCCTAGGAAGCTTTAGACCCTTATAACTTTATAGGTACTAACTATTCCCTTATAGCTATAACCTTTACTAGGTTAGGAGTAAACTAAATAGCTTACTATAATAATATACCCTAGGTACTAGACTTCCTTTATAGTAAATATAGACTTATTAAGGTCTAGATATAGCCTTACTACCCTTAAGTAGCTAAGTATTAATTAAACCTTTACTATATAGTCTTTTATAATTCCTAGAGTAAACTAAGATATTATCTAGGTATACTATAATAAAGTCCCCTAATATATTCCCTAAGGACTTATTAATATAATATTAAAAGGTTACTAGTATACTTACTAGTCTTAATAAGGAAACTAGCTACTTAAATAGCCTAAACCTAGTTTAGTATACTATAAGGTACTCTTTACCCTTAGCTATCTATAGTTTATAAAATACTATATAGATATTTACCTTTATAAACTATTATACCTAGGAGAGAGATTAAAGTATTTTCTTAATTAGTAGGAGAGGGTACTAGTCCTATACTATAATCTTATTAAGTATATAGTAATTAATATAAAAGCATTACTTACTATTTAACTTCTTAACTAGAAGTATAGGAGCTATAGCTAATAAGGAGCTAGTATAGATCTATTTCTTATTTATAAGGTCTATAATCTAGTATTAGATTTCTAAGAGTTAGTCCCTTAGTATATTATATAATAGTCCCTATAGTAGTGCTAGCTTAGAACTATCTAGGTTCTTATATATCTAGATATAATAGTTAAGGGTTCCTTTATAAGAAAGTAAGCTATTTACCTTAGCTTTATTAAATAGGTCTATAAAGTTTACTAGCTCCCTAGTAGTATTATTATATTAGGGCTACTTAGTTATAACTTTAAGGCTATAAGTTATAGTACTAATATAATTTCTTTTAGACTTATAGTAATAAAGTAAGTTATAGTATCCTTTCTTTATTAGGCCTAGCATACCTTTATAGTATATAGGGATCTAATAATCCCTTAAATAGGTTTATCTATTCCTTACTCTAAGGCTTTAGATATATATAAGCCCTTTACTACCCCTATAACTAACTATTATTTAGCTATATAAATTACTATATCTTATTATTCTAGCTATAGTATTCTAAAGATTATATCTTAGGTAAGACCTAGGATAATATATAGGTATACTAATAACTCTTACTTATTAATATTAATTCTAGTATATACTATATAGGTAATTAAAGAGATATCTTCTCTAATATACTTCCCTTACTTCTTTATTTTTACTATAGTATAGACCTATCTTTATTTTAGTAATTATATAAGCTCTAGGCTAAGCTATTATACTACTAGTTAACTTATAGTACTATAGTAATTATAACTATAGTTAATTTAAATATTAAGATATAAGTATATATTAAAGAGTATAGGAACTAGGAATAGTAGTTAATCTATAAAATATTCTATATCCTTTTTAGTCTTTATATACTAACTATACTTATCTATAACTATAGCTACTAGCTAGCCTTTTTACCCCTATATAAGGCTTTACTTAGGGTTACTTATTTTCTATAGTATTAATATTAATTTCCTTATTAGTGCTTTCCTTATTTACCCTATATATATTAATATTAACCTTTAGTTAATAAGGTAAGAGAAGGGTATATTTCTAAATATAGTAGTCCTTAGAGCTATAATATAAGTAATATCCTTCCTAGTAGTATTTAGCTATCTTTACCCCTAATATCTATCTAACTCTCTATAGATTAGTATTTTCTTCTTACCTTTATTCTATTTATCTAACTTATTTTTCTTTTCTAGCTAAGTTACTATAGCTTAAACCTTTATTATTAGTATATTCCCTTATTATTAATTTACTAGGGTACTAGATAGGCTAGCTAGGGTTTATATTAGTTCTAATACTTATTCTCTAAGGTAAGAGACTTAATATTAACTATAATACTATAATATTAAGTAATAGTAATATAGTATTCTATTTAACTAACTCCTTTACTAATAGAAATTTCTCTTATTTATTTATTAAGTACTTATTATAGCTTAGCTACCTTAATATTATTTACCTAATAAGCCCCTTTAGCTAGGGAGAGTTTTTACTTAAAATAAATAAAGAATATAGTAAATATCTCCTAGATACTTATTCTATTTAGTTAAGTTCTATAAGGGCTATTTCTTATCTATAGGGGTCTATATATAGGGTCTCTAGGTAGTAAAGGAAGGTATTTAGGTTATAGCTACTTAATTCTCCTACCTTAAAGAATATAGTAATATAGGCCTAAACCCTAGGTACTAGGTTTTAATAGATAAATATTTATTAGTTCTTATTATTTCTAATAAAGTCCTTATCTATATCTAACTTATATTATATTAAGAACCTCTAAGTAATAAATATATTTTTATTACTATTATATAGGTTACTTATTAGGATTAGGTTTTACTAAATTAAGATTATATTAGGGATTATTAGTTATATAGAGTATCTAGTATAGTAATAGCTTAAGGCATAGACTTTAGATTTATATATATACCTTATTATAGATAGCTAATTACTTTAGCTTACTATTCTAATATTAGTTAAAGTATTTTAAATTAGGTATTATAAGTCCCTAGTAGTAGTGTAATATCTAATAGGGAGTTAGGGTTCTCTAGCTAGGTAAGTCCTATAGTTAGAGAGAGTCTATTATATAGTTTATTATTTTTAGTAGTTTTCTTTTAAAACTAAATAAAGCTTCTTAAATATAATAGACTAGCACCTAGGTAACTACTATTAGGCATTAATATAATATTAAGAAGCTTAAGGAGAGAAGGAGAGAAAGTAAGAAACCTATCTATACTATACCCTCCTTATACTCCTTAGCTATCCTATCTATCCTCTCCTATCCCCTACTATCTTCCCTAATAGCCTTATCTCTAGTCTTTCTATCCCCTTTCTTATTTCTTTTATTCCTTATCTCTAGACCTTTTGTCCCCTTATTACTTCCTATTAGCCCCCTAATATTTACGTTTTAGCTAATGCTTAGGCAAAGCCTAAGCCCTTACACTAGATTATATTACTTCCTAGAAAGTCTCTTTTATTATTAGCCTTACTAATCTTTGGTTTTTTTATGTGTGTTTAGGAGTGGTTATAAAGTTAACCACTAATTAGTATTAGTTATATAGGGTACCTAATATTAGGTTATTATTATTATAAGCCTTAAGAATAGTTTTATTATTAATTATCTGGTCTAAGCTATAGAAGAAAGAGAGTAAAGAGAGGGTAAAAGTAAGGGTTTTTCTTATAAGATATAAAACGCAAAGGGGGCTATGTAGGTTATGTAACTATAAGCCCTGCCCTATTATAGGCCCGCATTGTGGGTCGTGTGTGAGCTCTCACACCCGTGGGCTAACCACTTTGCTAACCACATAATTACGGCTGCTAAGCGTAGTTAATATTATGCGTGTTCTAATAACCCTATTTATTTAAACTAATTATAAAATTTAATATAAGGTATTTACTCTTTTAAAACTAGCCTTATAGTTATTAAGAGTACTTACTTTACTATATTAAAGTAATAGGTATATTACTATTTAGAGTTATTAGGTATAGTAAGGAAATATTTATAACCTAATATTATTAATATTATTATTTTTTAATAATATATTAACCTATAAAGAATTATAATAACCCTAACTCCCTATTAGATTAGTTACTATTTATAAGTTCTTATATAGTAAATATACCCTAAGCTAGTAGCTTATTATATAATTAAGAGTAATTATATAGAAAAGGAGTGTTATATTAGGAGTATAGAGGTTAGAGATAGGGTAATTATATAGTAGGGTTTTAGAAGAACCTTAGACCCCTTAGATAATAAAAGGACTAGCTAGCTATAAGATAGCTATATACTTACTAGGTAAGGTATTTAGCGAAGACTACCTATATAAAATATAGGAGGTTAGAGTTTAAAACCTTTATATAACAGCCCCTAGGTAGCATGAATCTAGTAGCGACTACGAATCTTAGCCTCCACTCTGTTTATCATTAATCCTAACTGAAGGTCGTGATATATAAGCTTATAATAAGGCTAGTGCTAAACTAAAAACAAATATAATAGGGTTTTTTCTTACTATAAGGGTTTTCCTATTAACTAACCGAATAGAGTACTAGTACTAGCTATATATAAATAGCTAGCTAGAGTATACAATATATTTATATATATATAGGAATTAGTATTTATAAGGTATATACTTGTGATAGACTGGCCCCTAGGCGGCTGCTGTTAGGCGTTAATATGATATTAAGAAGCTTAAGGAGAGAAGAAGAGAAAGTAGGAAACCTATCTATACTATGCCCTCCTTATACTCCTTAGCTATCCTATCTATTCTCTTCCTATCTCCTACTATCTTCCTTAATAGCCTTATCTCTACTCCTTCTATCCCTTTTCCTTATTTTTCTATTCCTTATTTCTAGACCTTCTATCCCCCTTATCGCTTCCTACTAGCCCTCCTAATGTCTATATTTTAGCTAAATACTTAGGCAAAGCCTAAGCCCTTATATATATCCCTGCTTACCTATCTTAATATTACCTTAAGGACCTAAATCTATAACTAAGAGTAATACCCTTAAACACCCTCTCTGCCCTATTATAGCTTAGTTATAGGTAGCGTGTGTTATTATTAGGTAGTGTGCGTGTTATTATTAGGTAGCGTGTGTAATATATATGCTTAATTGTTATAGAAACTTATAGAAACTGTCCTTATTTAGTATATAATGTTTATATTATTATATAATATATATAATATATATCCCCTAACCTCTCTTTATTACTATAATAACCTCTAGCCCCTCCCCTTACCTATTTATAACCCTTTCTTAATAGTTATACTTCCTATATAAATATCCTATTTTCTTTTCCTTATATAACCCCTTTCTCCTTTATATAATCTCTATCCTATAACTATTATAACTCTAATATACCTTCCTATCTTATTACTTCCCTTATCTTTCTTATCCTATTTATTTACTTACTAAAAATACCTTATCTCTATTATCCTACTTCTATTCCCTATAAGTCCCTATTATACCTCTAGCCTATACTATAGGTAAATTCCTTATAAAGGAGACTTAAATAATAAATAATATACTATACTTATATTAGTTTTTATTCTTATAAACCTTATATTAAATAGTCCCTAATTACTAGTATTTTAGAATATTATCCCCTAAGAGTAAGGAATCCTATTCTCCTTATTATTATAACTATATAACCTATATCTAGCTAACTAGGTTCCTATTTACTAACCTAAGGCTTTACTATACCCTTAAAGATCTAAAGGCTATAATTACCTTAGGTATATATATTATTATATCTAGTATTACTAAAACTAAGACTATAAAGTAAAAGATACCTATTTTATCTTAGGACTTCTATACCCTTATAGGTAAATAAACTATATTACTAAACTAGGTATAGTTTAATCTAGCTTTAGTTTATTTAGCCCCTAAGCCCTTCCCTTTTACTAATATACTTATATTAAATATAACTAAGGTTAATATAATCTCTTTTATAGGTAGTAGCCTTTTAGCTAGCTATAGAATAGGAAATACTCTCTAATAGATTATTAGTACTTTATTCTAGTAAAATTAGTAACTTATAAGTAGTATAACTACTATATATTGTGATGGACTGGCCCCTAGGCGGCTGCTGTTAGGCGTTGATATAATATTAAGAAGCTTAAGGAGAGAAGAAGAGAAGGTAGGAAACCTATCTATACTATGCCCTCCTTATACCCCTTAGCTATCCTATCTATCCTTTCCCTATCCCTTACTATTTTCCCTAATAGCCTTATTTCTAATTCTTCTATTCCCTTCCTTATTCCTTTTATCCTCCTTCCTTATTCCTTTTATCCCTTATCTCTAGACCTTTTATCCCCTTATTACTTCTTATTAGCCCCCTAATACCTATGTTTTAGCTAATACTTAGGTAAAGCCTAAGCCCTTATATATACCCTTACTTACTTATCTTAATCTTACCTTAAAAACCTAAACCTATAACCTAAAGTAATACCCTTAAATACCTCTCTCTACCCTATTATTACTTAGTTATAGGTAGTACGTATGTTATTATTAGGTAGTGTGTATAGTATATATACTTAAATATGTTATAGAAACTTATAGAAACTACCCTATCTAGTGTAAAACCTTATAAAACCCCTCCTTATTTAGTGCGTAATATTTATATTATTATATAATATATATAATATATATCCCTAACCCCTTTATTACTATAATAACCCCTAGCCCCTCCCTTACCTATTTATAACCCTTCTCTATAGTTATACCTTCTATATAAATATCCTATTTTCTTTCCCCTATATAACCCCTTCCCTTCTTTATATAACCTTCCTCCTATAAATATTATAACTCTAATATGCCTTCCTATCTTATTACTCCCTTATCCTTCTTATCCTATTTATTTACTTACTAAAAATACCTTATCCCTATTATCCTATTCCTATTCCCTTACTAGTCCCTATTATACCCCTAGCTTATACTATAGGTAAATTTCTTATAAAGAGAGACTTAGATAATAAATAGTATACTACCCCTATATTAGTTTTTATCTATATAGACCTTATATTAAATAGTCCTTAACTACTAGTATTTTAGAATATTATCCCCTAAGAGCAAGGAATCCTATTCTCCTTACTATTATAACTATATAATCTATATCTAGTTAACTAGGTTCCTATTTACTAACCCTAGGCTTTACTATGCCCTTAAGGATCTAGAGGCTATAATTACCTTAGGTATATATATTATTATACCTAGTATTACTAGGACTAAGACTATAAAGTAAAAATACCTATTTTATCCTAGGACTTTTATGCCCTTATAGGTAAATAGACTATATTACTAAACTAGGTATAGTTTAATCTAGCTTTAGTTTATTTAGCCCTTAGGCCTTTCTTTTTACTAATATACCTATACTAAATATAACTAAGCTTAATATTATCCCTTTTATAGGTAGTAGCCCTTTAGCTAGCTATAAAATAGGAAATACTCTCTAATAGGTTACTAGTACCTTATTCTAGTAAAATTAGTAACTTATAAGTAATATAACTACTATATATAAGGAGTTTTATAACTAATCTATAGTAATAATTAATATACTCTCCCCTTATTATTATAGTAATAATCTAGGCTATTCTTAACTTATTAAAGTAAGTAATAATTTACCTTCCTACTAGCGCTAGTATTACTCCTAACTTACCTCTAGTACTAGTCCTCTTAACCCCTATTCCCCTTACCTTACTAGGAACCCTTATACTCTTACTATAGCTAGTAGGTATTAGAGAAGTAAGGCTTTACCTCTATATATCTATTATATACTTACTAACTATTACTTTACTTACACTATTTAAAACCTAGGTAAGGCCTATAGCTAGTAATATTACCCCTAGTAGAGATTATCCTATACTCTTCCTAAATATTAAATAGGATTATCCCTAGCTAATCTATATATAGTAAATAATAATATAAAATCCTATAGTAACCTAAGTAAACTAGAGAATATAGTAAAGAAAGTAAGATAAGTCTTTTAGGGGATATATAAGTATTATTAGGTAATAATATAAGTCCCCTAAGGTCTTATTTATAGCCTCTCTTAGTAAACTAGTTTTACTTAATTAATTTAGTCTATTATTATATTATATATTCCCTTACTCCTTCTTAAACTTATTAAGGGCTTATATCTTTATTATATTCTCTAATAGTTTCTATATTAGTTATAAGTAACTTACTTATTTAACTAAAATATTATATCTATTACCTTTACCTAGTGTATTCTAGGCTACTAGGATTTACTTTACTTAGTATTCTTTAATAAGTTTATTATTATCCTTTACTAGGACCTATTTTAGGCTAGCTAGAGTCTTATAGCTTCTAGCTTAGGAAAGGATTATTTACTACTTATTTAATAAGATTTATATAGAAAACTAGGTAAATACCCTATAGTATATCTAGCTAAACTATAAGTAATATAGGTACCTTTATAATAGTATACTTTACTATAACCTAATTAAGCTTCTATAATAGGTGGTTTATCTTAATATTTTTAAGGGAAAGCTATACCTTATCCCTAACCTAAAAGCACTTTACTAGATATTATAATACTATAGTTATATCCTATTATTATTACTATATATAGGCTATTATAGCCTAGGCTAAGAGGGTGCCTTTCTAGAGGTATTCTAGGAACTAAATAGCTCTTCCCTTAGGTATTATAGTAAAAGCTAATAGGTTTAGTTAGGATTAGATAGGTTCTAGATTATAGCTATAAAGTAATTTATTTAGGCTTATCCCTATAACTAAGGAGGTCTTATTATTTATTATAAGCTAGTAAGTAGCTAAGTATTTAGGCTAGTTATATTAAGAGAAGGAGATTACTACTTATAGTATTACCTATACCTCCTAGTTTACCTATTCTATATTACTATTAGTTTATAAATAGTATAATATAGAAAGTAACTATTTTATTCCTACTAATAAGTATAATATTATCTAAAACTTCCTAACTAGTCTAAGCCTTAATCTATAATAATAAACTAAGGGAATCTCCTAAATCTCTACTAAACTATCTTAAACTATTTTACATACTCCTTAGCTTTAATTAAGGTTATTATCTCTAGCTAAATAAACTTAAAGAGCCTATTTATAATAACTATAAGGTATTATAGCCTCTCTAAGAATAAAGTAAGTAAGTTTATTATAAAATTAATAGAAATCTATAACTAGAACTAGTCTAGGACTAGTAGAGGTTTTAGTAAGCCTTAATATTATTAATAGCTCTTATAGCTCCTATTATAATAGTAATTATAAATAAGCCTAGCTATATCCTATAATATCCTATTTTAGTGAAATTATTACTATAGAATCTAGAATATAGTGTTATAACCTAGGTGTTCTATAACTAGTAAATTATAGTATTATTAAATAAGGGTTATTATAAGGGGTTCCTAAGCTAGGACCTAGGTATAGCCCCTAAACTATAGTGCCCTATAAGCACTAATTAAGTAATTTATAACCTATTCCCTTATTAGCACTTCTAGGGAAACTTCTATACCCTTTCCTAAATAGCCTATAGTTAAATATAATATATAGGGTCTAATAAGATAGCTTAATCCTATAGAGTTTATAGGTATTTTATAATAAAGAGGGCCTCCTAGCTAGTAGTAAGCTTATATATAGTAAAGGTAAGTCCTAACTATAACCTTCCCTTAAGTCTAATAGTAACTAAGAGAGTTATATAATAGTAATAGGCTATAGAATCTATCCTATCTTTATACTAATGCCCTTTCTATCCTACTCCCTTTAGGAGAGAGTGTCTAGTTATTAAGCCTATATACTAGGTCTATAATATAGGTAGAAGTTAAATAAAGCTAGAGTATTTACCTACCTAGCCTATTATTCTAATATTAGGTAGGGAGTAGTAAAGTATTCTAGGTTCTTATAATCTATATAAATTATAAATAACTAGGAAATGCCTTATAACTCCACTAACTATACCTTAAGGTAGGAAATAATAGCTAGGAGCTCTTTATTATAAATAGTATAGTTTCTTTATACTATTATTAGGCTTATAGAGTAGTATATAACTAGGTATATAATATAGTTAGATCCTTTCTAGGATAAGCACCCTTTAAGGGCTATATCTAAGTAATTTGCTTTAACTACTATAGGGTAGTCTAGGTTCTATTATATAAGGACTAGGTATATAATTAAGGCCCCTTTTAGCCTCTTAAATATCTTATTCTCCTTAGGTTCCTATTAGAAGGGGATATTCCTCTTTATAAGTTATATAAGTAATACTACTAACTTAGAAAATCCTTAATAAAGTCCTAGTAAAAGTTTATAAATCCTAGGAAGCTTTAGACCCCTATAACTTTATAGGTACTAACTATTCCCTAATAGCTATAACCTTTACTAGGTTAGGGTAGACTAAATAGCCTACTATAATAATATACCCTAAGTACTAGACTTTCTTTATAGTAAATATAGACTTATTAAGGTCTAGATATAGCCTTACTATCCTTAAGTAGCTAAGTATTAATTAGACCTTTACTATATAGTCCTTCCTTAATCCCCTAGAGTAAACTAAGATATTATCTAGGTATACTATAATAAAGTCCTCTAATATATCCCCTAAGGATTTATTAATATAATATTAAAAGGTTACTAGTATACCTACTAGTCTAAATAGGCAGACTAGCTACTTAAATAGCCTAAACCTAGTCTAGAATACTATAAGGTACTCCTTACCTTTAGCTATCTATAGTTTATAGAATACTATATAAATATTTACCTTTATAAACTATTATACCTAGGAGAGAGATTAGAGTGTTTCCTTAATTAGTAGGAGGGGTACTAGTTCTATACTATAATCTTATTAAGGGCATAGTAGTTAATATAAAAGCGCTACCTACTATTAGACTTCTTAACTAGAAATATAGGAGCTATAGCTAATAAGAAGCTAGCATAGATCTATCCCTTATCTATAAGGTTTATAATCTAGTGTTAGATTTCTAAGAGTTAGTCCCTTAGTATATTATATAATAGTCCCTATAGTAGTGCTAGCTTAGATCTATCTAGGTTCTTATATATCTAGATATAATAGTTAAGGGTCCCCTATAAGGAGGTAAGCTATTTACTTTAGCTTTATTAAATAGGTCTATAAAGTTTACTAGTTTCTCTAGTAGTATTATTATATTAGGGCTACTTAGTTATAACTTTAGGGCTATAAGTTATAGTACTAATATAATTTCCCTTAGACTTATAGTAATAAAGTAAGTTATAGTATCCTTCCTTTATTAGGCCTAGCATACCTCTATAGTATATAGGGATCTAATAATCCCTAAACTAGTTTATCTATTCCTTACTCTAAGGCTTTAGATATATATAGGCCTTTTACTACCCCTATAACTAACTATTATTTAGCTATATAAATTATTATATCCTATTATTCTAGCTATAGTATCCTAAAGATTATATCCTAGGTAAGACCTAGGATAATATATAGATATACTAATAATTCCTACCTATTAATATTAATTTTAGCATATACTATATAGGTAATTAAAGAGGTATTTTCCTTAATATACTTCCCTTACTTCTCTATTTCCACTATAGTATAAATCTATCTTTATTTTAGTAATTATATAAGCTCTAGGCTTAGCTATTATACTACTAGTTTACTTATAGCACTATAGTAATTATAACTATAGTTAATCTAAATATTAAGGTATAAGTATATATTAAAGAGTATAGGAACTAGGAATAGTAGTTAATCTATAAAATATTCTATATCTTTTTAGTCTTTATATACTAACTATACTTATCTATAACTATAGCTACTAGCTAGCCTTTTTACCCCTATATAAGGCTTTACTTAAGGGCTACTTATTTTCTATAGTGTTAATATTAACCTCCTTATTAGCGCTTTCCTTATCTACCCTATATATATTAATACTAACCTTTAGTTAATAAGGTAGGAGAAGAGAATATTCCTAGATATAATAGTCCTTAAAGCTATAATATAAGTAATATCCTTTCTAGTAGTATTTAGCTATCTTTACCCCTAATACCTATTTAGCCCTTTATAGATCTATATTTTCTTCTAATCTTTATCTTTTTATCTAACTTATTCCTTTTCCTTAGCTAGGTTACTATAGCTTAAACCCCTATTATTAGCGTGTCCCCTTATTATTAATTTACTAGGGTACTAGGTAAGCTAGCTAGGGTTTATATTAGTTCTAGTACTTATTCTCTAAGGTAAGGGACTTAATATTAACTATAATACTATAGTATTAGGTAATAGTAGTATAGTATTTTATTTAACTAACTCCTTTACTAATAGAAATTTCTCTTATTTATTTATTAAGTGCTTATTATAGCTTAGCTACCTTAATATTATTTACCTAATAGGCCTCTCTAGCTAGGAGAGTTTCTATTTAAAGTAAATAAAGAATATAGTAAATATCTCCCTAAATACTTATTCTATCTAGTTAAGTTTTATAAGAGCTATTTCTTATCTATAGGGGTTTATATATAGGGTCTCTAGGTAATAGAGAAAGGTATTTAGATTATAGTTACTTAATTCCTTACCTTAAAGAATATAGTAATATAGGCCTAGACCCTAGGCACTAGGTTTTAGTAAATAAATATCTATTAGTTCTTAGTATTTCTAATAAAGTCCTTATCTATATCTAACTTATATTATATTAAGAATCTCTAAGTAGTAAATATATTTTTATTACTATTATATAAGTTACCTATTAGGATTAGTTTTTACTAAGTTAAGATTATATTAGGGACTATTAGCTATATAGGAGTATTTAGTATAGTAGTAGCTTAAGGCGTAGACTCTAGATTTATATATATATCTTAATATAAAGAGTTAATTACTCTAGCCTATTATTCTAATATTAGTTAGAGTGTTTTAAATTAGGTATTATAAGCCCCTAGTAGTAGTATAGTATCTAATAGGGGGTTAGGGTTCCCTAGCTAGGTAAGTCCTATAGTTAAAGAGAGTCTATTATATAATCTATTGTTTTTTTAGTAATCTTCTTGTAGAACTAAAGAAAGCTTCTTAAATATAATAGACTAGCCCTAGGTAGTTACTATTAGGTATTAATATAATATTAAGAAGCTTAAGGAGAGAAGAAAGAAAGTAAGAAACCTATCTATACTATACCCTCCTTATACCCCTTAGCTATTCTATCTATCCTTTCCCTATCCCTTACTATTTTCCCTAATAGCCTTATTTCTAATTTTTCTATCCCCTTCCTTATTCCTTCTATCCTCCTTCCTTATTCCTTTTGTCCCTTATCTCCAGACCTTCCGTCCCCTTATCGCTTCCTATTAGCCCCCTAATGCCTGCGTTTTAGCTAATGCTTAGGCAAAGCCTAAGCCCTTACATATATAAAGAGTTTTATAACTAATCTATAGTAAGAATTAAAGTACTATTCCCTTATTATTATAGTAATAATCTAAGTTATTCTTAACTTATTAAAGTAAGTAATAATTTACCTTCTTACTAGTACTAGTATTACTTTTATTTTACCTTTAGTACTAGTCTTATTAACCCCTATTTCCCTATACTATTAGGAATCCTTATACTCCTACTATAGCTAGTAGCTACTAAAGAAGTAAGGCTTTATCTTTATATATTTACTATATACTTACTAACTATTATTTTACTTATACTATCTAGAACCTAAGTAAGGACTATAGCTAGTAATATTACCCTTAGTAAAGGTTATCCTATACTCTCCTAAATATTAAGTAGGATTATCCCTAGCTAATTTATATATAGTAAATAATAATATAGATTTCTATAGTAATCTAAGTAAGCTTAAAGATATAGTAAAAGAAGTAAGGTAAGTCTTTTTAGGAATATATAAGTATTATTAGGTAGTAATATATATCCCCTAGGGTCCTATTTATAGTCTTCCTTAGTAAACTAGTTTTACTTAATTAATTTAGTCTATTATTATATTATATATTCCCTTACTTTCTCTTAAACTTATTAAGGGCTTATATCTTTATTATATTCTCTAATAGTTTTTATATTAGCTATAAGTAACTTACTTATTTAACTAAAATATTATATTTATTATCTTTACCTAGTATATTCTAGGCTATTAGAATCTATTCTATATAGTATTTCTTAATAAGTTTATTATTATCCTTTACTAGGACTTATTCTAGAGCTAGCTAGAGTCTTATAGCTTCTAGCTTAGGAGAGGATCCTTTATTACTTATTTAATAAGGTTTATATAAAAACTAGGTAAATACCCTATAGTATATCTAGCTAAACTATAAGTAATATAAGTACCTCTATAATAGTGTATTTTACTATAACCTAGTTAAGTTTCTATAATAAGTAGTTTATCTTAATATTCTTAAGGAAAGCTATACCTTATCCCTAATCTAAAAGCACTTTACTAGATATTATAATACTATTATTATATCCTATTATTATTACTATATATAAGCTATTATAGCCTAAGCTAGGAGAGTACTCTCCTAGAGGTATTTTAGGAACTAAATAGCTCTTTCCTTAGGTATTATAGTAAACACTAATAAGTTTAGTTAGGATTAAATAGGTTCTAGATTATAGCTATAAAGTAATCTATTTAGGCTTACCCCTATAACTAAGAAGGTTTTATTATTTATTATAAGCTAGTAAGTAACTAAGTATTTAGGCTAATTATATTAAGAGAAGGAGATTATTACTTATAATATTACCTATACTTCCTAGTTTACTTATTTTATACTACTATTAGTCTATAGATAGTATAATATAAAAAGGAACTATTTTATTCTAATTAATAAGTATAATATTATTTAAAACTTCCTAACTAATCTAAACCTTAGTTTATAAGAATAAACTAAGGGAATCCCTAAATCTTTACTAGACTATCTTAAACTATTTTATATACTTCTTAGCTCTAATAGAGGTTATTATCTCTAGCTATATAAACTTAAAGAGCCTATCTATAATAACTATAAGGTATTATAGCCTTTTAAGAATAAAGTAAGTAAGTTTATTATAAAATTAATAGAGATTTATAACTAAAACTAGTTAGAGACTAGTAAGGATTTTAGTAAGCCTTAATATTATTAATAGCTCTTATAGCTCCTATTATAATAGTAATTATAAATAAACCTAGCTATATCCTATAATATTCTATCCTAGTAAAATTATTACTATAGGATCTAGAATATAGTATTATAGCTTAGGTACCCTATAACTAGTAAATTATAGTATTATTAAATAAGGGTTATTATAAGGGATTCCTATACTAGAACTTAGGTATAGCCTCTAAACTATAGTACTCTATAAGCACTAAGTAAGTAATTTATAATTTATTCTCTTATTAATACTTTTAGGGGAACTTTTATATCCCTTCCTAAATAGCCCTTAGTTAAATATAATACATAGAGTCTAATAAGATAGCCTAATCCTATAGAGTTTATAGGTATTTTATAGTAAAGAGAGCCTCCCTAGCTAGTAATAGGCTTATATATACTAAAGGTAAGTCCTAATTATAACCTTCCCTTAAATCTAATAGTAACTAAGAGAGTTATATAATAGTAATAAGCTATAGAATTTATTCTATCTTTATACTAGTGCCCTTTCTATTCTATTCCTTTAAAAGAGAGTATTTAGTTACTAAGCCTATATACTAAGTCTATAATATAAGTAAAAGTTAAATAAAGCTAGAGTATTTACTTACCTAGCTTATTATTCTAATATTAAGTAAGGAGTAGTAAAGTATTCTAAGTTCTTATAATCTATATAAATTATAAATAGCTAGGAAATACCTTATAATTTTACTAACTATACTTTAAGGTAAGAAATAATAGCTAGAAGCTTCTTATTATAAATAGTATAGTTCCTTTATACTATTAATAGGCTTATAGAGTAGTATATAACTAGGTATATAATATAGTTAAATTCTTTCTAAGATAAGTACTCTCTAAAGGCTATACCTAAGTAATTTACTTTAATTACTATAGGGTAGTCTAGGTCTTATTATATAAGAACTAGGTATATAATTAAGGCCTCTTTAGCCTCTTAAAAGCCTTATTCTCCTTAGGCCTCTATTAGAAAGGGATATTCCTTTTAGTAAGCTATATAAGTAATATTACTATCTTAGAAAAATCCTTAATAAAGTTCTAGTAAAAGTTTATAAATCCTAGGAAGCTTTAGATCCTTTATAACTTTATAGGTACTAACTATTCCTTTATAGCTATAACTATTACTAGGTTAGGATAGACTAAGTAACTTACTATAATAATATACCCTAAATACTAGATATTCTTTATAGTAAATATAGACTTATTAAGATCTAGATATAGCCTTACTACCCTTAAGTAACTAAGTATTAATTAAACCTTTACTATATAGTTTTTTTATAATTCCCTAAAGTAAACTAAGATATTATCTAGGTATACTATAATAAAGTCCCCTAATATATTCCCTAAGGACTTATTAATATAATATTAAAAGGTTACTAGTATACTTACTAGTCTTAATAGGAAACTAGCTACTTAAATAGCCTAAACCTAGTTTAGTATACTATAAGGTACTCTTTACCCTTAGCTATCTATAGTTTATAAAATACTATATAGATATTTACCTTTATAAACTATTATACCTAGGAGAGAGATTAGAGTATTTTCTTAATTAGTAAGAGAGAGTACTAGTCTTATACTATAATCTTATTAAGGGTATAGTAGTTAATATAAAAACACTACTTATTATTTAACTTCTTAACTAAAAGAATAAAAGCTATAGCTAGTAAGAAGCTAGTATAAATCTATCCTTTATCTATAAGGTCTATAATTTAGTATTAGATTTCTAAGAGCTAGTCCCTTAGTATATTATATAATAGTCCCTATAGTAATACTAGCTTAAAACTATCTAGGTTCTTATATATCTAAATATAATAGTTAAGGAACCCCTATAAGAAGGTAAACTATTTACCTTAGCCTTATTAAATAGGTTTATAAAGTCTACTAGCTTCTCTAGTAGTATTATTATATTAAGGCTACTTAGTTATAGCTTTAGGGCTATAAGCTATAGTACTAATATAATTTCCTTTAAACTTATAGTAATAAAGTAAGTTATAGTATTCTTTCTCTATTAGGCCTAGTATACCTCTATAATATATAGGGATTTAATAATCCCTAAATAGGTTTATTTATTCCTTACTCTAAGGCTTTAGATATATATAAGCCCTTTATTACCCCTATAACTAACTATTATTTAGCTATATAAATTACTATATCTTATTATTCTAGCTATAGTATTCTAAAGATTATATCTTAGGTAAGGCCTAGGATAATATATAAGTATACTAATAACTCTTACTTATTAATATTAATCCTAGTATATATTATATAGGTAATTAAAGAGGTATCTTCCTTAATATACTTCCCTTACTTCTTTATTTTTACTATAGTATAAACTTATCTTTATTTTAGTAATTATATAAGCTCTAGGCTAAGTTATTATATTACTAGTTTACTTATAATACTATAGTAATTATAACTATAGTTAATCTAAATATTAAGATATAAGTATATATTAAAGAGTATAGGAACTAGGAATAGTAGTTAATCTATAAAATATTCTATATCCTTTTTAGTCTTTATATACTAACTATACTTATCTATAACTATAGCTACTAGCTAGCCTTTTACCCCTATATAAGGCTTTACTTAGGGGTTACTTATTTTCTATAGTATTAATATTAATTTCCTTATTAGTGCTTTCCTTATTTACCCTATATATATTAATATTAACCTTTAGTTAATAAGGTAAGAGAAGGGTATATTTCTAAATATAGTAGTCCTTAGAGCTATAATATAAGTAATATCCCTCCTAGTAGTATTTAGCTATCTTTACCCCTAATACCTATCTAGCTCTCTATAGGTTAGTATTCTTCTTTTATTTTTTATTTACCTTATTTTTCTTTCCTAGCTAGGTTATTATAGCTTAAACCCCTATTATAGTATATCCCCTTATTATTAATTTACTAGAGTACTAGTTAAGCTAACTAGGGTTTATATTAGTTCTAATACTTATTCTCTAAGGTAAGGGACTTAATATTAACTATAATACTATAGTATTAGGTAATAGTAATATAGTATTTTATTTAACTAACTCCTTTACTAATAGAAATTTCTCTTATTTATTTATTAAGTACTTATTATAGCTTAGCTACCTTAATATTATTTACCTAATAAGCCCCTTTAGCTAGGGAGAGTTTTTACTTAAAATAAATAAAGAATATAGTAAATATCTCCCTAAATACTTATTTTATTTAGTTAAGTTTTATAAAAGCTATTTCCTATTTATAGGGGTTTATATATAGAGTCTCTAAGTAGTAAAGGAAGGTATTTAGGTTATAGTTACTTAATTCTCTTATCTTAAAGAATATAGTAATATAGCCCTAGACCTTAGGCACTAGGTTTTAGTAAATAAATATTTATTAGTTCTTATTATTTCTAATAAAGTCCTTATCTATATCTAACTTATATTATATTAAGAATCTCTAGGTTATAAATATATTTTATTACTATTATATAAGTTACCTATTAGGATTAGTTTTTACTAAATTAAGATTATATTAGGGACTATTAGTTATATAGAAGTATTTAGTATAGTAGTAGCTTAAGGTATAGACTTTAGATTTATATATATATTTTATTATAAATAGTTAATTACTTTAGCTTACTATTCTAATATTAGTTAAAGTATTTTAAATTAGGTATTATAAGCCCCTAGTAGTAGTATAGTATCTAATAGGGAGTTAGAGTTCCTAGCTAGGTAAGTCCTATAATTAAAGAGAGTCTATTATATAGTTTATTATTTTTTTAAGTAGTTTTCTTTTTAGAACTAAAGGAAGCTTCTTAAATATAATAGACTAGCCCCTAGGTAGCTATTATTAGGTATTAATATAATATTAAGAAGCTTAAGAAAAGAAAAGAGAAGGTAGGAAACCTATTTATACTATACTCTCCTTATACTCCTTAGCTATCCTATCTATTCTCTTCCTATCTCTTACTATCTTCCTTAATAGCCTTATCTCTAATCCTTTTATCCCCCTTCCTTATTTCTTCTATTCCTTATTTTTAGACCTTCTATCCCCCTTATCGCTTCCTACTAGCCCTCCTAATGTCTATGTTTTAGCTAAATGCTTAGGCAAAGCCTAAGCCCTTACAATACTATATTATAAGTATATTTTTACACTAATATACTATAGGGTTTAGCATATACTCTATATATACTTAGTATGTATAGTAATTTTTCACTACTTACCTACTTAGGGTTCTAAGGCTCTACCCTAGATATAAGACGAACTTTGTTAGAGCCGAGATTTACTGTGTGCCCCTACTACTACTACTACTCGCAGGCAGGCGCACCCGTCACCATCCATCCTTTCTCCTTCCACATGTACTCCGTAGTAGCCCTCCAGCTTCAATCCCGGCTCGTCGCCCTGTGCTGCAGCGACAATGCCTCGCCCCAGAGTCCCTCCTAGCCAGAGACGCCGCGCAGCTGAAGCCTGCAGTTTCTGTCGCGAGACTAAGAAGAAATGTAGTGGAACGGCCCTTGCTCTTATTGCCTCCGTCGGGGCATTGGCTCACAGTGCATCATCACTCCGCGACCGCGCGGGTTAAGAAGCAGAACACTAACCGATGCTTTCACAACCATGGCTTCAGTTCCAGCTGGCCTGAGAATGGATGCCGAGTGTGGCTTAAGCGAGGAAGCGAAGAGACCGGAAAGCGGAGCATCATCATTTCCATCATCGGATTCCCGGTTGAGCCTTGGAGGAGGAGACTCTGCCAACCCGCATCCCAGAATGCTCCTGAACTCACGCGGAGAGAGAGGTGGGTTTTCTGTTTTCAAGCATCGCTCTGTCCAGGTGATTTTGACTCAGACCAACTGTGTCCATCAGTGTACATCGGAGGAGCGGCTTCGTTGTCTTTCTTACAGCTTGTTCGTTCCATCGTGGCAGATCAGATTGGGCCTTCCCAGTTCTCTCATAACGATCAGAGCGAGACAATGCTTGAGAAAGAGTCGCCCCAATCAGCCAGAAACATCCCCGTGTCCCGAATTGCCGATTTAGATGTGGAAACGAGGCTGGTTTATTCGCAGTGCTTTCATGCAGTGGTGAGTGAGGGACGTTGTGGCGTGCACCGCAAGAACTATGACATTGAGCGAGTGAAGCAAAGCACTGACCAGACTTAGACTGAAGGCTTCATCGATGTGTTTGGTGCGTCCGAGGTTGAGAAACACTTGGTGCTCCCGAATGGAAAAGCCTGTAGCCCGCAGAAGCGTGCCGCTTTTGGCATGGTCATCGCTATTGGTGCTCAATGCAAATCTGCGAGTAGCGCGCAATATATCGGGCAAAGATACTTCAAACAAGCTCAGTCTGATGCATTTACTGGCATGTTGGAGGACCCTGATATTGATGTTGTGCGAACGTTCGTGCTCATGGCGTTCTACCTCTTGGGGAGTGCCGAAGAAACGCGGCCTTCATGTATTTGGGGATTGCAACCAGAGCTGCCGTAGCTCTTGGGTTACACAGTCGCGAATCTTATCAGGACCTGAATGACTCCAAAGAGAATCCGAGGTTAGGCCTTTGCGTAGAATGCCAGTACTGGCCCTACAAATGCTGACGAAGCTGCAGACTGCGAGTCTGGCTCAGTCTTCGCATTGTCGACATGCTGGTAAACTCGATCCTGGGCCGTCCCGCCGCTACAGCAGGTCTGAACTCGGACGTCGACACCATCATTGAGGGTTTATCTCAAGCAGAAAAGTCGGATGAATTGGCCCGACTAATCGCTTCGCACCAGATTGTCTCGATTATCAATGGGGTAGTGGACACCATGTACGACCGGAAAGAAGTATCCACGTCCGTCGTCGAATCCCTCTTGAAGGAGATGGAAACCTGGTCGCAGAATCTCCCGAGCTGCCTCCAGTCAGCAGGCAAAGGAGTGCCGAACTCGGGCGCAAAGCACACCAAGGGAGCCATCGGTTGCGTTCACGTATCATGCTTATACTATTTCGCTATCACTCTCGTCACGCGACCCATTCTCATATGTACACTCACCGCACCCCCAGCCAGTGGCGCACTCGCGCAGACCCAGCTAGCCTCAGCCTGTCTGGACGCCGCAGTGTACCTGGTTCAAACATGCGTTGATGCGAGAAGGATGGATTTGTTATACGGAAACATGTGCATCATGAAGTAAGCAATCTTGCGTTGTGGACATTCAGACATCTGACGCATTCTGACAAAATTTCCCAGAGCGCTGGTATTCGCAGCAGGGCTAGTGTTGGGGTTCGAGATATTCGCGAAGCGGTCCATTGAATACCATATCGAGACAGCATTCACTGGGGCAAGAGATGTTCTCAAATTCTTGGCTACGCAGAGTCCACAGGCAGGCCACTATTATGAAATCTTGACACTCTTGGCAAACGCAATTGCCAAACAGCGCCAGAGTGTAGCCGCAACTGGACGAAGTCGATACGTCTCCAGAATATTCACGCTGCCGGAAACCAACGAAACCACTTCAGAAGAACCCAACGAAGACCAGGGTCGATTCACGCCAATGTTGGCCAACCTTATGCCCACACTGATGGAGGACGGAGGCAATTGGGCGACTGGGAGTCAAACACCACCCGACGCAGGGCAACAAGAGGCGTTTCTGGGATGGGACAGCTTGGATATATCCCAATGGGACAGTTTCCCATTCGTGGCCTGAAGGCATGATGTCGCGCCATATTATGAGTGCCGGACGAAGTAAGCACGGCGTTGGGTTGATTGACATGGGGATTACTTGCGGCCGTTTTTTTGTCAAGTCGCAACTTCTTCAGTACTTGGTTAATGAGTGGTCATCAAAGACGTTTCGCGGGACAAGCGGCCATGACGTACGTCCGTAGCCCTGCCGCAGTGTGTGTGTGTGCGGCTTACCAATATTCAACAGAAGCTCGCGAAGCAATCGCAAATACAACCCTTGTCCTCGGAACACGGTGGCGGGTCTGAGCCAAACCGGGTAGAAGCGGCCCAGCAACCCCTCCCCGACCCCCGCCTTGTTCAAGTTCGTCATCCGCAGTACGGACTACACAGTACATATCCGACACGGCGGATAATGCACCACATGCATGACTGCCTTGACGGCAGGTAGGCAACAAAATGTCGGAACGAACGGACTACATTACCGATGCAATGATTTGGATACAAATTGCGGCTATATAGTATGGTTCATGTGACGATATGATTGAGGATCTTGGGACATCGAGACCATCAAGTGAGTCACTCCATCTATAAGTCATCGCCCCTTGATCGAATACCCGTTGTCCTTTTTTTTGCTTTTTTTCTTTTTCTCTTTTTCTTTCTTCCCCAAGCAAAGGACAAATCCTCAGAAGAGACTCTTCAAAGACAATCTATTCCAACTCACCTCGCAATGGGGTCCAACTCCGTCCCAGGCTGGCGAAGCCTCAATGTCGGCGTCATCGGCGGGGGCATCGGTGGCATGTCCGTGGCCATTGCCCTGCGCAGAGGCGGCCACGCGGTTACCGTGTACGAAAAGTCGGACTTTGCAGGCGAAGTGGGCGCCTCTGTATCCTGCGCCGCCAACGGCACGAGATGGCTGCACGAGTGGAAGGTTGATGTGGCAAAGGGCGACCCCGTCGTGCTCAAGAAGCTGATCAACAGGGATTGGAAGACGGGCGAGCCGGTCAGCATGTATGACTTGGCCGACTATGAGGAGAAGTGGGGATACGTCTACAACATGTTCCATCGGCAGTATATGCATGCCATGTTGAAGGATAGCGCGGTGGGGAGCAAGGGAGGAAGCCGGCCAAGTTAATTATGAACCACAAGGTGAGGGTTTTTTTTTTTTTTTTTCCTCATTTAAGAGGAAGAGTTGTTGGGTTTTAGCTCATTCTTTTTCATTTTGGGAAATTTTAGTGCCGAGAGGTTGATGCCGAATCTGGAAAAATCACATTCGAGAATGGCGTCACTGTCCAGCACGACCTCATCGTCGGAGCAGACGGCATCGGCTCGGCCGTGCGCGGCGCCATTGGCATTTTCCCGCAGAAGCGACCCTCGGAGCAATCCTGCCTGCACGCCAACGTCACGACCGAAGAGGCCGTCCGGCTAGGACTCGTCGACTACTCCCAGAACAGCGCGCTCGAGTACTGGGGCGGCCAGGAAGGCAAGTGGGACAAGATCGTCCTGTCTCCCTGCAACAACGGCAAGCTCCTCTCCTACTACTGCTTCTTCCCCGAGAGCAGGGCGACTACGCCAACCAGACGTGGGGGCGCCGACCTGTCGACCGAGGAGCTGCTGCGGCCGTACCCCGAGCTGGACAGGCAGGTGTTTGGCCACCTCGCCATCGGCAAGGAGATCCGCCCATGGAGGCTCTGGGTCCACGATCCCTACCCGTACCTTGCCAGGGAAACGCGTGCCTGCTCGGCGATGCGGGCCATCCCATGATGCCGCATCAGAGCCAGGAGCGTGCATGGCCATCGAAGACGCGGCGGCGTTGGGAATCCTGTTCGACCGGGACCACTTCAGCGGCGATATCAAGCAGTCACTCAAGGTGTACAGCGAAGTGAGATTGCCAAGAGCAACGAGGGTGCAGTCCGCTGCTGCCAAGGCTGCCTACAACATCAACGAGAGAATCGGTAAGTCTGACTTGACACTCCAGGTCATTGTCCCGAGCAAAGAAGAATCCACACAGAGCCAGCTAATCAAGGCGTGGGAGGTTCCAGGCTTCTCGGTGAACAAGTCGACCGCAACCTACAAGGTGGAAGATCCCAAGAAGGTTCTGACTATTGAAGAGATGAATACGTACGACATGTACAAGGACATTGAAGAGCATCTCGCCAAGGAAAGGGCGTGACGTACACGGACAAGTTTATCAATGGGCTGCCGATAGGTCTTGAGCTGCCCAACGGTGTTGTGGTAGGCGCATGATTGTGTGTGTGTGTGTGTGTGTGTGTGTGTGTGTGTGTTTATTTATTTTTCTCTTTTTGATGCATTGGAAACGGCATCATTTGTATGCTAAGCAAGTTTTCACAGCGAGTTAGGCCGCCCTTGGTGAGCATGGCCATTGGAATTGGACGCGGAGGCACAGAATGAATGAGAACATGAATACCGGACGATACACTATGGTATTTCTTCACGAATGTCAACTGTGCCGCTGAATGGAAGGTGATGTATACGGAGTAGCCCCAGAGCCACAAACTTGACCTTGCGCAGCAATCACAAATGAATCAATCAGCCCAAAATGTGGATTTCCAAAAAAAACCCTTAGAAAACGTATTTAAATCGCTGCATAGTTGACATTTCAATTTCTTCCACATTCATATTCATACTAGACCCGAGCCCCCATCCGCCTAAGCCTGCGCCAGCGTAACATTGTACTCGAGCTCCAGCGCAGCCTGGGCGTCGCCCTCGCGCGGCGCAAACGAGACGCTCAGTTCGTCCTTGACGGCGAAGACGGAGTCGTTGGCGAGGTACTTGCAGTCCTTGTCGAAGATCTGGGTGGTGAGGGCTTGTGGCCTTTGGCCTGGACCTGTTTTTCGGGTTGGCTTTTGCATTAGAACCGGTTTTTTTTTTTTTCCACCCGTGATGACTTTCTTACCATGAGATGAATGTGCGCGGGACGGTAGACGTGGCGGTCCATCATCTTGAGCAGTTTGCCGGCCGGGCCGTCGGTGGGGACAGGATAGGGCGTCGGCTTCAGGCAGTAGAGCGAGTACTTGCCGTGTGCGTCGGTGTGGAAGATGCCGCGGAGGTTGTGTTCCTCCTGGTCGGGGTCTTGTTGTTCGTAGAGGCCTGGTCGAATTTTGTCGTTAGCTAACACACACACACACACACACACACACACACACACACACACACACACATATATATATATATATATATATTGGCAGGGACGTGGGAGGGGACTTGCCGTTGGTGGAGGCCTGCCAGATGTCGACGGTCGCGTCGGGCAGGGCTCCCCGTCTGCACGTCGGTGACGGTGCCGTGCATGTACACGACCTGGGCGTCGGGCGGCGTGCGGGACGAGATGTTGGTTCCGGGGGCGCGGTGGGGGTGTCGCGTCTCCAGAAAGGGCCGAGGATGGCCGACGCAGTGAGGCCGCTGGTGTTCTTGGCGGCGGCGGAGTAGGTTATGTCGTCGACGAGGCTTGTTCATTGTCGCATCGCACGCTTGTCAGTTTCCATGTCTCCGTCGCGTGAAGAGAGCAATGATGATGATGATGATGATACATACGACTCGAGTCCGATGACGTCGCAGAGCAGTTGGCCCTCGTTGCGCTTGTCGTTGCTCATCTGGCCCGCCTGGTTGATCAACTGCACGCCCGCCATCCACTCGTCCGTCGTGAGCTGCACCTCGCGCGCAAAGTCGTGGACGTGCTTGATCAGAGACGCCATGACCTCCCGCAGGCGAGGCGGGGTGTTGGGCCCCATGGCATCGATGACATTCTGCGTGAAGTCCCGTCCTAGGACATTATCGCCTTGTTGGTTGTTGTTGGAACCCATTGCTGCTGGTTGCGATGCGAGAAGTTGGTGGTGCCGTCGTGCCAGTCGTGAAACTCAAAACTCACGAGCCAATAACAATGCGGGGAATCATGATGACGGCTGGCTGGGGAAGGGCCGGGGATATACATAAGAAACGACGAAGCTCGCTTGAGTATGTAAAGAAATGCCATGGGCATGAACTTGTTGCAAGTGGCGCCATCTGTTCCGATGCCCCGCCGGATGAGACTCATCGGCTGGGCCAGTGCACCAGCCGAGCCGAGCCGACGACCAGGGTTGGAGTGCGTATCTCTTTGGAAACGACAAGGCCCTCGCAAAGTCAATTGCCGTGACGGGGCAGTTGAATTGCCGTCAATACAGTACACCCCTGAATTATTTTACAGGGGTAGAGTGTATGTGTTAGACCGCGTAGCAAGAGTCGGATCAATGAGCATGGATTAAGTTATCTAACCCTGTAAGAGGGTGCGGACGCTCGCTTAAATAACTAAGTACCTATACTATATAATAGGTAATTTAATATATAAAAATAAACTATACCTTTACTAAGGTTCTAGAAAGTAACTAGGGCAGGGGTCCTAGTGTCTAGTGTAATTAAGCATAGAGACTATCCTACTATAAGTAGTGTTTATAGCTAGAATTATCTAATATACCCCCTAGGAGACCTTAAAGAAAAGGTTTCCTATAATCTATCTATTAATTTAATTAGTCTATAGTGTAAAAACACATAAAATTTAATCTAAAGAGAGGTCTTTAATAGCAGATTTATTTAATAATTCCTACTCCTTTAGTTCCTCTCTAAGCATATAAGGCAGAAGGCATACTAGCCCTAATGCCTCTCTAAAGCTTATAAAAGCTTTTCCTATAAGTGGCTTTATAAGCCTATTAGTAATTATCTTATTAGTAGCTTTCTAGGTTATATTAAAGATTCCCTTTATAACCTCTTACTAAAGCTAGTAGTAGTAGATATTAATATAATAAAGCCTAGTAGTAAGCTTAATAAATTCCCCTTAAGAAGATAGATTATTTACATATTATTATATTTAATCTTCAGAGTATTATCCCTAAGGCATAATCTAACTTCCTAATATAGTTATCTAAAGGTAATAAGTTCCTTACTATAGTAAGAAAGGGCTAGGAGCTTTACTTCTATTAATAATATTATAATAGTCCCTTATCTTCCTACCTTAAAGAGAATAGGACCTTTAAAGAGCTTAACTATATAACCTTAAGAGCTCTTCTAGGTTATAGTATTATTAGTAAAGGAGGCATTACTATAAGCTTTAAGTTTAGGGTTATTACTATTAAATTTAATTATAAGGTCTACCTATATATAGCTATACTCTAAAGCTTATTTAGCTACTTCTATGTGCTATAGTCCTAGCTACTAAAGATACTATAATAGTTATAAGGTAGTAAAAGTAATATTAGATCTTATAATAATTATTAGATATAATAAGGTGCTAATTAGAGATTAATATCTCTTTAAATCCTTATTATTAATATTATCTTTAAAGGGTTCTATTGAATTAACTATTATAGGAGCTATTAGCTTTCTTATTAGGACCTTTATTCTAAATTTAATTACTACTTTATTCTAGTAAGACTTCTAATTAAGCTATAATTATCTATTTATATAGTCTATAATTACTTTAACCCTAAGGAACTAGCGTAATTCTCTAAGGTCTTTAATATTATACTTCCTAAAGAGCTTTAATTTAAATTCCTTATAAAGGTTAGACTTTCCTTTTAGAAAAAGGGTTATAAGGTTATTTATATAGAAGAAAATAATTAAGCTATCTTTAATAAATATATAGGGTCCTTAAATACCTAAGTAAAGCCTTTACTAAGGAGCTATTTAATTAATTCCTTTATCTAAAGAAAGGGCGCTCTTGTTAGGAGCGCGGAGGTTAGAGATAGGGCGATTATATAGTGGGATTTCAGAAGAACCTTAGACCCCTAAGATAATAAAGGGACTAGCTAGCTACTAGATAGCTACGTGCCTACTAGATAAGGTATTTATTAAAGACTACCTATATAGAATATAGGAGGTTAGAGTTTAAAACCTTTATATACTAGCCCTTAGGTAGTATATATCTAGTAGTAACTATAAATCTTAGCCTTTACTTTATTTATTATTAATCCTAACTAAAGTTATAATAAATTAAACTTTTAAACCCTTTAGGAGATAAACTATTAGCTAGATTTAAAATATTAGTACTATACTAAATATCTATATAGAATATACTTATATCTCCTAGTAATAAAGTAATAAATAATTAATAAGGAAATAGTAAATAATTAAAGACTTAGGGAGGTATTAATTAGAGAGTACTAGAAATACTAATAAGTTATAATTAGAATAGAGATATAAGTCTAAATAGCTATAAAGACTAAGTATTAGATAAATACTATAAGGTAGTATAAGCTAAGCTATAATATATAAAAAGAGATAGAAAATTCTATAAATAAAGGTATAAATAAAGGAGATTAAGGTAAATTTATTATTAATTAAATCTTATAGTAAACCTATTATTCCCTCTCTAATAGGTAAACCTATTACCCCTCCTTTAGCTTCTTTAGTAAATAGTAAGTAAGTAGTAAGTACACTCTAGTATAGTATTATAAAGACTTACTTAAAAATACCTATATATAAAGGAAATACTTTAAAGAATCTTTAGAACTTTTTAGTAGATTTAAATATATTATTCTAATTAGATAAGTATACCTTCTATAATAATATAACTAAGGTAGCCTATACTAGTAGCTACCTAGCTAATAATATAAAGTAATAATAGATATATTATATAGCCTTAGATAGTTTTATAAAGTATAGTATATATACCTAGGATAAGTTTATTAAATAGCTAAAAACTAGAATAATAAATAAGAATATAAGGTACTTAGAAGTAACTAGGTTATTACTAAACCTAAGGTAAGGAAATAACTAATTATTTTAAGCCTTTATAAGAAATTAAACTAAAGTAAAAGCTAAGCTACCTAAAGTAATTCCTATATACCTAAGAATTACTATATTTCTAAATAGCCTTAATAATACTATAAAAAGTAAATAATTAGCTAAGAATTCCTAATATTATAGAGTTATTTATAAGGCTAAGATAAGAAAGTAAAGGTAGTAATAAAGATAGGTTAAGGTAATAAGAGAAGCTAAGACTATAAAAGAAAAAGACTATACTTTACCTTACCTATAGATAATTTATAATAATAGAGTAGGGAGTAATTAGGAAAGGGACCTATTATATACTATAAATATAGGAAAACTAGGTATATATTACTAAAATATTAGTTACTAGATTATTCTACCTATAAGAGTAATAAATACACTATAGATAGGTATAATAATAGTAGTAATAAAGCTATAGACCCTAATAAAATACTAGTTTTATCTATAAGAGCTTAGGAAAGCACTCTTACTATAGAACTATTTATAGACCTAAGAGTTAGAATTTAAATATCTCTATAATAAGATAATAGCTAGTAAGCTATATTAGCGCTATTTAATATAGGTATAGAGTTTTTACTATTTACCTTAAGTTATTATTAGAGTAAGATTAGAAGAATATAATTATAATAGATTAAATACTTAAGAGTATAAGCTAGACTAAAATTCTATATTAGAGGATTTTATAAGGATTAATTAAGATTAAAGATAGTATAGGGTTTTTAAAGGTTTACTAAGTTAGCTACTATATCTCTAATATAGAAGAGGGGATAATACTAGGTATAAACTAGATTAGGAAATATAAACCTATAGTTATATATTAGAAGACTAGACTTTAGAGACACCTAGTAACTAGAGAGTGCCTCTCTCTTACTTCTAGTAAGCGGAGAGTATATAGGAAGTAAAATAAGTATTAGCTATATTATTAGTTAGATTAGTAAAGATAGTAGTAAAAGTCTTAAAACATAAAAAGGAAAAGAAGGGAATAAGAACTTACTAGTAAACCTACTAGAACCTAAAGGCTTAATACTTAGTAAGATAGTAGTGTAAATACTAAAGTGTGCTTATAACTTAAGTAAAAGAACTATATTACTATTATATTTACCTTAAATAACTTAAGTAGTAAAGTAGCTATAAGTAATTAGAATATAAATACTAACTTAGAGGTACCTAAGATTCTAGACAAATATCTAGAATTTAAGGATATATTTAATAATAACTTAGTATACTTCTTATACTAGGTGGTTACACTTATATAATTAACTTAGAAGAGGGAAAACACTACCTTAGGGACTTATATATAACCTTACTAAAAAGAGCTAGAGGTACTTAGGGAGTATCTTATAAATATATAGTAAAAGGGTAGATTAGGAGATTAGTTAGCCTAGCTAGAGCCCTAATTTTATTTATACTAAAGAAAAGAGAGAAGCTAAGGCTTTATGTGAATTATAGGGGTCTAAATAGGATTATTATTAAAGATAAGGCCTCTTTACTACTAATTACTAAAATCCTTAACTAACTAAGGGGCGTAAAGGTTTAGATAAAACTTAACCTTAAAGATATATACTATTAGCTATATATTTACTTAGGTAATAAGTAAAAATAGCCTTCTAGTGTAAATATAGTTATTTTAAGTATCTTATAATACTATTTAGGTTAGTTAATATACTAGTAACCTTTTAAGAATATATTAATAATACCCTTAAAGGACTTATTAATAAATTCTATATTATTTACCTAGATAACATTCTAATCTATAGTAGTAAGGTTAATACTTACCTAGGAGACATTAAATAGGTCTTAAGTAAGCTTTATAATATAAGCCTTTTTATTAACCTTATAAAGTGTAAATTTTTAGTTATAGAGGTTAAATTCCTAGGATTTATAATATTAGAGGCTAGTATTTTAATAAAACTAGAGAGAGTAAAGGTAATTATAATATAGCTAATACCTTATAGCGTCCTAGATATTTAGTTATTTCTTAGATTTACTAGGTTTTACTATTATTTTATTAAGTAGTATAGTAAAGTAGTTATTTTATTAATAGATTATCTTAAGGGAATATAACTAGTAACTTTTAAGCTAGAACCCTATAAGTTAGTAGTGTTTAGAGAACTTAAGAGAAGATTCTAGGAAGCGCTAATTTTAGTATATTTTAACCCACTTACTTTATTAAGGGTAGAGACTAATATATCTAGGTATATAATTAGGGCTATACTTATAATATTAGTGCTAGGTTACTAGCACCTAGTTACTTATATATTAAGGAAGTTAACTAATATAGAATTACGTTATATAACACTAGGTGCTAAGTTATTAGCTATCTAAGAGGCTTTTTAAACTTAGAGGCATTACCTTATATACTTAATATATCTAATTATAGTTATAATAGACTATCTAAACTATAAGTACTTAGCTATAAAGCCTAAGCTAACTAGTAGGTAAGTAACTATATTAGATAAGTTATATTTATTTAACTTTAGGATTAAATATTATATAGGGAAATTAAATCCTACTAATATATTATCCTAAAGATTTAATTATATAAGTAAGGAGAGGAAAGTAAAGGCTATAACCTTATAGCTACCTAATTTCTTATCTAAGTTTATAAACACTAATTAATAGGGATACTATAGTAGTAATAGTAATACTATAGGTTCTATTAGATTATTATTTAGTATAATAGATAGTTAGTTATAATAACGCTATAATATTACTACTAATATCTAGGGTTTTTAGAAGTTATAACTTAATTATATTTTTAAGGAGCCTATTAGTCTAGTTATACCTATAAGTAGTAAACTAGCTAGGACTTTAACTAGTAAGCAGCAAGAGAGCTATAATAGTAATAGTAATACCTAGTAATTAGTTTTATTATTACTTAACTATATTATAGAGCCTATTAGACTAGTTATTCCTATAAGGGGTGTATTAGTAAGGACAGTAGCTAGTAAGTAGCGTAGGTGCCCCTTAGAAACACCGCTTAGCTATATTATACCTATAAGACTAGAAGTATTCTATAAGCTAGCCCCTTATAGAGATATTATAGCTAGGATTTAAGCTATTTAGAGAACCTCTTCTAAGTTTAACTTAAGCACTAAGTATAAAGGCTTAAAATTAAAACCTTTAATTTAAGTATTATTATTTAAAGCATAGTAAAATAATAATTTTATTATAGATTAGAAGAAGTTACTTAAGAGTGGTAATTTAGTAGTGTTATAAATATAGTCTATTAGGCTCTCTAAGTAATTAATATTTAGAAATTAAGTTTTTATTCCTTATAGTTTAAGAAAAGAGATTTTACTACTTACTTATAATAACCCTATAGCTAGGTATTAAGGAGTTAGTAAGACCCTTTATTAAATTATAAACTAATATTATTAGCTAGCTATAAAAAAAGATATAAAGGTATATATTTATATATATATAAATTATTAGACTTTAAAATTAAGGTATTATAAACCTTATAGTAAGCTAGTAGTATTACTAGTATTTAATTACCTATTCTAAGAGTTATTAATAGATTTTATTACTAAATTACTACTAGTAAAAGATTCTAATTAGACTTATAATATAATTCTAGTTATTATTAATTAATCTATAAAGTATAGTATTTATATCCCTATTTTAATATAACTAACTAGTAATAGGCTAGTAACTATATTCTTAAAATATATTTTTAGAGATTATAAAGCCCTAGAAGGTATTATAATAAACTAAGGTTCTATATTTACTAGTAGCTTTTAGATAACTTTCTACTATCTTATTATAACTAAGTAGCTATTAAGCGCTACTTTTTACCTATAGATAGATAGATAAATAGAGCGTTTAAACTAGGTTTTAGAGTATTATTTAAAAGCTTTTACTTACACTAAATAGACTAATTAAGCTAATAATTTATTAATAGTATAGTTTATATATAATATAAGTTCCTATATAACTTATAGCTATATACTAGTAGAGATCCTATAAGGTTATAACCCTAGAGGTCTATAGTAAGTTATTATAGATATCTCTTTAGTAAATAACTAAGTAAAAGGTAAAGTCCTAGCACTAAGAGAAAAATATACTATAATTAAATAGCTCTTAAGTAGTTTATAAGCTTAGTATAAGGAATACTATTATAAGAAAAGAACTCTAATAAGGTTTAATATTAGTAACTATATTCTATTATTAATAAAGAATATTAATTTAAGGTAACCTAGTTAAAAGCTAGCTATAAAGTACTTAGGCCCTTATAAGATTATAAAGGTAATTAGAACTATAGCTTAGCTTACTAGTTAGAATTACCTACTAGAACACACTTATATAATATTTTTAATATTATAAGCCTTAAACCTTTTAAAGGGGACCTAACTAATATAGTAAATACTTCCTTATTATAAAATAATATTAAAGATAATAAGTAGGAGTTTAAAGTTAAGAGAATTATTTTATATTAGTATAATAGTAAGTATTATAAGTATCTAGTAAAATAGAAAGGCTATAATAGTTTAGAGAATTTATAGGTATTAAAAGGAATTTTATTATAAGAGATATTATTAATAACTATAAGTAGTAATTAAGTAGCTAAGTTATAGGGATATACTTACCTTATTAAGATAGTATAGACTATCCTTAGGGTTAGGGATAGCCTTAATAATTTTAAAAAGCTTTTAGTAAAGCTTTATAATTCTAGCTAGATACTAGTAAGGTATTAGTAGCTTATAAGCTATATCTAAAAGAAATAAATATATACTAATATATACTTTATTATTTTATATATAGTAAGTATATTTTATAGAGTTAGCTACTAGAGATTAGTAATAGTAAGAGGTAAGTAAGTAATAAGTTTATATAGAGAGAGTTATTATATTTAGTAAGAATAGGTTTTCTCTCTATAAGATATTAAGGAATTTTATATATATTATCTTTAGGAAGAATATTTTATATTACTACCTACTATATATAGTATATATATAGAATTTTAGTATTACTATTTATAAGTTAGTAGCTAATACCCTATAAGGATATAGTAAACTTATATAGAGATCTTTAAAGCTATTCTTTTTAAGGAGACTTCTTAGAAGACTTCTTAGGTAATAAAGTAAAAGGACTAGGAGTTATTACTTAAATAGTAAATATAGTTAGCTAGTAGTAAGTTAGCTATAAAAGACTAGGTAGGAACTATAAGAGAAAGGAAAAAGAACTAATAATTTTAGTAAGAATAGATAATAAAGAGTAAGGATAATAATATAATACTAAAGAATATTAGTAACTACTATATAATAGTAGTAGTAAAGCTACTATTAAGTAAGTAAGGGTAACTTATAATATCTAAGAGGGATGTGGAAGAGAGGAAGTGTGTAGAAGGGGGAAAATTAGTCTCTTTTATATTAACCTTAGACCCTTAAGTAATCTACAGAGTATTGTTTGTAGTGTAGTTAGTGTAGTTTTTGGGAAAAATTTGTATTTGTAGTGTAGTTTTTTTAGCTTGTATTTAGTGTAGTGTAGTTTTTCTTTTTATAGTTAGTGTAGTTAGTGTAGTTACTAACTACACTACACTACAAACACTACAAATGTAGTGTTAGGTAAAAAGAAAGTGGGTCTTTTATTAGTTATTATTTTTATAAGAATTAATAGAAGATTATTAAATTAAAGCTTATATTATTAGCTATTTTATTTAATTAGTTATTAAAGTTATAATATTTAACTATTTTAAAGATTTTACTAAAACTAGGGTTATATATAATATTATAACTTTTAATAATACTATTATTCTTAACGCTTTTTTTACTAATATACCTTTAAGAAAAACCTTTCTATAATGTTATTTACTATTACTATAAATTATTATTATAACTTTTAATTAAAAATACCCTAAACTAATATAATAAAATTAATTAATTAATAAATAAATCTAAATAAATTACTAGAAGTTAAAAAGATATATATATAGTTCCTAAATATTATTAGTAATATAATAAAAACTTAAAAATAGCTTAAACTATTTATTTACTATTAAAACGAATTTAATATTACTTTTAGCTTTATAATACTAAAGGTTTAGGAAATTATATATAGTAACTTTATATATCTTATTACTATAATATATAAAGAAAGAATATAATATACTATAATTTATAAAGTATTAATATATAACTAATAGTATTGTTTAAATTAGGCTATATAGCTAAATTAAGCTATAAAAAATAAGTTTAGCTTATTTTAGTAATCCTACAAGGACCCACTTTTATTTAATATACTACAATTATCATAATGACTATATTGACTTTAATAACCTTAATTACGATTAGTTTGACCTAGTTTTAAAAATAATAATAGGACCCACTTTTATTTAATATAGTACAATAATTATAATAACTATAATAACACTAATAACCTTAATTATAATTAGTTTAACCTATTTTTAGAAATAAAACTAGGGCCCACTTTTATTTAATATATTATAATAATTTTAATACTTATAATAACTCTAATAACCTTAATTACAATTAGTTTAAGCTATTTTAGAAACAATACTTAGACCCACTTTTAATTTATATATTATAAATACTATAATTACTATAATTAGTATTATTATATTATTAAAAACATAAGAGAGAAAAGTATTTTATTTTATTAATATTTTAAAAACCTTAAAATACTAAATAACTAAAAAGTCTAGGTTTTCCTATAGTAATTTACTTATACTTACTTAAATTTATTACTTATTTATTTTTAATTAAACTTTAACACTAAGAATATTATAAGTAATATAAGTAATATAAGTAACATAAGTAATATAAGTAATATAAGTAATATAAGTAATATAAGTAATATAAGTAATATAAGTAATATAAGTAATATAAGTAATATAAGTAATATAAGTAATATAAGTAATATAAGTAATATAAGTAATATAAGCTAATATAAGTGTTAGAAAGGTAGGGGTCAAATGATGTGTGTAAAAGTGTTCAATTTTATTAATTAGAGGTGCAGACAGCACCTGACTTTTGTACCTAAAAGGTACACAGTGCGCTACAGGTCTATCTAACTAAATGCGGTATATCTAATATATTATCTCCACCGATGTCTTAAGGAGGGTCTAACCTTCGTTAATACGGTTAATGCAGTTATGCTAAGACGTTCTAGCGATATTAGAGCCCTTACCCTAACACACCCCCTAGCTAATAGATAAAGATAAAGCTAGAGATTATATAGGATATATTAGATCTTAATAGATTTCTAGTGTAGTTAGATAACTTAGAATCACGCATAGCCTAATTTTTCAGCAGAAATCCTAATGCTTCTGTCCTAAGAGAGGCTTTATAAATCCATTAGCAGGTATCTTAGAGGTCTTTATCTAATTAACCCTAATATTACTAAGGGCATATTACTCTCTAATCCATATCTAATTTATATCTAGATGCTTAAGGCTAGTCTAAAGCCTCCCTTCCTTATATTCTATAATACAAATTATTTGCTTATTATCACACTAAATAATTAAGAGAGGTAGCGCGTATACGTTAATATTACAAAGCAGTTATCCTAGTAATATACGCTCTTTTACACTATAATTTAAGGTAAAGAGCTCTGCTTTAGTGCTTAAAGTTATTATGTAATATTACTTACCTAATTTCTAATCTATTATAGCACTATATATAATAAATACATAGCCTTATATTAATTTCCTAGTATTAGGGTTATCTCTAAGAGAGATATTAGTGCTTAAGAATAGCGTGTTAAAGCTATTATCCCTAGAGTATTAGATATATAGCTTCTTTATATTCTAAGCGTATCTAATAATGCCTTTAGCGAGTTTAATATGCTTAGAAGAAGGGTTAGTTAAAAACGTAGCAAGCTTTAAGGCTATAAAGGCTATATTAGGTCTTCTAATAATATAAAGATACACTAATAATCTAATAATTACTTAGAATAGATTAATTTCCTCTTTAGTAGCTTAACTATTATTTAGATAGATAGTCGCTATACGAAGAGAAGTAATAGATCCTTTTAAATTATTATCTATAATATTAGGAATAAATTTCTATATAATCTTATGGATGTAGGATTCTTAAGATAACTATATCTCCTTTATAGCTTAATTTTAAATAATCTTAATCCCTAGAAACCACTTTAGTTCTCCTTAATCCTTAATATCTAGGTTATTTATTAGTTAATTATGCAGAGTATTAAATTTATCTTTAAATTCGCCTGGGAATATTACTATAATATTATCTACGTAGAAGAATAGGATAATTCTATCCTTTATAAAGATATATAGGTCTTCCTTTCCTAAATAAAGCCTATCTTTAGTAGGAATTGCATTAGATATAGGAACTATTATCTTAGAGCTTCTCTAAGACTATATAAGGCTTATAATATTTTCTAGAGATAACCCTTTGCCTTTAAGCCTTCTAGTGGCTTGTAAAAACAGGTTCTTTAAGTTCTATATAAGGAAGGCATTTTAAATATTATATTATTAAGTATTAAAGTCATTTACGTAGCAAATAGTAAGTAGTATTTATAGAGATTATAAAGTAAGCGTAGCTATATAGTTATTAAGGTTATCCTTTAGTTACTAATTCCCTTATATAACTATTTATACTTTAAACTCTATAACTATGCCTTTCTTATTAGTTTTATACTTAAAAACCTATCTAAGGTTAATAATTTCCTTGTAGGAGTTAAGATAAAATACTTCCTCTAGGATATCTTCCTAGTAATTTAAGGATAGAAGCTTATTAACTTCTTTTATAATCGCTTCCTTCTAGCGGTTACGATATATTAAAGCTATCGCTTAATAGTAATAGGTAGGTTCTAGGGTATATCCTTAATTCTAAGGCTATATTAGGCACCTTATAACGCAGTAGTAAAGGCAAAATAGGATTAAGCTTACTAAGCTTTCTAGATTCCTTCTATTAGCGTTTTCTAGTAATAATATTATTTAGATTAATACTATTATTATAAGAGTATAGAGCCTTAGAATAAGAGGACTCTAGGTCCTTACTACATTTAGTAGTGTTTTTGCTTGTATTACTAGTAGTAACCTTATATACCGTTATTACTTTACATATAAAGTTATTAAACTCTTAAAATAGCGCGTTCTCTCCCTATATAGCAAGCACTATAGTCTCTATAGGAATTAAATGCTTATAAGAAGAGTTAGGAGGGGTTAGGAGAGCACTAGATTAGCTCCTTCTTATTAAGAGGCTTAAGGAGGTATTTCTTCTTAGACCTAGTTATTTTCTTATGTTATATTTATTAGCATTAAAGAAAGGTTATTATCTTTAAGCTCTATTCTAATAAGGGCTTAACTAACCTCCTTATTAATATCTTTAGCCTTAAGCTTAGTAAGTAGGTTAATTATTAGTACCTTCTCTTTCTATACTTCTTTAATCTCTTCTTTAGGTTTAAAAAGGCATTCTTATTAAAGCAAACACAAGCTAATACCACTACCTTTTAATTCCTTAACGTTAGAACCTAGATAATATACTATAACTTTCCTTTATATCTAATAAGATACCTAATATAAGCCTTTTACTTAAGCTATAGTATTAAATTATTTAATTTAATATATTTAAGAGCTTTTATTATTATTAGAAAGGCTTTATACCTAAAGGCTTATAGATATAAGATTAATAGCTTCTAATTTTCTAATAGCTATAAATAAGTAGGAATAGTCTTTCTAGCCTAATTTCACTAAAGCTTATAAGGTATAACCTATTCTCTATAATACTTAAAGGGCGTTTAGTTAAGAAGATACATAGTAGTGTTAAAGACTTTATTATTAAGCTTATAAGGAAGCTATGCCTCTAGGCTTAGGGTTCTAGCCTTCTACTTTACTACCCCTAGATCTCTCTGCCTTACTATTCTAGCTAGGTATTAAGGGAGCTAAATTATAGACTAGAATCCTAAAAGCGCTATCTTATTCTTTATTTCCTAGTAAAGAGAGCTTTCTTAATATTACTATATAAAAGCGTAGTTAAATCCTAAATTATATACTTAGGAAGCTAGCTATTATATAAAAGGAGTTACATATTATGTCTTTTAACTTAAATAAGTAAAAGAACTATATTAAGGTTATAAGGCATATAAAAACACACTAATATTAGTCACTATTCTAGTAGGCTATGTTATAGTAGTTAAGATTAACTAATAACCTATATCTAGGACCTTAAGGAAGCCCTTCTAGTGTAGCTATTAATCTCTAACGCTTCGCTTTACCTATAGCGTATATCTTATACTATATAAGGCTAGGTCCTATTATCTTAATACCTAATGTTATACTTATAAGCTTAGCAAAAGCTTCTATTCCTAGATAGCTATATTATTAATACTATAGGTTTATGTCTCCCTTTATAGGAGGTCTTAGTGACCTAGAAGCTACGTAGGCTTCTTTAGAATCCTTAGAGAGCTTTAATAGCATAAAGAGATTATTAACCTTATATAGTCTAGCTATAGGATAACCTCCTTATATTAGTATATATTTCTTTTAATCCTAAAAGATACTAGTGTTTATAAGGATCTTTGCTAAGATAAGATTAACATTAAATCCTAGAATATATAGAGCATTTACTAGCACTATAGTTCTTGTGGCTTATATAATAGGATCTATTACTATAATATAAGCTATACCTTAACCTAAAGCTACGTAAATTATTTTACTTACTCTAACTTCTATGTTAATATTCTTATTAAAGCTAGATTACTAGAACTAGTGAATGTTATTAAAGATATGCGCGTTTGCGCTAGAATTGTAAATAACTATGTTATTCTTAGTATCCGGAGCATTTAGCGCGTTTAAAGAGGTAGCTATAACATTCTTTGTTAATTTAGGGCACTTAGATTAAATAGATATTAATATATTTGCTGATTTTTCTCCTAGTGTAGTTATAATAGTATTATTTATTAGGTTCTAAGATATAATAACTATATTACCACTCTTTTCTCTAGTTTCTAATTTATTACCTTTAATTTCTCTATTAGATAATCCTTTAGATACTTCTTAATATTATCTTTTGCTATTTTCCTTACTAACTAGTCCTTTAGTATAGCCTCTAGTTTATATATTACTTTAAATAAATAGTATTATTCCTACTATTTTAAAGGATTATTAATAATATAGCTTAAATAGCTAGGGCACTTTAATTACTCTAATTTGCCCTTTCTATTTAATCTTTTAGATAAGAGCGTATTAGCTAACTTTACAGAGCTTTATAGAGCTTTATAATTACGCTTAAATTTAGTAATAGCGCGTAGGAAATCCTATTTCCTTCTTTATTTAAGTAATTATTCTACTTCTTCTAGAATAACTTATACTTACTTTAGAGAGATATAATAAACTTATAAAGCATTATCTCCTCTATCTATTAGGTCTTAAGATCTAGATAATTTCTCTATAGAACCTTACTTATTAAAGCTTACTTATACTAGTTATAAGTGCCTTTAGCTTATAAATAATTATTTAGATATAATTCTATAAGAATTAGTATCTTCTTAGTATTTAGTTAGTATTAGTCTTAAAGAAGCTTTAATATTCTTTAAGTATACTATTAAACTAACTCCTTTTCTTTAACTTTAGTATTAAAATCTAGGGAGTCCTAAATATTCCTTAAAATTATTTTATAAATAAATTCCTAATCTTTAGTAATTACTTTAATAGGTTTAGGTACTTTATAATATTAAAACTTAGATCCTTATATAGGAAGTAGTAATAATCCTTTGCTTTATTATAAGTAGTGTTCTAATCTTCTATTATATAAGGATTTTTAGGTAAGATCTCTAGCCTTAGTCCCTTCTCTAGAATCTCTGGTTTTGTGGGCTCTTAGAGTTCTTTAACTTTATTTAGGTTAATATATTTCTAAATACTATAAGATTTAGTGTAGTTCTTAATCTAGGTATACTACTTAATCTAGTCCTTCTCTAAGGTTAACACTATATTTAGAGTTTCTTTAGATATTATAAAGGGAATAAGTACTAGTAATTAAATAGTATATTAAAAATAATAGGTTTTATCTAAAGATAAAAGTAAGTATTAATTATATTAAGTAAATAATTAATATAGTTAAATAGAGCGTAGGATCTTAGATAACAAAAAGGCAGTAAAATCCTCCTAGGCTTATAACTATTAGAAAGGTAGGGGTTAAATAATATATATAAAAGTGTTTAATTTAATTAATTAGAGGTGTAGATAGCACCTAACTTTTATACCTAAAAGGTACATAGTGCGCTACAGGTCTATCTAACTAAATGCGGTACATCTAATACATCGTCTCCACCGATGTCTTAAGGAGGGTCTAACCTTCGTTAATGCGGTCAATGCAGTCATGCTGAGACGTTCCAGCGATGTCAGAGCCCTCACCCTGACAATAAGTTATTATAAGTTATTATAAGCTATTATAAGCTATTATAAGCTATTATAAGCTATGATAAATATTTTTACTAACACTACATTTGTAGTGTTTGTAGTTAGTGTAGTTAGTGAAAAAAATTTGTAGTGTAATATAGTGTAGTTTTTTTCACTTATAGTTAGTGTAGTTTGTAGTGTAGTGTAGTTTGTAGTGTAGTAACTACACTACACTACACTATACATTATAGTGCAATACTCTGGTAATCTACACGCTATGTGTAAGTAAGCTAGATATTATAATATTTATTATTATAGCTACCACTATTAAATATATACGCTAGCTGCGAACGTATAGTAAGCTTACTATAATTTCTTTAGGACTTATAAATAAACCTATTTAGATAAATAGTGTCTTATACCCTGTTTATTTAAACTAATTATAAAATTTAATATAGGGTATTCACTCTTTTAAAACTAGCCTTATAGTAGTTAAGAGCACTTACTTTACTATATTAAAGTAATGGGTATATTACTATTTAGAGTTATTAGGTATAGTAAGGAAATATTTATAACCTAATATTATTAATATTATTATTTTTTAATAATATATTACCCTATAAAGAGTTATAATAACCCTAACTTCCCTATTAAATTAGTTACTATCTATAAGTTCTTACAAGGAGTATTATATTAGGAGCGTAGAGATTAGAGATAGGGTAATTATATAGTAGGGTTTTAGAAGAACCTTAGACCCCTAAGATAATAAAGGGACTAGCTAGCTACTAGATAGCTATATGCTTACTAGGTGAGGTATTTAGCGAAGACTGCTTATATAGAATATAGGAGGTTAGAGTTTAAAACCTTTATGCACTAGCCCCTAGGTAGCATATATCTAGCAGCGACTGCGAATCTTAGCCTCCACTCTGTTTATCATTAATCCTAACCGAAGTCGTAATAGCTCTCCATAGGCTCTACACTATATATAGGAGCTTAATATAAGCTTACTTATCTTTATAGCCTAAAGGTATCTTATAGTAAACCTCTTTATCTAGGTCTAAATTTAGGAAGGCTATAATAAAGTTAAATTAATAAGCTTTAAGGTTAAAGTAGTATAAAATTACTATTAGGAGTCTAAATATATTTATAGCTAAGGTTATAGCCTATATTAAGAGATAACCCTTAGGTTAATAATTCCTAAGTATATAAAGCTATGCTTTATGCCTTAAAAGGTAACCTAATTAATCTAGCTTATAGGTAAATACCTAAGTAAGGCCTAAAGCCTTAATACTATCTAGAATCTTTACTTAGCTAACCTTTATAGCTATATTACTATTAATAACCCTATTATACTCTTTATCTCTTACTTTCTTAAATGCCTTCTCTTCTAGATACCTAGCTAAATAATTATAATAAGCTAGAGGTAGTAGAAGTTATAATATATATAGCTTTAATTTACTATTAGAGCCTAGGGTAAAGATAGCTATAAATACTTTAAGGTTATTACCTTTAAGGTAATCTTCTAAGACGTCTTTCTACTACTCTATCTCTAGTGTATTAAGTAAGTTATTAATACTTAATAGTTTATAATCTAAATAACTTACTAATTAATTTAGTAATATTAGAGAAGTAAGGAGAATTAAATCCTATATTTCCTTTTTCTTTTCTCTAATTCTAATTAATTATAATATTACTATATATCTTATTATTAAATATATTATTAAATAGGTAGTAAAGGGTCTAGTGCCTATAGAAGCTTTATACCTATATTATTATCTTTATAGTCCTTTACTAGCTCTTAAAGGAGGTGTTTTTAGGCTTTTTACCTTAAGTAATAGCTCCTTCTCTTAAGTATAGAAGATTAATTTATTAAAAGTAATATAGCTTAATAAGAACTAGTAGTTCCTTTATATTATAGGTACTTAAATTAGGTATTAGTTAAAAGAGATATATCTAGTAAGATATTTAATATATACCCTTAGAGCTAGCTTTAGACTTACCTTCCTAAGCCTATCTTAAGTTATTATAAATACCTTATATCTAAAGGCTTATAGGTAATTTAATAAGGCTTCTAGCTTCTCTAGAAGGTAATTTTACTAAAGCTTATTCTCTTTAAGCCACTTATTTAGGGCTTAATATAGTAATAGCTAGTTAAGAGACTTCTAAGGCATATAATTAAGGATATATATAGTTACTTTAGTAGCTATAGGCTAAAGATTCTTAGGAAGCTTACTTAGGTTATTAGAGTTATTATAACCCTTATTATTACCCCCTAGACTACTTAGTATAACTATTTTAGTATAGGTAAGCTAGACTAGACTTTCTAATAATAATACCTCTATTAGTAATCTTTACCTCTTACTTCTTAGTCTAGAAGGCTATCTCTCTATTTATAATAATAACTATAATATAAATTCTAAAGGTCCTTATATAGTATACTTCTAATTAATTAAAGTAAAGTATAATATCTATCTTTAAGGGAATTATAAAGATATAATAAAGTCCTATATTATAGTAAGTAAAGAGAGTAATATAATAGTCTTTATTATAGCTAGGAGACTAAGTAAAAAGGTTAAAAGTTATAACTTAAAGGGGTCCTAAAGGTAATAAGTCTATCTAAGGCTTTCTTAATATTTACCTCTATGCCTTTACTATATAGTAAATCTTATATTTAGTTAGATTCTTCTTCTTTATAGGTAATTAAAGCTTAGAAAGCACTTAATCTATTACTTCTATACTTAGATAAGCTATCTAAGCGTGCTAAAGGTTACTTATTATAGCTATTAATAGTTTTAGGTCTTATAAATTCCCTTATATAGTAAAAGCTTTATAAGGACTATCTCTCTTAATATATAGCTATATACTAATAGTCTTTATATAGAAGAGTTTATAATTACCTCTTACTAGGTTAGTTATAAGGCTAGTAAGATTATCCTACCTTATACCCTTTATTATAAGTAGTTAGAGTAAGATAAGATTTATAAAGAAGGTTAGTATATATTATACCCTTAGTAAAGTAAGGGTTTAGCTATCTATTAGTTTAATCTAATCTATGCTAATATTATATGCCTTAGTAACTCTAAATCTAATATAGATATATAGTTAATTATTATAATTAAGGTTAAGGAACTAGTGTTTATTATTAAAGATATATACTAAAGTCCTACTATTAAGTATTACTTATAAGTCTTCCTAGGCACTAAAAGCCTTAGGAGACTGCTTTATAACTATAAATATAGTATTTCCTTTATCTTTCTTATCTTCCTTATTATATATACTATTATTCTTTTCTATGTATTATAAGCTTTCTTTATATTATTAGGTTAATAAGCTATAGCTTCCTTTACTTTCTTTAATAGCTTTTATTAACTTTCTAGTCCTTTAGTAAGTAAAGTATTTTATAGCTTTTCTAAGAGTTTTTAATTTCTTTACCCTATATTTCTTATAATAAGGATAAAGCTTCTTTTCCTTCTTATTAAGATTATCCTTATTATTACTATTAAGGGTTAGTTTAGCTTTAAAGGCTTTATTTATCTTACTTTAAGACCTTCCTTAGGCCTTAATTAAATGCCTAATCTTACTAATAGTGTTATAGAAGTTAAGAACTAGTCCTTTAATCTCTATAGTATAAATTAATAAATTAATTTAAGTAAAGATTATAGGAAAATAAGAACTAAGAGTATTATTAATTATCTTAATAGGTATATTGCCTTTAGTAATTAGGTAGTAAGCTTAAATATATCTTTTATAGCTAATTAAGGTATTTATAAGCTACTTATTAATATTAATCTTTATAAGACTTTACTTAATAATCTTATTAAAATTAGCTTCTATATAATACTTAATTATTCTAGGTAAAGGTATAATATTCTTTATAAGCTCTCTAAGCTTCTTTTAAAAAGAAATATACCTTAAAGTTATTTACTTATATTTATTCCTAAGTATTATAATAAACTAAGTATTATATTCCCTTATAGTCTTTAAGAGACTCTAGAAGTAACTATTAAAGACTTAGTATTATTTACTAAGAACTATATACTAGGCGCTATCTTTAGTATTATTAGGTTATTAAGGGTATCTAAAGTATCTCTCTTAATTATATATATTATCTATAGGAAAGGAGTTTCTTAGTAACTATTACTACTTATTACTTCTTATAGCTTATAGCTTAGTATATAGCTAAGTTTATAAGTGTATTTAAAGTCTATTAATATTTAATAATACTATAGCTACTACTACTACCCTTCTCTATATAAGGGTTTCTTTCCTATAAGAATTAGTAGCTTTAGTAAGTAATCTAGCTATATTATTAAATTTAGGTTAATAAAGATCTAGATTTTATCTTTAATAGCTCTTACCTTAATTATTTTAAACTATAGGTCCTAATAATAGGGTTCCTATAGCTTAACTACTAGCTTATAGCCTTTTATAGTTATTTCCTTAGATATTATAAGATTATCCTATATTATTATTATTAAACTTAACTATATATAGATCTTATTCCTTATATACTAAGGTAACCTAATTATAATATTAATAAATATAGCGAATTAGGCCCTATCTTTACTAGGATATACTAATTATTTAATAATTAATTAATTAGATTAACTAAAAAAAGGTATTAATTAGAAAAGAGAGCTTATATTTCTTATTATTATAAATACTAAGTAATTACTACTATATTAGACTATATATAGTAGGGTTAGATTAATAAGTATAGATTAAGTTATCTAACCCTATAAGAGAGTATAGACGCTTACTTAAATAACTAAGTACCTATACTATATAATAGGTAATTTAATATATAAAAACGTAATATACCTCTACTAAGGTTCCAGAAAGTGACTAGGGCAGGGGTCCTAGCGTCTAGTGTGGTTAAGCACAGAGACTATCCTACTACAAGCGGTGTTTACGGCTGCAATCGTCTGACAGTATGCCCGCTACGGCATGAACTTGTCATGCCAAACGACGACTATGTCATTGGTCGGCTTCCCACGGCATTGTCCTCGGTTCGATTCTGCAGGGTTCATCGGTTTCACAAAGGGCTCCCGTGACATGAACATGTTGTCTTGTCGTCTTTGAACGCAATCAAGGAAACCTCAATTCGCTACTCCCTACTCCGTACATTTTCGACAAGTTAGGCTTCTAATCCGTACTGCGGGGCTGGTTCTTGGAACCCCAGCAGGAGATCTGGGAAGATGTCGATGATCAGCCACAATGATTCTTGATTGGCGGGTTCATACGCGCTTCGGATCGTGGGGTTTGGCCTCGTCAATGATACATGATTAATGCTACTTGGAATATGCAAGCTAGCGAGAGATTTGTTATAGTTAAGTCCGGTGGTATTAATAATAGACTCGAGCCACACTAAAAACAAGTGGATGGACCGTCCATCCCGATTAGGACTAGCGGCCTAGGCGTGTTTAATCTTTGACATGTGCGTGTTTACAAGTTTGCTTCGCGACAGCCTCTCGTCTTTGCCCTGTCCAGCATTCCACGCAGCCTCATCGCTCCCGTTCGGCCTGCTCGCTCTGCCGAAGCTGATTTCCACGCCGTCAATCTCCACGACCGGCAGGACCGCAGACACGTTCTCGTCGTACTTTTCAGAAAACCAATGGTCCAGGTACGTCGGGTGGTCGACAAACTCGGGATACAGCTCGCGCATCTTTCGAAGAACGGTGCCCGAGATCTGATCCACGCTGTGGGCGTGGCGCAGGGCGAGAAAGTCGGGCCCGGCCTGCCGGCGCAGTTCTTCCCGGACCGACCCGGGCAGCAGCCCGACCTTGAAGAGAAGGAGATCGTAGTGCAGAAGGGATGCCATTCCGTGCCATGAGCCCCCGGGTGGTTCGGTGATGTAGCCCGACCAAGGCCGCGATGGCTCCGATGCAGCCGGTGCCGTAGTCGGAAATGGGAAAGGGGGCACGACAGGCTCGTCCAGGCCCATGAAGCGCCCTTGTTCCCAGGCAATTCCGGTAACCTATGTACATGTGTGAGAGTCCTCACGTGGGTGAATGATATTTGGGGGGTTCGGACTCACGCAATCGGCAATCTGCTGCCATCCAGGACGCCCAGCCCATTCTCCGTCGTATCCAAAGCAATTCTCATTCACGTACACGATGCCTTTTCCGCGCCTAGCCGCGGTTTCAGCCATGGCCCTGGGGCCGTAGCCCAGCTTCTCCAGCGCGCCAGGTCGGTACCCATCGACAACCACATCGACCTCGTCGAGCAGTTGCTCAAACACCCTGCGTCCCTCGGGTGTTTTGAGATCAAGATCAACCGTGCGTTTCCCCATGTTTCCGTCGACCTGGAAGAATGGGACATCACTGAGATGCGGACTCGTCACCTTGAGGACCTCTGCGCCGTATTCGCCCAGGATTCTCGTAATGGTGGGGCCGGCAATGATGCGGCACATATCGAGGACCTTGATACCCGAAAGGATGCGCTTGTCCCCGTTATTTGGCAGCGGGCATTTTGGAGTAGTTGATTCCAGAGCCTTCACGGACCAGGGCGGCAGTGAGCGATTCGTTTCGCCCTAAAATTTTTTTTCTCTCCTTAGCTCTAAGTTATGTATTTCAGTGAGGAGTGAGTGAGTGAGGAATAAGTGAGTGAGGAATAAGTGAGTGAGGAGTGCGTGAGTGCGTGAGTGATTGAGTAGAGAACTTACGTGAGGCGTTTGCAGGAAATCCTCGTGCTTGAACGCCTTGACACCAGCCTGCCTGTTCTTGGCATTCAGAGCCTCGAGCTGCTCAACGGTGAACTTCTTCACAGCAGGCTCGATTTCGTTGACAATGTCATCGTGGGACGTCAAATCAGGCCGGTGGGACTTCAGGCCGATCATGTTCAGCGTGGTAGACGCCTCGAGCGAGCCATGGATGTGGTAATACTCTCCAGGTTCTGCCGTCTCGTACAAGTTGGCCGACATGCGGCGGTAAGGGTTTGACTGCGCTTGGAGCAAGTCGGTATCTGCAGACTCCTGTTGTCACTACCTCTCCTCCTCAGAAAACTACCATCATGATTCACCGTGCGAAAATGCGAGATGCGAGATGCGAGATGCGAGATGCGAGATGCTTTACCTTTGAGGAACTTCTTGACATCCTTGTCCAGCTTGCCCAGCCCGCCCACCCTCGCCAAGTAAGCCTGGAAAAGGAAGGCAGTCGTCTTCTCCTGGTCCACGGTGACTTTGCGATTACTTGCCTCATGACCGAACTTCTCGTCTGCGAGAGATGAGGCGACGCAGCCCTCGATTGCCTTTAGCGCGGCCGATAGCTCGGTTTCTTTAAACGGGATGGGGAAGTAGGGCTTGTCTCGGGTGCCAGTGAATTGCACATTGTCGCGCTTGCTCCTCGCCTGCGCGGGGAGCGAGGTCTCGTCGAGCAAAGGAAGAAGAAAGTCGAGGATTCGTGAGCTCTCCGCGATGGAGCTGTAGGGGGTGCGGTTTCGGAACCCATTGCTTGGATGTTCAAACTAGACTTTCAAAGACCAACAAGTCACAGTGTGAGTCCGGAATGCTCGGATGAAACGAGCTGTTTCTAGATTCAACATACCGACATACATTGATGACTTATATCACAGAAAGGCCAAGACTGCGTCCCCATGAAATTCCGATGGCGCTCGGCTTAGCAAGTTCCGACGACTCCACAGCCATCGGAGCAGAATTCGGGTGGGGTGTGTCCCATATTATACCCACACCCACACCCACAGCCGCTTGAGCCAAACACGGCAGCCCTGTCGTGATTGGTGAATATCCAAAGCTCTGACACGAACAAGACAAAGCTCCGTCACCATCATAGACAGAAACCCAATATGCCCTCAATACGAATCGACGACCAAGAGCTCTACTACACCTGGGCCCCGGCGGGCGACGGGCCCATCTTGCTCTTCATCCACGGCCTCGGGTCGTCCAGCTCGTTCTATTCAACCATCATCCCGTCACTGGTAGAAAAGGGCCACCCGTGCTTGGCGTTCGATACACCAGGTAACTCTACAAACCAACCCCCCCATTCCGTCGAATCGCCGAAACTGACTTGGGCACAGGCAGTGCGCTGTCCAAGTACACGGGCAGAGACATCGATGCCGAAGTCATCTGCGGTGCTGCGCTCGCTCTCACAGCGATGCTCGAGCTTGACCCCAGAAGGTCATCGTCGTAGGCCATTCCATGGGGCCATCGTCGCCAGCGAGATGGCTCTTCATCTGAACCCCTGGGTGTCATACTCATTGGTCCTGTAAATCCATCGCCCGCGTTGGCAGATGTCTTTGCGGCTCGGATTCACCTAGTTGAGACGGGTACGTTGTTGACAAGACCACAGTCTCGGTTGCGATATCGATGACCGTGATTATTCAAGCAAGTTCTAAACATTTCCCCAACACAGAGGGCATGGAAGGTGTTGCCAACCTCATCCCATCCGCAGCCACCGGACCAAGAGCAACAGCCACGCAAAAAGCCTTCATTCGAGCCTTGTTATTGGCCCAATCCCCAGAGGGCTACTCTCGCTGTGTCGCACCATTGCGACTGCTCATCGACCTCCTTATGAAAACGCCACGTGCCCGCTGCTCATTATCGCGGGCTCACACGATAAAACCGCCCCGATGGCCGGTTCCCAGGACATCTTGAAAAGGTGCGTGTTGTAACCCGGCCACAGGCGTTCACTCTTTCCTAACCATCAATTTTCAGCTGGGGCGTGGAGGCGGGATTCAAGCGCATACAGGTGCTCCAGGAAGTTGGTCATTGGCACTGCATCGAGGCGGCGGATGAAGTCGAGGCTCTGGTGACTGAGTTCATCCAAGGGATTCAGGTGACGGTAGGTGCTCCATAGAACAACAACAGTTGGTAGAATAGAATGGAAAATAAACTTTATCAACTTGTGCTTTTATACTATAGCAAGGAGTCTTATCGCTCACAATCTACTTGCTCTGGGCAGCAATCGCCCCAGTATCCTGAATACACGTCAGCATGCTTCTCAGATCAGCCTTCACGAGCAGGTGGCACTCACCAAGTATACTTGATAAAACTTCATTCTCCATTTTCCGTCGTCTCCCTTTTCAATTTCCGCCCTCGCCGCCCAATCGACATCCGCATTGGATCCGTTGCGCAGCTCCATGGCTACAGACCCGTAGAGCATGAATTCGTTGCCTTGTGCGGAGAATGGGAAAATCTTGTGAATTGTGTGCCGACGCGATGACACAGCGGACCACATGCCGATGCGCGTCGTCTTAATCTCTGATGAAAACCGAAGGAATATGAGCTTCACCAAAAAAAAAAAAAAAAAGAGGGGGTATGCCAGCTGAGTCTTGTGCAAGTAGCCTTACCTTGGCTGCCTACGGATTTCGTGGACGCCAGGATGAAAGTGGCGTCTTTCGTGAACTGATGCACGTATTGATCATGCTCGCCCGGGATATCCGAGTTTCGGTAAAAGTCTTGGAAGAAATGGACGATTTCGGGAGGAACGTTTGACTCTGCTGGGTACTGAGCTTTGTACGAGTGGGCCATGGCTGTGGATGGCTGCGCGAATTGACTGTGTGGTGCCCAAGTTCGGATGCAGTGGAGTTGTCTTGATATAAATGATAAATGACAATTAGTAAGTAGTAAATGTACATGAATGCCGCTGTGAAAGCAAGTGGCAGTCAGTTCGGTCCGAGAGGGCCGCAGACCGTAGCCATTGAAGCGATTCGCACTGTATTTTCACGCGGTATCTCACCGTTGTGCCCTGCACCTTCCCGGCGGATACTGTGCACTTCGCTCTCTGTCTTGCGCCACGCCATCACATCTGCGGCTTTGGAGCACCAGATTGAAGATGATATGCCAGCTCTGAACACACCGTCAACGTCGGCCAAGGGCCGGACCAAAAAAAAAAAGTATGCAGGCAGCTATAAGAAAGATGGAATGGCCGTCAAGCCAAGCTCCCTCGCCGACTCTTGGACTATCCTTCTCTCTCACTGACATTCACTTGTGCTCAACTCCAACTGCCTAGTTCCATATACCACATACCACATACCGCATACCGCATACCGCATACCCACAAGTCGGAATGCACGGAAAGGTAGCTCTCGAAGAGGCCTTTGCCCTCCTCGTCTCCACGAAAAGACCAGATGGTGGGCATCTCTGTTCGCCGTGAACCCAGACCAGCATGCTGCCGAGATGAGCGACGTCGGCGACATCCGCATCAACTACATGGACAAGCATGGCGTTGAATACACGATTCTCTCCTACACAGCCCCTGGCGTCCAGGACGTCTGGGACCCCAAGGAGGCACAGGATCTGGCCGTGGAAATCAACGATTACATTGCCGGCGCCATCAAGAGCCGTCCTGATCGATTCGGCGCATTCGCGTTGGTGTTTCCCCACTCCTTCGACGAGAATGAATGCTGACCAAGAAGATGCGACCTTCCAGCACCCTCTCCATGCACAAGCCCGAAGAAGCAGCCGCCGAGCTGAGGCGCTGCGTCACACAACACGGCTTCAAGGGCGCCCTCGTCAACGACACGCAGCGCGCCGGGCCCGACGGCGACGACATGGTCTTCTACGACGGCCCCGAGTGGGACGTCTTCTGGTCCGTCGTCACCGAGCTCGACGTCCCCTTCTACCTGCACCCGCGAAATCCCACCGGCACGCAGTACGAGAAGCTCTGGGCCAAGCGCAAGTGGCTCATCGGCCCTCCTCAGCTTCGCCCAGGGCGTCAGCCTGCACGTCCTCGGCATGGTGACCAACGGCGTCTTCGACCGCCATCCCAAGCTGCAGGTCGTGCTGGGCCATCTGGGCGAGCACATCCCCTTCGACATGTGGCGCATCAACCACTGGTTCGAGGACGTCAAGAAGCCCCTCGGCCTGGACTGCAAGAGGACCATCCGCGAGTACTTCCGGGACAACATCTGGATCACCACGAGCGGCCACTTTTCCACAGCCACCCTGCAGTACTGCCTCGCCGAGGTGGGCGCCGACCGAATCCTCTTCTCGATTGACTACCCCTTCGAGTCCTTTGCCGACGCCTGCGACTGGTACGACGGCGTGCCCCTCAACCTGGCCGACAAGGCCAAGATTGGTAGGGACAATGCCAGGAAATTGTTCAAGTTGCCTGCGTTCGAGGATAGCGAGAAACGCGTTGGTGCGTAGGATGACGACTGTGAATAGCAATCAATGAAACATGCGAGTGATTTTTTTTTTTTTTTTTGTATCATCATCATAGAGAAATGGATTGATTGGTCTACAACACACTGGCCCTGTTGTGATGAATTCCTGTAGAGAACCAAGCGGGCGGCGTAGCCTACATGTACAATGTCGACGATATTTTGTAGATGCTCATCTCCAGGGGGACATGATAGGTGAACTCTCCACTCGTTGATTTCAATTCGACGCGGGCATTCCTATCATGCATCTCACCTCATCTCGTACGGCTGCCTTTGGGAGGCATCGTGGATTCGCGAATGCTTCACCGTCCTGATTTACATGTGTGAAAAGGCTGGCTTAACAAGGATGAGTCGCAGCGCTCCGAATTCCGCAGTACTTCGTCGTCTGCTGATGAGTTATGAAACAATGGCACGGAAACATTGCCCTGACGTCCCCAGAGGGCTTGATGATAGAAAAACACGTTTTTACGTCTGTTCGCAATGACACGCAGCCTCGAAAGCTGCAATTGATGAAGATGTACACGGTAATATTTTTCTTCTTGATTATTTCCGGTTTGCCTGGTTTGCGTAGCCCGAAGCATTATAAATGCAGAATGCCTGCCTGGAATGGTTAGCTCGAGGATGCGCGATTGCCGTGGTTGGCGGGGAGAAAACACTTGTTGACCCGGGGCAGAAACAAGGGTGAAACAAGGGTTGTTCGTAGAAAGCGTGTGCTTGCTTCCCGGCCATGGTAGTTGGGTGTATGCTGTTGGAATTGTAATTGTGTGACAGCTTACGGAGTACATTGCACGTAAAACGAGTTAGATGGGTACAACAGGTTGTGAGCAATAATGTACAGTCCACCGCGCAAACCAGCCGAGCCGAAGTGGCCCTGATTGGCTGTGGAAAATCAGATATATGCTCTTCGGCATGACCAGAGAACCTCAACCTCTGCATCACCGACACGTCCACGGCGCCTTCCGCCATCGACAACCCGCCTTGTTGGCTGGGCGACCTCCCTCCCGTATCCTGGGCTCTTGGTCTCTGCGCTCTCATGACGAAAACACGGCTGGCATTGTACGAGTACCTGTTTTCGAACCGATCCCAACGGGTTTGTTGTGTGCGCCAAATCAAAGATGAATGGGAACCATGTCGCAACGCGGCGGTCCCGAATTATTACCCAGTCAAACGTGACAACAATCATTCAATCAACGCCTTTTTCCATGATGAGAAGAACGACCCACCCCTGAAACTCCAGACAAGTGCATATCAAAATATTCGACTGATGCTGGGCCCGACCCAATGCACCTGTTGACATTTCCTTTCGTCCCGCCATTCCTTGATTCGGGTTTCCACCCAGCCACTTTTGTAATCCACCCACTTCCTGTCCGTCTTCTTGCCCAATGCTTCCTGCGGTATCGTTTCCCTCTTGTCGCCGTCATCCATGAATGCGGGGTTCGTGCAGCACCGTAACGTATCGATGACATGAGGATACACTTCTTTCGTCGCCCCCGCGCCATGTCCACTGAACACACCTGTCTTGTCTTCTGCAGTACTGCTCGCAGGTTTCAAAAGTGTTGATCGGGGCTTCTGCCGGGGATCCCATCTATCCCAATCGCCGTTGTCCCAATTCTCCATGACACTCGGCTCGCCAGGGTGTTGCAGGCGCCACACGTCGGCGTACAACATTGGTCGCTGTGGTCATCAGTCAGCCTATGGCGTCTTTGGGGAATTGCGAAAACATGCAAAGGGTACCATGTATAAAACTCACGTGCAACGTTCGCTGAGCGAATTCCCAGCGCCAGAGAGAGTGCATGTCTTGGGGCGAGGTCTTGTGCAGTGTGAGAACAGGCTGACACCAGTACAAGTCGCTGAACGGGATGCCGTGGAGCGGATGGGGATTAAACATGGGCCAGTATCCCTGCACTTGAACAGTCACGTTCCAAAGAGCCCATCCGAGCACACTGTCGCCGCAACACTCTCCTGATACGAGATCCTGCCACTTCTCGGTCAGAGGCGGATCGACGTAGTGACCGTTGTGGTCGACCCGACGATGCAGAAGTGCTTTGATCGCGCCTCTGCTCAGGACAATGCCAGGGCCGCCATTAGCAAACCATGTCTTGACATTTCGACTCTCGTCGTGTTTGCCGGGAGAGGGCGATCCCATATAGATTGGCGTGTCTGGATCGAAATTTTGGAGAAATCGAAAGGCGTTGTCCCAGAAGACATAGGTGTCAGGCTCGTAAAAGAAGTAAAAGGCCTTTCCGGGTCTCGCCAGCCATGCGCGCTCTACCATGGGTAGGAACTTGTACTTGTCGAGGATCCAGCCGTCGATTGTTTTCTGGGTCTGCTCGTTGAGGGTGCCGTTCTTGCGCATCTCTTTCTGCCAAAGATAACTTTGAAAATCACGATTCTTTTGCAGATCGTAGTAGCTCGCAGGCAGATCCCCGAGGATGTCAACAGTGCGATGGCCGTGAACTACCTCATCCAGATCGGAAACAACCAGCAGCTCGTCCTTGGTGAAGCATGACGAGGTGGTGTTGAAGTGTGCGGCAAGCCTCTCCTGATTCTCGCTGTGACCGACCTTGAGCACCGGTTGGACGACGTTGAGCATGTATTTCGGGAAGCTCGCGCACAATTCTTGGTTGCTCGCCGTCGCGGCATCATCAACGGTCGTGGGGAGAAGCGGCTGGTGGATGTGAACTGGTAGTTGTCGGGACCCGTGTGGTCGCGGTGGAAAGGCAGCACTCTCCGCACTCGACCGTCGCGAGCGAGTAGAACAGAGGCGCTGGCGAGGAATACCACGACGGCGATGACAATCCGCAATAATCGTTTGTTCAACATGAAGCCGGTGCGTGGGGGGTTCGGCTGCAAGTTTGAGGATTGCCATGGCGGGTGCCGTTCGCGCGGCATCGCAAAACAAGCCAAGTTGACGGGATCGATGGATATGGCGAGAGGTGACGGAGGGTTAAGGGTACGAAGGCTGCGTGCAAAGTTGCAGTCAGTCAAGTTGGCTCGTGGGTAGGTTTGGCCGTGCAGGGATTTTTGGCGGACAATTAGCAAAAGCGGATCCCACAAAGGCTGGTTCGAATTCAACACGCTGAGTGGGCGGCGCGACTGACAGGACCCACAGCCATCGACGTTTCGAAAGTTCCCGGACCAGAGGCAGACCAGACGAACATGGAGGGAAGCACGTTGGCTGGGTTGCCTGCGTCTGGTCCACATCCCTTTGACAGTGGTTGGCCTCAGGCATGTCGAGAATCCGGATGTGAACCATGAACCACTGGAAACAAGGCACTTTTTGAGGTTACTTGATTTCATCTTATAAGTCCTAGCCACTTCCTGATGTCACAAAGAGAGATGGGCACATTACGGTGCCGAGGCCTTACCACTAGTAAAGGATCAAAGGGATGCGGGGTTCGGGGTATGCGAGGCATGTCTCCTTAGAGTTAGCCCACCTTGTGGAGTCACGTCAACCAAGGTCTGTATCCAATCGGAAAAAGTGGACTAGAGGCACTTCTGCTTATCAACAGGCTACTAATAAATATACTAATAAATATACTACGGACTAGTGATTTTCCTACAAATTGCTACGCCACACTTTCGCGTACCTACGCCGTCACTGACCTTGTGGCAGTTCCCCATCGGCCCTCCCTGACAGTGGGGCGCCGGCTTCGATAAAAACAGCTTCTCCGTGTTCCGACAGCGACGGCAGCGACCGACTGACTCTCTCGGCCATCGGCCACCTTCACCTCGGACAACCCCAGAATGGCGCAGACCTTCATCCACCACGGCTCTCACCACTCCATCCCCCAGACTCCCCGCCCGGCCTCTTGTTCCTCAAGGCCATCCTGCCCGCGCTCGACAACCTTCTCGCGCCGGATGCCACCTTTACCATCAACAACGGCGCCCCCAGTGGACGCGGCCGAGGTTGACACCTTTCCCGGCTCGGAATCGACCTCGGGACAGATGACCCCTTCGGCGGAGAGTTCGAGAGGCCGCGCACATGATTCTGAGGGACGACTCGTACGGATGGCGTGCTCGTCGCATGGGTGACACACTGGTTGAGCTGGGGCGGGGCGGGGGTGCTGAGAAGGCTTGTGATGCATTAGAGGGACTCTTCCAGACTTGTCAAGAAACAGTCGACGTGACGTCGCTGGCGAACGATAAGTGCTCCCTCGCGTTGAACGTAGTGTCTGTACAGCTCATCTCAAACCCAGGTTTCCCAAGAGCTGTAGGAAATGCAACGTTGAACAACTTCCGAGACAAAAACGTGAGCATGCCCATCTGTGCCCCCTCAGCTACGGATCAATTGCCGGCTAATATGCCCCGATGCCCCGTCTTGGGCCATGGATGACAAAACACAGCCGGTGGCTTTCGTGGCGCGCCTTGGCCTGAGCCTAATTCACCATTGTGCACCATGCCAGCCTTTTTCCCAGCAGGAAGGCCGCGCCCGTGGCGCTTTTTCTCCGCCCATGACGCATCACGAAGCTTTCTTTGTACAAGTGGTCAAAAACACGATCTAAACGAAGCTAAAAAGAAAAGGGATTGTGACTAATCAAATTAAATTCTCATAATATTATAAGAAGCTAGAAAAGCAAAATCTACTTAGTGGCGAAAGACCACTTTATAGTGGGTCTGTAAAGGGGGTAGGTACGTGCCCGCACCTCCCTCTCTACGTCCCCTAGTATATAATAGTTACCCTAACTATTTATATTAATAAAGCTATTTACATTCCCTTAAACCTTAATAACTAGCCCTAATAATACCCTTATATCTTTTAGATCTATTAAACCTAACCCTAGCTCTCCTTTCTTTATAAATATCTCCTATATACTATAACTATCTCTATTAATAGGTAGTTCTCCCTTAGGAGTATCTATAACTATATTAGATAATCCTTTAAGCTTTTTAATTATCCTATTTATCTAAGCCCCTAAGAGGCCTTAACCCTCTAAGTATCTTATAGAGTTATACTATTACTTATATAGTAAATTTAGAATCTTCTAATTTATTATTTACTAGGCTATTAGCCTATTTACCCTATAGATAAGTTATAAGGCTATTATCCTTAATTCCTTTACTTTATAATAGCCTAATATATTCTCTTAATATAGCTAACCCTCCCTTATTATTTAACTAGGTAATAAGAGTTTACCCTATATTCTTTATTATATCTAAATCTAGTCCTTTTTAGCTAATAAGCTTAAGGGCTTCCTTATAGATTTCTATAATCTCCTATAATCCTATTAGAAATAGGTAAAATAGCTAGTAAGCCTTTATAAGCACTTCTAAAAGCTTAAGTGCTTTTACTTTATTCTATATATATTTTAGCCTATTACCCTTAAGCTAGTTTTATATATCTTTTATTTTAGAGGTCTATATAAGTAGTACCTTTATAGGTTAACCTAGGAATAGATTTTCTAATAGTTACTTAATCTAACCCTTAGTTACTTTAGCTTTTAGCTAACTAGGAAGAGATAATATTAAGTTTAGCTTAGCTTTAAGCCCCTCCTTTACTAGCTTATAGTATTCCTATATAAATATAGCCCTTACTTCTAATAATACTAGTAGCCTTAATAATATAAGATTACTATTCTTATTAAAGAAAAACCTTTCTAAGTTAATATAAAAATAAAGATCCTTTACTATCCCTAGTAAGTCTTATATATTATAAATTATCTATTAATAACTAGCCTTTCTAATAAGATTATAAAGAGGAGTTAGGCTTAGGCTTACCTAATCTAATAAACTTATAAATATATAGTATTATAGTAATATATTAGCCTCGCTTAGCTATACCACTTCCTTAGTTAACTTTAAAGTAACTTTAAATAAAAATATATCTTAGAGGTTATATAAGGTTCTAGGTAGAGTTATGCTTACCTATATAAAGGTATTTATAATTATTAGAGTCCTAGCCGCAGAGTTAGATTAACTATTAGTTAGATCTAAAGGTAGTAACACTCTCTGTTTCTTTACTAATTACTAAATTAGGTTCTTAACCTAGGGTCCTTTTAAGTCTAGTAGATAAGCAATTAAATCCTTAGTGCTCTTATTATTATTCCCTTTCCTAGCATTTATTAATAGTAGCTTAAGTTTAGAGTTATTTATAGCTTTTTATTTCTATTTAGGTTTATTAGTATTGCTATTATCTTATAGTGTTAAGGAAGACAGGGGTGGTGGAGGAGGTGAAGGCGGAGTAGGAGATAGGGGTAGAGGAGGATTTAAAGGAGGAGGTTAATCATTCTATTCACCACTAGTACTACCTCTACTTGCCTTATTTAAACCCTTAGGTTAAGACTTAGCTAGCTCCCCTTCTTTTTCTTTTTCTCTAGCTAAGGTAAGAAGAATCTTCCTATTACCCTTAATACCCTTAGGTAGTTCTATAGTTAGAGGTCTAATTACTTTCTATAGGTAAAGGGCAGACCCCTAGACTTTAGTCCTATAATAATTTAATCTTTATTACTATTAAACACATTCCCTAACTCTAAGTAGCTAAGTAAGGTTATAGTTAAATAATAGTATTATACATATTCCTTAGGTATAAAGATCTATTACTATAGTCTACTCTCTATAACTACTAGTAAACTAATAAAATAGGGGATCCTAACCCTATTAAACCTTGGACTATTATAGATAGCGTGCTTCTAGATAGGTTATCTATTCCTATTATTTATACTAGTACTCCTTAAATACCTTCCTATAGGAATAAGGGTAATACTAGTAGCTAGAAAGTAAGGCTTAATCCTTCTACCTATAAGGTTATAAGCCTTAATTATTTCTAGACTTTCTTACTATTTAGAGAGTGCTCCTATGTTAGGAGCGCGGAGGTTAGAGATAGGGCGATTATATAGTAGGGTTTTAGAAGAACCTTAGACCCCTAAGATAACAAAGGGACTAGCTAGCTACTAGATAGCTATATGCTTACTAGGTAAGGTATTTAGTAAAGACTACCTATATAGAATATAGGAGGTTAGAGTTTAAAACCTTTATATACTAGCCCCTAGGTAATATATATTTAGTAGTAATTATAAATCTTAGCCTTTACTTTATTTAGTATTAATCCTAACTAAAGTTATAATAAATTAAACTCTTAAACCCTTTAGGAGATAGACTATTAGCTAGATTTAAAATATTAGTACTATACTAAATATTTATATAAAACATACTTATATCTCCTAGTAATAAAGTAATAAATAATTAATAAGAAGGTAGTAAATAATTAAAGACTTAGAGAAGTACTAATTAAAAAGTACTAGAAATACTACTAAGTTATAATTAGAATAGAGATATAAGTTTTAATAATAATGAAGACTAAGTATTAGATAAATACTATAAGGTAGTATAAGCTAAGCTATAATATATAGAAAAGAGATAGAAAATTCTATAAATAAAGGTATAAATAAAGGAGATTAAAGTAAATTTATTATTAGTTAGATCTTATAGTAAACCTATAATTCTCCCTTTAATAAGTAAACCTATTATCCCTTCTTAAGCTTCTTTAGTAAATAGTAAGTAAGTAATAAGTATACTCTAGTATAGTATTATAAAAACTTACTTAAAAATACCTATATATAAAGAAAATACTTTTAAGAATTTTAGAATATTTTAGTAAATTTAAATATATTATTTTAATTAGATATATATACCTTTTATAATAATATAACTAAGGTAAATTATACTAGTAATTACCTAGCTAATAATATAAAGTAATAATAAATATATTATATAGCCTTAGATAGTTTTATAAAGTATAGTATATATACCTAGGATAAGTTTATTAATTAGCTAAAAACTAGAATAATAGATAAGAATATAAGATACTTAGAAGTAACTAGGTTATTACTAAACCTAAGGTAAGGGAATAACTAATTATTTTAAGCCTTTATAAGAAATTAAACTAAAGTAAAAGCTAAGCTACCTAAAGTAATTCCTATATACCTAAGAATTATTATATTTCTAAATAGCCTTAATAATACTATAAAAAAGTAAATAATTAGCTAAGAATTCCTAATATTATAGAGTTATTTATAAGGCTAAGGTAAGAAAGTAAAGATAGTAATAAAAATAGGTTAAGGTAATAAGAGAAGCTAAGACTATAAAAGGAAAAGACTATACTTTACCTTACCTATAGATAATTTATAGTAATAGAGTAAGGAGTAATTAGGAAAAACCTATTATATATTATAAATATAGGAAAACTAGGTATATATTACTAAAATATTAGTTACTAGATTATTTTACTTATAAGAGTAATAAGTATACTATAGATAGGTATAATAATAGTAGTAATAAAGCTATAGACTCTAATAAGATACTAGTTTTATTTATAAAAGCTTAGGAAAGTGCTCTTACTATAGAACTATTTATAAACCTAAGAGTTAGAATTTAGATATCTTTATAATAAGATAATAGCTAGTAAGCTATATTAGTACTATTTAATATAAGTATAGAGTTTTTAACTATTTACCCTAAGTTATTATTAAAATAAGATTAAAAGAATGTAATTAAGATAGATTAAATACTTAAGAGTATAAGCTAAACTAAAATTCTATATTAAGGGATTTTATAAAGATTAATTAAGATTAAAAATAGTATAGGGTTTTTAAAGGTTTACTAAGTTAGCTACTATATCTCTAATATATAAAAGGGGATAATACTAGGTATAAACTAGATTAGAGAATATAAACCTATAGTTATATATTAGAAAACTAGACTTTAGAGATACCTAGTAACTAAAGAGCACCTCTCTCTTACTTCTAGTAAGTAAAGAGTATATAATAAAGTAAAATAAGTATTAGCTATATTATTAGTTAGATTAGTAAAAATAGTAGTTAAAGTCCTAAAAATAAAGAGAAGAAAGAAAGGGATAAGGACTTACTAGTAAACCTACTAGAACCTAAAGGCTTAATACTTAGTAAAATAGTAATATAAATACTAGAGTATACTTATAACTTAAGTAAAAGAACTATATTACTATTATATTTACCTTAAATAACTTAAGTAGTAAAGTAACTATAAGTAATTAGAATATAAATACTAACTTAGAGATACCTAAGATTCTAAATAAATATCTAGAATTTAAGGATATATTTAATAATAACTTAGTAAGTATACTTCCTATACTAGGTAGTTATACTTATATAATTAACTTAGAAAAGGGAAAAATACTACTTTAGAGACCTATATATAACCTTACTAAAAAGAGCTAGAGGTACTTAGGGAGTATCTTATAAATATATAGTAAAAGGGTAAATTAGGAGATTAGTTAGCCTAGCTAAAGCCCTATTTTATTTATACTAAAGAAAGGAGAGAAGCTAAGGCTTTATATAGATTATAGGGGTTTAAATAGGATTACTATTAAAGATAAGGCCCTTTACTACTAATTACTAAAATCCTTAACTAACTAAGAGGTATAAAGGTTTAAATAAAACTTAACCTTAAAGATATATATTATTAGCTATATATTTACTTAGGTAATAAGTAAAAAATAGCCTTCTAGTGTAAATATAGTTATTTTAAGTATCTTATAATGCTATTTAGGTTAGTTAATATACTAGTAACCTTTAAGAATATATTAATAATGCCCTTAAAGGACTTATTAATAAACTTTATATTATTTACTTAGATAATATTCTAATCTATAGTAATAAGGTTAATACTTACCTAGACTATATTAAATAGGTCTTAAGTGCTTTTTTATTAACCTTATAAAGTATAAATGTTTAGTTATAGAGGTTAAATTCCTAGGATTTATAATATTAGAGGCTAGTATTTTAATAGAACTAGAGTAAGTAAAGGTAATTATAATATAGCTAATACCTTATAGTGTCCTAGATATTTAGTTATTTCTTAGATTTACTAGGTTTTACTATTATTTTATTAAGTAATATAGTAAAGTAGTTATTCTATTAATAAATTAATTTAAGGGAGTGTAATTAGTAACTTTTAAGCTAGAACCCTATAAGTTAGTAGTATTTAGAGAACTTTAGAAAAGGTTTTAAAAAGCGCTAATTTTAGTATATTTTAACTTACTTACTCTATTAAGGGTAAAGACTAATATATCTAGGTATATAATTAGGGCTATACTTATAATATTAGTGCTAGGTTACTAGCACCTAGTTACTATATATTAAGGAGGTTAACTAATATAGAATTATATTATTTAACACTAGATACTAAGTTATTAGCTATCTAAGAGGCTTTTAAACTTAAAGGTATTACCTTATACACTTAATATATCTAATTATAGTTATAATAGACTATCTAAACTATAAGTACCTAGCTATAAAGCCTAAGCTAACTAGTAAGTAAGTAACTATATTAGATAAGTTATATTTATTTAACTTTAGGATTAAATATTATATAAGGAAATTAAATCCTACTAATATATTATCCTAAAGATCTAATTATATAAGTAAGGAGAGGAAAGTAAAGGCTATAACCTTATAGTTACCTAATTTCTTATCTAAGTTTATAAATACTAATTAATAAGAATACTATAGTAATAATAGTAATACTATAGGTTCTATTAGATTATTATTTAGTGTAATAAATAGTTAGTTATAATAACACTATAATATTACTACTAATATCTAGGGTTTTAGAAGTTATAACTTAATTATATTTTTAAGGAGCCTATTAGTCTAGTTATACTTATAAGTAATAAATTAGCTAGGACTTTAGCTAGTAAGTAGTAAGAGAGCTATAGTAATAATAGTAATACCTAGTAATTAGTTTTATTATTACTTAACTATATTAAGGAGCCTATTAGACTAGTTATTCCTATAAGGGGTGTATTAGTAAGGATAGTAACTAGTAAGTAGTATAAGCGCCCTTAGAAACACTGCTTATCTATATTATACCTATTGAGAAATGGAAGGGGAAGGTATTAGAGGGATAGGAAGACCTCCTAATAGATTCCTAGATAGGTAGCGCAATAAAGGGCACAACGACCTATAGATAACGAGCTCACGATAGATTATTTAATATAGAAGGCTTAGCTAGTTAAATATAGTTATATTCTAACGTACAGACAGTCTAACAAGCAATAAGAGGATATTTTGAGTCCCCTTATAGACTTACTAACTGTATTAACGGAAGGGGTTGCTAGGAGGGTTTTATAAGCTATTTTTTATTTTCTATAAATTTTATTTATATAGGAAAAGTAAAAATTAACTCATAGCTATATAAACTAGACGCCCACGTGAACTAACTTATCACTTTTAAAGTATACCCCTATAAATAAAAACCACTATTAAATCTAGTAAAATTTAAGGATTTAAATAGTATATATTAGCCTTTATATAACTACTAGTTCCCTAGTTATAGTTAATTTTAGCTTCCCTATAGGGTAACCTAGTTAGCTTAGTTATACATGCCGTAGCTTGCTTTAGTAGTAACGTAGGTTGTGTGGCAACTAACGCTATAACTAACACTATAACTAACGCTATAGCCTAGGTTATAGTAACGCAACTAGGCAACTAGTAGGCCTATAAAATAGTACTATAAATAGCATTATTTTAACACTCCCTCTAGAAAAGTATAAGGTAACTAATTCAATGCCTAATAACGTAGCTCTTTAATAGATATCTAAGTTATCTATAAATTCTAATAACTTTTTAACTATAAATCTAATAACTTTTAAACTATAAATCTAATGTTTTTATTAGTTTATTATTTTTTAACTATTTTGTTGATTTTATAGTTATATCTAGGTCCTTGTGTTCGTAAGGCCTAGTAATTTAATAAATTATTAAAATTTATCATTAGGCATAGGCTTAGTTAAGCTATCTATAAGCATATCTTTAGTATTAATATAGATAACCTTAGCTATACCCTTCTATACCTTTTCTCTAGTATAGTTGAATTTTAGTAGGGTATGCTTTATTTTACTATAAAGAGTAAGGTTATTAGCGGTAGTAATAGCTCCTTAGTTATTACTAAAAATTAGGACTAGAGGGGCTATAGGTAGCTTTATTTCCTTAAAAGGTTATAAAGCTACTTAAGCTCCCTAATAGCTTTACATAGGGTATTAGATTTAGCCTCTAAGGTTAATAAAGCTATTATAGTTAATTTCTTTAATTTCTAGCTAATAGGGCCTTCTGCTAGCTTAAAAGATAAGCATAGGTTAATTTTAAAGAGGTCCTATCTCTAGTAAAGTCGCTATTATAGAATCTAATAAGGGTTGTAGTTATAGAGGCTTTAGAGTTTAATACTATCTTAGACTATCTATAGGTTATAGAATAACCTATAGTACTAGATAGAAATCTAAGTAAGTGTTTAGAAGCATTTAAGTACTCTATAAACGGCTTAGATAAAGCTGTAGAAAGCCACTAGACTAGAAAAGAGATATTAGGTCTAGTTAGAAGTATTAGGTATATAATAGTCCTTACTATACTCTAATATAGCTTATAATTAGGGGTGAAAGAGGTTTAGTTATTACTTATTTTATAATTCTAGGTTATAAGGGAATTTAAATAGGCTTAGTATCCTTTAAATTAAACCTTTCTAGGGCTTTAGAAATATACTAGGACTAGTGGATAGTAATAGTCCCTTTTGTTTAATTTCTAGTGATTTAAACGCCTAGGAAAAATTCAGCTAGTCTACGGTCTTCTATAGGATAAGCTTTATATAAAAGCTTCTTTAATCTATTAATGTAGTTAAGGTCTAGTCCTATTAGAAGGCAGTTATCCATATAAGTTACTATATATGTAGATGTAGTTAGGTTAAAGAAAACAGCTAGGTTAGATATAAGGGGTGGAATCTATGCTTATGAAGAAGATCCTTTAAAGCCTACTACCACTCTCTAGAGCTCTGTTTTAATTTATATAAAGCTTTTAAAGGAAAATAACCTGCTTTTAAGAGGGTTTATAGCTATACTTTTGAGTAATTTAGCTAATTTAGGCATAGCTTTAGTAAATTTAGTAAATCTATCTAGGATTTATATATAAATAGCTTCCTTTAGTATACTATTTAAGAAAGCCCCTATAAAATCAATTTACTTAACTTCCTAGTTATTAGAAGCTACTAGAGCTAATAATATTCGCTAACTAGGAGGAATGCTTATAGTAGTATAGGTCTTAAGATAATCTTAACCTTCTATTTGCATAAAGCCTTTAGTAATAAGGTAGGCCTTGTATTTTAAAGGATTATTTTCTTTATCCTTTTTAAGCTTATAAATAAGCCTATTCTTTAGAATCTTCCGGCCCTTAGGGACTTAGTCTATCCCTATAAATTTAAAGGTTCTAGCAGTTAAAAGCTACTTAAATTCGCTAAAAGTAGCATTTATCTATTTTTAACTATCCTTGCTTTTTAAAGCTTATTTCTAGGTCTTAGGGTATCTAAGTTATTGTGATTCTTAGTGGATAATTTAGCCTTTTCTAAGCCTTAAAGCATAACTCCTTAATAAAAGAAGTTATATTAAAATCATTAATATCTACAGCATTAGGATTAGCTAATGGATTTCCTATAGGTGCCTTATTAGGGGCTATAGGGCTAGGGCTCTCTAGGGTACTAGATTTTTAGGCTTTAGATTATCCTAAACCTCTAGATTATCTTATAAGGGATAACTATTATGAAGATTATTAATTCCTTCCTCTGAAGGATAACTCCCTAAAGACTTAGGGGTCCTTATAGAGCCTATATCCTCTATAATTTTAATAAAGCTAGTCTTTATAACTAACCTTTAGAGGGAATATAAATAAGATAGATATTAGAACCTAGAGTAGCTAGTAACTAACTAGGGTAGTCCTAGGGGCTAGCTTTTGTAGCTTAGATCTCTGCTCCAGAGGTATTAGAACCTTATAATAAGACCCTATAGCCCTAATCTTAGAAAATTAGGTTTATAGGTAGTCTTAGACTCTAAGTTAGCTAGATATAGCTGCTTAGGGTTAAGGGCTTAGTTATATTAGCAGTGATATTAACTAAATCCACTATAGCTAGTAGGATATAAGACTATAGATAAAGGGGTAACTTAGACTACTAAAGAGTAGCCCTAAGTTAGTTAAGGATAACCCTAATAGCCCTCTTAACTAGCCTATTCTATTTATAAATATAGGGCAAGAGGTACTAAAACAAATTCCTTTAGAAGATAACTATAACTAAAGGTTATTATTAATTTTAGTACCTCTATTAAAGTAAAGGTGCCTAGGATACGCATTATATTAGTTTTTAAGGGTCTTAAAGAAGCCCTTAATAGTATTATAAAGGGTTTAACCTTCTTTATTAGCTAATAAAAAGCACTATTTATACTAGGATTTTTAGTTAATAAGAATAAGGACTAGGCCTTCTTATTATATAGTATAGGTTTAATTTTAACTATATCTCCTCTAGAATATCTAAAACTCTAGGGGTCCTAAATAGGTCTTTTGCTAGGTCTTCTAACACCCTTAGTTTGCGTATAGGCTAAGTAGTTAAAATCCTTTTCTTTAATAGTAGAAAATTAGGGATTACTTTAGCTAATTTTAATAATTTCTTTAGTAGGGAAGCCCTATATGTCCGAGTTAAATATGCTAAAGAAAGGCTAAATCTAGTAATTTCTTATAACTAGAATCTAGCTTTTTAGGGCTATTATCCCCTAGCTCCCTATCTTACTAGGCTTCTTAAGAATCATAGGCCTTAGGGGATTCTAGATAGCCACTATCGTTATCTAACACATTAGGATATGGACCTTCTAAATCCCCTATAGAAGATGCCTAACTAGGAGCTTTGGTGGGATATAGGCTAAATCTTCTTCTTTAGAGTCAATTTCTTTGATTTATTAATATTCCTTAGGATCTAGGGTAGGCTATAGAATTTAAACCTCTATAGGGTAGGAAAACCCTATATAAGTCTTATAGGCTTAGTGTTTAGTGTAACTTTAAGAGCCTATAAAGGAGAGGTAGGTTAAATGCTTACAAATCTTAGGGTTAGTTACCCTTTAATCTACAAAAATAAGCCGTGTTTAGCAGGTTCTAATAACCTATAGGGACTTTTATTAGCTAGGAATAGCTAGTCTTTTATAAGATAACCCCGGAAAGATAGTGGGTTAAACCACTAACTAGGTTTATATCTATACTAGGGAAATATAGGGCATCTAGTATAGCTAAAGGCCTATATTCTAGTGGATTTTTCTTAACTAGAATATTAAAGAAAGCAGTGCCTCTACCTTTAGGATAGATAGGTCCTTAAGCTGTAATTATAGGGCTAGTTTTACCTTTCTTAAGGGGTTTAAAGTCCCTAAAGAAAGCCCTATTATTATAAATATAATAAGAAGAACCTATATTATATAAAAGGGAGTTTTTAATCACATTATTAGAGTAGCTAAAAGTAGGCTTACTAGTAGTGTTACTAGTAGTAGTACTAGAGGTATCTAAATTAGATTTAGAATTACTACTATTATCGCTGCTAGATTCGCTAGAATCTAGTTCTTTAACGTATTCCATGGCTAGGCTATAGCCTAAAGTAAAAGTAGCTTCTTTTCCTTTTTCTTTAGCCCTATTATTACTACTCTTCTTCTTCTTCTTTTTAGAGGCTTTAGAAGGGTTTAAATCCTTCTTATCCTGCTCTTTCTTAGCATTAGAGTCCTTCTTAAGGGTAGGATTAGATAAATTCTTTTCCTAGTCCTTAGAGTTTCCCTTATTATTATTAGAAGCCTTATAACTAAGAGCTTTAGCTATAGGGAGGTTTTATCTCTTTGTTTTTCTAATAGGTCTGCTATAAGGAACTATAAATTTAGGGTATTTATAGGCAGCCCTTATGCCCTAGAAGCTCTAATAGTAAATCTTTATCTCTTAGCCTAACTAGGAAAGGTCTGCTTTAATGTATTAATATAATGATTTACTTAATTAATAGGTATAATCTCTATATTATAAAGTTATAATTTAGCTAGTAAATTATTAAAATTAGTATTAAAAGCCTCTAAAGATCCCTTATAATTTAAAAATTTAGGAATAGTAGCTAGTATATAGCGTACTACGCTAGATTTTAGCACTCTATAAATACTGCTTAATAAGGACTTTATAGGCTTCTTTAGGGATGTTTACTAACATATAGCTGCTTAAGGTCCTAATTAGTAGCTATCTCTTAATATTATTAAAAGAATAGCTTAATTAGAGTTAGCTAGCTAGCTTGCTATGCTTAGATTATCTAGAAATTTAAGTAATCCTAGGGCTCTAAATTAAATGTTTAGGGCTTGCTTTTACTATTTATAGTTTTTAGGCCCTTTTAGCTTAGCTCCTCTAGAATAGAATATACTTTCTTATTTAGTTCCTTTATAGTGCTTTTATTAAAAGTAGCTTAAAGGTTACTAGAAGGTAGTATAGAAGATTTAGTAGCTAGGTCTTCTCTAGGAACCTTAGTATTTTCTTCCTTAGGTCTAGAAAAGGCCTGAAGACCTTATATAGCTAATATATTTTATGTTAATTTACTTAAAAGATTATTAATACTAGCCTTATTTTTAATATAATTATCTTCGCTATGCCTAATAAAATCAGTTAAGGTCTTGCCTTATTACTTAATTTAGCTCTATATCTATTATTACAAAGCACTAGCTTAGGTAGCTAGTTAACCCTCTATATCCATCTAATTAGGGTCCCTAGGGGCTAGAAGCCCTATAGTAAGGCCCTTACCCTAAAGATTAGGTGGTGCTATCTTCTAAAATCTTAAAAGATTTTCTATGTATAATCTCTAAATTTCTTCCTATTATAAATAACGCGCGCTAGAAATTACTTACATTATAATCTAGTTACGCACGTAAAATGCGTGGTAAGGCTATTTAATAGGGCAGCCTTTAAGGTTAAAAAGTGAGTCTAGTGTATGTGTAGACAAAAACAGACTAGTGAAAATTCTTAGGAAAATTTTCTTAACACTAAAAGCTATAGATAGGAATATAGGTAAAATAGAACGTGTAGCATAACGTAGTTATAATATAGCGTAATATAATAGGTTAAAAAGCCTAGTATATAATATACTAGAAGTCTAATAATAATAAGGGAAGTGTAGCGTATCTATAGCGTAGATAATATTAATAATAGTTATAATAGTAAATAGAATTACTAAAAATCTATTTACAGTGTAAATAGTTAGTTATAGTTGTAACTAGTGGTTACGGGTGTGGCTGTAATGAATTTAATACTAAAGGTCTAATATTATGATACGTGGTGCTAGCAGATGAAAAGCTTTAAATTCTAGCGGATTTCCTTTGTAATCTAAGAGCCCACAGTGTAGTAAAACTATAACTAATAGCTAAAAATCTAGTAATTATAGTGAAATAACGCAGTGTAATAAAGTAAATCTATAGGCCTTCTAGGCTTATAACCTATTAAGAAATAGAAGGGAAGGTATTAGAGGGATAGGAAGACCTCCTAATAGATTCCTAGATAGGTAGCGTAATAAAGGGCGTAATAACCTATAGATAACTAGATTATAATAGATTATTTAATATAGAAGGCTTAGATAGTTAAATATAGTTATATTCTAATATATAGATAGTCTAACGAGCAATAAGAGGATATTTTAAGTTCTCTTATAGACCTACTAACTGTATTAATAGAAGGGGGTTACTAGGAGAGTTTTATAAGCTATTTTTATTTTCTGTAAAATTCATTTATATAGGAAAAGTAAAAATCAACTTATAGCTATATAAACTAGATGCCTACGTAAACTAACTTATCACTTTTAAATTATACCCTATAAATAAAAACCACTATTAAATCTAGCAAAATTTAAGGATTTAAATAGTATACGTTAGCCTTTATATAACTACTAGTTCCCTAGTTATAGTTAATTTCAGCTTCCTATAGGGTAACCTAGTTAGCTTAGTTATACATACTATAGCTTGCTTTAGTGACAACGTAGGTTATGTGGCAACTAATGCTATAACTAACACTGCAACTAACGCTGCAGCCTAGGTTATAGTAACGCAACTAGGCAACTAGTGGGCCTATAAAATAGTACTATAAATAGCATTATTTTAACAATACCTATAAGACTAGAAGTATTCTATAAGCTAGCCCCTTATAAAGACATTATAGCTAGGATTTAAGCTATTTAGAGAACCTCTTTTAAGTTTAACTCTAGTACTTAGTATAAAGGTATAAAATTAAAACCTTTAATTTAAGTATTATTATTTAAAGTATAGTAAAATAATAATTTTACTATAAATTAAAAGAAGTTACTTAAGAGTAATAATTTAGTAGTATTATAAATATAGTTTATTAGGCTCTCTAAGCTATTAATATTTAGAAATTAAGTTTTTATTCCTTAAGGTTTAAGAAAAGAGATTTTACTACTTATCTATAATAACCCTATAGCTAGGTATTAAGGAGTTAGTAAGACCCTTTATTAAATTATAAACTAATATTATTAGCTAGCTATAAAATAAGATATAAAGGTATATATTTATATATATATAAATTATTAGACTTTAAAATTAAGGCACTATAAACCTTATAGTAAGCTAGTAGTATTACTAGTGCTTAATTACCTATTCTAAGAGTTATTAAAAGATTTTATTATTAGACTACTACTAGTAAAAGATTCTAATTAGACTTATAATATAATTCTAGTTATTATTAATTAATTTATAAAGTATAGTATTTATATTCTTATTTTAATATAACTAACTAGTAATTAGCTAGTAACTATATCCTTAGAATATGTTTTTAGAGATTATAAAGCCCTAGAAGGTATTATAATAAACTAAGATTCTATATTTACTAGTAGCTTCTAGATAACTTTTTACTATCTTATTATAACTAAGTAGCTATTAAGCACTACTTTTTACCTATAAATAAATAAATAGATAAAGTATTTAAACTAGGTTTTAGAGTATTATTTAAGAGCTTTTACTTATACTAAATAAACTAATTAGGCTAATAATCTATTAATAGTATAGTTTATATATAATATAAGTTCTTATATAACTTATAGCTATATACTAGCAGAGGTCCTACAAGGTTATAATCCTAGAGGTCTATAGTAAGTTATTATAAATATTCCTTTAGTAAATAACTAAGTAAAAGGTAAAGTCCTAGTACTAAGAGAAAAATATACTATAATTAAATAGCTTTTAAGTAATTTATAAGCTTAGTATAGGGAATACTATAATAAGAAAAGAACTCTAATAAGGTTTAATATAAGTAACTATACTCTATTATTAATAAAGAATATTAATTTAAGATAACCTAGTTAAAAGCTAGCTATAAAGTACTTAGGCCCTTATAAGATTATAAAGGTAATTAGAAACTATAGCTTAGCTTATTAATTAGAATTACTTACTAGAACACACTTATATAATATTTTTAATATTATAAGCCTTAAACCTTTAAAGGGAACTTAACTAATATAGTAAATACTTCCTTATTATAAGATAATATTAAAGATAATAAGGAAGAGTTTAAAGTTAAGAGAATTATTTTATATTAGTATAATAATAAGTATTATAAGTATTTAATAAAATAAAAAGCTATAATAGTTTAGAGAATTTATAGGTATTAAAAAGGGATTTTATTATAAGAGATATTATTAATAACTATAAGTAATAATTAAGTAACTAAGTTATAGGGATAGAATTACTCTTTATAAATAAGGTATAGTAAGATTTTAAAATAAGGTTATATTATTCTTATAATCTATAGTATAGCTACCTAGTACCTATTATTCTATAGCTATATTAGCCCTAGTACCCTTAGTTATATTTCTAATTATATTTTTAGTAATTAGTATAGGAGTAAGTACTAGAGCCTTTATAGCCTTATTATTAGAGCTATCTTTATCTTTATATATATATAGAGAGAGCTCTTTAAGGAGTTCTATAGGACTAACCTAAGTAAGAAGTATAAAGATATAAAAGGTAAACTAGCTATAAGTTAGTAAAGTATTAGCTATAGAGACTTAGAAAACTTACTATAGGAATATTCTTAGCTAGGAATTATAAACTATTTATAATATTAATTTATACCTTAAGATTAGTAGTATTAAAGAGCTAAGATATACTAGTATACTTATTAGCTATTACTTTATAGGTAACCTTAGTAATTAAATAAGCTTATTAGATATAACTATATTTATTAGTATTTTTATAGTAAGTAAAGTAATATTTAATTTATATTTAGCTTAGATAAAAGCCTAGTAGTGTATAAGTAGCTACTAAGTATATAAGAAATAAGGATATTCTTACCTTATTAAAATAGTATAAACTATCCTTAGGGTTAGAGATAGCCTTAATAATTTTAAAAGCTTTTAGTAAAGCTTTATAATTCTAGCTAAATACTAGTAAGGTATTAGTAGCTTATAAGCTATATTTAAAAGAAATAAATATTTACTAATATATACTTTATTATTTTATATATAATAAGTATATTTTCTAGAGTTAGTTACTAAAGGTTAGTAATAGTAAGAGATAAGTAAGTAGTAAGTTTATATAAAGAGAGTTATTATATTTAGTAGGAATAGGTTTTCTCTCTATAAAATACTAAGGAATTTTATAGAAAAATATTTTATATTATTACTTACTAGATATAGTATATATATAGAATTTTAGTATTACTATTTATAAGTTAGTAGCTAATATTCTATAAGAATATAGTAAACTCATATAGAGATTTTTAAAGCTATTCTTTTTAAGAAAACTTCTTAGAGGACTTCTTAAGTAATAAAGTAAAAGGACTAGAAGTTATTACTTAAATAGTAAATATAGTTAGCTAGTAGTAAGTTAGCTATAAGAGACTAAGTAAGAACTATAAGAGAAAGGAAAAGAATTAATAATTTTAGTAAGAATAAATAATAAAAGGTAAGGATAATAATATAATACTAAAGAATATTAGTAACTACTATATAATAGTAATAGTAAAGCTACTATTAAGTAAGTAAGAGTAACGTATAATATCTAAGAGGGATATAAAAGAGAGAAAGTGTATAAAAAGGGGAAAATTAGTCTCTTTTATATTAACCCTAGACCCCTTAAGTAATTTATATACTATATATAGGTAAGCTAGAATTATAATATTTATTATTATAGCTATTACTATTAAATATATATACTAGCTATAAATATATAGTAAGCTTACTATAATTTCTTTAGGACTTATAAATAAACCTATTTAGATAAATAGTGTCTTATATTTTATTTATTTAAACTAATTATAAAATTTAATATAAGGTATTTACTTTTTTAGAACTAGCCTTATAGTAGTTAAGAGCACTTACTTTACTATATTAAAGTAATAGGTATATTACTATTTAGAGTTATTAGGTAAAGTAAGGAAATATTTATAACCTAATATTATTAATATTATTATTTTTTAATAATATATTTCCTATAAAGAGTTATAATAACCTTAACTTCCCTATTAGATTAGTTATTATCTATAAGTTCTTATATAGTAAATACGCCCTAAGCTAGTAGCTTATTATATAATTAAGGGTAATTATATATAAAAGGGTATTATATTAGGAGCGTAGAGATTAGAGATAAGGTAATTATATAGTAAGGTTTTAGAAGAACCTTAGACCCCTAAGATAATAAAGGGACTAGCTAGCTACTAGATAGCTATATACTTACTAGGTAGGGTATTTAGTAAAGACTACTTATATAAAATATAGGAGGTTAGAGTTTAAAACCTTTATACACTAGCCCTAAGGTAGCATATATCTAGCAGTGACTACAAATCTTAGCCTCCACTCTGCTTATTAACAATCCTAACTAAAGCCATGACACTTTAATCTTAATTAATCTTTATAAAATCCCCTAATATAGAATTTTAGTCTAGCTTACACTCTTAAGTATTTAATCTATCTTTATTATATTCTTCTAATTTTACTTTAATAATAACTTAGGGTAAATAGTTAAAAACTCTATACCTATATTAAATAGCGCTAATATAGCTTTCTAGCTATTATCTTATTATAAAGATATCTAAATTCTAACTCTTAGGTCTATAGATAATTCTATAGTAAGAGTGCTTTCCTAAGCTCTTATAGATAAAACTAGTATCTTATTAGGGTTAATAGCTTTATTACTACTATTATTATACTTATCTATAGTATATTTATTACTCTTATAAATAAAATAATCTAGTAACTAATATTTTAGTAATATATACCTAGTCTTCCTATATTTATAATATATAATAGGTTCTTTTCCTAGTTACTCCTTACTTTATTATTATAAATTATCTATAAGTAAGGTAAAGTATAGTCTTTTCCTTTTATAGTCTTAGCTTCTCTTATTACCTTAACCTATCTTTATTACTATCTTTACTTTCTTACCTTAGCCTTATAAATAACTTTATAATATTAGGAATTCTTAGCTAATTATTTACTTCCTTATAGTATTATTAAGGCTATTTAGAAATATAGTAATTCTTAGGTATATAGGAATTACTTTAGGTAGCTTAGCTTTTACTTTAGTCTAATTTCTTATAAAGGCTTAAAATAATTAGTTATTCCCTTACCTTAGGTTTAGTAGTAACCTAGTTACTTCTAAGTATCTTATATTCTTATTTATTATTTTAGTTTTTAGCTAATTAATAAACTTATCCTAGGTATATATACTATACTTTATAAAACTATCTAAGGCTATATAATATATTTATTATTACTTTATATTATTAGCTAGGTAGCTACTAATATAAGCTACCTTAGTTATATTATTATAAAAGGTATACTTATCTAATTAAAATAATATATTTAAATTTACTAAAAAGTTCTAAAGATTCTTAAAAGTATTTTCTTTATAAGTAAGTATTTTTAAGTAAGTCTTTATAATACTATACTAGAGTATACTTATTACTTACTTACTATTTACTAAAGAAATTAAAGAAAAGATAATAGGTTTACCTATTAGAGAGAGAATTATAGGTTTACTATAAGATCTAACTAATAATAAATTTACTTTAATCTCCTTTATTTATATCTTTATTTATAGAATTTTCTATCTCTTTTCTATATATTATAGCTTAGCTTATATTACCTTATAGTATCTATCTAATACTTAGTCTTTATAGTTATTAGGACTTATACCTCTATTTTAATTATAACTTAGTAATATTCCTAGTACTCTTTAATTAGTACCTCCCTAAGTCTCTAATTATTTAGTACCTCCTTATTAATTATTTACTACTTTATTACTAGGAGATATAGATATATTTTATATAGATATTTAGTATAGTACTAATATTTTAAATCTAGCTAATAGTTTATCTCCTTAAAGGGTTTAAGAGTTTAATTTATTATAACTTTAGTTAGGATTAATAATAAATAAAGTAAAGGCTTAGATTTATAGTTATTACTAGATATATACTACCTAAGGGCTAGTATATAAAGGTTTTAAACTCTAATCTCTTATATTCTATATAGGTAGTCTTTACTAAATACCTTACCTAGTAGGCATATAGCTATCTAGTAGCTAGCTAGTCCTATTATTATCTTAGGGGTTTAAGGTTCTTCTAAAACCCTACTATATAATCGCCCTGTCTCTAACCTCCGCGCTCCTAATAGCAAGCGTCTAATACACCCCCTAGGAGACCTTACAAGAGGTTTCCTATAACCCATCTATTAATCCAATTAGTTTATAATGTAAAAACACATAAAATTCAATCTAAAGAGAGGTCTTTAATAGCAGGTTCATTTAATAATTCCTACTACTCTATTAGTTCCTCTCCGAGCATATAAGGTGAAAGGTATACTAGCCCTAATGCCTCTTAGAAGCTTATAAAAGCTTTTCCTATAAGTGGCTTTGTGAGGCTATCTACAATTATCTTATTAGTGGCTTTCTAGGTTACATCAAAGGTTCCCTTTATAACCTCTTACTAAAGCTAGTAGTAGTGGATATTAATATAACAAAGCCTAGTAAGAAGCTTAATAAATTCCTCCTTAAGAAGATAGATTATCTATATATTATTATATTTAATCTTAAGAGTGTTATCCTAAGGCATAATCTAACTTCCTAATATAGTTATCTAAAGGTAATAAGTTCCTTACTATAGTAAGAAAGGGCTAGGAGCTCTACTTCTATTAATAATATTATAATAGTCCCTATCTTCTTACCTTAAGGAGTATAGGACCTCTAAAGAGCTTAACTATATAACCTTAAGAGCTCTTCTAGGTAGTGGTATTATTAGCAAAAGAGGCATTACTATAAGCTTTAAGTTTAGGGTTATTACTATTAAATTTAATTATAAGGTCTGCCTACGCATAGCTATACTCTAGAGCTTATTTAGCTACTTTTATATACTATAGTCTAGGCCACTAAAGATAGTATAATAGTTATAAGGTAGTAAAAGCAATATCTAGCCTTATAATAATTATTAGATATAGTAAGGTACTAACTAGAGATTAATATCTCTTTAAGTCCTTATTATTAACCTTACCTTTAAAGGGTTTTATTTAATAAACTATTATAGAAGCTATTAGCTTCCTTATTAAGACCTTTATTCTAAATTTAATTACTACTTTATTCTAGTAGGACTTCTAATTAATCTATAATTATCTATTTATATAGTCTCTAATTACTTTAACCCTAAGGAACTAGTATAATTCTCTAAGGTCTTTAATATTATACTTCCTAAAGAGCTTTGCTTTAAATTCCTTATAAAGGTTAGACTTTCCTTTTAGGTAAAGGGTTATAAGGTTATTTATATAGAAGAAGATAATTAAGCTATCTTTAATAAATATATAGGGGTTCTTAAATACATAGGTAAAGCCTTTACTAAGGAGCTATTTAATTAATTCCTTTATTTAAAGAAGGGCGCTCTCTATAGGCTATATATAGCGCGTAAGAGCTTAAGATAAGCTTACTTATCTTTATAGCCTAGAGGTATCTTATAGTAAATCTCTTTATCTAGGTCTAAATTTAGGAAGGCTATAATAAAGTTAAATTAATAAGCTTTAAGGTTAAAGTAGTATAAAACTACTATTAGGAGTCTAAATGTGTTTATAGCTAAGGTTATAGCCTATATTAAGAGATAACCCTTAGGTTTATAATTCCTAAGTATATAAAGCTATGCTTTATGCCTTAAAAGGTAACCTAATATATAGCTTTAATTTACTATTAGAGCCTAGGGTAAAGGTAGCTATAAATACTTTAAGGTTATTACCCTTAAGGTAATCTTCTAAGACCTTTTCTTACTACTCTATCTCTAGTGTATTAAGTAAGTTATTAATACTTAATAGTCTATAATCTAAATAACTTACTAATTAGTTTAGTAATATTAGAGAAGTAAGGAGAATTAAATCCTATATTTCCTTTTCCTTTTCCTCTAATTCTAATTAATTATAATAAAATAGTATCTCTTATTATTAAATAGGTAATAAAGGGTCTAGTGCCTATAGAAGCTCTATACCTATATTATTATCTTTATAGTCCTCTACTAGCTCTTAAAGAAGGTGTCTTTAGGGCTCTTTTACCTTTAGTAATAGCTCCTTCTCTTAACTATAGAAGATTAATTTATTAAAAGTAATATAGCTTAATAAGAACTAGTAATTCCTCTATATTATAAGTACCTAAATTAGGTATTAGGTAAAAGAGATATATTTAGTAAGATATCTAATATATACCCTTAGAGTAAGCTTTAGACTTACCTTCCTAAGCCTATCTTAAGTTATTATAAATACCTTATATCTTAAGGCTTATAAGTAATTTAATAAGGCTTCTAGCTTCTCTAGAAGGTAATTTTACTAAAGCTTATTCTCTCTAAGCTACTTATTTAAGGCTTAATATAGTAATAGCTAGTTAAGAGACTTCTAAGGCATATAATTAAGGATATATATAGCTACTTTAGTAGCTATAGGCTAAAGATTCTTAGGAAGCTTACTTAGGTTATTAGAGTTATTATAACCCTTATTATTACCCCTAAACTACTTAGTATAACTATTTTAGTGTAGGTAAGCTAGACTAGACTTTCTAATAATAATACCTTTATTAGTAATTTCTATCTCTTACTTCTTAGTCTAGAAGGCTATCTCTTTATTTATAATAATAACTATAATATAAATTATAAAGGTTCTTATATAGTATACTTCTAATTAATTAAAGTAAAGTGTAATATTTATCTTTAAGGGAATTATAAAGATATAATAAAGGACTATATTATAGTAAGTAAAGAGAGTAATATAATAGTCTTTATTATAGCTACGAAACTAAGTAAAAAGGTTAAAAGTTATAACTTAAAGGGGTCCTAAAGGTAATAAGTCTGTCTAAGGCTTCCTTAATATTTACCTCTATGCCTTTACTATATAGTAAATCTTATATTTACTTAGGTTCTTCTCCTTTACAGGTAATTAAAGCTTAGAAAGCACTTAATCTATTACTTTTATACTTAGATAAGCTATTTAAGCGTGCTAAAGGTTCCTTATTATAGCTATTAATAGCTTTAGGTCTTATAAATCCTTATACTATAAAAGCTTTATAAGGACTATCCCCTTAATATATAGCTATATACTAATAGTCTTTATATAGAAGAGTTTATAATTACCTCTTACTAGGTTAGTTATAAGGCTAGTAAGATTATCCTATCTTATATCCTTTATTATAAGTAACTAGAGTAAGATAAGATTTATAAAGAAAGTTAGTATAAATTATACCCTTAGTAAAGTAAGGGTTTAGCTATTTATTAATTTAATCTAAGCTATACTAATGCTATATGCCTTAGTAACTCTAAATCTAGTATAGATACTAGGTTAGTTATTATAATTAAGGTTAAGGAACTAGTGTTTATTATTAAAGATATATACTAAAATCCTACTATTAAGTATTACTTATAAGCTTTCCTAGGTACTAAAAGCCTTAGGAGACTATTTTATAATTATAAATATAGTATTTCCTTTATCTTTCTTATCTTTATTATTATATATACTCTTTTTCTTTTTCTATGTATTATAAGCTTTCTTTATATAATTAGGTTAATAAGCTATAGCTTCCTTTACTTTCTTTAATAGCTTTTTATTAACATTCTAGTCCTTTAGTAAGTAAAGCGTTTTATAGCTCTTCTAAGAGTCTTTTAACTTCTTTACCCTATATATCTTATAGTAAGGATAGAGCTTCTTTTTCTTCTTATTAAGATTATCCTTAGTTTTACTATTAAGGGTTAGTTTAGCTTTAAAGGCTTTATTATCTTACATTAAGACCTTCCTTAGACCTTAATTAAATACCTAATCCTACTAATAGTATTATAGAAGTTAAGAACTAGTCCTTTAATCTCTATAGTGTAAATTAATAAATTGATTTAAGTAAAGATTATAGGAAAATAAGAACTAAGAGTATTATTAATTATCTTAATAGGTATATTACCTCTAGTAATTAGATAGTTAGCTTAGAAATATCTCTTATAGCTAACTAATATATCTATAAGCTACTTATTAATATTAACCTTTATAAGACTTTACTTAATAATCTTATTAAAATTAGCTTCTATATAATACTTAATTATACTAGGTAAAGGCATAATATTCCTTATAAGCTCTCTAAGCTTCTCTTAAAGAGAAATATACCTTAGAGTTATTTACTTATATTTATTCCTAAGTATTATAATAAACTAAGTATTATATTCCTTATAGTCTTTAAGAGGCTTTAAAAGTAACTATTCAAGACTTAGTATTATTTACTTAGAACTATATACTAGGTACTATTTTTAGTATTATTAGGTTATTAAGGGTATCTAAAGTATCCCTCTTAGTTATATATATTATCTATAGAAAGGAGCTTCCTAGTAACTATTACTACTTACTACTCCTTACAGCTTATAAGTGTATTTAAGGTCTATTAATATTTAATAATACTATAGCTACTACTACTACCCTTCTTTATATAGGATTCCTTTCCTATAAGAATTAGAGGCTTTAGTAAGTAATCTAGCTATATTATTAAATTTAGGTTAATAAAGATCTAGATTTTGTCTTTAATAACTCTTACCTTAATTATTTTAAACTATAGGTCCTAATAGTAAGGTTCCTATAGTTCAACTACTAGCTTATAGCCCTTTATAGTTATTTCCTTAAATATTATAAGATTATCCGATATTATTATTATTAAACTTAACTATATGTAAATCTTCCTTATATGCTAGGGTTGCCTAATTATAATATTAATAAATATAGCAGATCAGGCCCTATCTTTACTAGGATATACTAATTATTTAATAATTAATTAATTAGATTAACTAAAAAGAAGGTATTAATTAGAAAAGAGGGCTTATATTCCTTATTATTATAAACACTAAGTAATTACTACTATATTAGACCACGTAGTAAGGGTTAGATTAATAAGCATAGATTAAGTTATCTAACCCTATAAGAGAGTATAGACGCTTACTTAAATAACTAAGTACCTATACTATATAATAGGTAATCTAATATATAAAAACGTACTATGCCTTTACTAAGGTTCTGGAAAGTAACTAGGGCAGTGGAATGGGACTTGACTGAATGAATTGACTGACTAAATCGTGATATTATAAGAAGCTAGAAGAAGCAAATTCTGCTTAGTAGCGAAAGGCCACTTTATGGTAGGCCCGTAGAGTGGGTAGGTGCGTGGCCGCACCTCCCGCTCTACGTCCCCTAGCATATAATAGTCACCCTAACTATTTATATTAATAAAGCTATTTGCAGTCCCTTAAACCTTAATAACTAGCCTAAATAATACCCTTATGTCTTTTAGGTCTATTAAACCTAACCCTAACTCTTCCTTCTCTGTAAATATCTCTCTATATACTATAACTACCTCTATTAATAGGTAGTTCTCCCTTAGGAGTATCTCTAACTATATTAGATAATCCTTTAAGCTCTCTAATTATCCTATTTACTTAAGCCCTCTTAGAGGTCCTAACCCTCTAAGGATTTTATAAAGTTATATTACTACCTATATAGTAAACCTAGAATCTTCTAATTTATTATTTACTAGGCTATTTACCTATTTACTCTATAAATAAGTTATAAGGGTATTATCCTTAATTCCCCTAATTTATAATAGCCTAATATACTCTCTTAATATAGCTAACCCTCCTTTATTATTTAACTAGGTAGTAAGAGTTTACCCTATATTCTTTATTATATCTAGATCTAGTCCTTTTTAGCTAATAAGCCTAAGGGCTTCCTTATAGATCTCTATAACTTCCTATAATCTTATTATAGATAGGTAAAATAGCTAGTAAGCCTTTATAAGCACTCCTAAAACCTTAAGTGCTTTTACTTTATTCTATATATATTTTAGCCTATTACCCTTAAGCTAGTTCTATATATCTTTTATTTTAGAGGTCTATATAAGCAGTACCTTTATAGGTTAACCTAGAAATAGATTTTCTAATAGTTACTTAATCTAACCCTTAGTTACTTTAGCTTTTAGCTAACTAGAAAGAGATAATATTAAGTTAGGCTTTACCTAAAGTCCTTCTTTTACTAGCTTATTATATTCTTATATAGATATAGCTTATACTTCTAATAACACTAGGAGTCTTACTAAAGTAAGGTTACTATTCTTATTAAAGAAAAACCTTTCTAGGTTAATAAAAAGTTAAGATCCTTTACTATCCCTAGTAAGTCTTATATATCTTAAATTATCTATTAATAACTAGCCTTTCTAATAAGATTATAAAGAGGAGTTAGATTTAGAATTACCTAATCTAATAAACTTATAAATATATAGTATTATAGTAATATATTAGTCTTACTTAGCTATACTACTTCCTTAGTTAACTTAGAAGTAACTTTAAATAAGAATATATCCTAAAGGTTATATAAGGTTCTAGATAGAGTTATACTTACTTATATAGAGATATTTATAATTATTAGAGTCCTAGCTATAGAGTTAGATTAACTATTAGTTTAGTCTAAGGGTAGTAATAACTTTTACTTCTTTACTAACTATTAAATTAAATTCTTAACCTAGGGTTTTCCTAAGTTAGGAATATAAACTATTAGGTCTTTAATAGTCTTATTATTATTCCCTATCTTAGTATTCCTTAATAGTAGCTTAAGCTTAGAATTATCTATAGCTTTTTACTTTTATTTAGGCTTATTAGTATCCTTATTACCCTAAGGAGATATAGAAGATAAGGGTAGTAAAGGAGGAGAATTTAGTAGAGGAGGTAGAGGAGGATTTAAAGGAGAAGGTTAAGGAGGATTTAAAGGAGGAGGTTAATTATTCTATTTACTACTAATACTACCTTTACTTACTTTATTTAAACCCTTAGGTAATTCTATAGTTAGAGGTTTAATTACTTTCTTTAGGTAAAGGGTAAATCCTAGACTTTAGTCCTATAATAAATTAATCTTTATTACTATTAAATATATTCCCTAACTCTAAGTAGCTAAGTAAGGTTATAGTTAAATAGTAGTATTATAGATATTCCTTAGGTATAAAGATCTATTACTATAGTTTACTCTTTATAACCACTAGTAAACTAATAAAATAAGGGATCCTAATCCTATTAAACCTTAGACTATTATAGATAGTATATTTTTAGATAGGTTATTTATTCCTATTATTTATACTAGTACTCCTTAAATACCTTTCTATAGGAATAAGAGTAATACTAGTAGCTAGAAAGTAAGGCTTAATTCTTTTACCTATAAGGTTATAAGCCTTAATTATTTCTAGACCTTTCTACTATTTAGAGAGTACTTCTAAGTCCTTAAAATCTATATTCTATCTCCCTAGTAGCTATTTTATTAACTCTCTTTACTATTAGTAAAATAATTTAAAAGGGTAAGGAAACTTAGATAATTTTAAGTTATAGTATATCCTTAACTAATACTAGAAATATAGATAGAATTCCTTAACTCTAATAAGGGCTAGATTAGAATTACTCTTTTATTTTCTTTCTAGGGATATATAGAAATACTTTAGGTATATATTTTAGAGTAACTATTAAATCTCCCTAAAGAACTACTACTATTAGTAAGGTAAAGATATAAAAATATCTCTTAGGTACTCTTTAATAAATTTCTTTAGTATATCTAAAAGATTATTTAGAAAATTTAGTATAGCTACTAAAGGAAAAGTACTCTAAAAACTCTTAGAACCTTCTTATTATAAGGGTAAGCTATATTATATATCTAGTAATCCTATTACTCTCTCTAGTATTCTAGCCTCTCCCTTATATACCTATATTAATTACTAGGTTTTACTTAGTATAAAGAGAAGTAACTATTCTTCTCTTTACTAATTATTATCTTATAGTTTTACACTAAGTAAAGAGTAACTCTAGTATTAATATTTCTCTCTTATTAGGAGATTTCTATTTAAATCCTAGTCTCTTTAAATATATAGTTATAGTAAACCTTAAAGAAAACTAAGAGATTTACTTAACTAAGTTTTAAATTACTCTTAGGTTTCCTTTAACTAGAAGATCTTAATAAAAGATAACTAACCTAGGGATATATAGATCTTTCTATATATTAAGTTATAATAACTACTAGCCTAATAGTTATTATTATTAGTAGTAAAATTCGCCTTTTAATTCTTATTAGTAATTTATATTACTAAAGGGTATATAGTCTTAGTATAGTACCCTATAAATACTTAAGTAAGACCCTTAATTATAGTATTAGGTCCTTTACCTCTTATTAATACTAATAGGGATTCTTATATAGTAATTCTCTTCCCCTATTTCCCTAGATTATTAGTTTTATAAAGGAGCTTAGACTAATTTACTACTATAGTCTTAAACTATTTCTTAGGGTAAAAACTAAGAACTAAGAATAAGTTATTCCCCTTATATTATTAATTATTTTAGCTAGCACTTTCTCTTTATACTTTAGGATAGGATAGTTCCCTTTAACCTCTATTATAATTCCTTTAATTTTCTAAATTACTAAGCTTATATACCTTACCTCTAGCTTTAATACGCTCTAGTAATATCCTCTAGATCTAAAGACTAACTAAAATAGACACTATTTAACCTAAATAATTCTTATTTTACTAGGGCCTTCTTTACTTATATTATCTCTTATTATACTTAGGGAGTAACCTCCTATTTCATTTACTTAGGCATAGTGCTATTTATATTTAATTAATAGGAATGCCCCTTATATAGTAGGAAGTTCTTAACTAAGGCTTTAATATCCTTAGGTATATCTTACCTCCTTATAGGATCCACTAGAAATAAAATAAAGTAAGATAAAATAGATATAACTAAAGAAAATAAAATAAAGAGAAATATATAAATTAATAGAAGGTAAATGAGAAGGAAAAAGGTTATAAGGGAGAGAATAAGAGGATAGAATATATAAGAAAGGAAAGAAATATATAGTGCTATAGCTATTTAAATAATTCTCACTTTTACTTTACTTTTCTACTCCTAACTCATAATACTAAAATTTTCTCTTACTTACTAATTTATAGTTACCTTACTCTTTCCCTAATAACCCTCCTATCTTCTTAACCTTATTTTCCTAATAATAATTTATCCTATAGTGTCTTAAGATAGCTAGTCTAAGGGTTATATAACTTTAATATATCTTTATAAAAGTCTAAATTATAACCTCCCTAAATCTTTAATCTATCTAAATTAATAAGTTAATAGGATATATATCCTATCTAAGCCTTGATGCAAAATAGACCTTACTAATATAGTTATAACTTTAGGGCTTTCCCTTAGTAACTACTATTACTATTTTACCTAGCTTAAAGGGCTTTACCTTCTATTATTTATAGTAATCTCTTTAAATAGCTACTTCTAATTATCTATTAGTAGTAACCTTTATATAATAAGATTTAACGTTTCCTACCTAATATACCACTATATCTCCTTCTATAGATTCTTCTAATAGCTAAGTTAATACCTTATAAAACTTATTACTTTAATTAATTAAAGCTTAGGTTAAGAGGGCTCCTAGCCCTATTCCTAAGGTTTATATTAGTCTATATAGAATTTTAATAGGAGAATACCCTATAGACTAGATATAATAATAATTAAATACTTTAGCTACTTTTAGAAGTTAAAGGTCCTAGTTTATTATATCTTTTATTATTTTATTTAATACTCCTAAAGGATTTAATTTAAAACTTCCACTAGTCTAACACTTTTATAAGATTATCTTAGAGTATTTATTAGGCTTACTCCTCTCTTTTAAAAATAATAATAACTTTATTAACCTAAATACTAGTCTAGGATTAGTATAAAAACCCTTAGGAGCTAGTAATAATCTATTTATCTAAGCTTTTAGATAATTTACTACTTCTATTACTCTAGTTAACTTATAGGAAAATAACTAAATAAATTAAGAGAAATAATTTACTATAACTAGTATATACTTAATATTCTATTCTAACTCTAGGAATAGTTGAATATAATCTATACTAATAACTTAGAAAGGTTTATCTACTAGTATAGGTTAATTTAGTGCCTTTTTCTTTTAAGGGTTATATTAAGTATATTATAAATATCCTAAGATATATTTAATAATATTAGCTCCTATTCTAGGCTAGAATACTACTTAAGTTAGCCTCCTTTAAGTTAGATATACCTTAAAATATCTAGTGTTATTATAAGTATTTCAAAGGGCACCTACTACTTCTTCTCTTACTAAATAATATTATTAGATATATCTTCCCTTATACTAGAGGATCCTATTCTTTAATTTATATTACTAGATTATTATTACTATTCTTTAAGCTATATAATAATTATAGCTTCCCTTACTACACTATCTAGTAGTTAGGAATCTTATAATCTTTTTATACTATAGTTTATTTAAGTACTTCTTCTATAATAATTTAAATCCTAGTAAGACTTCTACCTATCTTACACTTTAACTTAGCTTTACTAATAACCTAGACTCCCTCTAAGCCTTAGTAGCTTTTAATATCTTTAATATTTCCTTATACCCTCTAGCTTTATCTTTCTAGACCTATTAATTTTTATTTATATTCTATAATCTAAATTTAGTTAGGTTATTAATATAGTAATCTAAAGTAAATATAGTATATAAGAGTCTATTAGTAATAGTATTTTGCTTTCCCTATATAAAGCAGATTTCTATATTTAATAACCTAAGCTCTATAACTTACGTAGTATATATTCCCTTATACCTAGTAGCTATTATAAATATTATAAGAAGCTTATAATCTATAAAGATAGTGGACTATAACCTTAATTTAAAGAAGTATTTATGTTTTTAATAGAATTTAATAATAGTATATAATTTGTATTTATAAGTACTATAGTTCCTTTAAGTTCTTATAAATAAGAATAAATTATATAAGATAGAATAGGAACCTTATTATAAGTTTAAATAATTATATATCTACCTCTAAATCCGCTTATATTAGAATATATTTAGGTAAGTAAGTTAAATACATACCTATATATACTTATAGTAGTAGTAGCCTTTTCCTTAGTATAGAAAATAATAATACTTCTAAATTACCCTATTACTAGCTTATATTTCTAGTTAGCTAATTAAGAGGTTAAGTAATCTTAGTATAGTTCTTTATCTATTATCTATATAGTCTAATAGCTCCTAAGAAAGAATAAATAGTAAATTAGATTATAGGCATTAGCCACTCCCTTAGCTTTATAGCTTAAATAGGCTTAATATATACTTCCTATTAATCTTATAAATCTAACTAACTATAGTAATTAAACTTATACCTAGGGATACCTTCTTAAAACTTAACTTTAAGAGAGTCTATAGTAGTCTTAGTAGTAGGTAATCTTTAATATAAGACTACTATTTAATAAAAGAGATATATTTGTAAAATATATTATTTATATAGCTTATTAAAGCACTTAGATTACCTAGTTTTTAAGGTATTAAAAGAGATAGCTTTAGATAAGGTAAGGGAATTAAACCTAGAGTAATCCTTAATACTTTAGTTATTATAAATCTTACTAACTAAGAACCTTAAGGTATATAGGTTAGTTATAGCTAACTAAATCTAGGTATATTAAAAGCAAAAACATATCTTAACTTAGTAGCTATAGGTATTAACTAGTAGGTATGTTTAAGATTAAATACACTATAAGAATTAATTTAGGGGTCTAAGAGTTAATTATAAACTTTAGCTAATAGAGGTAACTAACTACTAGGTATGTGTTATGGACTCGAGCTAGGAGCTTAGGTTAAGTCCGGGTTAAGGTTAGGTCTAGAAAGGGTGCAGAATTATACACGGGTTATGTAAGGGTAAACATAGGTTAGTTTGCGAACTACACACTAACTAAGTATAATACCTATAAATTAGGATATAGTGTAATCTCTAGTTTAGTTCTCTTCTTCTTTTATAAGAATAATAATTACACTTTAAATACTTATATATAGTTACTATAAGGCTAGTTTATAATATTTATTATTCTTTACTATTTATTTATTATAGGTACTTAATAACTAGTAAAGGTACTATTACCCTAGAGAGAATAGATATAAATAAGATAGTAATATTATAGAAAGTACTTAATAAGTAACCTAAATAAATTAAATACCTAGTTAAGTAGTAAAATATAAACCCTATTTAAAATTAGCTAAAATAGAAACCCTTATCTATAAGGCCTTTATTTAATAGTAATAAAGTACTATTTATAGTATAAAAGGTTTTATAACTTATAAGCTATTAATAAATAAGGACTTTATTAGAGATAAATAAGACTAGTAATTTTTATTTACTAGAACCTTTTACCTAAGGTTTAGGCCTAAGTTACTTCTTACTTTAAAAGAGCTATCTCCTAGACTTTTAACTAAGGGTATTCCTTAGTTATCTAAGGAAATATTTAATAATCCTTATTAATAGGAAATAGCTATTACTAAACTTAACTAGTTAATATAGTATTAAAATAAGTATTTTAGTAATTTCTATATTTAGTTTAAATAGAAATTAGCACTTACTAGGGGCTAGGCTAGGATAACTTTATAAAGTTAGCTAAATTATATATAGTACTTAATAAGTAAATAAGAGACTATAGTATTAGTTAAGATATACCTAGGTAAATTACTTAGTAACTATAGCTTACTACTATAGTATTTTATTAAATATTAAATCCTATTACTTAGAGAAAAGTATTAGTTATATAAGCTTACCTTACTAATAGTTAATATAAGTAAGCACTAAGTATAGGGTAAAGATATACTAATAATAGATATTTAATTAATAGGTATAATAAGTACTTAAAAGGTTCTAGAAAGTCTTAGGGTTAGTATATATAGCTAAAGTTAGGTAATAGAAGTAGTATAAAATAGGCTAAGTAAGTTTCCTAAGAAGTGTTAAATATATAATATAAGGAGGGTAAATATATATAATATACCTTATATAGTACTATTTATTTATAAAAGAAATTATTAATTAATACTTATAGTATAGTTAAGGCTAATTCTAAGAACTTAGGTAATAAGTCTAGGGAGTAACTAGAAAAGAGTAATCTCTTTATTATGTTATTTAAAAGGAATTAAGAGAAGGGAGTATAAAGAGGCTTTATAGTATATAGTTATTACTAATAAGAACTTTAAGTAAATCTAGAATAATATAGATTTATTACCCTTCTTAGTTCCTATATTAATTAATAAGACTACCTTTATAAATACTTAAGTTAATATAAGTTATAATTACTACATTACTATAAGTAAATACCTAGTCTAAAAGCTTTAACTAGAATATATCCCTTTTTTAACTAAGAGATTAGTTTATATAGTAATTAGTATAAAATAAGGGAAACTAAAAGCTATAAGAAATATTTATATATAATATATATTATTTCTTTTTAGGTAGATTTAGATAGATAGGAGGCACTAATTATAGTGTATATAATCCTAGGATTAACTAGATAGTTTATCTTAGGAATACTATAAATAAAGCACTATAATATAAACTTAAATATAAAGTATTACTAGTTAAATATAAGGGTAGTAAATAACCTATAAGTATAGGCTATAGTTAATAGGAAGGTTAACTAACCTATAGTAGTAATCTTAGGTTTAATATTTATAGGGATAGTATATTAGATAAAGAAATAAAAGGAGTATATTTAGCTTTATACTATAAGCTTATAAGAAATTATATTTATTTTATAAATTAACACTATACTAGAGACTTTAGAATAGGAACTTTTAGCTTCCTTACTAGAGGTATTATAAGACTTTAAGAACCTCTTTTATAAAAGTAAAGTAAATACTTTACCCTATATTAGGGAATTTAGATTACTATATTTACCTTAAATAAGACTTAGAGGGAAATAAACTAGACTTACTATAGGTATCTTTATATAATATACTATACTAATACTTACTTAAAATTAGGAAGTAAGTTATAAACCTAATAAATAAGGGTTAGATTTAGGTAAGTTTATTATTAGTAATAGCACTAGTGCTATTAGTAAAGAAACTAGGGGAGGGTAGAGGTTTTATATAAATTATTATATATTAAATAAGATTATAGAATAAAACTATTATCCTTTACTATTAGTTAAGGAAACACTATATTTATTAGTAAAGGTAAAGTAATTTATAAAGCTAAATATATAAGTAGTGTTCTATTATATATATATTACTAAAGGTAAGGAATATTAGACTATATTCTAAATATAATTTAGATTATTTAAATAGTTAGTTTATCCCTTTAGCCTTATAGATATACCTATAACCTTTTAGAGATATATTAATAGGGCCTTAAGTAGTATTCTTAGGGACTATATTACTATATACCTTAATAATATCCTAGTTTATTTAGGGGCTTATAAAGGATTATATATAAAAGGTCTATAGAGTGCTAGCTAGACTATAATAGGCTAGTCTAAACTTAGATATTAAGAAGTATATTTTTACTATTGTTAAAATAATGCTATTTATAGCACTATTTTATAGGCCCACTAGTTGCCTAGTTACGTTGTTGCAACGTTAGTTACAAGCGTTGCTTGCAGCGTTGTGACCTGCGTTCCCATAACCAACCCACAGGCTTGTATGACTAAGCTAACTAGGTTACCCTATAGGAAGCTGAAATTAACTATAACTAGGGAACTAGTAGTTATATAAAAGGCTAACGTATACTATTTAAATCCTTGAATTTTCTAGATTTAATAGTATATTTTATTTATAGGGTTATATATTAAAGTGCTTAGTTAGGCCACGTGGGCAGCTAGATTATATGGTTATAAGTTGATTTTTACTTTTCCTATATAAATAAATTTTGGGAAAATAAAAAGTAGCTTCTAAGACCCTCTAGTAACCCCTTTCCTCTAATATAGTTAGTAGGTCTATAAGGGGACTTAGAAAATCCTCTTATTACTTATTAGACTATCTATTAGTAGGAATTAACCATATTTAACTATCTATACTCTCTATCTTAAAGAATCTACCGTAATCTAGTTATCTAGAAGCCACTGCAAAGGAATCTACTAGGAGGTCTTCCTATCCCTCTAGCTAGATTCCCCTTCTATTTCTAATAGGTTATAAGCCTGGAAGGCCTATAGATTTACTATATTGCTACGTTTTATTCTACTATAATTACTAGATTTTTAGGTAGTAGTTACTCTTTACTACACTATAGGCTCTTAAGATTACAAAGGAAATCTGCTAGAATTTGAAGCTTTTTATCCACTAGCACTACGCATTATAATACTAGACCCTTAGTGTTAAAAATTTATTACTACCGCACCGGCAACTACTATATTACACCTATAACTATCTAGTTATAACTATAACTTCTAGTGATTTTATTCACTATTATGACTATTATATTAATATTATTTACTTTATAGATACGCTACATTCCCTTATTATTATTAGATATCTAGTATCTATATACTAGGCTTTTAATCTATTATACTGCGTTACATGCATTATATTGCGCTACGCGCTCTATAATATCTATTATCTGCAATTCCTATTTTTAGTATTAAGAAAATTTTCACTAAGAATCTTCTCCGGCCTGTTTCTACCCGCGTATACTAAAGACTTACTTTTAGACCCTTTTTAAATAGCTCCGCCACACATTTTACATATGTAACTAGATTGTAATATAACTAATTTCTAGCGCATGTTATTTATAATAGGAATAAATTTAGAGATTTTACATAGGAGATCTTTTTAAGATTTAGAAGATAGCACTACTTAATTACAAGGGTAAAGGCCCTGCTATAAGACCTTTAGGACCTTCTACAGGCCCTTCTAGCCCCCTAAGGACCCTAATAGGATAGATATAGAAGGTTAACTAGCTGTTTAGGCTAGTGCTTTATAACTATAGATATAAAGCTAAATTAAATAATAAGGCAAGACCTTAACTAATTTTATTAGGCATAGCGAAAATAATTATATTAAAAATAAGGCTAGTATTAATAATCTTTTAGAGAAATTAATATAAACTATATTAGTTATATAAGGTCTTTAGGCCTTTTCTAGACCTAAGGAAGAAAATACTTAGGTATCTAGAGAAGACCTAGCTACTACTTCTATAAGTATACCCTCTTCTAGTAACTTATAAGCTACCTTTACTAGAGGTGCTATAAAGGAACTAAATAAGAAGGTTTACTCTATTCTAGAGGAGCTAAGCTAAAAGGCCTAAAAACTATAATTAGTAAAAGTAAGCCCTAAGTATCTAGTTTAGAGCCCTAGGATTACCTAAATTTCTAGATAATCTAAGTATAGTAGGCTAGCTAGCTAACTCTAATTAAGCTATTCTTTTAATAATATTAAGAGATAGTTGCTAATTAGGACCTTAGGTAGCTATATATTAGTAGAAATCCCTAAAGAAGCCTATAAAGTCCTTATTAGGTAGTATTTATAAAGTGCTAAAATCTAGTGTAGTACACTATATTCTAGCTACTATTCCTAAATTTTTAAATTATAAGGGATCTTTAGAGGCTTTTAATGCTAATTTTAATAATTTACTAGCTAAACTATAGCTTTATAGTATAGAGATTGCCCCTATTAATTAAGTAAATTATTATATTAATATATTAAAGTAGACCTTTCCTAGTTAGGCTAAGAGATATAGATTTACTATTAGAGCTTCTAGGGCATAAGGACTGCCTATAAATACCCTAAATTTATAGTTCCTTATAGCGTATTTATTAGAAGAATAGAGGATAAGACCTCCCCTATAGCTAAAGCTCTTAGTTATAAGGCTTCTAATAATAAGGGAAATTCTAAGGACTAGGAAAGAACTCTTCTAATCCTACCCTAAGAAGGACCCTAATACTAAGAAAGAGTAGGATAAGAAGGATTTAAACTCTTCTAAAGCCTCTAAAAGAAATAGAAGAAAAAGAGTAATAATAGGGATAAAGAGAAAGGAAAAGAAGCTACTTTTACATTAGGCTATAGCCTAGCCATAGGATATGTTAAAGAACTAGATTCTAGCGAGTCTAGTAGTAATAATAGTAGTGATTCTAAATCTAATTTAGATACTTCTAGTACCTCTAGTAACACTACTAGCAAGCCTACTTTTAGTTACTCTAATAATGTGATTAAAAACTCCCTTTTATATAATATAGGTTCTTCTTATTATATTTATAATAATAGGGCTTTCTTTAGGGACTTTAAGCCTCTTAAGAAAGGTAAAACTAGCCCTATAATTATAGTAGGAGGACTTATCTATCCTAAAGGTAAAGGCACCGCTGTTTTTAACATTCTAGTTAAGAAAAACCCACTAGAATATAGGCCTTTAGCTCTGCTAAATGCCCTATATTTCCTAGTATAGATACTAACCTAGTTAGTGGTTTAACTTACTATCTTTTAGGGGTTATCTTATAAAAGACTAGCTATTCCTAGCTAATAAAAGCCCCTATAGGTTATTAGAACCTGCTAAACATAACTTCTTTCTATAGATTAAGGGCAACCTACCCTAAGATCTATAAGCATTTAACCTACCTCTCCTTTATAGGCTCTTAACGTTGCTATAAGGCCTATAAGACTTATTTAGGTTTTCCTACCCTATAGAGGTTTAAATTCCATAGTAGCCTGCGTTTAATCCTAAGGAATATTAACAAATCAAAGAATTAGATAATAAAGAAGAAGATTTAGCCCTATATCCCACAGAAGCTCCTCCTAGTTAGGCATCTTCTATAGGGGTTTAGAAGGTCTATACCCTAATAACTTAGGTAACAATAGTGGCTGTCTAGTGCCCCTAAAGGCCTGTGATTCTTAAGAAGCCTAGTAACAGAGGGAGCTAGGAGATAATAGCCTAAAGGCCTTCTAAAAAGCTAGATTCTAGTTATAAGAAGTTACTAGATTTAGCCCTTCTTTAGCATATTTAATTAGGCTATATAGGGCTTCCCTTACTAAAGAAATCATTAAAATTAGCTAAAGGGATCCCTGATTTTCCGCTGTTAAAGAAAAGGATTTCAACTACTTAGCCTATACGCAATTAAAGGCTATTAGATAACCTAGTAAAAGACCTATCTAGGATCCCCTAGGGTTTTAGATATTCTAGAGGAGATATAGTTAAAATCGAACCTATACTGTATAATAAGAAGGCCCTAGTCCTTATACTTATTAATTAAAAATCCTAGTATAAGTAGTGCTTTTTATTAGCTAATAAAGAAGGTTAGACCCTTTATATAGCTATTAAGGGCTTCTTTAAGGCCCTAAAAACCGCTAAAACTTATATCCTAGGTACCTTCACTTTAATAGAGGTACTAAAATTAATAATAAACTTTAGTTATAGTTATCTTCTAAAGGAATTTACTTTAGTACCTCTTACCCTTATATTTACAAATAGAATAGGCTAGTTAAGAGGGCTATTAGGGTTATGCTAGACTAGCTTAGGGCTACACTTTAGTGGTCTAAGCTGCCTTTATATCTATAGTCTTATATCCTTCTAGCTATAGTGGACTTAGTTAATATCACCACTAATACAACTAAGCCCCTAACCCTAAGCAGCTATACCTAGCTAACTTAGAGCCTAAGACCTCCTATAAACCTAATTTCTTAAAGATTAGGGCTATAGGGTCTTATTATAAGGTTCTAATACCTCCGGAGTAGAGATCTAGGCTTTAAAAGCTAGCCCTAGGACTATCCCTAGTTAGTTGCTAGCTACTCTAGGTTCTAGTGTTTATCTTGTCTATATTCCTTCTAAAAGGTTAGTTATAAAGACTAGCTTTATTAAAATTATAGAAGATATAGGCTCTATAGGGTCCCCTAAGCCTTTAGGGAGCTATCCTTTAGAGGAGAAGCCAATATCTCACAAGATAATCTAGAGGTTCAGGATAGTTATCTAAAGCCTAAAAATCTAGGGCCCGCAGCGACCACAACAGCGCCTATAGCGCCTCCAGCGCTACCCTAGAGACCCTAAGCTCTATAGCCCCTAATAAGGTAGCTATAGAAAATCCGTCTGTAGATTTAGATTCTTTAATTAATTCTGATTCTATAGATATTAATGATTTTAATTTATCTTTATTTGTTAAGGAGATATACTTTAAGGCTTAACAAAGAGCTAAGTTATCCACTAATAATAACAACAATTTAGATACCCCTAAGACCTAGAAACAAGCTTTAAAAAGTAAGGATAGTTAAAAATAGATAGATTTTACATTTAGCGAATTTAAGCAGCTTCTAGCTACTAGAACCTTTAAATTTATAGGGATAGACTAAGTCCCTAAGGGCTAGAGAGTTCTAAAGAATAGGCTTATTTATAAGCTTAAAAGGATAAAGAAAATAATCCTTTAAAATATAAGGCCTATCTTATTATAAAAGGCTTTATATAGATAGAAGGTTACGATTATATTAAGAACTACGCTACTACTAGTATTCCCCTAGTTAGCAAATATTACTAGCCCTAGTGGCTTGTAATAACTAGGAAGTTAAATAGGTTAATTTTATAGGGGCCTTTCTAAATAGCTTACTAAAGGAAACTATTTATATATAAATTCTAATGGATTTACTAAATTTACTAAAGCCACGCCTAAAATAGCTAAATTACTTAAAAGTATAGCTATAAACCCTCTTAAAAGCAGGTTATTTTCTTATAAAAAGCTTTATATAGATTAAAACAAAGCTCTAGAGAGTGGTAATAGGTTTTAAAGGACCTTCTTTAGAAGCTAGGCTTTTAACCCCTTATATCTAATCTAGCTATCTTCTTTAACCTAACTACATTTACATATATAGTAACTTATATAGATAACTGTCTTCTAATAGGTCGGATCTAGCCTATATTAATAGGCTAAAAGCTATTACATAAAGCTTATCCTATAGAAGACTATAGGCTAGCTAAATTTTTCCTAGGCGTTTAAATCACTAGAAATTAAAAGAAAGGGACCCTAACTATCCATTAGTCCTAGTATATTTCTAAAGCCCTAGAAAGATTTAATATAAAGGATACTAGGCCTATTAAAATTCCCCTATAACCTAGAATTATAAAATAGGTAGCCTACCTAACTAAATCTCTTTCCCCCTAATTATAAGCTATATTAGAGTATTATAGGGACTATTATATACCTAATGCTCCTTATAAGACCTAATATTGCCTTCCTAGTTTAGTGGCTTTCTATAGTGCTATCTAAGCTATTTATAGAGTATTTAAATGCTTCTAAACATCTGCTTAGGTACCTTCTAGGCTCTATAAGTTATTCTATAACTTATAGAAGGTCTAAGCTTACTATTAAAGCCTCTATAACCCTTATTAGCTTTTGTAATAGTAACTACATAGGTAATAGGTCTTTAAAATTAACCTATGTTTATATCTATAAGCTAGCTAAAGGTCCTATTAGCTAGAAATTAAAGAAAGTAATTATAATAGCTTTATCTATATTAGAGGCTAAATCTAATGCCTTATGTAAAGCTATTAGGGATCTAGAGTGGTTTTATAGCCTTTTAAGGAAATAAAACTCCCTATAGCCCCTCTAGTCTAATTTTTAGTAATAACTAAGGAGCTATTATAACTACTAATAATCCTACTCTTTATAGTAGAATAAAGCATACCCTACTAAAATTTAACTATACTAGAGAAAGGTATAGAAGGGTATAGCTAAGGTTATTTATATTAACACTAAAGAGATACTTATAGATAGTTTAACAAAGCCCTTACCTAATAATGAATTTTAATAATTTATTAAGCTATTAGGTCTTACAAATACAGAGGCCTAGATTAACAATAAAATTAACTAAAAACTCGAAAAACTTAAAAATTAACAAAAATACTAGAATTCTATTAAAAAGTTATTAATTTTAGTTAAAAAGTAATTAGAATTTATAGTTAACTTAGATATCTATTAAAGAGCTAAGTCTAGGCATTAAATTAGTTACCTTATACTTTTCTAGAGCGAGTGTTAAAATAATACTATTTATAGCACTATTTTATAGGCCTACTAGTTACCTAGTTACGTTATTGTAACGTTAGTTATAGGCGTTGCTTGCAGCGTTGTGACCTGCGTTCCTATAACTAACCCACAGGCTTGTATAACTAAGCTAACTAGGTTACCCTATAGGAAGCTAAAATTAACTATAACTAGGGAACTAGTAGTTATATAAAGGCTAATATATACTATTTAAATCCTTGAATTTTCTGGATTTAATAGTATATTTTATTTATAGGGTTATATATTAAAGTGCTTAGTTAGGCCACGTAGGTAGCTAGATTATATGGTTGTGAGTTGATTTTTACTTTTCCTATATAAATAAATTTTACGGAAAATAAAAAGTAGCTTCTAAGACCCCTCTAGTAACCCCTTTTCTCCAATATAGTTAGTAGGTCTATAAGGGGACTTAGAAAATCCTCTTATTACTTGTTAGACTGTCTATTAGTAGGAATTAACTATATTCAACTATCTATGCTCTCTATCTTGAAGAATCTACCGTAATCTAGTTATCTAGAAGCCGCGGCGAAGGAATCTACTAGGGAGGTCTTCCTATCCCTCTAGCTAGATTCCCTTCCATTTCCAATAACTATAAAGAAAGTTAAATATCTTAGATTTATTATTTACATAGGAAAAGAGATTTATCTAGATAATAAGAAGATTATAGCTATTAGAGATTAGGAGGCTCTAATAAGAGTCTAGGAGTCTGTGAATTCCTTAGGTTTACTAACTTTTACTATAATTTTATACTATAATTCTCTAAGATTATAGGCCCCTTATTAACTTAATAAAGAAAGGCACTTTATTTTATTAGATAAATACTTATAAGAAAGCTTTTAAAGTATTAAAGCTAGCTTTTATATTATATTCTATCTTAATTTAATAGAATCCTAATAAGAATATAGTAGTAGAGATAGACTATTTAGAAATAGTACTAGGGGCTATCTCTCTTAGGTTAATAATAAAGGAATTTTATATCTAGTAGTGTATTACTTAGCTTACTTATAACTAGCTTAATAGAATTATACTATATATAATAAGGAATTACTAGTAGTTATTTTATGCCTTAAGGTATAGTTAATAAAGTTATAGAATATTAGTAAACTATTTATAATTCTAATAGACTATAAGAATCTAGAGTACTTTATAGCACTAAGGAGATATTAGAATAGTAAGTATAATAGGTAAAGACTTTAGCGCTTTTTAATTTTTACTTATATTATAGACTAGGTACTTAGGTAAGATAACTAGATATATTATTAAGATATTATTAGGGAAGTTATAAATAAGGAGGCTAAAAGCATTTATTATATATTTAGTAATAGCACCTATATATTATAGCTTTATGTAAGGATAGCTATGTGTGAATATTAGGCCTATTATAGCATTAGAAAATATAACCCTAGGAAATAATTTAGTCCCTATAATAGGTTCTCTAGCTAGTATATTAATATTTATAGATAAATACCTCTAATCCTTATAGAATTAGTCTCTAACCTATAATAAGACTTATAGGTTATTATTATATATAATTAGGGTAGGAGCTTAGAAGTTTCTAGAGGTAGCTAATATAAGAGAATAAATAGTAAACTACTAGATTAGTATAAAAGGGTGCTTTAATTCTAGGGCTAGATATAGGTCCTAAGTAAGAGCCCTTAACTATAACCTTAATTTAGTAAGCTTATAACTTACCCTTACTAGGCTACCTAGGCTAGAATACTACCTTTAAGGCGCTTTAAAGAGACTACTATTAGAATAGTATATTATAGGACATAGCTTAAGTTATATATAATTATTACTACTATAAAGGTTAGAAGAGTTAATAACTATAATAAGGCTTACTAAAGCTAATTCCTTTGCCTAATAGATACTAGTTATAAATTTCTATTAATTTTATAACTAACCTTCTAGCTAAGGACTAGGGTAATCTATAGTTCCTAATAGTTATTATAGATAGGCTCTCTAAATATATATAACTTAAGGCTATAATATTAATAGAGGCTAAGGTATATATAAAGTAATTTAAACACTATTAGTAGTGGTTTTATAGTTTCCTTACCTAGATTATTATAGATTATAGATTAGATTAGCTAAGTAACTTTTAGGTAGTGTTATATAATAAGATTAGTACCTAATAGCTCCTATTAATATTATATTACTTATAGATAAATAGTAGTATAGAAAGGGCTAACTAGGAAGTGCTAGCTATCCTATAGGTATTACTATTCTTTTCTTAATTTAACTAGGCAAACTACTTACTAGCAGAGTATTGTTTGTAGTGTAGTTAGTGTAGTTTTTGGGAAAAATTTGTATTTGTAGTGTAGTTTTTTAGCTTATATTTAGTGTAGTATAGTTTTTTTTTTATAGTTAGTGTAGTTAGTGTAGTTACTAACTACACTACACTATAAACACTATAAATGTAGTGTTAGGTAAAACAAAAGTGGGTCTTGTTATTGGTTATTATTTTTATAAGAAATAATAGAAGATTATTAAATTAAAGCTTATATTATTAGCTATTTTATTTAATTAGTTATTAAAGTTATAATATTTAACTATTTTAAAGATTTTACTATAACTAGGGTTATATATAATATTATAACTTTTTAATAATACTATTATTCTTAATGCTTTTTTTACTAATATAACTTTAAGAAAAACCTTTATATAATATTATTTACTATTACTATAAATTATTATTATAACTTTTAATTAAAAAATACCCTAAACTAATATAATAAAATTAATTAATTAATAAATAAATCTAAATAAATTACTAGAAGTTAAAAAGATATATATATAGTTCCTAAATATTATTAGTAATATAATAATAACTTAAAAATAGCTTAAACTATTTATTTACTAGTAAAACAAATTTAATATTACTTTTAGCTTTATAATACTAAAGGTTTAGGAAATTATATATAGTAACTTTATATATCTTATTACTATAATATATAAAGAAAGAATATAATATACTATGATTTATAAAGTATTAATATATAACTAATAGTTTTATTTAAATTAGGCTATATAGCTAAATTAAGCTATAAAAATAAGTTTAGCTTATTTTAGTAATCCTATAAGGACTCACTTTTATTTAATATACTATAATTATTATAACTATAATGACTTAATTAACCTTAATTATAATTAGTTTAACCGATTTTTAGAAATAATTCTAGGGCCCACTTTTATTTAATATATTATCATAATTATGACTATAATAACTCTAATAACCTTAATTACAATTAGTTTAACCTATTTTTAAGAATGAAATCAGGACCCACTTTTATTTAATATACTATAATAATTATAATGACTATAATAACACTAATTATAAGTTTAACCTATTTTTAGAGATAACATTAGGACCCACTTTTATTTAATATACTATAATTATTATAATGACTATAATAACTCTAATAACCTTAATTACGATTAGTTTAACCTATTTTTAAAAATAATAATAGGACCCACTTTTATTTAATATACTATAATTATTATAATGACTATAATAACTCTAATAACCTTAATTACGATTAGTTTAACCTATTTTTAAAAATAATAATAGGACCCACTTTTATTTAATATAGTATGAAAATTATAATAACTATAATAACTCTAATAACCTTAATTACGATTAGTTTAACCTATTTTTAAAAATAAAACTAGGACCCACTTTTATTTACTATACTATAATTATTATAATACCTATAATAACTCTAATAACCTTAATTATAATTAGTTTAACCTATTTTTAGAAATAAACTAGGGCCCACTTTTATTTAATATATTATAATAATTATAATACCTATAATAACTCTAAAAACCTTAATTACAAATTAGTTTAACCTATTTTAGAAATAATACTTAGACTTACTTTTAATTTATATATTATAAATACTATAATTACTATAATTAGTCTTATTATATTATTAAAAACATAAGAGAGAAAAGTATTTTATTTTATTAATATTTTAAAAACCTTAAAATACTATATAATTAAAAGTCTAGGTTTTCCTATATTAATTTACTTATACTTACTTATATTTATATTTTATTAATTTATTACTTATTTATTTTTAATTAAACTTTAACACTAAGAATATTATAAGTAATATAAGTAATATAAGAAATATAAGTAATATAAGTAATATAAGTAATATAAGTAATATAAGCTATTATAAGCTATTATAAGCTATTATAAGCTATTATAAGCTATTATAAGCTATTAGAAGCTATTAGAAGCTATTAGAAGCTATTAGAAGCTATTATAAGTTATTAGAAGCTATTATAAGCTATTATAAGCTAAGATAAATATTTTTACTAACACTACATTTGTAGTGTTTATAGTTAATGTAGTTAGTGAAAAAAATTTGTAGTGTAGTGTAATATAGTTTTTTTGCTTGTAGTTAGTGTAGTTTATAGTGTAGTGTAGTTTGTAGTGTAGTAACTACACTACACTACAAAAACTACACTACACTACACATCGTAGTGCAATACTCTGCTTACTAGCTTACTAATTAGTATTAAATAATAGGGATTTATTAGTAATAGGTATAAGTGTAAATATAGCCCTATATAGCTTTAATATGCCTATAATTTAAGAGGTACCTTCTATATAAATATTAATAACCTTAGTAAAGGGTAGGCTTAAGTATTTCTATAATATTTAAAAGATAGTATAGATCTAATATAAGCTACTATAGCTTTTATTTAATAATAGTAATAGGAGAATATAAATAGTAGTTAAAGACTAGTAAAATAGTTTTAGGTTAGGGACTATATATAGTTAAGTCTCTAGAATATTAAAATAAACTATCCTTATAAGAAACTAGACTAGGTAATAGCTAAATATAAGGTACTAAAGGTCTTTACGCTATTAATAGTTAAATTAGATATTCTAAGGGGACTATACCCTATTTTCTATATTAATTTATTATAGAGAGTAGTAAAAATCTATTACTAAGTTAGAAGCTAGCTAATAAATAACTACTACTAGAGTTAATTATAACTAATACTAATAAGGATCTCTCTAAGTATTAGGTTAAGGAGATTCTAGCTACTAAAAATACCTAAGGTTAGGGATTAAACTATAATATCTTAGTAAAATAAAAGGATATATATAGCTAATATAAGAACTATTAGAAAGTATATAAAATATAGAGATACTAGATAGATTTAAGTTATAATAGGGGATATATAAATAAATAATAGTTCTAAAAGATATAATTTAATTTAGCTATAGAAAATTAATATCCTAGTTCTTCTTTAGTATATATATATTATAGTACTATTTATTTACTATAGTAAAGAGTAATTAAAAAAGAGAGGCTTTTAGGCTAGTAATAATATTTATAGTAATTCTTTATAATAAAGTAAGTAAGTTTAGCTATAGCTTTAGTTAGGCTATAGATATTAGCTATAACCTATAATACTATAGTAATACTTACCTCCTAGGCTTAGATAGACTATATAATATTATTACTTATATTAGTTATACTATAAAAGAATTTAGTAATAAAAGGGTTTTATACCTAGTAAGTAAGTATAGTTTATATAAGTATAAGAGCTTATACCTTAGTAGCCCCTTAGGTATAGGCTATATTTATAAAAAAGAAGGCTAAAGGCTAGGCCTTAGTAGGATTAATATAAGTAACTATAAGTATACTATTAAAATACTTATAGTAATAAATAAAAATTTTATAAGAATAATATAGTATTCTTTCTTACTAGTAAATTACTTTATAGCTATAGTTTTAATAGCTTTATTAGTACCTATAAGAGTCTTAAGGTACTTAAAGGTATAATATAATTTAGGGTTACTATAGTATAAATATATCTCCTAGAAATATAAGTAATAGGCTACCTAGTAAGGACTATAAGCCTAGTATATACCTAGAATATAGGTATACTAGCTTTTAGTATATAAATTATTAATATAAGGGATATATAGGAAATTATACTCCTTACTATTAAAAAACTTTATTATTAGAGTTACCCTTAAGAATATATTTACCTAGATAGCTTCCTTACCTAAGGTATAAGGAGAAGAAAGAGATAGAAAGGGTATAGTAATAGTAGCTTTAGAAATAATTTTAAATATAGTAAAAGTAAAATAGGAAATAAAAAAGCTTAATAGAAGTTAAGAGAAAGTAAAGAGATACTTTAAGGGAATATTATAATAAGAAAAAGAAAAAGAAAGTAAGAATTAAAGAAAAAGAAAAGAAGTATTTATATTTCTAGAAGTATAGGATTTACCTAACTAAAATCTAGGCTAGCTATAATATTAGAAGTAAGCTAGAAATAAGTAAGAATAATATATTATATAATTATTTAATAGGTAATTAGAGATAAGGGAGATATTAAGGTAAAGTTAGGATTTAGTAAGTAATAGGTAAAAGGTAAAAGGAGTAATAATATAAGGCATAGAAATAGCTAGTAATAGATATAAGAAAAAAGTAAGCTAATATTTTTAGGTAGTAAAGTTAGAGTAAGTAAGGCTATTAGTATAATAAGGAGAGTTAGGGGTAGGGTAAGTTTATAGTAAAAATTTTATAATTTATATAGTAAAGTTTAGCCTTACTAGCTACCCCCTCTTACTAGGGGCTAGCTTTATATATATAAAAAGGTAGCCTTATACTAGGGACTTATACTTATTATTTACTTACTTATATATAGGAGAGATAAGGGAGGGTAAGTAAGGGGTATATTATAAACTTAAGCTAAGAGCTTAGGTTAAGTCTAGGTTAAGGTTAAGTCTAGAAAGGGTGTAAATTATATATAGGTTATATAAAGGTAAATATAGGTTAGTGCATAAACTATATATTAACTAAGTGTAACCCCTATAAATTAGGATGTAATGTAACCTCTAGTTTAGTTCTCTTCTTCTTCTATAAGAATAATAATCGCACTTTAAACGCTTATATGCAGTAGCCATAAGGCTAGTTTATAATAGTATGTCTTCTTTAACTTAAGAGTAGTTAAATATAAGCTAATATTTAGCCTATAGGTTAGACTTATCCTTTAGCACTAGCATAGGCTTTACACACTAGTCTAATATTTTCCTATTTATAGCTATTATATATTTGTATATCCTAGACTTAACTCCTGAATTACTAACTAATTTAACTAATACTTCTAAGGCTTAGACTACCTTCTCTTAGGTAAATATACCTAAGGCTTTATATTTTCCTTTAGTTAAGGTATATATATATAAAGGTCTATAGTAAGAATATTAGTAATAGATAAAGCATTTAAGTCTCTATAGGTATAAAATATTTATATAATCTCTTCTACTATTACCTTAGGAACTAGAGGGCCTAAGGTTACCCTATAACCTTTAAACTAAGCTAATATAACTTCTATTAAAACCTTCTAGTCTATCTCTCTTTACTAGACTCTCTAATTAGTTAGAAATAGGAATAATAAGGGTTCTTAAGTAATTAGTCTAGGCTAATTATTTTTATTTATAGAACTATATCTTTATAGTTATTATTCTTTAAGTCTATAATATATTTCTCTCCTCTAAGTATATTTGCCTCTAATAAGTATATATAAAGACTAAGTTAATTTATAAGCTAATATTCCTTATATACTAATATAGGGTAGGTAATTTAAGGCATATATCCTAAGAACTATACTATAGGCTTAGCCTAAAAGTAAATAAATAAAAACTCCTAAAGACTTTTACTTAAATACTTATTCTAGGCTATTAGATTTAGTTTTTAACTTAACTAGGTTACTATAGGAAACTTAGTTTTCTAAATTATTAAATTATTATTAGAGTTAGATAACGCATTATCTAGTAATATATTTACATTATCTAGCTAATATATTTCTTTAAGATCCTTAGCTTAGCTAGATAGAGCATAACTTTCTATTTATTAGATAAGGCTACTTCTAGACCTTTAATAAATATAACCTTATCTTTATAATCTTTAACCCTAATTATACGTTCTAACCTTCTAATATTAAACTTAGCACCTATATTATAAAGCTAAGGTAAACCTAAAATTAAGATAGTTTAATTCTTAGGTTAATAGTCTAGCGTAATAATAGCCTAAACTAACTATATAACTCTATAATAAACTACCTTTATTAATATAAAGTAAGTAACTATATTCTCTTATTTATTAGTGTTAATTATTTATAGTCCTTAGAATTTAATAAACCCTAAGTTATAAACTAGTATATTCTCTTCTAGTATAAAGGTATAAGATATAATATTAATCTTAGCTCCTTAGTTAGTAATAGCTTATCTAGGTTTAAGATTAAATACTTATTCCTTTTAAAATCCTATATAAGCCTAAATAGTAATTTTAAATAGCTTAGTATCTAATTAATATTCCTAGAGTAATTTAGTATTAAAGTTATTAGGTATTAAGCCCTTTTAGGTTTACTAGAAGTAGTTTAAATAGAACTTACTCTAAGTAAGAATAATACCTTTTTCTTTAGTTACTTCTTAAAAGTAGTTACCCTTAATAATACCTTATAGAATTATTTAGATATCTCTAGGCTAATTTACTATAAATCTATTAATAAGATAAGTACTAAAATATAACTTACTAAAGCTTTCTAGTTAATAAGGCTAAGACTCTTATATCCCTAAATCTTACTTAAAGCTTATATATTTTACTTAATAACTTTCTTCCTTACTAATAGTATAGCTTTAGGCTATAAAGTCTTATTATTATCTAATATACTACTAATTACTATACCCTTATATTTCTTTAAGGGTAGCTTAGCCTCTAAGATTAATATTATAACCTAGAGAGCACCTAAGTAATAGACTCTAGTGTTTTTATATTAGCTTATTTAAGGCTCCTTAGAAGGGGTTTTAGTAGTGCCTCCTTATTAGTAATATCTTTAACTTATACCTTTATATTAGCTTTTCTAGCTCCTAGCTTCTATAAGTTAATAATAGTTACTAATTACTAAAAGGTAAATAATAAAGTCTTCTTAAGTTAAATAAGTTAATAATCTCTAGCTAGGGTTATAGAGTTTACTATAGTCCTAGGTTTAATTAGGGTATAATAAACTCTAACTATAGTATTAGGTAATACTTCTTTAATAACTTAGGATTTAGTAATATTATTATATTTATCCTAGTTAAATATATCTAAGTAAACTAAGTATAAGCTTACCTAGGGACCTAGAAATTATTATTCTAAGGTAGTAAAGTTATTAACTTTAACTATAAGGATTCCTATTACTATAAAAGAGTATCTCTAGTTACTATATAGTTAGTAGTATAATATCTAGTAATACCACACTTAAAGTAAGCACCCTTATAAGGTAATAGGGTAGTACTATTTACATACTAATTTCTTAACTTATAAGTAGGTCTTAACTCTAGAGTATATCCTATAGACTAGACCCTAATGCTATTAGTATATTCTATATTAGTTAATACAAATTAGTAGCGTTATTCTAATATAGAGAAACACTATTTCCTCTATAAGCTAGGCTAGGATAGTTAGCACTTTGCTAATTAATAGGCATTCTATTTCCTATATTAATATTACTTCTATTTTATACCTAAGTCTAAGGATATTAGTAAGTAATTAGAGTAAGATTCTAACTAACTAGGGGCATAGGTTAATATCTATTAAACTATTAAGGGTTAGGTAACCCTAACCCCTAAGAGTCTAAGATATAATATTAATAGTTAAAGTTAAGTAATTAAGGTATTAATAGGGTAGATTATCTCTTTTATCCTCCTAAGACTTCTATAAACCCTAGAGATAACTTATATACTTAAGATAACACTTTATTAGTAAAGTATTTACTCTAGTATTTAATAAACTCTTCTATTAGTAAGATCTTTATATCTTAGGTAGTTAACTTTACTAAATCCACTTTTATCTCTAAGATTATAGTAGCTTATTTAATTAGTTCCTATACTCCTCTAAGACTATTAGTAGCTAAGATATTCTAACTAATAGCTTCCTATATTAATAACTTATTATATAAACCCTAAATAAAATATTAAATAAAATCTCTAAGGGTGTACCTTTTAATTAAGGTAAGTAAGTTATTAGAAGTAACTAGCTTATCTCTACCTCTAGCTTAATAAAGCATATTTAGTACTTATAAATAATATATAGCTAGGGCTTTACCCTTACTCTAATGTATTTCTATATTAGTACTAGCCTTAACCTCTTTATTAATAATATTAGGAGAGTATTACTCTTATAATAAATGTTAAAGGATAATTAGATTATTATTAGTTACTAGACTCTATTTAGCTCTAGAGACTACTATTCTTAGTTATTCTAAACTATTAATATTAATAAAGGTAGTAGCACTACTATCTAAGGCTATATTAATAGCCTAGATAAAAGTGCTTAGATTAATATCTTAACTATTATTAATAGTCTTAAATACTTACTATAGATAACTTAGCTAATGCCTAGTAAATATAAATCTATTAAAAGTCCTAATATCTCTTAAGAAAGGAAGCTTATACGCTAATATTATTAACTAGTTATATAGAGATATTTTAGACTTTAGTAGGAAACTTAGCTTCTTAAAATAGTAGGTAAGTTAGAGTACTACTTTATCCTCTATTTTACTATAAGGGAATTGTTCTTCTCTTAGCAAAACGCTTCTTAGTAATAATAATTATAAAGCTAATAACTTAGGTAGGAACACTTAAGTAGTCTATAAGTTCCACTAGAACTCCTTCTAATTGAATAAATCTAGGATAGATAATAGGATAATATAGGAAGAGATATAGGGATTTAGAAACAGTAATAGAGATTTATAAGGAGTTAACTAGGATAAAAACAGGGACTAGAAAGCATAATAATACCACCTTAATTTTAAGAGACTAATAATTCTAGGAAGCTTTAGAAAGCTTATTAATTACCGCTAGTCTCCTAGCGTGGTCGCCAAAAAGACACGATTAGAACAGGACTTAACTAAATAAATTGACTGACTGAATCGTGATGTTATAAGAAGCTAGAAGAAGCAAATTCTGCTTAGTGGCGAAAGGCCACTTTATGGTGGGCCCGTAGAGCGGGCAGGTGCGTGCCCGCACCTCCCTCTCTAGTGGTGAAGAACTTTGCGAAAAGATGTGCGCGGCGGTATATATAAAGGAGCTTCTGCTGTCGCTTCGACACCTCCCCCTTGGCCCCTTGGCCCTTTGCGACATCAGCGTCACGAAAAATTCATCGACAATGAGGTACCTTGCGCTCGTTCTCTTCGCATGGGCAGTCGGCCCAGCTACGTGCCTGACGAGGTATGAATCTGAAGCCGTGAAAGCCGCCGTACGTTTTTTCTCCCGAGTCTCGAATTCCGAGGTCCTCCGTCTTCACATCTGTGGTACACGTACAAGAACTCACTGACATTCCCCCAGTGTGCCTCTCTGTCCAGCATGGCGCCAGATGTCCACTATCCGAACTCGTCGAGTTACCCTCTTCTCAACACATATTGGTCCACTCGACAGTCCGATGTCCACCACGATGCTTCTTCACGCCCCGTTCCACAACCGACGTGTCCCGCGCCATGAGGACGCTCACGAAGCTCAGGCCCCCTTCACGGTGAGAGGGGCGGCCACTGCTTTCCCAGGCTCGTCCAACATCGAGGACGGCGTGACCATCGATCTGCGGTACATGAACCAGATCGCCGTGTCAAGGGACCAGAGGACCGTCTCTGTCGGGCCCGGCAACCGATGGATCAACGTGTCCGAGGCTCTCGATCCACTGGGGCTGGCCGTCGTGGGCGGCAGATCAGCCACCGTCGGCGTGAGCGGTCTCATTCTCGGCGGGGACTATCGTACTTCTCGGGGCGATACGGCTGGGCATGCGACAACGTGAACAACTTCGAGATCGTCTTGTCCTCGGGAAAATCGTCAACGCAAACGCCGGGAGAACGCGGATCTCTTCTGGGCTCTTCGCGGCGGCGGCGGCTCCAACTGGGGCATCGTCACGAGATTCGACCTCGCCTCCTTTGAGCAGGGTGATTTGTGGACGAGATCCGTCGTCTACGACGGTGCGACGGCCAACAAGTCTCTTGTGCCAATGGTCGCGGCCATGGCGGCCTGGAGGCTGACCACCGACGATGACGCCCACGCGTACTTTGTCCAGACGTACGATCGAGCTTCGGGCCGGTGGCTGTTCCTGACAAGTTTCTTCCACGCCACGACTCCGGCGGGAACATCGCGCCGCCCATCTTCCGGCATTTCAATTCCGTCCCAGGCGTGATCCGGAACGAGACGCGACGCGCCGACGTCTCGACGCTGACACGTCTGGTCGAGGAGCCAGTGGGATTGTTTCGCAAGACGTGGTGGGATACGACCATATCGGCGGCAGGCTCAGAACAGCTCTTGGGTGAAATCACGCGTCTCTACGAGGGATACGTCTCGAAAATCGTCCAAGAAGCTGGAAACAGGACATTCACCCCTTTCCTCGTCCTGCAACCCATCACGGATAACGTCATAGCGCACATGCAGAAGAACAGGGCAATGCCCTCGGGCTGTACCCCGAGGACGGGCCGCTCATCATGGTCCAGCTCTCGTCGAGCTGGACTGATGCCACGCTGGACACGCTCATCGAGTCTTCGTCCAAGGAGTTTATCGACGAGGTGGAGAGCATGGCCGGGGATCGCCAACTTCTTCGCAGTTTCGTGTACATCAACTATGCTGGCAAATCGCAGGATGTACTGAGACGCTATGGCGAGGAGAACTACCAGCGACTGAAGGAGGTCGCGGAGAAGTGGGATTCGCAGGAGTTGCTGCAGAAGCTGTGGAGGGTACTTCCAGCTGCATTAACTGCAGTTCCCACGTCAAGTGCTTTGTGTAGAGTGTGCCTGAAAAATAGAGCCCAGGTGTTTGATGGAGATTACATTGCTCTGCCAACCTATTCAAGATGGCGGATTCTTGGTCCCCTTGGTGACCTTCCCTTCCTTGTCGTTCCCGTCTTCGTCGAAGAGCATTTCCTGCGCTATTACACAAGAAAAATGTTAGCATTGCTGCATGTATTATTTTAATCACAGAGCCCAAGTAAGCCCTTGTTATCGTCCCGAGAGACCTTGGTACTTACCGCTCCATAGCTCAGAGTACACTCCCGCGCGATCGATCAACTCCCTGTGCGTTCCCATCTCAGCCACACTCCCATCCTTCAACACAATAATCATGTCCGAGTCGAAAATGGTCCGCAGACGATGGGCGACGAAGACGCTGGTGCGACCCTTTTCCCTCAGGATCCCGTTGATGTTTGTCATCAGCGCCTGTTCAGTGTGCGTGTCCAAAGCACTCGTTGCCTCGTCAAAGAAGAGCAAAGGAGGGTCCTTGAGAAGCAGTCTGCTCACAGCCAGACGCTGCTTCTCGCCGCCAGAGATCATCATGCCCCGTTCGCCGACCTTGGTGCTGTATCCGTCGGGGAACTTTTCAATGATGTCGTGCATGCGAGCCCGCTTGGCCGCGGCGACGACGTCCTCGCGCGAGGCGTCAATGAGACCGTAGCGAATATTGTGCTCCACCGTGTCGTTGAAAAGGGTGTATCTTGGGGCACGACGCCAATTGCCTTTCGGAGAGAGTCCACGGTGACGTCGCGAATGTCTTGGTCGTCTATCAAGATGCGACCACCTTGCACGTCGTATGAACGGAAGAGAAGCCGCAGTAGTGTCGACTTACCACACCGCTGGGCCCAACAATGGCTACCTTCTTGCCAGCGGGGATGGTGACGGACAAGTCTTTCAAGATGGGTCGATCAGGATGGTATCCGAAGCGGACATTCTCGAATCTGATTTCGCCTCCGCGAGCAAGCGCGAGCGGTTTGGCATCAGCCTTGTCCTTGATGCTGACATTGACCTTTGCAGATTGAAGAGGGTTTCCATGTCCAGGAGCGACTGGCGCAGCTCTCGGTACACGGAGCCCAGAAAGTTGAGGGCACGGAAAGCTGGAACACGAGCTGATTCACCATGACGAGGTCGCCCACGGTCAAGGCACCCGTTGCCACACCATCCGCCGCAAAGTACATCATGGCCGTCAAGGCCGACGAAAAGATGATGTTCTGCCCGCTGTTCAGGAAAGCCAACGACGTCGCCACCTTGATGGAGCTCTTCTCGTATTCCCCAGCGCCTTGTCGTACCGCGCCACTTCGAATTTCTCGTTGTTGAAGTGCTTGACCGCCTCGTAGTTGATGAGTGAGTCGACGGCTACCGTAGAGGCCTTGTTATCGGCGGCATTGGCCTGCCTGCGAAACTTTGTTCTCAAGCCGTCGTCCAGATCGTAAACGCCGTGTATCCAACCATGGTCAGGGCCGTGATGGCGGCGAATTTCGCACCGTACTGCCACGTCAGAATGCCACACACCAAGCTGATCTCCAAGGCCGTCGGGATAATGTGAAAAACCATGCTTGTCAGCAAAAGCTGATGCCCTTGGTACCCCTATCGATGGCTCTGGTCAACCCTCCCGTCTGCTTCGACAGGTGGAAGCTCAGATCGAGACGCAGCAAGTGATCGAACACGTTGCGCGCCACGCCACGAATGGCCTTTTGCGCAACCGACGCAAACACGGCGTTCGGAGTTCCTGGAAGACCGTGGCGCCTATCCTGGCTGCGCCGTACGCGACAATCATGCTTCCTGCCACGGCGGCAGCTGTGCCGCCCACAGCCGTGAAGTCAATGTTCATCGAGTCCACTATGCTTTTGAAGTAGAACGGGACTTGGACGTTGAGCAGCTTGGCTCCCATCAGCAGCGATACCGCCACGCCTACGCGCACTTTGGTGCCGAAGCCATCCTTCGGCCAAAGGTAGCGCGACATTTCGCGAATGATGGCCCAGTCGGCTTTGCGCTGCTCCGCGGCCGACTTATCGACCGAGGCAAGCGGGTCGTTGTTCTTCTTCGGTGCGCCCGGCCCAGGAGGCGCTGTTTTGGGCAGAATCGCCGAGAGCTTCACGGCATCGGTAGCAGTCTTTGGCGGCGGCGGCGGCGGCGGTTCGCGACGAGATGAGACCGATGTTCGGAAGGGTCGTGACGAGGTAATTGGTAGACGAGGAAGCCAAGCCGGACGGCTGTGAGGCTGGCGGAAGCTGCATCGCGGGCAAAGAAGCGATGAGCGAGGTGATAATCGTGGTATCATGGCTGCTTCACCTCGATGTGAGCATGTTGAGGTTGGTCGGAATCGAGGACTCCCGAGCAAGTGGCGGGCTCTTACGGCTGGTTGGTTGGTCACTACGGACCACAAGTAGCGGAAGCAAAGATGGGAGCGAGAATGGACGAGTGAAGGAAAACAGAAAGGCGATGGTAAGACAAGACAAAATGGTGTGCTAAGGAAGAGAAGGGTTTGAGTTGTTTCACCCCCGACCCTGCCCTGTGATGAAGACCGGAGGCCCGCAAAGTGGTGAGCCAAAATTCGCAGCCAATGGCGTCAGCGTTCCAGCCCATGGCCACCAACCCAATTTTATTTCTTCATAAACAAAAACTGACCAACGCTATGCATCTCATCCCCCTCCACCCATCGTGTGACAAGTCCACACAGCCTTGTCCCGTAATAACGGCTCATCTCTCATCTCACCCTTTCTTCGAAGCTGGTTCCGAAGTGATGTCTCTCCTCCTAATCCACACCTTGACCGGTTTGGTGGGTTGTTTTTATTTTGTCTATTATGATGTAGCCTGTTATTAGGTCGCATCCAACTCTAGGGCATCGAGTACTTTTATGCTAGTGCGTAAAGACAACGTGCTCACTTTTGTTCATAAGCTTGCCTCAAAATCAGGAAATGCCCATTTCACCATCCATTCCGACTTCAGGACTTCTTCAGTCGTAGGCCGCTCCTCCGGCCTGAATGAAAGCATTCGGCGCATCAAGTCTAAAGAGCAGCAGTCTCTTCTCTGCTGAATTCTCCCGCGTCAAGCTTTCGGCGATACCTCTGTACGCATTCCTCAAATGCATCATCGAGTCGCGGCCATACATAGCGAGCTCCTTGGCCGTCCATCCTCGTCAAAAAAACGGTTTCGTGCCTCCCAACGCTCGAACCAGCTCGAAGGAATAGGCCCCAGCACATCAATCTGCTGAGATGCTACTTCATCGATACCAACAAACTCGCTGCTAAACAGCGCCTTCATGCCGATAATCTCCCAAATTGCCGTAGCAAGACTCCAAATATCTGCCGAGTAGGAAAGAGGCAACCCTGGTTCAAAAAACGCTTCTGGCGGCCGCATGACACAGGTGTTTTGCAATCTTCTCCCAGACGAGGATCCAGGTCTGGGGCAAACGACTCTCCAAAGTCACTAAGAAGCACCCGCGCATCAGATAGAACAAATTCTTCCGCGTCTTTGCCCATGCAGAGGGTACTACTGCCTTTGATGGAACACCCGGTGGAAGGCGCTTTCCGTCCCGCCTCATGACAGGGACCGTCTCAGAGTCGCCATGCTCTTCACGGAGCTGCTCAACCGATAGCTCGTCGAAAGTCGCCGGGGCTTGACCAATACGTTGCGTAAATGAATATCTGAGAGATGATTAGTCAATGCAAGCCCAAGTGGCCAAGTATACTGCTTTGAGAACTCAGACCTCCATGAACATAGCCCCGTGAATGTACATAAGAGACGGCGAGTGCCAGCTTGTAGGCCAAAGCTCGCGCAACGTTGATGGGAACAGGCGGCTGAATGACATCTCCTGAGATTGCACATTGCCGGTGTCATTGTGTAGCATGAGTGACGTCCATTAGGACCGCGGAGTTCGAATTCGTCAAGGGGACAGGGACCAAGTTTTGCCCTAGATGTCGTGACGACGACGGGGTTGCGTTGCAAGGGCTCTGAGAATGCCAATCTCCCGCGGCTGTGAGTTCGCTATGCAGACTTTGATGGCTATATATCGCTTATGCAGACATCGTGTGCTAACCAAACAGTTGAATAGCCTCCATATCCTAGCTTATCAATAACGCGGTATCGCCCGTTAAGTATGTCCTCAATCATGACGGGATGATAGCCACCCGGTTTATACTTGGCGAGAGGTTCCGCACCGTCAACCCATTCGTACTCGGCATGAGAACACGGTACGTCCCCGTACGCTGCATTGATGACGAACAAAAGCTGGCGCAGCTGTGCAAAGTCAACAAAGCTAGCCCTGTCCTCCCTCTGTGGACGGACGGCGGGCCTAGGAGCCCTAGTGATTGTCGCGAGGTTCGTGAGAAGACAAGAACAGAGGTGAGCTTTTCGCAGTTGCCGCAGGATACCCGAGACAGCTCATTTCTTGGTAAAATGGGTTTCACAATTTTTTTTTGGCTCAGTTGTTTGCCATTAAATAAGCAAATGCAAATTACGGAACAGAAGGGTTAAGGCTGCCACATTTTCCGAATCGCACCGCACACGTGACCAGCGTCACCCTAATAAAACAGCACTTCCAAGCTTATCGCGCGATTTGTGCATTCGGCGGGCTGAGCATGGGACGTGGAAGGGGAGAGATGGAGAGACAGATCTGAGATGATTACGTACTGGACCGGGGCCATGATGGCACTTGCCTGGACATCTCAAAGCCGACGACACCTTGCAGCAAAGTGAATGACTCTGTGTACGAGATTGAAGTTTCTCAAGGCAGGCAGACAACCTCAAATCCGGGTGGAGCGGTCACATCATTTAACGCTACAGTACTCCTACCATTTGGCCATAATAATGATAATTGAGCAGACTACTTGAAACGCGCGAAGATGAGGTTATATTTGAATCTGCGACTCGCACTTCATTCCGCTACTTCCCATGCTTTGACGGTCAGAATTCAAGACGGGCACGACCAAATGGAGCAGGAATGCGTACTACAAAATATGTCGTGTCCCGAATATAGCCCACAACACAGGCCACAGATTTCATGTTTCCGAAGCAAATATGGAAAAGGAATTGTGAGCAGAACAAATATCTTGTCATTAAACTTAACGTCCCATACGCCAAGAAAACTCATTTTGATAGACAACACTTCTGAAAAATTGCCCACAACAATGATACATCACCCGTAGAGCGAGAAATCTCGAGCCTGGGGTCCTTACACGGGACCGCGTAAGGTACAATAAACACTTCTCACCATATCATAATTTGAAATAGAAAAGCCTCAGGATGCGCTCTCACGCCTCAGCTGTGACTTTGGCTGGCAAATCCTCCATATCGTCCATGACACTATCATCGTCGTCCGGTAGCAACTGCTGACCGCCCTTCTTGCTTCCCGGGATTGGAATTTGCTTGGCGTCTTCTTCTTGCGGAACTGCTCTACGTCAATCTCGAATCATGGTCTTGAGCTTGTTCGTGCTCTTGGGTTGCATCTTCGATGGGGTCAGCCTCTGTCACCACAGACTTGCGGCCTCGCTTCCGAGACGTCGGAGTCTTGTTGCCTCGCTTAGCAGGCGTTGTCCTGCTTGTCGTTTGATCGGCTTCCGCCAGAGCCAGGGCAGGATCAATCTGCATTTCTTCATCATGTGGCTGGTTTTGCTCCTCCTCGCCAGCGGCTGCTTCTGAACCACCATTGTAGTTCGCGCCATCGTCTTCCACATCTGGTCCAGTGACGAATTCTGTGTTCATCTGGCCACGCCCATTAGTTTGGGTGCTGACCGTCGGCGTGATGGTTCGTATGAAATGCATTTCATCAGCATCATCAAAGAGCTCATCAGGCACATCAGGAGGTCGCCATTTTGGTTGTAATGCTCCACCAGATAATGTGCCGTGTCGCGTACCGAAGCTTCCGTGTGATTTGGGACAATCGCCTTGAGACGTCGCCACAAAAGCATTTGCGTATAACGGTGCCACCGGTTACGGAACGGCTTGTCGACCAATCTTTGCCAGGGAATTTTGACATCCGTACCGACCGCAGTGGCTTGAATGGCCATGACAAGACGATATCGTTCTTCGCCAGGCATGACAGCAATTTGGCGTCGAGCCTTCTCCAGCCTGAACGATATTTGCGAATCAGGCTGAGTGGAAGCGAGCTGGTCCCTACCATGCGTGCGAATGTTGAGCGATTTCCATTTTGTGATGCACTGTAATCGACTGCGAGTCCGGTCCATACGCTCGCTGATATCCTGCCAATCAATGAGTTCTTCGTAGCTCTTCTGCAGTATAGCCCTAGACGGCTCGTTTGCGCGCAACTCATCAATGGCGTGCATCGACTCCATAATATACTGGGTGAGACGGGCTTCCTCGTGTTCATCCCATGCATCTTTGCGCTGATTTGCGCCGCATACGATATAATTGCGGTATCGATCTCGTAGATCCTCTGGATGCCGGTTAATCAGACCCGCAATGTGTGACCATTTCGTGCCATGAATATTGATGAGCTCGGCAAGCTCGGCGTCTTGTTCTGTTGTCCAGGTTCCGCGAGCAACAAAGTTGTGGAACTTCTTGCGCGTGATATTGATCATTTTCTGTCTGTGCCGATCAGGGCATTCAGAAAAGATGCGAGTCAGAGTTGCGCGTTGGTTTCTCCGGCCGTCGTTCCACCAGGAGCATGAATAAGCTAAGCATTAGGTTTAGTTTCATTCTTTCGCGGTTGCATAGGTGGCACTTACTTCATTCACTTCTTGCTGCGTCAGACCGTTGTCCTCCCGGAAAGATTCCACCGCCCGTGATATGCGTGCAAGTTCAGCATCACTAAATCGGCCTTGCGTGTACCCAGTCAAGCGATTTCGCCTCTCGCCGGCTCCCCTTCGCCGTTTTCTGCATCAACTGACCCGCCGCGCATCGACTGTGAGAGCTCTCTCTCTCTTTGGTTTACGGCCACGGGATTCCTTCTTGGCTGCGCGCTTTGTCCTGTTACGGGGCTTTGGCGTCATAGCCGACGGCGATGGCAGTTCTGTCAGCCCATTTTGTCGTCGTCCAAAATCTCCGGGCTGGGTCGCTCGAAGTAGGTGGGTTTGGCCTTCTTTCGTGTAGATCGTGATCTTTTTGCTGTGGGCTGGTCAACTGAGCTTCAGCAGTCGTATCTACGCCAGTGCTAAGGGGCTCCTGAAGATACTGATCGGGCATATCTGTGTCGTGATCACCCTGGGGCACTTCATCTTGACTCTGCTGCCCATTGCGGTGCTCATTCCATGCTTCCCGAGCAATGCGTTCCGCCTCGTAATCCGTATCAGCAGTCGCATCTGTTGCGGCTTGTCCAAGACTGGTGGTCGCTACATCGACATCCATTGGAGCAGACACGGGAACACTATTCTCCCTCGATCGGGCTTCTCGGGATTGACTGCGTCGGCGCAAGTGTGCGACAGTCGGTGATGCCTGTGGATCCGATCCTGGCTCATTTTCTTCGTAAATGGCGCTTTCAGGGACACCTCGTTTGTCCTTGCCCTTGTGGAGGAAAGAGGTCGCGCCTGCTTCCTGTGAACCACGACGCTCTTCTTCGCCAGGTGGAACCTCGGAGTCTTGATCTCTAGACCTGTGCTTCTTTCGTCGCTTTCCATCAGCCGAGCCCGAGAGCTTACGTTTCTTCTTTTTTGAGGCCGCCGCGGCCTCTTCTTGCAACTGGCCCCAGGGTGTGTCGGCGGCTGGCTCAGCTTCCTCTTTCGACGGTTGGCTGTCGGGAACTTCCACATCTCTTGTCGACTTCTTCTTCGACTTCCGGTGCTTTCTGGCTGAATGGCCCTCTGCTTCGGCAACGGACGAGCTGAGGCAGCACCCTCTAGAGATGCTCGTCGCTTCTTGTCTCTCTTATCCTTTTGTCGCGTTTTGACTTCCTCGACGATGAGTGCATGGGTGCGTCTTCAGTCATGATGGCTTCTGGTACCTGGGAGGAAAATGTAGCTGGTGCGGAGTTGCTGTCGAACATCTCGATGGCGCCAAAATCGGCGTCGACACCGTTGTCCTCGTCTACATTCGCGCCACCCGAACCTTCGGAACCAGCAATTGAGCGATCATCTTCGACATCGGCCATGTTAACAGAAGGGTCGCCGTCGCGACCTGTGGCTGCCACTTGTTGTTCGCAATTCTATCGAGCAATGATAGCAGAGTGGATGCAAGACAGGAAGAAATGTGGCCATCTGGTGGTGTTTGCAAGCATTGGATAAGATCGCGAGACTGGGTTTCGGTTTTGCGACCACCTGTAGTGAACTGTGGGGCCACAAATTTTGGAGGCGCGTCGACTGGCGACCAGGCGTTTGTCAAATTGATGGTTATTGATCAAACAAAGGTCGCGAGGGTTGATGCCTAAGTTCTGAGGCTCCCTATCTGCCACTCAACTCAAAAAAGCTTTGACGGGAAGGGACAGCCAATCAACAAGCGTCAATGCTGTCTGCTCGTCAAGTCGCCGAAGGACCTCACCTCCCGCAATGGTTTCTGCAGCCATTTTGAATAATTTGAGAAGGTCTAAAATACAGTTCATACATGGAGAAAAAGGAAATGATAAGATGGCCTAGAAATAATCCTCTAATCCTTTACATTCGTTCATACATACAATCAATACAATATACACGACAATTTGAGAAAAACACGAAAGTAACCGTTTTTTTCCTTCGTGAAACCCATATCGCTCAGTCTTCTTTCTCTTTATCCTCTTCAAGCATTTGCAGCTTGACAGTGAACTTATTTCGCTCCTGTGCGATATCGTACTGCCCGCCCAGGACCAGATCCTTGGCAACCAGCTCTCTTGTTCGTCCCAAGCTTTCGATGGCGGCAATTCTTTCAATAGTGTCCTCCAAGTGCTGCTTGAAGCCAGGCTGGCTGCAAATCTCCTAAACGCGCGGTGCATTGGCACGCTGCTTGCTCTTACATCTGCTTGACTTGTGATTGTGAAGAGGTTTAGGCTGTCGAGATCTCGGATGAAATCGCACCGCGTCATGATTTCCTGTGCCACGTGGAACGGATACGATGGTAGAACATGTCCCTGATTCGGATCATATGTGCTGGCCATATCATCTTCCTTCTCGACTAGAGCGTGTGCCAGAACCATGGCAGCAGCCTGTGGGTGCAGGAGAAGAGCATACGGTCAGTCTTCTATGATTGTGACTCGTGGAAATGCTTTGAAAAGAGTGCAAAGCGAGAAAACTTACAGCCCATTTCTGCTGATCCATGACGTCGTCATCCATTTCCGAGCCCATGATCCAACACTGGTTTAACAACCATCTCTTCTCAGTGTCCTTGATGCTTTCACATGTGGCGAGCATGTCGTAGCTTTTGGCTACGCGGTTCAAAAAGCTCAGTCGGCCTCCGACGCGATCGTACACGTTGTCAAGCTGTTCTTCGGACAACTTCTCGCCAAAGTAGCGCATACGGTATCGTTGCAACGCCTGGACGGCTTGCTGTTTGGGAAGATCGGTGACTGGCAGAACTTCCATCCTGGTAGACAGCTGCTTGAGACGCTCATAAACCCAGTAGTCGTCTGAGTTGAACACCATAGTAACCAAGCCCGCAGCAGCCCATTGCTCGGCGCGCTGTTGAAAAAGTTCGATGAGATTGCGGCCATCGTCGTCGTGTCGTAACAGGTGCATCTGGTTGACAATGACGACGAGAGGCTTCCTCCTCACCCGGAAAAGGTTCATCGCTACCTTTTCCAGCTTATTCAGGGCACGCTCGATATCGAGCAGAGCCCCCATGTCGCGTGGTCCCCTTTCACTAAAGTATCCGCCGATGTAGTCCTCATGAAACTCATAATCTAGCGCCTTGCCTAGACGTATTCTTATAATTTCAGGGTCAGCATGGGCTTCAAACATGGCTACGCCATCACCGTCGATCTTGCGCATTGCTTCGATGAGCATACTGCTCTTGCCGGAGCCTTTCTCGCCCAATATGAGATAGTAATGACCAACTTCTTGGCCAGTGATGATGCGATCCACGTGTTCCTGCTCTGGTCGGCGAACCCAGTGCTCCTCGCCGGGCGGGTGACAGTGTGGAACATCTTTGCCCACGGCAGCTAATTCAAGAACAGGATCCCCAGGCTCGAAAGCCCGCGTCATTTTCGCAGGACGAGCATCTTGTAGCATTTGTGGTAGAGGTAGCCGGCGCCTGCAAAGCCCACGCCCAAGACAAATATTGAAGCAAATGTTGTGGCGGCGGATTCGCCCATCTTGGTGAAAGTGGACGGCTCATTTGATCTGCGACTTTGCTTCCATGGTCTTCATTCTGGGTGGCACTTTCTGTTCGCTCGTGTCAGCAATGATGCCAGGAGAGATGCGCTCCAGGAAGTCCAGCATTAATGGAACATGCTGACTTATTTTCCTCGCCGTTTTAAACGACATCGACTCTGGCAAGACACACTACTTACCGCTGCGTCTGGCGTCAAACTTTGAAAAATGTCGTGAGCATATGACGGATTGACCAATTCGCTTGGGAGCGACATTCACTGCCTTGGCAAATGGCCGCGGTGCGTGCGGAATGGATCGCACTGCATGCATACTGAGATTAGGAATAATTTGCGAATTTGCCCACTCCGGTCTGATGAGCATCAAGTACCACCGCACACGGATACGCAGGTACGGATTAGGGCCAATCTCGGGGCAATCTCGTGGCGCAGACGCGAGCGTAGCATCATCAGGCGTTTCAGGATCATTGAGCGATAACTGATAACTGGAGCTGAAACTGGCTGTGTGGGTGGGTGCTAAGTGTTAAGAACTAGTGGGGCCAGCACGAAGTTGGCCAAAAAGCAAAACGTTTGGAGCGGAGCTAAAAGAAGAAGACTTTTACTAAATAAAATGAATTCTTAATAATGTAAAAAGCTAGGAACTAGAAAAACTCTACGTAGTAGTAGAAGCAAGATATAGTAAGTTAATATATAGAAGGGAAGGTATATACTTATACCTTCTCTCTTATATTTACTAGTATAATAATAGTCCCCTAATTATTTATATTAATAAAGCTATTTATAGTCTTTTAAACCTTAATAACTAGCTCTAATAATACCCTTATATCTTTTAAGTTTATTAAATCTAATCCTAACTCTTCCCTTTCTATAAATATCTCCTAGTATACTATAATTACCTCTATTAATAGGTAATTCTCCTTATAAGTATCTCTAACTACACTAGATAATCCTTTAAGCTTCTTAATTATCCTATTTATCTAAGCCCTCTTAGAGGCCCTAACCCTCTAAGGATTTTATAAAGTTATACTATTACTTAAGTAGTAAATTTAGAGTTTTCTAATTTATTATTAGCTAGGCTATTAGCCTATTTACCCTATAGTTAAGTTATAAGGGCATTATCCTTAGCTTCTCTAATTTATAATAGCTTAAAGTATTCTCTTAATATAGCTAATCCTTTCTTATTATTTAACTAGGTAATAAGGGTTTACCTTATATTCTTTATTATATTTAGATCTAGTCCTTTCTAGCTAATAAGCTTAAGGGCTTCCTTATAGATTTCTATAACCTCCTATAACCTTATTAAAAATAGGTAAAATAGCTAGTAAGCCTTTATAAGCACTTCTAAAACCTTAAGTACTTTTACTTTATTTTATATATATTTTAGCCTATTACCCTTAAGCTAGTTTTATATATCTTTTATTTTAGAGGTCTATATAGGTAGTATCTTTATAGATTAGCCTAAAAATAGATTTTCTAATAGTTACTTAATCTAATCCTTAGTTACTTTAGCTTTTAGTTATTTAGGAAGAGATAATATTAGGTTAAGCTTTACTTAAATTCCTTCTTTTACTAGCTTATTATATTCTTATATAAATATAGCCTATACTTCTAGTAATACTAGGAGTCTTACTAAAGTAAGGTTATTATTTTTATTAAAGAAAAACCTTTCTAGGTTAATAAAAGGGTTAAGATCCTTTACTATCCTAGTAAGTCTTATATATCTTAAATTACCTATTAATAACTAGCCTTTCTAATAAGATTATAAAGAGAAGTTAGATTTAGGCTTACCTAATCTAATAAACTTATAAATATATAGTATTATAGTAATATATTAGTCTTACTTAGCTAAATTACTTCCTTAGTTAACTTAGAGGTAACTTTAAATAAAAACATATCCTAGAGGTTATATAAGGTTCTAGATAAAGCTATACTTACCTATATAAAGGTATTCTTAATTATTAAAGTCCTAGCTATAGAATTAGATTAACTATTAGTTTAGTCTAAGGGTAGTAATAACTTTTACTTCTTTACTAACTATTAAATTAGATACTTAACCTAGGTTTTCCTAAGTTAGGAAGATAACCTATTAGGTCCTTAATAGTCTTATTATTATTTCCTATCTTAGTATTCCTTAATAATAGCTTAAGCTTAGAATTATCTATAGCCTTTTACTTTTATTTAGGCTTATTAGTACCCTTATTACCTAAGGAGATATAGAAGATAAGGGTAGTAGAGGTAAAGGGTTTAGTAAAGAAGGTAAAGGTTAATTTAATAAAGGAGGTAGATTATTCTATTTACCCCTAGTGCTTTCTTTACTTACTTTATTTAAACCCTTAGGTTAGGGCTTAGCTAGCTCCCTTTCTTTTCTCTTTCTCTAGTAAAGGTAAGAAGAATCTTCCTATTACCTTTAATACCCTTAGGTAGTTCTATAGTTAGAGGTCTAATTACTTTCTATAGGTAAAGAGGCAGGCCCCTAGACTTTAGTCTTATAATAATTTAATCTTTATTACTATTAAAGGTATTTCCTAACTCTAAGTAGCTAAGTAAGGTTATAGTTAAATAGTAGTATTATAAATATTCCTTAAGTATAAAGATCTATTACTATAGTTTACTCTTTATAATTACTAGTAAACTAATAAAATAGGGTAATCCTAATCTTATTAAACCTTAGACTATTATAGATAGTATACTTCTAAATAGGTTATTTACTCTTATTATTTATACTAGCACTCCTTAAATACCTTCCTATAGGAATAAGGGTAATACTAGTATTTAGAAAGTAAGGCTTAATCCTTTTACCTATAAGGTTATAAGCCTTAATTATTTCTAGACCTTCCTACTATTTAGAGAGTACTTCTAAGCCCTTAAAATCTATATTTTATCTCCCCTAGTAGCTATTTTATTAACCCTTTTTATTATTAGTAAAATAATTTAAAAGGGATAAGGAAACTTAGATAGCCTTAGGTTATAGTATATCCTTAACTAATACTAGAAATATAAATAGAATTACTTAATTCTAATAAGGGCTAGATTAGGAATTACTCTCTTTATCTTCTTTTTAGGGATATATAGAAATACTTTAGATATATATTTTAGAGTAACTATTAAATTACCCTAGAGAACTACTACTATTAGTAAGGTAAAGGTATAAAAATATCTCTTAGGTACTCTTTAATAAATTTCTTTAGTATATCTAAAAGATTATTTAGGAAATTTAGTATAGTTACTAAAGAAAAAGCACTTTAGAAAACTCTAAGAACCTTTTTATTATAAGGGGTAGGCTATATTATATATCTAGTAATCCTATTACTCTCTCTAGTATCTTAGCCTTCCCCTAGGTACCTATATTAATTACTAGGTTTTATTTAGTATAAAGAGAAGTAATTATTATTCTCTTTACTAATTATTATCTTATAGTTTTACACTAAGTAAAGAGTAACTCTAGTGTTAATATCCCTCTCTTATTAAGAGATTTCTATTTAAATCCTAGCCTCTTTAAATATATAGTTATAGTAAACCTTAAAGGGAACTAAGAGATTTACTTAACTAAGTTTTAAATTACTCTTAGGTTTTCTTTAACTAGAAGATCTTAATAAAAGATAACTAACCTAGGAGATATATAGATCTTTCTATATATTAAGTTATAATAACTACTAGCCTAATAGTTATTATTATTAGTAGTAAATTTGCCTTTTAATTCTTATTAGTAATTTATATTACTAAAGGGTATATAGTTTTAGTATAGTACCCTATAAATACTTAAGTAAGACCCTTAATTATAGTATTAGGTCCTTTACCTCTTATTAATACTAAAAGGGATTCTTATATAATATCTCTCTTTCCTTATTTTACTAGATTATTAGTTTTATAAAGGAGCTTAGACTAATTTACTACTATAGTCTTAAACTATTTCTTAGGGTAAAAACTAAGAACTAAGAATTAGTTATTCCCCTTATATTATTAATTATTTTAGCTAGTACTTTCTCTTTATACTTTAGAATAGGATAATTCCCTTAACCTCTATTATAACTTCTTTAATTTTTCTAAATTACTAAGCTTATATACCTTACCTCTAGTTCTAATACGCTCTAGTAATATCCCTAGCTCTAAAGATAGACTAAAATAGATAGTATTTAACCTAAATAACTCTTATTTTACTAGGGCCTTCTTTACTTATATTATCTCTTATTACACTTAAGGAGTAACCTCCTATATTATTTACTTAAGTATAGTGCTATTTATATTTAATTAATAGGAATACCCTTTATATAATAGGAAGTTTATAACTAATACTTTAATATTCTCTAGTATATCTTATCTCTTTATAGAATTTACTAGAAATAAAATAAAATAAGATAAAATAGTTATAACTAAAGAAAATAAAATAAAGAAAAATATATAAATTAATAAAAGGTAAATAAGGAGAAAGAAAGGTTATAAAAGAGAAAATAAGAGAATAGAATATATAAGAAAGGAAAAGAAATATATAGTACTATAGCTATTTAAATAATTCTTACTTTTACTTTACTTTTCTACTCTAAATTATAATACTAAAAGTTTTCTCTTACTTACTAATTTATAGCTATATTACTCCTTTCTCTTTAATAACCCTCCTATTTTCTTAACCTTATTCTCCCTAATAATAATCTATCCTATAGCGTTTTAAGATAGCTAGTCTAAGGGCTATAGGGCTTTAATATATCCTTATAGAAGTCTAAATCCTAATCTCCTTAAATCTTTAATCTATCTAAATTAATAAGCAAATAGGATATATACCCTATTTAAGACTTAATATAAAATAGACCTTACTAATATAGTTATAACTTTAGGGCTTTCCCTTAGTAACTACTATTACTATTTTACCTAGTTTAAAGGGCTTTACTCTTTATTATTTATAGTAATTTCTCTAGATAGCTACTTCTAGTTATCTATTAGTTATAACTTTTATATAATAGGATTTAATATTTCCTACCTAATACATAACTATATCTCCTCCTATAGATTCCTCTAATAGTTAAGTTAAGGCCTTATAAAACTTATTACTCTAATTAATTAAAGTTTAGGTTAAAAAGGCTTCTAGCCTTATTCCTAAGGTTTATATTAGTTTATATAGAACTTTAATAGAAGAATACCCTATAGACTAGATATAATAATAATTTAACACTTTAGCTACTTTTAGAAGTTAAAGGTCCTTATTTATTATATCTTTTATTATTTTATTTAATACTTCTTAAAGGATTTAATTTAAAACTTTTACTAATCTAATACTTTTATAAGACTATCTTAGAGTATTTACTAGGCTTACTCCCTCTCTTTTAAAAATAATAATAACTTTACTAACCTAAATACTAGTCTAGGATTAGTATAGAAACCCTTAGGAGCTAGTAATAATCTATTTATCTAAGCTTTTAGATAATTTATTACTTCTATTACTCTAGTTAACTTATAGGGTAATAACTAAATAAATTAAGAGAAATAATCTACTATAACTAGTATATATTTAATTTTCCGCCCTAACTCTAGGAATAGTCTAATATAATCTATACTAATAACCTAAAAAGGTTTATTTACTAGTATAGGTTAATTTAGTGCCTTTTTCTTTTAAGGGCTATATTAAGTATAAGGCAAATATCCTAAGATATATTTAATAATATTAGCTCTATTCTAGGCTAGAATACTACTTAAGTTAGCCTCTTTTAAGTTAAATTTACTCTAAAATATCTAGTGTTATTATAAGCGTTTTAAAGGCACTTACTACTTCTTCCCTTACTAAATAATATTATTAGATATACCTTCCTTTATACTAGAGAATTCTATCCTCTAGTTTATATTACTAGATTATTATTACTATTCTTTAAGCTATATAATAATTATAACTTCCTTACTACACTATCTAGTGGTTAGGAATCTTATAATCTCTTTATACTATAGTTTATTTAAGTACTTCTTCTATAATAATCTAAATCCTAGTAAGACTTCTACCTATCTTACACTTTAACTTAGTTCTATTAATAACCTAGACTCCTCTAAGCCTTAGTAGTTTGTTAAGCGGAAAACAACACCCCAAAGACACAATGCTAGCCCACGGTCAAGGTAGCTCTGTAGCCTACACATAACAGGAGGGGTTAATTAACTTGACGATATTGATCATAACAATGGCTAGAGATCTCTTGTTATGTAGAGATACTCTAGATTAAATAGTCTATTAGATTAGAAGTACTATCTTAATTAAATAAGGGAAATAACCTTAGTTTATCTTATTATAAGCTTAGGTATTTTCTTAATAAAACTTAGTAAAACTTAAGGGTTAAATTAAGAATCTTATAGTATATAGGTACTATAAAAAGAATCTAGCTATAGGTAGTCTCTTTATAGATTAAATAGTCCCCTTACTTAGATAACTAATATTATTATCCCTTATTATATTATTTATCTTAATAATCCCTAGTGCTTATTATTATAATTATATATTTCTAGGTATATATCTTATAGTATATAATACCTCCTAGGTATACACTAGTTATCCTAACTAAGCGTGTATACTAATAACTAAAGTGCCCTATAAGTATAGTTAATAACTAATACCTTATACTAAAAAAGGGGTATTATTTAATTTAGTATACTTAAGTCTAATCTAATTAATCTTATATAATAGGACTCCCTAAAGTAAAGGGAAGTATTAAAGTAAAAAAGGTAAAAAGGAAAATTTATAATAATAATAAAAGTAGTAAAGGAAAGGAAAGGAGAGCTAAATAGAAAAAAAAATAATAGAGAGAAAGGAAAAAAAATATATATATAATACCTCCTTAGCTAAAGACCTAAGTTTTTATCTCTAAGAGAGCTTTAGTATTTTTAGTATTTAAGGATATATAGTAGGTAATATTAGTAAGGGAGTGTAAACTATAGGTTACTTAGCTTCTTACTAAGTTACTCTTTTTATAGTTTTTATGCTAATTAATTAATCCTTAAGTATACTTCTTTTCTTACTAGTAAGCTTTAATAATCTTAGCCTATATTTTATAGGGCACTAAACTAGGTAGCACTATAAATATATATATAGATAATATTAGTAGGTATATAATAGTTTTCCTTTATATTACTCTTTATACTCTAAGGAATAAAAGGAGATTAATTATTATAGCTTAACCTATATCTTTAAGAGAATATTAAATTATTCTTTCTTTTACTTATCTAAGTAAGGTCTTATAGTTATATACTTACTCTATTTAATAACTCTATAAATCCTTAGTAACCTTAGCTAATCCTAATATCTATCTAAAAAGTATATTTATTACTACTTATTATATTTAAAGAGCCTTTCCTATAGTAGTAGGTATTTAATCCTCCTTACTATATTAGAGTGCTTTAAGCTTTATAGCTAAAGATAGTAGTATTAACTTATATTTAGTAATAGATAATAATATAGATAAAGATATAAGTAATATTTAATAACTTTTCCTTTTACTTAATCTTTATTTTCTATATTAATTAGAGGTAAATTATCTTAGGTTTCTTACTATATTTATTTTCTTAATCTTATAGTATTTCTTATATACTAATATTAAAGACCTTAGGGTTATTAGTAAAAACATAGGCTATAAGCTACTAAAAGTCCTAAATATAGAGATTATTATTTTATACTATATTAGTTTACTATTTAATTAGGTAATTCTTATTAGTAATCTAAAGTTTCTAGGGTATAACTACTATACTAATAGGTAGCCCTTTACTAACTATCTAGGTTATAAAGCGTAGTATTAAGCACTTTATTATATTTTATACTAGATATTAAAGGTTAAAATCTTTCTAGTATACTAATTCCCTTAGTAACTAATCTCCTATTATAAGCTTATTTATAGCTATATCTTATAGGACCCTAATAGTTCTCTTAAGTGCTTTAATATAGCTATATTTTAGGTCTAGGATATTATTAGATATTATCTAATCTATAAGGTATAACTTAAACCACTAACTAATAATAGAATCCTTACTAAAAGTATATAATTATTTAAGCTTAATATTATACTTATTTAGTATATTCTAGTTCTCTATAATTAGATTAAGTACTTAGTAACTAACCTAGTAGTAAATTATTTAGAGAAGAAACCCTAGGTATATATACCTATATTTCTAGTTTCCTTTTTACTTTATTACTAGGACTATAATTACCTTAAAATTATAGGGATAGTTTATAAGTTATATAATTTATCCTTACTTACCTATAAAGTCTATAAAATAAGTTATTCTTCCTTTATTTATACTATTAAAATAGTATAAGTATCCTTACTTTCTATTAAATATAAAAGTAATTTAGTAGTTTATAAAGAAAGTAAATCCTATAATAAGGTATTAATTACTTATATCTAAGTAAAGGTTAATAGGGTTATATTTAATACTATACTTAATATTAATAGGCTAATAGGTAGTATAAAGCCTTCTAGCCTTTAGACTAATTAATTATTATAATATTTCTATATTAAAGTCTTCTATATTATTAATCTTAAATATTTATAATAACACTACTACTATTACTTTAAGACTATACCCTATAATCTTCCTATTACTATTAACTTAAACTAGTTAAGCTAGTTCTTACTTAGTATTTTATAAGCCTTTCTTAGGAATTTATAAATATCTAGTAAATAACTACACTATTATATAGTAGTCTATCCTAGTCTAATTAGTATTACTAGATTAAAATTATTACTATTTTAATAGACTTTAAACCTTAATAAAGGCTATAGCTAGTCTCTTTATAGGTAGAATAAAGGTAGCTACTATTTATAGAGATTAGCTAAATTAATCTTAATAGTATCTTCCTCTCCTTCTTTAAAAAGGAGTTTTCTATCCTATATATTAAAATATTAATATAATATATAGTAAGATATTTACTATAAGGGAAGTAGGTAATAGTATTACTATTAACTTTAGTATAATCTCCTTTATTTATAATAGACTCCTTATATTACTTTATTTTCTAGTTAAGATTAAATAGTATTTATTAATTTTAACTTAATATAGCTAAAGAGAGGGATAAAAGAAAAGTAGTAAGGAATAGTAAGGTTAAAGGTTTTAAGAGTTAAGAAGATATATACTAGTATAAAAGTAGGTTAGATTAAATAGTTTCTATAGTCCTAACCTCTATTTTTATACTTTTTCTAAATCTAAGGGTAGTTATTAGTAGGTGGTATTAGTTACCTTTACTTCTCTTTCTATTAGTAGCTAGTATTTATTATAAGGTAGCTATCTATAGGGACTAAGTAGCTTCTATAATTTAGACTTTTAGTATTATAATTTACTTATAGATAGCTATTTACTTATTAGTTATTAATACCTATTATAGGCATTAACTTATAGCTTAAGACTTTTAACCCTCTTCTATTCCTTCTCTTTATATTCCTAGCCTTACTATTTCTTACTTTATCTCTAATTAATTAATTATAGCTAAATTTCTTAATATAACTTATTAAAAACTTCCTAATATTATTACTATTATAAGGGTAAGTATTCCTAAAGGTAAGCTCTTAGTAATAAAGACTATAAACTAGTCTAACTACACTAAGTTTTCCTATTTTTCTTTAGTAAAGACTATATTAGTCTTATATAAATTATTTAATCTTATATTTAAGTTATTACTAATAGTTTCTATTTTATAGTATAAGTTTCTTTTTACCTTCTAGGTTTAAAGTAAGATTAATATTAGTAATAGTAGTGTTTTACTATATATAAAGATTTCTCTTTATTCTTCTAAAAATCCCCTAAAGAGAGCACCTCCTTATCTTATTAAGACTATAAAAGGGACTAAATTATTAAAGGAATTTATATAGAGCTATATTAAATTAGATAATACCTTAGCCCTTACTATTAAAAATAATTATTATTCTCTAGTTCTTATACTTACTAAGATAGCTTATCCTAATAGGTACTTTTACACGCCCTATTATAATAGCTTAAATACTATTAAGCTTTACTAGTGTCTATATTTAGTAAATTAAATAGTATATTCTATACCTACTACTTAAACTTATATATATAGTATATTACCTTCTTTAATAAGTATATATACTTTCCTTTTATAGATATATCTTACTTTCTAGGGTTAGTAATAGCGTATATAGTAACTATATTTAGAATAGATCTTATATAGTAAGCTATAAATAGCGTTTTACTTCTAGGTATTATACTAGGTTTTCCTAAGAGTAAGCTTTTACTTCTTTCTTAGGAAAGAGTAGTTTACTAAGGTAGTAAAAGCTTTTTACTTAACTTAAACACTATTAACCTTAAAAACTCTCCTTACTTAGTAATTAATATACTACCTTCTTTTCTAAATTATTTATAAATACTAAGGGGGTAGAAAAGGAAATAAAATAGGTTTATAATATAAGATTAGATTTATACCTTAATTACTTAATCTTTAGTAAGTAAAAGAGAAAGAAAGAAAAAAATAAAAGAGAATAAAGGGAATATTCTTTAATCTATATATATATTAGTATATCTAAGAGTATACCTTATACTCCTATTTTTACTTAGCTATTAAGAGAGGTAGTTATACCTTAATCCCTTAGTATAGACTTCTTTAAGGTAGAAGTTTAATCTCTTCCTTAAGGCCTAAGTTTATTCCTTTATTATTAACTATTTAATCTAATATATTATACTAAGCTACTACTAGTATAATTATTAAGACTTCTTAGTTATAATTACTAACTTCTTCTTTTACTTAGCTTTATTATAGAGTATATAGCTATCTATCTATAGTTAAAGTTTACTAACCTTCTAAATCTAGGATAAACTTCTTAATATAGTCCCCTAAGATTATCTTTATAAGGTAAACCCTATTTATTATCTATAGATAGTAAGCCTTAGAGATTAGTACTTACTTATAAATTTAGAAAGGCCTATTCTATCTTATTATAAGCTTTTTATTATAAATATATTAATATTTCTTCTAATATTATACACTAGTATAAGGTCTCCTAGTTTTAATTAATCTTTCCTTAAAGAGGTAGCCTAATTCTTATTAGTTTATTTAGTAAGTTATTTTCTAAAGTTAAATACCTTTTCTTTACTTTCCTAATATCTTTTACCTTTTTTAAGTATTTATACTTAAGCTTTAAATAAGTCCTAGCTAGTAGTAACTATATCCTAGTTAATTAGTCTCTAAGTTAGAATTTAACTTCTAGTAGTAAGATTAGCTTTTATCTATAGATTAAGTAAAGGCAGACTTCCTATGTAATTTATAAATAGTAGTGTAGTCTATAAGAAGGGCTTTATTAAGATACTTTACCTATTAACTATTTAACTCTCCTAATTTTACTAAGGTAAATATAAAAGACTAGTATCTAGCTTTAATAAGGGAGTTTGCTTTTAGGTTATACCTAGATATTTAGATACCTATAATTCTAATATCTATAAGTACTTCTTTAAGATTTCCTTGTATTTTAGGTTCTCTATTATAAACTATAAATTAGAAAAAACTAAACCTACTAATTAGAGATAAGAGGAACTTCCTAATTACTACTATAGTTATATTTCTTACTAGCATAGCCTTTACCTAACCTATTAGATTATATCTTACTTCTAAGAGATACTTATATCTATAATTAATTAGAAAGTACTAAGTATTAATATAAATCTTACTTATTAGATTCCCTAGCGTAACTAGTACTAATAGTTCCTAAGGTTACTAGGGCACGAACTTCTAATATATCTTATAGTAAGTTAGCATCTCTAAGTTATATTCTAGAGCCTCTTCTACTAATATTACTACTTTATTACTTAGAAAACCACCTTAATACCTTTATAACTAAGCTCCTTATAAATTACTCTAACTATTATGTATTATTACTTAGGTATATTAATAACTAATACTAGTCCCTTTATAATTCCTATTAGTCTTTTCTAAAGGTATTTATTTTCTAGAAAGAACTTTTTAGCCCTATTTTATAGCTTCCTATAGTCTCCTACGCTAAGATTAATTAGTCTCTAAAGGGTTAATAAGAAATTAATTACTTAGTATATCTTAGCTAAGTAATCTTTCTTACTATCTTCTTTAATCTTAATGCTATTTAGGTATAAATTAATAAAGTCTTTAATATCCCCTTAACCTCCTAATCTAATTAATTAGATAGTCTAGGGCCCTTTCTAAATAAAGTATCTATAATTTAGTTTTCTTACTAGGAATATATTATATAGAAAAGTTAAAAGTAGTATATAGCTAATTTACTATATAATAAGGGCTCTAGGCATATTATTAATAGCGCTATTAAGCTAGTGTATAAGGACTTATAAATCTATCTCTAGTGTAAAGGGACTCTATAGAGATAAATTTGTAGCCTTTATAACGCATAGATAACTACCTAGTATTCTCACTTAGTTATATTATACTTAGCTTTAGTAATAGTCTAGGTACTGCTTTTATATTAAATAGGGTAGTGTTTACTATTAACTATTTATAGTAGTGTAGCCCTCTATCTAAGTAAGCTTATGTTAACTATAAGGATTATTTCCTAAAACCTAGTCCTAGATTAAGTAAAATAAGAATTAGGGCTATAGTTATTACCTTTTTAAGATATCTATAGCTTCTTACTATTCTAGCCCCTATACCTATTCTATTATCTTCCTAAGTAAAATCACTAGTAGTTTTGCCTTCTATATATAGTGTTTTACCTAGATATAGTAAACTCCTATTAGTCTAATAAAAGAGTATACCTTAGATAGGTCCTAGTAAACTATTTATTCTAGGATCTTTATTATCTTTACCTTAGTTAGTTTCTATCTATTTATTCTATATATAAACCCTATAATTTCCACTAACTTCTAGTAGAACTTTAATTTAGATGCTAAGGCTATATAGCTAGAGAGTTTAATATTAACTAGAACTTTATTAATATTAATTAAATATTCTAGCATATATTTACGCACTCTAGGCATAATTTCCTCCTTATTATATATTATAATTAGACCTTTAACTATAATATTATCTAGAAAGGCATGTAAATTTTAGGGATTAAGTTAAATAGGATTTACCTAATAATTCTAATAAATTACACTACTAAATTAGTAGCTCCTTATAGTAGGTAGTAAAGTTATAAAAGCCTAATTATAGTAGAGATTATAGTTATATCCCTACTTCTTTCCGCTAGTTTTACTTAGTTATATTCTAATAGTAAATTAATAATAGATAAAATTTTATATATTATAAAGCTCTTACTAAATGCCTTCGCTCCTTAGGGAATTAGTGTATTATATATTATTACTTTATTATATTTAGTAGCTAATAGGATTAGGTAAATCCCTCTATCCTTCTTTATAATAAGGAAATATAGATTCCTATAGGAGCTATAGCTTTCCTCTAGGTATCTATATTTTAGCTTTTTCTTTAATAGATTAACTAGTCTTCCTTATAACCTAAGAGATATTAGGATAGAACTAGCTTACTATATCTTATACTTAATAACCTTTATAACCTATAGTAGTGTAACTAGTAAGTTAACTTTTCTACATTCTAATAAGTCCTATGCTAGTGCTACTTCTTAGTTATAAAGGATTTCTTTAAAAATATTAACTTCTTCTTATATTAAATATTCTTATACCCTTTAACTATCTAATTTAATTATTCCTAGGTTATTCTAAAACCTTAGGGTTTTTGCTAAACTACCTAGTAATATACTTACTATACTTTCTAGATATATCTAAATATAACTTTACTTCTTCCTATTTCTTTATTTTCTATTTTAGGTCTCCTTCTAGGGTTAACCTATTAGAAGGTATATTATTATATAGATAAATCTTATTAGCTTTATATTTATATATTATATTTATTATAAGATTAGGTGGTTTTAGTTACTATAAGGGTTAGAAATCCTTTATAACTACTTTAAGTTATTAGAAGTGGTTTATTATTATATCCTAAACCACTTCCTAAAGGATATCTATTCCTCCCTAGTTATAATAGGGATTAGTTACTTATCCTTATCTAGTTTTACTTCTAATCCTTTATAAACTATTTAATCCTTCTCTTCCTTAACTATAGGATAGCTAAATATAATAATATTAATTATAGGCTACTAGGCTAGTTACTTATAGGTATATTACTACTAAATACTCCCTATAACTCTTAAGATAATAACTATATCCCTAAAGTAATACTAAGCAAAGAGCTTACTACTTCTTAAGTAGTTAAACTATATTTATAATAGTCTAAAGAATAGTATCCCTAGAATTAAGCTTATATTAACTAAATCTAGGCTAATATAGAAGTTAGTAGGTATCTAAATATTCCCTAAATAAAGCTTTATTTAGACCTCCTAATTATCTTAATTCTATATAATAAAAATAATATAGTATTTATTATATTTATAGGATAGATTCTAAGGCCTAAGCGCCTAGTAGTGCTCTTAGTAATTATATTCCCTTAAGAACCTATATTAATAAGTCCTAGAAAAGCTCCTTTTTAGGGTTATCTAGATAGACCTATAAGTATAGCAAATCCTATAATTAATTAACTATAGCCTATAGTTCTATAATTATATTAAGTATAAAGTTTACTTTAGATAGCTTACTCTAAACTTATTAAGGCTTTTCTTATTAAGCTTAAGCCTCTAGTTATTCCTAGATTTATTCCTATAAGGTAGCGTTAATCTCTAGTAGTAAAGCTAAGGCTATCTTTAGTGGTTTCTTCTTAGCCTTTACCTTATTCCTTTTATTCTCTTAAAGGGCCTTCTTTATTATTTAGATAATTAAATTAATCTAGTTCTTAGGATTAATTAGTCTTAAGCTTATCTTTACTTTAAATATCTTTAAAGGAGGTATAGGCCCTAGTGTGTCCCTATTATAATAATAGATATCCTCTATACCCTTTACTTATAGAAGGCATTTATTACTAACTACCTCTACTAGTATTAGTATAATATAATAGATATCCCTAAAGGGCACCCTAAGCTTCTTCTAGAAGACCTTATTATATAGCTAGTCTAGAATTCTCTAGCCTACCTTACCTAATAGGTCTTTCTTTCCCTTTACTAAGGTATCTTTACCTTTTAAGCTACTCTTAAACCTAATAATCCTATTTATTATCTTCTATAATTTCCTTAATATACGCTTATTTTATTACCCTTTCCTAAGGGCTATAACCTTTATAATATAGGTATTTACCTCTTTATTCTCTATACTTAATTTCTTAAATTTAATAGTTAAGACTACTCCTAATAGATTCTTTAAGATTAAGGTTACCTAGTTTCCTTTCTAGGTAGTATTTAGTAGGATTAAAGGAGCTTTCTATTTAATTAAAGATATCCTACTTCTTTAGTATTATATTCTAATCCTTTTCTCTATAGGGTTTATGTTCCTTAATCTAAGGTATTATATAGGTAATTTTACTATTTAGGAAGTATTTAACCTAAAATATAGCTAGCCTTTATATATAGCTACTAATACTAAGGAATTTTAAAAGTAAGATAAGTGGTATTATCTAATGCCTTATATTATCTCTAATTACTAAAATATAGATAGCTAGGTTATAGGTAGTAAATTTTAATATTTTATTAAATCCTAGTGTGTTATACTTTATAGCTATATAAGAGTTAGTATTATAAGAATAATATTAGTTTATCTATTAGCCCCTTCTAGCTATTATATTAATATTAAAGATACGCTTATTATCCTTATTAAATAACCTAATGTTATTTAGCTAGTAATTATATTATTATACGTTAATACTATACTTTTGCTTAAGCTACTTTATAATATTAATCTCCTTACCTACCTAAGCTATAACTATAATTTTTAACTTAGCTAATTATTTTATTAAGTTATCTATTTAATCTTAGTATTTTACTAGTCTAGGAGTTCTATCCTTTTTATTTTATTATAAGAAGTATTAGTTCCCTTTTTATTTAGAAAACTTAGCTATTACTAAGCGGTTCCTTTAGTTAGCCTAGTAAATACTAAGTATAGCTTAATTAAGTAGTCTCTAGCTTCTTAGATTAGGTTTAGTATTATCTATATAATACCCTCTTAAGTTAGAGATCTTAGGGTCCTTATTCTTAAGCTCTAGTTATATTTAAATATATATATTAAGTGCTACCTAAAGGGTTTTATACTATATAACTAGAACTTCCTTATATATATACCCTTTTAATCTATAAAGCTTAAGATTAAATAGTTAGGGAGGGCCTTATAGATATAATTTAACTAAGTTATTATTATTTACTATCCTATTAGGTTTATATTAGATATTAAAGCTTAATACTTCTATAACTAGTAGTAAGTTTCTTTAATAAACTTTAGTTATATTAGATTAAGGTCCTTAAGTTATTCTCTAGTGCTTTTTATTTAGTCCTAACTTATAGCATTAAACTAAAGGAGTATTTCCTTCTTTAATTCTACCTAAGTATATAATACTATTAATATCTTAACTACTTATTAAATCTAGGGGTTAATATTACGCTTAAGTATCTTATACTAATCCTTCTTAGGAATATATATTACTTTTATCTTAGCCTTAAAGTCCTTAATAAAATTAGTAATATTTTTCCTTATAAACTACTAAATATTATACCTATTCTATATTATAATAAGGGATAATTAGTAAGCTATTATTTCCTAAGGATTTTTATAAAGGTCTCTATATTAAGCCCTTTAAGGGGTCTAGAGGCTTTCCTTTAATATTAGGGTCTTTCCTAATAGCCTATTAGGGTAGGTATAAGTTAGTATTAAAATTATTTTAGGATTAGATAGTTCCTTACTTATAATTAGGGTGCTTAGTAATAGTAAATCCTATAATTCTTTTAGATAGCTTAGCTACTTAGTAAACCTTACTTTACTTAATTAGTAGGAATAAGATAAGGTAAAATAATTAGTTATAGAGTTAGATAATAGCACTTTTAATTAATCTTATAAGAGAGTAACTATTTAATTAAAAGCTTTAATTCTAGAGAGGATTTTATAAAAAGAGTTTTCTATAAGGTAATATTTATAATTATAAATAACCTATAAGTAAGGACTACTAATATAATTATATAGCTTCTTATAATTATCTATAAGATCCTAATATATAGCTAAATTATTATAAAATTAGCTATAGGTCCTAAGATTAAATAGTTTATAATGCTAAATAGCGGTTTTTATTTTAGATCCTTATATTTAGAGAGTCTTAGTAAAGGTATAATAGCTTAGCTAGTGTTTATAAGGTATTCTCCTAAGCTAGATAGCCTTATTTCTAATGTCTCCTTATAATATAATTTTATTTCCTTATTTTAGCTTAGTTCCTCTAGATTAGCTAGCCTCTAACTAGTGCCTTAGCTTCTCTAAGGTCTAGGTTTAGGTTTTTAATTTATATTATAGTATAGGGAAAATAAAATAAAGAGGTCTTTATATAAATTAGTTTAGTATTAGCTAAGAATTATAGCTAAAAGTGCGCTTCTAATTAATCTTAGTCTATAGTAAATTAAATAAAAGCGGAAGTCCTAGGGTTTAAGACTGCGTTTCTTCACTAGTTTTATTAAGTGGAAAATAACACCCTAAAAACATAATACTAGCCTATAGTTAAGGTAGCTCTATAGCCTATATATAATAGGAGGGTTAATTAACTTAATAATATTAATTATAATAATAGCTAGAGATCTCTTATTATATAGAGATACTCTAGATTAAATAGTCTATTAGATTAGAAGTGCTATCTTAATTAAATAAGGGAAATAACCTTAGTTTATCTTATTATAAGCTTAGGTATTTTCTTAATAAAACTTAGTAAAACTTAAGGGTTAAATTAAGAATCTCGTGGTATGTGAGTGCTATAAAAGAATCTAGCTATAGGCAGTCTCTTTATAGATTAAATAGTCCCCTTACTTAGATAACTAATATTATTATCCCTTGTTGTGTTATCTATCTTAATGATCCCTAGTGCTTGTTATCGTGATCGCGTGTTTCTAGGCGCGCATCTTATGGCACACAGTAGCTTTTAATATCTTTAATATTTCCTTATATTCTCTAGCTTTATCTTTCTAGACCTATTAATTTTTATTTATATTCTATAATCTAAATTTAGTTAGGTTATTAATATAGTAATCTAAAGGAAATATAGTGTATAAGAGTCTATTAGTAGTAGTATTTTACTTTCCTTATATAAAGTAAATTTCTATATTTAATAATAGTATATAATTCGCGTTTATAAGTACTATAGTTTCTTTAAGTTCTTATGAATAAGAATAAGTTATATAAAATAGGATAGGGAACCTTATTATAAGTTTAGATAATTATATATTTACCTCTAAATCCGCTAGTATTAGAATATATTTAGGTAAGTAAGTTAAATATATACCTATATATGCTTATAGTAGTAGTAGCCTTTTCCTTAGCATAGAAAATAATAATACTTCTTATTGAAAATGGAAGGGGAATCTAGCTAGAGGATAGGAAGACCTCCTAGTAGATTCCTTCGCAGCGGCTTCTAGATAACTTGATTACGGTAGATTCTTTAAGATAGAGAGTATAGATAGTTAAATATAGTTGATTTCTAACTAGACAGATAGTCTAATAAGTAATAAGAGGATTTTCTAAGTCCCCTTATAGACTTACTAACTATATTAGAGGAAAGGGTTACTAGAGGGGTCTTAGGAGCTACTTTTTATTTTCTATAAAATTCATTTATATAGGAAAAGTAAAAATCAACTTATAACTATATAATCTAGCTGCCTACGTGGCCTAACTAAGCACTTTAATATATAACCCTATAAATAAAATATACTATTAAATCTAGAAAAATTCAAGAATTTAAATAGTATATATTAGCCTTTATATAACTACTAGTTCCCTATTTATAGTTAATTTTAGCTTCCCTATAGGGTAACCTAGTTAGCTTAGTTATATAAGCCGTGGGTTGGTTGTAAGGCAACGCAGGTCATAACTAATGCTGCAAGCAACTGAAACTAACGTTGTAATAACGTAACTAGGCAACTAGTGGGCCTATAAAATAGTGCTATAAATAGCATTATTTTAACACTCCCTCTAGAAAAGTATAAGGTAACTAATTTAATACCTAGACTTAGCTCTTTAATAGATATCTAAGTTAACTATAAATTCTAATAACTTTTAATAGAATTCTAGTGTTTTTATTAATTTTCGAGTTTTTGACTTTTTAGTTAATTTTATTATTAATCTAGGCCTCTGTATTCGTAAGACCTAGTAGCTTAATAAATTATTGAAATTTATTATTAGGCAGGGGCTTTATTAAACTATCTGTAGGTATCTCTTTAGTGTTAATGTAAATAACCTTAGCTATACCCTTCTATACCTTTTCTCTAGTATAGTTAAATTTTAGCAGGGTATGCTTTATTTTACTATAAAGAGCAGGATTATTAGTGGTTATAATAGCTCCTTAGTTATTACTAAAAATTAGGACTAGAGGGCTATAGGTAGCTTTATTTCCTTAAAAGACTATAAAGCTACTCTAGCTCCCTAATAGCTTTATATAAGGCATTAGATTTATCCTCTAATGTAAATAAAGCTATTATAGTTACTTTCTTTGATTTCTAGCTAATAGGACCTTTAGCTAGCTTATAGAGATAAGCATAGGTTAACTTTAAAGACCTATTACTAGCGTAGTTGTTATTATAAAAGCTAATAAGGGTTATAAAGGCTTTAATAGTAAGTTTAGACCTTCTATAAATTATAGAATAACTTATAGAGCCTAGAAGGTACCTAAGTAGATATTTAGAAGTATTTAAATGCTCTATAAACGGCTTAGATAGCGCTATAGAAAGCCACTAAACTAGGAAGGCAATATTAGGTCTTATAAGGAGCATTAGGTATATAATAGTCCCTATAATACTCTAATATAGCTTATAATTAAGGGGAAAGAGGTTTAGTTAGGTAGGCTACCTATTTTATAATTCTAGGTTATAGGGGAATTTTAATAGGCCTAGTATCCTTTATATTAAACCTTTCTAGGGCTTTAGAAATGTACTAGGACTAATAGATAGTTAGGGTCCCTTTTTTTAATTTCTAGTAATTTAAACGCCTAGGAAAAATTTAGCTAGCCTACGGTCTTCTATAGGATAAGCTTTATATAATAGCTTTTTAGCCTATTAATATAGGCTAGATCTAGACCTATTAGAAGATAGTTATCCATATAAGTTACTATATATATAGATATAGTTAGGTTAAAGAAGACAGCTAGATTAGATATAAGGGGTAAAAGCCTAGCTTCTAAAGAAAGTCCTTTAAAACCTACTACCACTCTCTAAAGCTTTGTTTTAATCTATATAAAGCTTTTATAGGAAAATAACCTACTTTTAAGAGGGTTTATAGCTATACTTTTAAGTAATTTAGCTATTTTAGGTGTGGCTTTAGCAAATTTAGTAAATCCGTTAGAATTTGCATATAAATAGCTTCCTTTAGTAAGCTATTTAGAAAGGCCCCTATAAAATTAACCTATTTAACTTCCTAGTTATTACAAGCCGCTAGGGCTAGTAATATTCGCTAACTAGGGGGATGCTAGTAGTAGTATAGGTTTTAATATAATCTTAACCTTCTATCTATATAAAGCCTTTAGTAATAAGATAGGCCTTGTATTTTAAAGGATTATTTTCTTTATCCTTTTTAAGCTTATAAATAAGCCTATTCTTTAGAACACTCTAGCCCTTAGGGACTTAGTCTATCCCTATAAATTTAAAGGTTCTAGTAGCTAGAAGTTACTTAAATTCGCTAAATATAGTATTAATCTATTTTTAACTATCCTTACTTTTTAAAGCTTGTTTCTAGGTCTTAGGGTATCTAAATTATTATTATTATTAGTGGATAACTTAGCCCTTTATTAAGCCTTAAAGTATATCTCCTTAATAAATAAAGATAAATTAAAATTATTAATATCTATAGAATTAGAATTAATTAAAGAATCTAAATCTATAGATAGATTTTCTATAGCTACCTTATTAGGGGCTATAGAGCTTAGGCTCTCTAGGGTAGCGCTAGAGGCGCTACAGGTGCTGTAGTTGCGGGCGTTGTAGGCGTAGCGAGCGCTATAGGCGCTAGATTTTTAGGCTTTAGGTAACTATCCTAAACCTCTAGATTATCTTGTGAGATATTAGCTTCTCCTCTAAAGGATAGGTCCCTAAAGGTAGCTTAGGGGACCTTATAGAGGCTATATCTTCTATAATTTTAATAAAGCTAGTCTTTATAACTAACCTTTTAGAAGGAATATAGATAAGATAAACACTATAACCTAGAGTAGCTAGTAACTAGCTAGGATAGTCCTAGGGGCTAGCTTTTAAAGCCTAGATCTCTGCTCTAGAGGTATTAGAACCTTATAATAAGACCCTATAGCCCTAATCTTTAAGAAATTAGGCTTATAGGAGGTCTTAGGCTCTAAGTTAGCTAGGTATAGCTGCTTAGGGGTTAGGGCTTAGTTATATTAGCAGTAATATTAACTAAGTCCACTATAGCTAGAAGGATGTAAGACTATAGATATAGGGGTAGCTTAGACCACTAAAGTGTAGCCCTAAGCTAGTCTAGGATAACCCTAATAGCCCTCTTAACTAGCCTGTTCTGTTTGTGAATATAGGGTAAGAGGTACTAAAACAAATTCCTTTAGAAGATAACTATAGCTAGAGGTTATTATTAATTTTAGTGCCTCTATTAAAGTGAAGGTGCCTAGGATATAAGTTATAGCGGTTTTTAGGGCCTTAAAGAAGCCCTTAATAACTATATAAAGGGTCTAACCTTCTTTATTAGCTAATAAAAAGTACCACTTATACTAGGATTTTTAATTAATAAGTATAAGGACTAGGGCCTTCTTATTATGCAGTATAGGTTTGATTTTAACCGTATCTCCTCTAAAATATCTAGAACTCTAGGGGGTCCTAGATAGGTCTTTTACTAGGTTGTCTAATAGCCTTAGATTGCGTATAGGCTAAGCAGTTAAAATCCTTTTCTTTAATAGCGGAAAAATTAGGGATCCCTTTAGCTAATTTTAATGATTTCTTTAGTAAGGGAAGCCCTATATAGCCTAATTAAATATGCTAAAGAAAGGCTAAATCTAGTAACTTCTTGTAACTAGAATCTAGCTTTTAGGGCTATTATCCCCTAGCTCCCTCTGTTACTAGGCTTCTTAAGAATCACGGGCCTCTAGGGTACTAGACGGCTACTATTATCACCTAAGTTATTAGGGTATGGACCTTCTAAACCCCTATAGAAGATACCTAACTAGGAGGAGCTTCCGTGGGATATAGGGCTAAATCTTTTTCTTCGTTATCTAATTCTTTGATTCGTTAATATTCCTTAGGATTAAACGCAGGCTATTGTGGAATTTAAACCTCTATAGGGTAGGAAAACCTAAATAAGTCTTATAGGCCTTGTGGTAACGTTAAGAGCCTATAAAGGAGAGGTAGGTTAAATGCTTGCAAATCTTAGGGTAGCTTGCCCTTAATCTACAAAAAGAAGCTAAATTTAGTAGGTTCTAATAACCTATAGGGGCTTTTATTAGCTAGGAATAGCTAGTCTTTTATAAGATAACCCCTAAAAGATAGTAAGTTAAACCACTAACTAGGTTAGTATTTATACTAGGAAATATAGGGCATTTAGTAGAGCTAAAGGCCTATATTCTAGTGGATTTTTCTTAACTAGAATATTAAAATAGTAGTGTCTTTACCTTTAGGATAGATAGGTCCTCTTACTATAATTATAGGGCTGGTTTTACCTTTCTTAAGGGGCTTAAAGTCTATAAAGAAAGCCCTATTATTATAAATATAATAAGAAGAACCTATATTATATAAAAGGGAGTTTTTAATTATATTATTAGAGTAACTAAAAGTAGGCTTACTAGTAGTATTACTAGAGGTACTAGAAGTATCTAAATTAGATTTAGAATTACTACTATTATTACTACTAGACTTACTAGAATCTAGTTCTTTAATGTATCCTATAGCTAGGCTATAGCCTAATGTAAAAGTAGCTTCTTTTTCTTTCTCTTTATCCCTATTATTACTCTTTTTCTTTTATTTCTTTTTAGAGGCTTTAGAAGGGTTTAAATCCTTCTTATTATACTCTTTCTTAGCGTTAGGTCCTTCTTAGGGGTAGGATTAGAAGAGTTTTTTCCTAGTCCTTAGAATTTCCCTTATTATTAGAAGCCTTATAACTAAGGGCTTTAGCTATAGGGGAGATCTTATCCTCTATTCTTCTAATAAATCCGCTATAAGAAACTGTAAATTTAGGGTATTTATAGGTAGTCCTTATGCCCTAGAAGCTCTAATAGTAAATCTTTATCTCTTAGCCTAACTAGGAAAGGTTTGCTTTAATACATTAATATAATAATTTACTTAATTAATAGGGTAATCTCTATACTATAAAGCTATAGTCTAGCTAGTAAATTATTAAAATTAGTATTAAAAGCCTCTAAAGATCCCTTATAATTTAAAAAATTTAGGGAATAGTAGCTAGAATATAGCATACTATGCTAGATTTTAGCACTCTACAAATACTACCTAATAAGGACTTTATAGGCTTCTTTAGGGGATTTCTACTAATATATAGCTACCTAGGGTCCTAATTAGTAGCTATCTCTTAATATTATTAAAAGAATAGCTTAATTAGAGTTAGCTAGCTAGCTTACTATGCTTAGATTATCTAGAAATTTAGGTAATCCTAGGGCTCTAAACTAGATACTTAGGGCTTACTTTTACTAATTATAGTTTTTAGGGCCTTTTAGCTTAGCTCCTCTAGAATAAAGTAAACCTTCTTATTTAGTTCCTTTATAGCACCTCTAGTAAAGGTAGCTTATAAGTTACTAGAAGAGGGTATACTTATAGAAGTAGTAGCTAGGTCTTCTCTAAATACCTAAGTATTTTCTCCCTTAGGTCTAGAAAAGGCCTAAAGACCTTATATAACTAATATAGTTTGCGTTAATTTCTCTAAAAGATTATTAATACTAGCCTTGTTTTTAATATAATTATCTTCGCTATACCTAATAAAATTAGTTAAGGTCTTGCCTTGTTGTTTAATTTAGCTTTATATCTATAGTTATAAAGCACTAGCCTAAATAGCTAGTTAACCTTCTATATCTATCCTATTAGGGTCCCTAGGGGGCTAGAAGGGCTTATAGAAGGTTCTAAAGGTCTTATAGTAAGGCCCTTACCCTTAAAATTAGGTAGTGCTATCTTCTAAAGATTCCTATGTAAAATCTCTAAATTTATTCCTATTATAAATAACATGCGCTAGAAATTAGTTATATTATAATCTAGTTACGTACGTAAAATGTGTGGTGAAGCCGTTTAAAAGGGCAGCCCCTTAGGATTAAAAGTAGGTCTTTAGTATGCGCGGACAAAAACAGGCTAGAGAAGATTCTTAGTGAAAATTTTCTTAACACTAAAAATAGGAATTATAGTAAATAGTAGATATTATAGAACGTGTAGCGTATCGCAATGTATATAACGTAGTATAATAGGTTAAAAAGCCTAGTATAGAGATACTAGATGTCTAATAATAATAAGGGAAAGTAGCGTATTTATAATATAAATAATATTAATATAATAGTTATAGTAGTAAATAGAATTACTAGAAAGTTATAGTTATAACTAGATAGTTATAGGTATAATATAGTGGTTATAGGTGTGGTAGTAATAAATTTTAATACTAAGGGTCTAGTGTTATAATGCGTAGTGCTAGTAAATAAAAAGCTTTAAATTCTAGTGGTTTTCCTTTGTAATCTTAAGAGCCTATAGTATAGTAAAGAACTATAACTAGTATTTAAAAATCTAGTAATTGCAGTAGAATAACGCAGTAATATAGTAAATCTTTAGGCCTCCTAGGCTTATAACCTATTAAAAATAGAAGGGGAATCTAGCTAGAGGGATAGGAAGACTTCCTAGTAGATTCCTTTGTAGCGGCTTCTAGATAACTTAATTATAGTAGATTCTTTAAGATAGAGAGCATAGATGGTTAAATATAGTTAATTTCTAACTAGACAGATAGTCTAATAAGTAATAAGAGGATCTTCTAAGTCCCCTATAGACTTACTAACTATATTAGAGAAAAGGGGTTGCTAGAGGGGTCTTAGGAGCTACTTTTTATTTTCTATAAAATTTATTTATATAGGAAAAGTAAAAAATTAACTTATAACCATATAATCTAGCTGCCTACGTGGCCTAACTAAGCACTTTAATATACAACCCTATAAATAAAATATACTATTAAATCTAGAAAGATTTAAGGATTTAAATAGTATACATTAGCCTTTTATACGACTACTAGTTCCTTAGTTACAGTTGATTTTAGCTTCCTATAGGGTAATCTAGTTGGCTTAGTCATACAAGCCGTGGGTTGGTTGTGAGGCAACGCAGGTCACAACTAACGCTGCAAGCAACTGTAACTAACGTTGCAACAACGCAACTAGGCAACTAGTGGGCCTATAAAATAGTGCTATAAATAGCATTATTTTAACACTTCTAAATTACCTTATTACTAGCTTATATTCCTAGTTAGCTAATTAAGAGGTTAAGTAATCTTAGTATAGTTCTTTATCTATTATTTATATAGTCTAATAGCTCCTAGGAAGGACTAAATAGCAAATTAGGTTATAGGTATTAGCCACTCCTTAGCTTTATAGCTTAGTTAGGTTTAATATATATCCTTCTATTAATTTTATAAATCTAACTAACTATAGTAATTAAACTTATACCTAGGAATACCTTCTTAAAACTTAACTTTAAGAGAGTCTATAGTAATCTTAGTAGTAAGTAATCTTTAATATAAGACTACTATTTAATAAAAGAGGTATATTTATAGAATATATTATCTATATAGCTTATTAAAGCACTTAGATTACCTAGTATTTAAGGTATAAAAGAGATAGCTTTAGATAAGGTAAGGGAATTAAACTTAGAGTAATTCTTAATACTTTAGTTATTATAAATCCTACTAACTAAGAGCCTTAAGGCATATAGGTTAGTTATAGCTAACTAAATCTAGGTATATTAAAAGTAAAAATATATCTTAACTTAGTAGCTATAGGTATTAACTAGTAGGTATATTTAAGATTAAATATACTATAAGAATTAATTTAAGAATCTAAGAGTTAATTATAAACTTTAGCTAATAAAGGTAACTAACTACTAGGTATATTTTCTTTAACTTAAGAGTAGTTAAATATAAGTTAATATTTAGCCTATAGGTTAGACTTATCCTTTAGCACTAGTATAGGCTTTATATACTAGTCTAATATCTTCCTATTTATAGCTATTATATATTTATATATTCTAGATTTAACTCCCTTAATTACTAACTAATTTAACTAATACTTCTAAGGCTTAGACTACCTTCTTTTAGGAGAATATACCTAAGGCTTTATACTTTCCTTTAGTTAAGGTATATATATATAGAGGTCTATAGTAGGAATATTATTAATAGATAAAGCATTTAAGTCTTTATAAGTATAAAATATTTATATAATTTCTTCTACTATTAACTTAGGAACTAGAGGGCCTAAGGTTACCCTATAACCTTTAAACTAAGCTAATATAACTTTTATTAGAACCTTTTAATCTATTTCTCTTTACTAGACTCTCTAATTTATTAGAAATAGGAATAATAAGGGTTCTTAAGTAATTATTCTACGCTAATTATCTTTTATCTATAGAACTATATCTCTATAGTTATTATCCTTTAAGTCTATAATATATCCCTCTTCCCTAAGTATATTTACCTTTAATAAATATATATAGAGACTAAGTTAATTTATAAGCTAAGATTCTTTATATACTAATATAAGGTAGGTAATTTAAGGCATATATCCTAAGAACTACACTATAGGTTTAGCCTAAATATAAATAAATAGAAACTCCTAAAGACTTTTACTTAGATATTTATTCTAGGCTATTAAATTTAGTTTTTTAACTTAACTAGGTTACTATAAGAAACTTAGTTTTCTAAATTATTAGAATTATTATTAGAGTTAGATAAAGTATTATCTAGTAATATATTTATATTATCCTATCTAATATACTTCTTTAAGATCTCTAGCTTAGTAGGATAGAGTATAACTTTTTATTTATTAAATAAGGCTACTTCTAGACCTTTAATAGAAATAACCTTATCTTTATAATCTTTAACTCTAATTATAAGTTTAGACTTTCTAATATTAAACTTAGTACCTATATTATAAAGCTATAGTAATCCTAAAATTAAGATAGTTTAATTCTTAGGTTAATAGTCTAGTATAATTATAGCCTAAACTAATTATATAACTCTATAATAAACTACTCTTATTAACATAAAGTAAGTAACTATATTCTCCTATTTATTAGTGTTAATTATCTATAATCCTTAAAAGCTAATAAATCCTAAATTATAAACTAGTATATTCTCTTCTAGTATAAAGGTATAAGATATAATATTAATCTTAGCTCCTTAGTTAGTAATAGCTTATCTAGGTTTAAGATTAAATACCTACTCCTTCTAAAATCCTATATAAGCTTAAATAGTAATTTTAAATAGTTTAGTACCTAATTAATATTCCTAGAGTAATTTAGTATTAAAGTTATTAGGTATTAGGCCCTTTTAGGTTTACTAGAAGTAGTTTAGATAGAACTTACTTTAAGTAAGAATAATACCTTTTCTTTAGTTACTTCTTAGAAGTAATTACCCTTAATAATAGCTTCTAGAATTATTTAGATATCTCTAAACTAATTTACTATAAATCTATTAATAAGATAAGGACTAAAATATAACTTACTAAAGCTTTCTAGTTAATAGGGCTAAGACCTTTATATCCCTAAATCTTACTTAAAGCTTATATATTTTACTTAATAACCTTCTTTCTTACTAATAGTATAGCTTTAGGCTATAGAGTTTTATTATTATTTAATATACTACTAATTACTATACCCTTATATTTCTTTAAGGGTAGCTTAGCCTCTAAGATTAATATTATAACCTAGAGAGCACCCTAAGTAATAGACTCTAGTGTCTTTATATTAGCTTATTTAAGGCTCCTTAGAAAAGGCTTTAGTAGTGCCTCCTTATTAGTAGTATCTTTAACTTATACCTTTATATTAGCTTTTCTAGCTCCTAGTTTCTATAAGTTAACTATAGTTACTAATTACTAAGAGATAAATAATAAATCCTTCTCTAGTTAAATAAGTTAATAATCTTTAGATAAGGTTATAGAGTTTACTATAGATCTAGGTTTAATTAGGGTATAATAAACTCTAACTATAGTATAAGGTAATATCCCTTTAATAACTTAGGGTTTAGTAATATTATTATATTTATCCCTAGTTAAATATATCTAAGTAAATTAAGCATAAGCTTACCTAGGGACCTAGGAATTATTATTCTAAGGGGAAGAGTTATTAACTTTAACTATAAAGACTCCTATTACTAAAGTAAAGTATCTCTAGTTACTATATAGTTAGTAGTATAGTGTCTAGTAATACTATACTTAAAATAGGCACCTTTATAAGGTAATAGTATAGTACTATTTATATACTAGTTCCTTAACTTATATATAAGTCTTAATTCTAAAGTATATCTCTATAAACTAAAACCTAATACTATTAGTATATTCTATATTAGTTAATATAAATTAGTAGTATTATTCTAATATAAAGGAATACTATTTCCTCTATAAGCTAGGCTAAAATAGTTAGTATTTTACTAATTAATAGGTATTCTATTTCCTATATTAATATTACTTTTATTTTATACCTAAGTCTAAGGTATAATATTAATAGTTAAAGTTAAGTAATTAAGGCATTAATAAGGGTAAATTACCTCTTTTATCCTCCTAAGACTTCTATAAACCCTAGAGATAACTTATATACTTAAGATAACACTTTATTAGTAAAGTATTTACTTTAGTGTTTAATAAACTCTTTTATTAGTAAGATCTTTATATCTTAGGTAGTTAACTTTACTAAATTCACTTTAGCCTCTAAAATTATAGTAGCTTATTTAATTAGTTCTTTAGCTCCTCTAAGACTCTTAGTAGCTAAGATATTCTAACTAATAGCTTCCTATATTAATAACTTATTATATAAGCCCTAAATAAAATATTAAATAAAATCCTAAGGGTATAGCTTTTAATTAAGGTAAGTAAATTATTAAAAGTAACTAGCTTATCTCTTCCTCTAGCCTAATAAAGTATATTTAGTACCTATAAATAATATATAGTAAGGGCCTTACTCTTATTTAAATATATCTTAATATTAGTACTAGCTTTAACCTTTTTATTAATAATATTAGGGGGTATTATTTTTATAATAAACACTAAAGGATAATTAGATTATTATTAGTTACTAAGCCTTACTTAGCTCTAGAAACTACTATTCTTAGTTATTCTAAACTATTAATAAAGGTAGTAGTACCTCTATTTAAGGCTATATTAATAGCCTAGATAAAGGTACTTAGATTAATATCTTAACTATTATTAATAGTCTTAAATACTTACTATAGATAACTTAGCTAATGCCTAGTAAATATAGATCTATTAAAGGTCCTAATATCTCTTAAGGAAGGAAGCTTAAATACTAATATTATTAACTAGTTAAATAATAGTAACTTAGGTATTACTAGAGAATTTAGCTTTTAAAATAGCTAGTAAGTTAAATTATTACTTTATTTTCTATCTTACTATAAGGGAATTAGTTATCTCTTAATAGAATACTATCTAATAATAATAATTATAAAGCCACTAACTTAGGTAAGAACACTCCTATAGTCTATAGGCTTTATAGGAACTTCTCTTAATTTAATAAATCTAGGATAGATAATAGGATAATATAAAGAGAAATATAGGGATTTAGAAGGTAGGTAAAGAGATACTAAGAATAAATATAAGGAATTTAATAATGCTAATAGGGATTAAAGAAAACTAATAATACTACCTTAATTTTAAGAGACTAATAATTCTAGGAAGCTTTAGAAAGCTTATTAATTACCACTAGTCTCCTAGTATAATTACTAAAAAGCAAAATATTTAGAGCGGAGCTAAAAAGAAGAAGAAGACTTTTACTAAATAGAATAAATTCTTAATAATATAAAAAGCTAGGAACTAGAAAAACTCTGCGTAGTGGCGGAAGTAAGATATAGTGGGTCGATGTATGGGAGGGAAGGTGCACGCCTGCACCTCCCCTCTCAGTTGGGGAGTGACTTGAGGTTCATGTTAACGTTGCCCTTGAAACATTCCTTCTTGATTAAGGATAACTCTACAATAGGCCCAGCTGTTAGCCTGCTACCAGATGCAGCTAGCATGCAGCTAGCATGCAGCCTCAAGACGCCTCGAGTCATGGTTGGTCAAAAACTTGTGGCAATAGAATAATCCGCTTTTCATTGGCCACTACGGACTATTACCACCATCACATCGCGTTCGGCATCTTCAATGTCCGGTGCCCGCTTGATCATCTTGCCCACTTTTACAGGTTCACCACTATTCCAAGGCTGTACATCAACTGTCGCCGAAGGCTTCTGGGAGCTTTGAGCTACCGTATCACACATCACCTATCCGGAGACCCGGCAGAAGCCTCTCGCTCACACTCGTCGAGACCGACCAGCTCTGATGCCCCATCCGATCCGCAGAATGGTATGGTAGAGAGCTTGGGGCAGTCTTTTAATCGACAGTGCTTTCCGTCCCGAATGAACCATCCGTCACTTGTCATCGATCCATCCGCCACTTGTCCTCGATCAAATCATGGACCTTCATGCTGCGCTGCCCACCATAGCTGGCTCTCTTTTGATCTTGATTGTGTCCAACTTGCTGTGGAAGCTGAGAACTCATCGGCGGCAATTCCAAGATCTTGTACGTTTTGAAATCGGCCGTGCTTTCTTTTCCCCTTCTTTCCATTTCTAGTTACATATCGGCTGACACCTCATTTTCTTCTTCTCGATGCTCAGCCCAAGCCCCCTCATAGCTTCTGGTTTGGCAATATTTGCCCGTTTTTCAAAGCCTTGAAACAGTTCCCCGGAAATCCACCCGTCGCTGCTGTTCTCTCTCCTTCAGAACCAATACAACCTTCCGGATGTGTTTTATATCGATCTTTGGCCCCTCCTACGTGAGCCCTTCTTGGTGACGAGCAATCTAGCCGTTGCTGACCGCTTTCTCAATGACTATACCCGGCACCCAGCGGTACTGGGCACCGGGCTACAACCACTTGTCGGTGGTTCGCGCGGGCTCGTCTCACCAAACACATCCGAATGGCATGATTCGCGAGGCTCCATTCGCGTTGCTTTCTCAGTGAACAACGTGATGCACTACTTGCCCGAAATGGCAGAGTACTCGATGCTGCTGCGACAGGAGCTTTTGAGCCACGCAACGACGGGTCGCCGCTTCCCTTGGTGGAAACGGTTGAAAGATGGGGAGCAGATCTCACTTTTCGATTTCTTGTCGGTGATGACACCGCCGTCCAGCAAGGAGGCTGGGGCGCCTCAGTCAATGCAGATGTTCAAACCATTATTGAGCAAGCGGATGGCTCAGTGCCCTGGAACCCATGGACCCAACGACGGAGGAGAAAGAGACGCGAGGCTTGTCAAGAGCGTGTCCGCACTCTGATTCAGACGTCATTGATCCGCGCGCTGAAACGAGATGGACCGACAGAGAACAACAAATTCGTGCCTTTGCTGGACGCGCTGGCTATCAGATATCGGGAAGAGAACCCGGGCAGGTCGGATTGGAAAGTCGACGTTCTTATTCAACATGTGGACACAGTCATGGCCTTGTTTCTCGCTGCAGATGTGTCTTCCATGGTGCTTTCAGTTGCGTCCCACCACTTGCTTGCTCTTTTTCATATTTCCAAGGCTCTAAATATGTTTTTGTTGCTGACGTACCCCTCTCATCTAGTATGTATATGCTTATATCGCCCAGAACCCAGCCGTGGCTCTTGAGTTGCGAAAAGAACACAGCGCTGCATTCCCAGGTGATGTCAATGACACTCTTACAGAACTTTGTCAGAACCCTGGCAAGATCAGGCAGCTTCCATACACCACGGCCGTGATCAAGGAGAGCATGAGGCTTCGTCCTCCAGGAGTCTCAGCCACGGCTGCTCCAAAAGGGTAAAAACAATGATGGTTCTGCGTTATGATGGTCAAGATATACAATGGCGAAAAATGTGATTCCTAACGTAACTTTTGCTTGTGTAGGCATACTATCAATTCCGAAGGAGTAGAGCATTCTCTGGAAGGGAAATTGGTATAGTACTTCGTCATGTGTTTGAACCGTCGAGAAATCATTCTAACATTCGTATTTTTCTACTCGATGCCTAGCTCTACGCCAATATCGCCCGCCTCCAGTCCAATGACACCTACGCACCCGATCCATTCACATTCGACCCATCACGCTGGCTACCGAGCCCCGTCGCCGATCTCGCTAATTCGTGGAGGCCATTTCAGCGCGGCCAGCACAGCTGCATGGGTGAGAACATGATAATGCCGGGTTTGGTCACAGCCCTTCTACTGACAGTGCGCGACATCGATTTCTCATTGGCATATGACGAAAGTGACGTGGCCCTATCACCGGAATTCGGTGGGCTTGTCTACATGGATGGCCAGTTTGCCGCAAAGCCTGCCAAGGGTCTACCTGTTACAGTAAAGGTGTTATCGCGCTGAATTAGGCTACCTTTATGTTGTCTAGCGCCACGTCTATGTTGAGATTGGAGAAACAACAGGTGTGAGTCAAGCGTAGTCTCAGCATCAGCTTGAATTCACTTGATGTACGTCTGATTTCCGGTGCATACTTATTTAGGTAGGTAATCCATTATATAGAAAAGCTTCTCCACCTAAACTTTTGGCCAGATACATGGCTTGTTGACGACAGGGCCATGTTCTTGTGCTTGAAACTCGGACGAAGTCGGACTTAAAAGCTGAGTCTACGTGGTTTGCTGTGGTGAAAACGGCAGGAGGTCCTACAAGGGGGCAAAATGCAAGGGCAAGAAGATGAATGAAAGCAAGCCTTGGACCGTTTCGCTCCTTCCTCATAATACTGAATCCATGACTGGCAAGGACGAGGCATGCGCCGCTGATTGGGTGTTTGGGCCATCGATCCGACTGCACAAAGATCTGGTCAAAAGAGGCGTGTCTCTTTCTTTCTTTAGCCCAAATTAAAGGCAACTGTCCCCTCTTGACGCCATGCAAGCCAGTACAAATCAAAGACAAACAAGGATCACATGGTGGACCGCGTGTTGATCACAAATTCGCTGCGCGTGATACAAAGAGCATTGCAAAACCAACACGGATGGGAGCAGTTGCAGCCGGCGAGCTCTTTGAGCGGAGGCACGATTGATAAATGCAGCCACTCGCCCATCGCGATGGTGAATGCGATGCAGTTCGCCTGGATAGCTCGACTTTAGCCCACGGACTGCCGTGTCTCATGTCTCATGTCTGCTGCCACGGTGCTATTCACAGGGCAAGAAATAGCACCTACTTCGCTTTGCGGGATCGAGGTCCGCCACGGGCAATAGTGACACGAAACTGAGGGCGAGGTGAGTAGAAGGTGAGACCGCAGAACACAAACAAGCAACTGAATGCCCCGCCTCTCCTTTTTACAAAAGACTTGAACCGGTGACCACAATCCCGATCCCCAAGTTATGAATTCTACATCATGTGCAACCCCGATAGTCTTTTTCATTGCTGTTCAAGAGATATCGCTCACCATATCCACGCACCCTGAGATAAAAAATCTCCGCATTTACGAAGTTCTCATGTCTTCTTATCTGGCAGAGCTGGAAAGAAGGTGGCTCACAACAGGATTCGACCACCTACTCCAGCTCGTCGATATCACCGATATCAGTCTTACTCGTAAGGACTGCGGCTTCGACCAATCTATTCAGCGCAAGCTCCGTAAGTTCGACGGAAATAACGATATTGGCCCAAGGGGATATTTCGAGCCGACACCAGCGACCTCTTCTCCACTTCGTGGCAATGTTCGGGAAAACTTGGTGAGACACGAGAGATATTCAGGGAACCTGATAATGGGGGCCTGCAATACAACAGGGCCTTTCGAGGCTTAGAGGTGCTTGAGGAGGTCGAGATCCATCGCCAACATCTCCTAGAAGACACACGGGCCAAACTCAAGCCTTTTTCTCCGGAGGACCACAGTTCGCGGGTGCTTGAACAGCTGCACACTCATTCAACGGAGCATTACAAGGCAATCCAGTTAGGGTTTCGATCAATGGTGAGAGCGTCACTGTACACAAGGCTTTTCTTCATTCTGCCTCAATCAAAACTAACTCTTGGCTTATCATTCAGTGTATCACAGATATCTTGCCAACTGGGTCTCTAACCCAACATGATGCAGCGAAAGTCATGGCTCGTCTCAACACATTGTTCCCACCAGAATTCACCGATTTTGCTGACAGTAGTTCGGGCAAAGGCGCCAACCTTTCACCATGCACACCAGGACTGCGAGATAGTATTCGTTTCTGCGTTTACAGGCACCTGATGAGTTGCGAGGTGACTCCTCATCAGGAAGGTCAATCGTTCAAAGACAAATTCATCTCGCGGTGCAGCATACCCACATACGAAAAAGCAAGAGAGAAGCTATGCAGTTACATAGCAGAGACAAAGAAGATGGAATTGACATGCCTCGCCGTTCTCCACGGAATAGAAGTTCGATCCTCTACCATAGCTGTGGAATACGCCCGTCCGTTGACACCATCGAACATTACGGATCAGGATGGCTCCAAGAGCCCAGAATCGACGCCAGCTACGCCTGGCTCATCCAACGCCTGTGCTTCCGACACGAGCACCATGGCTGATGTCTCCATCACCTCCATCCGCTCATCAATACATACCTCTGTCACCTCGATCTCGTCCAGTAATCTCACGCCGCTGCTGAAAGGTATGCCCGGTCGCGAACTATCAGCCTCAAAGACAGACGGCGCGGCGTTTTCTATGGACTTTACTGCCCCAGATGTGTTAGTTTACCCAGACGATCTTTCTCAGACCGAATTTCATGTTCACCCACTCGCCAAGTTTCTCGACTGGGACAACAATGCAAAAGCCCAGTGCGGTCTCATCATCCCCAAGGAGCGCTCGAGTCGAGACTTTTAGTACAATTTCGACAGCGAGGGCGACAGCGGAGGTGAAGATCCAGCCCCACGGTGGCCGCAGCTCGGACTACCAAAAAAAAAGCAAATTGTCGAAACGCAGAGGAAAGCAAGGTGATGAGCTGCCCCCGCGCCGCCCTTGCCTCCCATCCCCGAAGCATTCAAGTCGGCGACGACACCAAAATTGTTTGGGAGGCTTTTAGAGCGCATCAGGAAGGAGTCAGAATCGGTAACTTCTTCTAATGGCTTGGCACGAGATTCGAGAGTGTCCAAGAAGAGTGAAACTACGTCTGCGCTCAGGGCAGTCAAGGGGAGGAAAAAGGTTTCTCTCAAGTCTCAAATTTCCGACCCGACTCTGAGCCACGTTGGCAGTTTACCACTCGTGATTTCATTCGATCGGGAAGCAAAATTGGAAAGAAGCTTGAGTGATGGGAATATTCCATCGCCTATTGTTACAGACTGGGCTGCTGTCTATCAAGAACAGGACTTCTCCACCGCGCCTTTCACTTTCACGCTGGCTCGTCCACGTCTGTCCCCATGGAATACACCCGCATTTACATGATTCATCAGGCTGAAACACGGAGAAATGGTCAAAAATGTCGATTTCCTGCTCCCCAAAAGGAATGGTTCTGGACACCTAGGTGGGAGAAGTTCCTCATTGTCCCTCGCATACCGCACATCATCAAACGATGTGACTCGCCCGAGCGTCTTTCTGAATCTGACTTAAATCTGCGACTTCCGTCACTGCGCGACTCGGCAGTTTGCCATACACCCTCGGAATCAATGGCCGGCTGTCCGCGACTCTCCTTCATCTCGGAGGGATGATCACCCTGATGCCTTCTGTCATGAATCTCACTGCTCTTGGGATCAGCAATGCTGTCGCTTCGTATGACCTGGCTACTGCTCCACGACGCAGGTCGCGTCGCCACTCCATGAGCTCAGATGGCAAGAGGACATCTCTCACGACACTGACCGAGAATGAAACTTGGAGTCCATCGCGATGGGATGATGCACCTAGATTTGCGTGGACCAAGAAACAATCTGCTCATCAAGGTCTAGACCAATTATCTCTGGCTACCAGGCACGGCTTCTTTACCAACCCAAGCCCTAGAGCTTGTGAACAATTGTCACTTACGGGGTCAAGGGTCTCCTCGCTCAGTGCCCAAACTTTCAGGACGCCGTCACACAATTATGGCTCATTGCACCCTGCACCCTTGTTTTCCAGAAACACCCCGTCGCAAGATACCCACCTCGTAGCATCAACCATGCGATGCAAACCGCTCGAAGTGGACGGCCTCACTCGGGAGGATCCAATCTGTAGCCGCTTCAATCTGGGACGACATGGGCAGTGGAGACTCTGATGTTATATTAGAAGGTCAGCACTCGCCAGAGCTCCCTTCTAATTCCCATCGCCGCTTAGAGAAGGATGATTCCGACAAAGACGCAGCCATCACGACGAATACTACAAGAAAAGCCCAACAGTACAGTCCGAGGTTCGACAATCGCCGCCATTCCATGCACGTCCGCACACCAGTCTCTTTTCATACACGACATGCCAGCTTGGAATCCGTCCTTGGCTGTAACGGTCAGTTTCTATCTTCACCAAGTACTTCATCCTCATGCCTGGTGGAAGATCCCTTTCTCGACACTCACCATGACATGGCTTTGTCATCCTCGTATCAGCAACTCCGACAACAAGCGCCTCATACACCACTTCCCGATTCACCAACACTAGGTCAAGAAAAAGTGTTTGTCGCCAGCGAAGCTCCTCATCGACCACTTGACCGCTCTTTTGGACTGCTCGGGCCGTACATGGAGGACAGCAAACAACGCCATGAAACACGCCAAACTCAGAAGCTGGACTCCTTCTCACCATGCGGTGATCCCGTCGAGCAGGTTATTCAGCTTCTATCGCATTCTACACGCACATCAAATCGTAGAGGGCACAGCCCATCACGGCGGCTATAGCTCCAGCTTTGCTCTGAACAGAGCCAAGAGCCACGAGGCATTCACATTACTTCCCCGGCTGGCGCCTCAGCGACGTCCAGTACAAGCAAAGCAGTACAAGGCGAAAACCCTCACGACGTTCATAGTCCCGAGGAACTAGTCAGATTGTGCGCCGTCTCAGACCGATCAACAGCATTAGCGCTTCGCAATCACGATACGGCATCCAGATTAGCCTCTGTGGCAGGTCGGAACGATTTCCAGCAGTCAGCAGAGTTCAATACCCCTGCTGTGCCGGAAAAGGAGAAATCAGGACAAAGAAGAACCACATTCGGCAGCTTGTTTACCAGACATGGAAGACGGAGATCATGCAGCAAGTCTCACATCCGTTCAGAAGATGACTCCATCCCAGAATCCCTCTCGTACACTAGTGAAAGTGAACAGGCCTATTCCCGACCCGAAGGCTTTCGGAACCTGTCAGAACCGCTACAGCTTCACAGGCAATGTGGGGTTGGCTTAGGATCAAGTCATGCCAGTAACAATAGCAGTCTGGCTGGCCTCAAGGAGAAATTGAAGCTGAGAAAGGGAAAGCCTCAGTCATAATAGCCTGTGTGATCATACCCACGGGGATAGTATGCATGCAAAAATATCGTCCACAGAAAATGTGCAGGTGCTTTGCATTTCGCAGTGGAGTAGGGCCAGCCGTCGATTGATGCCGAATGAACACTACGGCGGATGATACCGTTACAAGTGGTATCGAAGGCTCGGTGACGGATCCCAACCCGGACTGCCAATGCAGGAAGCTCGAACTGCTGCCGTTGACACTTTGAGCTCCGTCCAACAACTGTCAACACTTTCCATGTGCTCAGAGCACAATCCAGGGTAGCGCGTCCTTCATCTTGCTTGTTCAATCGAATGGCTAGCGTTTCTCTCTCTCTCTCTCATTCTCACCATCACTTTTACTCTACGGTAGGGCAGAGAAAATGATATCCTATCTGTAACACGAGACGCTAAAACCGCACTTGGCCAACAGTAAGCAGCCCTCCGGGCGCTCCACCTCGTATCCCCTTGAAAATCGCTCATCGATCGATGCTGACTGATTCAAGATTTTTCCATTGGAGCTGAAAAAGACTGAAAAAGAAAAGGAGACAGTCTACTCCATAGCTCCTGACATGATCATGCTAGTAGAGGGGTCCTGCAGCTGGCACACGAACCAAAAATGGATTGCATAATAACAGAGTGGAAAGAACGGAGGTCGAATGGACACAGGAAGCCTTTCATCGTGTAAGATCGTGTCCGGTATAAAATTATAAAATGCACCCCTGTAATAAGCTTGTTGGTTCTTGCAGAAGTTGAGACTTGTCGTCTTGTCCTGTAACAGAGGCAATATGAGAGTGCAGTGCAGCAATGTCCCCGATCCTCTGCGTTTCCTATCGTCGCGTCGACCTGGTTTTGGCAAATCCGCTTATCACTCACTCGTCAGCCACAAAATGAATTTCTCGTTCTCCTTGAAATGACCTAATATCAATATGCCTTCCGTATCCCTCCGCACAGAGTCCGAGTATTAACTAAGCCTGATGCCGATCGCTCCCATCACCAAGGGGGTGGGTTGGGCCTTGGGAAGAATGCTTGTTCTGTGGCAACAGGGGATCTCATGGCTCTTTCTCGAAAAGGAATCCCGAACAGAAACACTGACAGCCCAATGTGGAGATGTCGAGCATTGCGCATTCGTCATGGGTGTGCTGGCTGCCCAGGTTGCGCCTGTCGCAACTTGTGTCGAGATTCGTTGGAACAGCTGTCTGTATTACGGGGTCTGTCTGTCTCAAGCTTTCACAAAGCTTTTCTCACTGTGGACGGTGCGGTGTCCAGGTCTCCCAGGATGTCTGACTCTTCTCCTCATGCCCTTTCCTCCGCCCGTGCTCCGCGATTCGGCTACGTTCCCAATAACAGTCGGCACTGGGCAGCGGCACCAAAAAGCAAAGTATGAGTGTCAGGGTGAGGGCTTCTGACAACGCTGTAACGTCGCAGCATTGACCGCATTGACGAAGGTCAGACCCTCCTTGAGACATCGGTGGAGACGATGTATCAGAAGTACCGGATTTAGCTAGATAGAACCGTAGCGCACTATGTACCTTTTAGGTACAAAAGTTAGGTGCTATCTACACCTCTAATTAACTGAATTAAACGCTTTTATTAACCTATTATATCCCTACCTTCTAATAGTTATAAGCCTAGGAGACTTCTAATGCCCTTATTATTACTATCTTTAAATTATACGCTCTATTTAATATTATTAATACTTATAAGCTTTATAAGATAAGCTTAATCTATTACTACACGTTAAATATATTACTTTTATACCTCCTTACTTTAGTGTATTCCTCTTTATAATATCTAAAGAAACCCCTAATATAGTATTATTATTAGAGAAAGACTAGATTAAATAGTATATATAGATTAAAAATTATATAGAATCCTATAGTATCTAGGAGTATATTAACCTAATAAGGTTAAATTACTTTAAGAGCCTATAATACCTACTTACTTATAGAGAGGACTAAGACTAGAGGTCTTACTAGATAACCCTAATACCCTTAAAGACTAGAGAATTACTTATAAAGATATAAAAGATTACTTTAATTTTTAATATAAAGAACTTTAATTTAACCTTATAAAGTATATAATCCTATTAAAGTAATTACTAAAGATTAGGAGTTTATTTATAAAACCCTTTTAAAGAATATTTAAAACTCTCTTAATTTTAATACTAAGGTTAAAAAGAAAGAGTTAGTTTAGCTTTACTCTTAAAGAATACTAAAGCTTCTTTAGGACTAGTATTAACTAAATACTAAGAAGATACTTATTCTTATAGAAACCTATCTTAATAATTATTTATAAGCTAAAGGAACTTATAATTAGTATAAGTAAGCTATAATAAGTAAGGTACTATAGAGGAATTACTAAGACCTTAAGACCTAATAGACTAAAGAGATAATACTCTATAAGTTTATTATATCTCTTTAAAGTAAATTTAAATTATTCTAGAAGAAATAGAATAATCTCTTAAATAAAGGAGAGAAATAGGACTTCCTAAAGGCTATTACTAAATTTAAATATAACTATAAAGCTCTATAAAGCTTAGTAAAGTTAGTAAATACCCTTATATCTAAAAGATTAAATAGTTAGAATAAATTAGAGTAATCTAAGTGCCTAGCTATTCTAGCTATAATATTAATAATACTTTAAAGTAGTAGAAATACTATAATTCCTTTAAGACTCTTTATAAGCTAGAGGTTACTCTAAAGAACTAGTTAGTTAGGAAGACCTTAAAGAAAAATATTAAGAAGTATCTTAAGGAAAACCCTAAGGAGAAGTTAAAGGCTATAGGTTAGAAGCTAGAGAAGTAAGAGAAGAATAGAGATATTATTATTCCCTTATAAAACCCTATAAATAACTTTATTATAATCACACTAGGTAAGAAATCTGCTAATATATTAATATCTATTTAATCTAAGTATCCTAAACTAATAAAAAAGGTTATAATTACTTCTTTAAATACAGTAAACGCTTTAGAAATAAAGAATAATATAGTTATCTATAATTCTAGAGTAAATGCTTATATCTTTAATAATATCCACTAGTTTAAGCTTGTTAGTTACACAGGGTGCCTAAATTCAGGTTATTAATGTTATAAGCCTTGAGAATAGTATTGTTGTTAATTATCTATTCTAAGCTACAGAGGAAAGAGAGGAAAAGAGAGGGCAAAAGTGAGGGTTTTTCTTGTGAGATATAAAACGCGAAGGGGGCTGTGTAAGTTACGTGACTATAAGCCCTGCCCTATTATAGGCTTGCATTATAGGTTACGTGTAGGGCTTGCACGCGTGGGCTAACCACTCTACTAACTATATAATTATAGCTACTAAGCGTAGTTAATATTATATATATTCTAACACTAGAAACTCTCTCTTTTAATATAACTATTAATATATAATATTAATAGAAAAAAAGGAAAGAAATAATAGATTATATTATAGTTAATTAGAGATATAGGAAATAAAAGAATAAAGATACTTATATAGGTATAGTAAGTAAAAGGAAGGAAAATAATAACCTATAATCTAGGGCTTCTAAATTAGAATAAGAGGGCCTCCTTTACCTCCTCTTAATTTACTAGATAAAATTAATCTAGCTATATACTAATCCTTCTCTTACTACTATAGTACTCCTTACTATAATAGTCTTTTCTTCTCTATACTCTATATATATTATATAGGGATCTAAGGGACTACTATAAGCCTTCCTATAACTCTTACTAGGTTAGGAGTAATAATAAGTATAGCTCTTATTAGAATCTAACCTAATAAGAGTTATAGTCCTTCTCTTTCTTTCTCCTTAGGAGGATTTTATATTTTTCTATAGTATTAGGGCTAAAAGCCTCCTAGGATATTATCTATAGTAACTATTCTTTATATAGGTAACTTACCCTTTTATCTAGATTATTATTTAGTTACTTAAGATAAATTTCTTAAGGGCTTTATTTAGTAATACCTTTATAAAGGTATTAGCTAAGTTATTACTTTTATTAATCTAATAGATCTTATAGAGCTTATAGCACTTATATAATTACTATAAGGCTATAATATTAATTATTAGGCATTTCTCCTTAGTAATACTAAGCTTAATAAGGTATTTATATAAAGAGTATAAATCTATATATACTATAACTAGGATTAAGGAAGCTTTAGTTAGCCTATAATTAATCTAATTATTATTATAATTATATAGGCTATATTAATACCTATAACTATACTATAGATTTCTAAGGTAAGTATACTTTATATAACTCTCTTACTCTTAGTTAAGCTAAAGTATATAATATTACCTTTAATTATAAACTTACTATCCTTATTATCTTTATTAGCTAGGATTAGTATATATCCTAGCTATAATATAAGGTCCTAGTTATTAGTAAATAATCTATTTATAAAGATATAGATCTTTACTTTAGTAAGGTTAATTAGAATAAAGGTTAGGCCTCTCTCTAGGTAGTCTATTTACTACTAGATTTAGTAGTTAAGGGCTTTAATATTTTTAACTATTAGTTCCTTATATTATATAGTAACTAAAAGATTAAAGTAAGCTTCTAGTTAATAAATTAAAGTAATATAAGTACCTTAAGCTTACTACTTAATATACTTTTACTTTAACTAGGTTAATAGAATTAATCTAAGCTTACTACTTTACCTTTTTATTATAATATAATATTCCTATTACTTAGGGTAATAATTCCTTTATTAAATATAAGTAAGTTATTCTCCTAAGGAATTACTTTAGCTTTATAGTAAAGGTAATAGTAATTAGTTAAGTTTTCTCTTTCTAAAGAACTCCTTATCTAATAACCTAAGGGTATTATTAGTTTATATACCTATATAAGTAAATTTTAAGCTCTCTTTTATTATTATAAGTAAGTATAGGTTATATATAGAAGTCTCTATCTAGAGCTTCTCTTTATAATACTTATAATATATTACCTACTAGTATGTTCTAGCTTCTATAATACTATAGAGAGGTTTAATTATAATTATAATTATACTTTCTAGGTACTAGTAGTAGATTTAGATTAGAAGCCTAGTAAGGATAACTTAGCTTAAGGCTATATATAACTAGATATAGGCTTATATAATATTATAAATCTATATAAGATATCCTATTATAAGTAAAGAAGGAGCTATTATAAGGATAAGTTATTAACTAGCCTATTAGATTATTAGAGCTTATATTAAGATTAATTACTTCTCTTTATCCCTAAATCCTTAGATTATAAGCTATAACTTCTTATATAGTTAACTTATCTTTCCCTTTACCTTATTAATAATATAAGTATTAAAGATTCTTAGGCTATAGTGCTTCTCTTTATTAAATATAATAAACTTAAAAATACCCTATTTAATTAAAGTATTAATCTTAGTTTTAGTAAAGAGCTTAAATAGCTTCCCTAGGGTTATAATAATACCTTCCTTATATAACTAGATTATAAGGTTAAGGTTAGCCTCCTCCTTTACTAATATAAAGGTTATAATATTAGTTTTATTAATAATAGCTAGAGGGTTCTTATAGGGTCTTCTAGGTTTTTACTTTAGTAGGATCTCTAGTCCTAGGGCCTTATATTTATCCCTAGTCTTTAGTAGCTCTCCCTTAGCCTCTATTATAATACTACTTTATATTAGGGGTAAGGGTCTTTCCCTATAGGGGTCCTTATAATAGGGTCTTATAAAGGTTAACCTAAAGGTCTTAGGGCCTCTTAGGAGGTTAAGTATATAGCTTTTACTATTAATAATAAGAAGGTTATATAGGCCTTACTACCCTTTACCTTTATACTATACCTAGACTAATAATCTAAGTAAGAGGTTAAGGGCTATTAATATATTTAGGCTATTTCTTATTATAAGAGCTTTAGTAACCTTCTAGAGAGTGTATAGCCTCTTAATCTCCTTTATAGCCTTTTATACTATAATTATATACTATAATATCTCTAGGAATAGAGAGGGATTTACTTATTATCTATAGATAAGCGCTAAAGATAAGAAGAGTTAGAATAAGGCTATTTAGGCCTATAGTATTATTAAGGGCCTTAATAGCTATTTATAAGGCTATAGGCTTAGGGGTTATTAGGTATTTATATTAGATAATATTATAAGCTCTTTAGAGAGGCCTATAATATCTCTTAACCTTACTAATACTATAGTATACTTTAATAGGAATCTCTTTAATAAAGATTAATATTAATACTATAAATTATTAGAATTCCTTACTATAGAAGTTAGTGCTAGTATTAGTAATAATCTAATTAGGGGTCCTTAGTATATATTAATCTAGTAAAATCTAAGGGCCTCCTATATTATCTTTACTAAGATATCTTTAAGGAATCTTACTATATTAAATACTATAGCTATATTAATAGTATAAAGGGTAGGGTAGCTACTATTAAAATATGTAATATTTACTATTACTTTAAAGTTAAATATATATTTATCCTAGAGTGTAAATTTAAAGTAGTAAGGGCTATTAGTATTTATCTAGTATTAGTAGTATATCTTTATTAGCTCTTTAATAGCTTTAATATTAATCTTATACCCTAATTTACATAGAAAATTATAGAGTTATTAAACTAAAGAATAACTAAATTAGTAATATAAACGCTATAATTTAACTTTAGTAAGGTAGTTTTATACTATTAACTTCTTATTTTACCCTAGTAATATTTATATATACCCCTATTTATATATAAGGGGACCTTAATATTCCCTTATTATAGTATATTCTTAGTAGTAATAAAGTTAATCTTTAATTAGCCTATATCCTAAGGTATATTAAGAAAGGTATACTTATAGTAACTATATAGAAAGTAATATTACTAAAAGGAGTAGGTATATTAACTAACCTAATTAAGATAATTAGTATACCTTCTCTAAACCTAATTACTACTTTACTTACCCTTAATTTATTAAGTTAGATCTTTAGTATTATATATTATAATACTAGGAATTATAAGTAACTTACTATTAAGTACTTAGTAGCTTTAGTATTTAGTATAATACCTTAGAAGGTTTTAGAAGAGTAATAATCCTAAGTATAAATATATAGGGTAGCTAATTAGATAGTTTATTATTAAAGGGCTTTTCTTACTTAGGCTATATAGCGTTACTTAATTTATAAGGATTTTAATTACCTTCTAGCTATTAAAGGTAGCGCTATATATAAAGAAGCTTATAGGAATTAAGCTATCTTTACCCTCTTAAGCATTAGTAAATATAAGGCCCTATATATATTAGGTAATTTTATTATCTTCTAGGGCTCTTAGGGTATTATTAGTCTTAGGTTCTCCCTTATACTAAGTGAGGAATATATTATATACTAGTAGTAAAGACTTTAAAGAGTTAATAAGGTAGTAACTCTTAAAGTATTAATATACTTTCTTATAGTCCTCTTTAGAGTGTTTTATTAACTAGTATCCTTTTTACTATAAATATAGTATTTCTTTATATAAGGGGTTTTATACCTCTAGACCTTAATAGAGGGTATCTTAACTCTTTACCCTTACTATTATATTATTAGTTAGTCTAGAATTACTCTAGGGTATTAGCTTTACTAGGGAATTAGTGCTAATTACTAGATTTCTCTCTAATAAGGCAGATTATTATTCTTACTTACTTATAGAACTCTTATAGACCTTTAGGGGGTTAGTAATATAGCTTTTATATTTAGGAATTTTACTATAAGTATATATAATTTAATTTTAGAGTACTTACTTTATCTAGCTAATATTAGGATAGCTCTTTAAAGGGTTATAAGCTTTTAATAAGATTATTAAAGTATTTAGTCTTTAACTTTTCTTTATTCTTATAAATTATCTTTTATAGTAAGGTATTATACTATTCTAAAAGGTAATACTATTTTATATTCTTAGTCTTAAACCTTTATCTTATTTAAGTAATAAGGGTTAGTAAGTCTTATAGTTACCTAGGTTTTAAGAGATTATTTAAATAGTATCTTAGAGCTTTACCCTTAAGTATAGTATTAAATATATAGCTTACTTACTCTAGTCTAATATCTAGAATCTTATATTTTTTTAAAATATTTAAAGCTTTAACTTAAAAATATTATAATTATTTACACTATATTATTACTCTAGTATATATATCTTAGCTAGATTAATAATTTACTTTAGTAATAGTCTTAAGGGTTATATTAGTTAGTTAATAAGAATAAAGGTAAAAATAGTGGCTTCTTTATACTAGGGAAGGGGATTAGGGCTTACTAGTAATACCCTAATAAGGTTAGGATATAAGATATAATACCTAGAGAGAGACCTTTAATATATTAATATATACTCTCTTAAGGAAGATTATACCTATAGCTATATAGTTACCTTAATAGGATAATACTTAGTAAGCTTTAGTAAGGAGGTTAAGAGGCTCTTAAGATTTAGTATTCTTAGATATTCCCTTTATTAAAGAGGTTATCTAGGAAGTTATTATTTTCTTAAGCTTTCTTTAGAATCCTATATACTTCTTCTAGGTATCTTTTACTTCTTCCTATAACTAGAAGTAAAACTCTTATTAGTTAATAACTTCTTAGAGATTTCTTACTATTATAGTAGTCTAGTTAATTATTATATATACCCTATTATTAATAAGGTAATCCCTAAGGTATCTTAGCACTAGGGGTAGTATTTAGAGAAATATTTCTTAGGTTTAGTTATTAAAGTCTTAGGTAAACTTTTTAAATAGTATTCTTTTAGTTACTTTTCTTATTTTATAGTTTATAATTCTAATAAGAATATAGGCTATAAGCACTTTAGGTATTTTATTCTCTTTATTATTAAAGTTCTTAGCCTTATAAAATAAGTCTTTTATAAGGTTCTTATAGAAGTACTATAGGATATATAGGAGAGAAAGGATATTTATTTTACTTTCTTTAGGCTACTTAGTTACCTTAGTAAAGCTATCTCCTATTTAGAAGCTTTCTTAACTCTTAAAGGCTTATGCTAGTTTCTTTCTATTAGCTATTATAACTTATAATCTTTAGTAAGAAAGGAAATAGGAAATATTATATTTTTAGGTAAAGAAGGATAGTAAAAAGTTTTACTTCTTAGAGGGAATAATTTATAAAGAATTATAAGGCTAGGTATTAACTTTATATATAATAGAATATACTAAGAAAAAGAATAATAAAATAGACTTTACTACTAGACTTAAACTTTTCTTTAAGGTTTAGGCTTTTATTTATTATTAGCTACTTATATACTTTAACTAAGAAACTAGAATAAACTTCTTCCTTAGTATAATTAAAGATCTTATAATAATCTAGTTACTCCTATACTTTAATAAAAGGGCTAGATTATACTACTTCTAGGAAAGTCTTTTTATTATTAACCTTACTAATCTATAATTTTCTATATATATTTAGGAGTAATTATAAAGTTAACTACTAATTAGTATTAGTTACATAGGGTACCTAAATTTAGGTTATTAATATTATAAGCCTTAAGAATAGTATTATTATTAATTATCTATTCTAAGCTATAGAGGAAAGAGAGGAAAAAGAGGGTAAAAGTAAGGGTTCTTCTTATAAGATATAAAACGCAAAGGGGCTATATAGGTTATGTAACTATAAGCCCTGCCCTATTATAGGCCCGCATTATGGGTCGCGTGTGGGGCTTGCGCGCGGGCTAACCACTCTGCTAACCACACAATTGCGGCTGCCAAGCGCGGTTAATATCATGCGTGTTCTAACAAAGCTATCTAAATTTAATAAGGATATTAAAATAGAGGTTAGAGCTAGAGGCATAGTATATATAGCTTTAGGGTAAGGCATAGTATAAATTATAGTTATAGATCCTATTATATAAGCTATAAGGACTATAGTACTAGTAAATGCTTTATATATCCTAGAATTTAATGTTAATATTATATTAGCAAAGATTCTAATAAATATAGGTATCTTTTAGAATTAGAAGAAGAATATATTAATATAAGGAGGTTATCCTATAGCTAAACTATATAAGGTTAATAATCTCTTTATATTATTAAAGCTATTTAAGGTTTTAAAAGAGACTTACATAGCTTCTAGAACACTAAAACCTCCTATAAAAGGTAATATAAACCTATAGCATTAATAATATAGTTATCTAGGCATAAAGGCCTTTATATAGCTTATAAATATAACTCTAGGCATTAAAATAATTAGACCTTACCTTATATAGTGTAAGATATATGCTATAGGTAAAGTAAGGTATTAGAGATTAAAAGCTATACCTAAGGGACTTAAGGACTAGGTTATAGATTATCTATAGATCTAGACTATTATAACTTAGAATATTAGAATAGTAATAGGTATTAGTATGTATTTATATACCTTATAACCTTAATATATATCTTTTACTTATTTAAATTAAAGAATAGGATTTATAATTACTTTTATATAATAATAAGCTTCCTAAGTATATAATTTAGGATTTAGCTTTACTTTCTATATAGTAATATTAAGAAAGCCCTCTTTATAGGAGAAATAAGAGATAAGATAGCCCTTTTAGGTATCTTAGTATATAATTTAGCTCCTTAATACCTAGTTAGAATAGTAAGGTAAAGAGATCTAAGGGGTAGTAAAGTAAAGGCTAGAATACTAAGTCTAGAGGTAAACCTCCTATATAAACTTAATAATAAGGTATTTAGTATAGCTATATACTTTCTAAATTAAATACCTTTTAAATATTATAGTAAATAGATTATACTATATAAGCTTTAGTAAAATTAGGCTAGAAAGACTATACTTACTTATTTATAGTTATTAGAATTATAAAAGCCCTTAATATCTTACCTTTAAGCTTATAGTTATAAAGCTTTTCCTATAACTATAAAAGCTTTAGAATATATAAATTTAAATAATTTAATACCTTAACTTAAGTAAAGGCTTATATTAGTTATCTAGTTAAATATAAAGGAAAGTTATAGTATATTATCTAGGTTCTAATATTAAGGAATTAGAAGGTAATTATATTAGCTTATATATAGTTTAATAAGAATACCTTCTTTAAACTAGAAATAAAGCTTAAATTAGCTTAGAAAGAGAAGATATTAATAATTAATTTACTTAAAGAGCTTAAGGCTAATAATATTAAAGAGGAAATTAGTTAAGACCTTATTAGAATAAAGCTTAAAGATAATAATAACCTCCCTTTAATACTAGTAAATATAATATAGGAAAATAACTAGATTAGAGTAAAAACACCTCTTTAAGCCTTATAATAAGAAGAGAGCTATTCTAGTGTATTTCTAACCCCTCCTAACTCCTCTTATAAGCACCTTATTTCTATAGAGAATATAGAACTTCTATTATAAAGAGATAATATACTTTTCTAAGAGTTTAATAGCTTTATATATAAGGTAATAATAGAATATATAGAGCTTATTACTAATACTAGCGAAATTACTACTAAAGGTAGTAAGGGCCTAGAGAATTTATATTCTAATACTTTACTCTCCTATAGTAAAGGTATTAATCTAAATAATATTATTACTAGAAAACACTAATAAAGGAATCTAGGAAAGCTTAGTAAGCTTAATCCTATTTTACCTTTACTACTATATTATAAGGTGCCTAATATAGCCTTAGAATTAAGGATATACCCTAGAACTTACCTATTACTATTAAGTAATAGCTTTAATATATTATAACTACTAGAAGGAAGTAATTATAAAGAAGTTAATAAGCTCCTATTCTTAAATTACTAGGAAGATATCCTAGAGGAAGTATTTTATCTTAACTCCTATAAGGAAATTATTAACCTTAGATAGGTTTTTAAGTATAAGACTAATAAGAAAGGTATAGTTATAGAGTTTAAAGTATAAATAGTTATATAAGGAATTAATAACTAAAGGATAACCTTAATAACTACACTACTATACTTACTTTATAATCTTTATAAATACTACTTACTATTTACTATATAAATAACTTTAATACTTAATAATATAATATTTAGAATACCTTCCTTATATAAAACTTAAAGAACCTATTTTCTATAAGCTACTAGAAGGCTTAAAGGCAAAGGGTTATCTTTAGAAGATAATATAAGTATTATATAGTCTTAGAGAAGCTCTAAGATAATAGTTCCTATATCTAATATAATTCCTACTAAAGATAGGCTTTATTTAGGGAAAGGAAGACTTATATATCTTTATAAAGAATAGAATTATCCTATTCTTCTATATAGATAATATTATAGTAATATTCCTAGGTAAATTTAAAGATAAATTTAATGCTCTATATAATTAACTAATAAATAACCTAGATATTAAGGATTAAGGAGAATTAAAGTGGTTTCTAGGGATTAAGATTATTTAAAATTAAGCTATAAAGGAGATATAGTTATCTTAAGAATCCTATATTTATAAGATTATATAGAAATTTATTCCTAATATTATAGATAATAATTTAAAGGGCTTTATTACTCCTTTTATATAGTAACTATCTATCTAAATAATAGTTAAGCTACTAAAGAGGAAATTAATCTATTCTAAGTAATTATTAGATTATTAGTGTATCTCTATATTAGTAGAAGACCTAATATAGCTTTTATAGCTTTAAAGCTTACTATTGTGTGCCATAAGATGCGCGCCCAGAAACACGCGATCACGATGACAAGCACTAGGGATTATTGAGATGGATAATATAATAAGGGATGATAATATTAGTTATCTAAGTAAGGGGACTATTTAATCTATAAAGAGACTGCCTATAGCTAGATTCTTTTTGTAGCACTTATGTACTATAAGATTCTTAATTTAACCCTTAAGTTTTACTAAGTTTTATTAAGAAAATACCTAAGCTTATAATAAGATAAACTAAGGTTATTTCCCTTATTTAATTAAGATAGCACTTCTAATCTAATAGACTATTTAATCTAGAGTATCTCTACATAATAAGAGATCTCTAGCTATTATTATAATTAATATTATTAAGTTAATTAACCCCTTCTATTATATATAGGCTATAGAGCTACCTTAACTATAGGCTAGTATTATATCTTTTAGGGTATTATTTTTACTTAATAAAACTAGTGGAGAAATGTAGTCTTAAACCCCTAGGACTTTTACTTTCTATTTAATTTACTATAAACTAAGATTAATTAGAAGCGCACTTTTAGCTATAATTCTTAGCTAATACTAAACTAATTTATATAAAGACCCCTTTATTTTATTTTCCTTACACTATAATATAAATTAAAAACCTAAACCTAAACCTAGAGAAGCTAAGGCACTAGTTAGAGGCTAGCTAATCTAAAGGAACTAAGCTAGAATAAGGAAATAAAATTATATTATAAGGAGACATTAGAAATAAGGCTATCTAGCTTAGGAGAATACCTTATAAACACTAGCTAAGCTATTATGCCTTTACTAAGACTCTCTAAACATAAGGATCTAAAATAAAAACCACTATTTAGTATTATAAACTATTTAATCTTAGGACCTATAGCTAATTTTATAATAATTTAGCTATATATTAGGATCTTATAAATAATTATAAGAAGCTATATAATTATATTAGTAATCCTTACTTATAGGTTATTTATAACTATAGATATTACCTTATAGAAAACTCTTTTTATAAAATCCTCTCTAGAATTAAAGCTTTTAATTAAATAATTACTCTCTTATAAGATTAATTAAAAGTGCTATTATCTAACTTTATAACTAATTATTTTACCTTATCTTATTCCTACTAATTAAGTAAAGTAAGGTTTACTAAGTAACTAAGCTATCTAAAAGAATTATAGGATTTACTATTACTAAGCACCCTAATTATAAGCAAGAAACTATCTAATCCTAAAATAGTTTTAATACTAACTTATACTTACCTAATAAGCTATTAGGAAAGACCCTAATATTAAAGGAAAGCCTCTAGACCCCTTAAAGGGCTTAATATAAAGACCTTTGCAAAATCCTTAGGAAATAATAGCTTACTAATTATCCCTTATTATAATATAAAATAGGTATAATATTTAGTAGTTTATAGGGGAAAATATTACTAATTTTATTAAGGACTTTAAGGCTAAGATAAAAGTAATATATATTCCTAAGAAGGATTAGTATAAGATACTTAAGTGTAATATTAACCCCTAGATTTAATAAGTAGTTAAGATATTAATAGTATTACGCACTTAGGCAAAATTAAAGGAGGAAATACTTCTTTAGTTTAATACTATAAGTTAGGACTAAATAAAAGCACTAGAGAATAACTTAAGGACCTTAATTTAATATAACTAAAGTCTATTAAAGAAACTTACTACTAGTTATAAAAGCATTAAGCTTTAATATCTAATATAAACCTAATAGGATAGTAAATAATAATAACTTAGTTAAATTATATTTATAAGGCCTTTCCTAACTATTTAATCTTAAGCTTTATAGATTAAAAAGGGTATATATATAAGGAAGTTCTAGTTATATAGTATAAAACCCTTTAGGTAGCACTTAACATATATATTTAAATATAACTAGAGCTTAAGAATAGGGACCCTAAGATCTCTAACTTAAGAGGGTATTATATAGATAATACTAAACCTAATCTAAGAAGCTAGAGACTACTTAATTAAGCTATGCTTAGTATTTACTAGGCTAACTAGAGGAACTACTTAGTAGTAGCTAAGTTTTCTAAATAAAAGGGGAAACTAATACTTCTTATAATAAAATAAAGAAAAATAGAACTCCTAGACTAGTAAAATACTAAGATTAAATAGATAACTTAATAAAATAATTAGCTAAGTTAAAAATTATAGTTATAGCTTAGATAAGTAAGGAGATTAATATTATAAAGTAGCTTAAGTAAAAGTATAGTATTAACCTATAATAATGTAATTACTAGCTAAATAATATTAGGTTATTTAATTAGGATAATAAGCATATCTTTAATATTAATATAATAGCTAGAAGGGGCTAATAAATAAACTAATATTATTATTATAATACTAACTCTTATATAGCTATAAAGTATAATACACTAGGATTTAATAAAATATTAAAATTTACTACCTATAACCTAGCTATTTATATTTTAGTAATTAGAGATAATATAAGGCATTAGATAATACTACCTATTTTACTTTTAAAATTCCTTAGTATTAGTAGCTATATATAAAGGCTAGCTATATTTTAGGTTAAATACTTCCTAGATAGTAGAATTACCTATATAATACCTTAGATTAAGGAATATAAACCCTATAGAGAAAAGGATTAGAATATAATACTAGAGAAGTAAGATATCTTTAATTAAATAGAAAGCTCCTTTAATCCTACTAAATACTACCTAGAAAGGGGAAACTAGGTAATCTTAATCTTAAAGAATCTATTAGGAGTAGTCTTAACTATTAAATTTAAGAAATTAAGCATAGAGAATAAAGAGATAAATACCTATATTATAAAGGTTATAGCCCTTAGGGAAAAGGTAATAAAATAAGTATATATTAAGGAAATTATAGAAGATAATAAATAGAACTATTAGATTTAAAAGTAGCTTAAAAAGGTAAAGATACCTTAGTAAAGGGAAAGAAAGACCTATTAAGTAAGGTAAGCTAGAGGATTCTAGACTAGCTATATAATAAGGTCTTCTAGAAGAAGCTTAGGGTACCCTTTAGGGATATCTATTATATTATACTAATACTAGTAGAGGTAGTTAGTAATAAATACCTTCTATAAGTAAAGGGTATAGAGGATATCTATTATTATAATAAGGACACACTAGGGCTTATACCTCCTTTAAAGATATTTAGAGTAAAGATAAGCTTAAGACTAATTAATCCTAAGAACTAGATTAATTTAATTATCTAAATAATAAAGAAGGCCCTTTAAGAGAATAAAAGAAATAAGATAAAGGCTAAGAAGAAACCGCTAAAGATAGCCTTAGCTCTACTACTAAAGATTAACACTACCTTATAGGAATAGATCTAGGAATAACTAAAGGCTTAAGCTTAATAAGAAAAGCCTTAATAAGTTTAGAGTAAGCTATCTAGAGTAAACTTTATACTTAATATAATTATAGAACTATAGGCTATAGTTAATTAATTATAGGATTTACTATACTTATAGGTCTATTTAGATAACCCTAAAGGGAGCTTCTCCTAGGACTTATTAATATAGGTTCTTAAGGGAATATAATTACTAAGAGTACTACTAGGCGCTTAGGCCTTAGAATCTATCTTATAAATATAATAAACACTATATTATTTTTATTATATAGAATTAAGATAATTAGGGAGGTCTAAATAAAGCTCTATCTAGGGAATATCTAGATACTTACTAACTTCTATATTAGCCTAGATTTAGTTAATATAAGCTTAATTCTAGGATACTATTCTTTAGACTATTATAAATATAGTTTAACTACTTAAGAAGTAGTAAGCTCTTTACTTAGTATTACTTTAGGGATATAGTTATTATCTTAAGAGTTATAAGGAGTATTTAGTAGTAATATACTAGTAAGTAACTAGCCTAGTAGCCTATAATTAATATTATTATATTTAGCTATCCTATAGTTAAGGAAAAGAAGGATTAAATAGTTTATAAAGGATTAGAAGTAAAACTAGATAAGGATAAGTAACTAATCCCTATTATAACTAGGGAGGAATAGATATCCTTTAGGAAGTGGTTTAGAATATAATAATAAACCACTCCTAATAACTTAAAGTAGTTATAAAGGATTTCTAACCCCTATAGTAACTAAAACTACCTAATTTTATAATAAATATAATATATAAATATAAAGCTAATAAGATTTATTTATATAATAATATACCTTCTAATAGGTTAACCCTAGAAGGAGACCTAAAATAGAAAATAAAGAAATAGGAAGAAGTAAAGTTATATTTAGATATATCTAGAAAGTATAGTAAGTATATTACTAGGTAGTTTAGTAAAAACCCTAAGGTTTTAGAATAACCTAGGAATAATTAGATTAGATAGTTAAAGGGATATAAGAATATTTAATATAAGAAGAAGTTAATATTTTTAAAGAAATCCTTTATAACTAAAAAGTAGCACTAGTATAGGACTTATTAAAATATAGAAAAGTTAACCTACTAGTTACACCACTATAGGTTATAAAGGTTATTAAGTATAAGGCATAGTAAGCTAGTTCTATCCTAATATCTCTTAGGTTATAAGGAAGACTAGTTAATCTATTAAAAAGAAGCTAAAATATAGATACCTAGAGAAAAGCTATAGCTCCTATAGGAATCTATATTTTCTTATTATAAAGAAGAATAGAGGATTTGCCTAATCCTATTAGCCACTAAATATAATAAAGTAATAATATATAACACGCTAATTCCTAAGGAGCAGAGGTATTTAGTAAGAGCTTTATAATATATAAAATTTTATCTATTATTAATCTACTATTAGGATATAACTAAGTAAAACTAGTGGAAAGGAGTAGGGATATAACTATAATCTCTACTATAATTAGGCTTTTATAACTTTACTACCTACTATAAGGAGCTACTAATTTAGTAGCGTAATTTATTAGAATTATTAGGTAAATCCTATTTAACTTAATCCCTAAAATTTACATACCTTTCCTAAATAATATTATAGTTAAAGGTCTAACTATAATATATAATAAGGAGGAAATTATGCCTAGAGTGCGTAGATATATACTAGAATATTTAATTATCATTAATAAAGTTCTAGTTAATATTAAACTCTCTAGCTATATAGCCTTAGTATCTAAATTAAAGTTCTGCTAGAAGTTAGCGGAAATTATAGGGTTTATATATAAAATAAATAGATAGAAACTAACTAAGGTAAAGATAATAAAGATCCTAGAATAGATAGTTTACTAGGACTTATCTAAGGTACGCTCTTTTATTAGACTAATAGGAGTTTACTATATCTAGGTAAAACACTATACATAGAAGGCAAAACTACTAGTAATTTTACTTAGGAAGATAATAGAATAGGTATAGGGGCTAGAATAGTAAGAAGCTATAGATATCTTAAAAAGGTAATAATTATAGCCCTAATTCTTATTTTACTTAATCTAGGACTAGGTTTTAGGAAATAATCCTTATAGTTAATATAAGCTTACTTAGATAGGGGGCTACACTACTATAAATAGTTAATAGTAAACACTACCTTATTTAATATAAAAGCAGCACTTAGACTATTACTAAAGCTAAGTATAATATAACTAAGCAAGAATACTAGGTAGTTATCTATGTGTTATAAAGGCTATAAATTTATCTCTATAAAGTCCCTTTTATACTAGAGATAGATTCGCAAGTCCCTATACACTAGCTTAATAACGCTATTAATAATATACCTAGAGCCCTTATTATATAGTAAATTAGCTATATACTACTCTTTAACTTTTCTATATAATATATTCCTAGTAAGAAAAACTAAATTATAGACACTTTATCTAGAAAGGGCCCTAGACTATCTAATTAATTAGATTAGGAGGTTAAGAGGATATTAAAGACTTTATTAATTTACACCTAAATAGTATTAAGATTAAAGAAGATAGTAAGAAAGATTACTTAGCTAAGATACACTAAGTAATTAATTTCTTATTAACCCTTTAGAGACTAATTAATCTTAGTATAAGAGACTATAGGAAGCTATAAAATAGGGCTAAAAAGTTCTTTCTAGAAAATAAATACCTTTAGAAAAGACTAATAGGAATTATAAAGGAACTAGCGTTAGTTATTAATATACCTAAGTAATAATACGTAATAGTTAGAGTAATTTATAAGAAGCTTAGTTATAAAGGTATTAAGGTGGTTTTCTAAGTAATAAAGTAGTAATATTAGTAAAGGGGCTCTAGAATATAACTTAGGAGATACTAACTTACTATAAGATATATTAGAAGTTTATGCCCTAGTAACCTTAGGAACTATTAGTGCTAGTTATACTAGGGAACCTAATAAGTAAGATTTATATTAACACTTAGTACCTTCTAATTAATTATAAATATAAGTATCTCTTAGAAGTAAGATATAATCTAATAGGTTAGGTAAAGGCTATGCTAGTTAGAAATATAACTATAGTAGTAATTAGGAAGTTCCTCTTATCTCTAATTAGTAGGTTTAGTCTTTTCTAATTTATAGTCTATAATAGAGAACCTAAAATATAAGGAAATCTTAAAAAGCACTTATAGATATTAGAATTATAGGTATTTAAATATCTAGGTATAACCTAAAAGTAAACTCCCTATTAAAGCTAGACACTAGTCTTTTATATTTACCTTAGTAAAATTAGGAGAGTTAAATAGTTAATAGGTAAAGTACCTTAATAAAGCCCTTCTTATAAACTACACTACTATTTATAAATTATATAGGAAGTCTGCCTTTTACTTAATCTATAGATAGGAGCTAATCTTACTACTAGAAGTTAAATTCCTAACTTAAAGACTAATTAACTAGGATATAGTTACTACTAGCTAGGACTTATTTAAAGCTTAAGTGTAAATACTTAAAAGAAAGGTAAAAGATATTAGGAAAGTAAAGAAGAAGGTATTTAACTTTAGGAAATAACTTACTAAATAAACTAATAAGAATTAGGCTATCTCTCTAAGGAAAGATTAATTAAAACTAGGAGACCTTATACTAGTATATAATATTAGAAGAAATGTTAATATATCTATAATAAAGAAGCTTATAATAAGATAAAATAGGCCTTTCTAAATTTATAAGTAAGCGCTAATCTCTAGGGCTTACTATCTATAGATAATAGATAGGGTTTACCTTATAAAGATAATCTTAGGGGACTATATTAAGAAGTTTATCCTAGATTTAGAAGGTTAGTAAACTTTAACTATAGATAGATAGCTATACGCTCTATAATAAAGCTAAGTAAGAGAAGAAGTTAGTAATTATAACTAAGAAGTCTTAATAATTATACTAGTAGTAGCTTAGTATAATATATTAGATTAAATAGTTAATAATAAAGGAATAAACTTAGGCCTTAAGGAAGAGATTAAACTTTACTTTAAAGAAGTCTATACTAAGGAATTAAGGTATAACTATCCTCTTAATAGCTAAGTAAAAATAGGAGTATAAGGTATACTCTTAGATATACTAATATATATATAAATTAAAGAATATTCTCTTTATTCTCTTTTCATTTTTCTTTCTTTCTCTCTTTACTTACTAAAGATTAAGTAATTAAGGTATAAATTTAATCTTATATTATAAACCTATTTTATTTCCTTTTTACCCTCCCTAGTATTTATAAATAATTTAGAAAAAAAGATAGTATATTAATTATTAAGTAAGGAGAGTTTTTAAGGTTAATAGTATTTAAGTTAAGTAAAAGAGCTTTTACTACCTTAGTAAACTACTCTTTTCCTAAGAAAGAAATAAGAGCTTACTCTTAGGAAAACCTAGTATAATACCTAGAAGTAAAACACTATTTATAGCTTACTATATAAGATCTATTCTAGATATAGTTACTATATATGCTATTACTAACCCTAGAAAGTAAGATATATTTATAAAAGGAAAGCATATATACTTATTAAAGAAGGTAATATACTATATATATAAGTTTAAGTAGTAGGTATAAAATATACTATTTAATTTACTAAATATAGATACTAGTAAAGCTTAATAGCATTTAGGCTATTATAATAGGGTATATAAAAAGTACCTATTAGGATAAGCTATCTTAGTAAGTATAAGAACTAGAGAATAATAATTATTTTTAATAGTAAGGGCTAAGGCACTATCTAATTTAATATAGCTCTATATAAATTCCTTTAATAATTTAGTCCTTTTATAGTCTTAATAAAATAGGGAGGTGCTCCCTTTAGGGATTTTTAGAAGAATAAAGAGAAATCTTTATATATAGTAAAACACTACTATTACTAATATTAATCCTACTTTAAACCTAGAAGGTAAAAAGGAACTTATACTATAAAATAGAAACTATTAGTAATAACTTAAATATAAGATTAAATAATTTATATAAGACTAATATAGTCTTTACTAAAGAAAAATAGGAAAAACTTAGTGTAGTTAGACTAGTCTATAGTCTTTATTACTAAGAGCTTACCTTTAGGGATACTTACCCTTATAATAGTAATAATATTAGGAAGTTTTTAATAAGTTATATTAAGAAATTTAGCTATAATTAATTAATTAGGAGATAAAGTAAGAAATAGTAAGGCTAGGAATATAAAGAGAAGGAATAGAAAAGGGTTAAAAAGTCTTAAGCTATAAGTTAATACCTATAATAGGCATTAATAACTAATAAGTAAATAGCTACCTATAAGTAAATTATAATACTAAAAGTCTAAATTATAGGAGCTACTTAGTCCCTATAAATAGCTACCTTATAATAAATACTAGCTACTAATAGAAAGAGAAGTAAAGGTAACTAATACTACTTACTAATAACTACCCTTAGATTTAGAAAAAGGCATAAAAATAAAGATTAGGACTATAGGAACTATTTAATCTAACCTACTTCTTATACTAGTATATATCTTCTTAACTCTTAAAACCTTTAACCTTACTATCTCTTACTACTTTTCTTTTATTCTCTCTCTCTAGCTATATTAAGTTAAAATTAATAAATACTATTTAATCTTAACTAGAAAATAAAGTAATATAAGGAGTTTATTATAAATAAAGGAGATTACACTAAAGTTAATAGTAATACTATTACTTACTTCTCTTATAGTAAATATCTTACTATATATTATATTTATATTTTAATATATAGAATAGAAAACTCCTTTTTAGAGAAGGAGAGGAAGATACTATTAAGATTAATTTAGCTAATCTCTATAGATAGTAGCTACCTTTATTCTACCTATAAAGAGACTAGCTATAGCCTTTATTAAGGTTTAAAGTCTATTAAAATAGTAATAATTTTAATCTAGTAATACTAATTAGACTAGGATAGACTACTATATAATAGTGTAGTTATTTACTAGATATTTATAAATTCCTAAGAAAGGCTTATAAAACACTAAGTAAGGACTAGCTTAACTAGTTTAAGTTAATAATAATAGGGAAGATTATAGGGTATAGTCTTAAAGTAATAGTAGTAGTGCTACTATAAATATTTAAGGTTAATAATATAGAAGACTTTAATATAGAAATATTATAATAATTAATTAGTCTAAAGGCTAGAAGGCTTTATACTACCTATTAGCCTATTAATATTAAGTATAGTATTAAATATAACCCTATTAACCTTTACTTAGATATAAGTAATTAATACCTTATTATAGGATTTACTTTCCTTATAAACTACTAAACTACTTTTATATTTAATAAAAAGTAAGGATACTTATACTATTTTAATAGTATAGATAAAGGAAAAATAACTTATTTTATAGACTTTATAGGTAAGTAAGAATAGATTATATAACTTATAAACTATCCTTATAATTTTAAGGTAATTATAGTCCTAGTAATAGAGTAAAAAGAAAACTAGAAATATAGGTATATATACCTAGGGTTTCTTCTCTAAATAATTTGCTACTAGGTTAGTTACTAAGCACTTAATCTAATTATAGAGAACTAGAATATACTAAATAAGTATAATATTAAGCTTAAATAATTATATACTTTTAGTAAGGATTTTATTATTAATTAGCAGTTTAAGTTATACCTTAAGGATTAGATAATATCTAATAATATCCTAGACCTAAAATATAGCTATATTAAAGCACTTAAGAGAACTATTAGGGTTCTATAAGATATAGCTATAAATAAGCTTATAATAGGAGATTAGTTACTAAGGGAATTAGTATACTAGAAAGATTTTAACCTTTAATATCTAGTATAAAATATAATAAAGTACTTAATACTATGCTTTATAACCTAGATAGTTAGTAAAGGGCTACCTATTAGTATAGTAGTTATACCCTAGAAACTTTAGATTACTAATAAGAATTACCTAATTAAATAGTATACTAATATAGTATAAAATAATAATCTCTATATTTAGGACTTTTAGTAGCCTATAGCCTATATTTTTACTAATAACCCTAAGGTCTTTAATATTAGTATATAAGAAATACTATAAGATTAAGAAAGATAAATATAGTAGGAAACCTAAGATAATTTGCCTTTAATTAATATAAAAGAATAGAGATTAAGTAAAAGGAAAAGTTATTAGATATTACTTATATCTTTATTTATATTATTATCTATTACTAGATATAAGTTAATACTACTATCTTTAGCTATAAAGCTTAAAGCACTCTAATATAGTAGGAGAATTAAATACCTATTACTATAGGGAAGGCTCTTTAAATATAGTAAGTAATAATAAATATGCTTTTTTAGATAGATATTAGAGATTAGCTAAGGTTACTAAGGATCTATAGAGTTATTAGATAGGAGTAAGTATATAACTATAAGACCTTACTTAAATAAGTAAAAGAAAGAATAATTTAATATTCTCTTAAAGATATAAGTTAAGCTATAATAATTAATCTCCTTCTATTTCTTAAAGTATAGAGAGTAATATAAAGGAAAACTATTATATACTTACTAATATTATCTATATATATATCTATAGTGCTACCTAGTTTAGTGCCTTATAGAATATAGGCTAAGATTATTAAAGCTTACTAGTAAGAAAAGAAGTATACTTAAGGATTAATTAATTAGTATAAGAACTATAAAAGAGAGTAACCTAGTAAGAAGCTAAGTAACCTATAGTTTACACTCCCTTACTAATATTACTTACTATATATCCTTAAATACTAAAAATACTAAAGCTCTCTTAGGAAATAAAAACTTAGGTCTTTAGCTAAGGAGGTATTATATATATTTTTTTCCTTTTTTTATTATCTTTTTTTCTATTTAGCTCTCCTTTTTCTTTCCTTTACTACTCTTATTATTATTATAAATTTTCCTTTTACCTTTTTTACTTTAATACTTCCCTTTACTTTAGGAAGTCCTATTATATAAGATTAATTAGATTAGACTTAAGTATACTAGATTAAATAATACCCTCTCTTTTTAGTATAAGGTATTAATTACTAACTACACTTATAGGGCACTTTAGTTATTAGTATACACACTTAGTTAGGGATAACTAGTGTATACCTAGGAGGTATTATATACTATAAGATATATACCTAGAAATATATAATTATAATAATAAGCACTAGGGATTATTAAGATAGATAATATAATAAGAGATAATAATATTAGTTATCTAAGTAAGGGGACTATTTAATCTATAAAAGACTACTTATAGCTAGATTCTTTTTATAGCACTTATATACTATAAGATTCTTAATTTAACCCTTAAGTTTTACTAAGTTTTATTAAGAAAATACCTAAGCTTATAATAAGATAAACTAAGGTTATTTCCCTTATTTAATTAAGATAGCACTTCTAATCTAATAGACTATTTAATCTAGAGTATCTCTACATAATAAGAGATCTCTAGCTATTGTTATAATTAATATCGTTAAGTTAATTGACCCCTCCTGTTGTGTGTAGGCTACAGAGCTACCTTAACTGTGGGCTAGCATCGTGTCTTTTAGGTGTTGTTTTCCGCTTGACAAACTATATTCTTAACTAACCCTTCTTCTAAGTATATTAAACTTACTAAAGGCATTATTAGATATACTTAGAATATAAAGAAGCTATATATCTAATACTATAGGGATAATAGCTTTAACACGCTCTTCTTAAGCACTAATACCTCTCTTAGAGATAACCCTAATACTAGAAATTAATATAAGGCTATATATTTATTATATATAGTATTATAATAGATTAGAAATTAGGTAAATAATATTATATAATAACTTTAAGTATAGAAGTAAAGCTCTTTACCTTAAATTATAGTGTAAAAGAGTATATATTACTAGGATAACTACTTTATAATATTAATATATACGCACTACCTCTCTTAATTATCTAGTGTAATAATAAGTAAATAATTTATATTATAGAATATAAGGAAGGGAGGCTTTAGACTAGCCTTAAGTATCTTAATATAAATTAAATATAGATTTAAGAGTAATATACCCTAGGTAATATTAAGGTTAATTAGATAAAGACCTTTAAGATACTTACTAATAGCTTTATAAAGCCTTTATTAGGGCTAAAGCATAAGGAATTTTACTATAAAATTAGGCTATAACTAATACCTAAATATTTAAAAACACTAGAAATCTATTAAGATCCTACATAACCTATATAACCTATAGCTTTATTTTAGTTATTAGCTAGGGGTGTATTAGGTAAGGGCTCTAATAACGCTATAACGTTATAGTATTAACCGCATTAACAAAGGTTAGACCCTCCTTAAGACATCGGTGGAGATAATGTATTAGAAGTACCAGATTTAGCTAGATAGAACCGTAGCGCACTGTGTACCTTTCAGGTACAAAAGTCGGGTGCCGTCTGCACCTCTGATTGACTGAATTGAACGCTTTTCATCAACCTATTACATCCCTACCTTCTGACAATGAGTTATTTGCAGGAGACATCAGATTTCGCTTGCCCCGCACCTGCGCAGGCGCAAGTCGATCTCGCAACCGTCTGGGGTAGCTTGGAGTCATCGCTGGGCCGTCCCGAAACTAGCTAGACCTGGAGGGACGGATCGACTTGTAGCATGTTGTAGCAGTAATCGTAACAAGTCCTTAAAGGGCCTGGAACACATGCCAGACATAATCATCAGTGTTGACGAAACAGCTGGTCGGAACAACCAATCCCTTGACGGATGAACACGGACAGCCTTGAACATGAAGCACCTCGTATTGTCCCACCAGTCACTGTTACACATTGAAGCCAATTATACATACTTACGCAACCGGGGTATGTCTTTTGCGATATTTAGCGTTGACATGAGCTCAGATCTTGCAGTCCACATATGCAGGGCAGTCACGCGGTCGGCATGACATGCGCGGCGAGACCGGAACTCGGACAGATAAGCTATCAAATTGAGAGCTGTGTCCAGAAAGATGAGGCGCATTGTACGAGAAAATTGAGCCGGCCATTGTGCATCCGCAAAGAAGCTCGTGATAGACTTCCACTACCACGACATGTGACTTATTTTCAGTCATCGAGCTCCAACTGGAGGCGCCACACCTCACCGCAATTTCAGGCCCGATGTTGCTGGGTGTTATTAGCCCTAGATTTTCCGATGGTATGTTTAGTTTTGTTCTAGGTCTTGGGTCTTTTTCTTTCTTTTCTTTCCTTTTGGCAAAGCAGATACAGGGTTGTGCTGGTCAGGAAAGAACTGAGAGCAGCCTGAACGGGGAGGTCGCTGAAGCCCCTTGATGAAGGCCCTGGTTGTGCAGCACTTTCCAACGATTGTCTGCATATATCAGGATCGGCAATCTCGTCCAATGCGTGGTGTTGAGGATATTCACAGCCTCACATCGCAGCCTCAGGCATCAGCCTCGTCATCATCTCTTCGTTTAATAATACAGGCTCCCTGCATCGCGTTTGTTATTAGATTTATTATAGGCTTTGCTTAAAGACCTAGATTTATTAGATTAGTAAATTCAAAGCTTATAAGCTTCTCTTTCCTCTGCTAGATTCCGAATTCCTAGATAGTAATTTAGTATCCTCTTCTCTTCTTATTGCTCTTTACTACATTCCTTTATAGGTTATAAGCCTAGTGCTTATAACCACGCCCTTTTCTTTATTTTTCCTTTTATCTAACTATTATAATTATATATATAATTATATATCTTTTCCTAATAACTAGTTAAAGTAAAATTACTTAACTAGTAGGGTAGCATAAAGACCTTTTCCTTACCTAAAACTAATAATAGTAATATTATATAAGTTAAGATTAAATTAATCACAAAATCATCTTATATATACTATATAAAAATCTATATAACCTAGGAATTAAACGTATAACCTTTATTATATTATTTTCTAATCTATAATTATAGTAACCTTTTATAATATTATAAACACTAAAATACTATAAATTCTATAATATATATAAAAGTTAATCCCTTCTAGGTAAATCTTAGTAAATAGTAAGCTAGGATAAGATATTCCTTATAGAACTACCTTAGGTACCTAAAACTAATAATCTAGATCTATTACTATTTAGGTAGTAATTAGTATTATAGGTATAATAGTATATAGTAAAGTAAGTAAAGTAAGTATAATAAGTGCCTTCTAACTAGGCTAAGGTAAAACTTTAAGGAGTGCCTAAGAATACTTATTACTCTTAACTTTATAACTCTATATATTAGTAACTATATAGTAATTTAATTAATTAAGAGCTACTACTATAACTCTTACTTAACTAAACTAATATTAATTAGTATTAAGTAAGTATAGTAATAGGAGTATATAAATTCTAATATATAACCCTTCCTTCTTTTTAATATAAGTAATAATACTAGTAGTGCTTCTAGCACTATTCTAGCTACCTAACCTAACTTAACTAAACTTAATAATATTATAAAAGTATAGTATACTAGAATAGTAGTTATTATACCTCTTAAAGGAGTAGAGAACTTTAAGGAATAGGAAATCTTAATTTAAATATAGGTTTATATTATATAACTTACATAGTATTTAACTAGGAGATTACTTAGTTATAAGAGACTAATAAGTACTATACTATCCTTTTATCTATTATTTAGTAAAGCCTCTTATTATAAATCTAGAAGAATTTAATGTATATAGGATAGACTAATATAATACTAGTTACTAAAATAATATAACTAATTAAAAGTAATTATAGATTTAAGGCGGATTTAGCTATTATTAAGCTACTTTAATAGTTCTCTAAATTAAGAAGAGCTAATTTCTTAATAACCTAAGCTTAGCTAGACTACTATTAGAACCTTTAGAACTAAATCTATAAGATTAAAAGGATCCCTAATATTATCTAGGTCTTATAAATAATTAAAGCTATTAAAGGTTTAATACCTAAGATTTATAACACATAGAAAATTAAGGGATTCTCTAAGGCTAAATTAAAGAAAGATAATATGCTTATATACCTAATGTATAAAGCTAATAAACTATAGAAGGACTAAAAGGTTAACTTTAACACTTAATAAAAAATAATAAGGATAATTCTAATATAAAGGGCAAAGGTAAGGCTTTACTAAAGAACAAAACCTCTAAAACTATAAAGCTTAATTACGGTTATTCTATTTCTCTAGGATAAATAATTTATTTAAAGGATAATTACTAGAAGCTTTATCTAGAGAAGAAGCCTAACTTAATAAAGAAGAAAGGCAATTTAATAACTATAACTAACATAATAGCTTCTCCTAATATTATTACTATAGGAAGTAATCTCGCTTTAATAGCAATTAATTAGGACTATTTATTCTAAACTCTTACGAACTGTCTTACTAAGGAAGACTATATTCTTAATACTAGTTATAATATATATATATTTAACTTAACTAAATAGTTTATATATCTAAACACTAATATTAACGTAAAGCTAATAATAGCTAGTAATAGAGAGGAACTCTATGTTAAGGGCATTAGTAATATTAAACTCCCTATTAGATAAGGATTTCTAGAACTTCTAAACGCCTAATACATACTAAAGGCTAAAGTTAATATAATTTCACTAGGACTTCTTAAGTAAGGTAAAGTTATTATAAATAGTTTTAAGGACTAATTAATCTTAGTACCCTTAGGCAAGGTAATTAGTAACTATACCTAGAAATTAAATATTTTTATGCTAAGTCTTTAAGATAAAAACCTTAATTTAACTTTATAGCCTTATCTAATAAATCTATTACTAAATAAGTTAAATTTAGACTCCTATATAAGAGACTTAGCTATATAGGAAAGAGCAAATCCTACTTATATATAAAGAAGCAGGGATCTTAGTTAATCCTACCTCTATAGCTAATTTTTACTGCTTAGTATGCCTTCTATTAAAGGCCCCTAAAATATTTAATAGGAGGAATCTAATAATATAATAAACTTCCTTTCCTATATGTTCTAGAACTATATTAAATATAAACCTAAAGGATTTAGGGGAAGAAGTATACTTTATATACTATTAATATCTATATACGCTTTTATTAGGTAATTTTAACTATTAATAGGTCTAGTGTAGTTAAAGTAGTCTAGGCTTAGAAGACTACTATTAAAAATATAAGTAGCGGATTTACTATTAAATGCTTTTATATAGATAATATAACTAAATTCCTTAGAGAGAAGTTTAAGACCTTCTATTAGAAAGAAAGCATTATTTATTAGACTAGAGCCCTATATATTCCTGCCTATTAGGGTATAATTAAATATATAGGTAGGACCCTTATAAAGATAGTAAGAGCCTTAATAATTAAAGTAGAATTACTAGAACTCCTCTAGCTATATACTATAAAGCATATAGCTAAAATTACTAACTTATTGCCTATATATAGTAATAAGAATAATTAATTACCCTAATAGGCTTTATTTAATATCTTAGGCCTTAATAACACTGTGTTAATCTAATATTTACGTATATAGGGATGTATTATATATATACGTATTCTAGATAAATATTATATTTAATCTTAAAAGATAGCACTAAGGGCTAAGAAAGGTTAACTTATAGGTATAGAAGGCCCTAAATATTATCTCTATAAGGTCTAGATCCCTAAAGAATAAAGGATTATTTATATATAGGATATTTAATTTAATAAGACTAACTTATATATACCTTTTAAAGATAATAAAGTTATTTATATTATAGATCTTATTAATCCTTCCTTTACTAAAGAAGGTTACTATATTATTAATATTCTAGATATAATAAAGGAGAAACCTTACTCTTAATATAATACTAGTACTATAAAGAAAGTAGTCTAATTTATAGAAAGCCCCTTAGGTACCTTAGAAATAGATAAGAATTACCACTCTTTTAAGGAGGAAAATAATCCTTCTCTCCTAGATAAACCTAGGAACTATCTCCTAATACTCTCTAAGAGTTCTCCTTAATAAGAGAATCTTATAAGATATAAATAATAAAGAATTAATAATAAGAATATAGTCCTTCTAAGGAGCTATCCTAGGGCCTTCCTAGATAAAGAAGCTAAAGATAATAATAATATTATTTACTAATAACTTAAATCTAAATCCTAAACACTAAGATAATCCCTTTAATCTAATATATATTAAGATTATCTTAATATTATAACCTCTAGTAAGAAGAAAGCCCTTCCTTAAGACTCTTATTAATTAAACTTAGTAATTTATTATTATAATAATAACCTATATAATAATAAAGTAAAAGAAGTACTTAGGTTATATGCCTTCTTAATAATTAAAGTAGCTAATATAGCTAATATAAAGATTAATATCCTATCTAACTAGTTTAAGGCTAAGGCTATAAATAACTACTATATATTTTAGAGACTTACTAAGAAGAAGAAACTCCTTAAGATCTATAAAAAAACTACTAGGATCTTATTTACCCTAATAAAGATATAAAGATCTTTAATAGGTAATAGGTATATATAGTAAAATATCTAATTAATTAAGAACCCTATATAAAGGTAAGGTAAGTTATAAGAGAGGACTAGAATCTAAAGATCTTTAATAATAAGGACCTTTATATAGTAGTTATATACCTAGTTTCTTTATAAGTATTTTATATACTTATTATAGTCTTTAATTATAAATAGTAGTAATATAATATTATAAGTGCCTTTCTTAATACTAAAGTATAAGGAGATATTTATATTAAGTAACTATATAGCTACACTAATAGTATAAGCAGAGTTTATAAGCTTAAAAAGCTCTTTATAGACTACCTATTTCTTCTCTTTAGTAACTAGAAGATATTACTAAGGAACTTAAGAAGTAAGGCTTTTATTAGTTAATAAGTAAGCTCTATATCTTTTAATATAATAATATTATACTTCTTCTTTATATAAATAATATAATTATTATAGGAAAGACCCTTATAATTATTAAAGATATTATTAAGTAACTATAGAAATACTATAAATTAAAGTATCTAGGTAATATTAAGTTATTCCTTAGTATTAAATTTATTTATAATTATACTAACTAAACTATTTTTCTTTATTAAAAGCTCTATATATAAAGTATTATAAAGAAATTTAATATTAAAAATATTAATACTTTAAATATTCTATAGCTTCTAAAGACTATAATCCTATTAGATTAGAAAGAGCTTAATATAGCCTTTAATCTCTCTAACTAGGTAAAACATATAGGAAGCTTTAATTAGCTCTCTATATTTATAAGACCTAATATTATATTTATAATAAATTAACTTTATAGTGTAAATTCTACACTAAAGTAAGTTTATATAGATCTTTAGAAATATCTTTAGAGATACCTTTATAGCTTAGAAGATTTAGGGATTATTCTTAGAGAATTAGACCTTTTAGACCTAAAATTAGTCCTTTAGGTAAAGGGATTTAGTAATACCTTACTTACTAATAATCTAGATACTAGGTAATTAACTATAGGCTATATTATAATACTAGCTAGAGGATTAATCCTTTAGTAATTAAAGAAATAAACTCTTATAGCACTTAGTTTAACTAAAGTAAAATTTATTAACCTCACGCTAACTAGTCTATCTATACTCTAGGTAGTAAATTTACTTAATAACTTTAGGATTAAATAATTATAACTATTACTACTATTTACTAATAGCTAGAATATAAAGGCTAATATACTTAATAAGAAGCATAAGGGATAAACTTATTATATTAATTTGTAATATAAATAGATTATATAGAAAGCCTATAAAGGCGAATTCTAACTTTAATAGATTAGATAGACTAAATAATAGCTAATAGCTTTATAAAAGGCTTAGAATGCGTTAAATACACTAATTTTATACGCCTTCTTTGTATAATAAAGGCTAGGGACTTTAAGAAGGGTTATGTTTTAAAAGAGGCCTTAAAGGCCTAACTTTCTTGTTATTTTCCTTTCCTTATTACAGCTAGATATACTACTAGGGGCAGTGTTAAGGATATTCATAGCCTCACATTGTAGCCTCAGGCATTAGCCTCGTCATTATCTCTTCGTTTAATGATACAGGCTCCTGCATCGCGTTTATTATCAGATTCATCGTAGGCTTTGCTCAAAGACCTAGATTCATCGGATCAGTAGATTTGAAGCTTATAAGCTTCTCTTTCCTCTGCTGGATTCCGAATTCCTAGATAGCAATTCAGTATCCTCTTCTCTTCTCATCGCTCTTTGCCACATTCCTCCACACGTGGGTAGCTTATCCGTGGGACCCAAAGAAGCGTGTGCAGCTATAGGTGAATCACAAGGTCTAGACGCGCCTGTTACCCCAGCAAATTCACGCACGAAGGTGGTGCTGCGACGTCTCAAGCCGCCAAAGTTGTCGAAATGCTCGTTCTCCACTCGAGACAGTTTTAATCATGATCCGCCACGGGGCCTGGACGCGGGACGGCGCGGAAATGGCCAGCGGCCTCTGACGCCCGTGTCCGAGTAGGCAGGCCACTGGACTCTATTTCGCCCAGTCAACGTTGATGCTCAAGAGTCAGGGGTCACTTCTACTATAGCCGCCCAAAATTGTTATCAGAGGTAACAAACGCACATGTAAGCGTGGGTAACTTCGAATCTCGGTCATATCAGCAACTTTGATGCTTCGTATTGCGTTGGTCGCGAAGCCGGTGACCAAAGTCGATCTTACAAGTCTAATTGGTGCATCTGTGAGTCGGACTAGAGGTATCTCAATGTACGGAGTACATGCGCCGTCATATGTCACCTTTCTCACCCCAGCTGCCTGAATCACATCCACCGAGGCTAGGTCAGCAAGTGGCTTGGGGCCGGGATTGAGACTGGTCGCCGTTCGCAAGGGCTCAGGAGCTGGAAGTCTTCTTGCGACTCCAGAGTCCAAACTCAAGAGGATTTAGGCGGTTATCGTAGGTATCATAGCAGGCGCTCTTGTACGAACATTGGTTCCGCTAATTTATCAGTTACCATTGCAGAGCTGTGACGCTCCGTGGTCCATGCCGGCAAATGAACTTTGATATGACATGCTTTTGTGAACGGTGGTGAAGCTGAGGTTCCCGTAGCTCTGCACAGACAGTTGACACGTCGGGGTATTTCCCTGCATGGACGTGCAGAGGTGAATGTCGTTCGATAGTAAAGCGCGCCATGGCCAAAACAGGAAAGCCGATGCCAATGCAACAGTTGCACACAACAGCCATCCACTAGGATAAAGTCCCATCAAAACACCTCGCTCAATGTTACTAATGAGTTAGATGGAGTACTCCGTAGGGGCGGCGGTGTTGGCATCAGAATTCGATGGCTGGTTTCAGAGAGCGTCTCTCAGATGTCCTTTACGTGGTAGGAGTTCTCCTTCTTCTGTTTTATTTATTGATGGAATAGTTGCCACAGAGGAGTGCTTGGTCCAAAGCGGGGGTAGGGAGGCCAAGAGAGAAGTTGTGCGTGAATGTGTGGATGAGAAGGAATGATGTCGTCGTGCGAATTCCAGCAGTTTTTCGTCACTGACATGGCCTCTCTGTTCCAAAGATCTGGATTCAAAATCCAGAGATATTGACTGCTAGCTAGCAACGTAGAGGTCTAAGAGAAAAGGAAATTGAAGGGACAAGGGCTAAAGAGATGTTATGCGATTTTGTGTGCACATCCAAGCATATCCATGAGGTGAAGTAGGCGTCGTGGGAAAAGAAAAAGTAGAACACAACAAGACGAGAAGCGCGAGTATATCCCTAATAAGGCTACGTACGACTGACGGAAAGGGTAGGCGCGACCTCGTCGTGTTGCCAGCACGGGCAGGTTCGCCTGAAAGCTGCTTCCACAAGGACGGCCTCAATTTCTCTAGACTATGCCCCGAGTGGCAATCCACGACAACATCGTCTCGAATCGGGGTTCTGTCGAATTGCGCGCAAATGTTTCTTTCGTCTCCATATCCACTTGGGTTGCGATTCAGTGGGTGCCATGATATCATGGCACATCATGGCACAGAACACGCTGCATATGTACGAACGAAAGGCAGCCACAGTATGTACGGTTGGTCCACTCGATAATCCCTACTCTGCAGCTTTAGGGACACTGCCCTGGTAAAAGGGGCATGTGTCCAGATTTATTGCTTGCTTTCGCGATGCAGGGCTAAGCGAGCGCAAGAAGCACGAGTTGCTGCTCACGGCATTTAGGCAATGCTTTTCAACCAAGTTAAAAGTGTGCTTCATCCAATGGCGATACAGAAATCATGCTTCCGAGACTCTTCATCTGGTGTCAAATCTGCCAGCTTCCAGACCATCGCCGAACAATCAAGTCGGGCTGGAAGACATCATGGATCCTCACGGCCGTTGGTTCAGCACAAGTCCGTACATACTACATGCCTTTTGCCCTGAGCAGGGTGCTTCATTCCCTATCTGGACCCCTCGACCCAGCCGGGTAATAAGTACTCGGATGTACTCCGTACCTCGACCGCCATCGCAGTTGTCCAAGGTTGGTCGCGCTAGTGGGATTTGGAGGCCTTGTGCCTATTGTGATGGGATACTGGTCCAAACCCCAACTTTTATTGCTGTCTTCCACAAACGACAGGGTGGTGCCCTCCTGGTTGCATCCCAGGATATTATCGACGGCACAAATCGGACTATAGGCTCGGGGCGTGGCTTCACAGACCTTGCGTGAAGCCACTATCCCACCCTGCATCGTGACTCGTGAGACTGGGTTTCGAGCCTCCATGCCCAGGATTGGAGCACCGAACGTCAATTGGCAAGTGAAATGTGGGGAACATACACAGTAAGCTGGCAGTTCCCATGGCCATGAGGCCTGAGTTGTCGCTGTTCCATGCGATTTGGTTGGAAGCCTCAAGCTTCTTTTGTTCTGCCTGGCCCGTCAAATAGCACTGACCTCCACAAGCTCAGAGGGGCTGAGCTTTCCTTCTTGGACCATACATGTTCTCCATCGCCCGTCATCTTCTCTCAAATCACCTGTCACGGCTTGCCACAGCAGCTTCGATCAGCAGCCGCCGCAGGGTTTGATTGCCAGTTCTGCCAAGCTACACAACCGCCGTACTCCTCACTCGGCCTCAGCTTGCAGAGAGATACCATATATGATTCTGCGCTCCGATTCGGCCATTCGAACAGTTGCCACCAGGAAAGATACGATCCTCAAGGCTTCGCCTTCACGGCCAGCTGTTTTGACTATTGAAAAACTGCACATGATTGGACCCTCATATGCAATACCAGCTGGACTCGGGCATGTCAGTGCTACTACTCATAACCAATGGAGGCACGATTGATCATAGCAGAAGACAAAAACGTGGGGTGGCCAGGCGGTAGAGCCATGTCTTCTAATGATGGGGCTTGGGATGGAACGCTTCTTCCATCACCTTCGCCAACAGAAGCTGTCTGAAAGGCCATACATTTGTAGCACCACTCCCAACAGGGCCGCTCTCTCCGGTGAGCTCCGGAATGGACACAGTCATGGACAACTCCTCTGTACCAACGACTGCTCACTCAGCTTCCTCGTCCTGTGCCGACTCGTGGAGCATAGGATACGCTGACCATGAGGAAGGGGACAACGAAGCCACTTGGGATCAATGGGAGCATAGTCGAACCGAGTCAATGGCTGTTCTCAAATTGGAACCAACAGACGATGATATCAAACTTGGTGACATGACGGTAGCTCCAGTTCGGTCCCGTACGTCGCCGGATACGTCAAAAAGCAAGCAAAGAGGCCCCGAGGAAGACCCGGAAGACTCCTCCCACTGTTGCTGTCTCCACTAGTAAAGTCACAAAGGGCGATCCAAAACAGGTTGTATTACTTGCAGGAAGAGGAAGAAGAAATGCGATGAGGCGAAGCCGCGCTGTAAGTTTTCCCGCGCTTTACATTGCCGCTGTTGAAGCATACTCGGTCTTGAAACTTACACTTCACCGTCAGGCATGAATTGTGAAAAGAACGCGGTCGTCTGCGAGGGCTATCACGAGAAGCAAATCTGGAAAAGCGGGAAGGAAAGGGCTGGTGAAGGTGAGTGAGTAGTTGATTCTGAAGCGCAACACTTTAGAGCTCGAACGTCTCGTTGTACTCGGTTGCTGACTCGAGCGCTTGTTCGTAGAACGCATGCAGCATGATACACAGCCCATCGTTACCATGCAGCCTATATTCCATGGCGTAGAAACCGCTGAAGACTTGATTTTCTGAAACACTACGTCACTCACTTGAGCAACGTGTTAACCGTGGAGGGCGAGGCGAAGAACGCCTTCAAGGATATTGTATTGCCACTAGCCAACCAGCACCAAGGATTGATGCATTCCATTTTGGCCGTGAGCAGCAAACATATCGACCTAGAATCGCCCTACGGATCCAGAATCTTGAACGGCGATCCAGCTGCAACCCGAGAATCTTTGCAACAACGGGGTGATTACCACCATGAAGAAGCATTGAAGCGACTCTACAAAGACATGGAGACTCCGGTCAGCAAAGACGACCCAACCTTTGCTACCGTTCTCGCTGCGCGCTACGGACAAATGCTCTGCTTGCTGCTCCAAACCCGGGCCGAAGGCAATCCAAGAGGGGAGCATCGGGTTCACTTGCAGGCATACCAGACCCTGATACAGCATTCTCCTCCTGAGAACGATGTGTTACGTTCGTTCATGACGGAATTTTTCCAGTACCACATTTTCGCCGACGACCTCCTATGGTATTCTGGGGCGAGCGCTGGCCGCTTGTCATCTGAAAGCTGGGTGTGTGATGTTTCGATGCCAACACCTCGTCTCATAGGCGTAGGTGACGGGCTGTTTCGCTGTCTATCACAGATAACCAGTCTTCGAGACGTTATTCGGGCAAACATGTCTGCGGCCATGGACCCAGTTGTCGACTACAAAAGTCTGTACCGAGCTGCGGAGATTGATGCGGCTATAAGAGAATGGACGCCTCGATGGCCCCCAGGTGACAGCCGCCATCGTGTTGGTCCGCTGTACAAGCAAATGATGTGGGTGTATCTCTTCCGAACAATATATCCGCCCTCGCCATCACCATCGCCACTTCGACGGCCTACTTCTGCAATGGCGCCCTCCAATTCTTATCAAAGCCATATGAGTAGCCTGCAACGCCGATCCTCCATGGTGGCCAGTGTTGGTTCGTCGGCGACCTCGACCACGATGTCTTCCGCCGCCGGGACAGGAATGGGATCTCAATTGGCGCATAGTTGTCCCTCATCACGCAATCCGTCTCGAACCAAATCGATGCATGAGCAGGACTCGGCTTCAATGGTGCCTGACACACCTGAGTGCTGCGCCCCGAGCGGTCTTCTCCTCCCGCCAGAAGACCAGCACAGGACAATAGTCGCATCACTCTCGCTGTGGAGGAATCCTTGACAATCTTTGAGTCATTCCAGCCGTCTGACCCGGCTCAAACTTTGCTGTTGATTCCTTGCATCGTGATTGGCACTGCATGCTTCAGTATCCCACAACGTCAAAGGATAAGGGCTGCGATCAAAGTAATTCGTGGTTATACCGGGCTACGCAATTGCGACCGCGTGACGGAGCTGTTGGAAGAAGTTTGGTCAACAATGGACCAAGGTGACTGGGTTGCCGTATGGGACTGGCAATGCATTGCGAAGAGCTTGGGTCTGGATTTTATCTGCGCCTAATACAGAAAACATTTTGCGAATCTGCCTGGAGCAAGCATTGCAATCAACCTGTTCTGATCGACAGGCCAAGAGCGGGGCCTTTGAGCAAATGACTTCATGAATTTCAGTATCAACTACCTGGATCTCCTTTACTTCGTTTCTGTCTGTCAATTTTTAGCCTGCAATAGCTTGTCCCCTTTTGAGGCCGATTCAGAAGCATTAGAAGATAGGACTCTCCTTCTCTGCGTCCTTTATCTCTCCTTCCATTTTTCTATAAGACGGTTTTCTGCGCACGCGTTCAAGATTTTGGCTTGGTTGTTTTTTTATTTCGAAATAATTCATAAGCCTTCAAGAGCATCGTTTTCGCAAACATAATTCTTACTTTACGGTGGGCTGTGAGACGACGGCGTGGACAAGGTTTTTTTTTTTTTTTTTGTTTGTTCTGGCTGTTATTGGCGAGTAGGGACGGGACTACTATACTATTTGCATTGAAAGATGGCGTCATTTGGAGGCTGTGAAGTCACTTTTGTCAGAGTGGAGGGGGCTCTTGTCTTGCTGGAGTTGACACAATCTTTTGTGTTCTTTTGTTACATGGACAAAGACTGTTATGACGGCGTTGAACCGTTTCAGCGCGCATGGCAGCGAGGAGGCATCGACAGAGGCAGCGTACAAGGTTCGCGGGCGGCTTTTATGTATTTTCTCGACCTTTGTAGGGTTCACATGGTTTACTACATGATGAAGATAGTCAGCGGGTAATGGTAACGGGCTGCTCGTTTTGCCACGAACAAGAATATTTATTTGTTCATAATTCGAGTTGTTCCATCTCCTGATGACTCGAGTCATCTCCGCTCCAAGACTTGGTCTCCTCCTCGTCTTCTGACGGAATCCCACCAGCATCTGGATCACCCTGCATGGTGATGCCGTCTCCGAAATCGAAACCTTCCATCCCATATTTGTGCGCGGAGAAACCTGTGTGGTCGTGATACGCATGACGTTAGGTGGAGGGTTTGGAGACCTGGCGACGTTTCGCCCCTCGTTTTGATGAGGCGACCAGAGAGGCAACATGACAACACCTGGGTCACGTCGCTGATTGTGAGAATACGGAGCAAAGTGGCTTGACACGGTTCGTGACCAGTTTTTTTCGGTAAAAATCACTACTTCTTGCGTCTGGTTTCACACAGGTCGCTCGTGCTATGGACGTGAACAGCATGATACAAACGTGCATACATACGCATGGGGCAAACATCTTGCTTGACATGTGCTCAATCATCGATCTGTGGCCGACTTATAAAAAAGAAAAAGAAAAGCCAGAGAAATCGGCTGCCTTCCAGATAAAATCCCTACTGCGATAAGCAGAGGATTTGCGACTGTCACTGTTCACTGTCCGCTTAATCTCTTCCCTTGTCTCCTTCAAAGTAAAACTTCCCTAGAGGTTGGCCGCCCGCGCCGGGAGTACCCAAGCCTGACGGCCCTGCCCGGCTCTCGCCGCTGTCCAACGTTGACAGGATTCTCTCAGCGGCTTCTCTGTTCTGCTGAACCTGAACCCCAGTTGGCACGGGTCCGCGGAGAGCCGTGTCGACAAAACCATCTTGTTCTGTAAGCATGTCATGATGCGAAGGGTCGGCGGCAACGCCATCCATCATCCGGGATCTCGTCTGTCATGAATGGCGGACGCCATCATCGGGACATCGTTTCCGCTCACCAACATGTCCCTGTCTCTGCGCGAGTCGCTCATACCCGAATTGGTTCGCTCGAGGTTCCAGGCCGGGTGGACAGCGGAAGCACCGGGAGGAGGGCGACGATGGTATATAGGACCCGAAACAGTGCTGCCGGCGCCCTCGCCGAACCCGACAAGCGAGGCCGACCCGTCGTCGCTCATGCGATCTTCATATCCCCGACAGAGCGCGTGGCCATCATATCCATGTCTTCGTCCATGGCGTCAGGATCGGCGCCCGTGCTGGCCACTGATCCGGCTTCGCGGTAGTTGGTACCGACGCTGAACATGTCTTCTTCACGGTCCCCGGCCGTGGTCCGGCCGTCGTCTCCTGCGTGACTCTCCGTGGCGCTGGCCGATCCAACCGTGCTCATCTTGGTGACGGCGACAGGCTGGCCATTACTGTCGAAATATGAGGGCGTTAGGTTGTGAGTGGTGGGGAAATTCGGCGGGAACCCTCCTCCCGTCGTCGATGTCGGCGTGGTTTGGGGCGAGGTGGACGATGGTCCCGTTGCATTGACTCCCTGTAGCTACCCCGGGCCAGCTCGAAGTGTTGAGACTCGCTCGAGGCCAGCAAGACGCGATATACGGTCGGCTCGCTCTGCTTCTAGGCTGGTCGTGGAAGGATTGTGCTGGTGTCCGCGCCCTGATGGCCCGAAAGAGGCAAAGTGGCCCCGGTGTCCATCTTTGATGGCGGTCGTGGAAAGAGCAGAAAGTGACGTCGTTGTGCTAGTGGGAGTACCTCTGTGTCAAAACAGTTTGTTAGCTTAAGCCGGGACCGGGACGGGTCGCTCATGAAGGAATTTGCAGCTCACGGACATGCTGTGACGTGACTGCTTCATACTTGACTGGGAGAGACACACGGTATTTCTGACGGAGTATCAGGGTTTGACCCCGGAGGCGGGAGATTGATGAACATCGGACGTGGTGGCACTTGCGACATCTGAGGACACAGGACACAGGACACAGGAAGCGCCAATGAGGCTTGCGCGGTTGTCGCGCGCGTGAGGTCCCGAACCGACGTTGCCAAACCAGACGGCGTCAAGACTGCGCAGCAGCTTATAGCAGCAGCAGCCGATCGGAGAGGTAATGTTGGGGAAAGAGCAGGTCAGATTCAATGCAAAGAACACTGTGTGCGTCGCAGGGAGCAAGCAAAGATGGAAGAGATGAAAAGAGGAGTCCAACTGGCCATGCGATTTGTGGTCGATGGGTTTCCGTCTGCGGTAGCACCTGAGCACGTGTCTGTCTGCATTGTGTGTTTTTGCGTGTGTTTGTGTGCTTGTGTGTGATTGTGTTTTTTTTTGTTTGGACATTGAAGCTTCAGGGTCCAACGACGGCCTCTGAGTGGCCGCCAGACGCCAGACATGCCTGTTGTCGACTTGGCGCCTCCATTTCCAGCGCTGTTACGGTGGGTGTAGTGGGTGCGCGCTGCAAATGGGGGCCAACTTTGCTCCTCGACAGGTTTCAGCGGAATCGCGGGGCAGGAGGGGGTCGTAGGGGGTCGTAGGGGGTCGTAGGGGGTCGTAGGGGGTCGTAGGGGGCGTAGGGGGTCGTAGGGGTCTGGTGAACCTGTTCCAGGCCAGCAATGACGTACACCCCACTGACTGAATTGCTTCTTGGCTCATGCAGCGCCACCTGCACACCGTTCCTGCTTTCCATCATGATTTTGAGCTTCTCAACATATCCCAGGCACGGATCCCTGTTCTCTATCGTTTCGAATTCCTGCGCCATCCTCACAAGCAGGTAAACCGATTGGGTAATGACCTGCTGCTGTGCCGGACAAATCCTTGGGCCTCCTGAGAAGGGCACGAACTCCCATTTGGCCACTCTGCCTTCAAATCTGCTGGGCCGGAACACGTGGGCATCATCGCCCCAGACTTCTTTGTCGTTGAGATGAGACGATAGGTCAAGAGACACCTGGGAGCCCTTTGGTACAAAAGACGGGACTGCATCCATCGGGCCCTCCACCACGAGGAAGGATGGTTGTCGCGAGTTGCAGTACGCTGCAACCGGCCGGAAGACCCATGGAGCCGAAGAGACTCGAGTATGACACATCGGAAACATGACAGCGACTTGATCAACTCGAAACTAAGGGCTTGGTCTCCCAGAGCAATAGCCTGTCGCCGGAGGTCCGTCCACATGTCCGGATCGCGCGCAGCGTGGAAGAGTCGAGCAACTTGGCGGTCGACAAAAGCGTGGACCTTGTTCACATTTTCATCAAATCATGTGTCAAACAACATGCTGAGCTTGCTCGTCGCATGTCTACGCATCATCATATCCACCCCTCTAAACTAACAAATCGCCCGCCTTCTCCTACACTCGGGTGCCTGACTCACAAGTTACAACCTCGGGCGGCACCCTAAATTGAGTTCGCCGAAGAAAAGGGGGCATCATTCGTTTCTCGTTTCGTCGTCTTTGGGGGTATCTTGCGAACGTACGGAGTATGTACATACTGGTGGTTTTTTTTTTTTTTTCCTACATCATGACCGAGAAGCCAATATCTTCCTGCAGCACACCTTGCAACAAGGTATTCCAATCGGGCATGTACATGTACTGCATGTCATCGCACATGCCCACGTCGCTCATCTCAACCAGTTTCCTGTTCGTCGAACCCAGCAACATGCCGTCTGTCGGACCAACATCCGTCTCATTCCTGTCGCCTTGGTACTGGGCCGCAGCTTGAGGGATTAGCGTCGCGGCTCTGGCCTGCAGCGCCTTGAAGATGGTCCACTTCGGACCTCGCATCACGGCCGTGCTGGCCCTCTCCATTTTCTGAACGTGCTGCTCAACGGCGTCGAATGCCCGTCTTGCGCAGGCCCGTCTTGGCTGCAGACATATGTTCCAGAGGATGAAGAGCATCAGATGATACTGGGGTACGACCTTGTGGACCAGTGATAGGACGGAGCAGTTCGTCGCCTAGCATGTTCTCTCCCTCTTCAAAGAGAACGAGCGCCTCGAGGAGCGTCTGCTCGGTGGCGAGGAGTTCCTGCTGCTCCGGATGGTGATGGGCTTCCCATTGTTGACGGGTGACAAAGTCTAGTTTGCGGGTGATGAAGCGGCATGTCGCCATGGTCATTTTATGCACGGGGAGCACTGGATTGCAACCCTGCATCATTTCCTCCACTTTGTTGGTCAAGTTGCTGACGATGCGGTCGCGCGCCTCATGAGACGGGGGCGCTGGCCCCGTAGACCGAGAAAGCTGCGAGAGTTCTGCCCACGTTTACGTGATATGTATGCTGACGAGGACGGTGAGCATTCTCGTCCATCCTCTTCGAGCGGGCGGGAGCTGCTTCATCTCTGGGTACAGGCCACTGTCTTCCAGGTTGAGGGGCAGCTCTGCGCCCCCAAGCATCGTGGCGGTATTAGGTGTAGGGAATTCATGGAGGCCCAGATCTTCTGCGGCGCGACCATCTCGACCAACGAGGTACCACCATAGTCGGCGGCGTATTTCAGATTCAAACGGGGAGAGGCCGAGCTTTTTGCCATCCCTGTGGAGCCCTATTGATTGGGCGATTCGGATGGCGAGGCCATTGAGAGTCCAGATGCCACGCCCAGTGTTGTGAACGCGGACAGCACTCTGTTGATTGGAATCAATCAGTCTTTTTACGGGAGCAGGTGGGCTCTGGTAAGGGATGACAAGGGATAACAAGGGATAGTAGAAGGAAGGTGTTTTTCTTTGGAAAGCTGTCCCTCGGGGAGTTGAGGCACGTACCAGATAAATAGCCATGGCCTGTAACATGACGACAGTGGGATTCTCCAGCAAGTCCGCTTGAGCAAAGGCCTGCTCCAAGCCGGCCTTGTATCGCAGCAAGGCGCTGTTCCACGTCTCACCGAGAACCTGGACGCAGTCCTCTTGTTCGTCCAGAGCCACTGTTGCAGCATAGTAGATGGCGGGTGGAATAGCAGCAGGCGCGGCGGCCCCGGCGGCATGGTGTGCAGGGTGATTTCTTGTCGCAACGGACCTTGCGGCGACGACATGTCGCACAGGATCGGTCTACTGCGGCTGGGGTTGGTCTGATGCCTCAGACGCCGCGGGAGACTGGCTCGACATGGGACGTTGTCGTGTGGATGGGATGAGGAGGGGTTTAGCTCGGGTCTGAGAGAGATGGATGATTTTGGTCCGTAGTCCGTCAACCAAAGGGGAGGCGAGCCGCCCGGGATGCGAATGCGGAGAAGCAGCCAGCCCCAGGGGCAAAAAAAAATGCGACTTCAATTCCTTTCTTGCTTGACGCGCGCGTTGGCGATGAAGAGCGAGCGACAATGTGTAAGTGGCAAGTTGCGAGTTTCGGCTCCGGTGGTTGGAAAAAGGACCGAGGCCGAAGAAGGCATCAGTCAGCCTCATGTTGCATCCAAGCAGCGGGCCCCGACAGAAACCCACCATCATCAGCTCTATTCTTCTTGAGTCTCACAATTTTTGTGTCATTTCTTCTTGTACTCACTTCTGTTATATCGTCGTCAACCGACGCCATGGCCCCGGCCTCAAGTTTGAAAAGGCAGCCTTCCAGCGGCTCCCTTTCCAGCAAGACGGCGCAGCAAAACGACCAGACAAGCGCGGGCAACGCATATCCCGCCGAGAAGACAGATGCGGAGAAGGCGTCTGCCGAGGACGAATACTTTGGACCTCCTGCCCCGGACGGCGGTGCTGCAGCATGGCTTGTTGTCCTGGGTGCGTGGTGCACATCTTTTGCAGTTTCGGCTGGATAAACAGTACGTTTGAGACTTCTCATGCATGCATGCATGCATGCATGATAATATGGCAAGATGATTGCTAATCCGTAAACAGGCGTCGGAGCGTTTCAGCAATTCTACCAACATGAGCTTCTGTCATCCTACTCTGCCAGCACAATTGCTTGATTCCATCGTTGCAAATCTTCTTTATGAACGCAATGGTCAGTACCGCTCATCCCCTTACCTCTCCACTCTGCTTCTTCATTTCTCTCTGGAGCTTCGAAACCGTTGGACTGACTTTTATGGAAAAGGGACCCCTCGTAGGCACCCTTTACGACAAGTACGGACCTCGACAACTCGTCTTCTGGGGCAGCATCCTCCACGTCTTTGGACTGATGATGTGCTCTCTCGGAACGCAATACTATCAGATTCTTCTGGCGCAGGGCGTCTGCTCGGCCATTGGTGTTTCTGCCATTTTTCAGCCTTGTAAGTAGTTGGTTGGCACGACCTTTTTTTTTTTCCCTTGGATCTGTGGGGTTTTCCCGTCAATCTCATCAGCTAACAGACATTCGTCGGAATAGCCATGAACTGCATCCACGGATGGTTCGACAAGAGGCGCGGCGCGGCCTTTGGCATCCTCGCCACGGGCTCCAGCCTAGGCGGCGTCGTTTTCCCCATCATGGTCAGCCGGCTCATTCGCCAGGTCGGATTCCCTGGGCCATGCGAACCTGCGCGTTCCTCGTCCTCGCCCTCCTCATCGTTGCCAATCTCACCGTCCGGACGTTCCAGCCGCCCCGGCCGCAGAAGCTCACCAGGACACTGCTCACCCAGCCCTTCCGCGAGCTCGACTTTGTCTTTTCTGCGCCGGCTTCTTCTGCTTCACGTTTGGCATCTACATCCCCATCGACTACCTGCCTGTTCAGGCGCTCGATGCTGGCATGGACCCCAATTTGGCGCAGTACCTGCTCTCTATTCTCAACGCCGCGAGCCTTTTCGGTCGTCTGTTCTCCGGCATCATGGGTGACAGGATCGGTCGATTCAACATGTTTACTGTCGTGTGTGCGTTGACGGGCATGTGGGTGCTGGCGTTATGGATTCCATCCTCCAGCACGGGCGGCATCATTGCGTTTGCCGCTCTGTTTGGTTTCTGCTCCGGCGCCTACGTATCGTTGATTCCCACTCTCGTTGCACAGATTTCGCCCCTGCGAGAGATTGACTCGAATGGGCATCATTTTCTTCGTAGGGTCCATTGGCGGCCTCGTTACAAACCCCATCAACAGGGCGATTCTGGGCCATGACAAGAATTGGGTGGGCGTCAAGGTGTTTGCGGGTGTCTTTGTCTGGCAGGGACGCTGCTGGTGTTTGCCTCGAGAATACACCATACTGGATGGAAGTTGGCGGTTGTGTTTTAAGATTTCTTGAGAGGTATATTCCAATTTTTCCCGCACCCTTGAGCTCTCGAGGGCGTTTTCTCATCACGTATAAAGGCGGGGTGCATCGGGACTTCATCTTTCGTGTCGAGACGTTGCGAATGAACAAGAGCCCGGGATTGAATTAATGCCAGGGTATGGAGATGAGAATCTATAGAGAAATGGGTAGACAGATGCAACTCTCAAAAGGATAGTCGGTAATGCAATACTCATGAAGAAGAGTCATCAAGTCGAGACAATTGAGCCTCCATGACAAGCGAGCCAAGGCAAAGCCGTAGTGCGTCCATTGACAAGAAGAATCCCATTATAAACAAAGGCGGGCGTCGTGGGAAGTCTCAACCGCCACAGCACGCCACAGCGGCGATACGTAAGCTCCCGCACGCACTCCGCATGATGTCAGTCGATGTTTAATTGCATGCAACCTGGCTGCACGGATGTCATGGAGTATGTGCTGGTAATATCCCAGAGTCAAGATCGAGCCTCTTGGGAGTGAATGTGGGACCACTCATACCTGGTCATGACGCAGGTCACTGCCAGACACTACCGTATGAGAAGAAGAAAAGAAAAAGAAAGAAAGCCGAGACGTGAAAATTGAAAATAGCATGCCTCGTCATCGTCATGGCTGTCACGGATCGAGCAGGCGTGGTTGGACCCTGAGCCTCCTCCGACGCGGGCAGACCGCGCGGGCAGGAATCAATCGGAACGCGCATCTTGCTATTTTATTTTCGAAACCCGCATTTTCTGCCCCGCGGCAGAAGAAAGAGAAGGAACAAGGAAGAGAGATATTCTCCGTCTCAATACTTTGTCTCAGCCAGTTTCGTCTCGACGGGGTTCTGGCATGCATGGATGTTGGTTGGGGGTTTTTTTTCCATCTTTTTTATGGAGCCGAAGCGAGGGAGGCCAGACAGAAGGCGCTTTTCGCCTCAGGCCGCAACAAGAAACCATCGAATCCAGCATGCCGGCCGGGTTTCTTCCAAGATGCAAAGAACCCTGATCCAAGACGCGTAACACAAGGCGGGCTCTGTCGCCCGGCTCCAACGGCTTGCGGCTCCGTTGATTGCATGCCGGACCTCACCGTCAGCGCAGCGTGGGCGTCTTCGAAATGTGGCCGGCCGTATTGATTGAGGATGAGCGCGCGTGAGAGAGACAAGTGGTGCAGCAACGTCAAGCCGTCTGGTAGATATAAAGAAAGGGGAAGGGATGGGAATTGTTTAGATTTTGATTTTTTTTTCTTCATCATCGCTTCACATCTACGCAACTTGTTCAAGAGAAGATACATTTATTTACACTGGCAAACTATTTTTCTTTCTTCTTCTTTCCAACGTTCCCCGATATAACTCACAAAACCCCAGCAAGGTCCGATTTTGACAGAGAAAAGGACCCGAAACGGCGCATTGACTTCCATCGAATCAATTTGGCTCCCAAAAAGGAAAAATTAGGCCGTCAACTCCTTCCCACTTGTCTCTCATTCAGGCGCCCTCCCCTTTGACAGACAGCAAAGATCCCCCATCATGGCTGGCAAGATGTTTAATCTGCTCACCATCCTGGTCACTCTAATGGGACTCGCGTCTGCGCAGACACAGACGACGACGTCCGGGTCGACCGTCTCCGCGGACATTACGACAACGGGCTCGGCAGACATGTCGACGGCGGCTGCATCGACCGCGACTCCTCCGGAGCCGTCAACACCGGGGCCGCGTCGAGCATGAGCAACCACCTACATCACAACCAGAACACCACTGCCGCTGCCGCTGCCGCTGCCGCTGCCGCTACCACGGGGCCCAAGATCAAATTCGGCCTCCCGACGGCGTCGAATGCCAATCCCGTGCGCAACGCGGGGAGGCGGCCGTCGCAGCCGGGGCTGAGGAAGCTCACCATTGTGGTTGGGCTAGTCACGTATGGACTGATATTGCTCTAATCCATACTTCATTCGATGAGAGGGGGCAATACCCGGTGGGGAAGGGGTCGGCATTAGATACAGCGTAACGGGACTCGAAAGCTGGTTCTTTCGTGTCCGACTCGAACAAAAAATATGGAATCAAAGTACAAGGAATGGGAGAAGTGCGCATGGCAGCTAGATTGGGGCGGATTGTTTCTCCGGGTGCGGAGTAAGATGACAGAGCGACAGGGTCGCATCTATTAATAATGAGGGAAGGGGGTATCATTGATAGGACGTGCAGTCATTTAAACAGCCAGAATAGTCTGAACTTGTTAATACATGGTTTTTTTGTCTTCTTATATCATGTCCAGAGACGTCGGCAACTGCCTGCGACAACAAGTACGTTTTCCGACTTGAAAAAAACAAAAACACCCTTTCCTCCAAAAACGCAAAGGAATCAAGAAGCACTCGCTCATGTAATGTTTGATTTACTACTATTTGGGGGCTATCTGTATATGAGCGGAGATACCAGGGACATGGGGAGGAGAAGTCGAGGCGCACATGGACCACGCAACTTCAACTGAGGATCCAGTAGACAATTCTGGGAATGTGCATATCGCGAGATGAAAGTGGCATGTGCGTCCATATCAAGGCAAGAGGAGAAGACGTCGTCCATGCCGTCTACAAGACGTGAGATCAAATGGTATACCTGAACCGCGGCGAATCATCCCCAGCTCGACCAGCTCCTCCTCCTCCATCCCGCGATGCTTCTCGCTCATCACGCCTCCCTCCCGCCTTCGGTTCTCCCTCCAGTACCAATACCATAGGAATCCGTAGATGGCTGTGCCCATGCCCACCATGGCGAGACACACGGCGTGTCCGCGAATATATCGAGGCTGGTCTGGTTTGGGGCTGTATAAAGGGCGTTAGCCAGCTTTCTTCGAATCCAGTAAAAGATGGAGATGGGGAAAAGAAAAGAAGGAGAAAATGAAATGAAAGCCACATCTTCGACAAAAATGCCTTTGACTGCTGAAACTCAGAGCCAGGACCAACAGGAGGGAAAACAGACTCACTATATAAACGCAGACATGACGCCCGCCGCATTCCCAAAAGTAAGCTGCATCCCCGTCGCAGTAGTCCTCTTGCCATACCGAGGCGAGTTATTCGGCAACTACATTTTCCTCATTAGTCACAAAAAAAAAAAAAAAACCCCTAATCCATCTTCACACAAACAAAGGGGAGGGGGAATCAACGAACCCACGCCAACGGCAGCCCAACAACAACATACAGCCCCCGCGACCAAGAAGCACGCAAAGTAGTGCACCCGGCAGCAACATCTGCCAGCAACACCGCGTACCCTACCGCACTCACAGACCCAAAGATGACGCAGAAGAGGCCGCGCATCTGAACACGGTCAGACAGCCACGCCGTGCCCATGTACGTGGCTGCTCCGAGGAAGTAGCACGGTATGGTGAGGAGCTGGACCTGAGCCGGGGACCACTCGCCGAGTGCTTGGATGATGGTGGGCAGAAAAGTCGAGAATCCTAACTCCCGTCAGCCTCGCAGCTTCGCTTCAGAAAGGAGAAATAAAAGGGGGAACGAGGGAACCTCGCTGTATTCACCATAGAGCATCGTATCAACCCCAAACTGCGCCACGTAAAAGCCCACGCCTTCCAGTCCGTAAAGGCCCTCAGCACATCCCCCTCCCCACGTCCTCGCTGCTCTTGGAGCTCCTGTACGCCCTCCTCCTGCGCACCTCCATCAGGGCCTTCTCCGCGTCGTCCAAAAGTACGCCGACCCGGCATCGTTCGGCAGCGCAAAGTACGTCACCACGCCCAGCACCACGCTCGGGATCCCCTCGATGATGAAGATCCATCGCCATCCGCTCATCCCTGCACGCCGTCCATGTGGCCGATGCCGTAGGCGAGCAGTCCGCCCAGGGCGCCGGCAATGGCCGCGCTGACAAACAGGTAGCCCACCCGCAGCGCGAGCTCGTTCTTGGTATAGAAGAAGGTGAGGTAGATGTTCAGCCCGGGAACAGCCCTGCTTCCACGGCGCCAAGCAGCAGGCGGCATGCGATGAGGCTGCCGTACGAGTTGACCAGCCCCATGAGCGTGGCGACGAGGCCCCATGACACGGTGATGAAGGCGATCCAGCGACGAGGGGTGAACAGCTTGAGCACCAGGTTGGACGGCACCTCAAAGAACATGTACGTGACGAAGAAGATGGAGACGGCGACTTGGAACTGCGCCGAGCTGAGGGACAGGTCTGCCTCGAGCTTGTATAGGCGCGCGTTGCCGACGTTGACTCGGTCTATGAAGCTGAAGAGGTAGACGCTCATGATGAGCGGTATGAGATGCAAGTCTAGCCTTCGGACAAGTCTCTTCTCGTCGACGCCTTCGCTCGCAGCGAGCAGCTGGTCCATGGTGATGCGTCGGTCCATGGGGCCTCCGTCTGGCGAGCTCGTCGCTGCCTGCGGGCGGGGAACGCTCATCCTCGCCAGCCAGGCCCATTTTGAGGGCTTAGGTGATTGATTTTGAATTCCTCCTTTTGGAAATTTTCATTGAGGGTTTTTGACGCAGTCATGATGGGAGGAATCTGAAAGGGTTTGATGGATCACGGTCCAGGTCCAGCCCCCGGTCAAATGGCCCGAGAAAGGCCGGCGCCACCCGATCGGGGCTATGACTCGTCGCATTTCATTTTTATTGGGAACAAACGCCACGGAATAACACAATGCATCTTTTGGTACTATGTGAGTTGCGCTCGTCATTAATACAACTTCGCTATAAAAGTCTCTTGTCACCGGCGTACAAGACCTGCTCCTGTTTCGCCCTGCATCCTATAGCAAGATTCCGCTTGAAGCCATGCACGACCAACACGATGTGGATGCCTCTCCTTCGCCCAATGTAATTCGTACCCAGCCAAACTTTCGGCAAGCGTAAGAAAAAAAGAAGACGGGCCAGTTCGAAATTCCATATTCAGGGAGTGCTTCACACCGAGGTATATATACAAAAAAAAAAAAGGTATAAGCAGAATGACATCGACAGACTCGCCCTGTTCTGATATGCCACTCAAGAATCCAGATTATATGTCTTCATGCTATGTCCATTCAAGCAACATCTGACAAAGCGATTGATTGTATAGAGCAATAATTAGCGATGCTCCGTCAAAAGTCTCCTGTCGCGAGCCAAATCCCCTTTTGCGCCTTCAGTGATACCCATGCTTGAGTCATGCGTGAGTTTCGTCTATCTGTAGCTCTCTGTCGGCATTTCATACACCGGCCCGCTGTGACGGGTCGAGACAGGTTGGCTGTCGATCTCTTGTGCGTTGTCGCTGTGCCATTTGGCAGCTGCCGGGTTATCGGTGGCCATTTCCGCAGCATCAGTCTGGTGCCATTTGGCACCAGCGCCATCGTTACCCAGCTCGACGGTATCAGGTCTGGCAGTCATGGGGCTGACCGAGGCGGTGTTGGTCTCCGGTGTGGGGTGTCGTGGCAATTGATCTCCAGGGACAGAGTGCTGCCTCTGGTGGTGGTGGTTGTGTTTCGCGTAGGGGCATAGGCGGCGCCGTACGGCTCGGGCTTGGCGTAGCCGGTACGACCGTCTCCCATAGCTGTTCCACGATAGCCTTCGGGCTGAACGTTGGGGAGTACTGGGTCGCGGCGTGGAGCGGCGCCGGGAGCAGATGAGAGTGCCTCAGACATGGGCCGCGAGTGGCGAGAGCCGCCAGCAGCAGCGCCGCCAACGGGGACCTCGGACGAAGGGCCCAGCAAGTCATCAGGATCAGGCTTGGGGCTGTGGCGTCGTCTCAGACAGAAGAGAATAATAGCTCCAATGGCAAGCAATCCAGCGATACCAACACCAGCTCCAATGCCGGCCTTGGCACCAGTTGAGAGGCCGCCATCGTTGTTGTCATTGTTGTTGTTGTTGTTGTTGTTTCCACTGCCCGCATTTCCGGTGGGTATCGAAGTAGATGTTTCAATGGTTCCAGTAGCAACCTGCGTCAGCTTCAAGATGATTGTGGCGGTTGTGGTAAGAGTGGTCTTGGCATTGACTTGCTCGGTTTCGGTAACGAATGATGTCGTGTGGACCAGCGTAGTTGTCGTAGACCTGATAGCCCTAGTAGCAGTCACGAGAACAGTCGAATCTCCACCACCACTGCCGATAGTAACAGTGACGACATTGGTGACAAGCGCCCGTCTGACATTGTTTCCGACTCTCTGGAGCCCAGTGTAGCCGGCCTGCGGAGCCGAAACGGCAGGAGCAGGAGTAGCTTGAGCCTCGACTTGAGCAGGTCCGTCGCCAATGTACACAGCATCCTCCTCCTCCACAGCACGCTTAGCATTGACAATTTGAGTCGAAGTGACATAGACCGTCTTGGTAGCGACATCTCGGTCGCGGCTGGTGACCGTCGTCGTAGCGACATCAGTAGTCGTAACGGTTACAGTGACAACGGTGCTGATGGACACAGTCGTCGTACTGGTGACTGTGCTTCCAGCATTTGGCAGAGTAACGGTCTGGGTTACTTGAACAGTGGTGTCGCCTGCGGCAGTAGGTGTAGTAGATGGGGTCGAACTTTGACTTTGGCTGCCGCTTCCAGTTTCGAATTCGATGGTAGAAGTAGTCAAAGGAGCTAGCGAGGTGGTGCCAACATTCTGACGGACAGCGACTCGACCTGCCTGAGCGCCGAAGGCGGCGGCGCCCAGAGTGAGTCCCAAAAGAGACGCATGCTCGGGTCAAAAGAGGGATCCTGTAAAAAAAAAAAAAAGGGCTCACGGGCGGACAAAGATGAAGATGGTCTCGAAACGGGAAAGAAGTAGGTTCCCAGATCGAACAGGTGAACCGAGCGATTTCCAAGCCGCACTTTGTCGCTCGCGAAATAGTCGGACGAGATGTGACGAGCGAATCAACCGATCAGGACTACTCTTCTCAGCCAGTGAAGGAGAGAGTGTGTAGAACTTTCGTCGGCGAGTGCGGATCGCGTTTGGATTGCTGGGCGGTTCTCGACAATGTGGCTGTTGTGCGCGCCGTGCGAAACTCAAAAGGGGCCGTACTTGTTTACACAGAGAGCGTGGATTGATGTGTCAATTTGGAGGGGAATGTGAATGCCGGCCGAATGGGGACGAGAAAACACAATGAAGAAAAGGCCGGCTATGGTGAATACCGAGTGAAGAATAACAAGAAAAGTTACAGCAAAGAAATAAAGAGAAGTTATGATTGCCTGAATAGCCCAGACAATAGTTGGATTGCTGAAACGAGAAGGGTGGCGAGGAAGTCAAGCCAGAGTAAGAATGGAATTGGGATGGATGGATGGATGGGTGGATGGATGGATGGGTGGGTTGGGGCAGGCAGGCTCGGACTGGTTCCATCCTGGGCTTGCGGCAGGTAGGGCCAACCCAGCTGCCAATCTTGCCCCGTCAGTGGCGGCTAGCGGCCACAAGGGTGCCTGGAAGCCTACCAGGGCGCTAATTCAGCTGGCCGGGCTCAACTGCTCCGTCACTAGCATCAGTCACAGGGACTGGCGTCCGTTGCTGTGTCTGGTGGTTGTTTATACTTATTCTCGGTTCATCCGGCGGCGAGCCTGGGCAACGGTGATGGCCAGCAGCAAGCAAGCCCAGGAGCAGGCCGCATGGCAACTCGTGCCCCGCCCCACCTTACTAGGTGACAACAGGTGCCACCGGGCTTATCACGGCTACAGGCATCCGCCTCGGCTGCGACGCAACCGCCGTCCTCCGTACTTGCACCAGTCGCTTTATGTACTTACTCGCAGCAGCGTGGTGCCAGCGTCGAGAACTTGTAGAGCATTGTCCGACTCCACTTGTCCCTGACTCTCCCACAAATTGCCTTCTTTTTTTCAATGGACGGGGACGATGAAAAATAACAGTAGATGCACAAATGCAGGCCCGTAGCGTTGGTAAAGCGTCGTCTGGTTGTGTCTCGCGACGGTAACTATTAATGGCTCAAAGCCCACCCAACGCCATGTCGCGCGCCACCGTCTGTCCGTGACATCGCTCTCGCCCGCAAGCTGTGCACAACTGTTGGACCGCGAAGCTAGGGTTCAATGTCATCGCCTCTATTGAGTTGTCCGACCCTGTAAGAGGGTGCGGACTACAGTTTAAATACCTAAGTACCTCTACTATTAGTGGGGTACTTGTACAGTGCTAAAACATACTATAAAGTTACAGAGGTCTTAGAAAATAACTAGCTAGGGTAGACTCTTATCTTAGCTAGTTAAGTAGTGAGACTATTATGTGGCTAGGATTAATTATACCCTTGTGGGTGTAACACACCCCTAGGGGACCTTATTTAAGGTTCCCTATAATAATTCTAAATTAATAAAATTAGTTAAATTAATATTATAATATTTAAATTAATTCTATAGTGTAGAAATATAGTTAATTAGTTATAATCTTATCTAATTTAAGGTTATTATATAATGCTTAGTCTTTAGGTTCTTTACTAAGTATACTAGAGGGTAGTTATATAAGCCCTAATGCCTTATAAAAGCTTATAAAAGCATTCCCTATAAGAGGCTTTATAAGGCTATTAGTGATTATCTCTTTAGTAGTAATCTAGGTAATATTAAAGGTTCCTTTTATAACCTCTTAATAAAGCTAGTGGTAATAAATATCTATATACTAAAGCTTTATAATAAGCTTAATAAACTCTTCCTTAAGGAGGTAAATTATCTATATATTATTATATTTAATTTTAAGTGTGTTATTACCTAGGCATAGCCTAATCTCTTAATATAGTTATCTAAAGGCTATAAGCTCTTTACTATAGTAAGAGAGCGCTAAAGCTCTGCTTTAGTTAATAATATTATTATAGTAGCTTGCCTTCCTACCTTAAAGAGTATAGGTCCTCTAAAGAGCTTTATAATATAGCCTTATAAGCTCTTTTATATTATAGGATTATTAGTAAAGAAAGTATTGCTATATACCTCTAATTTAGGGTTATTACTACTATATTTAATTACTAGGTTTGCTTATATATACCTATACTTAAGGGCTCTTTCTACTACTTCTATGTGCTATAGCCCTAGGTTTTATAAGTATTATAAGAGTTATAAAGCTATAAAAGTAATATTAGGTCTTAAAACTATTATTAGATATAGTAGGGTTCTAATTAAAGATTAATATCTCTTAAGATCTTAAGCACTAACCTTTCCTTTAAAAGGTTCTAGTGGTGTAGTAGTTATTAGGGCTATAGGCCTTTATTAAGAATCTTTATATTAAATTTAGTAGTAGCTTTATCCTAATAGGACTTCTAATTAAGCTATACCTTCCTATTAGTATAGTCTCTAATAATTTTAATACCTAGGAACTATTAAAGCTCTCTAAGGTTTTTAATATTATACTTTATAAAGAGTCTTGCTCTAAATTTATTATATAAATATAATTTCCCTTTAGTAAATAAGGTAATAAGATTATCTATATAGAAGAAGATAATTAACCTATCCTTAATAAACATATAAATATCTTTAAAGATTTGTGTAAAGCCTTTACTAATTAGCTAGCTAATTAGTTCTTTTATTATAAGAGAGGCGCTCTCTATAGCCTATAGACTACTCTAAGAAGCTTTAGATAGGCTTATTTATCTTTATAGCCTAGAGGTATCTTATAGTAAACCTCTTTATTAAGATCTAAATTTAGGAATACTATAATAAAGTTATACTAGTATGCTTCTAGGTTAAAGTAGTATATAATAGCTATAAATAGCCTAAAGGTGTTAGTAGCTAGGGTTACTACTTAAGTTAATAGATAAC